>FR997772.1:12400000-13733208 GCA_905475315.1 Autographa pulchrina | reverse complement strand
GGCGAACGTGGACCAGTCCTTCATATAGGAGTCCAACTCATCTCGCCATCTCCGTCTGGGTCTGCCACGTGGTCGTCTGTGGTTTTGTGGGATCCATTCGGATGTTATTTTGGCCCAACGGTCGGTCGACATTCGGCAAACATGCCCTGCCCAGTCCCATTTCAGCATTGCAGATTTTCTACCTACATCAGTAATTTGCGTCTGGGAGCGCAGTATAGTATTTCGGATGCGGTCCGTGATTTTGACTCCCAGTATACTGCGCTCCATGGCTCGCTGGCAAACCGCGAGCGTGGATTTTTGTGCTTTTGTCAAAGACCAGGTCTGTGCACCATATGTGAGGATGGGAAGGATGCATACGTCCATGATCTTCCGCTTGAGCGTCAGCGGGAGATGTCCTTTCATAAAGTCTTTCATGGACCAATAGCTCTTCCAGGCGTTCTCTGTACGTCTAGAGATTTCTTTATCCTGTCTCGCCTGGAATGAGACTATTTGGCCCAAGTAGACATATTCATGTACGTACTCGATCCTACCACCCCCAATATGTATATTGTGATGTGTGCCATTAGTCATAAGTTTGGTCTTTGACATATTCATCTCCAATCCGACCTCGCGGCTTGCAGCGTCCAGCTCTTGAAGCATTTGTCCGAGTTCGACAGCTGAGGACGAGAATAAGATAATGTCGTCAGCAAAACGAAGATTCGTCAATCTTTTCTCACCGACGACAATACCCTTGTCGTCCCAGCCGGCTCCTAGCTTCTGAAATACTTCTTGTAGGACTGCTGTGAAAAGCTTGGGAGACAGCGGGTCTCCTTGCTTGACTCCTTTTCTGATAGGGAAAGATGGTCCAGTAGATTCTATTTTTATGGAAGCTGTACTATGTGTGTAAATATTCTCTAATAAATTGATATATGTGTTTTTTGTATGTTGCAATTTCAAAGACTCAAATATGGCTGTATGTTTAACGCTATCAAATGCTTTAGAATAATCGACAAAGGCTAGATACAATGGTAATTTGTACTCTTGGAATTTTTCTAGTATTTGGTTAAGTGTATGCAGGTGGTCTGTTGTCGAGAAGCCCCGTCGAAAGCCCGCCTGTTCTACTGGTTGGTATTCGTCAAGATGTTCTGATACTCTATTCTCAATTATTTTAATGAATACCTTATAAATGTGTGAAACTAGGCTGATAGGTCGGTAGTTTTCTATGTTAGATTTGTCACCTTTTTTGTGTAGTAGGATAATATTTGAGTGACAAAAATTTGTGGGTATATGTCCGGATTTTAAAATCAAATTAAAAAGGTTAGTGAGGTGAGGGAGGAGGATCGGTTCTCCTATTTTTAAAGTTTCAGTGGTAACACCGTCCTCTCCTGGGCTCCGGCTATACTTCATACTACTTATGGCTTGATGAACTTCGAATCCTGTTATTTGTGGAATGTCTGATGAGAAGGTATAGTCTGACGGAGCAGGTGGCTCAGTGTTTAAGTTTTCTGAGTATAATTTACTATAAAAATCTGTGCTAATATTTATTATTTTTCCTCTATCTCTATGCATAACTCCGTTAACATCTTTTAGTCCTGTAATCCATGATTTACCAGTATTTAGACCTCTCTTTGCTATTTTTAAAGATTTGTTACTTTCTAGTGTTGTTTGGATCAACTTAACATTGTAATTTCTAATATCGGCTCGTATGTGTCTCTTAGTAGCTTTATCTATAATTTTGTATTCAGGTGTATAGTACTTTACTTTTTGTCTTTTTTCTATAAGCTGTATAGTTGTGTCAGTTAGTTTTCTTTCTTTAAGTCTAACAGCTTTTATTTTATTACTAGCTACCTTTATAGCCTCCCTGATGGTATTATAATAGATGGTACTGTCTTCTGTGTCTCTATTTAATAAAGTGAAGCTATTTTTCAGTTCTAAATTAAATTTGTCTTTATTGACAATAAGGGTTATTTTGTCTATATTTCTAATCGAGTTTTTAATAGTAATAATTCTTTGTATTTTTCTGTCTAAAGATATCGTTATTCTAATAGGTCTATGATCTGAATTAAATTTTAGGCTATTGAGTACATTAATATTTTTTATTATTTGTTTATTAGAAGACAGGCAATAATCAATTTCGTTCCTTGTAATGCCGTCTGGTGACAGCCAGGTCCATCTACGGTGGGCTTTTTTAAAGAAAAAGCTATACCCACATACAAATTCTGACCAAACGCAAATTGTAAGAGACGTTCGCCTCTATTATTTCTGGTCCCCAAGCAATTTGGTCCAAGGATATTGTCGTTATCATATTGTTGTCTACTGCCGACTTTCGCATTGAAGTCTCCGATAACCAGTGTCCAACTTCCTCGGTGATCATGACAAGCGGTGTTCAGATCGTCATAGAATGCTTCAACTTCATCGTCGGCGTGCGCGGTTGTAGGTGCGTAAACTTGTATAATAGTAAGCGTTGTTTTAGGTGTTATCTGCAATTTGAGTAATGCAAGTCTATCTGAATATGCAACAAACTCCTTTATGTTGGACTTCCATCTTTTATTAACTAAGAAACCTACTCCATTACGACTACTTGTTCCTACATAGAAAAATATATTATTATCTCTTTCTATAGTATCTTCGCCTTCTCGTCTTACTTCTGCCAAGCCTATTACATCCCAGTTAATATTTTCTATTGCGTTTTCTAATTCTATAAGTCGGTCATCACTTCGTAAAGTGCGAACATTATAAGTCAGAATGTGAAGTTTTTCAATGCCATTATTGTTAGCCTTAGTCGTCGTTGAACAGTAAGGAGTTCCCGCCCGGAGATTCTTCGCACCCCTGGCTCCAGGGTCCGAGTGCCTACTGTCATCAGCGCCCGTCCCCTTGGAGCCGCCGGGCACTTGGGGCCTATTTTTTGTATTACTAGTCATGGAAAGAAGTGGAGGGGTTTTGACGTGAAACTCACCGCGCTTGTCCTGCGTGTTGGTGAGTGCGTAGTGAGCCTGCTAACTCGGCCTGTGGGCGCCTCTTATACAACCACCCTTTATTGCCATCCTACACTGATGACAAAATTGTCATTACCGACCTTGACGTTGAGCCCTTGCTCTGTAAGCCCGGTAATAGATTATTTCGACGATTGATGAAATTTGTCGAAGAGGTTATAAATAGTACTAACTACTAATAACCTGTTTCCCTCTGCCGACTTTTACGGCTTGCACGGGAAGATAGGCAGCTAGTCATTCTATGTTTTTCTTTTGCTCCCAGACTAGCATGGAAGAAACCTCACCTAACATTAATAAAAATGTCCGAAAAAAGTTACAAAAAAATGTCCGAAAAAAGTTTCAAAAATGTCCAAAAAAAGATACAAAAAAGTCCGAAAAAAGATACAAAAATGTCCGAAAAAAGATACAAAAATGTCCGAAAAAAGTTACAAAAATGTCCGAAAAAAGTTACAATAATGTCCGAAAAAAGATACAAAAATGTCCGAAAAAAGTAACAAAAATGTCCGAAAAAAGTTTCAAAAATGCCCGAAAAAAGTTAGGTTTGATATAGTTAGGTTAGGTTCTAACCTAACCTTACATAAAAAAAAATGTCCGAAAAAAGTTACACAAAAATGTCCGAAAAAAGTTACACAAAAATGTCCGAAAAAAGTTAGGTTTGATATAGTTAGGTTAGGTTCTAAACTTCTAACCTAACCTTACATAAAAGAAATGTCCGAAAAAAGTTACAAAAATGTCCGAAAAAAGATACAAAAATGTCCGAAAAAAGTTACAAAAATGTCCGAAAAAAGTTACAATAATGTCCGAAAAAAGTAACAAAAAAAATGTCCGAAAAAAGTTGCAAAAATGTCCGAAAAAAGTTAGGTTTGATATAGTTAGGTTAGTTTCTAACCTCACCTAATATTAATAAAAAATAAAAATGTCCGAAAAAAGTTACTAAAAAGTCTGAAAAAAGTTAGGTTTGATATAGTTAGGTTAGGTTCTAACCTAACCTTACATAAAAAAAATGTCTGAAAAAAGTTACAAAAATGTCCGAAAAAAGATACAAAAATGTCCGAAAAAAGTTACAAAAATGTCCGAAAAAAGTTACAAAAATGTCCGAAAAAAGTTTCAAAAATGTCCGAAAAAAGTTAGGTTTGATATAGTTAGGTTAGGTTCTAACCTCACCTAACATTAATAAAAATGTCCGAAAAAAGTTTCAAAAATGTCCGAAAAAAGTTACAAAAATGTCCGAAAAAAGATACAAAAATGTCCGAAAAAAGTTAGGTTTGATATAGTTAGGTTAGGTTCTAACCTCACCTAACATTAATAAAAATGTCCGAAAAAAGTTTCAAAAATGTCCGAAAAAAGATACAAAAAAGTCCGAAAAAAGATACAAAAATGTCCGTAAAAAGATACAAAAATAACCGAAAAAAGTTACAAAAATGTCCGAAAAAAGTTACAAAAATGTCCGAAAAAAGTTAGGTTTGATACAGTTAGGTTAGGTTCTAACCTAACCTAACATTAAAAAAAATGTCCGAAAAAAGTTAGGTTTGATATAGTTAGGTTAGTTTCTAACCTCACCTAACATTAATAAAAATGTCCGAAAAAAGTTGCAAAAATGTCCGAAAAAAGTTACAATAATGTCCGAAAAAAGTAACAAAAAAAATGTCCGAATAAAGTTACAAAAATGTCCGAAAAAAGTTACCAAAATGTCCGAAAAAAGTTTCAAAAATGACCGAAAAAAGTTAGGTTTGATATAGTTAGGTTAGTTTCTAACCTCACCTAACATTAATAAAAATGTCCGAAAAAAGTTACAAAAATGTCTGAAAAAAGTAAGGTTTGATATAGTTAGGTTAGGTTCTAACCTCACCTAACATTAATAAAAATGTCCGAAAAAAGATACAAAAAAAATGTCCGAAAAAAGTTACAAAAATGTCCGAAAAAAGATTCAAAAATGTCCGAAAAAAGTTAGGTTTGATATAGTTAGGTTAGGTTCTAACCTAACCTTACACAAAAAAAAATGTCCGAAAAAAGTTACACAAAAATGTCCGAAAAAAGTTAGGTTTGATATAGTTAGGTTAGGTTCTAAACTTCTAACCTAACCTTACATAAAAGAAATGTCCGAAAAAAGTTACAAAAATGTCTGAAAAAAGTTAGGTTTGATATAGTTAGGTTAGGTTCTAACCTAACCTTACATAAAAAAAATGTCCGAAAAAAGTTACAAAAATGTCCGAAAAAAGATACAAAAACGTCCGAAAAAAGTTACAATAATGTCCGAAAAAAGATACAAAAACGTCCGAAAAAAGTTACAATAATGTCCGAAAAAAGTAACAAAAAAAATAAGGTAATTAATAAACTAAGGTAGGTGTAATATAAAAATTAAAGTTATGGTCCAAAAACTAGTTTTTCATTTCAACATTTTTTCGAGCTATCCGCACGTGAGTGGTGTCGTTAGAAGCGCCTCGGCGAGGGCTACGTAAATATGTAATAAACTAAGGTAGGTGTAATATAAAAATTAAAGTTATGGTCCAAAAACTAGTTTTTCATTTCAACATTTTTTCGAGCTATCCGCACGTGAGTGGTGTCGTTAGAAGCGCCTCGGCGAGGGCTACGTAAATATGTAATAAACTAAGGTAGGTGTAATATAAAAATTAAAGTTATGGTCCAAAAACTAGTTTTTCATTTCAACATTTTTTCGAGCTATCCGCACGTGAGTGGTGTCGTTAGAAGCGCCTCGGCGAGGGCTACGTAAATATGTAATAAACTAAGGTAGGTGTAATATAAAAATTAAAGTTATGGTCCAAAAACTATTTTTCATTTCAACATTTTTTCGAGCTATCCGCACGTGAGTGGTGTCGTTAGAAGCGCCTCGGCGAGGGCTACGTAAATATGTAATAAACTAAGGTAGGTGTAATATAAAAATTAAAGTTATGGTCCAAAAACTAGTTTTTCATTTCAACATTTTTTCGAGCTATCCGCACTTAAGTGGTGTCGTTAGAAGCGCCTCGGCGAGGGCTACGTAAATATGTAATAAACTAAGGTAGGTGTAATATAAAAATTAAAGTTATGGTCCAAAAACTAGTTTTTCATTTCAACATTTTTTCGAGCTATCCGCACGTGAGTGGTGTCGTTAGAAGCGCCTCGGCGAGGGCTAGCTAAATATGTAATAAACTAAGGTAGGTGTAATAGAAAAATTAAAGTTATGGTCCAAAAACTAGTTTTTCATTTCAACATTTTTTCGAGCTATCCGCACGTGAGTGGTGTCGTTAGAAGCGCCTCGGCGAGGGCTAGCTAAATATGTAATAAACTAAGGTAGGTGTAATATAAAAATTAAAGTTATGGTCCAAAAACTAGTTTTTCATTTCAACATTTTTTCGAGCTATCCGCACGTGAGTGGTGTCGTTAGAAGCGCCTCGGCGAGGGCTAGCTAAATATGTAATAAACTAAGGTAGGTGTAATATAAAAATTAAAGTTATGCTCCAAAAACTAGTTTTTCATTTCAAAATTTTTTCGAGCTATCCGCACGTGAGTGGTGTCGTTAGAAGCGCCTCGGCGAGGGCTACGTAAATATGTAATAAACTAAGGTAGGTGTAATATAAAAATTAAAGTTATGGTCCAAAAACTAGTTTTTCATTTCAACATTTTTTCGAGCTATCCGCACGTGAGTGGTGTCGTTAGAAGCGCCTCGGCGAGGGCTACGTAAATATGTAATAAACTAAGGTAGGTGTAATATAAAAATTAAAGTTATGGTCCAAAAACTAGTTTTTCATTTCAACATTTTTTCGAGCTATCCGCACGTGAGTGGTGTCGTTAGAAGCGCCTCGGCGAGGGCTACGTAAATATGTAATAAACTAAGGTAGGTGTAATATAAAAATTAAAGTTATGGTCCAAAAACTAGTTTTTCATTTCAACATTTTTTCGAGCTATCCGCACGTGAGTGGTGTCGTTAGAAGCGCCTCGGCGAGGGCTACGTAAATATGTAATAAACTAAGGTAGGTGTAATATAAAAATTAAAGTTATGGTCCAAAAACTAGTTTTTCATTTCAACATTTTTTCGAGCTATCCGCACGTGAGTGGTGTCGTTAGAAGCGCCTCGGCGAGGGCTACGTAAATATGTAATAAACTAAGGTAGGTGTAATATAAAAATTAAAGTTATGGTCCAAAAACTAGTTTTTCATTTCAACATTTTTTCGAGCTATCCGCACGTGAGTGGTGTCGTTAGAAGCGCCTCGGCGAGGGCTACGTAAATATGTAATAAACTAAGGTAGGTGTAATATAAAAATTAAAGTTATGGTCCAAAAACTAGTTTTTCATTTCAACATTTTTTCGAGCTATCCGCACGTGAGTGGTGTCGTTAGAAGCGCCTCGGCGAGGGCTACGTAAATATGTAATAAACTAAGGTAGGTGTAATATAAAAATTAAAGTTATGGTCCAAAAACTAGTTTTTCATTTCAACATTTTTTCGAGCTATCCGCACGTGAGTGTTGTCGTTAGAAGCGCCTCGGCGAGGGCTACGTAAATATGTAATAAACTAAGGTAGGTGTAATATAAAAATTAAAGTTATGGTCCAAAAACTAGTTTTTAATTACAACATTTTTTCGAGCTATCCGCACGTGAGTGGTGTCGTTAGAAGCGCCTCGGCGAGGGCTAGCTAAATATGTAATAAACTAAGGTAGGTGTAATATAAAAATTAAAGTTATGGTCCAAAAACTAGTTTTTCATTTCAACATTTTTTCGAGCTATCCGCACGTGAGTGTTGTCGTTAGAAGCGCCTCGGCGAGGGCTACGTAAATATGTAATAAACTAAGGTAGGTGTAATATAAAAATTAAAGTTATGGTCCAAAAACTAGTTTTTCATTTCAACATTTTTTCGAGCTATCCGCACGTAGGTGTTGTCGTTAGAAGCGCCTCGGCGAGGGCTACGTAAATATGTAATAAACTAAGGTAGGTGTAATATAAAAATTAAAGTTATGGTCCAAAAACTAGTTTTTCATTTCAACATTTTTTCGAGCTATCCGCACGTGAGTGGTGTCGTTAGAAGCGCCTCGGCGAGGGCTACGTAAATATGTAATAAACTAAGGTAGGTGTAATATAAAAATTAAAGTTATGGTCCAAAAACTAGTTTTTCATTTCAACATTTTTTCGAGCTATCCGCACGTGAGTGGTGTCGTTAGAAGCGCCTCGGCGAGGGCTACGTAAATATGTAATAAACTAAGGTAGGTGTAATATAAAAATTAAAGTTATGGTCCAAAAACTAGTTTTTCATTTCAACATTTTTTCGAGCTATCCGCACGTGAGTGGTGTCGTTAGAAGCGCCTCGGCGAGGGCTACGTAAATATGTAATAAACTAAGGTAGGTGTAATATAAAAATTAAAGTTATGGTCCAAAAACTAGTTTTTCATTTCAACATTTTTTCGAGCTATCCGCACGTGAGTGTTGTCGTTAGAAGCGCCTCGGCGAGGGCTACGTAAATATGTAATAAACTAAGGTAGGTGTAATATTAAAATTAAAGTTATGGTCCAAAAACTAGTTTTTCATTTCAACATTTTTTCGAGCTATCCGCACGTGAGTGGTGTCGTTAGAAGCGCCTCGGCGAGGGCTACGTAAATATGTAATAAACTAAGGTAGGTGTAATATAAAAATTAAAGTTATGGTCCAAAAACTAGTTTTTCATTTCAACATTTTTTCGAGCTATCCGCACGTGAGTGGTGTCGTTAGAAGCGCCTCGGCGAGGGCTACGTAAATATGTAATAAACTAAGGTAGGTGTAATATAAAAATTAAAGTTATGGTCCAAAAACTAGTTTTTCATTTCAACATTTTTTCGAGCTATCCGCACGTGAGTGGTGTCGTTAGAAGCGCCTCGGCGAGGGCTACGTAAATATGTAATAAACTAAGGTAGGTGTAATATAAAAATTAAAGTTATGGTCCAAAAACTATTTTTCATTTCAACATTTTTTCGAGCTATCCGCACGTGAGTGGTGTCGTTAGAAGCGCCTCGGCGAGGGCTACGTAAATATGTAATAAACTAAGGTAGGTGTAATATAAAAATTAAAGTTATGGTCCAAAAACTAGTTTTTCATTTCAACATTTTTTCGAGCTATCCGCACTTAAGTGGTGTCGTTAGAAGCGCCTCGGCGAGGGCTACGTAAATATGTAATAAACTAAGGTAGGTGTAATATAAAAATTAAAGTTATGGTCCAAAAACTAGTTTTTCATTTCAACATTTTTTCGAGCTATCCGCACGTGAGTGGTGTCGTTAGAAGCGCCTCGGCGAGGGCTACGTAAATATGTAATAAACTAAGGTAGGTGTAATATAAAAATTAAAGTTATGGTCCAAAAACTAGTTTTTCATTTCAACATTTTTTCGAGCTATCCGCACGTGAGTGGTGTCGTTAGAAGCGCCTCGGCGAGGGCTACGTAAATATGTAATAAACTAAGGTAGGTGTAATATAAAAATTAAAGTTATGGTCCAAAAACTAGTTTTTCATTTCAACATTTTTTCGAGCTATCCGCACGTGAGTGGTGTCGTTAGAAGCGCCTCGGCGAGGGCTACGTAAATATGTAATAAACTTAGGTAGGTGTAATATAAAAATTAAAGTTATGGTCCAAAAACTAGTTTTTCATTTCAACATTTTTTCGAGCTATCCGCACGTGAGTGGTGTCGTTAGAAGCGCCTCGGCGAGGGCTACGTAAATATGTAATAAACTAAGGTAGGTGTAATATAAAAATTAAAGTTATGGTCCAAAAACTAGTTTTTCATTTCAACATTTTTTCGAGCTATCCGCACGTGAGTGTTGTCGTTAGAAGCGCCTCGGCGAGGGCTACGTAAATATGTAATAAACTAAGGTAGGTGTAATATAAAAATTAAAGTTATGGTCCAAAAACTAGTTTTTCATTTCAACATTTTTTCGAGCTATCCGCACGTGAGTGGTGTCGTTAGAAGCGCCTCGGCGAGGGCTACGTAAATATGTAATAAACTAAGGTAGGTGTAATATAAAAATTAAAGTTATGGTCCAAAAACTAGTTTTTCATTTCAACATTTTTTCGAGCTATCCGCACGTGAGTGGTGTCGTTAGAAGCGCCTCGGCGAGGGCTACGTAAATATGTAATAAACTAAGGTAGGTGTAATATAAAAATTAAAGTTATGGTCCAAAAACTAGTTTTTCATTTCAACATTTTTTCGAGCTATCCGCACGTGAGTGGTGTCGTTAGAAGCGCCTCGGCGAGGGCTACGTAAATATGTAATAAACTAAGGTAGGTGTAATATAAAAATTAAAGTTATGGTCCAAAAACTAGTTTTTCATTTCAACATTTTTTCGAGCTATCCGCACGTGAGTGTTGTCGTTAGAAGCGCCTCGGCGAGGGCTACGTAAATATGTAATAAACTAAGGTAGGTGTAATATAAAAATTAAAGTTATGGTCCAAAAACTAGTTTTTCATTTCAACATTTTTTCGAGCTATCCGCACGTGAGTGGTGTCGTTAGAAGCGCCTCGGCGAGGGCTAGCTAAATATGTAATAAACTAAGGTAGGTGTAATATAAAAATTAAAGTTATGGTCCAAAAACTAGTTTTTCATTTCAACATTTTTTCGAGCTATCCGCACTTAAGTGGTGTCGTTAGAAGCGCCTCGGCGAGGGCTACGTAAATATGTAATAAACTAAGGTAGGTGTAATATAAAAATTAAAGTTATGGTCCAAAAACTAGTTTTTCATTTCAACATTTTTTCGAGCTATCCGCACGTGAGTGGTGTCGTTAGAAGCGCCTCGGCGAGGGCTACGTAAATATGTAATAAACTAAGGTAGGTGTAATATAAAAATTAAAGTTATGGTCCAAAAACTAGTTTTTCATTTCAACATTTTTTCGAGCTATCCGCACGTGAGTGGTGTCGTTAGAAGCGCCTCGGCGAGGGCTACGTAAATATGTAATAAACTAAGGTAGGTGTAATATAAAAATTAAAGTTATGGTCCAAAAACTAGTTTTTCATTTCAACATTTTTTCGAGCTATCCGCACGTGAGTGGTGTCGTTAGAAGCGCCTCGGCGAGGGCTACGTAAATATGTAATAAACTAAGGTAGGTGTAATATAAAAATTAAAGTTATGGTCCAAAAACTAGTTTTTCATTTCAACATTTTTTCGAGCTATCCGCACGTGAGTGTTGTCGTTAGAAGCGCCTCGGCGAGGGCTACGTAAATATGTAATAAACTAAGGTAGGTGTAATATAAAAATTAAAGTTATGGTCCAAAAACTAGTTTTTAATTACAACATTTTTTCGAGCTATCCGCACGTGAGTGGTGTCGTTAGAAGCGCCTCGGCGAGGGCTAGCTAAATATGTAATAAACTAAGGTAGGTGTAATATAAAAATTAAAGTTATGGTCCAAAAACTAGTTTTTCATTTCAACATTTTTTCGAGCTATCCGCACGTGAGTGTTGTCGTTAGAAGCGCCTCGGCGAGGGCTACGTAAATATGTAATAAACTAAGGTAGGTGTAATATAAAAATTAAAGTTATGGTCCAAAAACTAGTTTTTCATTTCAACATTTTTTCGAGCTATCCGCACGTAGGTGTTGTCGTTAGAAGCGCCTCGGCGAGGGCTACGTAAATATGTAATAAACTAAGGTAGGTGTAATATAAAAATTAAAGTTATGGTCCAAAAACTAGTTTTTCATTTCAACATTTTTTCGAGCTATCCGCACGTGAGTGGTGTCGTTAGAAGCGCCTCGGCGAGGGCTACGTAAATATGTAATAAACTAAGGTAGGTGTAATATAAAAATTAAAGTTATGGTCCAAAAACTAGTTTTTCATTTCAACATTTTTTCGAGCTATCCGCACGTGAGTGGTGTCGTTAGAAGCGCCTCGGCGAGGGCTACGTAAATATGTAATAAACTAAGGTAGGTGTAATATAAAAATTAAAGTTATGGTCCAAAAACTAGTTTTTCATTTCAACATTTTTTCGAGCTATCCGCACGTGAGTGGTGTCGTTAGAAGCGCCTCGGCGAGGGCTACGTAAATATGTAATAAACTAAGGTAGGTGTAATATAAAAATTAAAGTTATGGTCCAAAAACTAGTTTTTCATTTCAACATTTTTTCGAGCTATCCGCACGTGAGTGTTGTCGTTAGAAGCGCCTCGGCGAGGGCTACGTAAATATGTAATAAACTAAGGTAGGTGTAATATTAAAATTAAAGTTATGGTCCAAAAACTAGTTTTTCATTTCAACATTTTTTCGAGCTATCCGCACGTGAGTGGTGTCGTTAGAAGCGCCTCGGCGAGGGCTACGTAAATATGTAATAAACTAAGGTAGGTGTAATATAAAAATTAAAGTTATGGTCCAAAAACTAGTTTTTCATTTCAACATTTTTTCGAGCTATCCGCACGTGAGTGGTGTCGTTAGAAGCGCCTCGGCGAGGGCTACGTAAATATGTAATAAACTAAGGTAGGTGTAATATAAAAATTAAAGTTATGGTCCAAAAACTAGTTTTTCATTTCAACATTTTTTCGAGCTATCCGCACGTGAGTGGTGTCGTTAGAAGCGCCTCGGCGAGGGCTACGTAAATATGTAATAAACTAAGGTAGGTGTAATATAAAAATTAAAGTTATGGTCCAAAAACTATTTTTCATTTCAACATTTTTTCGAGCTATCCGCACGTGAGTGGTGTCGTTAGAAGCGCCTCGGCGAGGGCTACGTAAATATGTAATAAACTAAGGTAGGTGTAATATAAAAATTAAAGTTATGGTCCAAAAACTAGTTTTTCATTTCAACATTTTTTCGAGCTATCCGCACTTAAGTGGTGTCGTTAGAAGCGCCTCGGCGAGGGCTACGTAAATATGTAATAAACTAAGGTAGGTGTAATATAAAAATTAAAGTTATGGTCCAAAAACTAGTTTTTCATTTCAACATTTTTTCGAGCTATCCGCACGTGAGTGGTGTCGTTAGAAGCGCCTCGGCGAGGGCTACGTAAATATGTAATAAACTAAGGTAGGTGTAATATAAAAATTAAAGTTATGGTCCAAAAACTAGTTTTTCATTTCAACATTTTTTCGAGCTATCCGCACGTGAGTGGTGTCGTTAGAAGCGCCTCGGCGAGGGCTACGTAAATATGTAATAAACTAAGGTAGGTGTAATATAAAAATTAAAGTTATGGTCCAAAAACTAGTTTTTCATTTCAACATTTTTTCGAGCTATCCGCACGTGAGTGGTGTCGTTAGAAGCGCCTCGGCGAGGGCTACGTAAATATGTAATAAACTTAGGTAGGTGTAATATAAAAATTAAAGTTATGGTCCAAAAACTAGTTTTTCATTTCAACATTTTTTCGAGCTATCCGCACGTGAGTGGTGTCGTTAGAAGCGCCTCGGCGAGGGCTACGTAAATATGTAATAAACTAAGGTAGGTGTAATATAAAAATTAAAGTTATGGTCCAAAAACTAGTTTTTCATTTCAACATTTTTTCGAGCTATCCGCACGTGAGTGGTGTCGTTAGAAGCGCCTCGGCGAGGGCTACGTAAATATGTAATAAACTAAGGTAGGTGTAATATAAAAATTAAAGTTATGGTCCAAAAACTAGTTTTTCATTTCAACATTTTTTCGAGCTATCCGCACGTGAGTGGTGTCGTTAGAAGCGCCTCGGCGAGGGCTACGTAAATATGTAATAAACTAAGGTAGGTGTAATATAAAAATTAAAGTTATGGTCCAAAAACTAGTTTTTCATTTCAACATTTTTTCGAGCTATCCGCACGTGAGTGGTGTCGTTAGAAGCGCCTCGGCGAGGGCTACGTAAATATGTAATAAACTAAGGTAGGTGTAATATAAAAATTAAAGTTATGGTCCAAAAACTAGTTTTTCATTTCAACATTTTTTCGAGCTATCCGCACGTGAGTGTTGTCGTTAGAAGCGCCTCGGCGAGGGCTACGTAAATATGTAATAAACTAAGGTAGGTGTAATATAAAAATTAAAGTTATGGTCCAAAAACTAGTTTTTCATTTCAACATTTTTTCGAGCTATCCGCACGTGAGTGGTGTCGTTAGAAGCGCCTCGGCGAGGGCTAGCTAAATATGTAATAAACTAAGGTAGGTGTAATATAAAAATTAAAGTTATGGTCCAAAAACTAGTTTTTCATTTCAACATTTTTTCGAGCTATCCGCACTTAAGTGGTGTCGTTAGAAGCGCCTCGGCGAGGGCTACGTAAATATGTAATAAACTAAGGTAGGTGTAATATAAAAATTAAAGTTATGGTCCAAAAACTAGTTTTTCATTTCAACATTTTTTCGAGCTATCCGCACGTGAGTGGTGTCGTTAGAAGCGCCTCGGCGAGGGCTACGTAAATATGTAATAAACTAAGGTAGGTGTAATATAAAAATTAAAGTTATGGTCCAAAAACTAGTTTTTCATTTCAACATTTTTTCGAGCTATCCGCACGTGAGTGGTGTCGTTAGAAGCGCCTCGGCGAGGGCTACGTAAATATGTAATAAACTAAGGTAGGTGTAATATAAAAATTAAAGTTATGGTCCAAAAACTAGTTTTTCATTTCAACATTTTTTCGAGCTATCCGCACGTGAGTGGTGTCGTTAGAAGCGCCTCGGCGAGGGCTACGTAAATATGTAATAAACTAAGGTAGGTGTAATATAAAAATTAAAGTTATGGTCCAAAAACTAGTTTTTCATTTCAACATTTTTTCGAGCTATCCGCACGTGAGTGGTGTCGTTAGAAGCGCCTCGGCGAGGGCTACGTAAATATGTAATAAACTAAGGTAGGTGTAATATAAAAATTAAAGTTATGGTCCAAAAACTAGTTTTTCATTTCAACATTTTTTCGAGCTATCCGCACGTGAGTGGTGTCGTTAGAAGCGCCTCGGCGAGGGCTACGTAAATATGTAATAAACTAAGGTAGGTGTAATATAAAAATTAAAGTTATGGTCCAAAAACTAGTTTTTCATTTCAACATTTTTTCGAGCTATCCGCACGTGAGTGTTGTCGTTAGAAGCGCCTCGGCGAGGGCTACGTAAATATGTAATAAACTAAGGTAGGTGTAATATAAAAATTAAAGTTATGGTCCAAAAACTAGTTTTTCATTTCAACATTTTTTCGAGCTATCCGCACGTGAGTGGTGTCGTTAGAAGCGCCTCGGCGAGGGCTAGCTAAATATGTAATAAACTAAGGTAGGTGTAATATAAAAATTAAAGTTATGGTCCAAAAACTAGTTTTTCATTTCAACATTTTTTCGAGCTATCCGCACTCACGTGGTGTCGTTAGAAGCGCCTCGGCGAGGGCTACGTAAATATGTAATAAACTAAGGTAGGTGTAATATAAAAATTAAAGTTATGGTCCAAAAACTAGTTTTTCATTTCAACATTTTTTCGAGCTATCCGCACGTGAGTGGTGTCGTTAGAAGCGCCTCGGCGAGGGCTACGTAAATATGTAATAAACTAAGGTAGGTGTAATATAAAAATTAAAGTTATGGTCCAAAAACTAGTTTTTCATTTCAACATTTTTTCGAGCTATCCGCACGTGAGTGGTGTCGTTAGAAGCGCCTCGGCGAGGGCTACGTAAATATGTAATAAACTAAGGTAGGTGTAATATAAAAATTAAAGTTATGGTCCAAAAACTAGTTTTTCATTTCAACATTTTTTCGAGCTATCCGCACGTGAGTGGTGTCGTTAGAAGCGCCTCGGCGAGGGCTACGTAAATATGTAATAAACTAAGGTAGGTGTAATATAAAAATTAAAGTTATGGTCCAAAAACTAGTTTTTCATTTCAACATTTTTTCGAGCTATCCGCACGTGAGTGGTGTCGTTAGAAGCGCCTCGGCGAGGGCTACGTAAATATGTAATAAACTAAGGTAGGTGTAATATAAAAATTAAAGTTATGGTCCAAAAACTAGTTTTTCATTTCAACATTTTTTCGAGCTATCCGCACGTGAGTGTTGTCGTTAGAAGCGCCTCGGCGAGGGCTACGTAAATATGTAATAAACTAAGGTAGGTGTAATATAAAAATTAAAGTTATGGTCCAAAAACTAGTTTTTCATTTCAACATTTTTTCGAGCTATCCGCACGTGAGTGGTGTCGTTAGAAGCGCCTCGGCGAGGGCTACGTAAATATGTAATAAACTAAGGTAGGTGTAATATAAAAATTAAAGTTATGGTCCAAAAACTAGTTTTTCATTTCAACATTTTTTCGAGCTATCCGCACGTGAGTGGTGTCGTTAGAAGCGCCTCGGCGAGGGCTACGTAAATATGTAATAAACTAAGGTAGGTGTAATATAAAAATTAAAGTTATGGTCCAAAAACTAGTTTTTCATTTCAACATTTTTTCGAGCTATCCGCACGTGAGTGTTGTCGTTAGAAGCGCCTCGGCGAGGGCTACGTAAATATGTAATAAACTAAGGTAGGTGTAATATTAAAATTAAAGTTATGGTCCAAAAACTAGTTTTTCATTTCAACATTTTTTCGAGCTATCCGCACGTGAGTGGTGTCGTTAGAAGCGCCTCGGCGAGGGCTACGTAAATATGTAATAAACTAAGGTAGGTGTAATATAAAAATTAAAGTTATGGTCCAAAAACTAGTTTTTCATTTCAACATTTTTTCGAGCTATCCGCACGTGAGTGGTGTCGTTAGAAGCGCCTCGGCGAGGGCTACGTAAATATGTAATAAACTAAGGTAGGTGTAATATAAAAATTAAAGTTATGGTCCAAAAACTAGTTTTTCATTTCAACATTTTTTCGAGCTATCCGCACGTGAGTGGTGTCGTTAGAAGCGCCTCGGCGAGGGCTACGTAAATATGTAATAAACTAAGGTAGGTGTAATATAAAAATTAAAGTTATGGTCCAAAAACTATTTTTCATTTCAACATTTTTTCGAGCTATCCGCACGTGAGTGGTGTCGTTAGAAGCGCCTCGGCGAGGGCTACGTAAATATGTAATAAACTAAGGTAGGTGTAATATAAAAATTAAAGTTATGGTCCAAAAACTAGTTTTTCATTTCAACATTTTTTCGAGCTATCCGCACTCAAGTGGTGTCGTTAGAAGCGCCTCGGCGAGGGCTACGTAAATATGTAATAAACTAAGGTAGGTGTAATATAAAAATTAAAGTTATGGTCCAAAAACTAGTTTTTCATTTCAACATTTTTTCGAGCTATCCGCACGTGAGTGGTGTCGTTAGAAGCGCCTCGGCGAGGGCTACGTAAATATGTAATAAACTAAGGTAGGTGTAATATAAAAATTAAAGTTATGGTCCAAAAACTAGTTTTTCATTTCAACATTTTTTCGAGCTATCCGCACGTGAGTGGTGTCGTTAGAAGCGCCTCGGCGAGGGCTACGTAAATATGTAATAAACTAAGGTAGGTGTAATATAAAAATTAAAGTTATGGTCCAAAAACTAGTTTTTCATTTCAACATTTTTTCGAGCTATCCGCACGTGAGTGGTGTCGTTAGAAGCGCCTCGGCGAGGGCTACGTAAATATGTAATAAACTTAGGTAGGTGTAATATAAAAATTAAAGTTATGGTCCAAAAACTAGTTTTTCATTTCAACATTTTTTCGAGCTATCCGCACGTGAGTGGTGTCGTTAGAAGCGCCTCGGCGAGGGCTACGTAAATATGTAATAAACTAAGGTAGGTGTAATATAAAAATTAAAGTTATGGTCCAAAAACTAGTTTTTCATTTCAACATTTTTTCGAGCTATCCGCACGTGAGTGTTGTCGTTAGAAGCGCCTCGGCGAGGGCTACGTAAATATGTAATAAACTAAGGTAGGTGTAATATAAAAATTAAAGTTATGGTCCAAAAACTAGTTTTTCATTTCAACATTTTTTCGAGCTATCCGCACGTGAGTGGTGTCGTTAGAAGCGCCTCGGCGAGGGCTACGTAAATATGTAATAAACTAAGGTAGGTGTAATATAAAAATTAAAGTTATGGTCCAAAAACTAGTTTTTCATTTCAACATTTTTTCGAGCTATCCGCACGTGAGTGGTGTCGTTAGAAGCGCCTCGGCGAGGGCTACGTAAATATGTAATAAACTAAGGTAGGTGTAATATAAAAATTAAAGTTATGGTCCAAAAACTAGTTTTTCATTTCAACATTTTTTCGAGCTATCCGCACGTGAGTGGTGTCGTTAGAAGCGCCTCGGCGAGGGCTACGTAAATATGTAATAAACTAAGGTAGGTGTAATATAAAAATTAAAGTTATGGTCCAAAAACTAGTTTTTCATTTCAACATTTTTTCGAGCTATCCGCACTTAAGTGGTGTCGTTAGAAGCGCCTCGGCGAGGGCTACGTAAATATGTAATAAACTAAGGTAGGTGTAATATAAAAATTAAAGTTATGGTCCAAAAACTAGTTTTTCATTTCAACATTTTTTCGAGCTATCCGCACGTGAGTGGTGTCGTTAGAAGCGCCTCGGCGAGGGCTACGTAAATATGTAATAAACTAAGGTAGGTGTAATATAAAAATTAAAGTTATGGTCCAAAAACTAGTTTTTCATTTCAACATTTTTTCGAGCTATCCGCACGTGAGTGGTGTCGTTAGAAGCGCCTCGGCGAGGGCTACGTAAATATGTAATAAACTAAGGTAGGTGTAATATAAAAATTAAAGTTATGGTCCAAAAACTAGTTTTTCATTTCAACATTTTTTCGAGCTATCCGCACGTGAGTGGTGTCGTTAGAAGCGCCTCGGCGAGGGCTACGTAAATATGTAATAAACTAAGGTAGGTGTAATATAAAAATTAAAGTTATGGTCCAAAAACTAGTTTTTCATTTCAACATTTTTTCGAGCTATCCGCACGTGAGTGGTGTCGTTAGAAGCGCCTCGGCGAGGGCTACGTAAATATGTAATAAACTAAGGTAGGTGTAATATAAAAATTAAAGTTATGGTCCAAAAACTAGTTTTTCATTTCAACATTTTTTCGAGCTATCCGCACGTGAGTGGTGTCGTTAGAAGCGCCTCGGCGAGGGCTACGTAAATATGTAATAAACTAAGGTAGGTGTAATATAAAAATTAAAGTTATGGTCCAAAAACTAGTTTTTCATTTCAACATTTTTCGAGCTATCCGCACGTGAGTGGTGTCGTTAGAAGCGCCTCGGCGAGGGCTACGTAAATATGTAATAAACTAAGGTAGGTGTAATATAAAAATTAAAGTTATGGTCCAAAAACTAGTTTTTCATTTCAACATTTTTTCGAGCTATCCGCACGTGAGTGGTGTCGTTAGAAGCGCCTCGGCGAGGGCTACGTAAATATGTAATAAACTAAGGTAGGTGTAATATAAAAATTAAAGTTATGGTCCAAAAACTAGTTTTTCATTTCAACATTTTTTCGAGCTATCCGCACGTGAGTGGTGTCGTTAGAAGCGCCTCGGCGAGGGCTAGCTAAATATGTAATAAACTAAGGTAGGTGTAATATAAAAATTAAAGTTATGGTCCAAAAACTAGTTTTTCATTTCAACATTTTTTCGAGCTATCCGCACGTGAGTGGTGTCGTTAGAAGCGCCTCGGCGAGGGCTACGTAAATATGTAATAAACTAAGGTAGGTGTAATATAAAAATTAAAGTTATGGTCCAAAAACTAGTTTTTCATTTCAACATTTTTTCGAGCTATCCGCACGTGAGTGGTGTCGTTAGAAGCGCCTCGGCGAGGGCTACGTAAATATGTAATAAACTAAGGTAGGTGTAATATAAAAATTAAAGTTATGGTCCAAAAACTAGTTTTTCATTTCAACATTTTTTCGAGCTATCCGCACGTGAGTGGTGTCGTTAGAAGCGCCTCGGCGAGGGCTACGTAAATATGTAATAAACTAAGGTAGGTGTAATATAAAAATTAAAGTTATGGTCCAAAAACTAGTTTTTCATTTCAACATTTTTTCGAGCTATCCGCACGTGAGTGGTGTCGTTAGAAGCGCCTCGGCGAGGGCTAGCTAAATATGTAATAAACTAAGGTAGGTGTAATATAAAAATTAAAGTTATGGTCCAAAAACTAGTTTTTCATTTCAACATTTTTTCGAGCTATCCGCACGTGAGTGGTGTCGTTAGAAGCGCCTCGGCGAGGGCTACGTAAATATGTAATAAACTAAGGTAGGTGTAATATAAAAATTAAAGTTATGGTCCAAAAACTAGTTTTTCATTTCAACATTTTTTCGAGCTATCCGCACGTGAGTGGTGTCGTTAGAAGCGCCTCGGCGAGGGCTACGTAAATATGTAATAAACTAAGGTAGGTGTAATATAAAAATTAAAGTTATGGTCCAAAAACTAGTTTTTCATTTCAACATTTTTTCGAGCTATCCGCACGTGAGTGGTGTCGTTAGAAGCGCCTCGGCGAGGGCTACGTAAATATGTAATAAACTAAGGTAGGTGTAATATAAAAATTAAAGTTATGGTCCAAAAACTAGTTTTTCATTTCAACATTTTTTCGAGCTATCCGCACGTGAGTGGTGTCGTTAGAAGCGCCTCGGCGAGGGCTACGTAAATATGTAATAAACTAAGGTAGGTGTAATATAAAAATTAAAGTTATGGTCCAAAAACTAGTTTTTCATTTCAACATTTTTTCGAGCTATCCGCACGTGAGTGGTGTCGTTAGAAGCGCCTCGGCGAGGGCTACGTAAATATGTAATAAACTAAGGTAGGTGTAATATAAAAATTAAAGTTATGGTCCAAAAACTAGTTTTTCATTTCAACATTTTTTCGAGCTATCCGCACGTGAGTGGTGTCGTTAGAAGCGCCTCGGCGAGGGCTACGTAAATATGTAATAAACTAAGGTAGGTGTAATATAAAAATTAAAGTTATGGTCCAAAAACTAGTTTTTCATTTCAACATTTTTTCGAGCTATCCGCACGTGAGTGTTGTCGTTAGAAGCGCCTCGGCGAGGGCTACGTAAATATGTAATAAACTAAGGTAGGTGTAATATAAAAATTAAAGTTATGGTCCAAAAACTAGTTTTTCATTACAACATTTTTTCGAGCTATCCGCACGTGAGTGGTGTCGTTAGAAGCGCCTCGGCGAGGGCTAGCTAAATATGTAATAAACTAAGGTAGGTGTAATATAAAAATTAAAGTTATGGTCCAAAAACTAGTTTTTCATTTCAACATTTTTTCGAGCTATCCGCACGTGAGTGGTGTCGTTAGAAGCGCCTCGGCGAGGGCTAGCTAAATATGTAATAAACTAAGGTAGGTGTAATATAAAAATTAAAGTTATGGTCCAAAAACTAGTTTTTCATTTCAACATTTTTTCGAGCTATCCGCACGTGAGTGGTGTCGTTAGAAGCGCCTCGGCGAGGGCTAGCTAAATATGTAAAAAACTAAGGTAGGTGTAATATAAAAATTAAAGTTATGGTCCAAAAACTAGTTTTTCATTTCAACATTTTTTCGAGCTATCCGCACGTGAGTGGTGTCGTTAGAAGCGCCTCGGCGAGGGCTAGCTAAATATGTAATAAACTAAGGTAGGTGTAATAGAAAAATTAAAGTTATGGTCCAAAAACTAGTTTTTCATTTCAACATTTTTTCGAGCTATCCGCACGTGAGTGGTGTCGTTAGAAGCGCCTCGGCGAGGGCTAGCTAAATATGTAATAAACTAAGGTAGGTGTAATATAAAAATTAAAGTTATGGTCCAAAAACTAGTTTTTCATTTCAACATTTTTTCGAGCTATCCGCACGTGAGTGGTGTCGTTAGAAGCGCCTCGGCGAGGGCTAGCTAAATATGTAATAAACTAAGGTAGGTGTAATATAAAAATTAAAGTTATGCTCCAAAAACTAGTTTTTCATTTCAAAATTTTTTCGAGCTATCCGCACGTGAGTGGTGTCGTTAGAAGCGCCTCGGCGAGGGCTACGTAAATATGTAATAAACTAAGGTAGGTGTAATATAAAAATTAAAGTTATGGTCCAAAAACTAGTTTTTCATTTCAACATTTTTTCGAGCTATCCGCACGTGAGTGGTGTCGTTAGAAGCGCCTCGGCGAGGGCTACGTAAATATGTAATAAACTAAGGTAGGTGTAATATAAAAATTAAAGTTATGGTCCAAAAACTAGTTTTTCATTTCAACATTTTTTCGAGCTATCCGCACGTGAGTGGTGTCGTTAGAAGCGCCTCGGCGAGGGCTACGTAAATATGTAATAAACTAAGGTAGGTGTAATATAAAAATTAAAGTTATGGTCCAAAAACTAGTTTTTCATTTCAACATTTTTTCGAGCTATCCGCACGTGAGTGGTGTCGTTAGAAGCGCCTCGGCGAGGGCTAGCTAAATATGTAATAAACTAAGGTAGGTGTAATAGAAAAATTAAAGTTATGGTCCAAAAACTAGTTTTTCATTTCAACATTTTTTCGAGCTATCCGCACGTGAGTGGTGTCGTTAGAAGCGCCTCGGCGAGGGCTAGCTAAATATGTAATAAACTAAGGTAGGTGTAATATAAAAATTAAAGTTATGGTCCAAAAACTAGTTTTTCATTTCAACATTTTTTCGAGCTATCCGCACGTGAGTGGTGTCGTTAGAAGCGCCTCGGCGAGGGCTAGCTAAATATGTAATAAACTAAGGTAGGTGTAATATAAAAATTAAAGTTATGCTCCAAAAACTAGTTTTTCATTTCAAAATTTTTTCGAGCTATCCGCACGTGAGTGGTGTCGTTAGAAGCGCCTCGGCGAGGGCTACGTAAATATGTAATAAACTAAGGTAGGTGTAATATAAAAATTAAAGTTATGGTCCAAAAACTAGTTTTTCATTTCAACATTTTTTCGAGCTATCCGCACGTGAGTGGTGTCGTTAGAAGCGCCTCGGCGAGGGCTACGTAAATATGTAATAAACTAAGGTAGGTGTAATATAAAAATTAAAGTTATGGTCCAAAAACTAGTTTTTCATTTCAACATTTTTTCGAGCTATCCGCACGTGAGTGGTGTCGTTAGAAGCGCCTCGGCGAGGGCTACGTAAATATGTAATAAACTAAGGTAGGTGTAATATAAAAATTAAAGTTATGGTCCAAAAACTAGTTTTTCATTTCAACATTTTTTCGAGCTATCCGCACGTGAGTGGTGTCGTTAGAAGCGCCTCGGCGAGGGCTACGTAAATATGTAATAAACTAAGGTAGGTGTAATATAAAAATTAAAGTTATGGTCCAAAAACTAGTTTTTCATTTCAACATTTTTTCGAGCTATCCGCACGTGAGTGGTGTCGTTAGAAGCGCCTCGGCGAGGGCTACGTAAATATGTAATAAACTAAGGTAGGTGTAATATAAAAATTAAAGTTATGGTCCAAAAACTAGTTTTTCATTTCAACATTTTTTCGAGCTATCCGCACGTGAGTGGTGTCGTTAGAAGCGCCTCGGCGAGGGCTACGTAAATATGTAATAAACTAAGGTAGGTGTAATATAAAAATTAAAGTTATGGTCCAAAAACTAGTTTTTCATTTCAACATTTTTTCGAGCTATCCGCACGTGAGTGGTGTCGTTAGAAGCGCCTCGGCGAGGGCTACGCTAAATATGTAATAAACTAAGGTAGGTGTAATATAAAAATTAAAGTTATGGTCCAAAAACTAGTTTTTCATTTCAACATTTTTTCGAGCTATCCGCACGTGAGTGGTGTCGTTAGAAGCGCCTCGGCGAGGGCTACGTAAATATGTAATAAACTAAGGTAGGTGTAATATAAAAATTAAAGTTATGGTCCAAAAACTAGTTTTTCATTTCAACATTTTTTCGAGCTATCCGCACGTGAGTGGTGTCGTTAGAAGCGCCTCGGCGAGGGCTACGTAAATATGTAATAAACTAAGGTAGGTGTAATATAAAAATTAAAGTTATGGTCCAAAAACTAGTTTTTCATTTCAACATTTTTTCGAGCTATCCGCACGTGAGTGGTGTCGTTAGAAGCGCCTCGGCGAGGGCTACGTAAATATGTAATAAACTAAGGTAGGTGTAATATAAAAATTAAAGTTATGGTCCAAAAACTAGTTTTTCATTTCAACATTTTTTCGAGCTATCCGCACGTGAGTGGTGTCGTTAGAAGCGCCTCGGCGAGGGCTACGTAAATATGTAATAAACTAAGGTAGGTGTAATATAAAAATTAAAGTTATGGTCCAAAAACTAGTTTTTCATTTCAACATTTTTTCGAGCTATCCGCACGTGAGTGGTGTCGTTAGAAGCGCCTCGGCGAGGGCTACGTAAATATGTAATAAACTAAGGTAGGTGTAATATAAAAATTAAAGTTATGGTCCAAAAACTAGTTTTTCATTTCAACATTTTTTCGAGCTATCCGCACGTGAGTGGTGTCGTTAGAAGCGCCTCGGCGAGGGCTACGTAAATATGTAATAAACTAAGGTAGGTGTAATATAAAAATTAAAGTTATGGTCCAAAAACTAGTTTTTCATTTCAACATTTTTTCGAGCTATCCGCACGTGAGTGGTGTCGTTAGAAGCGCCTCGGCGAGGGCTACGTAAATATGTAATAAACTAAGGTAGGTGTAATATAAAAATTAAAGTTATGGTCCAAAAACTAGTTTTTCATTTCAACATTTTTTCGAGCTATCCGCACGTGAGTGGTGTCGTTAGAAGCGCCTCGGCGAGGGCTACGTAAATATGTAATAAACTAAGGTAGGTGTAATATAAAAATTAAAGTTATGGTCCAAAAACTAGTTTTTCATTTCAACATTTTTTCGAGCTATCCGCACGTGAGTGGTGTCGTTAGAAGCGCCTCGGCGAGGGCTACGTAAATATGTAATAAACTAAGGTAGGTGTAATATAAAAATTAAAGTTATGGTCCAAAAACTAGTTTTTCATTTCAACATTTTTTCGAGCTATCCGCACGTGAGTGGTGTCGTTAGAAGCGCCTCGGCGAGGGCTACGTAAATATGTAATAAACTAAGGTAGGTGTAATATAAAAATTAAAGTTATGGTCCAAAAACTAGTTTTTCATTTCAACATTTTTTCGAGCTATCCGCACGTGAGTGGTGTCGTTAGAAGCGCCTCGGCGAGGGCTACGTAAATATGTAATAAACTAAGGTAGGTGTAATATAAAAATTAAAGTTATGGTCCAAAAACTAGTTTTTCATTTCAACATTTTTTCGAGCTATCCGCACGTGAGTGGTGTCGTTAGAAGCGCCTCGGCGAGGGCTACGTAAATATGTAATAAACTAAGGTAGGTGTAATATAAAAATTAAAGTTATGGTCCAAAAACTAGTTTTTCATTTCAACATTTTTTCGAGCTATCCGCACGTGAGTGGTGTCGTTAGAAGCGCCTCGGCGAGGGCTACGTAAATATGTAATAAACTAAGGTAGGTGTAATATAAAAATTAAAGTTATGGTCCAAAAACTAGTTTTTCATTTCAACATTTTTTCGAGCTATCCGCACGTGAGTGGTGTCGTTAGAAGCGCCTCGGCGAGGGCTACGTAAATATGTAATAAACTAAGGTAGGTGTAATATAAAAATTAAAGTTATGGTCCAAAAACTAGTTTTTCATTTCAACATTTTTTCGAGCTATCCGCACGTGAGTGGTGTCGTTAGAAGCGCCTCGGCGAGGGCTACGTAAATATGTAATAAACTAAGGTAGGTGTAATATAAAAATTAAAGTTATGGTCCAAAAACTAGTTTTTCATTTCAACATTTTTTCGAGCTATCCGCACGTGAGTGGTGTCGTTAGAAGCGCCTCGGCGAGGGCTACGTAAATATGTAATAAACTAAGGTAGGTGTAATATAAAAATTAAAGTTATGGTCCAAAAACTAGTTTTTCATTTCAACATTTTTTCGAGCTATCCGCACGTGAGTGGTGTCGTTAGAAGCGCCTCGGCGAGGGCTACGTAAATATGTAATAAACTAAGGTAGGTGTAATATAAAAATTAAAGTTATGGTCCAAAAACTAGTTTTTCATTTCAACATTTTTTCGAGCTATCCGCACGTGAGTGGTGTCGTTAGAAGCGCCTCGGCGAGGGCTACGTAAATATGTAATAAACTAAGGTAGGTGTAATATAAAAATTAAAGTTATGGTCCAAAAACTAGTTTTTCATTTCAACATTTTTTCGAGCTATCCGCACGTGAGTGGTGTCGTTAGAAGCGCCTCGGCGAGGGCTACGTAAATATGTAATAAACTAAGGTAGGTGTAATATAAAAATTAAAGTTATGGTCCAAAAACTAGTTTTTCATTTCAACATTTTTTCGAGCTATCCGCACGTGAGTGGTGTCGTTAGAAGCGCCTCGGCGAGGGCTACGTAAATATGTAATAAACTAAGGTAGGTGTAATATAAAAATTAAAGTTATGGTCCAAAAACTAGTTTTTCATTTCAACATTTTTTCGAGCTATCCGCACGTGAGTGGTGTCGTTAGAAGCGCCTCGGCGAGGGCTACGTAAATATGTAATAAACTAAGGTAGGTGTAATATAAAAATTAAAGTTATGGTCCAAAAACTAGTTTTTCATTTCAACATTTTTTCGAGCTATCCGCACGTGAGTGGTGTCGTTAGAAGCGCCTCGGCGAGGGCTACGTAAATATGTAATAAACTAAGGTAGGTGTAATATAAAAATTAAAGTTATGGTCCAAAAACTAGTTTTTCATTTCAACATTTTTTCGAGCTATCCGCACGTGAGTGGTGTCGTTAGAAGCGCCTCGGCGAGGGCTACGTAAATATGTAATAAACTAAGGTAGGTGTAATATAAAAATTAAAGTTATGGTCCAAAAACTAGTTTTTCATTTCAACATTTTTTCGAGCTATCCGCACGTGAGTGGTGTCGTTAGAAGCGCCTCGGCGAGGGCTACGTAAATATGTAATAAACTAAGGTAGGTGTAATATAAAAATTAAAGTTATGGTCCAAAAACTAGTTTTTCATTTCAACATTTTTTCGAGCTATCCGCACGTGAGTGGTGTCGTTAGAAGCGCCTCGGCGAGGGCTACGTAAATATGTAATAAACTAAGGTAGGTGTAATATAAAAATTAAAGTTATGGTCCAAAAACTAGTTTTTCATTTCAACATTTTTTCGAGCTATCCGCACGTGAGTGGTGTCGTTAGAAGCGCCTCGGCGAGGGCTACGTAAATATGTAATAAACTAAGGTAGGTGTAATATAAAAATTAAAGTTATGGTCCAAAAACTAGTTTTTCATTTCAACATTTTTTCGAGCTATCCGCACGTGAGTGGTGTCGTTAGAAGCGCCTCGGCGAGGGCTACGTAAATATGTAATAAACTAAGGTAGGTGTAATATAAAAATTAAAGTTATGGTCCAAAAACTAGTTTTTCATTTCAACATTTTTTCGAGCTATCCGCACGTGAGTGGTGTCGTTAGAAGCGCCTCGGCGAGGGCTACGTAAATATGTAATAAACTAAGGTAGGTGTAATATAAAAATTAAAGTTATGGTCCAAAAACTAGTTTTTCATTTCAACATTTTTTCGAGCTATCCGCACGTGAGTGGTGTCGTTAGAAGCGCCTCGGCGAGGGCTACGTAAATATGTAATAAACTAAGGTAGGTGTAATATAAAAATTAAAGTTATGGTCCAAAAACTAGTTTTTCATTTCAACATTTTTTCGAGCTATCCGCACGTGAGTGGTGTCGTTAGAAGCGCCTCGGCGAGGGCTACGTAAATATGTAATAAACTAAGGTAGGTGTAATATAAAAATTAAAGTTATGGTCCAAAAACTAGTTTTTCATTTCAACATTTTTTCGAGCTATCCGCACGTGAGTGGTGTCGTTAGAAGCGCCTCGGCGAGGGCTACGTAAATATGTAATAAACTAAGGTAGGTGTAATATAAAAATTAAAGTTATGGTCCAAAAACTAGTTTTTCATTTCAACATTTTTTCGAGCTATCCGCACGTGAGTGGTGTCGTTAGAAGCGCCTCGGCGAGGGCTACGTAAATATGTAATAAACTAAGGTAGGTGTAATATAAAAATTAAAGTTATGGTCCAAAAACTAGTTTTTCATTTCAACATTTTTTCGAGCTATCCGCACGTGAGTGGTGTCGTTAGAAGCGCCTCGGCGAGGGCTACGTAAATATGTAATAAACTAAGGTAGGTGTAATATAAAAATTAAAGTTATGGTCCAAAAACTAGTTTTTCATTTCAACATTTTTTCGAGCTATCCGCACGTGAGTGGTGTCGTTAGAAGCGCCTCGGCGAGGGCTACGTAAATATGTAATAAACTAAGGTAGGTGTAATATAAAAATTAAAGTTATGGTCCAAAAACTAGTTTTTCATTTCAACATTTTTTCGAGCTATCCGCACGTGAGTGGTGTCGTTAGAAGCGCCTCGGCGAGGGCTACGTAAATATGTAATAAACTAAGGTAGGTGTAATATAAAAATTAAAGTTATGGTCCAAAAACTAGTTTTTCATTTCAACATTTTTTCGAGCTATCCGCACGTGAGTGGTGTCGTTAGAAGCGCCTCGGCGAGGGCTACGTAAATATGTAATAAACTAAGGTAGGTGTAATATAAAAATTAAAGTTATGGTCCAAAAACTAGTTTTTCATTTCAACATTTTTTCGAGCTATCCGCACGTGAGTGGTGTCGTTAGAAGCGCCTCGGCGAGGGCTACGTAAATATGTAATAAACTAAGGTAGGTGTAATATAAAAATTAAAGTTATGGTCCAAAAACTAGTTTTTCATTTCAACATTTTTTCGAGCTATCCGCACGTGAGTGGTGTCGTTAGAAGCGCCTCGGCGAGGGCTACGTAAATATGTAATAAACTAAGGTAGGTGTAATATAAAAATTAAAGTTATGGTCCAAAAACTAGTTTTTCATTTCAACATTTTTTCGAGCTATCCGCACGTGAGTGGTGTCGTTAGAAGCGCCTCGGCGAGGGCTACGTAAATATGTAATAAACTAAGGTAGGTGTAATATAAAAATTAAAGTTATGGTCCAAAAACTAGTTTTTCATTTCAACATTTTTTCGAGCTATCCGCACGTGAGTGGTGTCGTTAGAAGCGCCTCGGCGAGGGCTACGTAAATATGTAATAAACTAAGGTAGGTGTAATATAAAAATTAAAGTTATGGTCCAAAAACTAGTTTTTCATTTCAACATTTTTTCGAGCTATCCGCACGTGAGTGGTGTCGTTAGAAGCGCCTCGGCGAGGGCTACGTAAATATGTAATAAACTAAGGTAGGTGTAATATAAAAATTAAAGTTATGGTCCAAAAACTAGTTTTTCATTTCAACATTTTTTCGAGCTATCCGCACGTGAGTGGTGTCGTTAGAAGCGCCTCGGCGAGGGCTACGTAAATATGTAATAAACTAAGGTAGGTGTAATATAAAAATTAAAGTTATGGTCCAAAAACTAGTTTTTCATTTCAACATTTTTTCGAGCTATCCGCACGTGAGTGGTGTCGTTAGAAGCGCCTCGGCGAGGGCTACGTAAATATGTAATAAACTAAGGTAGGTGTAATATAAAAATTAAAGTTATGGTCCAAAAACTAGTTTTTCATTTCAACATTTTTTCGAGCTATCCGCACGTGAGTGGTGTCGTTAGAAGCGCCTCGGCGAGGGCTACGTAAATATGTAATAAACTAAGGTAGGTGTAATATAAAAATTAAAGTTATGGTCCAAAAACTAGTTTTTCATTTCAACATTTTTTCGAGCTATCCGCACGTGAGTGGTGTCGTTAGAAGCGCCTCGGCGAGGGCTACGTAAATATGTAATAAACTAAGGTAGGTGTAATATAAAAATTAAAGTTATGGTCCAAAAACTAGTTTTTCATTTCAACATTTTTTCGAGCTATCCGCACGTGAGTGGTGTCGTTAGAAGCGCCTCGGCGAGGGCTACGTAAATATGTAATAAACTAAGGTAGGTGTAATATAAAAATTAAAGTTATGGTCCAAAAACTAGTTTTTCATTTCAACATTTTTTCGAGCTATCCGCACGTGAGTGGTGTCGTTAGAAGCGCCTCGGCGAGGGCTACGTAAATATGTAATAAACTAAGGTAGGTGTAATATAAAAATTAAAGTTATGGTCCAAAAACTAGTTTTTCATTTCAACATTTTTTCGAGCTATCCGCACGTGAGTGGTGTCGTTAGAAGCGCCTCGGCGAGGGCTACGTAAATATGTAATAAACTAAGGTAGGTGTAATATAAAAATTAAAGTTATGGTCCAAAAACTAGTTTTTCATTTCAACATTTTTTCGAGCTATCCGCACGTGAGTGGTGTCGTTAGAAGCGCCTCGGCGAGGGCTACGTAAATATGTAATAAACTAAGGTAGGTGTAATATAAAAATTAAAGTTATGGTCCAAAAACTAGTTTTTCATTTCAACATTTTTTCGAGCTATCCGCACGTGAGTGGTGTCGTTAGAAGCGCCTCGGCGAGGGCTACGTAAATATGTAATAAACTAAGGTAGGTGTAATATAAAAATTAAAGTTATGGTCCAAAAACTAGTTTTTCATTTCAACATTTTTTCGAGCTATCCGCACGTGAGTGGTGTCGTTAGAAGCGCCTCGGCGAGGGCTACGTAAATATGTAATAAACTAAGGTAGGTGTAATATAAAAATTAAAGTTATGGTCCAAAAACTAGTTTTTCATTTCAACATTTTTTCGAGCTATCCGCACGTGAGTGGTGTCGTTAGAAGCGCCTCGGCGAGGGCTACGTAAATATGTAATAAACTAAGGTAGGTGTAATATAAAAATTAAAGTTATGGTCCAAAAACTAGTTTTTCATTTCAACATTTTTTCGAGCTATCCGCACGTGAGTGGTGTCGTTAGAAGCGCCTCGGCGAGGGCTACGTAAATATGTAATAAACTAAGGTAGGTGTAATATAAAAATTAAAGTTATGGTCCAAAAACTAGTTTTTCATTTCAACATTTTTTCGAGCTATCCGCACGTGAGTGGTGTCGTTAGAAGCGCCTCGGCGAGGGCTACGTAAATATGTAATAAACTAAGGTAGGTGTAATATAAAAATTAAAGTTATGGTCCAAAAACTAGTTTTTCATTTCAACATTTTTTCGAGCTATCCGCACGTGAGTGGTGTCGTTAGAAGCGCCTCGGCGAGGGCTACGTAAATATGTAATAAACTAAGGTAGGTGTAATATAAAAATTAAAGTTATGGTCCAAAAACTAGTTTTTCATTTCAACATTTTTTCGAGCTATCCGCACGTGAGTGGTGTCGTTAGAAGCGCCTCGGCGAGGGCTACGTAAATATGTAATAAACTAAGGTAGGTGTAATATAAAAATTAAAGTTATGGTCCAAAAACTAGTTTTTCATTTCAACATTTTTTCGAGCTATCCGCACGTGAGTGGTGTCGTTAGAAGCGCCTCGGCGAGGGCTACGTAAATATGTAATAAACTAAGGTAGGTGTAATATAAAAATTAAAGTTATGGTCCAAAAACTAGTTTTTCATTTCAACATTTTTTCGAGCTATCCGCACGTGAGTGGTGTCGTTAGAAGCGCCTCGGCGAGGGCTACGTAAATATGTAATAAACTAAGGTAGGTGTAATATAAAAATTAAAGTTATGGTCCAAAAACTAGTTTTTCATTTCAACATTTTTTCGAGCTATCCGCACGTGAGTGGTGTCGTTAGAAGCGCCTCGGCGAGGGCTACGTAAATATGTAATAAACTAAGGTAGGTGTAATATAAAAATTAAAGTTATGGTCCAAAAACTAGTTTTTCATTTCAACATTTTTTCGAGCTATCCGCACGTGAGTGGTGTCGTTAGAAGCGCCTCGGCGAGGGCTACGTAAATATGTAATAAACTAAGGTAGGTGTAATATAAAAATTAAAGTTATGGTCCAAAAACTAGTTTTTCATTTCAACATTTTTTCGAGCTATCCGCACGTGAGTGGTGTCGTTAGAAGCGCCTCGGCGAGGGCTACGTAAATATGTAATAAACTAAGGTAGGTGTAATATAAAAATTAAAGTTATGGTCCAAAAACTAGTTTTTCATTTCAACATTTTTTCGAGCTATCCGCACGTGAGTGGTGTCGTTAGAAGCGCCTCGGCGAGGGCTACGTAAATATGTAATAAACTAAGGTAGGTGTAATATAAAAATTAAAGTTATGGTCCAAAAACTAGTTTTTCATTTCAACATTTTTTCGAGCTATCCGCACGTGAGTGGTGTCGTTAGAAGCGCCTCGGCGAGGGCTACGTAAATATGTAATAAACTAAGGTAGGTGTAATATAAAAATTAAAGTTATGGTCCAAAAACTAGTTTTTCATTTCAACATTTTTTCGAGCTATCCGCACGTGAGTGGTGTCGTTAGAAGCGCCTCGGCGAGGGCTACGTAAATATGTAATAAACTAAGGTAGGTGTAATATAAAAATTAAAGTTATGGTCCAAAAACTAGTTTTTCATTTCAACATTTTTTCGAGCTATCCGCACGTGAGTGGTGTCGTTAGAAGCGCCTCGGCGAGGGCTACGTAAATATGTAATAAACTAAGGTAGGTGTAATATAAAAATTAAAGTTATGGTCCAAAAACTAGTTTTTCATTTCAACATTTTTTCGAGCTATCCGCACGTGAGTGGTGTCGTTAGAAGCGCCTCGGCGAGGGCTACGTAAATATGTAATAAACTAAGGTAGGTGTAATATAAAAATTAAAGTTATGGTCCAAAAACTAGTTTTTCATTTCAACATTTTTTCGAGCTATCCGCACGTGAGTGGTGTCGTTAGAAGCGCCTCGGCGAGGGCTACGTAAATATGTAATAAACTAAGGTAGGTGTAATATAAAAATTAAAGTTATGGTCCAAAAACTAGTTTTTCATTTCAACATTTTTTCGAGCTATCCGCACGTGAGTGGTGTCGTTAGAAGCGCCTCGGCGAGGGCTACGTAAATATGTAATAAACTAAGGTAGGTGTAATATAAAAATTAAAGTTATGGTCCAAAAACTAGTTTTTCATTTCAACATTTTTTCGAGCTATCCGCACGTGAGTGGTGTCGTTAGAAGCGCCTCGGCGAGGGCTACGTAAATATGTAATAAACTAAGGTAGGTGTAATATAAAAATTAAAGTTATGGTCCAAAAACTAGTTTTTCATTTCAACATTTTTTCGAGCTATCCGCACGTGAGTGGTGTCGTTAGAAGCGCCTCGGCGAGGGCTACGTAAATATGTAATAAACTAAGGTAGGTGTAATATAAAAATTAAAGTTATGGTCCAAAAACTAGTTTTTCATTTCAACATTTTTTCGAGCTATCCGCACGTGAGTGGTGTCGTTAGAAGCGCCTCGGCGAGGGCTACGTAAATATGTAATAAACTAAGGTAGGTGTAATATAAAAATTAAAGTTATGGTCCAAAAACTAGTTTTTCATTTCAACATTTTTTCGAGCTATCCGCACGTGAGTGGTGTCGTTAGAAGCGCCTCGGCGAGGGCTACGTAAATATGTAATAAACTAAGGTAGGTGTAATATAAAAATTAAAGTTATGGTCCAAAAACTAGTTTTTCATTTCAACATTTTTTCGAGCTATCCGCACGTGAGTGGTGTCGTTAGAAGCGCCTCGGCGAGGGCTACGTAAATATGTAATAAACTAAGGTAGGTGTAATATAAAAATTAAAGTTATGGTCCAAAAACTAGTTTTTCATTTCAACATTTTTTCGAGCTATCCGCACGTGAGTGGTGTCGTTAGAAGCGCCTCGGCGAGGGCTACGTAAATATGTAATAAACTAAGGTAGGTGTAATATAAAAATTAAAGTTATGGTCCAAAAACTAGTTTTTCATTTCAACATTTTTTCGAGCTATCCGCACGTGAGTGGTGTCGTTAGAAGCGCCTCGGCGAGGGCTACGTAAATATGTAATAAACTAAGGTAGGTGTAATATAAAAATTAAAGTTATGGTCCAAAAACTAGTTTTTCATTTCAACATTTTTTCGAGCTATCCGCACGTGAGTGGTGTCGTTAGAAGCGCCTCGGCGAGGGCTACGTAAATATGTAATAAACTAAGGTAGGTGTAATATAAAAATTAAAGTTATGGTCCAAAAACTAGTTTTTCATTTCAACATTTTTTCGAGCTATCCGCACGTGAGTGGTGTCGTTAGAAGCGCCTCGGCGAGGGCTACGTAAATATGTAATAAACTAAGGTAGGTGTAATATAAAAATTAAAGTTATGGTCCAAAAACTAGTTTTTCATTTCAACATTTTTTCGAGCTATCCGCACGTGAGTGGTGTCGTTAGAAGCGCCTCGGCGAGGGCTACGTAAATATGTAATAAACTAAGGTAGGTGTAATATAAAAATTAAAGTTATGGTCCAAAAACTAGTTTTTCATTTCAACATTTTTTCGAGCTATCCGCACGTGAGTGGTGTCGTTAGAAGCGCCTCGGCGAGGGCTACGTAAATATGTAATAAACTAAGGTAGGTGTAATATAAAAATTAAAGTTATGGTCCAAAAACTAGTTTTTCATTTCAACATTTTTTCGAGCTATCCGCACGTGAGTGGTGTCGTTAGAAGCGCCTCGGCGAGGGCTACGTAAATATGTAATAAACTAAGGTAGGTGTAATATAAAAATTAAAGTTATGGTCCAAAAACTAGTTTTTCATTTCAACATTTTTTCGAGCTATCCGCACGTGAGTGGTGTCGTTAGAAGCGCCTCGGCGAGGGCTACGTAAATATGTAATAAACTAAGGTAGGTGTAATATAAAAATTAAAGTTATGGTCCAAAAACTAGTTTTTCATTTCAACATTTTTTCGAGCTATCCGCACGTGAGTGGTGTCGTTAGAAGCGCCTCGGCGAGGGCTACGTAAATATGTAATAAACTAAGGTAGGTGTAATATAAAAATTAAAGTTATGGTCCAAAAACTAGTTTTTCATTTCAACATTTTTTCGAGCTATCCGCACGTGAGTGGTGTCGTTAGAAGCGCCTCGGCGAGGGCTACGTAAATATGTAATAAACTAAGGTAGGTGTAATATAAAAATTAAAGTTATGGTCCAAAAACTAGTTTTTCATTTCAACATTTTTTCGAGCTATCCGCACGTGAGTGGTGTCGTTAGAAGCGCCTCGGCGAGGGCTACGTAAATATGTAATAAACTAAGGTAGGTGTAATATAAAAATTAAAGTTATGGTCCAAAAACTAGTTTTTCATTTCAACATTTTTTCGAGCTATCCGCACGTGAGTGGTGTCGTTAGAAGCGCCTCGGCGAGGGCTACGTAAATATGTAATAAACTAAGGTAGGTGTAATATAAAAATTAAAGTTATGGTCCAAAAACTAGTTTTTCATTTCAACATTTTTTCGAGCTATCCGCACGTGAGTGGTGTCGTTAGAAGCGCCTCGGCGAGGGCTACGTAAATATGTAATAAACTAAGGTAGGTGTAATATAAAAATTAAAGTTATGGTCCAAAAACTAGTTTTTCATTTCAACATTTTTTCGAGCTATCCGCACGTGAGTGGTGTCGTTAGAAGCGCCTCGGCGAGGGCTACGTAAATATGTAATAAACTAAGGTAGGTGTAATATAAAAATTAAAGTTATGGTCCAAAAACTAGTTTTTCATTTCAACATTTTTTCGAGCTATCCGCACGTGAGTGGTGTCGTTAGAAGCGCCTCGGCGAGGGCTACGTAAATATGTAATAAACTAAGGTAGGTGTAATATAAAAATTAAAGTTATGGTCCAAAAACTAGTTTTTCATTTCAACATTTTTTCGAGCTATCCGCACGTGAGTGGTGTCGTTAGAAGCGCCTCGGCGAGGGCTACGTAAATATGTAATAAACTAAGGTAGGTGTAATATAAAAATTAAAGTTATGGTCCAAAAACTAGTTTTTCATTTCAACATTTTTTCGAGCTATCCGCACGTGAGTGGTGTCGTTAGAAGCGCCTCGGCGAGGGCTACGTAAATATGTAATAAACTAAGGTAGGTGTAATATAAAAATTAAAGTTATGGTCCAAAAACTAGTTTTTCATTTCAACATTTTTTCGAGCTATCCGCACGTGAGTGGTGTCGTTAGAAGCGCCTCGGCGAGGGCTACGTAAATATGTAATAAACTAAGGTAGGTGTAATATAAAAATTAAAGTTATGGTCCAAAAACTAGTTTTTCATTTCAACATTTTTTCGAGCTATCCGCACGTGAGTGGTGTCGTTAGAAGCGCCTCGGCGAGGGCTACGTAAATATGTAATAAACTAAGGTAGGTGTAATATAAAAATTAAAGTTATGGTCCAAAAACTAGTTTTTCATTTCAACATTTTTTCGAGCTATCCGCACGTGAGTGGTGTCGTTAGAAGCGCCTCGGCGAGGGCTACGTAAATATGTAATAAACTAAGGTAGGTGTAATATAAAAATTAAAGTTATGGTCCAAAAACTAGTTTTTCATTTCAACATTTTTTCGAGCTATCCGCACGTGAGTGGTGTCGTTAGAAGCGCCTCGGCGAGGGCTACGTAAATATGTAATAAACTAAGGTAGGTGTAATATAAAAATTAAAGTTATGGTCCAAAAACTAGTTTTTCATTTCAACATTTTTTCGAGCTATCCGCACGTGAGTGGTGTCGTTAGAAGCGCCTCGGCGAGGGCTACGTAAATATGTAATAAACTAAGGTAGGTGTAATATAAAAATTAAAGTTATGGTCCAAAAACTAGTTTTTCATTTCAACATTTTTTCGAGCTATCCGCACGTGAGTGGTGTCGTTAGAAGCGCCTCGGCGAGGGCTACGTAAATATGTAATAAACTAAGGTAGGTGTAATATAAAAATTAAAGTTATGGTCCAAAAACTAGTTTTTCATTTCAACATTTTTTCGAGCTATCCGCACGTGAGTGGTGTCGTTAGAAGCGCCTCGGCGAGGGCTACGTAAATATGTAATAAACTAAGGTAGGTGTAATATAAAAATTAAAGTTATGGTCCAAAAACTAGTTTTTCATTTCAACATTTTTTCGAGCTATCCGCACGTGAGTGGTGTCGTTAGAAGCGCCTCGGCGAGGGCTACGTAAATATGTAATAAACTAAGGTAGGTGTAATATAAAAATTAAAGTTATGGTCCAAAAACTAGTTTTTCATTTCAACATTTTTTCGAGCTATCCGCACGTGAGTGGTGTCGTTAGAAGCGCCTCGGCGAGGGCTACGTAAATATGTAATAAACTAAGGTAGGTGTAATATAAAAATTAAAGTTATGGTCCAAAAACTAGTTTTTCATTTCAACATTTTTTCGAGCTATCCGCACGTGAGTGGTGTCGTTAGAAGCGCCTCGGCGAGGGCTACGTAAATATGTAATAAACTAAGGTAGGTGTAATATAAAAATTAAAGTTATGGTCCAAAAACTAGTTTTTCATTTCAACATTTTTTCGAGCTATCCGCACGTGAGTGGTGTCGTTAGAAGCGCCTCGGCGAGGGCTACGTAAATATGTAATAAACTAAGGTAGGTGTAATATAAAAATTAAAGTTATGGTCCAAAAACTAGTTTTTCATTTCAACATTTTTTCGAGCTATCCGCACGTGAGTGGTGTCGTTAGAAGCGCCTCGGCGAGGGCTACGTAAATATGTAATAAACTAAGGTAGGTGTAATATAAAAATTAAAGTTATGGTCCAAAAACTAGTTTTTCATTTCAACATTTTTTCGAGCTATCCGCACGTGAGTGGTGTCGTTAGAAGCGCCTCGGCGAGGGCTACGTAAATATGTAATAAACTAAGGTAGGTGTAATATAAAAATTAAAGTTATGGTCCAAAAACTAGTTTTTCATTTCAACATTTTTTCGAGCTATCCGCACGTGAGTGGTGTCGTTAGAAGCGCCTCGGCGAGGGCTACGTAAATATGTAATAAACTAAGGTAGGTGTAATATAAAAATTAAAGTTATGGTCCAAAAACTAGTTTTTCATTTCAACATTTTTTCGAGCTATCCGCACGTGAGTGGTGTCGTTAGAAGCGCCTCGGCGAGGGCTACGTAAATATGTAATAAACTAAGGTAGGTGTAATATAAAAATTAAAGTTATGGTCCAAAAACTAGTTTTTCATTTCAACATTTTTTCGAGCTATCCGCACGTGAGTGGTGTCGTTAGAAGCGCCTCGGCGAGGGCTACGTAAATATGTAATAAACTAAGGTAGGTGTAATATAAAAATTAAAGTTATGGTCCAAAAACTAGTTTTTCATTTCAACATTTTTTCGAGCTATCCGCACGTGAGTGGTGTCGTTAGAAGCGCCTCGGCGAGGGCTACGTAAATATGTAATAAACTAAGGTAGGTGTAATATAAAAATTAAAGTTATGGTCCAAAAACTAGTTTTTCATTTCAACATTTTTTCGAGCTATCCGCACGTGAGTGGTGTCGTTAGAAGCGCCTCGGCGAGGGCTACGTAAATATGTAATAAACTAAGGTAGGTGTAATATAAAAATTAAAGTTATGGTCCAAAAACTAGTTTTTCATTTCAACATTTTTTCGAGCTATCCGCACGTGAGTGGTGTCGTTAGAAGCGCCTCGGCGAGGGCTACGTAAATATGTAATAAACTAAGGTAGGTGTAATATAAAAATTAAAGTTATGGTCCAAAAACTAGTTTTTCATTTCAACATTTTTTCGAGCTATCCGCACGTGAGTGGTGTCGTTAGAAGCGCCTCGGCGAGGGCTACGTAAATATGTAATAAACTAAGGTAGGTGTAATATAAAAATTAAAGTTATGGTCCAAAAACTAGTTTTTCATTTCAACATTTTTTCGAGCTATCCGCACGTGAGTGGTGTCGTTAGAAGCGCCTCGGCGAGGGCTACGTAAATATGTAATAAACTAAGGTAGGTGTAATATAAAAATTAAAGTTATGGTCCAAAAACTAGTTTTTCATTTCAACATTTTTTCGAGCTATCCGCACGTGAGTGGTGTCGTTAGAAGCGCCTCGGCGAGGGCTACGTAAATATGTAATAAACTAAGGTAGGTGTAATATAAAAATTAAAGTTATGGTCCAAAAACTAGTTTTTCATTTCAACATTTTTTCGAGCTATCCGCACGTGAGTGGTGTCGTTAGAAGCGCCTCGGCGAGGGCTACGTAAATATGTAATAAACTAAGGTAGGTGTAATATAAAAATTAAAGTTATGGTCCAAAAACTAGTTTTTCATTTCAACATTTTTTCGAGCTATCCGCACGTGAGTGGTGTCGTTAGAAGCGCCTCGGCGAGGGCTACGTAAATATGTAATAAACTAAGGTAGGTGTAATATAAAAATTAAAGTTATGGTCCAAAAACTAGTTTTTCATTTCAACATTTTTTCGAGCTATCCGCACGTGAGTGGTGTCGTTAGAAGCGCCTCGGCGAGGGCTACGTAAATATGTAATAAACTAAGGTAGGTGTAATATAAAAATTAAAGTTATGGTCCAAAAACTAGTTTTTCATTTCAACATTTTTTCGAGCTATCCGCACGTGAGTGGTGTCGTTAGAAGCGCCTCGGCGAGGGCTACGTAAATATGTAATAAACTAAGGTAGGTGTAATATAAAAATTAAAGTTATGGTCCAAAAACTAGTTTTTCATTTCAACATTTTTTCGAGCTATCCGCACGTGAGTGGTGTCGTTAGAAGCGCCTCGGCGAGGGCTACGTAAATATGTAATAAACTAAGGTAGGTGTAATATAAAAATTAAAGTTATGGTCCAAAAACTAGTTTTTCATTTCAACATTTTTTCGAGCTATCCGCACGTGAGTGGTGTCGTTAGAAGCGCCTCGGCGAGGGCTACGTAAATATGTAATAAACTAAGGTAGGTGTAATATAAAAATTAAAGTTATGGTCCAAAAACTAGTTTTTCATTTCAACATTTTTTCGAGCTATCCGCACGTGAGTGGTGTCGTTAGAAGCGCCTCGGCGAGGGCTACGTAAATATGTAATAAACTAAGGTAGGTGTAATATAAAAATTAAAGTTATGGTCCAAAAACTAGTTTTTCATTTCAACATTTTTTCGAGCTATCCGCACGTGAGTGGTGTCGTTAGAAGCGCCTCGGCGAGGGCTACGTAAATATGTAATAAACTAAGGTAGGTGTAATATAAAAATTAAAGTTATGGTCCAAAAACTAGTTTTTCATTTCAACATTTTTTCGAGCTATCCGCACGTGAGTGGTGTCGTTAGAAGCGCCTCGGCGAGGGCTACGTAAATATGTAATAAACTAAGGTAGGTGTAATATAAAAATTAAAGTTATGGTCCAAAAACTAGTTTTTCATTTCAACATTTTTTCGAGCTATCCGCACGTGAGTGGTGTCGTTAGAAGCGCCTCGGCGAGGGCTACGTAAATATGTAATAAACTAAGGTAGGTGTAATATAAAAATTAAAGTTATGGTCCAAAAACTAGTTTTTCATTTCAACATTTTTTCGAGCTATCCGCACGTGAGTGGTGTCGTTAGAAGCGCCTCGGCGAGGGCTACGTAAATATGTAATAAACTAAGGTAGGTGTAATATAAAAATTAAAGTTATGGTCCAAAAACTAGTTTTTCATTTCAACATTTTTTCGAGCTATCCGCACGTGAGTGGTGTCGTTAGAAGCGCCTCGGCGAGGGCTACGTAAATATGTAATAAACTAAGGTAGGTGTAATATAAAAATTAAAGTTATGGTCCAAAAACTAGTTTTTCATTTCAACATTTTTTCGAGCTATCCGCACGTGAGTGGTGTCGTTAGAAGCGCCTCGGCGAGGGCTACGTAAATATGTAATAAACTAAGGTAGGTGTAATATAAAAATTAAAGTTATGGTCCAAAAACTAGTTTTTCATTTCAACATTTTTTCGAGCTATCCGCACGTGAGTGGTGTCGTTAGAAGCGCCTCGGCGAGGGCTACGTAAATATGTAATAAACTAAGGTAGGTGTAATATAAAAATTAAAGTTATGGTCCAAAAACTAGTTTTTCATTTCAACATTTTTTCGAGCTATCCGCACGTGAGTGGTGTCGTTAGAAGCGCCTCGGCGAGGGCTACGTAAATATGTAATAAACTAAGGTAGGTGTAATATAAAAATTAAAGTTATGGTCCAAAAACTAGTTTTTCATTTCAACATTTTTTCGAGCTATCCGCACGTGAGTGGTGTCGTTAGAAGCGCCTCGGCGAGGGCTACGTAAATATGTAATAAACTAAGGTAGGTGTAATATAAAAATTAAAGTTATGGTCCAAAAACTAGTTTTTCATTTCAACATTTTTTCGAGCTATCCGCACGTGAGTGGTGTCGTTAGAAGCGCCTCGGCGAGGGCTACGTAAATATGTAATAAACTAAGGTAGGTGTAATATAAAAATTAAAGTTATGGTCCAAAAACTAGTTTTTCATTTCAACATTTTTTCGAGCTATCCGCACGTGAGTGGTGTCGTTAGAAGCGCCTCGGCGAGGGCTACGTAAATATGTAATAAACTAAGGTAGGTGTAATATAAAAATTAAAGTTATGGTCCAAAAACTAGTTTTTCATTTCAACATTTTTTCGAGCTATCCGCACGTGAGTGGTGTCGTTAGAAGCGCCTCGGCGAGGGCTACGTAAATATGTAATAAACTAAGGTAGGTGTAATATAAAAATTAAAGTTATGGTCCAAAAACTAGTTTTTCATTTCAACATTTTTTCGAGCTATCCGCACGTGAGTGGTGTCGTTAGAAGCGCCTCGGCGAGGGCTACGTAAATATGTAATAAACTAAGGTAGGTGTAATATAAAAATTAAAGTTATGGTCCAAAAACTAGTTTTTCATTTCAACATTTTTTCGAGCTATCCGCACGTGAGTGGTGTCGTTAGAAGCGCCTCGGCGAGGGCTACGTAAATATGTAATAAACTAAGGTAGGTGTAATATAAAAATTAAAGTTATGGTCCAAAAACTAGTTTTTCATTTCAACATTTTTTCGAGCTATCCGCACGTGAGTGGTGTCGTTAGAAGCGCCTCGGCGAGGGCTACGTAAATATGTAATAAACTAAGGTAGGTGTAATATAAAAATTAAAGTTATGGTCCAAAAACTAGTTTTTCATTTCAACATTTTTTCGAGCTATCCGCACGTGAGTGGTGTCGTTAGAAGCGCCTCGGCGAGGGCTACGTAAATATGTAATAAACTAAGGTAGGTGTAATATAAAAATTAAAGTTATGGTCCAAAAACTAGTTTTTCATTTCAACATTTTTTCGAGCTATCCGCACGTGAGTGGTGTCGTTAGAAGCGCCTCGGCGAGGGCTACGTAAATATGTAATAAACTAAGGTAGGTGTAATATAAAAATTAAAGTTATGGTCCAAAAACTAGTTTTTCATTTCAACATTTTTTCGAGCTATCCGCACGTGAGTGGTGTCGTTAGAAGCGCCTCGGCGAGGGCTAGCTAAATATGTAATAAACTAAGGTAGGTGTAATATAAAAATTAAAGTTATGGTCCAAAAACTAGTTTTTCATTTCAACATTTTTTCGAGCTATCCGCACGTGAGTGGTGTCGTTAGAAGCGCCTCGGCGAGGGCTAGCTAAATATGTAATAAACTAAGGTAGGTGTAATATAAAAATTAAAGTTATGGTCCAAAAACTAGTTTTTCATTTCAACATTTTTTCGAGCTATCCGCACGTGAGTGGTGTCGTTAGAAGCGCCTCGGCGAGGGCTACGTAAATATGTAATAAACTAAGGTAGGTGTAATATAAAAATTAAAGTTATGGTCCAAAAACTAGTTTTTCATTTCAACATTTTTTCGAGCTATCCGCACGTGAGTGGTGTCGTTAGAAGCGCCTCGGCGAGGGCTACGTAAATATGTAATAAACTAAGGTAGGTGTAATATAAAAATTAAAGTTATGGTCCAAAAACTAGTTTTTCATTTCAACATTTTTTCGAGCTATCCGCACGTGAGTGGTGTCGTTAGAAGCGCCTCGGCGAGGGCTACGTAAATATGTAATAAACTAAGGTAGGTGTAATATAAAAATTAAAGTTATGGTCCAAAAACTAGTTTTTCATTTCAACATTTTTTCGAGCTATCCGCACGTGAGTGGTGTCGTTAGAAGCGCCTCGGCGAGGGCTACGTAAATATGTAATAAACTAAGGTAGGTGTAATATAAAAATTAAAGTTATGGTCCAAAAACTAGTTTTTCATTTCAACATTTTTTCGAGCTATCCGCACGTGAGTGGTGTCGTTAGAAGCGCCTCGGCGAGGGCTACGTAAATATGTAATAAACTAAGGTAGGTGTAATATAAAAATTAAAGTTATGGTCCAAAAACTAGTTTTTCATTTCAACATTTTTTCGAGCTATCCGCACGTGAGTGGTGTCGTTAGAAGCGCCTCGGCGAGGGCTACGTAAATATGTAATAAACTAAGGTAGGTGTAATATAAAAATTAAAGTTATGGTCCAAAAACTAGTTTTTCATTTCAACATTTTTTCGAGCTATCCGCACGTGAGTGGTGTCGTTAGAAGCGCCTCGGCGAGGGCTACGTAAATATGTAATAAACTAAGGTAGGTGTAATATAAAAATTAAAGTTATGGTCCAAAAACTAGTTTTTCATTTCAACATTTTTTCGAGCTATCCGCACGTGAGTGGTGTCGTTAGAAGCGCCTCGGCGAGGGCTACGTAAATATGTAATAAACTAAGGTAGGTGTAATATAAAAATTAAAGTTATGGTCCAAAAACTAGTTTTTCATTTCAACATTTTTTCGAGCTATCCGCACGTGAGTGGTGTCGTTAGAAGCGCCTCGGCGAGGGCTACGTAAATATGTAATAAACTAAGGTAGGTGTAATATAAAAATTAAAGTTATGGTCCAAAAACTAGTTTTTCATTTCAACATTTTTTCGAGCTATCCGCACGTGAGTGGTGTCGTTAGAAGCGCCTCGGCGAGGGCTACGTAAATATGTAATAAACTAAGGTAGGTGTAATATAAAAATTAAAGTTATGGTCCAAAAACTAGTTTTTCATTTCAACATTTTTTCGAGCTATCCGCACGTGAGTGGTGTCGTTAGAAGCGCCTCGGCGAGGGCTACGTAAATATGTAATAAACTAAGGTAGGTGTAATATAAAAATTAAAGTTATGGTCCAAAAACTAGTTTTTCATTTCAACATTTTTTCGAGCTATCCGCACGTGAGTGGTGTCGTTAGAAGCGCCTCGGCGAGGGCTACGTAAATATGTAATAAACTAAGGTAGGTGTAATATAAAAATTAAAGTTATGGTCCAAAAACTAGTTTTTCATTTCAACATTTTTTCGAGCTATCCGCACGTGAGTGGTGTCGTTAGAAGCGCCTCGGCGAGGGCTACGTAAATATGTAATAAACTAAGGTAGGTGTAATATAAAAATTAAAGTTATGGTCCAAAAACTAGTTTTTCATTTCAACATTTTTTCGAGCTATCCGCACGTGAGTGGTGTCGTTAGAAGCGCCTCGGCGAGGGCTACGTAAATATGTAATAAACTAAGGTAGGTGTAATATAAAAATTAAAGTTATGGTCCAAAAACTAGTTTTTCATTTCAACATTTTTTCGAGCTATCCGCACGTGAGTGGTGTCGTTAGAAGCGCCTCGGCGAGGGCTACGTAAATATGTAATAAACTAAGGTAGGTGTAATATAAAAATTAAAGTTATGGTCCAAAAACTAGTTTTTCATTTCAACATTTTTTCGAGCTATCCGCACGTGAGTGGTGTCGTTAGAAGCGCCTCGGCGAGGGCTACGTAAATATGTAATAAACTAAGGTAGGTGTAATATAAAAATTAAAGTTATGGTCCAAAAACTAGTTTTTCATTTCAACATTTTTTCGAGCTATCCGCACGTGAGTGGTGTCGTTAGAAGCGCCTCGGCGAGGGCTACGTAAATATGTAATAAACTAAGGTAGGTGTAATATAAAAATTAAAGTTATGGTCCAAAAACTAGTTTTTCATTTCAACATTTTTTCGAGCTATCCGCACGTGAGTGGTGTCGTTAGAAGCGCCTCGGCGAGGGCTACGTAAATATGTAATAAACTAAGGTAGGTGTAATATAAAAATTAAAGTTATGGTCCAAAAACTAGTTTTTCATTTCAACATTTTTTCGAGCTATCCGCACGTGAGTGGTGTCGTTAGAAGCGCCTCGGCGAGGGCTACGTAAATATGTAATAAACTAAGGTAGGTGTAATATAAAAATTAAAGTTATGGTCCAAAAACTAGTTTTTCATTTCAACATTTTTTCGAGCTATCCGCACGTGAGTGGTGTCGTTAGAAGCGCCTCGGCGAGGGCTACGTAAATATGTAATAAACTAAGGTAGGTGTAATATAAAAATTAAAGTTATGGTCCAAAAACTAGTTTTTCATTTCAACATTTTTTCGAGCTATCCGCACGTGAGTGGTGTCGTTAGAAGCGCCTCGGCGAGGGCTACGTAAATATGTAATAAACTAAGGTAGGTGTAATATAAAAATTAAAGTTATGGTCCAAAAACTAGTTTTTCATTTCAACATTTTTTCGAGCTATCCGCACGTGAGTGGTGTCGTTAGAAGCGCCTCGGCGAGGGCTACGTAAATATGTAATAAACTAAGGTAGGTGTAATATAAAAATTAAAGTTATGGTCCAAAAACTAGTTTTTCATTTCAACATTTTTTCGAGCTATCCGCACGTGAGTGGTGTCGTTAGAAGCGGCTCGGCGAGGGCTACGTAAATATGTAATAAACTAAGGTAGGTGTAATATAAAAATTAAAGTTATGGTCCAAAAACTAGTTTTTCATTTCAACATTTTTTCGAGCTATCCGCACGTGAGTGGTGTCGTTAGAAGCGCCTCGGCGAGGGCTACGTAAATATGTAATAAACTAAGGTAGGTGTAATATAAAAATTAAAGTTATGGTCCAAAAACTAGTTTTTCATTTCAACATTTTTTCGAGCTATCCGCACGTGAGTGGTGTCGTTAGAAGCGCCTCGGCGAGGGCTACGTAAATATGTAATAAACTAAGGTAGGTGTAATATAAAAATTAAAGTTATGGTCCAAAAACTAGTTTTTCATTTCAACATTTTTTCGAGCTATCCGCACGTGAGTGGTGTCGTTAGAAGCGCCTCGGCGAGGGCTACGTAAATATGTAATAAACTAAGGTAGGTGTAATATAAAAATTAAAGTTATGGTCCAAAAACTAGTTTTTCATTTCAACATTTTTTCGAGCTATCCGCACGTGAGTGGTGTCGTTAGAAGCGCCTCGGCGAGGGCTACGTAAATATGTAATAAACTAAGGTAGGTGTAATATAAAAATTAAAGTTATGGTCCAAAAACTAGTTTTTCATTTCAACATTTTTTCGAGCTATCCGCACGTGAGTGGTGTCGTTAGAAGCGCCTCGGCGAGGGCTACGTAAATATGTAATAAACTAAGGTAGGTGTAATATAAAAATTAAAGTTATGGTCCAAAAACTAGTTTTTCATTTCAACATTTTTTCGAGCTATCCGCACGTGAGTGGTGTCGTTAGAAGCGCCTCGGCGAGGGCTACGTAAATATGTAATAAACTAAGGTAGGTGTAATATAAAAATTAAAGTTATGGTCCAAAAACTAGTTTTTCATTTCAACATTTTTTCGAGCTATCCGCACGTGAGTGGTGTCGTTAGAAGCGCCTCGGCGAGGGCTACGTAAATATGTAATAAACTAAGGTAGGTGTAATATAAAAATTAAAGTTATGGTCCAAAAACTAGTTTTTCATTTCAACATTTTTTCGAGCTATCCGCACGTGAGTGGTGTCGTTAGAAGCGCCTCGGCGAGGGCTACGTAAATATGTAATAAACTAAGGTAGGTGTAATATAAAAATTAAAGTTATGGTCCAAAAACTAGTTTTTCATTTCAACATTTTTTCGAGCTATCCGCACGTGAGTGGTGTCGTTAGAAGCGCCTCGGCGAGGGCTACGTAAATATGTAATAAACTAAGGTAGGTGTAATATAAAAATTAAAGTTATGGTCCAAAAACTAGTTTTTCATTTCAACATTTTTTCGAGCTATCCGCACGTGAGTGGTGTCGTTAGAAGCGCCTCGGCGAGGGCTACGTAAATATGTAATAAACTAAGGTAGGTGTAATATAAAAATTAAAGTTATGGTCCAAAAACTAGTTTTTCATTTCAACATTTTTTCGAGCTATCCGCACGTGAGTGGTGTCGTTAGAAGCGCCTCGGCGAGGGCTACGTAAATATGTAATAAACTAAGGTAGGTGTAATATAAAAATTAAAGTTATGGTCCAAAAACTAGTTTTTCATTTCAACATTTTTTCGAGCTATCCGCACGTGAGTGGTGTCGTTAGAAGCGCCTCGGCGAGGGCTACGTAAATATGTAATAAACTAAGGTAGGTGTAATATAAAAATTAAAGTTATGGTCCAAAAACTAGTTTTTCATTTCAACATTTTTTCGAGCTATCCGCACGTGAGTGGTGTCGTTAGAAGCGCCTCGGCGAGGGCTACGTAAATATGTAATAAACTAAGGTAGGTGTAATATAAAAATTAAAGTTATGGTCCAAAAACTAGTTTTTCATTTCAACATTTTTTCGAGCTATCCGCACGTGAGTGGTGTCGTTAGAAGCGCCTCGGCGAGGGCTACGTAAATATGTAATAAACTAAGGTAGGTGTAATATAAAAATTAAAGTTATGGTCCAAAAACTAGTTTTTCATTTCAACATTTTTTCGAGCTATCCGCACGTGAGTGGTGTCGTTAGAAGCGCCTCGGCGAGGGCTACGTAAATATGTAATAAACTAAGGTAGGTGTAATATAAAAATTAAAGTTATGGTCCAAAAACTAGTTTTTCATTTCAACATTTTTTCGAGCTATCCGCACGTGAGTGGTGTCGTTAGAAGCGCCTCGGCGAGGGCTACGTAAATATGTAATAAACTAAGGTAGGTGTAATATAAAAATTAAAGTTATGGTCCAAAAACTAGTTTTTCATTTCAACATTTTTTCGAGCTATCCGCACGTGAGTGGTGTCGTTAGAAGCGCCTCGGCGAGGGCTACGTAAATATGTAATAAACTAAGGTAGGTGTAATATAAAAATTAAAGTTATGGTCCAAAAACTAGTTTTTCATTTCAACATTTTTTCGAGCTATCCGCACGTGAGTGGTGTCGTTAGAAGCGCCTCGGCGAGGGCTACGTAAATATGTAATAAACTAAGGTAGGTGTAATATAAAAATTAAAGTTATGGTCCAAAAACTAGTTTTTCATTTCAACATTTTTTCGAGCTATCCGCACGTGAGTGGTGTCGTTAGAAGCGCCTCGGCGAGGGCTACGTAAATATGTAATAAACTAAGGTAGGTGTAATATAAAAATTAAAGTTATGGTCCAAAAACTAGTTTTTCATTTCAACATTTTTTCGAGCTATCCGCACGTGAGTGGTGTCGTTAGAAGCGCCTCGGCGAGGGCTACGTAAATATGTAATAAACTAAGGTAGGTGTAATATAAAAATTAAAGTTATGGTCCAAAAACTAGTTTTTCATTTCAACATTTTTTCGAGCTATCCGCACGTGAGTGGTGTCGTTAGAAGCGCCTCGGCGAGGGCTACGTAAATATGTAATAAACTAAGGTAGGTGTAATATAAAAATTAAAGTTATGGTCCAAAAACTAGTTTTTCATTTCAACATTTTTTCGAGCTATCCGCACGTGAGTGGTGTCGTTAGAAGCGCCTCGGCGAGGGCTACGTAAATATGTAATAAACTAAGGTAGGTGTAATATAAAAATTAAAGTTATGGTCCAAAAACTAGTTTTTCATTTCAACATTTTTTCGAGCTATCCGCACGTGAGTGGTGTCGTTAGAAGCGCCTCGGCGAGGGCTACGTAAATATGTAATAAACTAAGGTAGGTGTAATATAAAAATTAAAGTTATGGTCCAAAAACTAGTTTTTCATTTCAACATTTTTTCGAGCTATCCGCACGTGAGTGGTGTCGTTAGAAGCGCCTCGGCGAGGGCTACGTAAATATGTAATAAACTAAGGTAGGTGTAATATAAAAATTAAAGTTATGGTCCAAAAACTAGTTTTTCATTTCAACATTTTTTCGAGCTATCCGCACGTGAGTGGTGTCGTTAGAAGCGCCTCGGCGAGGGCTACGTAAATATGTAATAAACTAAGGTAGGTGTAATATAAAAATTAAAGTTATGGTCCAAAAACTAGTTTTTCATTTCAACATTTTTTCGAGCTATCCGCACGTGAGTGGTGTCGTTAGAAGCGCCTCGGCGAGGGCTACGTAAATATGTAATAAACTAAGGTAGGTGTAATATAAAAATTAAAGTTATGGTCCAAAAACTAGTTTTTCATTTCAACATTTTTTCGAGCTATCCGCACGTGAGTGGTGTCGTTAGAAGCGCCTCGGCGAGGGCTACGTAAATATGTAATAAACTAAGGTAGGTGTAATATAAAAATTAAAGTTATGGTCCAAAAACTAGTTTTTCATTTCAACATTTTTTCGAGCTATCCGCACGTGAGTGGTGTCGTTAGAAGCGCCTCGGCGAGGGCTACGTAAATATGTAATAAACTAAGGTAGGTGTAATATAAAAATTAAAGTTATGGTCCAAAAACTAGTTTTTCATTTCAACATTTTTTCGAGCTATCCGCACGTGAGTGGTGTCGTTAGAAGCGCCTCGGCGAGGGCTACGTAAATATGTAATAAACTAAGGTAGGTGTAATATAAAAATTAAAGTTATGGTCCAAAAACTAGTTTTTCATTTCAACATTTTTTCGAGCTATCCGCACGTGAGTGGTGTCGTTAGAAGCGCCTCGGCGAGGGCTACGTAAATATGTAATAAACTAAGGTAGGTGTAATATAAAAATTAAAGTTATGGTCCAAAAACTAGTTTTTCATTTCAACATTTTTTCGAGCTATCCGCACGTGAGTGTTGTCGTTAGAAGCGCCTCGGCGAGGGCTACGTAAATATGTAATAAACTAAGGTAGGTGTAATATAAAAATTAAAGTTATGGTCCAAAAACTAGTTTTTCATTTCAACATTTTTTCGAGCTATCCGCACGTGAGTGGTGTCGTTAGAAGCGCCTCGGCGAGGGCTACGTAAATATGTAATAAACTAAGGTGGGTGTAATATAAAAATTAAAGTTATGGTCCAAAAACTAGTTTTTCATTTCAACATTTTTTCGAGTTATCCGCACGTGAGTGGTGTCGTTAGAAGCGCCTCGGCGAGGGCTACGTAAATATGTAATAAACTAAGGTAGGTGTAATATAAAAATTAAAGTTATGGTCCAAAAACTAGTTTTTCATTTCAACATTTTTTCGAGCTATCCGCACGTGAGTGGTGTCGTTAGAAGCGCCTCGGCGAGGGCTAGCTAAATATGTAAAAAACTAAGGTAGGTGTAATATACAAATTAAAGTTATGGTCCAAAAACTAGTTTTTCATTTCAACATTTTTTCGAGCTATCCGCACGTGAGTGGTGTCGTTAGAAGCGCCTCGGCGAGGGCTACGTAAATATGTAATAAACTAAGGTAGGTGTAATATAAAAATTAAAGTTATGGTCCAAAAACTAGTTTTTCATTTCAACATTTTTTCGAGCTATCCGCACGTGAGTGGTGTCGTTAGAAGCACCTCGGCGAGGGCTAGCTAAATATGTAATAAACTAAGGTAGGTGTAATATAAAAATTAAAGTTATGGTCCAAAAACTAGTTTTTCATTTCAACATTTTTTCGAGCTATCCGCACGTGAGTGGTGTCGTTAGAAGCGCCTCGGCGAGGGCTACGTAAATATGTAATAAACTAAGGTAGGTGTAATATAAAAATTAAAGTTATGGTCCAAAAACTAGTTTTTCATTTCAACATTTTTTCGAGCTATCCGCACGTGAGTGGTGTCGTTAGAAGCGCCTCGGCGAGGGCTACGTAAATATGTAATAAACTAAGGTAGGTGTAATATAAAAATTAAAGTTATGGTCCAAAAACTAGTTTTTCATTTCAACATTTTTTCGAGCTATCCGCACGTGAGTGGTGTCGTTAGAAGCGCCTCGGCGAGGGCTACGTAAATATGTAATAAACTAAGGTAGGTGTAATATAAAAATTAAAGTTATGGTCCAAAAACTAGTTTTTCATTTCAACATTTTTTCGAGCTATCCGCACGTGAGTGGTGTCGTTAGAAGCGCCTCGGCGAGGGCTACGTAAATATGTAATAAACTAAGGTAGGTGTAATATAAAAATTAAAGTTATGGTCCAAAAACTAGTTTTTCATTTCAACATTTTTTCGAGCTATCCGCACGTGAGTGGTGTCGTTAGAAGCGCCTCGGCGAGGGCTAGCTAAATATGTAATAAACTAAGGTAGGTGTAATATAAAAATTAAAGTTATGGTCCAAAAACTAGTTTTTCATTTCAACATTTTTTCGAGCTATCCGCACGTGAGTGGTGTCGTTAGAAGCGCCTCGGCGAGGGCTACGTAAATATGTAATAAACTAAGGTAGGTGTAATATAAAAATTAAAGTTATGGTCCAAAAACTAGTTTTTCATTTCAACATTTTTTCGAGCTATCCGCACGTGAGTGGTGTCGTTAGAAGCGCCTCGGCGAGGGCTACGTAAATATGTAATAAACTAAGGTAGGTGTAATATAAAAATTAAAGTTATGGTCCAAAAACTAGTTTTTCATTTCAACATTTTTTCGAGCTATCCGCACGTGAGTGTTGGCGTTAGAAGCGCCTCGGCGAGGGCTACGTAAATATGTAATAAACTAAGGTAGGTGTAATATAAAAATTAAAGTTATGGTCCAAAAACTAGTTTTTCATTTCAACATTTTTTCGAGCTATCCGCACGTGAGTGGTGTCGTTAGAAGCGCCTCGGCGAGGGCTACGTAAATATGTAATAAACTAAGGTAGGTGTAATATAAAAATTAAAGTTATGGTCCAAAAACTAGTTTTTCATTTCAACATTTTTTCGAGCTATCCGCACGTGAGTGGTGTCGTTAGAAGCGCCTCGGCGAGGGCTACGTAAATATGTAATAAACTAAGGTAGGTGTAATATAAAAATTAAAGTTATGGTCCAAAAACTAGTTTTTCATTTCAACATTTTTTCGAGCTATCCGCACGTGAGTGGTGTCGTTAGAAGCGCCTCGGCGAGGGCTACGTAAATATGTAATAAACTAAGGTAGGTGTAATATAAAAATTAAAGTTATGGTCCAAAAACTAGTTTTTCATTTCAACATTTTTTCGAGCTATCCGCACGTGAGTGGTGTCGTTAGAAGCGCCTCGGCGAGGGCTACGTAAATATGTAATAAACTAAGGTAGGTGTAATATAAAAATTAAAGTTATGGTCCAAAAACTAGTTTTTCATTTCAACATTTTTTCGAGCTATCCGCACGTGAGTGGTGTCGTTAGAAGCGCCTCGGCGAGGGCTACGTAAATATGTAATAAACTAAGGTAGGTGTAATATAAAAATTAAAGTTATGGTCCAAAAACTAGTTTTTCATTTCAACATTTTTTCGAGCTATCCGCACGTGAGTGGTGTCGTTAGAAGCGCCTCGGCGAGGGCTACGTAAATATGTAATAAACTAAGGTAGGTGTAATATAAAAATTAAAGTTATGGTCCAAAAACTAGTTTTTCATTTCAACATTTTTTCGAGCTATCCGCACGTGAGTGGTGTCGTTAGAAGCGCCTCGGCGAGGGCTACGTAAATATGTAATAAACTAAGGTAGGTGTAATATAAAAATTAAAGTTATGGTCCAAAAACTAGTTTTTCATTTCAACATTTTTTCGAGCTATCCGCACGTGAGTGGTGTCGTTAGAAGCGCCTCGGCGAGGGCTACGTAAATATGTAATAAACTAAGGTAGGTGTAATATAAAAATTAAAGTTATGGTCCAAAAACTAGTTTTTCATTTCAACATTTTTTCGAGCTATCCGCACGTGAGTGGTGTCGTTAGAAGCGCCTCGGCGAGGGCTACGTAAATATGTAATAAACTAAGGTAGGTGTAATATAAAAATTAAAGTTATGGTCCAAAAACTAGTTTTTCATTTCAACATTTTTTCGAGCTATCCGCACGTGAGTGGTGTCGTTAGAAGCGCCTCGGCGAGGGCTACGTAAATATGTAATAAACTAAGGTAGGTGTAATATAAAAATTAAAGTTATGGTCCAAAAACTAGTTTTTCATTTCAACATTTTTTCGAGCTATCCGCACGTGAGTGGTGTCGTTAGAAGCGCCTCGGCGAGGGCTACGTAAATATGTAATAAACTAAGGTAGGTGTAATATAAAAATTAAAGTTATGGTCCAAAAACTAGTTTTTCATTTCAACATTTTTTCGAGCTATCCGCACGTGAGTGGTGTCGTTAGAAGCGCCTCGGCGAGGGCTACGTAAATATGTAATAAACTAAGGTAGGTGTAATATAAAAATTAAAGTTATGGTCCAAAAACTAGTTTTTCATTTCAACATTTTTTCGAGCTATCCGCACGTGAGTGGTGTCGTTAGAAGCGCCTCGGCGAGGGCTACGTAAATATGTAATAAACTAAGGTAGGTGTAATATAAAAATTAAAGTTATGGTCCAAAAACTAGTTTTTCATTTCAACATTTTTTCGAGCTATCCGCACGTGAGTGGTGTCGTTAGAAGCGCCTCGGCGAGGGCTACGTAAATATGTAATAAACTAAGGTAGGTGTAATATAAAAATTAAAGTTATGGTCCAAAAACTAGTTTTTCATTTCAACATTTTTTCGAGCTATCCGCACGTGAGTGGTGTCGTTAGAAGCGCCTCGGCGAGGGCTACGTAAATATGTAATAAACTAAGGTAGGTGTAATATAAAAATTAAAGTTATGGTCCAAAAACTAGTTTTTCATTTCAACATTTTTTCGAGCTATCCGCACGTGAGTGGTGTCGTTAGAAGCGCCTCGGCGAGGGCTACGTAAATATGTAATAAACTAAGGTAGGTGTAATATAAAAATTAAAGTTATGGTCCAAAAACTAGTTTTTCATTTCAACATTTTTTCGAGCTATCCGCACGTGAGTGGTGTCGTTAGAAGCGCCTCGGCGAGGGCTACGTAAATATGTAATAAACTAAGGTAGGTGTAATATAAAAATTAAAGTTATGGTCCAAAAACTAGTTTTTCATTTCAACATTTTTTCGAGCTATCCGCACGTGAGTGGTGTCGTTAGAAGCGCCTCGGCGAGGGCTACGTAAATATGTAATAAACTAAGGTAGGTGTAATATAAAAATTAAAGTTATGGTCCAAAAACTAGTTTTTCATTTCAACATTTTTTCGAGCTATCCGCACGTGAGTGGTGTCGTTAGAAGCGCCTCGGCGAGGGCTACGTAAATATGTAATAAACTAAGGTAGGTGTAATATAAAAATTAAAGTTATGGTCCAAAAACTAGTTTTTCATTTCAACATTTTTTCGAGCTATCCGCACGTGAGTGGTGTCGTTAGAAGCGCCTCGGCGAGGGCTACGTAAATATGTAATAAACTAAGGTAGGTGTAATATAAAAATTAAAGTTATGGTCCAAAAACTAGTTTTTCATTTCAACATTTTTTCGAGCTATCCGCACGTGAGTGGTGTCGTTAGAAGCGCCTCGGCGAGGGCTACGTAAATATGTAATAAACTAAGGTAGGTGTAATATAAAAATTAAAGTTATGGTCCAAAAACTAGTTTTTCATTTCAACATTTTTTCGAGCTATCCGCACTTGAGTGGTGTCGTTAGAAGCGCCTCGGCGAGGGCTACGTAAATATGTAATAAACTAAGGTAGGTGTAATATAAAAATTAAAGTTATGGTCCAAAAACTAGTTTTTCATTTCAACATTTTTTCGAGCTATCCGCACGTGAGTGGTGTCGTTAGAAGCGCCTCGGCGAGGGCTACGTAAATATGTAATAAACTAAGGTAGGTGTAATATAAAAATTAAAGTTATGGTCCAAAAACTAGTTTTTCATTTCAACATTTTTTCGAGCTATCCGCACGTGAGTGGTGTCGTTAGAAGCGCCTCGGCGAGGGCTACGTAAATATGTAATAAACTAAGGTAGGTGTAATATAAAAATTAAAGTTATGGTCCAAAAACTAGTTTTTCATTTCAACATTTTTTCGAGCTATCCGCACGTGAGTGGTGTCGTTAGAAGCGCCTCGGCGAGGGCTACGTAAATATGTAATAAACTAAGGTAGGTGTAATATAAAAATTAAAGTTATGGTCCAAAAACTAGTTTTTCATTTCAACATTTTTTCGAGCTATCCGCACGTGAGTGGTGTCGTTAGAAGCGCCTCGGCGAGGGCTACGTAAATATGTAATAAACTAAGGTAGGTGTAATATAAAAATTAAAGTTATGGTCCAAAAACTAGTTTTTCATTTCAACATTTTTTCGAGCTATCCGCACGTGAGTGGTGTCGTTAGAAGCGCCTCGGCGAGGGCTACGTAAATATGTAATAAACTAAGGTAGGTGTAATATAAAAATTAAAGTTATGGTCCAAAAACTAGTTTTTCATTTCAACATTTTTTCGAGCTATCCGCACGTGAGTGGTGTCGTTAGAAGCGCCTCGGCGAGGGCTACGTAAATATGTAATAAACTAAGGTAGGTGTAATATAAAAATTAAAGTTATGGTCCAAAAACTAGTTTTTCATTTCAACATTTTTTCGAGCTATCCGCACGTGAGTGGTGTCGTTAGAAGCGCCTCGGCGAGGGCTACGTAAATATGTAATAAACTAAGGTAGGTGTAATATAAAAATTAAAGTTATGGTCCAAAAACTAGTTTTTCATTTCAACATTTTTTCGAGCTATCCGCACGTGAGTGGTGTCGTTAGAAGCGCCTCGGCGAGGGCTACGTAAATATGTAATAAACTAAGGTAGGTGTAATATAAAAATTAAAGTTATGGTCCAAAAACTAGTTTTTCATTTCAACATTTTTTCGAGCTATCCGCACGTGAGTGGTGTCGTTAGAAGCGCCTCGGCGAGGGCTACGTAAATATGTAATAAACTAAGGTAGGTGTAATATAAAAATTAAAGTTATGGTCCAAAAACTATTTTTCATTTCAACATTTTTTCGAGCTATCCGCACGTGAGTGGTGTCGTTAGAAGCGCCTCGGCGAGGGCTACGTAAATATGTAATAAACTAAGGTAGGTGTAATATAAAAATTAAAGTTATGGTCCAAAAACTAGTTTTTCATTTCAACATTTTTTCGAGCTATCCGCACTTAAGTGGTGTCGTTAGAAGCGCCTCGGCGAGGGCTACGTAAATATGTAATAAACTAAGGTAGGTGTAATATAAAAATTAAAGTTATGGTCCAAAAACTAGTTTTTCATTTCAACATTTTTTCGAGCTATCCGCACGTGAGTGGTGTCGTTAGAAGCGCCTCGGCGAGGGCTACGTAAATATGTAATAAACTAAGGTAGGTGTAATATAAAAATTAAAGTTATGGTCCAAAAACTAGTTTTTCATTTCAACATTTTTTCGAGCTATCCGCACGTGAGTGGTGTCGTTAGAAGCGCCTCGGCGAGGGCTACGTAAATATGTAATAAACTAAGGTAGGTGTAATATAAAAATTAAAGTTATGGTCCAAAAACTAGTTTTTCATTTCAACATTTTTTCGAGCTATCCGCACGTGAGTGGTGTCGTTAGAAGCGCCTCGGCGAGGGCTACGTAAATATGTAATAAACTAAGGTAGGTGTAATATAAAAATTAAAGTTATGGTCCAAAAACTAGTTTTTCATTTCAACATTTTTTCGAGCTATCCGCACGTGAGTGGTGTCGTTAGAAGCGCCTCGGCGAGGGCTACGTAAATATGTAATAAACTAAGGTAGGTGTAATATAAAAATTAAAGTTATGGTCCAAAAACTAGTTTTTCATTTCAACATTTTTTCGAGCTATCCGCACGTGAGTGGTGTCGTTAGAAGCGCCTCGGCGAGGGCTACGTAAATATGTAATAAACTAAGGTAGGTGTAATATAAAAATTAAAGTTATGGTCCAAAAACTAGTTTTTCATTTCAACATTTTTTCGAGCTATCCGCACGTGAGTGTTGTCGTTAGAAGCGCCTCGGCGAGGGCTACGTAAATATGTAATAAACTAAGGTAGGTGTAATATAAAAATTAAAGTTATGGTCCAAAAACTAGTTTTTCATTTCAACATTTTTTCGAGCTATCCGCACGTGAGTGGTGTCGTTAGAAGCGCCTCGGCGAGGGCTACGTAAATATGTAATAAACTAAGGTAGGTGTAATATAAAAATTAAAGTTATGGTCCAAAAACTAGTTTTTCATTTCAACATTTTTTCGAGTTATCCGCACGTGAGTGGTGTCGTTAGAAGCGCCTCGGCGAGGGCTACGTAAATATGTAATAAACTAAGGTAGGTGTAATATAAAAATTAAAGTTATGGTCCAAAAACTAGTTTTTCATTTCAACATTTTTTCGAGCTATCCGCACGTGAGTGGTGTCGTTAGAAGCGCCTCGCCGAGGGCTAGCTAAATATGTAATAAACTAAGGTAGGTGTAATATAAAAATTAAAGTTATGGTCCAAAAACTAGTTTTTCATTTCAACATTTTTTCGAGCTATCCGCACGTGAGTGGTGTCGTTAGAAGCGCCTCGGCGAGGGCTAGCTAAATATGTAAAAAACTAAGGTAGGTGTAATATACAAATTAAAGTTATGGTCCAAAAACTAGTTTTTCATTTCAACATTTTTTCGAGCTATCCGCACGTGAGTGGTGTCGTTAGAAGCGCCTCGGCGAGGGCTACGTAAATATGTAATAAACTAAGGTAGGTGTAATATAAAAATTAAAGTTATGGTCCAAAAACTAGTTTTTCATTTCAACATTTTTTCGAGCTATCCGCACGTGAGTGGTGTCGTTAGAAGCGCCTCGGCGAGGGCTAGCTAAATATGTAATAAACTAAGGTAGGTGTAATATAAAAATTAAAGTTATGGTCCAAAAACTAGTTTTTCATTTCAACATTTTTTCGAGCTATCCGCACGTGAGTGGTGTCGTTAGAAGCGCCTCGGCGAGGGCTAGCTAAATATGTAATAAACTAAGGTAGGTGTAATATAAAAATTAAAGTTATGGTCCAAAAACTAGTTTTTCATTTCAACATTTTTTCGAGCTATCCGCACGTGAGTGGTGTCGTTAGAAGCGCCTCGGCGAGGGCTAGCTAAATATGTAATAAACTAAGGTAGGTGTAATATAAAAATTAAAGTTATGGTCCAAAAACTAGTTTTTCATTTCAACATTTTTTCGAGCTATCCGCACGTGAGTGGTGTCGTTAGAAGCGCCTCGGCGAGGGCTACGTAAATATGTAATAAACTAAGGTAGGTGTAATATAAAAATTAAAGTTATGGTCCAAAAACTAGTTTTTCATTTCAACATTTTTTCGAGCTATCCGCACGTGAGTGGTGTCGTTAGAAGCGCCTCGGCGAGGGCTACGTAAATATGTAATAAACTAAGGTAGGTGTAATATAAAAATTAAAGTTATGGTCCAAAAACTAGTTTTTCATTTCAACATTTTTTCGAGCTATCCGCACGTGAGTGGTGTCGTTAGAAGCGCCTCGGCGAGGGCTACGTAAATATGTAATAAACTAAGGTAGGTGTAATATAAAAATTAAAGTTATGGTCCAAAAACTAGTTTTTCATTTCAACATTTTTTCGAGCTATCCGCACGTGAGTGGTGTCGTTAGAAGCGCCTCGGCGAGGGCTACGTAAATATGTAATAAACTAAGGTAGGTGTAATATAAAAATTAAAGTTATGGTCCAAAAACTAGTTTTTCATTTCAACATTTTTTCGAGCTATCCGCACGTGAGTGGTGTCGTTAGAAGCGCCTCGGCGAGGGCTACGTAAATATGTAATAAACTAAGGTAGGTGTAATATAAAAATTAAAGTTATGGTCCAAAAACTAGTTTTTCATTTCAACATTTTTTCGAGCTATCCGCACGTGAGTGGTGTCGTTAGAAGCGCCTCGGCGAGGGCTACGTAAATATGTAATAAACTAAGGTAGGTGTAATATAAAAATTAAAGTTATGGTCCAAAAACTAGTTTTTCATTTCAACATTTTTTCGAGCTATCCGCACGTGAGTGGTGTCGTTAGAAGCGCCTCGGCGAGGGCTACGTAAATATGTAATAAACTAAGGTAGGTGTAATATAAAAATTAAAGTTATGGTCCAAAAACTAGTTTTTCATTTCAACATTTTTTCGAGCTATCCGCACGTGAGTGGTGTCGTTAGAAGCGCCTCGGCGAGGGCTACGTAAATATGTAATAAACTAAGGTAGGTGTAATATAAAAATTAAAGTTATGGTCCAAAAACTATTTTTCATTTCAACATTTTTTCGAGCTATCCGCACGTGAGTGGTGTCGTTAGAAGCGCCTCGGCGAGGGCTACGTAAATATGTAATAAACTAAGGTAGGTGTAATATAAAAATTAAAGTTATGGTCCAAAAACTAGTTTTTCATTTCAACATTTTTTCGAGCTATCCGCACTTAAGTGGTGTCGTTAGAAGCGCCTCGGCGAGGGCTACGTAAATATGTAATAAACTAAGGTAGGTGTAATATAAAAATTAAAGTTATGGTCCAAAAACTAGTTTTTCATTTCAAAATTTTTTCGAGCTATCCGCACGTGAGTGGTGTCGTTAGAAGCGCCTCGGCGAGGGCTACGTAAATATGTAATAAACTAAGGTAGGTGTAATATAAAAATTAAAGTTATGGTCCAAAAACTAGTTTTTCATTTCAACATTTTTTCGAGCTATCCGCACGTGAGTGGTGTCGTTAGAAGCGCCTCGGCGAGGGCTACGTAAATATGTAATAAACTAAGGTAGGTGTAATATAAAAATTAAAGTTATGGTCCAAAAACTAGTTTTTCATTTCAACATTTTTTCGAGCTATCCGCACGTGAGTGGTGTCGTTAGAAGCGCCTCGGCGAGGGCTACGTAAATATGTAATAAACTAAGGTAGGTGTAATATAAAAATTAAAGTTATGGTCCAAAAACTAGTTTTTCATTTCAACATTTTTTCGAGCTATCCGCACGTGAGTGGTGTCGTTAGAAGCGCCTCGGCGAGGGCTACGTAAATATGTAATAAACTAAGGTAGGTGTAATATAAAAATTAAAGTTATGGTCCAAAAACTAGTTTTTCATTTCAACATTTTTTCGAGCTATCCGCACGTGAGTGTTGTCGTTAGAAGCGCCTCGGCGAGGGCTACGTAAATATGTAATAAACTAAGGTAGGTGTAATATAAAAATTAAAGTTATGGTCCAAAAACTAGTTTTTCATTTCAACATTTTTTCGAGCTATCCGCACGTGAGTGGTGTCGTTAGAAGCGCCTCGGCGAGGGCTACGTAAATATGTAATAAACTAAGGTAGGTGTAATATAAAAATTAAAGTTATGGTCCAAAAACTAGTTTTTCATTTCAACATTTTTTCGAGTTATCCGCACGTGAGTGGTGTCGTTAGAAGCGCCTCGGCGAGGGCTACGTAAATATGTAATAAACTAAGGTAGGTGTAATATAAAAATTAAAGTTATGGTCCAAAAACTAGTTTTTCATTTCAACATTTTTTCGAGCTATCCGCACGTGAGTGGTGTCGTTAGAAGCGCCTCGGCGAGGGCTAGCTAAATATGTAATAAACTAAGGTAGGTGTAATATAAAAATTAAAGTTATGGTCCAAAAACTAGTTTTTCATTTCAACATTTTTTCGAGCTATCCGCACGTGAGTGGTGTCGTTAGAAGCGCCTCGGCGAGGGCTAGCTAAATATGTAAAAAACTAAGGTAGGTGTAATATACAAATTAAAGTTATGGTCCAAAAACTAGTTTTTCATTTCAACATTTTTTCGAGCTATCCGCACGTGAGTGGTGTCGTTAGAAGCGCCTCGGCGAGGGCTACGTAAATATGTAATAAACTAAGGTAGGTGTAATATAAAAATTAAAGTTATGGTCCAAAAACTAGTTTTTCATTTCAACATTTTTTCGAGCTATCCGCACGTGAGTGGTGTCGTTAGAAGCGCCTCGGCGAGGGCTAGCTAAATATGTAATAAACTAAGGTAGGTGTAATATAAAAATTAAAGTTATGGTCCAAAAACTAGTTTTTCATTTCAACATTTTTTCGAGCTATCCGCACGTGAGTGGTGTCGTTAGAAGCGCCTCGGCGAGGGCTAGCTAAATATGTAATAAACTAAGGTAGGTGTAATATAAAAATTAAAGTTATGGTCCAAAAACTAGTTTTTCATTTCAACATTTTTTCGAGCTATCCGCACGTGAGTGGTGTCGTTAGAAGCGCCTCGGCGAGGGCTAGCTAAATATGTAATAAACTAAGGTAGGTGTAATATAAAAATTAAAGTTATGGTCCAAAAACTAGTTTTTCATTTCAACATTTTTTCGAGCTATCCGCACGTGAGTGGTGTCGTTAGAAGCGCCTCGGCGAGGGCTACGTAAATATGTAATAAACTAAGGTAGGTGTAATATAAAAATTAAAGTTATGGTCCAAAAACTAGTTTTTCATTTCAACATTTTTTCGAGCTATCCGCACGTGAGTGGTGTCGTTAGAAGCGCCTCGGCGAGGGCTACGTAAATATGTAATAAACTAAGGTAGGTGTAATATAAAAATTAAAGTTATGGTCCAAAAACTAGTTTTTCATTTCAACATTTTTTCGAGCTATCCGCACGTGAGTGGTGTCGTTAGAAGCGCCTCGGCGAGGGCTACGTAAATATGTAATAAACTAAGGTAGGTGTAATATAAAAATTAAAGTTATGGTCCAAAAACTAGTTTTTCATTTCAACATTTTTTCGAGCTATCCGCACGTGAGTGGTGTCGTTAGAAGCGCCTCGGCGAGGGCTAGCTAAATATGTAATAAACTAAGGTAGGTGTAATATAAAAATTAAAGTTATGGTCCAAAAACTAGTTTTTCATTTCAACATTTTTTCGAGCTATCCGCACGTGAGTGGTGTCGTTAGAAGCGCCTCGGCGAGGGCTACGTAAATATGTAATAAACTAAGGTAGGTGTAATATAAAAATTAAAGTTATGGTCCAAAAACTAGTTTTTCATTTCAACATTTTTTCGAGCTATCCGCACGTGAGTGGTGTCGTTAGAAGCGCCTCGGCGAGGGCTACGTAAATATGTAATAAACTAAGGTAGGTGTAATATAAAAATTAAAGTTATGGTCCAAAAACTAGTTTTTCATTTCAACATTTTTTCGAGCTATCCGCACGTGAGTGGTGTCGTTAGAAGCGCCTCGGCGAGGGCTACGTAAATATGTAATAAACTAAGGTAGGTGTAATATAAAAATTAAAGTTATGGTCCAAAAACTAGTTTTTCATTTCAACATTTTTTCGAGCTATCCGCACGTGAGTGTTGTCGTTAGAAGCGCCTCGGCGAGGGCTACGTAAATATGTAATAAACTAAGGTAGGTGTAATATAAAAATTAAAGTTATGGTCCAAAAACTAGTTTTTCATTTCAACATTTTTTCGAGCTATCCGCACGTGAGTGGTGTCGTTAGAAGCGCCTCGGCGAGGGCTACGTAAATATGTAATAAACTAAGGTAGGTGTAATATAAAAATTAAAGTTATGGTCCAAAAACTAGTTTTTCATTTCAACATTTTTTCGAGCTATCCGCACGTGAGTGGTGTCGTTAGAAGCGCCTCGGCGAGGGCTACGTAAATATGTAATAAACTAAGGTAGGTGTAATATAAAAATTAAAGTTATGGTCCAAAAACTAGTTTTTCATTTCAACATTTTTTCGAGCTATCCGCACGTGAGTGGTGTCGTTAGAAGCGCCTCGGCGAGGGCTACGTAAATATGTAATAAACTAAGGTAGGTGTAATATAAAAATTAAAGTTATGGTCCAAAAACTAGTTTTTCATTTCAACATTTTTTCGAGCTATCCGCACGTGAGTGGTGTCGTTAGAAGCGCCTCGGCGAGGGCTACGTAAATATGTAATAAACTAAGGTAGGTGTAATATAAAAATTAAAGTTATGGTCCAAAAACTAGTTTTTCATTTCAACATTTTTTCGAGCTATCCGCACGTGAGTGTTGTCGTTAGAAGCGCCTCGGCGAGGGCTACGTAAATATGTAATAAACTAAGGTAGGTGTAATATAAAAATTAAAGTTATGGTCCAAAAACTAGTTTTTCATTTCAACATTTTTTCGAGCTATCCGCACGTGAGTGGTGTCGTTAGAAGCGCCTCGGCGAGGGCTACGTAAATATGTAATAAACTAAGGTAGGTGTAATATAAAAATTAAAGTTATGGTCCAAAAACTAGTTTTTCATTTCAACATTTTTTCGAGCTATCCGCACGTGAGTGGTGTCGTTAGAAGCGCCTCGGCGAGGGCTACGTAAATATGTAATAAACTAAGGTAGGTGTAATATAAAAATTAAAGTTATGGTCCAAAAACTAGTTTTTCATTTCAACATTTTTTCGAGCTATCCGCACGTGAGTGGTGTCGTTAGAAGCGCCTCGGCGAGGGCTACGTAAATATGTAATAAAACTAAGGTAGGTGTAATATAAAAATTAAAGTTATGGTCCAAAAACTAGTTTTTCATTTCAACATTTTTTCGAGCTATCCGCACGTGAGTGGTGTCGTTAGAAGCGCCTCGGCGAGGGCTACGTAAATATGTAATAAAACTAAGGTAGGTGTAATATAAAAATTAAAGTTATGGTCCAAAAACTAGTTTTTCATTTCAACATTTTTTCGAGCTATCCGCACGTGAGTGGTGTCGTTAGAAGCGCCTCGGCGAGGGCTACGTAAATATGTAATAAACTAAGGTAGGTGTAATATAAAAATTAAAGTTATGGTCCAAAAACTAGTTTTTCATTTCAACATTTTTTCGAGCTATCCGCACGTGAGTGGTGTCGTTAGAAGCGCCTCGGCGAGGGCTACGTAAATATGTAATAAACTAAGGTAGGTGTAATATAAAAATTAAAGTTATGGTCCAAAAACTAGTTTTTCATTTCAACATTTTTTCGAGCTATCCGCACGTGAGTGGTGTCGTTAGAAGCGCCTCGGCGAGGGCTACGTAAATATGTAATAAACTAAGGTAGGTGTAATATAAAAATTAAAGTTATGGTCCAAAAACTAGTTTTTCATTTCAACATTTTTTCGAGCTATCCGCACGTGAGTGGTGTCGTTAGAAGCGCCTCGGCGAGGGCTACGTAAATATGTAATAAACTAAGGTAGGTGTAATATAAAAATTAAAGTTATGGTCCAAAAACTAGTTTTTCATTTCAACATTTTTTCGAGCTATCCGCACGTGAGTGTTGTCGTTAGAAGCGCCTCGGCGAGGGCTACGTAAATATGTAATAAACTAAGGTAGGTGTAATATAAAAATTAAAGTTATGGTCCAAAAACTAGTTTTTCATTTCAACATTTTTTCGAGCTATCCGCACGTGAGTGGTGTCGTTAGAAGCGCCTCGGCGAGGGCTACGTAAATATGTAATAAACTAAGGTAGGTGTAATATAAAAATTAAAGTTATGGTCCAAAAACTAGTTTTTCATTTCAACATTTTTTTCGAGCTATCCGCACGTGAGTGGTGTCGTTAGAAGCGCCTCGGCGAGGGCTACGTAAATATGTAATAAACTAAGGTAGGTGTAATATAAAAATTAAAGTTATGGTCCAAAAACTAGTTTTTCATTTCAACATTTTTTCGAGCTATCCGCACGTGAGTGGTGTCGTTAGAAGCGCCTCGGCGAGGGCTACGTAAATATGTAATAAACTAAGGTAGGTGTAATATAAAAATTAAAGTTATGGTCCAAAAACTAGTTTTTCATTTCAACATTTTTTCGAGCTATCCGCACGTGAGTGGTGTCGTTAGAAGCGCCTCGGCGAGGGCTACGTAAATATGTAATAAACTAAGGTAGGTGTAATATAAAAATTAAAGTTATGGTCCAAAAACTAGTTTTTCATTTCAACATTTTTTCGAGCTATCCGCACGTGAGTGTTGTCGTTAGAAGCGCCTCGGCGAGGGCTACGTAAATATGTAATAAACTAAGGTAGGTGTAATATAAAAATTAAAGTTATGGTCCAAAAACTAGTTTTTCATTTCAACATTTTTTCGAGCTATCCGCACGTGAGTGGTGTCGTTAGAAGCGCCTCGGCGAGGGCTACGTAAATATGTAATAAACTAAGGTAGGTGTAATATAAAAATTAAAGTTATGGTCCAAAAACTAGTTTTTCATTTCAACATTTTTTCGAGCTATCCGCACGTGAGTGGTGTCGTTAGAAGCGCCTCGGCGAGGGCTACGTAAATATGTAATAAACTAAGGTAGGTGTAATATAAAAATTAAAGTTATGGTCCAAAAACTAGTTTTTCATTTCAACATTTTTTCGAGCTATCCGCACGTGAGTGGTGTCGTTAGAAGCGCCTCGGCGAGGGCTACGTAAATATGTAATAAACTAAGGTAGGTGTAATATAAAAATTAAAGTTATGGTCCAAAAACTAGTTTTTCATTTCAACATTTTTTCGAGCTATCCGCACGTGAGTGGTGTCGTTAGAAGCGCCTCGGCGAGGGCTACGTAAATATGTAATAAACTAAGGTAGGTGTAATATAAAAATTAAAGTTATGGTCCAAAAACTAGTTTTTCATTTCAACATTTTTTCGAGCTATCCGCACGTGAGTGGTGTCGTTAGAAGCGCCTCGGCGAGGGCTACGTAAATATGTAATAAACTAAGGTAGGTGTAATATAAAAATTAAAGTTATGGTCCAAAAACTAGTTTTTCATTTCAACATTTTTTTCGAGCTATCCGCACGTGAGTGGTGTCGTTAGAAGCGCCTCGGCGAGGGCTACGTAAATATGTAATAAACTAAGGTAGGTGTAATATAAAAATTAAAGTTATGGTCCAAAAACTAGTTTTTCATTTCAACATTTTTTCGAGCTATCCGCACGTGAGTGGTGTCGTTAGAAGCGCCTCGGCGAGGGCTACGTAAATATGTAATAAACTAAGGTAGGTGTAATATAAAAATTAAAGTTATGGTCCAAAAACTAGTTTTTCATTTCAACATTTTTTAGAGCTATCCGCACGTGAGTGGTGTCGTTAGAAGCGCCTCGGCGAGGGCTACGTAAATATGTAATAAACTAAGGTAGGTGTAATATAAAAATTAAAGTTATGGTCCAAAAACTAGTTTTTCATTTCAACATTTTTTCGAGCTATCCGCACGTGAGTGGTGTCGTTAGAAGCGCCTCGGCGAGGGCTACGTAAATATGTAATAAACTAAGGTAGGTGTAATATAAAAATTAAAGTTATGGTCCAAAAACTAGTTTTTCATTTCAACATTTTTTCGAGCTATCCGCACGTGAGTGGTGTCGTTAGAAGCGCCTCGGCGAGGGCTACGTAAATATGTAATAAACTAAGGTAGGTGTAATATAAAAATTAAAGTTATGGTCCAAAAACTAGTTTTTCATTTCAACATTTTTTCGAGCTATCCGCACGTGAGTGGTGTCGTTAGAAGCGCCTCGGCGAGGGCTACGTAAATATGTAATAAACTAAGGTAGGTGTAATATAAAAATTAAAGTTATGGTCCAAAAACTAGTTTTTCATTTCAACATTTTTTCGAGCTATCCGCACGTGAGTGGTGTCGTTAGAAGCGCCTCGGCGAGGGCTACGTAAATATGTAATAAACTAAGGTAGGTGTAATATAAAAATTAAAGTTATGGTCCAAAAACTAGTTTTTCATTTCAACATTTTTTCGAGCTATCCGCACTTAAGTGGTGTCGTTAGAAGCGCCTCGGCGAGGGCTACGTAAATATGTAATAAACTAAGGTAGGTGTAATATAAAAATTAAAGTTATGGTCCAAAAACTAGTTTTTTCATTTCAACATTTTTTCGAGCTATCCGCACGTGAGTGGTGTCGTTAGAAGCGCCTCGGCGAGGGCTACGTAAATATGTAATAAACTAAGGTAGGTGTAATATAAAAATTAAAGTTATGGTCCAAAAACTAGTTTTTCATTTCAACATTTTTTCGAGCTATCCGCACGTGAGTGGTGTCGTTAGAAGCGCCTCGGCGAGGGCTACGTAAATATGTAATAAACTAAGGTAGGTGTAATATAAAAATTAAAGTTATGGTCCAAAAACTAGTTTTTCATTTCAACATTTTTTAGAGCTATCCGCACGTGAGTGGTGTCGTTAGAAGCGCCTCGGCGAGGGCTACGTAAATATGTAATAAACTAAGGTAGGTGTAATATAAAAATTAAAGTTATGGTCCAAAAACTAGTTTTTCATTTCAACATTTTTTCGAGCTATCCGCACGTGAGTGGTGTCGTTAGAAGCGCCTCGGCGAGGGCTACGTAAATATGTAATAAACTAAGGTAGGTGTAATATAAAAATTAAAGTTATGGTCCAAAAACTAGTTTTTCATTTCAACATTTTTTCGAGCTATCCGCACGTGAGTGGTGTCGTTAGAAGCGCCTCGGCGAGGGCTACGTAAATATGTAATAAACTAAGGTAGGTGTAATATAAAAATTAAAGTTATGGTCCAAAAACTAGTTTTTTCATTTCAACATTTTTTCGAGCTATCCGCACGTGAGTGGTGTCGTTAGAAGCGCCTCGGCGAGGGCTACGTAAATATGTAATAAACTAAGGTAGGTGTAATATAAAAATTAAAGTTATGGTCCAAAAACTAGTTTTTCATTTCAACATTTTTTCGAGCTATCCGCACGTGAGTGGTGTCGTTAGAAGCGCCTCGGCGAGGGCTACGTAAATATGTAATAAACTAAGGTAGGTGTAATATAAAAATTAAAGTTATGGTCCAAAAACTAGTTTTTCATTTCAACATTTTTTCGAGCTATCCGCACGTGAGTGGTGTCGTTAGAAGCGCCTCGGCGAGGGCTACGTAAATATGTAATAAACTAAGGTAGGTGTAATATAAAAATTAAAGTTATGGTCCAAAAACTAGTTTTTCATTTCAACATTTTTTCGAGCTATCCGCACGTGAGTGGTGTCGTTAGAAGCGCCTCGGCGAGGGCTAGCTAAATATGTAATAAACTAAGGTAGGTGTAATATAAAAATTAAAGTTATGGTCCAAAAACTAGTTTTTCATTTCAACATTTTTTCGAGCTATCCGCACGTGAGTGGTGTCGTTAGAAGCGCCTCGGCGAGGGCTACGTAAATATGTAATAAACTAAGGTAGGTGTAATATAAAAATTAAAGTTATGGTCCAAAAACTAGTTTTTCATTTCAACATTTTTTCGAGCTATCCGCACGTGAGTGGTGTCGTTAGAAGCGCCTCGGCGAGGGCTACGTAAATATGTAATAAACTAAGGTAGGTGTAATATAAAAATTAAAGTTATGGTCCAAAAACTAGTTTTTCATTTCAACATTTTTTCGAGCTATCCGCACGTGAGTGGTGTCGTTAGAAGCGCCTCGGCGAGGGCTACGTAAATATGTAATAAACTAAGGTAGGTGTAATATAAAAATTAAAGTTATGGTCCAAAAACTAGTTTTTCATTTCAACATTTTTTCGAGTTATCCGCACGTGAGTGGTGTCGTTAGAAGCGCCTCGGCGAGGGCTACGTAAATATGTAATAAACTAAGGTAGGTGTAATATAAAAATTAAAGTTATGGTCCAAAAACTAGTTTTTCATTTCAACATTTTTTCGAGCTATCCGCACGTGAGTGGTGTCGTTAGAAGCGCCTCGGCGAGGGCTACGTAAATATGTAATAAACTAAGGTAGGTGTAATATAAAAATTAAAGTTATGGTCCAAAAACTAGTTTTTCATTTCAACATTTTTTCGAGCTATCCGCACGTGAGTGGTGTCGTTAGAAGCGCCTCGGCGAGGGCTACGTAAATATGTAATAAACTAAGGTAGGTGTAATATAAAAATTAAAGTTATGGTCCAAAAACTAGTTTTTCATTTCAACATTTTTTCGAGCTATCCGCACGTGAGTGGTGTCGTTAGAAGCGCCTCGGCGAGGGCTACGTAAATATGTAATAAACTAAGGTAGGTGTAATATAAAAATTAAAGTTATGGTCCAAAAACTAGTTTTTCATTTCAACATTTTTTCGAGCTATCCGCACGTGAGTGGTGTCGTTAGAAGCGCCTCGGCGAGGGCTACGTAAATATGTAATAAACTAAGGTAGGTGTAATATAAAAATTAAAGTTATGGTCCAAAAACTAGTTTTTCATTTCAACATTTTTTCGAGCTATCCGCACGTGAGTGGTGTCGTTAGAAGCGCCTCGGCGAGGGCTACGTAAATATGTAATAAACTAAGGTAGGTGTAATATAAAAATTAAAGTTATGGTCCAAAAACTAGTTTTTCATTTCAACATTTTTTCGAGCTATCCGCACGTGAGTGGTGTCGTTAGAAGCGCCTCGGCGAGGGCTACGTAAATATGTAATAAACTAAGGTAGGTGTAATATAAAAATTAAAGTTATGGTCCAAAAACTAGTTTTTCATTTCAACATTTTTTCGAGCTATCCGCACGTGAGTGGTGTCGTTAGAAGCGCCTCGGCGAGGGCTACGTAAATATGTAATAAACTAAGGTAGGTGTAATATAAAAATTAAAGTTATGGTCCAAAAACTAGTTTTTCATTTCAACATTTTTTCGAGCTATCCGCACGTGAGTGGTGTCGTTAGAAGCGCCTCGGCGAGGGCTACGTAAATATGTAATAAACTAAGGTAGGTGTAATATAAAAATTAAAGTTATGGTCCAAAAACTAGTTTTTCATTTCAACATTTTTTCGAGCTATCCGCACGTGAGTGGTGTCGTTAGAAGCGCCTCGGCGAGGGCTACGTAAATATGTAATAAACTAAGGTAGGTGTAATATAAAAATTAAAGTTATGGTCCAAAAACTAGTTTTTCATTTCAACATTTTTTCGAGCTATCCGCACGTGAGTGGTGTCGTTAGAAGCGCCTCGGCGAGGGCTACGTAAATATGTAATAAACTAAGGTAGGTGTAATATAAAAATTAAAGTTATGGTCCAAAAACTAGTTTTTCATTTCAACATTTTTTCGAGCTATCCGCACGTGAGTGGTGTCGTTAGAAGCGCCTCGGCGAGGGCTAGCTAAATATGTAATAAACTAAGGTAGGTGTAATATAAAAATTAAAGTTATGGTCCAAAAACTAGTTTTTCATTTCAACATTTTTTCGAGCTATCCGCACGTGAGTGGTGTCGTTAGAAGCGCCTCGGCGAGGGCTAGCTAAATATGTAATAAACTAAGGTAGGTGTAATATAAAAATTAAAGTTATGGTCCAAAAACTAGTTTTTCATTTCAACATTTTTTCGAGCTATCCGCACGTAAGTGGTGTCGTTAGAAGCGCCTCGGCGAGGGCTACGTAAATATGTAATAAACTAAGGTAGGTGTAATATAAAAATTAAAGTTATGGTCCAAAAACTAGTTTTTCATTTCAACATTTTTTCGAGCTATCCGCACGTGAGTGGTGTCGTTAGAAGCGCCTCGGCGAGGGCTACGTAAATATGTAATAAACTAAGGTAGGTGTAATATAAAAATTAAAGTTATGGTCCAAAAACTAGTTTTTCATTTCAACATTTTTTCGAGCTATCCGCACGTGAGTGGTGTCGTTAGAAGCGCCTCGGCGAGGGCTACGTAAATATGTAATAAACTAAGGTAGGTGTAATATAAAAATTAAAGTTATGGTCCAAAAACTAGTTTTTCATTTCAACATTTTTTCGAGCTATCCGCACGTGAGTGGTGTCGTTAGAAGCGCCTCGGCGAGGGCTACGTAAATATGTAATAAACTAAGGTAGGTGTAATATAAAAATTAAAGTTATGGTCCAAAAACTAGTTTTTCATTTCAACATTTTTTCGAGCTATCCGCACGTGAGTGGTGTCGTTAGAAGCGCCTCGGCGAGGGCTACGTAAATATGTAATAAACTAAGGTAGGTGTAATATAAAAATTAAAGTTATGGTCCAAAAACTAGTTTTTCATTTCAACATTTTTTAGAGCTATCCGCACGTGAGTGGTGTCGTTAGAAGCGCCTCGGCGAGGGCTACGTAAATATGTAATAAACTAAGGTAGGTGTAATATAAAAATTAAAGTTATGGTCCAAAAACTAGTTTTTCATTTCAACATTTTTTCGAGCTATCCGCACGTGAGTGGTGTCGTTAGAAGCGCCTCGGCGAGGGCTACGTAAATATGTAATAAACTAAGGTAGGTGTAATATAAAAATTAAAGTTATGGTCCAAAAACTAGTTTTTCATTTCAACATTTTTTCGAGCTATCCGCACGTGAGTGGTGTCGTTAGAAGCGCCTCGGCGAGGGCTACGTAAATATGTAATAAACTAAGGTAGGTGTAATATAAAAATTAAAGTTATGGTCCAAAAACTAGTTTTTCATTTCAACATTTTTTAGAGCTATCCGCACGTGAGTGGTGTCGTTAGAAGCGCCTCGGCGAGGGCTACGTAAATATGTAATAAACTAAGGTAGGTGTAATATAAAAATTAAAGTTATGGTCCAAAAACTAGTTTTTCATTTCAACATTTTTTCGAGCTATCCGCACGTGAGTGGTGTCGTTAGAAGCGCCTCGGCGAGGGCTACGTAAATATGTAATAAACTAAGGTAGGTGTAATATAAAAATTAAAGTTATGGTCCAAAAACTAGTTTTTCATTTCAACATTTTTTCGAGCTATCCGCACGTGAGTGGTGTCGTTAGAAGCGCCTCGGCGAGGGCTACGTAAATATGTAATAAACTAAGGTAGGTGTAATATAAAAATTAAAGTTATGGTCCAAAAACTAGTTTTTCATTTCAACATTTTTTCGAGCTATCCGCACGTGAGTGGTGTCGTTAGAAGCGCCTCGGCGAGGGCTACGTAAATATGTAATAAACTAAGGTAGGTGTAATATAAAAATTAAAGTTATGGTCCAAAAACTAGTTTTTCATTTCAACATTTTTTAGAGCTATCCGCACGTGAGTGGTGTCGTTAGAAGCGCCTCGGCGAGGGCTACGTAAATATGTAATAAACTAAGGTAGGTGTAATATAAAAATTAAAGTTATGGTCCAAAAACTAGTTTTTCATTTCAACATTTTTTCGAGCTATCCGCACGTGAGTGGTGTCGTTAGAAGCGCCTCGGCGAGGGCTACGTAAATATGTAATAAACTAAGGTAGGTGTAATATAAAAATTAAAGTTATGGTCCAAAAACTAGTGTTTCATTTCAACATTTTTTCGAGCTATCCGCACGTGAGTGGTGTCGTTAGAAGCGCCTCGGCGAGGGCTACGTAAATATGTAATAAACTAAGGTAGGTGTAATATAAAAATTAAAGTTATGGTCCAAAAACTAGTTTTTCATTTCAACATTTTTTCGAGCTATCCGCACGTGAGTGGTGTCGTTAGAAGCGCCTCGGCGAGGGCTACGTAAATATGTAATAAACTAAGGTAGGTGTAATATAAAAATTAAAGTTATGGTCCAAAAACTAGTTTTTCATTTCAACATTTTTTCGAGCTATCCGCACGTGAGTGGTGTCGTTAGAAGCGCCTCGGCGAGGGCTACGTAAATATGTAATAAACTAAGGTAGGTGTAATATAAAAATTAAAGTTATGGTCCAAAAACTAGTTTTTCATTTCAACATTTTTTCGAGCTATCCGCACGTGAGTGGTGTCGTTAGAAGCGCCTCGGCGAGGGCTACGTAAATATGTAATAAACTAAGGTAGGTGTAATATAAAAATTAAAGTTATGGTCCAAAAACTAGTTTTTCATTTCAACATTTTTTCGAGCTATCCGCACGTGAGTGGTGTCGTTAGAAGCGCCTCGGCGAGGGCTACGTAAATATGTAATAAACTAAGGTAGGTGTAATATAAAAATTAAAGTTATGGTCCAAAAACTAGTTTTTCATTTCAACATTTTTTCGAGCTATCCGCACGTGAGTGGTGTCGTTAGAAGCGCCTCGGCGAGGGCTACGTAAATATGTAATAAACTAAGGTAGGTGTAATATAAAAATTAAAGTTATGGTCCAAAAACTAGTTTTTCATTTCAACATTTTTTCGAGCTATCCGCACGTGAGTGGTGTCGTTAGAAGCGCCTCGGCGAGGGCTACGTAAATATGTAATAAACTAAGGTAGGTGTAATATAAAAATTAAAGTTATGGTCCAAAAACTAGTTTTTCATTTCAACATTTTTTCGAGCTATCCGCACGTGAGTGGTGTCGTTAGAAGCGCCTCGGCGAGGGCTAGGTAAATATGTAATAAACTAAGGTAGGTGTAATATAAAAATTAAAGTTATGGTCCAAAAACTAGTTTTTCATTTCAACATTTTTTCGAGCTATCCGCACGTGAGTGGTGTCGTTAGAAGCGCCTCGGCGAGGGCTACGTAAATATGTAATAAACTAAGGTAGGTGTAATATAAAAATTAAAGTTATGGTCCAAAAACTAGTTTTTCATTTCAACATTTTTTCGAGCTATCCGCACGTGAGTGGTGTCGTTAGAAGCGCCTCGGCGAGGGCTACGTAAATATGTAATAAACTAAGGTAGGTGTAATATAAAAATTAAAGTTATGGTCCAAAAACTAGTTTTTCATTTCAACATTTTTTCGAGCTATCCGCACGTGAGTGGTGTCGTTAGAAGCGCCTCGGCGAGGGCTACGTAAATATGTAATAAACTAAGGTAGGTGTAATATAAAAATTAAAGTTATGGTCCAAAAACTAGTTTTTCATTTCAACATTTTTTCGAGCTATCCGCACGTGAGTGGTGTCGTTAGAAGCGCCTCGGCGAGGGCTACGTAAATATGTAATAAACTAAGGTAGGTGTAATATAAAAATTAAAGTTATGGTCCAAAAACTAGTTTTTCATTTCAACATTTTTTCGAGCTATCCGCACGTGAGTGGTGTCGTTAGAAGCGCCTCGGCGAGGGCTACGTAAATATGTAATAAACTAAGGTAGGTGTAATATAAAAATTAAAGTTATGGTCCAAAAACTAGTTTTTCATTTCAACATTTTTTCGAGCTATCCGCACGTGAGTGGTGTCGTTAGAAGCGCCTCGGCGAGGGCTACGTAAATATGTAATAAACTAAGGTAGGTGTAATATAAAAATTAAAGTTATGGTCCAAAAACTAGTTTTTCATTTCAACATTTTTTCGAGCTATCCGCACGTGAGTGGTGTCGTTAGAAGCGCCTCGGCGAGGGCTACGTAAATATGTAATAAACTAAGGTAGGTGTAATATAAAAATTAAAGTTATGGTCCAAAAACTAGTTTTTCATTTCAACATTTTTTAGAGCTATCCGCACGTGAGTGGTGTCGTTAGAAGCGCCTCGGCGAGGGCTACGTAAATATGTAATAAACTAAGGTAGGTGTAATATAAAAATTAAAGTTATGGTCCAAAAACTAGTTTTTCATTTCAACATTTTTTCGAGCTATCCGCACGTGAGTGGTGTCGTTAGAAGCGCCTCGGCGAGGGCTACGTAAATATGTAATAAACTAAGGTAGGTGTAATATAAAAATTAAAGTTATGGTCCAAAAACTAGTTTTTCATTTCAACATGTTTTCGAGCTATCCGCACGTGAGTGGTGTCGTTAGAAGCGCCTCGGCGAGGGCTACGTAAATATGTAATAAACTAAGGTAGGTGTAATATAAAAATTAAAGTTATGGTCCAAAAACTAGTTTTTCATTTCAACATTTTTTCGAGCTATCCGCACGTGAGTGGTGTCGTTAGAAGCGCCTCGGCGAGGGCTACGTAAATATGTAATAAACTAAGGTAGGTGTAATATAAAAATTAAAGTTATGGTCCAAAAACTAGTTTTTCATTTCAACATTTTTTCGAGCTATCCGCACGTGAGTGGTGTCGTTAGAAGCGCCTCGGCGAGGGCTACGTAAATATGTAATAAACTAAGGTAGGTGTAATATAAAAATTAAAGTTATGGTCCAAAAACTAGTTTTTCATTTCAACATTTTTTCGAGCTATCCGCACGTGAGTGTTGTCGTTAGAAGCGCCTCGGCGAGGGCTACGTAAATATGTAATAAACTAAGGTAGGTGTAATATAAAAATTAAAGTTATGGTCCAAAAACTAGTTTTTCATTTCAACATTTTTTCGAGCTATCCGCACGTGAGTGGTGTCGTTAGAAGCGCCTCGGCGAGGGCTACGTAAATATGTAATAAACTAAGGTAGGTGTAATATAAAAATTAAAGTTATGGTCCAAAAACTAGTTTTTCATTTCAACATTTTTTCGAGCTATCCGCACGTGAGTGGTGTCGTTAGAAGCGCCTCGGCGAGGGCTACGTAAATATGTAATAAACTAAGGTAGGTGTAATATAAAAATTAAAGTTATGGTCCAAAAACTAGTTTTTCATTTCAACATTTTTTCGAGCTATCCGCACGTGAGTGGTGTCGTTAGAAGCGCCTCGGCGAGGGCTACGTAAATATGTAATAAACTAAGGTAGGTGTAATATAAAAATTAAAGTTATGGTCCAAAAACTAGTTTTTCATTTCAACATTTTTTCGAGCTATCCGCACGTGAGTGGTGTCGTTAGAAGCGCCTCGGCGAGGGCTACGTAAATATGTAATAAACTAAGGTAGGTGTAATATAAAAATTAAAGTTATGGTCCAAAAACTAGTTTTTCATTTCAACATTTTTTCGAGCTATCCGCACGTGAGTGTTGTCGTTAGAAGCGCCTCGGCGAGGGCTACGTAAATATGTAATAAACTAAGGTAGGTGTAATATAAAAATTAAAGTTATGGTCCAAAAACTAGTTTTTCATTTCAACATTTTTTCGAGCTATCCGCACGTGAGTGGTGTCGTTAGAAGCGCCTCGGCGAGGGCTACGTAAATATGTAATAAACTAAGGTAGGTGTAATATAAAAATTAAAGTTATGGTCCAAAAACTAGTTTTTCATTTCAACATTTTTTCGAGCTATCCGCACGTGAGTGGTGTCGTTAGAAGCGCCTCGGCGAGGGCTACGTAAATATGTAATAAACTAAGGTAGGTGTAATATAAAAATTAAAGTTATGGTCCAAAAACTAGTTTTTCATTTCAACATTTTTTCGAGCTATCCGCACGTGAGTGGTGTCGTTAGAAGCGCCTCGGCGAGGGCTACGTAAATATGTAATAAACTAAGGTAGGTGTAATATAAAAATTAAAGTTATGGTCCAAAAACTAGTTTTTCATTTCAACATTTTTTCGAGCTATCCGCACGTGAGTGGTGTCGTTAGAAGCGCCTCGGCGAGGGCTACGTAAATATGTAATAAACTAAGGTAGGTGTAATATAAAAATTAAAGTTATGGTCCAAAAACTAGTTTTTCATTTCAACATTTTTTCGAGCTATCCGCACGTGAGTGGTGTCGTTAGAAGCGCCTCGGCGAGGGCTACGTAAATATGTAATAAACTAAGGTAGGTGTAATATAAAAATTAAAGTTATGGTCCAAAAACTAGTTTTTCATTTCAACATTTTTTCGAGCTATCCGCACGTGAGTGGTGTCGTTAGAAGCGCCTCGGCGAGGGCTACGTAAATATGTAATAAACTAAGGTAGGTGTAATATAAAAATTAAAGTTATGGTCCAAAAACTAGTTTTTCATTTCAACATTTTTTCGAGCTATCCGCACGTGAGTGGTGTCGTTAGAAGCGCCTCGGCGAGGGCTACGTAAATATGTAATAAACTAAGGTAGGTGTAATATAAAAATTAAAGTTATGGTCCAAAAACTAGTTTTTCATTTCAACATTTTTTAGAGCTATCCGCACGTGAGTGGTGTCGTTAGAAGCGCCTCGGCGAGGGCTACGTAAATATGTAATAAACTAAGGTAGGTGTAATATAAAAATTAAAGTTATGGTCCAAAAACTAGTTTTTCATTTCAACATTTTTTCGAGCTATCCGCACGTGAGTGGTGTCGTTAGAAGCGCCTCGGCGAGGGCTACGTAAATATGTAATAAACTAAGGTAGGTGTAATATAAAAATTAAAGTTATGGTCCAAAAACTAGTTTTTCATTTCAACATTTTTTCGAGCTATCCGCACGTGAGTGGTGTCGTTAGAAGCGCCTCGGCGAGGGCTACGTAAATATGTAATAAACTAAGGTAGGTGTAATATAAAAATTAAAGTTATGGTCCAAAAACTAGTTTTTCATTTCAACATTTTTTCGAGCTATCCGCACGTGAGTGGTGTCGTTAGAAGCGCCTCGGCGAGGGCTACGTAAATATGTAATAAACTAAGGTAGGTGTAATATAAAAATTAAAGTTATGGTCCAAAAACTAGTTTTTCATTTCAACATTTTTTCGAGCTATCCGCACTTAAGTGGTGTCGTTAGAAGCGCCTCGGCGAGGGCTACGTAAATATGTAATAAACTAAGGTAGGTGTAATATAAAAATTAAAGTTATGGTCCAAAAACTAGTTTTTCATTTCAACATTTTTTCGAGCTATCCGCACGTGAGTGGTGTCGTTAGAAGCGCCTCGGCGAGGGCTACGTAAATATGTAATAAACTAAGGTAGGTGTAATATAAAAATTAAAGTTATGGTCCAAAAACTAGTTTTTCATTTCAACATTTTTTCGAGCTATCCGCACGTGAGTGGTGTCGTTAGAAGCGCCTCGGCGAGGGCTACGTAAATATGTAATAAACTAAGGTAGGTGTAATATAAAAATTAAAGTTATGGTCCAAAAACTAGTTTTTCATTTCAACATTTTTTCGAGCTATCCGCACGTGAGTGGTGTCGTTAGAAGCGCCTCGGCGAGGGCTACGTAAATATGTAATAAACTAAGGTAGGTGTAATATAAAAATTAAAGTTATGGTCCAAAAACTAGTTTTTCATTTCAACATTTTTTCGAGCTATCCGCACGTGAGTGGTGTCGTTAGAAGCGCCTCGGCGAGGGCTACGTAAATATGTAATAAACTAAGGTAGGTGTAATATAAAAATTAAAGTTATGGTCCAAAAACTAGTTTTTCATTTCAACATTTTTTCGAGCTATCCGCACGTGAGTGGTGTCGTTAGAAGCGCCTCGGCGAGGGCTACGTAAATATGTAATAAACTAAGGTAGGTGTAATATAAAAATTAAAGTTATGGTCCAAAAACTAGTTTTTCATTTCAACATTTTTTCGAGCTATCCGCACGTGAGTGGTGTCGTTAGAAGCGCCTCGGCGAGGGCTACGTAAATATGTAATAAACTAAGGTAGGTGTAATATAAAAATTAAAGTTATGGTCCAAAAACTAGTTTTTCATTTCAACATTTTTTCGAGCTATCCGCACGTGAGTGGTGTCGTTAGAAGCGCCTCGGCGAGGGCTACGTAAATATGTAATAAACTAAGGTAGGTGTAATATAAAAATTAAAGTTATGGTCCAAAAACTAGTTTTTCATTTCAACATTTTTTCGAGCTATCCGCACGTGAGTGGTGTCGTTAGAAGCGCCTCGGCGAGGGCTACGTAAATATGTAATAAACTAAGGTAGGTGTAATATAAAAATTAAAGTTATGGTCCAAAAACTAGTTTTTCATTTCAACATTTTTTCGAGCTATCCGCACGTGAGTGGTGTCGTTAGAAGCGCCTCGGCGAGGGCTACGTAAATATGTAATAAACTAAGGTAGGTGTAATATAAAAATTAAAGTTATGGTCCAAAAACTAGTTTTTCATTTCAACATTTTTTCGAGCTATCCGCACGTGAGTGGTGTCGTTAGAAGCGCCTCGGCGAGGGCTACGTAAATATGTAATAAACTAAGGTAGGTGTAATATAAAAATTAAAGTTATGGTCCAAAAACTAGTTTTTCATTTCAACATTTTTTCGAGCTATCCGCACGTGAGTGGTGTCGTTAGAAGCGCCTCGGCGAGGGCTACGTAAATATGTAATAAACTAAGGTAGGTGTAATATAAAAATTAAAGTTATGGTCCAAAAACTAGTTTTTCATTTCAACATTTTTTCGAGCTATCCGCACGTGAGTGGTGTCGTTAGAAGCGCCTCGGCGAGGGCTACGTAAATATGTAATAAACTAAGGTAGGTGTAATATAAAAATTAAAGTTATGGTCCAAAAACTAGTTTTTCATTTCAACATTTTTTCGAGCTATCCGCACGTGAGTGGTGTCGTTAGAAGCGCCTCGGCGAGGGCTACGTAAATATGTAATAAACTAAGGTAGGTGTAATATAAAAATTAAAGTTATGGTCCAAAAACTAGTTTTTCATTTCAACATTTTTTCGAGCTATCCGCACGTGAGTGGTGTCGTTAGAAGCGCCTCGGCGAGGGCTACGTAAATATGTAATAAACTAAGGTAGGTGTAATATAAAAATTAAAGTTATGGTCCAAAAACTAGTTTTTCATTTCAACATTTTTTCGAGCTATCCGCACGTGAGTGGTGTCGTTAGAAGCGCCTCGGCGAGGGCTACGTAAATATGTAATAAACTAAGGTAGGTGTAATATAAAAATTAAAGTTATGGTCCAAAAACTAGTTTTTCATTTCAACATTTTTTCGAGCTATCCGCACGTGAGTGGTGTCGTTAGAAGCGCCTCGGCGAGGGCTACGTAAATATGTAATAAACTAAGGTAGGTGTAATATAAAAATTAAAGTTATGGTCCAAAAACTAGTTTTTCATTTCAACATTTTTTCGAGCTATCCGCACGTGAGTGGTGTCGTTAGAAGCGCCTCGGCGAGGGCTACGTAAATATGTAATAAACTAAGGTAGGTGTAATATAAAAATTAAAGTTATGGTCCAAAAACTAGTTTTTCATTTCAACATTTTTTCGAGCTATCCGCACGTGAGTGGTGTCGTTAGAAGCGCCTCGGCGAGGGCTACGTAAATATGTAATAAACTAAGGTAGGTGTAATATAAAAATTAAAGTTATGGTCCAAAAACTAGTTTTTCATTTCAACATTTTTTCGAGCTATCCGCACGTGAGTGGTGTCGTTAGAAGCGCCTCGGCGAGGGCTACGTAAATATGTAATAAACTAAGGTAGGTGTAATATAAAAATTAAAGTTATGGTCCAAAAACTAGTTTTTCATTTCAACATTTTTTCGAGCTATCCGCACGTGAGTGGTGTCGTTAGAAGCGCCTCGGCGAGGGCTACGTAAATATGTAATAAACTAAGGTAGGTGTAATATAAAAATTAAAGTTATGGTCCAAAAACTAGTTTTTCATTTCAACATTTTTTCGAGTTATCCGCACGTGAGTGGTGTCGTTAGAAGCGCCTCGGCGAGGGCTACGTAAATATGTAATAAACTAAGGTAGGTGTAATATAAAAATTAAAGTTATGGTCCAAAAACTAGTTTTTCATTTCAACATTTTTTCGAGCTATCCGCACGTGAGTGGTGTCGTTAGAAGCGCCTCGGCGAGGGCTACGTAAATATGTAATAAACTAAGGTAGGTGTAATATAAAAATTAAAGTTATGGTCCAAAAACTAGTTTTTCATTTCAACATTTTTTCGAGCTATCCGCACGTGAGTGGTGTCGTTAGAAGCGCCTCGGCGAGGGCTACGTAAATATGTAATAAACTAAGGTAGGTGTAATATAAAAATTAAAGTTATGGTCCAAAAACTAGTTTTTCATTTCAACATTTTTTCGAGCTATCCGCACGTGAGTGGTGTCGTTAGAAGCGCCTCGGCGAGGGCTACGTAAATATGTAATAAACTAAGGTAGGTGTAATATAAAAATTAAAGTTATGGTCCAAAAACTAGTTTTTCATTTCAACATTTTTTCGAGCTATCCGCACGTGAGTGGTGTCGTTAGAAGCGCCTCGGCGAGGGCTACGTAAATATGTAATAAACTAAGGTAGGTGTAATATAAAAATTAAAGTTATGGTCCAAAAACTAGTTTTTCATTTCAACATTTTTTCGAGCTATCCGCACGTGAGTGGTGTCGTTAGAAGCGCCTCGGCGAGGGCTACGTAAATATGTAATAAACTAAGGTAGGTGTAATATAAAAATTAAAGTTATGGTCCAAAAACTAGTTTTTCATTTCAACATTTTTTCGAGCTATCCGCACGTGAGTGGTGTCGTTAGAAGCGCCTCGGCGAGGGCTACGTAAATATGTAATAAACTAAGGTAGGTGTAATATAAAAATTAAAGTTATGGTCCAAAAACTAGTTTTTCATTTCAACATTTTTTCGAGCTATCCGCACGTGAGTGGTGTCGTTAGAAGCGCCTCGGCGAGGGCTACGTAAATATGTAATAAACTAAGGTAGGTGTAATATAAAAATTAAAGTTATGGTCCAAAAACTAGTTTTTCATTTCAACATTTTTTCGAGCTATCCGCACGTGAGTGGTGTCGTTAGAAGCGCCTCGGCGAGGGCTACGTAAATATGTAATAAACTAAGGTAGGTGTAATATAAAAATTAAAGTTATGGTCCAAAAACTAGTTTTTCATTTCAACATTTTTTCGAGCTATCCGCACGTGAGTGGTGTCGTTAGAAGCGCCTCGGCGAGGGCTACGTAAATATGTAATAAACTAAGGTAGGTGTAATATAAAAATTAAAGTTATGGTCCAAAAACTAGTTTTTCATTTCAACATTTTTTCGAGTTATCCGCACGTGAGTGGTGTCGTTAGAAGCGCCTCGGCGAGGGCTACGTAAATATGTAATAAACTAAGGTAGGTGTAATATAAAAATTAAAGTTATGGTCCAAAAACTAGTTTTTCATTTCAACATTTTTTCGAGCTATCCGCACGTGAGTGGTGTCGTTAGAAGCGCCTCGGCGAGGGCTACGTAAATATGTAATAAACTAAGGTAGGTGTAATATAAAAATTAAAGTTATGGTCCAAAAACTAGTTTTTCATTTCAACATTTTTTCGAGCTATCCGCACGTGAGTGGTGTCGTTAGAAGCGCCTCGGCGAGGGCTAGCTAAATATGTAATAAACTAAGGTAGGTGTAATATAAAAATTAAAGTTATGGTCCAAAAACTAGTTTTTCATTTCAACATTTTTTCGAGCTATCCGCACGTGAGTGGTGTCGTTAGAAGCGCCTCGGCGAGGGCTAGCTAAATATGTAATAAACTAAGGTAGGTGTAATATAAAATTTAAAGTTATGGTCCAAAAACTAGTTTTTCATTTCAACATTTTTTCGAGCTATCCGCACGTGAGTGGTGTCGTTAGAAGCGCCTCGGCGAGGGCTACGTAAATATGTAATAAACTAAGGTAGGTGTAATATAAAAATTAAAGTTATGGTCCAAAAACTAGTTTTTCATTTCAACATTTTTTCGAGCTATCCGCACGTGAGTGGTGTCGTTAGAAGCGCCTCGGCGAGGGCTAGCTAAATATGTAATAAACTAAGGTAGGTGTAATATAAAAATTAAAGTTATGGTCCAAAAACTAGTTTTTCATTTCAACATTTTTTCGAGCTATCCGCACGTGAGTGGTGTCGTTAGAAGCGCCTCGGCGAGGGCTACGTAAATATGTAATAAACTAAGGTAGGTGTAATATAAAAATTAAAGTTATGGTCCAAAAACTAGTTTTTCATTTCAACATTTTTTCGAGCTATCCGCACGTGAGTGGTGTCGTTAGAAGCGCCTCGGCGAGGGCTAGCTAAATATGTAATAAACTAAGGTAGGTGTAATATAAAAATTAAAGTTATGGTCCAAAAACTAGTTTTTCATTACAACATTTTTTCGAGCTATCCGCACGTGAGTGGTGTCGTTAGAAGCGCCTCGGCGAGGGCTAGCTAAATATGTAATAAACTAAGGTAGGTGTAATATAAAAATTAAAGTTATGGTCCAAAAACTAGTTTTTCATTTCAACATTTTTTCGAGCTATCCGCACGTGAGTGGTGTCGTTAGAAGCGCCTCGGCGAGGGCTACGTAAATATGTAATAAACTAAGGTAGGTGTAATATAAAAATTAAAGTTATGGTCCAAAAACTAGTTTTTCATTTCAACATTTTTTCGAGCTATCCGCACGTGAGTGGTGTCGTTAGAAGCGCCTCGGCGAGGGCTAGCTAAATATGTAATAAACTAAGGTAGGTGTAATATAAAAATTAAAGTTATGGTCCAAAAACTAGTTTTTCATTTCAACATTTTTTCGAGCTATCCGCACGTGAGTGGTGTCGTTAGAAGCGCCTCGGCGAGGGCTAGCTAAATATGTAATAAACTAAGGTAGGTGTAATATAAAATTTAAAGTTATGGTCCAAAAACTAGTTTTTCATTTCAACATTTTTTCGAGCTATCCGCACTTGAGTGGTGTCGTTAGAAGCGCCTCGGCGAGGGCTACGTAAATATGTAATAAACTAAGGTAGGTGTAATATAAAAATTAAAGTTATGGTCCAAAAACTAGTTTTTCATTTCAACATTTTTTCGAGCTATCCGCACGTGAGTGGTGTCGTTAGAAGCGCCTCGGCGAGGGCTAGCTAAATATGTAATAAACTAAGGTAGGTGTAATATAAAAATTAAAGTTATGGTCCAAAAACTAGTTTTTCATTTCAACATTTTTTCGAGCTATCCGCACGTGAGTGGTGTCGTTAGAAGCGCCTCGGCGAGGGCTACGTAAATATGTAATAAACTAAGGTAGGTGTAATATAAAAATTAAAGTTATGGTCCAAAAACTAGTTTTTCATTTCAACATTTTTTCGAGCTATCCGCACGTGAGTGGTGTCGTTAGAAGCGCCTCGGCGAGGGCTACGTAAATATGTAATAAACTAAGGTAGGTGTAATATAAAAATTAAAGTTATGGTCCAAAAACTAGTTTTTCATTTCAACATTTTTTCGAGCTATCCGCACGTGAGTGGTGTCGTTAGAAGCGCCTCGGCGAGGGCTACGTAAATATGTAATAAACTAAGGTAGGTGTAATATAAAAATTAAAGTTATGGTCCAAAAACTAGTTTTTCATTTCAACATTTTTTCGAGCTATCCGCACGTGAGTGGTGTCGTTAGAAGCGCCTCGGCGAGGGCTACGTAAATATGTAATAAACTAAGGTAGGTGTAATATAAAAATTAAAGTTATGGTCCAAAAACTAGTTTTTCATTTCAACATTTTTTCGAGCTATCCGCACGTGAGTGGTGTCGTTAGAAGCGCCTCGGCGAGGGCTACGTAAATATGTAATAAACTAAGGTAGGTGTAATATAAAAATTAAAGTTATGGTCCAAAAACTAGTTTTTCATTTCAACATTTTTTCGAGCTATCCGCACGTGAGTGGTGTCGTTAGAAGCGCCTCGGCGAGGGCTACGTAAATATGTAATAAACTAAGGTAGGTGTAATATAAAAATTAAAGTTATGGTCCAAAAACTAGTTTTTCATTTCAACATTTTTTCGAGCTATCCGCACGTGAGTGGTGTCGTTAGAAGCGCCTCGGCGAGGGCTACGTAAATATGTAATAAACTAAGGTAGGTGTAATATAAAAATTAAAGTTATGGTCCAAAAACTAGTTTTTCATTTCAATATTTTTTCGAGCTATCCGCACGTGAGTGGTGTCGTTAGAAGCGCCTCGGCGAGGGCTACGTAAATATGTAACAAACTAAGGTAGGTGTAATATAAAAATTAAAGTTATGGTCCAAAAACTAGTTTTTCATTTCAACATTTTTTCGAGCTATCCGCACGTGAGTGGTGTCGTTAGAAGCGCCTCGGCGAGGGCTACGTAAATATGTAATAAACTAAGGTAGGTGTAATATAAAAATTAAAGTTATGGTCCAAAAACTAGTTTTTCATTTCAACATTTTTTCGAGCTATCCGCACGTGAGTGGTGTCGTTAGAAGCGCCTCGGCGAGGGCTACGTAAATATGTAATAAACTAAGGTAGGTGTAATATAAAAATTAAAGTTATGGTCCAAAAACTAGTTTTTCATTTCAACATTTTTTCGAGCTATCCGCACGTGAGTGGTGTCGTTAGAAGCGCCTCGGCGAGGGCTACGTAAATATGTAATAAACTAAGGTAGGTGTAATATAAAAATTAAAGTTATGGTCCATAAACTAGTTTTTCATTTCAACATTTTTTCGAGCTATCCGCACGTGAGTGGTGTCGTTAGAAGCGCCTCGGCGAGGGCTACGTAAATATGTAATAAACTAAGGTAGGTGTAATATAAAAATTAAAGTTATGGTCCAAAAACTAGTTTTTCATTTCAACATTTTTTCGAGCTATCCGCACGTGAGTGGTGTCGTTAGAAGCGCCTCGGCGAGGGCTACGTAAATATGTAATAAACTAAGGTAGGTGTAATATAAAAATTAAAGTTATGGTCCAAAAACTAGTTTTTCATTTCAACATTTTTTCGAGCTATCCGCACGTGAGTGGTGTCGTTAGAAGCGCCTCGGCGAGGGCTACGTAAATATGTAATAAACTAAGGTAGGTGTAATATAAAAATTAAAGTTATGGTCCAAAAACTAGTTTTTCATTTCAACATTTTTTCGAGCTATCCGCACGTGAGTGGTGTCGTTAGAAGCGCCTCGGCGAGGGCTACGTAAATATGTAATAAACTAAGGTAGGTGTAATATAAAAATTAAAGTTATGGTCCAAAAACTAGTTTTTCATTTCAACATTTTTTCGAGCTATCCGCACGTGAGTGGTGTCGTTAGAAGCGCCTCGGCGAGGGCTACGTAAATATGTAATAAACTAAGGTAGGTGTAATATAAAAATTAAAGTTATGGTCCAAAAACTAGTTTTTCATTTCAACATTTTTTCGAGCTATCCGCACGTGAGTGGTGTCGTTAGAAGCGCCTCGGCGAGGGCTACGTAAATATGTAATAAACTAAGGTAGGTGTAATATAAAAATTAAAGTTATGGTCCAAAAACTAGTTTTTCATTTCAACATTTTTTCGAGCTATCCGCACGTGAGTGGTGTCGTTAGAAGCGCCTCGGCGAGGGCTACGTAAATATGTAATAAACTAAGGTAGGTGTAATATAAAAATTAAAGTTATGGTCCAAAAACTAGTTTTTCATTTCAACATTTTTTCGAGCTATCCGCACGTGAGTGGTGTCGTTAGAAGCGCCTCGGCGAGGGCTACGTAAATATGTAATAAACTAAGGTAGGTGTAATATAAAAATTAAAGTTATGGTCCAAAAACTAGTTTTTCATTTCAACATTTTTTCGAGCTATCCGCACGTGAGTGGTGTCGTTAGAAGCGCCTCGGCGAGGGCTACGTAAATATGTAATAAACTAAGGTAGGTGTAATATAAAAATTAAAGTTATGGTCCAAAAACTAGTTTTTCATTTCAACATTTTTTCGAGCTATCCGCACGTGAGTGGTGTCGTTAGAAGCGCCTCGGCGAGGGGCTACGTAAATATGTAATAAACTAAGGTAGGTGTAATATAAAAATTAAAGTTATGGTCCAAAAACTAGTTTTTCATTTCAACATTTTTTCGAGCTATCCGCACGTGAGTGGTGTCGTTAGAAGCGCCTCGGCGAGGGCTACGTAAATATGTAATAAACTAAGGTAGGTGTAATATAAAAATTAAAGTTATGGTCCAAAAACTAGTTTTTCATTTCAACATTTTTTCGAGCTATCCGCACGTGAGTGGTGTCGTTAGAAGCGCCTCGGCGAGGGCTACGTAAATATGTAATAAACTAAGGTAGGTGTAATATAAAAATTAAAGTTATGGTCCAAAAACTAGTTTTTCATTTCAACATTTTTTCGAGCTATCCGCACGTGAGTGGTGTCGTTAGAAGCGCCTCGGCGAGGGCTACGTAAATATGTAATAAACTAAGGTAGGTGTAATATAAAAATTAAAGTTATGGTCCAAAAACTAGTTTTTCATTTCAACATTTTTTCGAGCTATCCGCACGTGAGTGGTGTCGTTAGAAGCGCCTCGGCGAGGGCTAGCTAAATATGTAATAAACTAAGGTAGGTGTAATATAAAAATTAAAGTTATGGTCCAAAAACTAGTTTTTCATTTCAACATTTTTTCGAGCTATCCGCACGTGAGTGGTGTCGTTAGAAGCGCCTCGGCGAGGGCTAGCTAAATATGTAATAAACTAAGGTAGGTGTAATATAAAAATTAAAGTTATGGTCCAAAAACTAGTTTTTCATTTCAACATTTTTTCGAGCTATCCGCACGTGAGTGGTGTCGTTAGAAGCGCCTCGGCGAGGGCTAGCTAAATATGTAATAAACTAAGGTAGGTGTAATATAAAAATTAAAGTTATGGTCCAAAAACTAGTTTTTCATTTCAACATTTTTTCGAGCTATCCGCACGTGAGTGGTGTCGTTAGAAGCGCCTCGGCGAGGGCTAGCTAAATATGTAATAAACTAAGGTAGGTGTAATATAAAAATTAAAGTTATGGTCCAAAAACTAGTTTTTCATTTCAACATTTTTTCGAGCTATCCGCACGTGAGTGGTGTCGTTAGAAGCGCCTCGGCGAGGGCTAGCTAAATATGTAATAAACTAAGGTAGGTGTAATATAAAAATTAAAGTTATGGTCCAAAAACTAGTTTTTCATTTCAACATTTTTTCGAGCTATCCGCACGTGAGTGGTGTCGTTAGAAGCGCCTCGGCGAGGGCTACGTAAATATGTAATAAACTAAGGTAGGTGTAATATAAAAATTAAAGTTATGGTCCAAAAACTAGTTTTTCATTTCAACATTTTTTCGAGCTATCCGCACGTGAGTGGTGTCGTTAGAAGCGCCTCGGCGAGGGCTAGCTAAATATGTAATAAACTAAGGTAGGTGTAATATAAAAATTAAAGTTATGGTCCAAAAACTAGTTTTTCATTACAACATTTTTTCGAGCTATCCGCACGTGAGTGGTGTCGTTAGAAGCGCCTCGGCGAGGGCTAGCTAAATATGTAATAAACTAAGGTAGGTGTAATATAAAAATTAAAGTTATGGTCCAAAAACTAGTTTTTCATTTCAACATTTTTTCGAGCTATCCGCACGTGAGTGGTGTCGTTAGAAGCGCCTCGGCGAGGGCTACGTAAATATGTAATAAACTAAGGTAGGTGTAATATAAAAATTAAAGTTATGGTCCAAAAACTAGTTTTTCATTTCAACATTTTTTCGAGCTATCCGCACGTGAGTGGTGTCGTTAGAAGCGCCTCGGCGAGGGCTAGCTAAATATGTAATAAACTAAGGTAGGTGTAATATAAAAATTAAAGTTATGGTCCAAAAACTAGTTTTTCATTTCAACATTTTTTCGAGCTATCCGCACGTGAGTGGTGTCGTTAGAAGCGCCTCGGCGAGGGCTAGCTAAATATGTAATAAACTAAGGTAGGTGTAATATAAAATTTAAAGTTATGGTCCAAAAACTAGTTTTTCATTTCAACATTTTTTCGAGCTATCCGCACGTGAGTGGTGTCGTTAGAAGCGCCTCGGCGAGGGCTACGTAAATATGTAATAAACTAAGGTAGGTGTAATATAAAAATTAAAGTTATGGTCCAAAAACTAGTTTTTCATTTCAACATTTTTTCGAGCTATCCGCACGTGAGTGGTGTCGTTAGAAGCGCCTCGGCGAGGGCTAGCTAAATATGTAATAAACTAAGGTAGGTGTAATATAAAAATTAAAGTTATGGTCCAAAAACTAGTTTTTCATTTCAACATTTTTTCGAGCTATCCGCACGTGAGTGGTGTCGTTAGAAGCGCCTCGGCGAGGGCTACGTAAATATGTAATAAACTAAGGTAGGTGTAATATAAAAATTAAAGTTATGGTCCAAAAACTAGTTTTTCATTTCAACATTTTTTCGAGCTATCCGCACGTGAGTGGTGTCGTTAGAAGCGCCTCGGCGAGGGCTACGTAAATATGTAATAAACTAAGGTAGGTGTAATATAAAAATTAAAGTTATGGTCCAAAAACTAGTTTTTCATTTCAACATTTTTTCGAGCTATCCGCACGTGAGTGGTGTCGTTAGAAGCGCCTCGGCGAGGGCTACGTAAATATGTAATAAACTAAGGTAGGTGTAATATAAAAATTAAAGTTATGGTCCAAAAACTAGTTTTTCATTTCAACATTTTTTTCGAGCTATCCGCACGTGAGTGGTGTCGTTAGAAGCGCCTCGGCGAGGGCTACGTAAATATGTAATAAACTAAGGTAGGTGTAATATAAAAATTAAAGTTATGGTCCAAAAACTAGTTTTTCATTTCAACATTTTTTTCGAGCTATCCGCACGTGAGTGGTGTCGTTAGAAGCGCCTCGGCGAGGGCTACGTAAATATGTAATAAACTAAGGTAGGTGTAATATAAAAATTAAAGTTATGGTCCAAAAACTAGTTTTTCATTTCAACATTTTTTCGAGCTATCCGCACGTGAGTGGTGTCGTTAGAAGCGCCTCGGCGAGGGCTACGTAAATATGTAATAAACTAAGGTAGGTGTAATATAAAAATTAAAGTTATGGTCCAAAAACTAGTTTTTCATTTCAATATTTTTTCGAGCTATCCGCACGTGAGTGGTGTCGTTAGAAGCGCCTCGGCGAGGGCTAGCTAAATATGTAATAAACTAAGGTAGGTGTAATATAAAAATTAAAGTTATGGTCCAAAAACTAGTTTTTCATTTCAACATTTTTTCGAGCTATCCGCACGTGAGTGGTGTCGTTAGAAGCGCCTCGGCGAGGGCTACGTAAATATGTAATAAACTAAGGTAGGTGTAATATAAAAATTAAAGTTATGGTCCAAAAACTAGTTTTTCATTTCAACATTTTTTCGAGCTATCCGCACGTGAGTGGTGTCGTTAGAAGCGCCTCGGCGAGGGCTACGTAAATATGTAATAAACTAAGGTAGGTGTAATATAAAAATTAAAGTTATGGTCCAAAAACTAGTTTTTCATTTCAACATTTTTTCGAGCTATCCGCACGTGAGTGGTGTCGTTAGAAGCGCCTCGGCGAGGGCTACGTAAATATGTAATAAACTAAGGTAGGTGTAATATAAAAATTAAAGTTATGGTCCAAAAACTAGTTTTTTCATTTCAACATTTTTTCGAGCTATCCGCACGTGAGTGGTGTCGTTAGAAGCGCCTCGGCGAGGGCTACGTAAATATGTAATAAACTAAGGTAGGTGTAATATAAAAATTAAAGTTATGGTCCAAAAACTAGTTTTTCATTTCAACATTTTTTCGAGCTATCCGCACGTGAGTGGTGTCGTTAGAAGCGCCTCGGCGAGGGCTACGTAAATATGTAATAAACTAAGGTAGGTGTAATATAAAAATTAAAGTTATGGTCCAAAAACTAGTTTTTCATTTCAACATTTTTTCGAGCTATCCGCACGTGAGTGGTGTCGTTAGAAGCGCCTCGGCGAGGGCTACGTAAATATGTAATAAACTAAGGTAGGTGTAATATAAAAATTAAAGTTATGGTCCAAAAACTAGTTTTTCATTTCAACATTTTTTCGAGCTATCCGCACGTGAGTGGTGTCGTTAGAAGCGCCTCGGCGAGGGCTACGTAAATATGTAATAAACTAAGGTAGGTGTAATATAAAAATTAAAGTTATGGTCCAAAAACTAGTTTTTCATTTCAACATTTTTTCGAGCTATCCGCACGTGAGTGGTGTCGTTAGAAGCGCCTCGGCGAGGGCTACGTAAATATGTAATAAACTAAGGTAGGTGTAATATAAAAATTAAAGTTATGGTCCAAAACTAGTTTTTCATTTCAACATTTTTTCGAGCTATCCGCACGTGAGTGGTGTCGTTAGAAGCGCCTCGGCGAGGGCTACGTAAATATGTAATAAACTAAGGTAGGTGTAATATAAAAATTAAAGTTATGGTCCAAAAACTAGTTTTTCATTTCAACATTTTTTCGAGCTATCCGCACGTGAGTGGTGTCGTTAGAAGCGCCTCGGCGAGGGCTACGTAAATATGTAATAAACTAAGGTAGGTGTAATATAAAAATTAAAGTTATGGTCCAAAAACTAGTTTTTCATTTCAACATTTTTTCGAGCTATCCGCACGTGAGTGGTGTCGTTAGAAGCGCCTCGGCGAGGGCTACGTAAATATGTAATAAACTAAGGTAGGTGTAATATAAAAATTAAAGTTATGGTCCAAAAACTAGTTTTTCATTTCAACATTTTTTCGAGCTATCCGCACGTGAGTGGTGTCGTTAGAAGCGCCTCGGCGAGGGCTACGTAAATATGTAATAAACTAAGGTAGGTGTAATATAAAAATTAAAGTTATGGTCCAAAAACTAGTTTTTCATTTCAACATTTTTTCGAGCTATCCGCACGTGAGTGGTGTCGTTAGAAGCGCCTCGGCGAGGGGCTACGTAAATATGTAATAAACTAAGGTAGGTGTAATATAAAAATTAAAGTTATGGTCCAAAAACTAGTTTTTCATTTCAACATTTTTTCGAGCTATCCGCACGTGAGTGGTGTCGTTAGAAGCGCCTCGGCGAGGGCTACGTAAATATGTAATAAACTAAGGTAGGTGTAATATAAAAATTAAAGTTATGGTCCAAAAACTAGTTTTTCATTTCAACATTTTTTTCGAGCTATCCGCACGTGAGTGGTGTCGTTAGAAGCGCCTCGGCGAGGGCTACGTAAATATGTAATAAACTAAGGTAGGTGTAATATAAAAATTAAAGTTATGGTCCAAAAACTAGTTTTTCATTTCAACATTTTTTCGAGCTATCCGCACGTGAGTGGTGTCGTTAGAAGCGCCTCGGCGAGGGCTACGTAAATATGTAATAAACTAAGGTAGGTGTAATATAAAAATTAAAGTTATGGTCCAAAAACTAGTTTTTCATTTCAACATTTTTTCGAGCTATCCGCACGTGAGTGGTGTCGTTAGAAGCGCCTCGGCGAGGGCTACGTAAATATGTAATAAACTAAGGTAGGTGTAATATAAAAATTAAAGTTATGGTCCAAAAACTAGTTTTTCATTTCAACATTTTTTCGAGCTATCCGCACGTGAGTGGTGTCGTTAGAAGCGCCTCGGCGAGGGCTAGCTAAATATGTAATAAACTAAGGTAGGTGTAATATAAAAATTAAAGTTATGGTCCAAAAACTAGTTTTTCATTTCAACATTTTTTCGAGCTATCCGCACGTGAGTGGTGTCGTTAGAAGCGCCTCGGCGAGGGCTAGCTAAATATGTAAAAAACTAAGGTAGGTGTAATATACAAATTAAAGTTATGGTCCAAAAACTAGTTTTTCATTTCAACATTTTTTCGAGCTATCCGCACGTGAGTGGTGTCGTTAGAAGCGCCTCGGCGAGGGCTAGCTAAATATGTAATAAACTAAGGTAGGTGTAATAGAAAAATTAAAGTTATGGTCCAAAAACTAGTTTTTCATTTCAACATTTTTTCGAGCTATCCGCACGTGAGTGGTGTCGTTAGAAGCGCCTCGGCGAGGGCTAGCTAAATATGTAATAAACTAAGGTAGGTGTAATATAAAAATTAAAGTTATGGTCCAAAAACTAGTTTTTCATTTCAACATTTTTTCGAGCTATCCGCACGTGAGTGGTGTCGTTAGAAGCGCCTCGGCGAGGGCTAGCTAAATATGTAATAAACTAAGGTAGGTGTAATATAAAAATTAAAGTTATGGTCCAAAAACTAGTTTTTCATTTCAACATTTTTTCGAGCTATCCGCACGTGAGTGGTGTCGTTAGAAGCGCCTCGGCGAGGGCTAGCTAAATATGTAATAAACTAAGGTAGGTGTAATATAAAAATTAAAGTTATGGTCCAAAAACTAGTTTTTCATTTCAACATTTTTTCGAGCTATCCGCACGTGAGTGGTGTCGTTAGAAGCGCCTCGGCGAGGGCTACGTAAATATGTAATAAACTAAGGTAGGTGTAATATAAAAATTAAAGTTATGGTCCAAAAACTAGTTTTTCATTTCAACATTTTTTCGAGCTATCCGCACGTGAGTGGTGTCGTTAGAAGCGCCTCGGCGAGGGCTACGTAAATATGTAATAAACTAAGGTAGGTGTAATATAAAAATTAAAGTTATGGTCCAAAAACTAGTTTTTCATTTCAACATTTTTTCGAGCTATCCGCACGTGAGTGGTGTCGTTAGAAGCGCCTCGGCGAGGGCTACGTAAATATGTAATAAACTAAGGTAGGTGTAATATAAAAATTAAAGTTATGGTCCAAAAACTAGTTTTTCATTTCAACATTTTTTCGAGCTATCCGCACGTGAGTGGTGTCGTTAGAAGCGCCTCGGCGAGGGCTACGTAAATATGTAATAAACTAAGGTAGGTGTAATATAAAAATTAAAGTTATGGTCCAAAAACTAGTTTTTCATTTCAACATTTTTTCGAGCTATCCGCACGTGAGTGGTGTCGTTAGAAGCGCCTCGGCGAGGGCTACGTAAATATGTAATAAACTAAGGTAGGTGTAATATAAAAATTAAAGTTATGGTCCAAAAACTAGTTTTTCATTTCAACATTTTTTAGAGCTATCCGCACGTGAGTGGTGTCGTTAGAAGCGCCTCGGCGAGGGCTACGTAAATATGTAATAAACTAAGGTAGGTGTAATATAAAAATTAAAGTTATGGTCCAAAAACTAGTTTTTCATTTCAACATTTTTTCGAGCTATCCGCACGTGAGTGGTGTCGTTAGAAGCGCCTCGGCGAGGGCTACGTAAATATGTAATAAACTAAGGTAGGTGTAATATAAAAATTAAAGTTATGGTCCAAAAACTAGTTTTTCATTTCAACATTTTTTCGAGCTATCCGCACGTGAGTGGTGTCGTTAGAAGCGCCTCGGCGAGGGCTACGTAAATATGTAATAAACTAAGGTAGGTGTAATATAAAAATTAAAGTTATGGTCCAAAAACTAGTTTTTCATTTCAACATTTTTTCGAGCTATCCGCACGTGAGTGGTGTCGTTAGAAGCGCCTCGGCGAGGGCTACGTAAATATGTAATAAACTAAGGTAGGTGTAATATAAAAATTAAAGTTATGGTCCAAAAACTAGTTTTTCATTTCAACATTTTTTCGAGCTATCCGCACGTGAGTGGTGTCGTTAGAAGCGCCTCGGCGAGGGCTACGTAAATATGTAATAAACTAAGGTAGGTGTAATATAAAAATTAAAGTTATGGTCCAAAAACTAGTTTTTCATTTCAACATTTTTTCGAGCTATCCGCACGTGAGTGGTGTCGTTAGAAGCGCCTCGGCGAGGGCTACGTAAATATGTAATAAACTAAGGTAGGTGTAATATAAAAATTAAAGTTATGGTCCAAAAACTAGTTTTTCATTTCAACATTTTTTCGAGCTATCCGCACGTGAGTGGTGTCGTTAGAAGCGCCTCGGCGAGGGCTACGTAAATATGTAATAAACTAAGGTAGGTGTAATATAAAAATTAAAGTTATGGTCCAAAAACTAGTTTTTCATTTCAACATTTTTTCGAGCTATCCGCACGTGAGTGGTGTCGTTAGAAGCGCCTCGGCGAGGGCTACGTAAATATGTAATAAACTAAGGTAGGTGTAATATAAAAATTAAAGTTATGGTCCAAAAACTAGTTTTTCATTTCAACATTTTTTCGAGCTATCCGCACGTGAGTGGTGTCGTTAGAAGCGCCTCGGCGAGGGCTACGTAAATATGTAATAAACTAAGGTAGGTGTAATATAAAAATTAAAGTTATGGTCCAAAAACTAGTTTTTCATTTCAACATTTTTTCGAGCTATCCGCACGTGAGTGGTGTCGTTAGAAGCGCCTCGGCGAGGGCTACGTAAATATGTAATAAACTAAGGTAGGTGTAATATAAAAATTAAAGTTATGGTCCAAAAACTAGTTTTTCATTTCAACATTTTTTCGAGCTATCCGCACGTGAGTGGTGTCGTTAGAAGCGCCTCGGCGAGGGCTACGTAAATATGTAATAAACTAAGGTAGGTGTAATATAAAAATTAAAGTTATGGTCCAAAAACTAGTTTTTCATTTCAACATTTTTTCGAGCTATCCGCACGTGAGTGGTGTCGTTAGAAGCGCCTCGGCGAGGGCTACGTAAATATGTAATAAACTAAGGTAGGTGTAATATAAAAATTAAAGTTATGGTCCAAAAACTAGTTTTTCATTTCAACATTTTTTCGAGCTATCCGCACGTGAGTGGTGTCGTTAGAAGCGCCTCGGCGAGGGCTACGTAAATATGTAATAAACTAAGGTAGGTGTAATATAAAAATTAAAGTTATGGTCCAAAAACTAGTTTTTCATTTCAACATTTTTTCGAGCTATCCGCACGTGAGTGGTGTCGTTAGAAGCGCCTCGGCGAGGGCTACGTAAATATGTAATAAACTAAGGTAGGTGTAATATAAAAATTAAAGTTATGGTCCAAAAACTAGTTTTTCATTTCAACATTTTTTCGAGCTATCCGCACGTGAGTGGTGTCGTTAGAAGCGCCTCGCCGAGGGGCTACGTAAATATGTAATAAACTAAGGTAGGTGTAATATAAAAATTAAAGTTATGGTCCAAAAACTAGTTTTTCATTTCAACATTTTTTCGAGCTATCCGCACGTGAGTGGTGTCGTTAGAAGCGCCTCGGCGAGGGCTACGTAAATATGTAATAAACTAAGGTAGGTGTAATATAAAAATTAAAGTTATGGTCCAAAAACTAGTTTTTCATTTCAACATTTTTTCGAGCTATCCGCACGTGAGTGGTGTCGTTAGAAGCGCCTCGGCGAGGGCTACGTAAATATGTAATAAACTAAGGTAGGTGTAATATAAAAATTAAAGTTATGGTCCAAAAACTAGTTTTTCATTTCAACATTTTTTCGAGCTATCCGCACGTGAGTGGTGTCGTTAGAAGCGCCTCGGCGAGGGCTACGTAAATATGTAATAAACTAAGGTAGGTGTAATATAAAAATTAAAGTTATGGTCCAAAAACTAGTTTTTCATTTCAACATTTTTTCGAGCTATCCGCACGTGAGTGGTGTCGTTAGAAGCGCCTCGGCGAGGGCTACGTAAATATGTAATAAACTAAGGTAGGTGTAATATAAAAATTAAAGTTATGGTCCAAAAACTAGTTTTTCATTTCAACATTTTTTCGAGCTATCCGCACGTGAGTGGTGTCGTTAGAAGCGCCTCGGCGAGGGCTACGTAAATATGTAATAAACTAAGGTAGGTGTAATATAAAAATTAAAGTTATGGTCCAAAAACTAGTTTTTCATTTCAACATTTTTTCGAGCTATCCGCACGTGAGTGGTGTCGTTAGAAGCGCCTCGGCGAGGGCTACGTAAATATGTAATAAACTAAGGTAGGTGTAATATAAAAATTAAAGTTATGGTCCAAAAACTAGTTTTTCATTTCAACATTTTTTCGAGCTATCCGCACGTGAGTGGTGTCGTTAGAAGCGCCTCGGCGAGGGCTAGCTAAATATGTAATAAACTAAGGTAGGTGTAATATAAAAATTAAAGTTATGGTCCAAAAACTAGTTTTTCATTTCAACATTTTTTCGAGCTATCCGCACGTGAGTGGTGTCGTTAGAAGCGCCTCGGCGAGGGCTAGCTAAATATGTAATAAACTAAGGTAGGTGTAATATAAAAATTAAAGTTATGGTCCAAAAACTAGTTTTTCATTTCAACATTTTTTCGAGCTATCCGCACGTGAGTGGTGTCGTTAGAAGCGCCTCGGCGAGGGCTAGCTAAATATGTAATAAACTAAGGTAGGTGTAATATAAAAATTAAAGTTATGGTCCAAAAACTAGTTTTTCATTTCAACATTTTTTCGAGCTATCCGCACGTGAGTGGTGTCGTTAGAAGCGCCTCGGCGAGGGCTAGCTAAATATGTAATAAACTAAGGTAGGTGTAATATAAAAATTAAAGTTATGGTCCAAAAACTAGTTTTTCATTTCAACATTTTTTCGAGCTATCCGCACGTGAGTGGTGTCGTTAGAAGCGCCTCGGCGAGGGCTAGCTAAATATGTAATAAACTAAGGTAGGTGTAATATAAAAATTAAAGTTATGGTCCAAAAACTAGTTTTTCATTTCAACATTTTTTCGAGCTATCCGCACGTGAGTGGTGTCGTTAGAAGCGCCTCGGCGAGGGCTAGCTAAATATGTAATAAACTAAGGTAGGTGTAATATAAAAATTAAAGTTATGGTCCAAAAACTAGTTTTTCATTTCAACATTTTTTCGAGCTATCCGCACGTGAGTGGTGTCGTTAGAAGCGCCTCGCCGAGGGCTACGTAAATATGTAATAAACTAAGGTAGGTGTAATATAAAAATTAAAGTTATGGTCCAAAAACTAGTTTTTCATTTCAACATTTTTTCGAGCTATCCGCACGTGAGTGGTGTCGTTAGAAGCGCCTCGGCGAGGGCTAGCTAAATATGTAATAAACTAAGGTAGGTGTAATATAAAAATTAAAGTTATGGTCCAAAAACTAGTTTTTCATTTCAACATTTTTTCGAGCTATCCGCACGTGAGTGGTGTCGTTAGAAGCGCCTCGGCGAGGGCTAGCTAAATATGTAAAAAACTAAGGTAGGTGTAATATACAAATTAAAGTTATGGTCCAAAAACTAGTTTTTCATTTCAACATTTTTTCGAGCTATCCGCACGTGAGTGGTGTCGTTAGAAGCGCCTCGGCGAGGGCTAGCTAAATATGTAATAAACTAAGGTAGGTGTAATAGAAAAATTAAAGTTATGGTCCAAAAACTAGTTTTTCATTTCAACATTTTTTCGAGCTATCCGCACGTGAGTGGTGTCGTTAGAAGCGCCTCGGCGAGGGCTAGCTAAATATGTAATAAACTAAGGTAGGTGTAATATAAAAATTAAAGTTATGGTCCAAAAACTAGTTTTTCATTTCAACATTTTTTCGAGCTATCCGCACGTGAGTGGTGTCGTTAGAAGCGCCTCGGCGAGGGCTAGCTAAATATGTAATAAACTAAGGTAGGTGTAATATAAAAATTAAAGTTATGGTCCAAAAACTAGTTTTTCATTTCAACATTTTTTCGAGCTATCCGCACGTGAGTGGTGTCGTTAGAAGCGCCTCGGCGAGGGCTAGCTAAATATGTAATAAACTAAGGTAGGTGTAATATAAAAATTAAAGTTATGGTCCAAAAACTAGTTTTTCATTTCAACATTTTTTCGAGCTATCCGCACGTGAGTGGTGTCGTTAGAAGCGCCTCGGCGAGGGCTACGTAAATATGTAATAAACTAAGGTAGGTGTAATATAAAAATTAAAGTTATGGTCCAAAAACTAGTTTTTCATTTCAACATTTTTTCGAGCTATCCGCACGTGAGTGGTGTCGTTAGAAGCGCCTCGGCGAGGGCTACGTAAATATGTAATAAACTAAGGTAGGTGTAATATAAAAATTAAAGTTATGGTCCAAAAACTAGTTTTTCATTTCAACATTTTTTCGAGCTATCCGCACGTGAGTGGTGTCGTTAGAAGCGCCTCGGCGAGGGCTACGTAAATATGTAATAAACTAAGGTAGGTGTAATATAAAAATTAAAGTTATGGTCCAAAAACTAGTTTTTCATTTCAACATTTTTTCGAGCTATCCGCACGTGAGTGGTGTCGTTAGAAGCGCCTCGGCGAGGGCTACGTAAATATGTAATAAACTAAGGTAGGTGTAATATAAAAATTAAAGTTATGGTCCAAAAACTAGTTTTTCATTTCAACATTTTTTCGAGCTATCCGCACGTGAGTGGTGTCGTTAGAAGCGCCTCGGCGAGGGCTACGTAAATATGTAATAAACTAAGGTAGGTGTAATATAAAAATTAAAGTTATGGTCCAAAAACTAGTTTTTCATTTCAACATTTTTTAGAGCTATCCGCACGTGAGTGGTGTCGTTAGAAGCGCCTCGGCGAGGGCTACGTAAATATGTAATAAACTAAGGTAGGTGTAATATAAAAATTAAAGTTATGGTCCAAAAACTAGTTTTTCATTTCAACATTTTTTCGAGCTATCCGCACGTGAGTGGTGTCGTTAGAAGCGCCTCGGCGAGGGCTACGTAAATATGTAATAAACTAAGGTAGGTGTAATATAAAAATTAAAGTTATGGTCCAAAAACTAGTTTTTCATTTCAACATTTTTTCGAGCTATCCGCACGTGAGTGGTGTCGTTAGAAGCGCCTCGGCGAGGGCTACGTAAATATGTAATAAACTAAGGTAGGTGTAATATAAAAATTAAAGTTATGGTCCAAAAACTAGTTTTTCATTTCAACATTTTTTCGAGCTATCCGCACGTGAGTGGTGTCGTTAGAAGCGCCTCGGCGAGGGCTACGTAAATATGTAATAAACTAAGGTAGGTGTAATATAAAAATTAAAGTTATGGTCCAAAAACTAGTTTTTCATTTCAACATTTTTTCGAGCTATCCGCACGTGAGTGGTGTCGTTAGAAGCGCCTCGGCGAGGGCTAGCTAAATATGTAATAAACTAAGGTAGGTGTAATATAAAAATTAAAGTTATGGTCCAAAAACTAGTTTTTCATTTCAACATTTTTTCGAGCTATCCGCACGTGAGTGGTGTCGTTAGAAGCGCCTCGGCGAGGGCTAGCTAAATATGTAATAAACTAAGGTAGGTGTAATATAAAAATTAAAGTTATGGTCCAAAAACTAGTTTTTCATTTCAACATTTTTTCGAGCTATCCGCACGTGAGTGGTGTCGTTAGAAGCGCCTCGGCGAGGGCTAGCTAAATATGTAATAAACTAAGGTAGGTGTAATATAAAAATTAAAGTTATGGTCCAAAAACTAGTTTTTCATTTCAACATTTTTTAGAGCTATCCGCACGTGAGTGGTGTCGTTAGAAGCGCCTCGGCGAGGGCTACGTAAATATGTAATAAACTAAGGTAGGTGTAATATAAAAATTAAAGTTATGGTCCAAAAACTAGTTTTTCATTTCAACATTTTTTCGAGCTATCCGCACGTGAGTGGTGTCGTTAGAAGCGCCTCGGCGAGGGCTAGCTAAATATGTAATAAACTAAGGTAGGTGTAATATAAAAATTAAAGTTATGGTCCAAAAACTAGTTTTTCATTTCAACATTTTTTCGAGCTATCCGCACGTGAGTGGTGTCGTTAGAAGCGCCTCGGCGAGGGCTACGTAAATATGTAATAAACTAAGGTAGGTGTAATATAAAAATTAAAGTTATGGTCCAAAAACTAGTTTTTCATTTCAACATTTTTTCGAGCTATCCGCACGTGAGTGGTGTCGTTAGAAGCGCCTCGGCGAGGGCTACGTAAATATGTAATAAACTAAGGTAGGTGTAATATAAAAATTAAAGTTATGGTCCAAAAACTAGTTTTTCATTTCAACATTTTTTCGAGCTATCCGCACGTGAGTGGTGTCGTTAGAAGCGCCTCGGCGAGGGCTAGCTAAATATGTAATAAACTAAGGTAGGTGTAATATAAAAATTAAAGTTATGGTCCAAAAACTAGTTTTTCATTTCAACATTTTTTCGAGCTATCCGCACGTGAGTGGTGTCGTTAGAAGCGCCTCGGCGAGGGCTAGCTAAATATGTAATAAACTAAGGTAGGTGTAATATAAAAATTAAAGTTATGGTCCAAAAACTAGTTTTTCATTTCAACATTTTTTCGAGCTATCCGCACGTGAGTGGTGTCGTTAGAAGCGCCTCGGCGAGGGCTAGCTAAATATGTAATAAACTAAGGTAGGTGTAATATAAAAATTAAAGTTATGGTCCAAAAACTAGTTTTTCTTTTCAACATTTTTTCGAGCTATCCGCACGTGAGTGGTGTCGTTAGAAGCGCCTCGGCGAGGGCTACGTAAATATGTAATAAACTAAGGTAGGTGTAATATAAAAATTAAAGTTATGGTCCAAAAACTAGTTTTTCATTTCAACATTTTTTCGAGCTATCCGCACGTGAGTGGTGTCGTTAGAAGCGCCTCGGCGAGGGCTAGCTAAATATGTAATAAACTAAGGTAGGTGTAATATAAAAATTAAAGTTATGGTCCAAAAACTAGTTTTTCATTTCAACATTTTTTCGAGCTATCCGCACGTGAGTGGTGTCGTTAGAAGCGCCTCGGCGAGGGCTAGCTAAATATGTAATAAACTAAGGTAGGTGTAATATAAAAATTAAAGTTATGGTCCAAAAACTAGTTTTTCATTTCAACATTTTTTCGAGCTATCCGCACGTGAGTGGTGTCGTTAGAAGCGCCTCGGCGAGGGCTAGCTAAATATGTAATAAACTAAGGTAGGTGTAATATAAAAATTAAAGTTATGGTCCAAAAACTAGTTTTTCTTTTCAACATTTTTTCGAGCTATCCGCACGTGAGTGGTGTCGTTAGAAGCGCCTCGGCGAGGGCTAGCTAAATATGTAATAAACTAAGGTAGGTGTAATATAAAAATTAAAGTTATGGTCCAAAAACTAGTTTTTCATTTCAACATTTTTTCGAGCTATCCGCACGTGAGTGGTGTCGTTAGAAGCGCCTCGGCGAGGGCTACGTAAATATGTAATAAACTAAGGTAGGTGTAATATAAAAATTAAAGTTATGGTCCAAAAACTAGTTTTTCATTTCAACATTTTTTCGAGCTATCCGCACGTGAGTGTTGTCGTTAGAAGCGCCTCGGCGAGGGCTACGTAAATATGTAATAAACTAAGGTAGGTGTAATATAAAAATTAAAGTTATGGTCCAAAAACTAGTTTTTCATTTCAACATTTTTTCGAGCTATCCGCACGTGAGTGGTGTCGTTAGAAGCGCCTCGGCGAGGGCTACGTAAATATGTAATAAACTAAGGTAGGTGTAATATAAAAATTAAAGTTATGGTCCAAAAACTAGTTTTTCATTTCAACATTTTTTCGAGCTATCCGCACGTGAGTGGTGTCGTTAGAAGCGCCTCGGCGAGGGCTACGTAAATATGTAATAAACTAAGGTAGGTGTAATATAAAAATTAAAGTTATGGTCCAAAAACTAGTTTTTCATTTCAACATTTTTTCGAGCTATCCGCACGTGAGTGGTGTCGTTAGAAGCGCCTCGGCGAGGGCTACGTAAATATGTAATAAACTAAGGTAGGTGTAATATAAAAATTAAAGTTATGGTCCAAAAACTAGTTTTTCATTTCAACATTTTTTCGAGCTATCCGCACGTGAGTGGTGTCGTTAGAAGCGCCTCGGCGAGGGCTACGTAAATATGTAATAAACTAAGGTAGGTGTAATATAAAAATTAAAGTTATGGTCCAAAAACTAGTTTTTCATTTCAACATTTTTTCGAGCTATCCGCACGTGAGTGGTGTCGTTAGAAGCGCCTCGGCGAGGGCTACGTAAATATGTAATAAACTAAGGTAGGTGTAATATAAAAATTAAAGTTATGGTCCAAAAACTAGTTTTTCATTTCAACATTTTTTCGAGCTATCCGCACGTGAGTGGTGTCGTTAGAAGCGCCTCGGCGAGGGCTACGTAAATATGTAATAAACTAAGGTAGGTGTAATATAAAAATTAAAGTTATGGTCCAAAAACTAGTTTTTCATTTCAACATTTTTTCGAGCTATCCGCACGTGAGTGGTGTCGTTAGAAGCGCCTCGGCGAGGGCTACGTAAATATGTAATAAACTAAGGTAGGTGTAATATAAAAATTAAAGTTATGGTCCAAAAACTAGTTTTTCATTTCAACATTTTTTCGAGCTATCCGCACGTGAGTGGTGTCGTTAGAAGCGCCTCGGCGAGGGCTACGTAAATATGTAATAAACTAAGGTAGGTGTAATATAAAAATTAAAGTTATGGTCCAAAAACTAGTTTTTCATTTCAACATTTTTTCGAGCTATCCGCACGTGAGTGGTGTCGTTAGAAGCGCCTCGGCGAGGGCTACGTAAATATGTAATAAACTAAGGTAGGTGTAATATAAAAATTAAAGTTATGGTCCAAAAACTAGTTTTTCATTTCAACATTTTTTCGAGCTATCCGCACGTGAGTGGTGTCGTTAGAAGCGCCTCGGCGAGGGCTAGCTAAATATGTAATAAACTAAGGTAGGTGTAATATAAAAATTAAAGTTATGGTCCAAAAACTAGTTTTTCATTTCAACATTTTTTCGAGCTATCCGCACGTGAGTGGTGTCGTTAGAAGCGCCTCGGCGAGGGCTAGCTAAATATGTAATAAACTAAGGTAGGTGTAATATAAAAATTAAAGTTATGGTCCAAAAACTAGTTTTTCATTACAACATTTTTTCGAGCTATCCGCACGTGAGTGGTGTCGTTAGAAGCGCCTCGGCGAGGGCTAGCTAAATATGTAATAAACTAAGGTAGGTGTAATATAAAAATTAAAGTTATGGTCCAAAAACTAGTTTTTCATTTCAACATTTTTTCGAGCTATCCGCACGTGAGTGGTGTCGTTAGAAGCGCCTCGGCGAGGGCTAGCTAAATATGTAATAAACTAAGGTAGGTGTAATATAAAAATTAAAGTTATGGTCCAAAAACTAGTTTTTCATTTCAACATTTTTTCGAGCTATCCGCACGTGAGTGGTGTCGTTAGAAGCGCCTCGGCGAGGGCTAGCTAAATATGTAAAAAACTAAGGTAGGTGTAATATACAAATTAAAGTTATGGTCCAAAAACTAGTTTTTCATTTCAACATTTTTTCGAGCTATCCGCACGTGAGTGGTGTCGTTAGAAGCGCCTCGGCGAGGGCTAGCTAAATATGTAATAAACTAAGGTAGGTGTAATAGAAAAATTAAAGTTATGGTCCAAAAACTAGTTTTTCATTTCAACATTTTTTCGAGCTATCCGCACGTGAGTGGTGTCGTTAGAAGCGCCTCGGCGAGGGCTAGCTAAATATGTAATAAACTAAGGTAGGTGTAATATAAAAATTAAAGTTATGGTCCAAAAACTAGTTTTTCATTTCAACATTTTTTCGAGCTATCCGCACGTGAGTGGTGTCGTTAGAAGCGCCTCGGCGAGGGCTAGCTAAATATGTAATAAACTAAGGTAGGTGTAATATAAAAATTAAAGTTATGGTCCAAAAACTAGTTTTTCATTTCAACATTTTTTCGAGCTATCCGCACGTGAGTGGTGTCGTTAGAAGCGCCTCGGCGAGGGCTACGTAAATATGTAATAAACTAAGGTAGGTGTAATATAAAAATTAAAGTTATGGTCCAAAAACTAGTTTTTCATTTCAACATTTTTTCGAGCTATCCGCACGTGAGTGGTGTCGTTAGAAGCGCCTCGGCGAGGGCTACGTAAATATGTAATAAACTAAGGTAGGTGTAATATAAAAATTAAAGTTATGGTCCAAAAACTAGTTTTTCATTTCAACATTTTTTCGAGCTATCCGCACGTGAGTGGTGTCGTTAGAAGCGCCTCGGCGAGGGCTACGTAAATATGTAATAAACTAAGGTAGGTGTAATATAAAAATTAAAGTTATGGTCCAAAAACTAGTTTTTCATTTCAACATTTTTTCGAGCTATCCGCACGTGAGTGGTGTCGTTAGAAGCGCCTCGGCGAGGGCTACGTAAATATGTAATAAACTAAGGTAGGTGTAATATAAAAATTAAAGTTATGGTCCAAAAACTAGTTTTTCATTTCAACATTTTTTCGAGCTATCCGCACGTGAGTGGTGTCGTTAGAAGCGCCTCGGCGAGGGCTACGTAAATATGTAATAAACTAAGGTAGGTGTAATATAAAAATTAAAGTTATGGTCCAAAAACTAGTTTTTCATTTCAACATTTTTTCGAGCTATCCGCACGTGAGTGGTGTCGTTAGAAGCGCCTCGGCGAGGGCTACGTAAATATGTAATAAACTAAGGTAGGTGTAATATAAAAATTAAAGTTATGTTCCAAAAACTAGTTTTTCATTTCAACATTTTTTCGAGCTATCCGCACGTGAGTGGTGTCGTTAGAAGCGCCTCGGCGAGGGCTAGCTAAATATGTAATAAACTAAGGTAGGTGTAATATAAAAATTAAAGTTATGGTCCAAAAACTAGTTTTTCATTTCAACATTTTTTCGAGCTATCCGCACGTGAGTGGTGTCGTTAGAAGCGCCTCGGCGAGGGCTAGCTAAATATGTAATAAACTAAGGTAGGTGTAATATAAAAATTAAAGTTATGGTCCAAAAACTAGTTTTTCATTACAACATTTTTTCGAGCTATCCGCACGTGAGTGGTGTCGTTAGAAGCGCCTCGGCGAGGGCTAGCTAAATATGTAATAAACTAAGGTAGGTGTAATATAAAAATTAAAGTTATGGTCCAAAAACTAGTTTTTCATTTCAACATTTTTTCGAGCTATCCGCACGTGAGTGGTGTCGTTAGAAGCGCCTCGGCGAGGGCTAGCTAAATATGTAATAAACTAAGGTAGGTGTAATATAAAAATTAAAGTTATGGTCCAAAAACTAGTTTTTCATTTCAACATTTTTTCGAGCTATCCGCACGTGAGTGGTGTCGTTAGAAGCGCCTCGGCGAGGGCTAGCTAAATATGTAAAAAACTAAGGTAGGTGTAATATACAAATTAAAGTTATGGTCCAAAAACTAGTTTTTCATTTCAACATTTTTTCGAGCTATCCGCACGTGAGTGGTGTCGTTAGAAGCGCCTCGGCGAGGGCTAGCTAAATATGTAATAAACTAAGGTAGGTGTAATAGAAAAATTAAAGTTATGGTCCAAAAACTAGTTTTTCATTTCAACATTTTTTCGAGCTATCCGCACGTGAGTGGTGTCGTTAGAAGCGCCTCGGCGAGGGCTAGCTAAATATGTAATAAACTAAGGTAGGTGTAATATAAAAATTAAAGTTATGGTCCAAAAACTAGTTTTTCATTTCAACATTTTTTCGAGCTATCCGCACGTGAGTGGTGTCGTTAGAAGCGCCTCGGCGAGGGCTAGCTAAATATGTAATAAACTAAGGTAGGTGTAATATAAAAATTAAAGTTATGGTCCAAAAACTAGTTTTTCATTTCAACATTTTTTCGAGCTATCCGCACGTGAGTGGTGTCGTTAGAAGCGCCTCGGCGAGGGCTAGCTAAATATGTAATAAACTAAGGTAGGTGTAATATAAAAATTAAAGTTATGGTCCAAAAACTAGTTTTTCATTTCAACATTTTTTCGAGCTATCCGCACGTGAGTGGTGTCGTTAGAAGCGCCTCGGCGAGGGCTACGTAAATATGTAATAAACTAAGGTAGGTGTAATATAAAAATTAAAGTTATGGTCCAAAAACTAGTTTTTCATTTCAACATTTTTTCGAGCTATCCGCACGTGAGTGGTGTCGTTAGAAGCGCCTCGGCGAGGGCTACGTAAATATGTAATAAACTAAGGTAGGTGTAATATAAAAATTAAAGTTATGGTCCAAAAACTAGTTTTTCATTTCAACATTTTTTCGAGCTATCCGCACGTGAGTGGTGTCGTTAGAAGCGCCTCGGCGAGGGCTACGTAAATATGTAATAAACTAAGGTAGGTGTAATATAAAAATTAAAGTTATGGTCCAAAAACTAGTTTTTCATTTCAACATTTTTTCGAGCTATCCGCACGTGAGTGGTGTCGTTAGAAGCGCCTCGGCGAGGGCTAGCTAAATATGTAATAAACTAAGGTAGGTGTAATATAAAAATTAAAGTTATGGTCCAAAAACTAGTTTTTCATTTCAACATTTTTTCGAGCTATCCGCACGTGAGTGGTGTCGTTAGAAGCGCCTCGGCGAGGGCTACGTAAATATGTAATAAACTAAGGTAGGTGTAATATAAAAATTAAAGTTATGGTCCAAAAACTAGTTTTTCATTTCAACATTTTTTCGAGCTATCCGCACGTGAGTGGTGTCGTTAGAAGCGCCTCGGCGAGGGCTACGTAAATATGTAATAAACTAAGGTAGGTGTAATATAAAAATTAAAGTTATGGTCCAAAAACTAGTTTTTCATTTCAACATTTTTTCGAGCTATCCGCACGTGAGTGGTGTCGTTAGAAGCGCCTCGGCGAGGGCTACGTAAATATGTAATAAACTAAGGTAGGTGTAATATAAAAATTAAAGTTATGGTCCAAAAACTAGTTTTTCATTTCAACATTTTTTCGAGCTATCCGCACGTGAGTGGTGTCGTTAGAAGCGCCTCGGCGAGGGCTACGTAAATATGTAATAAACTAAGGTAGGTGTAATATAAAAATTAAAGTTATGGTCCAAAAACTAGTTTTTCATTTCAACATTTTTTCGAGCTATCCGCACGTGAGTGGTGTCGTTAGAAGCGCCTCGGCGAGGGCTACGTAAATATGTAATAAACTAAGGTAGGTGTAATATAAAAATTAAAGTTATGGTCCAAAAACTAGTTTTTCATTTCAACATTTTTTCGAGCTATCCGCACGTGAGTGGTGTCGTTAGAAGCGCCTCGGCGAGGGCTAGCTAAATATGTAATAAACTAAGGTAGGTGTAATATAAAAATTAAAGTTATGGTCCAAAAACTAGTTTTTCATTTCAACATTTTTTCGAGCTATCCGCACGTGAGTGGTGTCGTTAGAAGCGCCTCGGCGAGGGCTAGCTAAATATGTAATAAACTAAGGTAGGTGTAATATAAAAATTAAAGTTATGGTCCAAAAACTAGTTTTTCATTACAACATTTTTTCGAGCTATCCGCACGTGAGTGGTGTCGTTAGAAGCGCCTCGGCGAGGGCTAGCTAAATATGTAATAAACTAAGGTAGGTGTAATATAAAAATTAAAGTTATGGTCCAAAAACTAGTTTTTCATTTCAACATTTTTTCGAGCTATCCGCACGTGAGTGGTGTCGTTAGAAGCGCCTCGGCGAGGGCTAGCTAAATATGTAATAAACTAAGGTAGGTGTAATATAAAAATTAAAGTTATGGTCCAAAAACTAGTTTTTCATTTCAACATTTTTTCGAGCTATCCGCACGTGAGTGGTGTCGTTAGAAGCGCCTCGGCGAGGGCTACGTAAATATGTAATAAACTAAGGTAGGTGTAATATAAAAATTAAAGTTATGGTCCAAAAACTAGTTTTTCATTTCAACATTTTTTCGAGCTATCCGCACGTGAGTGGTGTCGTTAGAAGCGCCTCGGCGAGGGCTACGTAAATATGTAATAAACTAAGGTAGGTGTAATATAAAAATTAAAGTTATGGTCCAAAAACTAGTTTTTCATTTCAACATTTTTTCGAGCTATCCGCACGTGAGTGGTGTCGTTAGAAGCGCCTCGGCGAGGGCTACGTAAATATGTAATAAACTAAGGTAGGTGTAATATAAAAATTAAAGTTATGGTCCAAAAACTAGTTTTTCATTTCAACATTTTTTCGAGCTATCCGCACGTGAGTGGTGTCGTTAGAAGCGCCTCGGCGAGGGCTACGTAAATATGTAATAAACTAAGGTAGGTGTAATATAAAAATTAAAGTTATGGTCCAAAAACTAGTTTTTCATTTCAACATTTTTTCGAGCTATCCGCACGTGAGTGGTGTCGTTAGAAGCGCCTCGGCGAGGGCTAAGTAAATATGTAATAAACTAAGGTAGGTGTAATATAAAAATTAAAGTTATGGTCCAAAAACTAGTTTTTCATTTCAACATTTTTTCGAGCTATCCGCACGTGAGTGGTGTCGTTAGAAGCGCCTCGGCGAGGGCTACGTAAATATGTAATAAACTAAGGTAGGTGTAATATAAAAATTAAAGTTATGGTCCAAAAACTAGTTTTTCATTTCAACATTTTTTCGAGCTATCCGCACGTGAGTGGTGTCGTTAGAAGCGCCTCGGCGAGGGCTAGCTAAATATGTAATAAACTAAGGTAGGTGTAATATAAAAATTAAAGTTATGGTCCAAAAACTAGTTTTTCATTTCAACATTTTTTCGAGCTATCCGCACGTGAGTGGTGTCGTTAGAAGCGCCTCGGCGAGGGCTAGCTAAATATGTAATAAACTAAGGTAGGTGTAATATAAAAATTAAAGTTATGGTCCAAAAACTAGTTTTTCATTACAACATTTTTTCGAGCTATCCGCACGTGAGTGGTGTCGTTAGAAGCGCCTCGGCGAGGGCTAGCTAAATATGTAATAAACTAAGGTAGGTGTAATATAAAAATTAAAGTTATGGTCCAAAAACTAGTTTTTCATTTCAACATTTTTTCGAGCTATCCGCACGTGAGTGGTGTCGTTAGAAGCGCCTCGGCGAGGGCTAGCTAAATATGTAATAAACTAAGGTAGGTGTAATATAAAAATTAAAGTTATGGTCCAAAAACTAGTTTTTCATTTCAACATTTTTTCGAGCTATCCGCACGTGAGTGGTGTCGTTAGAAGCGCCTCGGCGAGGGCTAGCTAAATATGTAATAAACTAAGGTAGGTGTAATATAAAAATTAAAGTTATGGTCCAAAAACTAGTTTTTCATTTCAACATTTTTTCGAGCTATCCGCACGTGAGTGGTGTCGTTAGAAGCGCCTCGGCGAGGGCTAGCTAAATATGTAAAAAACTAAGGTAGGTGTAATATACAAATTAAAGTTATGGTCCAAAAACTAGTTTTTCATTTCAACATTTTTTCGAGCTATCCGCACGTGAGTGGTGTCGTTAGAAGCGCCTCGGCGAGGGCTAGCTAAATATGTAATAAACTAAGGTAGGTGTAATAGAAAAATTAAAGTTATGGTCCAAAAACTAGTTTTTCATTTCAACATTTTTTCGAGCTATCCGCACGTGAGTGGTGTCGTTAGAAGCGCCTCGGCGAGGGCTAGCTAAATATGTAATAAACTAAGGTAGGTGTAATATAAAAATTAAAGTTATGGTCCAAAAACTAGTTTTTCATTTCAACATTTTTTCGAGCTATCCGCACGTGAGTGGTGTCGTTAGAAGCGCCTCGGCGAGGGCTAGCTAAATATGTAATAAACTAAGGTAGGTGTAATATAAAAATTAAAGTTATGGTCCAAAAACTAGTTTTTCATTTCAACATTTTTTCGAGCTATCCGCACGTGAGTGGTGTCGTTAGAAGCGCCTCGGCGAGGGCTAGCTAAATATGTAATAAACTAAGGTAGGTGTAATATAAAAATTAAAGTTATGGTCCAAAAACTAGTTTTTCATTTCAACATTTTTTCGAGCTATCCGCACGTGAGTGGTGTCGTTAGAAGCGCCTCGGCGAGGGCTACGTAAATATGTAATAAACTAAGGTAGGTGTAATATAAAAATTAAAGTTATGGTCCAAAAACTAGTTTTTCATTTCAACATTTTTTCGAGCTATCCGCACGTGAGTGGTGTCGTTAGAAGCGCCTCGGCGAGGGCTACGTAAATATGTAATAAACTAAGGTAGGTGTAATATAAAAATTAAAGTTATGGTCCAAAAACTAGTTTTTCATTTCAACATTTTTTCGAGCTATCCGCACGTGAGTGGTGTCGTTAGAAGCGCCTCGGCGAGGGCTACGTAAATATGTAATAAACTAAGGTAGGTGTAATATAAAAATTAAAGTTATGGTCCAAAAACTAGTTTTTCATTTCAACATTTTTTCGAGCTATCCGCACGTGAGTGGTGTCGTTAGAAGCGCCTCGGCGAGGGCTAGCTAAATATGTAATAAACTAAGGTAGGTGTAATATAAAAATTAAAGTTATGGTCCAAAAACTAGTTTTTCATTTCAACATTTTTTCGAGCTATCCGCACGTGAGTGGTGTCGTTAGAAGCGCCTCGGCGAGGGCTACGTAAATATGTAATAAACTAAGGTAGGTGTAATATAAAAATTAAAGTTATGGTCCAAAAACTAGTTTTTCATTTCAACATTTTTTCGAGCTATCCGCACGTGAGTGGTGTCGTTAGAAGCGCCTCGGCGAGGGCTACGTAAATATGTAATAAACTAAGGTAGGTGTAATATAAAAATTAAAGTTATGGTCCAAAAACTAGTTTTTCATTTCAACATTTTTTCGAGCTATCCGCACGTGAGTGGTGTCGTTAGAAGCGCCTCGGCGAGGGCTACGTAAATATGTAATAAACTAAGGTAGGTGTAATATAAAAATTAAAGTTATGGTCCAAAAACTAGTTTTTCATTTCAACATTTTTTCGAGCTATCCGCACGTGAGTGGTGTCGTTAGAAGCGCCTCGGCGAGGGCTACGTAAATATGTAATAAACTAAGGTAGGTGTAATATAAAAATTAAAGTTATGGTCCAAAAACTAGTTTTTCATTTCAACATTTTTTCGAGCTATCCGCACGTGAGTGGTGTCGTTAGAAGCGCCTCGGCGAGGGCTACGTAAATATGTAATAAACTAAGGTAGGTGTAATATAAAAATTAAAGTTATGGTCCAAAAACTAGTTTTTCATTTCAACATTTTTTCGAGCTATCCGCACGTGAGTGGTGTCGTTAGAAGCGCCTCGGCGAGGGCTACGTAAATATGTAATAAACTAAGGTAGGTGTAATATAAAAATTAAAGTTATGGTCCAAAAACTAGTTTTTCATTTCAACATTTTTTCGAGCTATCCGCACGTGAGTGGTGTCGTTAGAAGCGCCTCGGCGAGGGCTAGCTAAATATGTAATAAACTAAGGTAGGTGTAATATAAAAATTAAAGTTATGGTCCAAAAACTAGTTTTTCATTTCAACATTTTTTCGAGCTATCCGCACGTGAGTGGTGTCGTTAGAAGCGCCTCGGCGAGGGCTACGTAAATATGTAATAAACTAAGGTAGGTGTAATATAAAAATTAAAGTTATGGTCCAAAAACTAGTTTTTCATTACAACATTTTTTCGAGCTATCCGCACGTGAGTGGTGTCGTTAGAAGCGCCTCGGCGAGGGCTAGCTAAATATGTAATAAACTAAGGTAGGTGTAATATAAAAATTAAAGTTATGGTCCAAAAACTAGTTTTTCATTTCAACATTTTTTCGAGCTATCCGCACGTGAGTGGTGTCGTTAGAAGCGCCTCGGCGAGGGCTAGCTAAATATGTAATAAACTAAGGTAGATGTAATATAAAAATTAAAGTTATGGTCCAAAAACTAGTTTTTCATTTCAACATTTTTTCGAGCTATCCGCACGTGAGTGGTGTCGTTAGAAGCGCCTCGGCGAGGGCTAGCTAAATATGTAATAAACTAAGGTAGGTGTAATATAAAAATTAAAGTTATGGTCCAAAAACTAGTTTTTCATTTCAACATTTTTTCGAGCTATCCGCACGTGAGTGGTGTCGTTAGAAGCGCCTCGGCGAGGGCTAGCTAAATATGTAATAAACTAAGGTAGGTGTAATATAAAAATTAAAGTTATGGTCCAAAAACTAGTTTTTCATTACAACATTTTTTCGAGCTATCCGCACGTGAGTGGTGTCGTTAGAAGCGCCTCGGCGAGGGCTAGCTAAATATGTAATAAACTAAGGTAGGTGTAATATAAAAATTAAAGTTATGGTCCAAAAACTAGTTTTTCATTTCAACATTTTTTCGAGCTATCCGCACGTGAGTGGTGTCGTTAGAAGCGCCTCGGCGAGGGCTAGCTAAATATGTAATAAACTAAGGTAGGTGTAATATAAAAATTAAAGTTATGGTCCAAAAACTAGTTTTTCATTTCAACATTTTTTCGAGCTATCCGCACGTGAGTGGTGTCGTTAGAAGCGCCTCGGCGAGGGCTAGCTAAATATGTAAAAAACTAAGGTAGGTGTAATATACAAATTAAAGTTATGGTCCAAAAACTAGTTTTTCATTTCAACATTTTTTCGAGCTATCCGCACGTGAGTGGTGTCGTTAGAAGCGCCTCGGCGAGGGCTAGCTAAATATGTAATAAACTAAGGTAGGTGTAATAGAAAAATTAAAGTTATGGTCCAAAAACTAGTTTTTCATTTCAACATTTTTTCGAGCTATCCGCACGTGAGTGGTGTCGTTAGAAGCGCCTCGGCGAGGGCTAGCTAAATATGTAATAAACTAAGGTAGGTGTAATATAAAAATTAAAGTTATGGTCCAAAAACTAGTTTTTCATTTCAACATTTTTTCGAGCTATCCACACGTGAGTGGTGTCGTTAGAAGCGCCTCGGCGAGGGCTAGCTAAATATGTAATAAACTAAGGTAGGTGTAATATAAAAATTAAAGTTATGGTCCAAAAACTAGTTTTTCATTTCAACATTTTTTCGAGCTATCCGCACGTGAGTGGTGTCGTTAGAAGCGCCTCGGCGAGGGCTACGTAAATATGTAATAAACTAAGGTAGGTGTAATATAAAAATTAAAGTTATGGTCCAAAAACTAGTTTTTCATTTCAACATTTTTTCGAGCTATCCGCACGTGAGTGGTGTCGTTAGAAGCGCCTCGGCGAGGGCTACGTAAATATGTAATAAACTAAGGTAGGTGTAATATAAAAATTAAAGTTATGGTCCAAAAACTAGTTTTTCATTTCAACATTTTTTCGAGCTATCCGCACGTGAGTGGTGTCGTTAGAAGCGCCTCGGCGAGGGCTACGTAAATATGTAATAAACTAAGGTAGGTGTAATATAAAAATTAAAGTTATGGTCCAAAAACTAGTTTTTCATTTCAACATTTTTTCGAGCTATCCGCACGTGAGTGTTGTCGTTAGAAGCGCCTCGGCGAGGGCTACGTAAATATGTAATAAACTAAGGTAGGTGTAATATAAAAATTAAAGTTATGGTCCAAAAACTAGTTTTTCATTTCAACATTTTTTCGAGCTATCCGCACGTGAGTGGTGTCGTTAGAAGCGCCTCGGCGAGGGCTACGTAAATATGTAATAAACTAAGGTAGGTGTAATATAAAAATTAAAGTTATGGTCCAAAAACTAGTTTTTCATTTCAACATTTTTTCGAGCTATCCGCACGTGAGTGGTGTCGTTAGAAGCGCCTCGGCGAGGGCTAGCTAAATATGTAATAAACTAAGGTAGGTGTAATATAAAAATTAAAGTTATGGTCCAAAAACTAGTTTTTCATTTCAACATTTTTTCGAGCTATCCGCACGTGAGTGGTGTCGTTAGAAGCGCCTCGGCGAGGGCTAGCTAAATATGTAAAAAACTAAGGTAGGTGTAATATACAAATTAAAGTTATGGTCCAAAAACTAGTTTTTCATTTCAACATTTTTTCGAGCTATCCGCACGTGAGTGGTGTCGTTAGAAGCGCCTCGGCGTGGGCTAGCTAAATATGTAATAAACTAAGGTAGGTGTAATATAAAAATTAAAGTTATGGTCCAAAAACTAGTTTTTCATTTCAACATTTTTTCGAGCTATCCGCACGTGAGTGGTGTCGTTAGAAGCGCCTCGGCGAGGGCTAGCTAAATATGTAATAAACTAAGGTAGGTGTAATATAAAAATTAAAGTTATGGTCCAAAAACTAGTTTTTCATTTCAACATTTTTTCGAGCTATCCGCACGTGAGTGGTGTCGTTAGAAGCGCCTCGGCGAGGGCTAGCTAAATATGTAATAAACTAAGGTAGGTGTAATATAAAAATTAAAGTTATGGTCCAAAAACTAGTTTTTCATTTCAACATTTTTTCGAGCTATCCGCACGTGAGTGGTGTCGTTAGAAGCGCCTCGGCGAGGGCTAGCTAAATATGTAATAAACTAAGGTAGGTGTAATATAAAAATTAAAGTTATGGTCCAAAAACTAGTTTTTCATTTCAACATTTTTTCGAGCTATCCGCACGTGAGTGGTGTCGTTAGAAGCGCCTCGGCGAGGGCTAGCTAAATATGTAATAAACTAAGGTAGGTGTAATATAAAAATTAAAGTTATGGTCCAAAAACTAGTTTTTCATTTCAACATTTTTTCGAGCTATCCGCACGTGAGTGGTGTCGTTAGAAGCGCCTCGGCGAGGGCTAGCTAAATATGTAATAAACTAAGGTAGGTGTAATATAAAAATTAAAGTTATGGTCCAAAAACTAGTTTTTCATTTCAACATTTTTTCGAGCTATCCGCACGTGAGTGGTGTCGTTAGAAGCGCCTCGGCGAGGGCTAGCTAAATATGTAAAAAACTAAGGTAGGTGTAATATACAAATTAAAGTTATGGTCCAAAAACTAGTTTTTCATTTCAACATTTTTTCGAGCTATCCGCACGTGAGTGGTGTCGTTAGAAGCGCCTCGGCGAGGGCTAGCTAAATATGTAATAAACTAAGGTAGGTGTAATAGAAAAATTAAAGTTATGGTCCAAAAACTAGTTTTTCATTTCAACATTTTTTCGAGCTATCCGCACGTGAGTGGTGTCGTTAGAAGCGCCTCGGCGAGGGCTAGCTAAATATGTAATAAACTAAGGTAGGTGTAATATAAAAATTAAAGTTATGGTCCAAAAACTAGTTTTTCATTTCAACATTTTTTCGAGCTATCCGCACGTGAGTGGTGTCGTTAGAAGCGCCTCGGCGAGGGCTAGCTAAATATGTAATAAACTAAGGTAGGTGTAATATAAAAATTAAATTTATGGTCCAAAAACTAGTTTTTCATTTCAACATTTTTTCGAGCTATCCGCACGTGAGTGGTGTCGTTAGAAGCGCCTCGGCGAGGGCTACGTAAATATGTAATAAACTAAGGTAGGTGTAATATAAAAATTAAAGTTATGGTCCAAAAACTAGTTTTTCATTTCAACATTTTTTCGAGTTATCCGCACGTGAGTGGTGTCGTTAGAAGCGCCTCGGCGAGGGCTAGCTAAATATGTAATAAACTAAGGTAGGTGTAATATAAAAATTAAAGTTATGGTCCAAAAACTAGTTTTTCATTTCAACATTTTTTCGAGCTATCCGCACGTGAGTGGTGTCGTTAGAAGCGCCTCGGCGAGGGCTAGCTAAATATGTAATAAACTAAGGTAGGTGTAATATAAAAATTAAAGTTATGGTCCAAAAACTAGTTTTTCATTTCAACATTTTTTCGAGCTATCCGCACGTGAGTGGTGTCGTTAGAAGCGCCTCGGCGAGGGCTAGCTAAATATGTAATAAACTAAGGTAGGTGTAATATAAAAATTAAAGTTATGGTCCAAAAACTAGTTTTTCATTTCAACATTTTTTCGAGCTATCCGCACGTGAGTGGTGTCGTTAGAAGCGCCTCGGCGAGGGCTAGCTAAATATGTAATAAACTAAGGTAGGTGTAATATAAAAATTAAAGTTATGGTCCAAAAACTCGTTTTTCATTTCAACATTTTTTCGAGCTATCCGCACGTGAGTGATGTCGTTAGAAGCGCCTCGGCGAGGGCTAGCTAAATATGTAATAAACTAAGGTAGGTGTAATATAAAACTTAAAGTTATGGTCCAAAAACTAGTTTTTCATTTCAACATTTTTTCGAGCTATCCGCACGTGAGTGGTGTCGTTAGAAGCGCCTCGGCGAGGGCTAGCTAAATATGTAATAAACTAAGGTAGGTGTAATATAAAAATTAAAGTTATGGTCCAAAAACTAGTTTTTCATTTCAACATTTTTTCGAGCTATCCGCACGTGAGTGGTGTCGTTAGAAGCGCCTCGGCGAGGGCTAGCTAAATATGTAAAAAACTAAGGTAGGTGTAATATACAAATTAAAGTTATGGTCCAAAAACTAGTTTTTCATTTCAACATTTTTTCGAGCTATCCGCACGTGAGTGGTGTCGTTAGAAGCGCCTCGGCGAGGGCTAGCTAAATATGTAATAAACTAAGGTAGGTGTAATAGAAAAATTAAAGTTATGGTCCAAAAACTAGTTTTTCATTTCAACATTTTTTCGAGCTATCCGCACTTAAGTGGTGTCGTTAGAAGCGCCTCGGCGAGGGCTACGTAAATATGTAATAAACTAAGGTAGGTGTAATATAAAAATTAAAGTTATGGTCCAAAAACTAGTTTTTCATTTCAACATTTTTTCGAGCTATCCACACGTGAGTGGTGTCGTTAGAAGCGCCTCGGCGAGGGCTAGCTAAATATGTAATAAACTAAGGTAGGTGTAATATAAAAATTAAAGTTATGGTCCAAAAACTAGTTTTTCATTTCAACATTTTTTCGAGCTATCCGCACGTGAGTGGTGTCGTTAGAAGCGCCTCGGCGAGGGCTACGTAAATATGTAATAAACTAAGGTAGGTGTAATATAAAAATTAAAGTTATGGTCCAAAAACTAGTTTTTCATTTCAACATTTTTTCGAGCTATCCGCACGTGAGTGGTGTCGTTAGAAGCGCCTCGGCGAGGGCTACGTAAATATGTAATAAACTAAGGTAGGTGTAATATAAAAATTAAAGTTATGGTCCAAAAACTAGTTTTTCATTTCAACATTTTTTCGAGCTATCCGCACGTGAGTGGTGTCGTTAGAAGCGCCTCGGCGAGGGCTACGTAAATATGTAATAAACTAAGGTAGGTGTAATATAAAAATTAAAGTTATGGTCCAAAAACTAGTTTTTCATTTCAACATTTTTTAGAGCTATCCGCACGTGAGTGGTGTCGTTAGAAGCGCCTCGGCGAGGGCTACGTAAATATGTAATAAACTAAGGTAGGTGTAATATAAAAATTAAAGTTATGGTCCAAAAACTAGTTTTTCATTTCAACATTTTTTCGAGCTATCCGCACGTGAGTGTTGTCGTTAGAAGCGCCTCGGCGAGGGCTACGTAAATATGTAATAAACTAAGGTAGGTGTAATATAAAAATTAAAGTTATGGTCCAAAAACTAGTTTTTCATTTCAACATTTTTTCGAGCTATCCGCACGTGAGTGGTGTCGTTAGAAGCGCCTCGGCGAGGGCTACGTAAATATGTAATAAACTAAGGTAGGTGTAATATAAAAATTAAAGTTATGGTCCAAAAACTAGTTTTTCATTTCAACATTTTTTCGAGCTATCCGCACGTGAGTGGTGTCGTTAGAAGCGCCTCGGCGAGGGCTAGCTAAATATGTAATAAACTAAGGTAGGTGTAATATAAAAATTAAAGTTATGGTCCAAAAACTAGTTTTTCATTTCAACATTTTTTCGAGCTATCCGCACGTGAGTGGTGTCGTTAGAAGTGCCTCGGCGAGGGCTAGCTAAATATGTAAAAAACTAAGGTAGGTGTAATATACAAATTAAAGTTATGGTCCAAAAACTAGTTTTTCATTTCAACATTTTTTCGAGCTATCCGCACGTGAGTGGTGTCGTTAGAAGCGCCTCGGCGAGGGCTAGCTAAATATGTAATAAACTAAGGTAGGTGTAATATAAAAATTAAAGTTATGGTCCAAAAACTAGTTTTTCATTTCAACATTTTTTCGAGCTATCCGCACGTGAGTGGTGTCGTTAGAAGCGCCTCGGCGAGGGCTAGCTAAATATGTAATAAACTAAGGTAGGTGTAATATAAAAATTAAAGTTATGGTCCAAAAACTAGTTTTTCATTTCAACATGTTTTCGAGCTATCCGCACGTGAGTGGTGTCGTTAGAAGCGCCTCGGCGAGGGCTACGTAAATATGTAATAAACTAAGGTAGGTGTAATATAAAAATTAAAGTTATGGTCCAAAAACTAGTTTTTCATTTCAACATTTTTTCGAGCTATCCGCACGTGAGTGGTGTCGTTAGAAGCGCCTCGGCGAGGGCTACGTAAATATGTAATAAACTAAGGTAGGTGTAATATAAAAATTAAAGTTATGGTCCAAAAACTAGTTTTTCATTTCAACATTTTTTCGAGCTATCCGCACGTGAGTGGTGTCGTTAGAAGCGCCTCGGCGAGGGCTACGTAAATATGTAATAAACTAAGGTAGGTGTAATATAAAAATTAAAGTTATGGTCCAAAAACTAGTTTTTCATTTCAACATTTTTTCGAGCTATCCGCACGTGAGTGGTGTCGTTAGAAGCGCCTCGGCGAGGGCTACGTAAATATGTAATAAACTAAGGTAGGTGTAATATAAAAATTAAAGTTATGGTCCAAAAACTAGTTTTTCATTTCAACATTTTTTCGAGCTATCCGCACGTGAGTGTTGTCGTTAGAAGCGCCTCGGCGAGGGCTACGTAAATATGTAATAAACTAAGGTAGGTGTAATATAAAAATTAAAGTTATGGTCCAAAACCTAGTTTTTCATTTCAACATTTTTTCGAGCTATCCGCACGTGAGTGGTGTCGTTAGAAGCGCCTCGGCGAGGGCTACGTAAATATGTAATAAACTAAGGTAGGTGTAATATAAAAATTAAAGTTATGGTCCAAAAACTAGTTTTTCATTTCAACATTTTTTCGAGCTATCCGCACGTGAGTGGTGTCGTTAGAAGCGCCTCGGCGAGGGCTACGTAAATATGTAATAAACTAAGGTAGGTGTAATATAAAAATTAAAGTTATGGTCCAAAAACTAGTTTTTCATTTCAACATTTTTTCGAGCTATCCGCACGTGAGTGGTGTCGTTAGAAGCGCCTCGGCGAGGGCTACGTAAATATGTAATAAACTAAGGTAGGTGTAATATAAAAATTAAAGTTATGGTCCAAAAACTAGTTTTTCATTTCAACATTTTTTCGAGCTATCCGCACGTGAGTGTTGTCGTTAGAAGCGCCTCGGCGAGGGCTACGTAAATATGTAATAAACTAAGGTAGGTGTAATATAAAAATTAAAGTTATGGTCCAAAAACTAGTTTTTCATTTCAACATTTTTTCGAGCTATCCGCACGTGAGTGGTGTCGTTAGAAGCGCCTCGGCGAGGGCTACGTAAATATGTAATAAACTAAGGTAGGTGTAATATAAAAATTAAAGTTATGGTCCAAAAACTAGTTTTTCATTTCAACATTTTTTCGAGCTATCCGCACGTGAGTGGTGTCGTTAGAAGCGCCTCGGCGAGGGCTACGTAAATATGTAATAAACTAAGGTAGGTGTAATATAAAAATTAAAGTTATGGTCCAAAAACTAGTTTTTCATTTCAACATTTTTTCGAGCTATCCGCACGTGAGTGGTGTCGTTAGAAGCGCCTCGGCGAGGGCTACGTAAATATGTAATAAACTAAGGTAGGTGTAATATAAAAATTAAAGTTATGGTCCAAAAACTAGTTTTTCATTTCAACATTTTTTCGAGCTATCCGCACGTGAGTGTTGTCGTTAGAAGCGCCTCGGCGAGGGCTAGCTAAATATGTAATAAACTAAGGTAGGTGTAATATAAAAATTAAAGTTATGGTCCAAAAACTAGTTTTTCATTTCAACATTTTTTCGAGCTATCCGCACGTGAGTGGTGTCGTTAGAAGCGCCTCGGCGAGGGCTACGTAAATATGTAATAAACTAAGGTAGGTGTAATATAAAAATTAAAGTTATGGTCCAAAAACTAGTTTTTCATTTCAACATTTTTTCGAGCTATCCGCACGTGAGTGGTGTCGTTAGAAGCGCCTCGGCGAGGGCTACGTAAATATGTAATAAACTAAGGTAGGTGTAATATAAAAATTAAAGTTATGGTCCAAAAACTAGTTTTTCATTTCAACATTTTTTCGAGCTATCCGCACGTGAGTGGTGTCGTTAGAAGCGCCTCGGCGAGGGCTACGTAAATATGTAATAAACTAAGGTAGGTGTAATATAAAAATTAAAGTTATGGTCCAAAAACTAGTTTTTCATTTCAACATTTTTTCGAGCTATCCGCACGTGAGTGGTGTCGTTAGAAGCGCCTCGGCGAGGGCTACGTAAATATGTAATAAACTAAGGTAGGTGTAATATAAAAATTAAAGTTATGGTCCAAAAACTAGTTTTTCATTTCAACATTTTTTCGAGCTATCCGCACGTGAGTGGTGTCGTTAGAAGCGCCTCGGCGAGGGCTACGTAAATATGTAATAAACTAAGGTAGGTGTAATATAAAAATTAAAGTTATGGTCCAAAAACTAGTTTTTCATTTCAACATTTTTTCGAGCTATCCGCACGTGAGTGGTGTCGTTAGAAGCGCCTCGGCGAGGGCTACGTAAATATGTAATAAACTAAGGTAGGTGTAATATAAAAATTAAAGTTATGGTCCAAAAACTAGTTTTTCATTTCAACATTTTTTCGAGCTATCCGCACGTGAGTGGTGTCGTTAGAAGCGCCTCGGCGAGGGCTACGTAAATATGTAATAAACTAAGGTAGGTGTAATATAAAAATTAAAGTTATGGTCCAAAAACTAGTTTTTCATTTCAACATTTTTTCGAGCTATCCGCACGTGAGTGGTGTCGTTAGAAGCGCCTCGGCGAGGGCTACGTAAATATGTAATAAACTAAGGTAGGTGTAATATAAAAATTAAAGTTATGGTCCAAAAACTAGTTTTTCATTTCAACATTTTTTCGAGCTATCCGCACGTGAGTGGTGTCGTTAGAAGCGCCTCGGCGAGGGCTACGTAAATATGTAATAAACTAAGGTAGGTGTAATATAAAAATTAAAGTTATGGTCCAAAAACTAGTTTTTCATTTCAACATTTTTTCGAGCTATCCGCACGTGAGTGGTGTCGTTAGAAGCGCCTCGGCGAGGGCTACGTAAATATGTAATAAACTAAGGTAGGTGTAATATAAAAATTAAAGTTATGGTCCAAAAACTAGTTTTTCATTTCAACATTTTTTCGAGCTATCCGCACGTGAGTGTTGTCGTTAGAAGCGCCTCGGCGAGGGCTACGTAAATATGTAATAAACTAAGGTAGGTGTAATATAAAAATTAAAGTTATGGTCCAAAAACTAGTTTTTCATTTCAACATTTTTTCGAGCTATCCGCACGTGAGTGGTGTCGTTAGAAGCGCCTCGGCGAGGGCTACGTAAATATGTAATAAACTAAGGTAGGTGTAATATAAAAATTAAAGTTATGGTCCAAAAACTAGTTTTTCATTTCAACATTTTTTCGAGCTATCCGCACGTGAGTGGTGTCGTTAGAAGCGCCTCGGCGAGGGCTACGTAAATATGTAATAAACTAAGGTAGGTGTAATATAAAAATTAAAGTTATGGTCCAAAAACTAGTTTTTCATTTCAACATTTTTTCGAGCTATCCGCACGTGAGTGGTGTCGTTAGAAGCGCCTCGGCGAGGGCTAGCTAAATATGTAATAAACTAAGGTAGGTGTAATATAAAAATTAAAGTTATGGTCCAAAAACTAGTTTTTCATTTCAACATTTTTTCGAGCTATCCGCACGTGAGTGTTGTCGTTAGAAGCGCCTCGGCGAGGGCTACGTAAATATGTAATAAACTAAGGTAGGTGTAATATAAAAATTAAAGTTATGGTCCAAAAACTAGTTTTTCATTTCAACATTTTTTCGAGCTATCCGCACGTGAGTGGTGTCGTTAGAAGCGCCTCGGCGAGGGCTACGTAAATATGTAATAAACTAAGGTAGGTGTAATATAAAAATTAAAGTTATGGTCCAAAAACTAGTTTTTCATTTCAACATTTTTTCGAGCTATCCGCACGTGAGTGGTGTCGTTAGAAGCGCCTCGGCGAGGGCTACGTAAATATGTAATAAACTAAGGTAGGTGTAATATAAAAATTAAAGTTATGGTCCAAAAACTAGTTTTTCATTTCAACATTTTTTCGAGCTATCCGCACGTGAGTGGTGTCGTTAGAAGCGCCTCGGCGAGGGCTAGCTAAATATGTAATAAACTAAGGTAGGTGTAATATAAAAATTAAAGTTATGGTCCAAAAACTAGTTTTTCATTTCAACATTTTTTCGAGCTATCCGCACGTGAGTGGTGTCGTTAGAAGCGCCTCGGCGAGGGCTAGCTAAATATGTAATAAACTAAGGTAGGTGTAATATAAAAATTAAAGTTATGGTCCAAAAACTAGTTTTTCATAACAACATTTTTTCGAGCTATCCGCACGTGAGTGGTGTCGTTAGAAGCGCCTCGGCGAGGGCTAGCTAAATATGTAATAAACTAAGGTAGGTGTAATATAAAAATTAAAGTTATGGTCCAAAAACTAGTTTTTCATAACAACATTTTTTCGAGCTATCCGCACGTGAGTGGTGTCGTTAGAAGCGCCTCGGCGAGGGCTAGCTAAATATGTAATAAACTAAGGTAGGTGTAATATAAAAATTAAAGTTATGGTCCAAAAACTAGTTTTTCATTTCAACATTTTTTCGAGCTATCCGCACGTGAGTGGTGTCGTTAGAAGCGCATCGGCAAGGGCTAGCTAAATATGTAATAAACTAAGGTAGGTGTAATATAAAAATTAAAGTTATGGTCCAAAAACTAGTTTTTCATTTCAACATTTTTTCGAGCTATCCGCACGTGAGTGGTGTCGTTAGAAGCGCCTCGGCGAGGGCTAGCTAAATATGTAATAAACTAAGGTAGGTGTAATAAAAAACTTAAAGTTATGGTCCAAAAACTAGTTTTTCATTTCAACATTTTTTCGAGCTATCCGCACGTGAGTGGTGTCGTTAGAAGCGCCTCGGCGAGGGCTAGCTAAATATGTAATAAACTAAGGTAGGTGTAATATAAAAATTAAAGTTATGGTCCAAAAACTAGTTTTTCATTTCAACATTTTTTCGAGCTATCCGCACGTGAGTGGTGTCGTTAGAAGCGCCTCGGCGAGGGCTAGCTAAATATGTAATAAACTAAGGTAGGTGTAATATAAAAATTAAAGTTATGGTCCAAAAACTAGTTTTTCATTTCAACATTTTTTCGAGCTATCCGCACGTGAGTGGTGTCGTTAGAAGCGCCTCGGCGAGGGCTAGCTAAATATGTAATAAACTAAGGTAGGTGTAATATAAAAATTAAAGTTATGGTCCAAAAACTAGTTTTTCATTTCAACATTTTTTCGAGCTATCCGCACGTGAGTGGTGTCGTTAGAAGCGCCTCGGCGAGGGCTAGCTAAATATGTAATAAACTAAGGTAGGTGTAATATAAAAATTAAAGTTATGGTCCAAAAACTAGTTTTTCATTTCAACATTTTTTCGAGCTATCCGCACGTGAGTGGTGTCGTTAGAAGCGCCTCGGCGAGGGCTAGCTAAATATGTAATAAACTAAGGTAGGTGTAATATAAAAATTAAAGTTATGGTCCAAAAACTAGTTTTTCATTTCAACATTTTTTCGAGCTATCCGCACGTGAGTGGTGTCGTTAGAAGCGCCTCGGCGAGGGCTAGCTAAATATGTAATAAACTAAGGTAGGTGTAATATAAAAATTAAAGTTATGGTCCAAAAACTAGTTTTTCATTTCAACATTTTTTCGAGCTATTCCCACGTGAGTGGTGTCGTTAGAAGCGCCTCGGCGAGGGCTAGCTAAATATGTAATAAACTAAGGTAGGTGTAATATAAAAATTAAAGTTATGGTCCAAAAACTAGTTTTTCATTTCAACATTTTTTCGAGCTATCCGCACGTGAGTGGTGTCGTTAGAAGCGCCTCGGCGAGGGCTAGCTAAATATGTAATAAACTAAGGTAGGTGTTATATAAAAATTAAAGTTATGGTCCAAAAACTAGTTTTTCATTTCAACATTTTTTCGAGCTATCCGCACGTGAGTGAAGTCGTTAGAAGCGCCTCGGCGAGGGCTAGCTAAATATGTAATAAACTAAGGTAGGTGTAATATAAAAATTAAAGTTATGGTCCAAAAACTAGTTTTTCATTTCAAAATTTTTTCGAGCTATCCGCACGTGAGTGGTGTCGTTAGAAGCGCATCGGCGAGGGCTAGCTAAATATGTAATAAACTAAGGTAGGTGTAATATAAAAATTAAAGTTATGGTCCAAAAACTAGTTTTTCATTTCAACATTTTTTCGAGCTATCCGCACGTGAGTGGTGTCGTTAGAAGCGCCTCGGCGAGGGCTAGCTAAATATGTAATAAACTAAGGTAGGTGTAATATAAAAATTAAAGTTATGGTCCAAAAACTAGTTTTTCATTTCAACATTTTTTCGAGCTATCCGCACGTGAGTGGTGTCGTTAGAAGCGCCTCGGCGAGGGCTAGCTAAATATGTAATAAACTAAGGTAGGTGTAATATAAAAATTAAAGTTATGGTCCAAAAACTAGTTTTTCATTTCAACATTTTTTCGAGCTATCCGCACGTGAGTGGTGTCGTTAGAAGCGCCTCGGCGAGGGCTACGTAAATATGTAATAAACTAAGGTAGGTGTAATATAAAAATTAAAGTTATGGTCCAAAAACTAGTTTTTCATTTCAACATTTTTTCGAGCTATCCGCACGTGAGTGGTGTCGTTAGAAGCGCCTCGGCGAGGGCTACGTAAATATGTAATAAACTAAGGTAGGTGTAATATAAAAATTAAAGTTATGGTCCAAAAACTAGTTTTTCATTTCAACATTTTTTCGAGCTATCCGCACGTGAGTGTTGTCGTTAGAAGCGCCTCGGCGAGGGCTACGTAAATATGTAATAAACTAAGGTAGGAGTAATATAAAAATTAAAGTTATGGTCCAAAAACTAGTTTTTCATTTCAACATTTTTTCGAGCTATCCGCACGTGAGTGGTGTCGTTAGAAGCGCCTCGGCGAGGGCTACGTAAATATGTAATAAACTAAGGTAGGTGTAATATAAAAATTAAAGTTATGGTCCAAAAACTAGTTTTTCATTTCAACATTTTTTCGAGCTATCCGCACGTGAGTGGTGTCGTTAGAAGCGCCTCGGCGAGGGCTACGTAAATATGTAATAAACTAAGGTAGGTGTAATATAAAAATTAAAGTTATGGTCCAAAAACTAGTTTTTCATTTCAACATTTTTTCGAGCTATCCGCACGTGAGTGGTGTCGTTAGAAGCGCCTCGGCGAGGGCTACGTAAATATGTAATAAACTAAGGTAGGTGTAATATAAAAATTAAAGTTATGGTCCAAAAACTAGTTTTTCATTTCAACATTTTTTCGAGCTATCCGCACGTGAGTGGTGTCGTTAGAAGCGCCTCGGCGAGGGCTAGCTAAATATGTAATAAACTAAGGTAGGTGTAATATAAAACTTAAAGTTATGGTCCAAAAACTAGTTTTTCATTTCAACATTTTTTCGAGCTATCCGCACGTGAGTGGTGTCGTTAGAAGCGCCTCGGCGAGGGCTAGCTAAATATGTAATAAACTAAGGTAGGTGTAATATAAAAATTAAAGTTATGGTCCAAAAACTAGTTTTTCATTTCAACATTTTTTCGAGCTATCCGCACGTGAGTGGTGTCGTTAGAAGCGCCTCGGCGAGGGCTAGCTAAATATGTAATAAACTAAGGTAGGTGTAATATAAAAATTAAAGTTATGGTCCAAAAACTAGTTTTTCATTTCAACATTTTTTCGAGCTATCCGCACGTGAGTGGTGTCGTTAGAAGCGCCTCGGCGAGGGCTAGCTAAATATGTAATAAACTAAGGTAGGTGTAATATAAAAATTAAAGTTATGGTCCAAAAACTAGTTTTTCATTTCAACATTTTTTCGAGCTATCCGCACGTGAGTGTTGTCGTTAGAAGCGCCTCGGCGAGGGCTACGTAAATATGTAATAAACTAAGGTAGGTGTAATATAAAAATTAAAGTTATGGTCCAAAAACTAGTTTTTCATTTCAACATTTTTTCGAGCTATCCGCACGTGAGTGGTGTCGTTAGAAGCGCCTCGGCGAGGGCTACGTAAATATGTAATAAACTAAGGTAGGTGTAATATAAAAATTAAAGTTATGGTCCAAAAACTAGTTTTTCATTTCAACATTTTTTCGAGCTATCCGCACGTGAGTGGTGTCGTTAGAAGCGCCTCGGCGAGGGCTACGTAAATATGTAATAAACTAAGGTAGGTGTAATATAAAAATTAAAGTTATGGTCCAAAAACTAGTTTTTCATTTCAACATTTTTTCGAGCTATCCGCACGTGAGTGGTGTCGTTAGAAGCGCCTCGGCGAGGGCTACGTAAATATGTAATAAACTAAGGTAGGTGTAATATAAAAATTAAAGTTATGGTCTAAAAACTAGTTTTTCATTTCAACATTTTTTCGAGCTATCCGCACGTGAGTGGTGTCGTTAGAAGCGCCTCGGCGAGGGCTAGCTAAATATGTAATAAACTAAGGTAGGTGTAATATAAAAATTAAAGTTATGGTCCAAAAACTAGTTTTTCATAACAACATTTTTTCGAGCTATCCGCACGTGAGTGGTGTCGTTAGAAGCGCCTCGGCGAGGGCTAGCTAAATATGTAATAAACTAAGGTAGGTGTAATATAAAAATTAAAGTTATGGTCCAAAAACTAGTTTTTCATAACAACATTTTTTCGAGCTATCCGCACGTGAGTGGTGTCGTTAGAAGCGCCTCGGCGAGGGCTAGCTAAATATGTAATAAACTAAGGTAGGTGTAATATAAAAATTAAAGTTATGGTCCAAAAACTAGTTTTTCATTTCAACATTTTTTCGAGCTATCCGCACGTGAGTGGTGTCGTTAGAAGCGCATCGGCAAGGGCTAGCTAAATATGTAATAAACTAAGGTAGGTGTAATATAAAAATTAAAGTTATGGTCCAAAAACTAGTTTTTCATTTCAACATTTTTTCGAGCTATCCGCACGTGAGTGGTGTCGTTAGAAGCGCCTCGGCGAGGGCTAGCTAAATATGTAATAAACTAAGGTAGGTGTAATATAAAACTTAAAGTTATGGTCCAAAAACTAGTTTTTCATTTCAACATTTTTTCGAGCTATCCGCACGTGAGTGGTGTCGTTAGAAGCGCCTCGGCGAGGGCTAGCTAAATATGTAATAAACTAAGGTAGGTGTAATATAAAAATTAAAGTTATGGTCCAAAAACTAGTTTTTCATTTCAACATTTTTTCGAGCTATCCGCACGTGAGTGGTGTCGTTAGAAGCGCCTCGGCGAGGGCTAGCTAAATATGTAATAAACTAAGGTAGGTGTAATATAAAAATTAAAGTTATGGTCCAAAAACTAGTTTTTCATTTCAACATTTTTTCGAGCTATCCGCACGTGAGTGGTGTCGTTAGAAGCGCCTCGGCGAGGGCTAGCTAAATATGTAATAAACTAAGGTAGGTGTAATATAAAAATTAAAGTTATGGTCCAAAAACTAGTTTTTCATTTCAACATTTTTTCGAGCTATCCGCACGTGAGTGGTGTCGTTAGAAGCGCCTCGGCGAGGGCTAGCTAAATATGTAATAAACTAAGGTAGGTGTAATATAAAAATTAAAGTTATGGTCCAAAAACTAGTTTTTCATTTCAACATTTTTTCGAGCTATTCGCACGTGAGTGGTGTCGTTAGAAGCGCCTCGGCGAGGGCTAGCTAAATATGTAATAAACTAAGGTAGGTGTAATATAAAAATTAAAGTTATGGTCCAAAAACTAGTTTTTCATTTCAACATTTTTTCGAGCTATCCGCACGTGAGTGGTGTCGTTAGAAGCGCCTCGGCGAGGGCTAGCTAAATATGTAATAAACTAAGGTAGGTGTTATATAAAAATTAAAGTTATGGTCCAAAAACTAGTTTTTCATTTCAACATTTTTTCGAGCTATCCGCACGTGAGTGAAGTCGTTAGAAGCGCCTCGGCGAGGGCTAGCTAAATATGTAATAAACTAAGGTAGGTGTAATATAAAAATTAAAGTTATGGTCCAAAAACTAGTTTTTCATTTCAAAATTTTTTCGAGCTATCCGCACGTGAGTGGTGTCGTTAGAAGCGCATCGGCGAGGGCTAGCTAAATATGTAATAAACTAAGGTAGGTGTAATATAAAAATTAAAGTTATGGTCCAAAAACTAGTTTTTCATTTCAACATTTTTTCGAGCTATCCGCACGTGAGTGGTGTCGTTAGAAGCGCCTCGGCGAGGGCTAGCTAAATATGTAATAAACTAAGGTAGGTGTAATATAAAAATTAAAGTTATGGTCCAAAAACTAGTTTTTCATTTCAACATTTTTTCGAGCTATCCGCACGTGAGTGGTGTCGTTAGAAGCGCCTCGGCGAGGGCTAGCTAAATATGTAATAAACTAAGGTAGGTGTAATATAAAAATTAAAGTTATGGTCCAAAAACTAGTTTTTCATTTCAACATTTTTTCGAGCTATCCGCACGTGAGTGGTGTCGTTAGAAGCGCCTCGGCGAGGGCAAGCTAAATATGTAATAAACTAAGGTAGGTGTAATATAAAAATTAAAGTTATGGTCCAAAAACTAGTTTTTCATTTCAACATTTTTTCGAGCTATCCGCACGTGAGTGGTGTCGTTAGAAGCGCCTCGGCGAGGGCTACGTAAATATGTAATAAACTAAGGTAGGTGTAATATAAAAATTAAAGTTATGGTCCAAAAACTAGTTTTTCATTTCAACATTTTTTCGAGCTATCCGCACGTGAGTGTTGTCGTTAGAAGCGCCTCGGCGAGGGCTACGTAAATATGTAATAAACTAAGGTAGGTGTAATATAAAAATTAAAGTTATGGTCCAAAAACTAGTTTTTCATTTCAACATTTTTTCGAGCTATCCGCACGTGAGTGGTGTCGTTAGAAGCGCCTCGGCGAGGGCTACGTAAATATGTAATAAACTAAGGTAGGTGTAATATAAAAATTAAAGTTATGGTCCAAAAACTAGTTTTTCATTTCAACATTTTTTCGAGCTATCCGCACGTGAGTGGTGTCGTTAGAAGCGCCTCGGCGAGGGCTACGTAAATATGTAATAAACTAAGGTAGGTGTAATATAAAAATTAAAGTTATGGTCCAAAAACTAGTTTTTCATTTCAACATTTTTTCGAGCTATCCGCACGTGAGTGGTGTCGTTAGAAGCGCCTCGGCGAGGGCTACGTAAATATGTAATAAACTAAGGTAGGTGTAATATAAAAATTAAAGTTATGGTCCAAAAACTAGTTTTTCATTTCAACATTTTTTCGAGCTATCCGCACGTGAGTGGTGTCGTTAGAAGCGCCTCGGCGAGGGCTAGCTAAATATGTAATAAACTAAGGTAGGTGTAATATAAAAATTAAAGTTATGGTCCAAAAACTAGTTTTTCATAACAACATTTTTTCGAGCTATCCGCACGTGAGTGGTGTCGTTAGAAGCGCCTCGGCGAGGGCTAGCTAAATATGTAATAAACTAAGGTAGGTGTAATATAAAAATTAAAGTTATGGTCCAAAAACTAGTTTTTCATAACAACATTTTTTCGAGCTATCCGCACGTGAGTGGTGTCGTTAGAAGCGCCTCGGCGAGGGCTAGCTAAATATGTAATAAACTAAGGTAGGTGTAATATAAAAATTAAAGTTATGGTCCAAAAACTAGTTTTTCATTTCAACATTTTTTCGAGCTATCCGCACGTGAGTGGTGTCGTTAGAAGCGCATCGGCAAGGGCTAGCTAAATATGTAATAAACTAAGGTAGGTGTAATATAAAAATTAAAGTTATGGTCCAAAAACTAGTTTTTCATTTCAACATTTTTTCGAGCTATCCGCACGTGAGTGGTGTCGTTAGAAGCGCCTCGGCGAGGGCTAGCTAAATATGTAATAAACTAAGGTAGGTGTAATATAAAACTTAAAGTTATGGTCCAAAAACTAGTTTTTCATTTCAACATTTTTTCGAGCTATCCGCACGTGAGTGGTGTCGTTAGAAGCGCCTCGGCGAGGGCTAGCTAAATATGTAATAAACTAAGGTAGGTGTAATATAAAAATTAAAGTTATGGTCCAAAAACTAGTTTTTCATTTCAACATTTTTTCGAGCTATCCGCACGTGAGTGGTGTCGTTAGAAGCGCCTCGGCGAGGGCTAGCTAAATATGTAATAAACTAAGGTAGGTGTAATATAAAAATTAAAGTTATGGTCCAAAAACTAGTTTTTCATTTCAACATTTTTTCGAGCTATCCGCACGTGAGTGGTGTCGTTAGAAGCGCCTCGGCGAGGGCTAGCTAAATATGTAATAAACTAAGGTAGGTGTAATATAAAAATTAAAGTTATGGTCCAAAAACTAGTTTTTCATTTCAACATTTTTTCGAGCTATCCGCACGTGAGTGGTGTCGTTAGAAGCGCCTCGGCGAGGGCTAGCTAAATATGTAATAAACTAAGGTAGGTGTAATATAAAACTTAAAGTTATGGTCCAAAAACTAGTTTTTCATTTCAACATTTTTTCGAGCTATCCGCACGTGAGTGGTGTCGTTAGAAGCGCCTCGGCGAGGGCTAGCTAAATATGTAATAAACTAAGGTAGGTGTAATATAAAAATTAAAGTTATGGTCCAAAAACTAGTTTTTCATTTCAACATTTTTTCGAGCTATCCGCACGTGAGTGGTGTCGTTAGAAGCGCCTCGGCGAGGGCTAGCTAAATATGTAATAAACTAAGGTAGGTGTAATATAAAAATTAAAGTTATGGTCCAAAAACTAGTTTTTCATTTCAACATTTTTTCGAGCTATCCGCACGTGAGTGGTGTCGTTAGAAGCGCCTCGGCGAGGGCTAGCTAAATATGTAATAAACTAAGGTAGGTGTAATATAAAAATTAAAGTTATGGTCCAAAAACTAGTTTTTCATTTCAACATTTTTTCGAGCTATCCGCACGTGAGTGGTGTCGTTAGAAGCGCCTCGGCGAGGGCTAGCTAAATATGTAATAAACTAAGGTAGGTGTAATATAAAAATTAAAGTTATGGTCCAAAAACTAGTTTTTCATTTCAACATTTTTTCGAGCTATTCGCACGTGAGTGGTGTCGTTAGAAGCGCCTCGGCGAGGGCTAGCTAAATATGTAATAAACTAAGGTAGGTGTAATATAAAAATTAAAGTTATGGTCCAAAAACTAGTTTTTCATTTCAACATTTTTTCGAGCTATCCGCACGTGAGTGGTGTCGTTAGAAGCGCCTCGGCGAGGGCTAGCTAAATATGTAATAAACTAAGGTAGGTGTTATATAAAAATTAAAGTTATGGTCCAAAAACTAGTTTTTCATTTCAACATTTTTTCGAGCTATCCGCACGTGAGTGAAGTCGTTAGAAGCGCCTCGGCGAGGGCTAGCTAAATATGTAATAAACTAAGGTAGGTGTAATATAAAAATTAAAGTTATGGTCCAAAAACTAGTTTTTCATTTCAAAATTTTTTCGAGCTATCCGCACGTGAGTGGTGTCGTTAGAAGCGCATCGGCGAGGGCTAGCTAAATATGTAATAAACTAAGGTAGGTGTAATATAAAAATTAAAGTTATGGTCCAAAAACTAGTTTTTCATTTCAACATTTTTTCGAGCTATCCGCACGTGAGTGGTGTCGTTAGAAGCGCCTCGGCGAGGGCTAGCTAAATATGTAATAAACTAAGGTAGGTGTAATATAAAAATTAAAGTTATGGTCCAAAAACTAGTTTTTCATTTCAACATTTTTTCGAGCTATCCGCACGTGAGTGGTGTCGTTAGAAGCGCCTCGGCGAGGGCTAGCTAAATATGTAATAAACTAAGGTAGGTGTAATATAAAAATTAAAGTTATGGTCCAAAAACTAGTTTTTCATTTCAACATTTTTTCGAGCTATCCGCACGTGAGTGGTGTCGTTAGAAGCGCCTCGGCGAGGGCAAGCTAAATATGTAATAAACTAAGGTAGGTGTAATATAAAAATTAAAGTTATGGTCCAAAAACTAGTTTTTCATTTCAACATTTTTTCGAGCTATCCGCACGTGAGTGGTGTCGTTAGAAGCGCCTCGGCGAGGGCTACGTAAATATGTAATAAACTAAGGTAGGTGTAATATAAAAATTAAAGTTATGGTCCAAAAACTAGTTTTTCATTTCAACATTTTTTCGAGCTATCCGCACGTGAGTGTTGTCGTTAGAAGCGCCTCGGCGAGGGCTACGTAAATATGTAATAAACTAAGGTAGGTGTAATATAAAAATTAAAGTTATGGTCCAAAAACTAGTTTTTCATTTCAACATTTTTTCGAGCTATCCGCACGTGAGTGGTGTCGTTAGAAGCGCCTCGGCGAGGGCTACGTAAATATGTAATAAACTAAGGTAGGTGTAATATAAAAATTAAAGTTATGGTCCAAAAACTAGTTTTTCATTTCAACATTTTTTCGAGCTATCCGCACGTGAGTGGTGTCGTTAGAAGCGCCTCGGCGAGGGCTACGTAAATATGTAATAAACTAAGGTAGGTGTAATATAAAAATTAAAGTTATGGTCCAAAAACTAGTTTTTCATTTCAACATTTTTTCGAGCTATCCGCACGTGAGTGGTGTCGTTAGAAGCGCCTCGGCGAGGGCTACGTAAATATGTAATAAACTAAGGTAGGTGTAATATAAAAATTAAAGTTATGGTCCAAAAACTAGTTTTTCATTTCAACATTTTTTCGAGCTATCCGCACGTGAGTGGTGTCGTTAGAAGCGCCTCGGCGAGGGCTAGCTAAATATGTAATAAACTAAGGTAGGTGTAATATAAAAATTAAAGTTATGGTCCAAAAACTAGTTTTTCATAACAACATTTTTTCGAGCTATCCGCACGTGAGTGGTGTCGTTAGAAGCGCCTCGGCGAGGGCTAGCTAAATATGTAATAAACTAAGGTAGGTGTAATATAAAAATTAAAGTTATGGTCCAAAAACTAGTTTTTCATAACAACATTTTTTCGAGCTATCCGCACGTGAGTGGTGTCGTTAGAAGCGCCTCGGCGAGGGCTAGCTAAATATGTAATAAACTAAGGTAGGTGTAATATAAAAATTAAAGTTATGGTCCAAAAACTAGTTTTTCATTTCAACATTTTTTCGAGCTATCCGCACGTGAGTGGTGTCGTTAGAAGCGCATCGGCAAGGGCTAGCTAAATATGTAATAAACTAAGGTAGGTGTAATATAAAAATTAAAGTTATGGTCCAAAAACTAGTTTTTCATTTCAACATTTTTTCGAGCTATCCGCACGTGAGTGGTGTCGTTAGAAGCGCCTCGGCGAGGGCTAGCTAAATATGTAATAAACTAAGGTAGGTGTAATATAAAACTTAAAGTTATGGTCCAAAAACTAGTTTTTCATTTCAACATTTTTTCGAGCTATCCGCACGTGAGTGGTGTCGTTAGAAGCGCCTCGGCGAGGGCTAGCTAAATATGTAATAAACTAAGGTAGGTGTAATATAAAAATTAAAGTTATGGTCCAAAAACTAGTTTTTCATTTCAACATTTTTTCGAGCTATCCGCACGTGAGTGGTGTCGTTAGAAGCGCCTCGGCGAGGGCTAGCTAAATATGTAATAAACTAAGGTAGGTGTAATATAAAAATTAAAGTTATGGTCCAAAAACTAGTTTTTCATTTCAACATTTTTTCGAGCTATCCGCACGTGAGTGGTGTCGTTAGAAGCGCCTCGGCGAGGGCTAGCTAAATATGTAATAAACTAAGGTAGGTGTAATATAAAAATTAAAGTTATGGTCCAAAAACTAGTTTTTCATTTCAACATTTTTTCGAGCTATCCGCACGTGAGTGGTGTCGTTAGAAGCGCCTCGGCGAGGGCTAGCTAAATATGTAATAAACTAAGGTAGGTGTAATATAAAAATTAAAGTTATGGTCCAAAAACTAGTTTTTCATTTCAACATTTTTTCGAGCTATTCGCACGTGAGTGGTGTCGTTAGAAGCGCCTCGGCGAGGGCTAGCTAAATATGTAATAAACTAAGGTAGGTGTAATATAAAAATTAAAGTTATGGTCCAAAAACTAGTTTTTCATTTCAACATTTTTTCGAGCTATCCGCACGTGAGTGGTGTCGTTAGAAGCGCCTCGGCGAGGGCTAGCTAAATATGTAATAAACTAAGGTAGGTGTTATATAAAAATTAAAGTTATGGTCCAAAAACTAGTTTTTCATTTCAACATTTTTTCGAGCTATCCGCACGTGAGTGAAGTCGTTAGAAGCGCCTCGGCGAGGGCTAGCTAAATATGTAATAAACTAAGGTAGGTGTAATATAAAAATTAAAGTTATGGTCCAAAAACTAGTTTTTCATTTCAAAATTTTTTCGAGCTATCCGCACGTGAGTGGTGTCGTTAGAAGCGCATCGGCGAGGGCTAGCTAAATATGTAATAAACTAAGGTAGGTGTAATATAAAAATTAAAGTTATGGTCCAAAAACTAGTTTTTCATTTCAACATTTTTTCGAGCTATCCGCACGTGAGTGGTGTCGTTAGAAGCGCCTCGGCGAGGGCTAGCTAAATATGTAATAAACTAAGGTAGGTGTAATATAAAAATTAAAGTTATGGTCCAAAAACTAGTTTTTCATTTCAACATTTTTTCGAGCTATCCGCACGTGAGTGGTGTCGTTAGAAGCGCCTCGGCGAGGGCTAGCTAAATATGTAATAAACTAAGGTAGGTGTAATATAAAAATTAAAGTTATGGTCCAAAAACTAGTTTTTCATTTCAACATTTTTTCGAGCTATCCGCACGTGAGTGGTGTCGTTAGAAGCGCCTCGGCGAGGGCAAGCTAAATATGTAATAAACTAAGGTAGGTGTAATATAAAAATTAAAGTTATGGTCCAAAAACTAGTTTTTCATTTCAACATTTTTTCGAGCTATCCGCACGTGAGTGGTGTCGTTAGAAGCGCCTCGGCGAGGGCTACGTAAATATGTAATAAACTAAGGTAGGTGTAATATAAAAATTAAAGTTATGGTCCAAAAACTAGTTTTTCATTTCAACATTTTTTCGAGCTATCCGCACGTGAGTGTTGTCGTTAGAAGCGCCTCGGCGAGGGCTACGTAAATATGTAATAAACTAAGGTAGGTGTAATATAAAAATTAAAGTTATGGTCCAAAAACTAGTTTTTCATTTCAACATTTTTTCGAGCTATCCGCACGTGAGTGGTGTCGTTAGAAGCGCCTCGGCGAGGGCTACGTAAATATGTAATAAACTAAGGTAGGTGTAATATAAAAATTAAAGTTATGGTCCAAAAACTAGTTTTTCATTTCAACATTTTTTCGAGCTATCCGCACGTGAGTGGTGTCGTTAGAAGCGCCTCGGCGAGGGCTACGTAAATATGTAATAAACTAAGGTAGGTGTAATATAAAAATTAAAGTTATGGTCCAAAAACTAGTTTTTCATTTCAACATTTTTTCGAGCTATCCGCACGTGAGTGGTGTCGTTAGAAGCGCCTCGGCGAGGGCTACGTAAATATGTAATAAACTAAGGTAGGTGTAATATAAAAATTAAAGTTATGGTCCAAAAACTAGTTTTTCATTTCAACATTTTTTCGAGCTATCCGCACGTGAGTGGTGTCGTTAGAAGCGCCTCGGCGAGGGCTAGCTAAATATGTAATAAACTAAGGTAGGTGTAATATAAAAATTAAAGTTATGGTCCAAAAACTAGTTTTTCATATCAACATTTTTTCGAGCTATCCGCACGTGAGTGGTGTCGTTAGAAGCGCCTCGGCGAGGGCTAGCTAAATATGTAATAAACTAAGGTAGGTGTAATATAAAAATTAAAGTTATGGTCCAAAAACTAGTTTTTCATAACAACATTTTTTCGAGCTATCCGCACGTGAGTGGTGTCGTTAGAAGCGCCTCGGCGAGGGCTAGCTAAATATGTAATAAACTAAGGTAGGTGTAATATAAAAATTAAAGTTATGGTCCAAAAACTAGTTTTTCATTTCAACATTTTTTCGAGCTATCCGCACGTGAGTGGTGTCGTTAGAAGCGCATCGGCAAGGGCTAGCTAAATATGTAATAAACTAAGGTAGGTGTAATATAAAAATTAAAGTTATGGTCCAAAAACTAGTTTTTCATTTCAACATTTTTTCGAGCTATCCGCACGTGAGTGGTGTCGTTAGAAGCGCCTCGGCGAGGGCTAGCTAAATATGTAATAAACTAAGGTAGGTGTAATATAAAACTTAAAGTTATGGTCCAAAAACTAGTGTTTCATTTCAACATTTTTTCGAGCTATCCGCACGTGAGTGGTGTCGTTAGAAGCGCCTCGGCGAGGGCTAGCTAAATATGTAATAAACTAAGGTAGGTGTAATATAAAAATTAAAGTTATGGTCCAAAAACTAGTTTTTCATTTCAACATTTTTTCGAGCTATCCGCACGTGAGTGGTGTCGTTAGAAGCGCCTCGGCGAGGGCTAGCTAAATATGTAATAAACTAAGGTAGGTGTAATATAAAAATTAAAGTTATGGTCCAAAAACTAGTTTTTCATTTCAACATTTTTTCGAGCTATCCGCACGTGAGTGGTGTCGTTAGAAGTGCCTCGGCGAGGGCTAGCTAAATATGTAATAAACTAAGGTAGGTGTAATATAAAAATTAAAGTTATGGTCCAAAAACTAGTTTTTCATTTCAACATTTTTTCGAGCTATCCGCACGTGAGTGGTGTCGTTAGAAGCGCCTCGGCGAGGGCTAGCTAAATATGTAATAAACTAAGGTAGGTGTAATATAAAAATTAAAGTTATGGTCCAAAAACTAGTTTTTCATTTCAACATTTTTTCGAGCTATTCGCACGTGAGTGGTGTCGTTAGAAGCGCCTCGGCGAGGGCTAGCTAAATATGTAATAAACTAAGGTAGGTGTAATATAAAAATTAAAGTTATGGTCCAAAAACTAGTTTTTCATTTCAACATTTTTTCGAGCTATCCGCACGTGAGTGGTGTCGTTAGAAGCGCCTCGGCGAGGGCTAGCTAAATATGTAATAAACTAAGGTAGGTGTAATATAAAAATTAAAGTTATGGTCCAAAAACTAGTTTTTCATTTCAACATTTTTTCGAGCTATCCGCACGTGAGTGGTGTCGTTAGAAGCGCCTCGGCGAGGGCTAGCTAAATATGTAATAAACTAAGGTAGGTGTAATATAAAAATTAAAGTTATGGTCCAAAAACTCGTTTTTCATTTCAACATTTTTTCGAGCTATCCGCACGTGAGTGATGTCGTTAGAAGCGCCTCGGCGAGGGCTAGCTAAATATGTAATAAACTAAGGTAGGTGTAATATAAAACTTATAGTTATGGTCCAAAAACTAGTTTTTCATTTCAACATTTTTTCGAGCTATCCGCACGTGAGTGGTGTCGTTAGAAGCGCCTCGGCGAGGGCTAGCTAAATATGTAATAAACTAAGGTAGGTGTAATATAAAAATTAAAGTTATGGTCCAAAAACTAGTTTTTCATTTCAACATTTTTTCGAGCTATCCGCACGTGAGTGGTGTCGTTAGAAGCGCCTCGGCGAGGGCTAGCTAAATATGTAATAAACTAAGGTAGGTGTAATATAAAAATTAAAGTTATGGTCCAAAAACTAGTTTTTCATTTCAACATTTTTTCGAGCTATCCGCACGTGAGTGGTGTCGTTAGAAGCGCCTCGGCGAGGGCTAGCTAAATATGTAATAAACTAAGGTAGGTGTAATATAAAAATTAAAGTTATGGTCCAAAAACTAGTTTTTCATTTCAACATTTTTTCGAGCTATCCGCACGTGAGTGGTGTCGTTAGAAGCGCCTCGGCGAGGGCTAGCTAAATATGTAATAAACTAAGGTAGGTGTAATATAAAAATTAAAGTTATGGTCCAAAAACTAGCTTTTCATTTCAACATTTTTTCGAGCTATCCGCACGTGAGTGGTGTCGTTAGAAGCGCCTCGGCGAGGGCTAGCTAAATATGTAATAAACTAAGGTAGGTGTAATATAAAAATTAAAGTTATGGTCCAAAAACTAGTTTTTCATTTCAACATTTTTTCGAGCTATCCGCACGTGAGTGGTGTCGTTAGAAGCGCCTCGGCGAGGGCTAGCTAAATATGTAATAAACTAAGGTAGGTGTAATATAAAAATTAAAGTTATGGTCCAAAAACTAGTTTTTCATTTCAACATTTTTTCGAGCTATCCGCACGTGAGTGATGTCGTTAGAAGCGCCTCGGCGAGGGCTAGCTAAATATGTAATAAACTAAGGTAGGTGTAATATAAAACTTAAAGTTATGGTCCAAAAACTAGTTTTTCATTTCAACATTTTTTCGAGCTATCCGCACGTGAGTGGTGTCGTTAGAAGCGCCTCGGCGAGGGCTAGCTAAATATGTAATAAACTAAGGTAGGTGTAATATAAAAATTAAAGTTATGGTCCAAAAACTAGTTTTTCATTTCAACATTTTTTCGAGCTATCCGCACGTGAGTGGTGTCGTTAGAAGCGCCTCGGCGAGGGCTAGCTAAATATGTAATAAACTAAGGTAGGTGTAATATAAAAATTAAAGTTATGGTCCAAAAACTAGTTTTTCATTTCAACATTTTTTCGAGCTATCCGCACGTGAGTGGTGTCGTTAGAAGCGCCTCGGCGAGGGCTAGCTAAATATGTAATAAACTAAGGTAGGTGTAATATAAAAATTAAAGTTATGGTCCAAAAACTAGTTTTTCATTTCAACATTTTTTCGAGCTATCCGCACGTGAGTGGTGTCGTTAGAAGCGCCTCGGCGAGGGCTAGCTAAATATGTAATAAACTAAGGTAGGTGTAATATAAAAATTAAAGTTATGGTCCAAAAACTAGTTTTTCATTTCAACATTTTTTCGAGCTATCCGCACGTGAGTGGTGTCGTTAGAAGCGCCTCGGCGAGGGCTAGCTAAATATGTAATAAACTAAGGTAGGTGTAATATAAAAATTAAAGTTATGGTCCAAAAACTAGTTTTTCATTTCAACATTTTTTCGAGCTATCCGCACGTGAGTGGTGTCGTTAGAAGCGCCTCGGCGAGGGCTAGCTAAATATGTAATAAACTAAGGTAGGTGTAATATAAAAATTAAAGTTATGGTCCAAAAACTAGTTTTTCATTTCAACATTTTTTCGAGCTATCCGCACGTGAGTGGTGTCGTTAGAAGCGCCTCGGCGAGGGCTAGCTAAATATGTAATAAACTAAGGTAGGTGTAATATAAAAATTAAAGTTATGGTCCAAAAACTAGTTTTTCATTTCAACATTTTTTCGAGCTATCCGCACGTGAGTGGTGTCGTTAGAAGCGCCTCGGCGAGGGCTAGCTAAATATGTAATAAACTAAGGTAGGTGTAATATAAAAATTAAAGTTATGGTCCAAAAACTAGTTTTTCATTTCAACATTTTTTCGAGCTATCCGCACGTGAGTGGTGTCGTTAGAAGCGCCTCGGCGAGGGCTAGCTAAATATGTAATAAACTAAGGTAGGTGTAATATAAAAATTAAAGTTATGGTCCAAAAACTAGTTTTTCATTTCAACATTTTTTCGAGCTATCCGCACGTGAGTGGTGTCGTTAGAAGCGCCTCGGCGAGGGCTAGCTAAATATGTAATAAACTAAGGTAGGTGTAATATAAAAATTAAAGTTATGGTCCAAAAACTAGTTTTTCATTTCAACATTTTTTCGAGCTATCCGCACGTGAGTGGTGTCGTTAGAAGCGCCTCGGCGAGGGTTAGCTAAATATGTAATAAACTAAGGTAGGTGTAATATAAAAATTAAAGTTATGGTCCAAAAACTAGTTTTTCATTTCAACATTTTTTCGAGCTATCCGCACGTGAGTGGTGTCGTTAGAAGCGCCTCGGCGAGGGCTAGCTAAATATGTAATAAACTAAGGTAGGTGTAATAGAAAAATTAAAGTTATGGTCCAAAAACTAGTTTTTCATTTCAACATTTTTTCGAGCTATCCGCACGTGAGTGGTGTCGTTAGAAGCGCCTCGGCGAGGGCTAGCTAAATATGTAATAAACTAAGGTAGGTGTAATATAAAAATTAAAGTTATGGTCCAAAAACTAGTTTTTCATTTCAACATTTTTTCGAGCTATCCGCACGTGAGTGGTGTCGTTAGAAGCGCCTCGGCGAGGGCTAGCTAAATATGTAATAAACTAAGGTAGGTGTAATATAAAAATTAAAGTTATGGTCCAAAAACTAGTTTTTCATTTCAACATTTTTTCGAGCTATCCGCACGTGAGTGGTGTCGTTAGAAGCGCCTCGGCGAGGGCTAGCTAAATATGTTATAAACTAAGGTAGGTGTAATATAAAAATTAAAGTTATGGTCCAAAAACTAGTTTTTCATTTCAACATTTTTTCGAGCTATCTGCACGTGAGTGGTGTCGTTAGAAGCGCCTCGGCGAGGGCTAGCTAAATATGTAATAAACTAAGGTAGGTGTAATATAAAAATTAAAGTTATGGTCCAAAAACTAGTTTTTCATTTCAACATTTTTTCGAGCTATCCGCACGTGAGTGGTGTCGTTAGAAGCGCCTCGGCGAGGGCTAGCTAAATATGTAATAAACTAAGGTAGGTGTAATATAAAAATTAAAGTTATGGTCCAAAAACTAGTTTTTCATTTCAACATTTTTTCGAGCTATCCGCACGTGAGTGGTGTCGTTAGAAGCGCCTCGGCGAGGGCTAGCTAAATATGTAATAAACTAAGGTAGGTGTAATATAAAAATTAAAGTTATGGTCCAAAAACTAGTTTTTCATTTCAACATTTTTTCGAGCTATCCGCACGTGAGTGGTGTCGTTAGAAGCGCCTCGGCGAGGGCTAGCTAAATATGTAATAAACTAAGGTAGGTGTAATATAAAAATTAAAGTTATGGTCCAAAAACTAGTTTTTCATTTCAACATTTTTTCGAGCTATCCGCACGTGAGTGGTGTCGTTAGAAGCGCCTCGGCGAGGGCTAGCTAAATATGTAATAAACTAAGGTAGGTGTAATATAAAAATTAAAGTTATGGTCCAAAAACTAGTTTTTCATTTCAACATTTTTTCGAGCTATCCGCACGTGAGTGGTGTCGTTAGAAGCGCCTCGGCGAGGGCTAGCTAAATATGTAATAAACTAAGGTAGGTGTAATATAAAAATTAAAGTTATGGTCCAAAAACTAGTTTTTCATTTCAACATTTTTTCGAGCTATCCGCACGTGAGTGGTGTCGTTAGAAGCGCCTCGGCGAGGGCTAGCTAAATATGTAATAAACTAAGGTAGGTGTAATATAAAAATTAAAGTTATGGTCCAAAAACTAGTTTTTCATTTCAACATTTTTTCGAGCTATCCGCACGTGAGTGGTGTCGTTAGAAGCGCCTCGGCGAGGGCTAGCTAAATATGTAATAAACTAAGGTAGGTGTAATATAAAAATTAAAGTTATGGTCCAAAAACTAGTTTTTCATTTCAACATTTTTTCGAGCTATCCGCACGTGAGTGGTGTCGTTAGAAGCGCCTCGGCGAGGGCTAGCTAAATATGTAATAAACTAAGGTAGGTGTAATATAAAAATTAAAGTTATGGTCCAAAAACTAGTTTTTCATTTCAACATTTTTTCGAGCTATCCGCACGTGAGTGGTGTCGTTAGAAGCGCCTCGGCGAGGGCTAGCTAAATATGTAATAAACTAAGGTAGGTGTAATATAAAAATTAAAGTTATGGTCCAAAAACTAGTTTTTCATTTCAACATTTTTTCGAGCTATCCGCACGTGAGTGGTGTCGTTAGAAGCGCCTCGGCGAGGGCTAGCTAAATATGTAATAAACTAAGGTAGGTGTAATATAAAAATTAAAGTTATGGTCCAAAAACTAGTTTTTCATTTCAACATTTTTTCGAGCTATCCGCACGTGAGTGGTGTCGTTAGAAGCGCCTCGGCGAGGGTTAGCTAAATATGTAATAAACTAAGGTAGGTGTAATATAAAAATTAAAGTTATGGTCCAAAAACTAGTTTTTCATTTCAACATTTTTTCGAGCTATCCGCACGTGAGTGGTGTCGTTAGAAGCGCCTCGGCGAGGGCTAGCTAAATATGTAATAAACTAAGGTAGGTGTAATAGAAAAATTAAAGTTATGGTCCAAAAACTAGTTTTTCATTTCAACATTTTTTCGAGCTATCCGCACGTGAGTGGTGTCGTTAGAAGCGCCTCGGCGAGGGCTAGCTAAATATGTAATAAACTAAGGTAGGTGTAATATAAAAATTAAAGTTATGGTCCAAAAACTAGTTTTTCATTTCAACATTTTTTCGAGCTATCCGCACGTGAGTGGTGTCGTTAGAAGCGCCTCGGCGAGGGCTAGCTAAATATGTAATAAACTAAGGTAGGTGTAATATAAAAATTAAAGTTATGGTCCAAAAACTAGTTTTTCATTTCAACATTTTTTCGAGCTATCCGCACGTGAGTGGTGTCGTTAGAAGCGCCTCGGCGAGGGCTAGCTAAATATGTTATAAACTAAGGTAGGTGTAATATAAAAATTAAAGTTATGGTCCAAAAACTAGTTTTTCATTTCAACATTTTTTCGAGCTATCTGCACGTGAGTGGTGTCGTTAGAAGCGCCTCGGCGAGGGCTAGCTAAATATGTAATAAACTAAGGTAGGTGTAATATAAAAATTAAAGTTATGGTCCAAAAACTAGTTTTTCATTTCAACATTTTTTCGAGCTATCCGCACGTGAGTGGTGTCGTTAGAAGCGCCTCGGCGAGGGCTAGCTAAATATGTAATAAACTAAGGTAGGTGTAATATAAAAATTAAAGTTATGGTCCAAAAACTAGTTTTTCATTTCAACATTTTTTCGAGCTATCCGCACGTGAGTGGTGTCGTTAGAAGCGCCTCGGCGAGGGCTAGCTAAATATGTAATAAACTAAGGTAGGTGTAATATAAAAATTAAAGTTATGGTCCAAAAACTAGTTTTTCATTTCAACATTTTTTCGAGCTATCCGCACGTGAGTGGTGTCGTTAGAAGCGCCTCGGCGAGGGCTAGCTAAATATGTAATAAACTAAGGTAGGTGTAATATAAAAATTAAAGTTATGGTCCAAAAACTAGTTTTTCATTTCAACATTTTTTCGAGCTATCCGCACGTGAGTGGTGTCGTTAGAAGCGCCTCGGCGAGGGCTAGCTAAATATGTAATAAACTAAGGTAGGTGTAATATAAAAATTAAAGTTATGGTCCAAAAACTAGTTTTTCATTTCAACATTTTTTCGAGCTATCCGCACGTGAGTGGTGTCGTTAGAAGCGCCTCGGCGAGGGCTAGCTAAATATGTAATAAACTAAGGTAGGTGTAATATAAAAATTAAAGTTATGGTCCAAAAACTAGTTTTTCATTTCAACATTTTTTCGAGCTATCCGCACGTGAGTGGTGTCTTTAGAAGCGCCTCGGCGAGGGCTAGCTAAATATGTAATAAACTAAGGTAGGTGTAACATAAAAATTAAAGTTATGGTCCAAAAACTAGTTTTTCATTTCAACATTTTTTCGAGCTATCCGCACGTGAGTGGTGTCGTTAGAAGCGCCTCGGCGAGGGCTAGCTAAATATGTAATAAACTAAGGTAGGTGTAATATAAAAATTAAAGTTATGGTCCAAAAACTAGTTTTTCATTTCAACATTTTTTCGAGCTATCCGCACGTGAGTGGTGTCGTTAGAAGCGCCTCGGCGAGGGCTAGCTAAATATGTAATAAACTAAGGTAGGTGTAATATAAAAATTAAAGTTATGGTCCAAAAACTAGTTTTTCATTTCAACATTTTTTCGAGCTATCCGCACGTGAGTGGTGTCGTTAGAAGCGCCTCGGCGAGGGCTAGCTAAATATGTAATAAACTAAGGTAGGTGTAATATAAAAATTAAAGTTATGGTCCAAAAACTAGTTTTTCATTTCAACATTTTTTCGAGCTATCCGCACGTGAGTGGTGTCGTTAGAAGCGCCTCGGCGAGGGCTAGCTAAATATGTAATAAACTAAGGTAGGTGTAATATAAAAATTAAAGTTATGGTCCAAAAACTAGTTTTTCATTTCAACATTTTTTCGAGCTATCCGCACGTGAGTGGTGTCGTTAGAAGCGCCTCGGCGAGGGCTAGCTAAATATGTAATAAACTAAGGTAGGTGTAATATAAAAATTTAAGTTATGGTCCAAAAACTAGTTTTTCATTTCAACATTTTTTCGAGCTATCCGCACGTGAGTGGTGTCGTTAGAAGCGCCTCGGCGAGGGCTAGCTAAATATGTTATAAACTAAGGTAGGTGTAATATAAAAATTAAAGTTATGGTCCAAAAACTAGTTTTTCATTTCAACATTTTTTCGAGCTATCCGCACGTGAGTGGTGTCGTTAGAAGCGCCTCGGCGAGGGCTAGCTAAATATGTAATAAACTAAGGTAGGTGTAATATAAAAATTAAAGTTATGGTCCAAAAACTAGTTTTTCATTTCAACATTTTTTCGAGCTATCCGCACGTGAGTGGTGTCGTTAGAAGCGCCTCGGCGAGGGCTAGCTAAATATGTAATAAACTAAGGTAGGTGTAATATAAAAATTAAAGTTATGGTCCAAAAACTAGTTTTTCATTTCAAAATTTTTTCGAGCTATCCGCACGTGAGTGGTGTCGTTAGAAGCGCCTCGGCGAGGGCTAGCTAAATATGTAATAAACTAAGGTAGGTGTAATATAAAAATTAAAGTTATGGTCCAAAAACTAGTTTTTCATTTCAACATTTTTTCGAGCTATCCGCACGTGAGTGGTGTCGTTAGAAGCGCCTCGGCGAGGGCTAGCTAAATATGTAATAAACTAAGGTAGGTGTAATATAAAAATTAAAGTTATGGTCCAAAAACTAGTTTTTCATTTCAACATTTTTTCGAGCTATCCGCACGTGAGTGGTGTCGTTAGAAGCGCCTCGGCGAGGGCTAGCTAAATATGTAATAAACTAAGGTAGGTGTAATATAAAAATTAAAGTTATGGTCCAAAAACTAGTTTTTCATTTCAACATTTTTTCGAGCTATCCGCACGTGAGTGGTGTCGTTAGAAGCGCCTCGGCGAGGGCTAGCTAAATATGTAATAAACTAAGGTAGGTGTAATATAAAAATTAAAGTTATGGTCCAAAAACTAGTTTTTCATTTCAACATTTTTTCGAGCTATCCGCACGTGAGTGGTGTCGTTAGAAGCGCCTCGGCGAGGGCTAGCTAAATATGTAATAAACTAAGGTAGGTGTAATATAAAAATTAAAGTTATGGTCCAAAAACTAGTTTTTCATTTCAACATTTTTTCGAGCTATCCGCACGTGAGTGGTGTCGTTAGAAGCGCCTCGGCGAGGGCTAGCTAAATATGTAATAAACTAAGGTAGGTGTAATATAAAAATTAAAGTTATGGTCCAAAAACTAGTTTTTCATTTCAACATTTTTTCGAGCTATCCGCACGTGAGTGGTGTCTTTAGAAGCGCCTCGGCGAGGGCTAGCTAAATATGTAATAAACTAAGGAAGGTGTAACATAAAAATTAAAGTTATGGTCCAAAAACTAGTTTTTCATTTCAACATTTTTTCGAGCTATCCGCACGTGAGTGGTGTCGTTAGAAGCGCCTCGGCGAGGGCTAGCTAAATATGTAATAAACTAAGGTAGGTGTAATATAAAAATTAAAGTTATGGTCCAAAAACTAGTTTTTCATTTCAACATTTTTTCGAGCTATCCGCACGTGAGTGGTGTCGTTAGAAGCGCCTCGGCGAGGGCTAGCTAAATATGTAATAAACTAAGGTAGGTGTAATATAAAAATTAAAGTTATGGTCCAAAAACTAGTTTTTCATTTCAACATTTTTTCGAGCTATCCGCACGTGAGTGGTGTCGTTAGAAGCGCCTCGGCGAGGGCTAGCTAAATATGTAATAAACTAAGGTAGGTGTAATATAAAAATTAAAGTTATGGTCCAAAAACTAGTTTTTCATTTCAACATTTTTTCGAGCTATCCGCACGTGAGTGGTGTCGTTAGAAGCGCCTCGGCGAGGGCTAGCTAAATATGTAATAAACTAAGGTAGGTGTAATATAAAAATTAAAGTTATGGTCCAAAAACTAGTTTTTCATTTCAACATTTTTTCGAGCTATCCGCACGTGAGTGGTGTCGTTAGAAGCGCCTCGGCGAGGGCTAGCTAAATATGTAATAAACTAAGGTAGGTGTAATATAAAAATTAAAGTTATGGTCCAAAAACTAGTTTTTCATTTCAACATTTTTTCGAGCTATCCGCACGTGAGTGGTGTCGTTAGAAGCGCCTCGGCGAGGGCTAGCTAAATATGTAATAAACTAAGGTAGGTGTAATATAAAAATTTAAGTTATGGTCCAAAAACTAGTTTTTCATTTCAACATTTTTTCGAGCTATCCGCACGTGAGTGGTGTCGTTAGAAGCGCCTCGGCGAGGGCTAGCTAAATATGTTATAAACTAAGGTAGGTGTAATATAAAAATTAAAGTTATGGTCCAAAAACTAGTTTTTCATTTCAACATTTTTTCGAGCTATCCGCACGTGAGTGGTGTCGTTAGAAGCGCCTCGGCGAGGGCTAGCTAAATATGTAATAAACTAAGGTAGGTGTAATATAAAAATTAAAGTTATGGTCCAAAAACTAGTTTTTCATTTCAACATTTTTTCGAGCTATCCGCACGTGAGTGGTGTCGTTAGAAGCGCCTCGGCGAGGGCTAGCTAAATATGTAATAAACTAAGGTAGGTGTAATATAAAAATTAAAGTTATGGTCCAAAAACTAGTTTTTCATTTCAACATTTTTTCGAGCTATCCGCACGTGAGTGGTGTCGTTAGAAGCGCCTCGGCGAGGGCTAGCTAAATATGTAATAAACTAAGGTAGGTGTAATATAAAAATTAAAGTTATGGTCCAAAAACTAGTTTTTCATTTCAACATTTTTTCGAGCTATCCGCACGTGAGTGGTGTCGTTAGAAGCGCCTCGGCGAGGGCTAGCTAAATATGTAATAAACTAAGGTAGGTGTAATATAAAAATTAAAGTTATGGTCCAAAAACTAGTTTTTCATTTCAACATTTTTTCGAGCTATCCGCACGTGAGTGGTGTCTTTAGAAGCGCCTCGGCGAGGGCTAGCTAAATATGTAATAAACTAAGGTAGGTGTAACATAAAAATTAAAGTTATGGTCCAAAAACTAGTTTTTCATTTCAACATTTTTTCGAGCTATCCGCACGTGAGTGGTGTCGTTAGAAGCGCCTCGGCGAGGGCTAGCTAAATATGTAATAAACTAAGGTAGGTGTAATATAAAAATTAAAGTTATGGTCCAAAAACTAGTTTTTCATTTCAACATTTTTTCGAGCTATCCGCACGTGAGTGGTGTCGTTAGAAGCGCCTCGGCGAGGGCTAGCTAAATATGTAATAAACTAAGGTAGGTGTAATATAAAAATTAAAGTTATGGTCCAAAAACTAGTTTTTCATTTCAACATTTTTTCGAGCTATCCGCACGTGAGTGGTGTCGTTAGAAGCGCCTCGGCGAGGGCTAGCTAAATATGTAATAAACTAAGGTAGGTGTAATATAAAAATTAAAGTTATGGTCCAAAAACTAGTTTTTCATTTCAACATTTTTTCGAGCTATCCGCACGTGAGTGGTGTCGTTAGAAGCGCCTCGGCGAGGGCTAGCTAAATATGTAATAAACTAAGGTAGGTGTAATATAAAAATTAAAGTTATGGTCCAAAAACTAGTTTTTCATTTCAACATTTTTTCGAGCTATCCGCACGTGAGTGGTGTCGTTAGAAGCGCCTCGGCGAGGGCTAGCTAAATATGTAATAAACTAAGGTAGGTGTAATATAAAAATTTAAGTTATGGTCCAAAAACTAGTTTTTCATTTCAACATTTTTTCGAGCTATCCGCACGTGAGTGGTGTCGTTAGAAGCGCCTCGGCGAGGGCTAGCTAAATATGTAATAAACTAAGGTAGGTGTAATATAAAAATTAAAGTTATGGTCCAAAAACTAGTTTTTCATTTCAACATTTTTTCGAGCTATCCGCACGTGAGTGGTGTCGTTAGAAGCGCCTCGGCGAGGGCTAGCTAAATATGTAATAAACTAAGGTAGGTGTAATATAAAAATTAAAGTTATGGTCCAAAAACTAGTTTTTCATTTCAACATTTTTTCGAGCTATCCGCACGTGAGTGGTGTCGTTAGAAGCGCCTCGGCGAGGGCTAGCTAAATATGTAATAAACTAAGGTAGGTGTAATATAAAAATTAAAGTTATGGTCCAAAAACTAGTTTTTCATTTCAACATTTTTTCGAGCTATCCGCACGTGAGTGGTGTCGTTAGAAGCGCCTCGGCGAGGGCTAGCTAAATATGTAATAAACTAAGGTAGGTGTAATATAAAAATTAAAGTTATGGTCCAAAAACTAGTTTTTCATTTCAACATTTTTTCGAGCTATCCGCACGTGAGTGGTGTCGTTAGAAGCGCCTCGGCGAGGGCTAGCTAAATATGTAATAAACTAAGGTAGGTGTAATATAAAAATTAAAGTTATGGTCCAAAAACTAGTTTTTCATTTCAACATTTTTTCGAGCTATCCGCACGTGAGTGGTGTCGTTAGAAGCGCCTCGGCGAGGGCTAGCTAAATATGTAATAAACTAAGGTAGGTGTAATATAAAAATTAAAGTTATGGTCCAAAAACTAGTTTTTCATTTCAACATTTTTTCGAGCTATCCGCACGTGAGTGGTGTCTTTAGAAGCGCCTCGGCGAGGGCTAGCTAAATATGTAATAAACTAAGGTAGGTGTAACATAAAAATTAAAGTTATGGTCCAAAAACTAGTTTTTCATTTCAACATTTTTTCGAGCTATCCGCACGTGAGTGGTGTCGTTAGAAGCGCCTCGGCGAGGGCTAGCTAAATATGTAATAAACTAAGGTAGGTGTAATATAAAAATTAAAGTTATGGTCCAAAAACTAGTTTTTCATTTCAACATTTTTTCGAGCTATCCGCACGTGAGTGGTGTCGTTAGAAGCGCCTCGGCGAGGGCTAGCTAAATATGTAATAAACTAAGGTAGGTGTAATATAAAAATTAAAGTTATGGTCCAAAAACTAGTTTTTCATTTCAACATTTTTTCGAGCTATCCGCACGTGAGTGGTGTCGTTAGAAGCGCCTCGGCGAGGGCTAGCTAAATATGTAATAAACTAAGGTGGTGTAACATAAAAAATTAAAGTTATGGTCCAAAAACTAGTTTTTCATTACAACATTTTTTCGAGCTAGCCGCACGTGAGTGGTGTCGTTAGTAGCGCCTTGGCGAGGGCTAGCTAAATATGTAATAAACTAAGGTAGGTGTAATATAAAAAATTAAAGTTATGGTCCAAAAACTAGTTTTTCATTACAACATTTTTTCGAGCTAGCCGCACGTGAGTGGTGTCGTTAGAAGCGCCTCGGCGAGGGCTAGCTAAATATGTAATAAACTAAGGTAGGTGTAATATAAAAAAATAAAGTTATGGTCCAAAAACTAGTTTTTCATTACAACATTTTTTCGAGCTAGCCGCACGTGAGTGGTGTCGTTAGAAGCGCCTCGGCGAGGGCTAGCTAAATATGTAATAAACTAAGGTAGGTGTAATATAAAAAAATAAAGTTATGGTCCAAAAACTAGTTTTTCATTACAAAATTTTTTCGAGCTAGCCGCACGTGAGTGGTGTCGTTAGAAGCGCCTCGGCGAGGGCTAGCTAAATATGTAATAAACTAAGGTAGGTGTAATATAAAAAAATAAAGTTATGGTCCAAAAACTAGTTTTTCATTACAACATTTTTTCGAGCTAGCCGCACGTGAGTGGTGTCGTTAGAAGTGCCTCGGCGAGGGCTAGCTAAATATGTAATAAACTAAGGTAGGTGTAATATAAAAAAATAAAGTTATGGTCCAAAAACTAGTTTTTCATTACAACATTTTTTCGAGCTAGCCGCACGTGAGTGGTGTCGTTAGAAGCGCCTCGGCGAGGGCTAGCTAAATATGTAATAAACTAAGGTAGGTGTAATATAAAAAATTAAAGTTATGGTCCAAAAACTAGTTTTTCATTAGAACATTTTTTCGAGCTAGCCGCACGTGAGTGGTGTCGTTAGAAGCGCCTCGGCGAGGGCTAGCTAAATATGTAATAAACTAAGGTAGGTGTAATATAAAAAATTTAAGTTATGGTCCAAAAACTAGTTTTTCATTACAACATTTTTTCGAGCTAGCCGCACGTGAGTTGTGTCGTTAGAAGCGCCTCGGCGAGGGCTAGCTAAATATGTAATAAACTAAGGTAGGTGTAATATAAAAATTAAAGTTATGGTCCAAAAACTAGTTTTTCATTTCAACATTTTTTCGAGCTATCCGCACGTGAGTGGTGTCGTTAGAAGCGCCTCGGCGAGGGCTACGTAAATATGTAATAAACTAAGGTAGGTGTAATATAAAAATTAAAGTTATGGTCCAAAAACTAGTTTTTCATTTCAACATTTTTTCGAGCTATCCGCACGTGAGTGGTGTCGTTAGAAGCGCCTCGGCGAGGGCTAGCTAAATATGTAATAAACTAAGGTGGTGTAATATAAAAAATTAAAGTTATGGTCCAAAAACTAGTTTTTCATTACAACATTTTTTCGAGCTAGCCGCACGTGAGTGGTGTCGTTAGTAGCGCCTTGGCGAGGACTAGCTAAATATGTAATAAACTAAGGTAGGTGTAATATAAAAAATTAAAGTTATGGTCCAAAAACTAGTTTTTCATTACAACATTTTTTCGAGCTAGCCGCACGTGAGTGGTGTCGTTAGAAGCGCCTCGGCGAGGGCTAGCTAAATATGTAATAAACTAAGGTAGGTGTAATATAAAAATTAAAGTTATGGTCCAAAAACTAGTTTTTCATTTCAACATTTTTTCGAGCTATCCGCACGTGAGTGGTGTCGTTAGAAGCGCCTCGGCGAGGGCTAGCTAAATATGTAATAAACTAAGGTAGGTGTAATATAAAAATTAAAGTTATGGTCCAAAAACTAGTTTTTCATTTCAACATTTTTTCGAGCTATCCGCACGTGAGTGGTGTCGTTAGAAGCGCCTCGGCGAGGGCTAGCTAAATATGTAATAAACTAAGGTAGGTGTAATATAAAAATTAAAGTTATGGTCCAAAAACTAGTTTTTCATTTCAACATTTTTTCGAGCTATCCGCACGTGAGTGGTGTCTTTAGAAGCGCCTCGGCGAGGGCTAGCTAAATATGTAATAAACTAAGGTAGGTGTAACATAAAAATTAAAGTTATGGTCCAAAAACTAGTTTTTCATTTCAACATTTTTTCGAGCTATCCGCACGTGAGTGGTGTCGTTAGAAGCGCCTCGGCGAGGGCTAGCTAAATATGTAATAAACTAAGGTAGGTGTAATATAAAAATTAAAGTTATGGTCCAAAAACTAGTTTTTCATTTCAACATTTTTTCGAGCTATCCGCACGTGAGTGGTGTCGTTAGAAGCGCCTCGGCGAGGGCTAGCTAAATATGTAATAAACTAAGGTAGGTGTAATATAAAAATTAAAGTTATGGTCCAAAAACTAGTTTTTCATTTCAACATTTTTTCGAGCTATCCGCACGTGAGTGGTGTCGTTAGAAGCGCCTCGGCGAGGGCTAGCTAAATATGTAATAAACTAAGGTGGTGTAACATAAAAAATTAAAGTTATGGTCCAAAAACTAGTTTTTCATTACAACATTTTTTCGAGCTAGCCGCACGTGAGTGGTGTCGTTAGTAGCGCCTTGGCGAGGGCTAGCTAAATATGTAATAAACTAAGGTAGGTGTAATATAAAAAATTAAAGTTATGGTCCAAAAACTAGTTTTTCATTACAACATTTTTTCGAGCTAGCCGCACGTGAGTGGTGTCGTTAGAAGCGCCTCGGCGAGGGCTAGCTAAATATGTAATAAACTAAGGTAGGTGTAATATAAAAAAATAAAGTTATGGTCCAAAAACTAGTTTTTCATTACAACATTTTTTCGAGCTAGCCGCACGTGAGTGGTGTCGTTAGAAGCGCCTCGGCGAGGGCTAGCTAAATATGTAATAAACTAAGGTAGGTGTAATATAAAAAAATAAAGTTATGGTCCAAAAACTAGTTTTTCATTACAACATTTTTTCGAGCTAGCCGCACGTGAGTGGTGTCGTTAGAAGCGCCTCGGCGAGGGCTAGCTAAATATGTAATAAACTAAGGTAGGTGTAATATAAAAAAATAAAGTTATGGTCCAAAAACTAGTTTTTCATTACAACATTTTTTCGAGCTAGCCGCACGTGAGTGGTGTCGTTAGAAGCGCCTCGGCGAGGGCTAGCTAAATATGTAATAAACTAAGGTAGGTGTAATATAAAAAAATAAAGTTATGGTCCAAAAACTAGTTTTTCATTACAAAATTTTTTCGAGCTAGCCGCACGTGAGTGGTGTCGTTAGAAGCGCCTCGGCGAGGGCTAGCTAAATATGTAATAAACTAAGGTAGGTGTAATATAAAAAAATAAAGTTATGGTCCAAAAACTAGTTTTTCATTACAACATTTTTTCGAGCTAGCCGCACGTGAGTGGTGTCGTTAGAAGTGCCTCGGCGAGGGCTAGCTAAATATGTAATAAACTAAGGTAGGTGTAATATAAAAAAATAAAGTTATGGTCCAAAAACTAGTTTTTCATTACAACATTTTTTCGAGCTAGCCGCACGTGAGTGGTGTCGTTAGAAGCGCCTCGGCGAGGGCTAGCTAAATATGTAATAAACTAAGGTAGGTGTAATATAAAAAATTAAAGTTATGGTCCAAAAACTAGTTTTTCATTAGAACATTTTTTCGAGCTAGCCGCACGTGAGTGGTGTCGTTAGAAGCGCCTCGGCGAGGGCTAGCTAAATATGTAATAAACTAAGGTAGGTGTAATATAAAAAATTTAAGTTATGGTCCAAAAACTAGTTTTTCATTACAACATTTTTTCGAGCTAGCCGCACGTGAGTTGTGTCGTTAGAAGCGCCTCGGCGAGGGCTAGCTAAATATGTAATAAACTAAGGTAGGTGTAATATAAAAATTAAAGTTATGGTCCAAAAACTAGTTTTTCATTACAACATTTTTTCGATCTAGCCGCACGTGAGTGGTGTCGTTAGAAGCGCCTCGGCGAGGGCTAGCTAAATATGTAATAAACTAAGGTAGGTGTAATATAAAAAATTAAAGTTATGGTCCAAAAACTAGTTTTTCATTACAACATTTTTTCGAGCTAGCCGCACGTGTGTGGTCTTGGTAGACAATATTTAGATAGGAATTAAGTTTTTGTTACTTTTTTGTTTGTTGTGTTTCTTTATTATATTTGTGTTTAGATAGGGTTAAAGTAAATAAAACTTTATTATAAGTATAAATTTTATTCATATTTATATTCCTCGCCCAACTCCTCGAATAATTTCCGACTGAGTCTGTAATTTCCTACAAACTCGAAGTCGAGAATTTCGCTAATATTTAGTTGATTGAGCAGGCGGCGCCGCTTCCTTCTACGCTCTAAACGTTCTTCACGTAAAGCAGCTTCGATTAAAAGCATTCTTGAAGCCATTTCCAACAATTTTCTCACAATATTCACAAAACTAAACGTAAAACGAAAATCAAAAGGTAACACTTTTGGTTTCGTCAAATTTGAGGTTAAAATTACGAACAATCGTCTGTCAAATTCAAATATTCGTTCGGAAGATTTCGAATTAGAGTAGGTTTAGAGAATCTTAACGATAAAAAATGTTCGTTCGTCCGAAATTTCGGAACGAAATGGAACCGTGGTAGGAAAGACGCGAAATTTCGTTCGAAACTTCGTTTTTCGTTGAATAAGAGTAGACCTCAGTCGAATATTCGATATCGCTCGATTTGGATTTAATTTAGACTTCTTCAAAGTAGTTTTACGAGTAGTTCTTCCGAGAAGCGACATGTTAGTAAACTGTTTGTTTACAATCACAAAGCTACGTAAATGTTTACTGTTGGTGTGTGTAATACGATATTAAAATTTACGGATAATAACTAGATAAATGATAATGTGTAACTAACCGGTGTTAATGACCTACCTAGGTGTAGATATTATATTCGTGAGTGATTATCACTTAAACAATGTAAGCAAGTACCTACCCAAACGTATAGGTACCAACTTCGGAGCGTCGCGCGTAAGTATCTAGGTAGGTATGTATTATCGCTACGAACAGATGAGTGAATGAAACACCCACCTAACTATGTATAACACCGGCAAGTATTTACCTAAGTGTCCGGTCACTAGCGTTGTATATTATGTATACTAGGTATGTATAAAGAATTGGATAAAGAAAATGAACTTATATGGTTTATAAATTCCGATAGTTGCTACATACGTAGGTAATTAACTTTGTGTTCGCAGGGACAACAAAATAACCACGTAACCATATAGAATATTCACTCGTAGGTAGGTAATCAAAACGTCCTGTCGATAGAAGCGGTTAAAGATATTTCGATCCACCTACAGTGAGTAATAATACTCGCAAGCACTGTGATGAATTTAATTTTTAAGTATATTAATAATTATATATTATTATAATATATTATATAATAATAATATAATAATTTAACTTAATTTACCTATTGTGAACTATAAAAGTATGCACCGATAATTTTAGGTAATAGTGATTGCACCTTTATTCCACGATAGGTACAACGTTAAGAAGCTAGTAAGTAAGTATATGCAGTACGATTATTTTGTGGTTAGATCTGCATACCTACCTACAGGCAAACTGGTCGGAAATATCCAATGGTTGGAAATCCTTGTTCGATGGTGATAGAAAGGTCGAGAAACGTGACGTAGGAAAGTAGGTATAATGAAATATTGAGAAAACAGGTAATTTTGATGCACTGGAATAACTTAGAATGCGATAAATTACGATATATTTTGTTAAAACCGTAGATTGTTTTCGATTATTCTAAGCTACGAACGATAACCAGAAAATACCAGATAAATAAATATGGCGGTAAGAATGAAATGAAAGCTCCCGGGTTTCGGCACCAAAAAGATGTGGCAACTCGCTGCTTCTGCAGCGATATAATTGCTACACTGGGGAGACCAGGTTGTGGTCTTACGATAAAAGGAAGATTAATACGTTGTTCAGGTACTAGGCAGGCAATCGCAGTAAAGATACAATGCACGCACATACCTCGGACTGCGACCCGCACCAGCCGTTGAGCTTCCACCTCTCGCGATGATGATTGTCTTCGTTGCTGATTTGCACGGAATAGACACAGTTTTGGTAACAAGATGATTAAACGATTTATAAACGATGTACTTTGTGCGATGCGCGCGCGCGGTGCGATCGGTTTTTAAACTCGTAACGTTCTAGCGCTGTCACTCCGTCGGTCTCCTACCTTTATTTATGAACGTGCATGACAGCCAATCAAAATTGGCGTTTCGATACTGCGCTGGAGCGGAATACCGGAACAACGTTTTGTTATTTTATGAAAATGAAACACCATGATACAAACAGGATTATTTAAAAGTAAATAAATAAATAATGTATATAAATAAATAAGGTTGTAGATACAGCTTATTTCAAGATGATGGACTATATCAATGGTCAATGACAGCAGTAGTACATTGATTAATTTGTATGATTGGTTAATAAGAATCATATGCATTCTAGTAAAAGTTAATCCACACTGTGGAAAGTACCTATTTTATCAGTATGATAAATTATATAATTTTAAATATATAATTTATCATACTATGATAAATTATAATTTATAATTATAATACCCTATGGTATAGGGTTTGTAATATACACCAAATAATTGGGTAAAATTATGCAAATGTGGTGGCATGTCTAAGATAAGAAAGGTTACTAGTCAGTACAGTATCTAGACTTCCTAATTTGATATAGGCTTTAGTTATTAGCCATATTACAGGGAAAAATATGCAAGAAACAACTTATTATATTTGGTTTCTAAAAACTTGTTTTATAATCTGGAAAAGTTAATTGGAAAATTAGTTACAACAGGCATGCTAACACATGTTATTGTATATACCTATGGCTTGTTTACAAATTAAGCAAACCATAATTATCAATAAGTAATAGGCTAGTTGACTAATTTTGAAACACTGTTTAATTCCTTACCATGGTGCCTGATCTGAACAAAAAACAATACAAATGCAAGAAAAACCATCATTTACATTACGTATTTTCGTTTTCAAAAAGTTGATTTAAATTTAGCTCAAAAATCTCAAAACTGTCATGGCGTCTTGGATGACGTTCCACTGTGCAAAATAATCCTATTATTTAGCTAAAATGTTAACAACACAAATGACGTTTCGGACATGTATCGTACTTTGTGACGTCACGCATCTGATTGGTGTTTTCTGTCACGTGACTGAACACCTAATTTTGCTGAATTTATTTTACGAAAATAAGAATAATCTTTTGGGTTTATTAATAACAACTGTGTCGTTTATAATTTTCACATCAAAAGTAATCCATGGAAACTCTTAACCATCCAATTTGCTTCTAATGGAAACAAGCCTATTGACTGACATGATGTAGTTAAAGTATACTAACATTCAGATAGAAAGCTGGATCTAGAGTGATGGGCTAAGTAATTGATTTATTTATTATCAAATAACATGTACAGCATGTACCTACAACAATGTCAAAACTGTTTATTAAAATAATTGTTTTAAATATTACATAGGATGGTTTGAAAAGCCCCTAGGATGCTGTCCTTTTGTAATAATTTTTGACGTTTGATAAGTGCTACTTTGTAGCCCAAGTTAAATAAATAATTTTTGATTTTGAAGCCTCCAGAAGTGCACGATTTATGTTTACAAGAACAACTGAGTTCAAGGACATTAGAGTATATTTGATTAATATTTAAATACACTGGATAGAGATAACATCCAATATTACAAAATTTAAATAGCTTATATATCCCTAGCAATAAAAGATTTCCAAGAGATAAGCAATACCTTGACATTCTGTTACAAGAAGTTCAAGAGGAACGAAAGTATAATATCCTGTATTAAGGGAATGTGTGGCACTCAGCACCCATATTTAATCTATCATCATCCATAAATGGCTGTAGACTAAGGATAGAGATATTTGGTTTTTTGAATCCAAATTAAGTTAAATAAAACAAAAGACTTAAGAAAAATCCCACAGAATGAATAATAAGTTGGAAATTAATAATAAAATAGTCTTGCAAATTATAGTTAAACTTAGAAAATCTTATAAAGGGTACTTAATTTATACTGCATACTAATTAATATGAAATGTATACAGGGTGTCCGGTAAATAGTACGACAAACTGTGGTGGCTGATACTGATACCTTAGGTTAGGTCCTATCAAATGAACACAACATATGTTCCCCAAAAAGTTACAGGTTTCGAGTTACAATCGATTTTCGGAAATTTAAGAATTTTCTACCTTGCATTAGACTTTTCCAATTTTTTTGCTGATTAATAGTTTTTGTAATACTTTTTGTACATCAAATTAATCTTGAATAGTTACTCTACGCTTTAGTAAGTCTCATATTTATCTAAAAGGAGAATATATTGACGAAAACGCCATTCGTTTCACAATTTTCACTTTTCGTTTTTCTTACTGCTCAACTTTGAACTGCAGTGGTGAAAAATAAATGTGTGTAGGAGTTTTGTACAACAATCTTAAAAACTTGCTTGAATATTGGTGATTTTGGGAAGGTAAAATACTTGCGTATTGTCCTTACAAAATTTGACAAAACAAGCTGCTGAAGTACACATGGGCTTATTTGTTGAAATATTTCTAATGTAAATCTGAGGAAAAATGAGACGTAACAAATTAGGTGTTTTCTTCTCGCTATTAACTCTCTATGCCAGATTAAAACATGTTTTAGTGTAAAGTTACCTTTTCCTTCAGTACTTTCTTACTAGATGAATCGATTTTATAACACTTTATTTTTCATGCAACAAAAATGAAATAGCTGGTTTTGGACGCCCAATTCATCTGCCCTGGTATCCCTGATTAGAGGAGGCTCTTACTTCAGGCCCATACTGCACTTAGCACCCATTTTCCCAAACCATATTGGATCGTTCAACTTGCCTAGAATGTATTTACAAAGAGTGGAGAGAGTCTTATAAGAAACCGGTCAAGTTAGAGATGGACAGGCAAACCAAGGGTTCCGTAACTTTGCAAAAAATTTAACACATTTTTTTTTTATTTCCTTGTTTTCCAAATTGAAATTGGCCACAATTATTTTGTGTAACTAGTTAGTCGCTAGAAGAAAATACCTCATTTCACTGGACAGTGACGATCCACGTTAAGTTACGTCTCATTTTTCCTCAGATTTACATTAGTAATATTTCAACAAATAAGCCCATGTGTACTTCAGCAGCTTGTTTTGTCAAATTTTGTAAAAAAGTACGCAAGTATTGTACCTTTCCAAAATCACCAATAAACAAGCAAGTTTTTAAGATTGTTGTACAAAACTCCTACATACATTTATTTTTCGCCACTACAGTTCAAAGTTGAGCAGTAAGAAAAACGAAAAGTGAAAATTGTGAAACGAATGGCTTTTTTCTCAATATATTCTTCTTTTAGATAAATATGAGACTTACTAAAGCGTAGAGTAACTATTCAAGATTAATTTGATGTACAAAAATTATTACCAAAGCTATTAATCAGCAAGAAAAATGGAAAAGTCTGATGCAAGGTAGAAAATTCTTAAATTTCCGAAAATCGATTGTAACTCGAAACCTGTAACTTTTCGGGGAACATATATGTTGTGTTCATTTGATAGGACCTGACCTAAGGTATCAGCCACCACAGTTTGTCGGACTATTTACCGGACACCCTGTATATGTTATGCCTCCTGAAAAATTCCAGGTCCAGAGGTTCTTAATACTTTTACTTTGATGTGGCAAGAATATTTATTATATGGGTTTTATCTATCCAAGTTAAAATAATAAAGTCGAACTCATTTAACGGCAACTAATACCGTTGGCCTTCACAACCTTTGGAGCATCTCCGGTGTTGAATATGCTCACATCAAAGCTAATATATGTTTATTGAATTGTATAGACTAGAACTATTTAAGTTCTCCCTCCAGAGATTAAATTACTCTTTATACAGCACACATACTCTGATTGCTGCAATCCTTATCAGGCAAGCGTGGATGATAGAGGCTAATCACCAACATCAAATTTTCAAGTGTTATAAATTTTGCTGGACCATCTATAAAAAAAAAAAATAGTATGGACCTATGGCCTATGGCACTCCACTTTTGCCATGATTTATGCTTTTTTAACAAAGTATTTATACCAGGCTCTGCTTATAGTGCTTTACTCATAAGTCAGCCCCTTTGCTAATAGGCTCTAAAATTGGGGGAGGGGATCACATAAGAATGCCTATTTTAGGGATAAGCTTAAATAATATATATGGTGAATTACAAACCACTATTTTCAAATTGTCATATAACATAGGATCCAAATAAAATTTCAAGTGAATCACAACATCAAATTCTTAATATAATATTAACAAATTAACTGTCCCGCCAATAGACACAATAGTTAAACAATGGAAGTGTTCATGTGACTCATGAGGACAGGGAAATGGTTAAGTCTTGGTAGCCTCACCAAGAATCTGATGGTTTATTGCTTGCACTAGGCACGGCACAGTGGACACAAAATTCTTTCATTAAAATATAATTTACTTATATTTATTAAAATAAATAGATGGCTGAATATGGGTTAAGTGAAGTTGAGTTAAGATTGTGCCAATATTATCATTACTGATAAGTTTAAAAACCCGGCAATGGGCTGTATGCAGCCAAATTTTTACTTAGCTTTTTTGGATCAATTGAGATTTTCTCAGCCTAAGTAATATTTACTTAAGATTCTAGAGATAGAATACTTTAAATAATTTATATACCTATGCAGTGCAACAACCGAAAAAAAGTTAAAAAAAAAAAACAACTTAAGTATATCACATTTTTGAATGAAGAACATTCACACATAGTTAAATTGGTTTTCTGTCTCCAGTCACTAGTAGAAGATGGATTAGAAAGTACTGTTCTGTAGGCGGTATTGATGCTAATGTTTTTTCAGGGCATGTAGTACACGCCATACCATTGCACCTATGGTTAAGACAAAAGATTTTGTTCTAGATGTAATTACACAGACTGCCGGATAAATAATAGCAAGATTAGTATTTTTCTATTTAGCAGTTTGGCCAGGTTTTGTTGTGCTTAATGCAAAATAATTTAAACTTAATACTGGTTACTTATGTTCACAGGATTGCTATGAAGAGTCTTAAGACATTGATTGTTTTTCTGTCAATAATACTGGCTATCTTGTAACATTGTGTTACCTACTAGGATTGTTGATTAAGGAACTTGTTCAGGATAATTCAAAGCAGAAACTCAAGTTTAGTTTGTTTAATTGATTGCATCTAACTATTAAGAGTTGACTGCACAAGTGCATGCATGTACTTATGTATATAACATACCTAATAACGTAACGTTGGATGACCGAGCTTGGTCCCAAGCCACGCTGCCGATCCGATTTGGTGGGCTTGGTGTACGTAAAGTTTCCAGTCTAGGCTTACCAGCATTTTTGTCTTCGGTCCACAGCACTGAAAGATTAACCAGGCAAATCTTAGGGTCTTCTCTGGTTGATTTTCAGATTCTGTGCATGACTGAGGCAGTAAATAGTTGGGAATTGTCCTGCCCGGGCACAGATCTACCCGAGCAACGTTCTTCTCAGAGGCAGTGGGACGAGCCGCTTTGCAGTTTGATACGGAAAGAATTAATTAATACGTCAATCAACACTGCAGAGCGCGCGCGTCTCCTGGCTGTGGGAGAATGGGAATCGGGCCTCTGGTTACAGGCACTTCCGTCAACCACTCTTGGTACGATTTTGGATGACAATACTTTCCGGCTCGCCATCAGTTTACGTTTAGGTATACCTTGTGTCGCATGCCATCGGTGTCAATGCAGTGAAACAGTCGATTGCCTCGGTCACCATGGCCTGTCCTGCAGCAGAAGCGCAGGACGTATATCCCGTCACGCAAATATTAATGACATTATTCGTCGTGCTCTTGTCATTGCCGGTGTACCAGCTGTTTTGGAACCCAATGGTTTGGTGCGCAGCGATGGTAAGAGACCTGACGGTATGTCATTGTTGCCTTGGAAATTGGGTCGGCCTTTGGTGTGGGACGCAACGTGCGTCGACACTCTTGCGCCATCCCACGTTCTAAGTTCGGCGGCCTCTCCTGGCGCTGCTGCTGGAGCTGCGGAGACCCTTAAACGGCGAAAGTATAATAACCTAATGGGTAATTATATTTTCGAGCCGTTTGGGGTTGAAACGCTCGGGTCATGGGGTCCGAGTGCACGAAATCTTTTTAAAGAACTGTCAAAACGTTTGGTAGACTCTACTCGTGATCAGAGAGCTGGTTTGTTCCTTGCACAGAGAATCGGCATAGCCATTCAACGTGGCAATGCTGCCAGCCTTCTGGGCACGTTTCCTGCCATTGACAAGGATGACGATGAGTATTTTGACGCGTGTTAGTTTTATTTATTTATATAAGATTTAATTTTAGTCTTTGTTTGTTCTTGTATTAGATTTAACTATTGAATTGTAAATAAAGATTAGATACATACCTAATTAATTATTTTATGTTTTATCTCAACTTTACCATCTCTCTGAACATCTGCATGGTTAATAAACATATATCGAGAACGAGGCACGAAATATAATAGATGATCAAAAGAACTTACCTGATGTTCGATCATTATTATATGAAGTGCCTCGTTCTCGATATATGTTCCCTACCCATCCCACCCTTAGGTAAAATTGAGATAACCTACGAGACTCTAAAGGAATGAAGTTTGACAGGTGAGCAAAGCCAGTGTTACCATATACTTTTGAGTCTGAAAAAGCGTATAGTTGCCAGCCAACGCGAGGTAGCTGCATGGTTAATAAACATATATCGAGAACGAGGCACTTCATATAATAATGATCGAACATCAGGTAAGTTCGTTCTCTTTATTTGTACCATATAGGCGTGTAGATTAAATAATAGGGTAGATGACTAGGTGTGAAAAGTCAAAATTTATTTAGTCCGCCATATACAGGGTGTTACGGAAAAAGCAATAACTAACCGAAAGGGTTAAAGATTAAATCTGGTATAGAGCCAGTTTACGAAAGTTGAGCGCATGGTGAGTTGATTAAGCAATGTTTTCCATTTTTTTGCATGAATTCATCGATATCTAAAGGAAAACATACCAAACGTGGCACTGCTCTACAGGCATATCTTATCGACTCTTATTAAATGTTAAGTTAAGCTACATTACTTCAGCAGTCTGTGAGCCTAGTACTTCTGGGCAATGTGTCGCCACCTTGTCACTGCATTTCACACAGAAACGATGGCGCCAACAGGTCGAGTGTACTTACAAACGCAAAAACAAACTCTAGGTCCCTCCGGTCGAGAAACCAAAAATATTCAGTAATTATTTATTTACCTATTTACGTTGTGCTATGGTTAATATGAATAAATAAATCGAGTCTACGATATTACAAGAGTTACCTACAAAAAAAACCGTCAATAAACCGCTTAAACTAAAAAATATCTATTATGTTTGAATAAATATTATCTTAACATACAGTTTTTAAGGATGTGGACGCATCACGAAGCGTCCTTTGTATAGCATGCACAAGGTTGCACTTGGTCATAGACCTCGTTAGGTTCAGGCAGTAAATCTGCTGTAATAATCCTGAATGCTCCAGCTTTTTCATATGTGCTACTGTATCACTGCACCAAGTAATCCGAATTTTTAATGTAGCTCCAAAGTAGGATTCACTGTTACTTAGACATTACTAATTCACTATGCACAAAATGAGTATACCGGTGTTTAATAATAATATGTGTCCTTAAGTCCTGATGTGAAAAATAAACATTCATTTGATAGTTCCTGTCATCCACAACCACGTGTCATAATTATTTTTTCTCTTTTGTCTGGCCCTCCGAACACCAAAAAGTATGTATTACTTTAAATAAGGTTGTAGTAACTTAATGTTCGTCCGTTAGTCTTGGCTTAAAGATCAGAGCCGAAATAGGCGATGGGAACTTCTTAAAATCTGGACGTATGTGGCTTTCGTAACCTATTTTCTTAGAAAAGATTCAATTGAAACACGTACATTAAAATATTAAAACCTTTTTGAAAGTAAGATCATACTTTATGGCAGTCGGTCAGACAAAAGAGGAAGAAAAAGTATGACAGGTTGCATGCACTTGACGGAAACTGTCAGCAGAAAGTTTGTTGTGTAATTTTAATATCCCACCCAACAGCACTTTTTTGTACCAGGGAATTAGAAGACACAAGTAGCGTTGCAGCAATCACACTCACAACAAAGTATGTTTCGACAGTAGTTCGGGCGCGAGTGCAAGTTCGTAGTTAAGTGTCCAATGTCCATGAACACCAGAACCGATTTCATTAGGATTTTTTCGTAGGGGTGCGTTGAGAACATTTTGTACGAGTGCAGTGTGAATAATGTGTGATAGTATTACAATCCAAAGTGCTCATTGAGGACTGGTAACAGCAGATATGTTGCATGACGTCCAAAACTCGATGAACGAGCAACCTTGTTCATAAAATTAGTACAAAGGCAAATCTTTAAAAATGTAAGTTATTATTATTAATTATGTTACAATTTAATTACGCTACATTTGAGTAGGTACACCACACACACAACACACACTACCCAGACAGTTTAAAGTCGATATGTTTACTTCTGTACTATTGTAGGATCACGAAATAAACGCCGTAGTTGTAAATGTGTTATTAAACTGATTATTTATTGGTACCTAGTGTTTGATTATTCTTTGGGATTGCGCGCGCGGCGGTCTTGACAAGACGGCGCTGTTGCCCGGTTTATACCTATTACCTGCAAAGTACTAGGCTCACAGACTTCTGAAGCGATAGATCATACCTTACATTTGAGGTTGACGTCATAGGATATTGACCCTCGTAGTGAGGTGACACGTTCATCAATATTAGATATCGATAAATTATTTAAAAAAAAATAGGCCAAAATTATTTAATAATATTATCTTTAGCTTAAATTTTATATGCTGGCTATATACCAGATGTACTCTCCAACCATTTTGGATGCTATTAGCCTTTCTGTAACACCCTGTAGATAATCAAAATATAATAGACACGTATTTAAACTTTTATCAAATCAATAGAAAATACGAAGATAAACCGCTTTAAAGTTCAGGAGTGGGGGCTTGTGACGTCACGGCTAGGTACAAATTGTACGTGGACGTGACGTCACGCAAGAATTGTACTCGCTTTATCTTCATTCTCATTCATCTTGTAGATACTTTATTTACACAATATACATATTAAAGGTCAGCGCACGCTATAACATTGTGCTTTAATAATAATAGTACAATAATGTTTATTTATTTGTAAGAATATTGTTACATCAGGTGTTACATTAAAAAAAGTCCATAATATTCAGCTGTCTCCATCGTACAAATATTTAAAAAAATACATTCTGAAATGGGAAGTTATTAAGAAGAAGAAGAAGTCATAACATAAACAGGAAACAGTATAATAACTAAAATAATAAAATAGAAAAACAATTACGTTGCATTGCACAAAAAAATACTGATTATTATAATATATGATGAATGAATTTGTGCTCTGTACCCTACCCCGGACCCTTCGGATACCTTCCTTGGGCATTAGCAATGAGCAGCGCACCACTTAAAAACACAATAATAACATAATTTATTAGCAATCAACATGTAAAACGTCACAACCACGTCTCCTTAGCTCTGTCGCGTCTCTGAAAAGCGCCTTGCTCCGAAAATAGCGTCGAATTTGGGACAGCTGTCTGCGCATGAGCAGTGCGAGGTGCGCGGGCGCACGTGCGCGAGCGTCACGCGGCGAGCTGTGTGTTGTGGAGTGTTGTGTACTGCTGGCGGCCATGTTGTGCGGAGCGCTGCTGCTGCTGGCGGCCGCGGCCGCTGCACAGGACATCGTCATTGGTGAGTTTTACACGCATATACTGGCTACTGGACCACATATCACTTATTCCAGTAGTTCTTCAGGATCTGTTAAAAATATACTTTCTTGCTGTCGTTTAAAGCTTAAGTTACTATTCGCAAGAGGGGTTTTTTCCTATTTGGCGTAATATTATTGTTGCTGGTTATCTACAATCCAAGTAGTCTGTCCGGAAAGAGAACCCTCTTGTGATTGTGGGTGGTCTTGATAATATTTTAATGCAATGAGTTTAATCTTGTCATAATGTTGTTTACAATTTACGCCGCGAAGCGTCTCTCTCAGAACAAACTCTTTCAAGTTCCCTCGCCTTGTGTGTGTATTACTGTGATGTATGTACCTATGTTTAGGTTACATCTTGGCTTCATTAAAACCACTTTTTCACCTCCGATTGAGATTAAATTTATTTAAATTAAATTATGATACTCACGAGCTAGTTTGATGATGGAGCCCAAAGGTGGCCATAGGAACGTCATTTCGAAACAACGAAATCCCATGCTGTTCGGGCTTGTTTGGGCTTGTCTTTACTAGTTTTATAATCTAAGATGATTTAAAAACTTTATAAAATACAGAGACCTTTTTCCTTTATTTCTCAAAGTTTTAGATGTATGGTTAATGGTGTGGTGTGCAGGAGTGGTGGAGCAGCCGGCGCGCGCGCTGCAGCTGGCGGCGGCGGTGGACGCGGCGCTGGGCGAGGCGGGCGCGGCCGCGGTGGCGGCGCTGGAGCCGGCCGAGCCGCTGGCGCCGCCGGGCGCGGTGTGCGCGGCGCGGCTGGCCACGGCGGCCGTGTGCGGCGGCGACGCGCGGGCCGCGCGGCTGGCGGCGGCGGGCGCGGCGCGCGCTGCGCTGCCCCTGCTGCTAGTAGACCACGCGCCCGCCGACGCCACCTGGGAGGCCATCGAACTCTACCCGCATCCTGAAGTGTTGGCGCAGGTCCTTCCTGAGCCTCGTACTGCTCATAATAATTTTTATTGACGTTTTAATTTTAGTAAGTTGAAATATAGGTATTTCGGATGGTATGGTTGAAGTTTACCATAATAATGTGAAACAGGCTTGTGCGGAGCTGTGCGAGGCTAAGGGATGGGAGCGCGCCGTGCTCCTGCACGAGGGGAGCGCACGCGGCGCCGCTATGCTCACAGCCGGAGACCGCGCGCTGGCGCTGCTGGCGCGCCAGCTGCCGCCCAGCCAGGAGGACGCGCTGCTTAGGTTCATAAACATTTGATTGATTTATGTATTTACTGGACGTCTCACTTACGAGTGACTGTAATTAACTGACGGATTTTGATTTTACAGAAATTTACTACTGGTGCTGAAAAAGTCTGGTTTGACGAATTTCATAATTTGGTGCAACGCAGAGTGCTCGGTGCGAGTGCTAGACGCAGCGCAGCGCGTGGGCCTGCTGAGCGAGAAGCATTCCTACATCCTGCTGTCACTGGACCTGCACACGCAGCCGCTCGAGAACTACAGCCACGGCGGCGCCAACGTCACGGGTACGAGCCGCACCCGCTCGCGCCGGCCTGCCCGCGTCGCACGCTGACTCTCGCTCTGCGCAGGCTTGCGGCTGTTCGACCCGGAGTCGGCGGAGGTGGCGCAGGTGATGGCGCACTGGCGGCGCATGTACGCGGCGCGGCTGCGGGGTGCGGGCGGCGACGAGCAGGAGCCGCGCGAGGCGGCGGAGATCGCGCTCGCGCCGCCTACCGCGCTGCTGCTGGCGCACCTGGGCGCGCAGCTGGCGGCCGAGGCCTGGCGCCGGCTGCAGCTGCCGCCCGCCGCGCCCGCCGACTGCGACTCGGGCGCGGGCGCCTTCCATGCTGACACCCTGCTCAACTATCTGCGCTCGGTGAACGCTTTTTCTAACTTACCTATAATGATGTATGCTGATGTATGTAAGTTTGTTAGTTTAGGACAAAACTTGCAAACTAAATTAATACCACTTTCAACTTCAACATGCGGTGGTGATAAAGTTTTGCTTACTTACTTGCTTACATACTTAAGTTTTACATAAGTATGTAAGTTTGTGTAAAAGAAATCATCATCATCATCATCTGCCTAGCCGTTTCGCAAACTACGTTGGGGTCGGCTTCGAGTCTTTCCGCATTTACTTGAATACTGTTTGTTACATGGGGCAACGGCCTTTTTTTTTTATACAGGTGAAACTCATTTATGAGCTAGCCTTGCATCTCCATGGGGGGTGGGGATGCAAGAGTCCGGGCTTCCAGAGCCTTGAAAAAGGCTCCGACTACTCCGGCAAAACACCTGGTGCTATCTTTCGCCTTAGTGGCGGCGTTACGGGACCAACCGAAGTCTTTGCACCATAACGCCCCCGGTGACTGCCCGCTTAGTGGCGGGCCCGACATGACCTATATCCTATGCCTGAGGGAGGACAGTGGGGGCAGTGTATGACACTACACCACCCCCACCCAGCAAAGAAGGAGACGCGTGCAAAGAAGGCTGAGGGACCCCCGTCCCCGCCCTCTGCGTTCCCCCCAGGGCAGGTCTGGCTACGGCGGTGCTTGTCCGCGCCCTACCCACCCGCCGTCGGCGGAGCAATGGAGCGGAAGGGTCAGCCTCCTGCTCGCGCTCCGAGGTCTCTTTCTGTGAAATGACAATCTCGCAGAAATGAGACACAGCCCGCCAGACATCATCGTCCGGGCAGGTCCGGGCCAGTAACTCCACGCAGGACACGGCGCTCAGTTTCGAAGGCCGTGCAGACATGGGGCAACGGCCTATCTAACCTCCACAACCCATTTTAGTGAGTAACACAGTATCAGTGATAAAAGAACAAACTTATTTCCAGTTGGTAGAGACTCTTTTCTACTGCTGAGTTAAAGACGTCAAGGCTTGACGGTCAAGCATCGGCCTTACGCATTGTGCGTGTATCTGGTGAGAGAGTGTACAATGAGTGTGCGCGCAGGAGGAGTGGAACAGCGAGGACGGCGTGGGGCGGCTGCTGGGCGGCGCGGTGACGTGGGAGCCGGACGGCGGGCGGCGCGAGGTGCAGCTGCAGGTGGTGGAGCTGGCGCGCGGCGGGGCGCTGGCGGCGGCGGGGCTGTGGGCGCCGCGCGCGGGGCTTAGCTGGACGCGCCGCGCCGCGCCCGCCGCCGCGCCGCCGCCCGACTCCATGACCAACCGCACCTTCACCGTGCTCATAGCGCAGGTACTCTACGCCACACAAGGGATGAGACAAACATCGCAAATCCGAACCCTGTTTTAGACCAATTTATTTTCGCCTTTCAAGTTCCGTTTTATGATTGTCATGTAGCGAAAATGCATAGCTTTATTAAGTAGATGGCGAATTTACCATAATACTTCATAATGGACTGGCCAGTCAGTCTAGTGGTTAGTGGTCCTAACTGCTAAATCGAAGTACGTGGGTTCGATGCCCACCTTGAAAAAATTCTGGCGAGATGAGCGTATCAAGACCAACAGGAAGGCATTGCAAACTCAATTTATACAGTAAACTTACATAGCTATAATACGAACTCAGTTGCAGTGCTCCAAGCTGACTTCCTTGTTTCAGAACAAGCCGTATGTCATGATGCAGGAATCTATGGACCGTCTGTCTGGCAACGATCGCTACGAAGGTATTGAACATTAAATTCCATTGTTTTGTAAAGTTTATACAAAATCTCGCATGTAATTTGGTCTCGAGAAAATAAATTTGGTTCACAAACATGTCACTGAAAGTTAACTAAATAATTAGTAACGTAAACGCTCCTATTACCGCCAGTTTAAGCCACGTTCACATTTATGTGCAAAAAATAAGCACATGTATGCTTAATAACAGTAGTGCTATTCTGTAACATCATTTTCATGTCTCGACAGCGGAATCCGCGGTGAGATGTCAAATACGTATTCTCGAATTTGAATTCTAAATCAAGGACAAATTGGGTTCACTTTTGAAGTGAGCTTTATTGTCACTCAGGTGAAGCTCGATATCGAAATTATTTACAGAATAGACATACTGGTGTCATTTTTTATTTTTTTTCAAGTTCTTAAATTAATGATCTTGTTAGTCAGATATATAGAAAAAAAGAGAAAAAATTAAATAAAGATTAAAAAAAAATACAAATTGATGAAACGGGCTATGCTCCTATTACCGACTCAAACAATGGGTGTGTTCCTATTACCGTTTTTGTGGCACCTATTACCGACCGCAATGAACAGAACAAATTCAGTCAAATAAAAATGCTCGTGTGGGTTTAATTTTAGAATACAGAGTGTTATAATTAACAGCTTAACAGAGCTTTTAATCAGTGTCAAGAAATATGCTAATCGAAATACTCATCATCATCATCGAATATACTAAGTCAATATCATAAACCTTTGCTTAGCAGAGGGTTAAGAATTAAAGTAAGTGGAAGTCAATAGGTGATTTTGAAGTGTTTAATTTTAATGATAACTGAATTACTATTTTAGATATTTTCTAAATATTTAAAATTTTTATTAATGTTAATTACATTATATTTACCCACTTGTAATATAAATAAAAATAATTTCTGACACACTATTACCTAACTTACACAGTAAACTATAAGGGGTCCATAAAAAATTAAAAAAAGACGCACAGGCAAATTGAGAACCTCCTTCTTTTTGAAGTCGTTTAAAAAAGTACAGCCTAGGTACATGGGTAGTAGGTTCTATTAAAGAAAATCTGTATAACCTATTACCCGACCCAATGAAATGAATATGGTATTGAGTAAATGTACTGTTTTTTAGTATATTTGTATGATTATACAGGTGCAGTAGCTATGCTAATTTTGTATGGCGCTAATAGGTCAAATACTACTTGACATATTAACTAATCAAATTAGTATAGCCGACTGCTTATTAATTAATGCATTATACCATAAAAAGTAGAAATTAAAACATTTGTCAAAATCCTAACAACGACCTAGAGGTCGGTAATAGGAATAAAATTGAGTATATTGTTCCTATCACCGCCACATTTTAATATTGAATTTGAAGCTAAATAAAGCTATATCTCATTAAAATTTGTTACTATTTGTGTTTATAAAAGTATTAAGAAGGTATCAAAAGAATTAGAACGTTCATTAGATTGCTTTACAATTATATATTAAGCTAAACAATAAATAGGTGTTCTTACGTAATCGGGAGCGGGATACTACCAAATATGGAGTCCGAAGACAAACTATGAAATTATTCTTTAAATCGTTGATTTACTCGCACAAGCAAGTAATGAATATTTGCATTATAAATATATCTATATTTTCTCTAAAGCAACGACTTGCCTAACTTTAAAGCAACTCTTTAAAATGATAGTTTTATGAAACGGACGGTAATGGGTGCCGATTTAGAGGGGTCGTTATTAGGAGCGTTTACGTTATATAAGGAGATAGGCTCGCTGGGTTTACGTTAAAAAATGCGAAATAAACGAGTTTATTTCAACGAACAAGAGGTAGGCAGGTTCGAAATGGATACGGGATATATTTATTTATTTATTTATTTATTCCTTTAATTCAGGCAACTAGGGCCCATAGATAATACAATACTTATATAACATAACAATATCTATAAACTAATACATACAATTTACAAAAACAAAATATAAAAACTAATGCACACGAAGTGTCGGCATCGTGTTACGCTGCGTGGTGTCGCGTATCCTTCCTCGAAATTTTCGATAGACGACACCCTTCGGCCAAAACTCTTCCTTGAGGAAGGTCTCGATGTGGTGAGTTGGAACTCGCACCATGAACGACTTGAAGTTCGTGTTGTGGCGCGACTCCACCCTCAAGGTCCAGTTCGTCTTGGTCCGGACATACTCCACGACCTGTATGTCTATTCTGTTAATAATTTCGGTGACAGGTGAGAGTGAAGTGACAATAAAGCTCACTTCAAAAGTGAACCCAATTGGCCTTGATTTAGAATTCAAATTCGAGAATACGTATTTGACATCTCACCGCGGATTCAGCGCGGATTCCGCTGTCGAGACATGAAAATAATGTTACAGAATAGCACGGCAGCTCCACCGTCGTGGTGTGATGTACACGGGACACGTACAGCTGCGTCGTTGGTACTGCAGGACGCAGCAGGATGTTGGGTCCAGTTGGTGCGGTACCGCACTGGTTCCTACAAGGAGGCTTCTTTTTCTTCCTTTCTACCTTTATGAAGCCATCCTTGTCGCACGTGTCCTTCTTTGGACTACTCGGTGGCTGTGGTTTGCCACGAGATTGTTTCTCCCCTTTCGCTTTGGCCCGCTTTGTTTGCGTCACAGCGGGCTTGTTGGTGGCTGCAACTGCTGCGTAGGCGCGTTTAGGGGTCGATGTACCTACGCTAGCTTCAGCCGCACGTGTTGACACAGCGGCGGCGGCGGGACGGGGCGCATCGTCAGCGATATCAGCGACCGGTGACGCACTCGAATTCGCCGACTCAAAACTGATGATGGACGCATTTTGCGCCCCGCGACGTGTATTCACATTAATTTTGTCCGATGACCCACTTACAGAAATATAGTGAGAGCCGAGTAAAGGGTGGCGTGTGTGTTGGCAGGGTTCTGCATCGAGCTGATCGACCGCTTGGCCAAGCTGCTGCAGTTCAACTACACGTTCGTGGAGCAGGAGGACGGCGCGTACGGCTCCAAGGACCCGACCACGGGCAAGTGGAACGGCATGCTGGGCCGCCTCATGGAGGACGAGGTGCGTGCGCGGGCGGCGGCGGCGGCGGCTCGCGCCGGACTGTTGACGATGCGGTGTGTGACTGTGCGCAGGGCATCGACTTCGCGATCACGGACCTCACCATCACGGCGGAGCGCGAGCGCGCCGTGGACTTCACCACGCCCTTCATGAACCTCGGCATCAGCATCCTGTTCCGCACGCCCAAGCAGCCGGAACCGAAGCTCTTCGCGTTTCTGCTGCCCTTCTCTAATGGAGTGAGACATCAATTAACTTTAAATAAAATACTATAAACTCTTTGTATTACGAATCTGTTGTCATGTGAGTTAGAAGCACAGTATAGGATAACCGTGCGTGTGTCGGCCAGGTGTGGCTGTGCCTTGGGTTCGCGTACCTGGGCACGTCGCTGCTGCTGTACGTGGTAGGGCGGCTGTGCCACGAGGAGTGGCAGAACCCATACCCCTGCATCGACGACCCGCCGGCGCTCGAGAACCAGTTCACGCTGGCCAATGCGCTCTGGTTCAACCTGGGCGCCGTGCTGCTGCAGGGCTCCGAGATTGCTCCCGTGTTAGTATGAATCTACGACTTTTTAGTAATTCCTTATTTTGTTAATAGCAAGCTATGACGATAATATGATTTACGGAAATACAGTGTTTTGAAGTAGGTACATACATGTTGTAGTTATATTAAATCCAAACAGCCTGATTTGTCTGACGGTCGCAAAACGTTGATGCTGTGCGTAAGCTGATTGAGGAAGATCGACATGGGACATACCGCGAAATTCAGGCAAATTTAAACATTGGCATGAGTCAAATACAAATAATTTGCCTTTGTCTCCATAACCGGCCATGTTGCGACTATTCCTCTTGAGGGACAAATTACGGTTAATGCAGAATGGTATGCTAGCATTTGTTTGCCACAGGTCGTTTCTGAACTCCGTAAAGAGAACTGCAACCGCCGCATCATCCTCCATCACGACAATGCGAGTTCTCACACAGCGCTCAGAACAAAAGAGTTTTTAGAGCAAGAAAACATATAATTATTAGACCATCCGCCGTACAGTCCCGACCTAAGCCCTAATGATTTCTATACTTTCCCTAAAATAAAGAATAAATTGCGTGGTCAGAGATTTTCATCACCTGAAGAAGCTGTGGACGCCTACAAAACGGCCATTTTGGAGACCCCAACTTCCGAATGGAATGGTTGCTTCAATGATTGGTTCCATCGTATGGAAAAATGTGTCAAATTTCGCGGAGTTTACTTCGAAAAGCAATTAATACCTTTTTAAATAGTAATGTTGTGTCACTTCCTTTTTTCCCGAAATTTTCAGTACAGCCTATTATTATCAATTCGCTTATTATTATGGTGCCGTCTAACAGAGCGGCGCGGCGCGGCGCGAGCATGCGACATTTTATAAATAACTTACATGTTAAAACTTGTAATATCTTTCGAATGGAATGTCTAAATTGAATAATTCAAAAAGTCATATAATGGTATTAAAGCAGACTTAAATATGAAGTCATTTATTTTGATAAGGATTAATTCCAAAGTATAAATAAAAGAGCTTTTATAGCGGTGGCATTTATATAATATAATATAATAATCCAGCCTATAAACGTCCCACTGCTGGGCACAGGCCTCTTCCCATATAGAGAAGGCACGAGCATAGATCACCACGCTTGCTCTCTGCGGATTGGCGATTTCAGATACCAAATTTTGGAATCCAGGTTTCCTCACGATGTTTTCCTTCACCGTTTATCAGTAGTGTCTTAGAATAATTAAGAAAGTACATATAACTTTGAAATAGCCACATTGGTACTTGCCTGGGTTCGAACCTGCAACCTTGTGCATACAAATCCGTTCATTGAACCGCTAGGCCACCACGACTTACGGCATTTATATAATTTTTAAAAAATGAGAAAGACACTTATTGTGACATAACTATAGTAGTTAGACATATGTATTATGCTGTCCCGATATTTTTTGTAGATAATTATAATTATGATTTACAAAGACGTACATTATTTTGTTCTATAATCAATAGTTTTCGCAGCGCACGCGATGTATCATGTAAGTTTTTTGGTAATTTTTTCACACCTTGGTTACATTATTGGAGTTTTAGTGAAAATTTAATATAGCCTATATTCACCGGAAATAGTGTAGCTTCCCAACAGTGAAAGAATTTTTCCAATCAGTCAAGTGGTTTCGGAGCCTATTCAATTCAAACAAACAAACAATCAAATCTTTCCTCTTTATAATATTAGTGTATATAATATTCCTAGAGCTTGTGTTATGGTAACCAGACAACTGATAAACATACTTAAATATTTCTAAATACATACATATATTATAGATAAATTACACCCAGACACAGAACAAATGATCGTGCTCATCACACAAAGATTTGTCCTGGGAGTGAATCGAACCCACGACCTCCGGTAGAGCAGTCAGGGTCACTAACCTAGTGGTTGGTCTAGTGACCAACAGGCCCGTCATGATATGAGCGCGGTCGCGTGTTTGCGCAGGGCGTACAGCACGCGCGCGGTGGCCAGCGTGTGGTGGGTGTTCGCACTGGTCATCACCAGCTCGTACACCGCCAACCTGGCCACACTGCTGGCCAAGAAGTCCTCGGACCAGGTCATCACCTCGGTGCAGGACCTCGCTGACAACCAGCTCGGCATCGAGTACGGCGCTAAGGCCGGCGGATCCACCTACACCTTCTTTGAGGTACTCATAAGTCTTTACATACGTTCAGATAGGTTTTGGAATAAGGAACACATCCGATCACATTCTGTTCAAGTTATGCTGCTATACATGTTTATACTTACCACATAAATATTTTTGATATTGCAGAAAACCCCTCAAGATAAATTCAGTGATAAATTGGCGAAATTATTTATGTTTTAAGAAAGTGCACATATCAACTTAAGGGCCACTCAAATATATGTATATGTATAGATGATAGGATAACAGTTATAATAGAGGATCCAATTCTAAAGATTTATTATTTGTGAACTGTGAAAGAGCCCATCTCAGTAGAATATTAATTTCCAATATGAGTAGTGGGGAACTTATGGTGTTGTTGTTGTGTTGCAGCACTCGCAAGACGAGCTGTACCAGAGGATGTTCCAGCACATGAAGACGCAGAAGATGCCGGCCAGCAACCCCGAAGGGATCGCCAAGTTAAACTCTTTCCATATACTGCTGTGCAAGTCGCGCCCGCCTGCCACCTGCTTGCTAGCGTGGTCACTGTCCACTCGTGTCATGTTCTAAAACTTTGTTATAATTGCAGAGTTAAAAGTGGGAACTATGCGTTCCTCATGGAGTCCACCACCATAGACTACGAGACCGAGCGCAACTGTGACGTCACCAAGGTGAGTGCAGACCCTCGCTCACACCCCCACACTCGCACGCAAATAGTGATCCAAACCGCGCATTCCGCAGGTGGGGTCGCTGCTCGACAGCAAGGGCTATGGAATCGCCATGAAGAAAGGTGCGTAGATTCAGAGCGTAGAGCAGTGCGGAAACTTATGCGTGGCTCCGTTAACTAAGTACTGTTTGAGGCAGATTCGCAGTTCCGGCAGGCACTCAACCTAGGCCTGCTGAACCTACAGGAGGCGGGCGCATTGCGCGACATGCAGCAGACGTGGTGGAAGGAGAAGCACGGCGGCGGCGCCTGCAAGGTCCATTCCATGTATACGCTGTACTGCCCGACCGATGTGCATAGTCGGATGTAATGCTATAATCGTGCTGGTCTCTTTGTGCAGCCGGAAGAAGATCACGAGAGCGAGGAGTTGTCGATGCGGAACTTCCTGGGTCTCTGGCTGGTGCTGGTGGTAGGGAGCGCGCTGGGCATCGTGCTGTCATGCTGTGACTTAGCGTGGTCAGCGTACAAGCGCGCGCGCTCCCAGCAGGAGAGCATCTTCTCTCGTTTTTGGGCAGAGCTACGTTTTGTGTTCCACTTCGAGCAATCTACAAAACCACTACAGGTAACGCTGACATGGTTTTATTATGTTTCGGTAAGTCTGCAAACAGCGATTAAATAGAAAGTTTGATAAGAGCTAGGTTTACAGGGTTACTTGGGTAAATGTGGTGACTAATGGTGAATTAACGCTAGCAAGCAAAAAATGCATTTATGGGCTTGACGCTTTCACCATGTTACTCCGGCCATGGTCGATAAGTTTAGTGCAACGGATTTTTTACAAAATGTGCATCAGGGCCCGTTGAGCGGATCGTCGAGTGAGTCTTCGCAGTCGGCGCGCACGGCGCAGTCGGAGCGGTCGGGCAGCGCGGCGGGGAGCGGGGCGGGCAGCGGGGCGGGCAGCGGGGCGGGCGGCGGGGCGGGCTCGGCGCAGGCGGCGAGCGCGCGCCGACGCCGCTCCTCCATGCACGCGGCCAGCCTGCGCCTGGCGCGCCACACCGCCCGCGACTCCAGCTCGCCCCGCCGGTAGCTCGCCACCGCCCGCCACCATCTGCCGACATCCGCCACCATCGCTACGCTCATGTACGGGAGACCCACCGACAGGTGCTATTTACGCTGTTTACTAACCCGCCACTCACTGACTTAAAATAGCGGCATCGGGCCCCTGAGCGCAGGCTTTGACTGCTTCACCGGACTTTTGTTTGAAACTTTAAGTTCTAGTTTAAATAATTGAATGTAATTGACATATTTTGCACGACAGATACTGAATGATTATAAATAGTTACTGGACTGATCTTCAAGCCGCACCAGCGGATCTCTTTACAATTAATAACTTAGTTGGATATTTTAAAGATACTGTAATTATACATGTAAGACAAAATTATTAATTAAAAATCATTATTCTCGATATAAGTAATAGATATACGTATATTGGTAACTCATTAAGAAGGGTTACAATGAATCTCGCCAATATTGTTTGTGTTGATTTAGTAAGTAGAGTTTATGAATAATAATTATGTCATAGTATAACTTATTTAGTTATTGACTTCGTTGAACCTGTAGTACTAAGTCGAAAACTATTAGTATAAATATAATATAGGTATTTATATCTACAGTCATTAAATATTATGTTGTTAAAATAGTGCTTTTCGTTACTTCATATCCCTCTAATTATCCTCAAATAAGTTGACTGTCTGTCTGATTCTCCAGTGTAATTAATCTTATTAAAACAATATTGTAAGTACACAAATCGTTTCATGTGTCAGTCAGTAGTTCGGTACACACCTATACATCGTCTTTGCTATTTATTATTTTCATGCTTAGATGAATGATTGTGAATGACCAATCATTCATCTAAGATTTTCATGGTTTTTTTTTATTAAAATAATATATTATTTGGCTGCCATAGACTAAGCGTAGAGTCTTATTTAGCCAATCTTGGGTCTCTATTTGTATCTCGATTGGGTTTGGAGTGGTTGGGATCTAAGTATGTTTAACAACCATCTACAAACATTAGAACCTACCTATGTTAAAAGTTAATTTCCATGTCGTGGCAAGATGATCCTATCCCGACAAGAATTTTATAATGGTGCTAGTGTGATTCCTTCGCGGCAGTGTGTCGCCATCGGCACTATTACCACAGATTCCACTGGTTATTGCATAGGAGATACACGACTTCAATATTTCTCAACCGACACACAACCTCTCGTTCTGTTGCTTAGTAACTTTGGGATGAACGAAATAATGGGATCAACGCAACTGCAAAGTGTACGCACACAGTCCCTTGGGAATGTGATGAAAATAAGTGTGCGCCAGTGTGCGTGAGCTGGCAGCCGGCGGAGTCGCGGATGTTGGTATTGGGTGGTGGAGGGCGAGGCCGGGTGCGCGCGCCGCGGCGCCTGCGTGCGAGCGGCGGCGGCGGCGCGGCGGCGGCGGCGGCGGGGCGCGGGTATCGAGCGGCGCGCCGCGGCCCAGCTCAGTCCGCCGCCGCCGCGCCATGGACCCGCCGCAGGGAGCTCCGCCGCCAGCCGCGCCGCTGGCCGCGCGCCCGCTTGTTAACCCTGACGAGTACGGCGAGGTCGACACCTCCAGGTGCGAACTGCTCGCGGCCCTCCGCCGCCGTCACCGCCCTGCCTGCGACGCCACCAAAAACACCTAAGTTTTACATAACACTGCCTCCATAGTAGTCACTTTACTATACATCCAATTCTAATTTGACCAAATGTTCAGCTTATTGTTTCTGATATCTTATCTAAATGATATAGTTATTCAACTAGCGAGCACGTAGTGCAGCGCACATCAATCCTAGCTGACAAACAGCTCAGTGGCTGCGGAGCGGGCGGCGCAGTGCGCGGGCTCGGTGCTGGCGCCGCTCGGCCGCTCCGCGCTCGCAGCAGCCGCGGGGTGGCGGCGCGCGGCGGGTGGCTCGCCAACCGCTCTTCATTTTTCCTAACTTTTTATTGTGACTCTACAATTTGCGCCCAGTTATATTATGTTAACGACCACATCATCATAATATTTTTTTAGTTGAGGGATGTTTAGCAGATAAAGATCTTTAATTAAAATAAGTAATAAATATTCACTCATCTATTTTTGCAAGGTTTTATTTAAAAGTCGGTAATGTACGAAGTTGGTTTAGGTCAAATCTTGAAAGAAACACTTCCTCTTCGACATCCGATTGAGATAAACTTTTGCGTAGTTATGTATACGTTCGGTGACATTGTAATGACAATGGTGGCCAAAGGAACTCTGTAAGGAAACGATGGAATCCTATCTTATTTCGAGTTGTTTTATTTGTGATGAGGTGATTAGTAATGTTATCCTAGTTAATTTAATTTTAAACCGATTTCAAAAGTTAGTTTCTCAGTTCGGCAGTATGAATAAATTTAGTAGATACCTAAATGAGGCTAAAAGTTTGCAAGCCTCGTGTACATATATTTCTTTTCAATATTTATATTCACGATGAACTTAACTACAGCAATTCACACTAATTAGATAAGAAGACGTAAAGATATTTATTTAAACCTCTTTTCAATACACTATGTATTTTTATACTATTAACATATTCTAAATCTATGACTTCTGTGCATGTAAGTACACATTCATCATTTTATAAGTGCAAACGTTGAGGGTTGTCTTGGGGTTGCACGAGATAGAGAAACCAGACTTGAGGGAGGCCGTTGCCCAGTCGTGGGACTAAAAATACGTATGTTTGGGCACACATTTTTCCCAAAGTGCTGATCGGCTTGAACCAAATTTTTTTTTTTGCTAAAATGATGTTAAGTCATGTTAGCTAATAAAAATTAGAAACAGTGAAACTTTCTTCAAGATTGATTTAGTAGCTTTGGAAATAATATGGGCTAATAAAAAAAAAACTCGCTTATTGAACTCACTACTGCTGTTAGCTGCTACGGCTATCATATATAAGGTGCTATAAAAATATCTGCCACGGCTTTAATGGGAGGTAGTATTGTGTTTATAGATTACAATAGTGAAGAACTTTCGTACCCCAGAACAGTTAATTAAATTTGAGAGAATAAAATAGTTAAATTAACATTGACTCTATTCTGCGTAACGTGGTTCACAAGGTTGAGCGGAGCGGCAACAGCTTATGACACGGGATGGTTTTATACTAATTAATCAATTCAAATTTATACGTTATTTTTTTTGTATGAAAAAAAATATGATAAATAATCAATAATTTATCTTTACTATTGTAATCTATAAACTCAATACTACCTCCCATTAAAGCCGTGGCAGATGTTTTTATAGCACCTTATATATATTATTATATATATAGTGCACAAAATTGTAAACAAAAAGAAACTCGGTTACAAACAGACTGCTTATACATAATTATAACAATTCACGTAAACAAAACGAGAATGTGATAATATTCGGTTTAGGTAGCATCATCAATTTTTTTGAAATGAACACTGGCAAAGGACAATGGGCAAAAATGTATGGAGCTTGTCCCATCGGCGGCCACGTCTGTACTATTTATTTCCCAGCAGGCAATTATGTATATAGTAAGATTACAAAAGATTGTTTCTGTCACTTCCAAGTTCCATGGATAAATAGTTATAGGTAGATAATGTTTAATAAAAATATCGAATTAAATCATTTAAAGGAATTATTTAATTTGTATCTTAACTACAATATTTTGTACAACTCGCGATGATGTAACATTGATATAATAATTAATTTAAGTATATAATTATGTTATTTTACTCATATTAGAAAATGATAAAAAGAAAGTTTCATATAGGTGTTGATTTATTGAAATGAAAACACGTATAAAAATTTCAGATTACAATAACACAATATTGTACATAACTTAATTACTACAATATGATTGGAGTTTAATCATCGTCAAAGATTTTACATTTAAGCCCAACATTTTATTTACTTTATTTAATGATGCATACGTCAGTAAAATAAACAAAATGCAATGACTATTCGTCTGTTTTGTATAAAAAATTGTAGCAAGAAAAAAATATGGTAATACATTAAAATAGTATTTTACCTATATCTTTTTTCCCCAATGATATTTAATCGTACTCCTTGAACAATATTTGCTCTAAAAGCACTCACCTATCAAATGATACTTATTTCATTGGTGGCCGCTGATGGGCCAAAATGCCCATTGTCCTTTACAAGTGTTATATAGTTTTTATCGCGTTTCATGGAAAAGTAATGTATTATTATTAGTAATAATAATAATAGGAAAAAGTACTAATAAGACCACTTTTTGTTGAGCAAATAATAAAAATTGCTTGTTTCTTATTGGGGCTCTACATAACATAACCAAATTACACGACTTTCTAGACAACACAACATTTCTTTAAAAGTTGGAGGTGTGAACTTGAGTCGCTAACGAACTGTGGGAAAATCCAGTTGCTAATAAAACATGTTAGTGGGTACATACATTATATCACAAAAGTGAATGTACGAGCAGCACTGGAGAGCCACTACTGCAGTACACCACTGACCTACAATACAGGATGCTGTCCATAGAAAATACTCTTATTACCTAATTGAATAAATCATAGAATTTTAGCTTTTTTTACGTCTAGGTTATGATTTGCGACAGACAGCCCTATGTTTTTCGAACGATTAATAGGCTGTGAGTACATGTGCGAGTGGTGTGTGGCAGGTACCCCGCGCCGAAGGATGCCACGAACAAGGTGCGCGGGCGCAGCGACCTGCTGGAGCTGATGTGCGGCGCTGGTGCGGTGGACCCGGAGCTGCTCACCGTCAAGACCTTCTACTTCTTCTTCTACTCGGCCTTCGGCTCGCTGTTTCCCCTCATGGGCGTGTACTTCAAGCAGATGGGTATGAACGCGGGCCAGTGCGGCCTGCTGATCGGCACGAGGCCCTTCGTGGAGTTCCTGTCGGCGCCCTTCTGGGGCGGACTGGCTGACCGCTGGCAGAAGGGGCGCACGCTACTGCTCGCCTCGTTGGGCGCGTGGATCGTATTCACGCTGCCGCTGAGCTGGGTGCAGCCGGGCGCTGTGTCGTGCGTGCACCCTCTCAACGCCACCGCCTACAACCTGACGGAGCCGCGCTACGACGAGGACTGGCCCACCAGCACCAGCCGCTCGTTCCGCGGCCCGCCCAACGCCGGGCGCGAGGGGTCGCCGCTGTCCGTCAGCGACGCGCTCAACTACGACGCCAAGGCCAACGGCGACTGGGTGACGCCGCTGCACTCCTTCATCGTGTACCGCACGCCCGACATCCAGAAGACGTTCTTCCTACTGCTGCTGCTCGTGGTCATCGGCGAGTTCTTCAGCGCGCCTGCCATCACACTCGCAGACTCTGCCGTCATCACGCTGCTGGGCGAGGACGCTGACAGGTACAGGCTACGTCACACACTTACAATACGGAAATATTATTATTAATATCTATGGTGTGGCAAGCGAATTACAAAAATCTGTTATTGCAGTTTTATTTAGATAAAAGAAATTGAGTTTAATTTGCTGTCTTCACTGTGTATTTATGTACTATACTGTGTAGAGGGTACTTTCCATAAATTAAATCCACCCTGTGAGAACGGAAAGATGAGGGTGCGGTCTGCGCAGGTACGGGCACCAGCGCATGTTCGGCTCGCTGGGCTGGGGGCTGGCCATGTTCTTCGTGGGCATCGCGCTGGATCACAGCACGGCCTTCAGCTCGCACCCGTGCGGCGGCCCGCAGCGCTTCGAGAAGAACTACACCATCTGCTTCGCCACTTTTTCCGTGCTCATGGGCGCCGCGCTCATCACTGCCACCCAGGTCAGACCCACGTTGCAAAAAGTAACCGCCCAATAATATTACAATTATGAATAATAATGGTAAGCTGCGTTTGCAGCTAGCTATTGTGGTTCAGATGCCGCGAGATAGTAACGTAGGCGCTCTTTGTTCAATAGATACGGTTCAAGTACGAGTTCGTGAGCGTGGAGGCGGCGCCGGCCGCGCCCGCCGAGCCCACGCGCGAGGAGAAGCTGCAGCAGCAGCTGGCGGAGCAGCTGCAGCTGCCGGGGCTGGACACCAGCGCGCCGCCGCCGCGCCAGCCCGTGCTCGAGCAGGCTAAGGTAAATCCCCAACGGCGTCTACCCTACTCACAAGGCCCCTACTCACACTCGCTACTACTGTCACTTTATTTGCACTAATCTGTTTAGTGAAACTTGCGTATGTGTAAATGTTTTGCAGGTATTCGCACAGACCACGCGGGAGATGCCGGAGTGGGTGACGGTGCTGCGCCAGTTTCAAAACGTGAAGGCGGCGTCGTTCCTGTTCGTGGCGTGGTTCATGGGCTTCGGCATCGGCCTCATCTTCACGTTCCTGTTCTGGCACCTGCAGGTAACCGCTCGCCCCGCGCCCCTTGCCCCCCACCCTGCGCCCTCGCTCGACTTATTGCGTTTCTTTTCTGTTTCAGGATATCGGAGGATCCCCGACGCTGTTTGGAGTGGCGTCGGTCATCAATCACATCTCGGAAATATTCGCCTACTTCTTCAGTTTTAAACTGATAACACAAATGGGTCATGTCAAGGTATGAGGGAAATTGTACATAATTTCAATAATATGTAGTAAACATAATTATAGTCGTGGTGTCCTAGCGGTTCCATGAACGGATTTGTAAGCACGAGGTTGCAGGTTCGAAGTTTCGAACCCGGGCAAGTACCAATGTAACTTTTTAAAGTTATATGTACTTTTTTAATTATTCTAAGACTTCTGCCAGCTTTCGGATTAGAGAATGTAAATTTTATGCTAGACGTTTTCGACCATAAGATATATTTTTTTTAAAGTCTCTGAATTTATTACAACCTCCAATCATTAGCTATGAGCTAGCATCCATAACCTGGACATATCATTTGTGTTTAGTAATTCATTTAATCGATAATATGAGTATCATGGCATTTGATCGAAAAATGAATGCTTAACCTTGGATATGATCAAGTGCAGCGGTGCCGGTGCTATAGCTATAATGCCATGTCAAGAAATGATTAGGGGGCTAAGCATCGACAGATTTAGTTTTGCATTAATAATATTATTACGGTATGGGTTGTCTGTTACCTATACCGTACTGAGTGTACCTACTGTACGTAGAGTGTATCTGGCGGTGCAGGTGCTGTGCCTGGGGCTGGCGGGTAACGTGCTGCGCTTCCTGTACATCGCGTGGCTGAGCGACCCCTGGTGGGTGCTGCCCTTCGAGTTCGTGCAGGGCGTGACGCACGCCGCCGTGTGGGCCGCGTGCTGCTCGTACATCGCGCACGGAGCGCCGCCGCGTCTGCGCTCCTCCGCGCAGGGCGTGCTGCAAGGTAAGCTCGCGGCCCGCGGCGGCCCCGGCCCCGCGGCCCGCTCTCACCCGCGCTCCCGCCGCAGGCCTGCACCACGGGCTGGGGCGCGGCTGCGGCGCCGTGCTGGGCGGCATCGCCGTGGCCAAGTGGGGCACGACGCGCACCTTCGCGGGCTACGGCCTGCTCTGCACCGTGGTGCTGGCAGCGTTCGCGTTCATCAACTTCCGCGGCGAGCCGGAGGCGGTCGACACTGCCGTGGACGATGAGGCGCGCGCCGTGGCCGAGGCGGGCGTGCTGGCCCCGCACGGCGTTCCGTCCAACCCGCTGCCGCGCGCGCTGTCGTCCACGCGCCTGGCCGACCTCGCGCAGCACGACTCGTACGGCGCCACGCAGGTAGGTGCCGTCCCCGCACCCCGCACTGGCCGCGCGGTCGGCCCGCACCCCGCACTGGCCGCGCGGTCGGCCCGCAGCCCGCACTGACGTGCCGCCTGTTCGCAGAGCTACAGCGGCGCGGAGTCGCTGAGCGTGCCGGGGCAGGCGCCGGCGGTGCGCCCCAGCAACCCGTTCCTGGCGGAGCAGCAGGCCGCGCCCGCCTACAGATAAGCGCCACACGACCTCGCTACCGACCGACTTCTACATCTGACAAGTTCTCCTCTGTCCTATGTACAAAATATTCGACCCTAGGCAACAGGTCCCAGTATTCGTTAATAACTAATTATGAATGTTTATCTGTAAAGAGCCAGCGTGTAAGCGGCGCGGCTCCTCGCGGCATTATCTCGCGTGTTCGTTGCTTCTGTTACTCGACGCTGCCTGGCCTGACCGCAGGCCTGCAGCGCTCTGCCGTCACGCAGGCAGTGTTGACTGTTGCTATATCTAGTTAAGTCAGAGTGTATTATATTTATATGTAGGTAGTATTGTTATGTTCATAATAATTATGTGTAATATTATACAATGCGTCCGGTCACCGACTGTACTTACTCTAGAGTTAGGCGTGGTTCACTGCATTTTTGGATAAAACTATGACATTGAGGAGTCAGCCAACACTTACGTATGAATAATATAATTGGTCGCTGTATTAGAAGGTTTGATTTAGACCCTTCGAGTTGTTCATAACATAAAGCAGTGAAACCTGGCTAGGTCGGGGGCCGGGCGCTCTGTGAGTTGGAACGCGATGTCATATCATGGTGTGATGTAGAGAAGGCAGCTGGCAGGGAGGGAGTCGCCCTCACCACTGATGTATATTTTATTTTGTTGATATAATATAATAGATAGATATTCTTATTACGATAGCTATATGTATACATAACGTTTGTTGTAAAGATGTATCGTGGGGATCAGCCCGCGCCTGCACCAGTTATATATTTTTGCACAGTCTATAGCGGGATCTCACGCGGCACGGCAAAGACGCGCGACACCGCGCGACATGCGACACGCAACCTGCGAAACGCGACTCGCGACTCGCGCTGTCTGCGGGTCGACGCTGTGCCGACATTTCAATTTCACGTGTATAATGAATAAATAAATGTTAAACTATTCATGATTTTGACTTTTCTTTATTTTATAACACTATATAGCAAACAGTTAAAGCACATGAGTAGATAAACGGAACAGAGGCAAAGCTTCTTAAGAACGTGCAAAATTGTTACCTATTTTGTTAGGGTTGTCACAATAGGTGAAGACAAATCAAACAAAACGTTTTTTAAATAGTTTTAATAGTCAGTATAATAGAATATACACTTCTCATCAAAAAAATCGAAACACCTCGCAGTTTATGATTTGATAAGGATTATCAGAAAAATGTGTATATTTAGGAATAAATGTAAAATGTCATTTAATAGTGAGTAGTATGAGGTTTTTAAATCCTAATGTTAATGTTCTAAATTCAAATTAAGTCTTCATAGGTTTCGTATTTTGTATAATGAGTATTTTTTACCCTGTATGGAATATGAAGGAAATGGGTAAAACAACACGCGTAAATGAAAAAAAAATGTAAGAAACGTTTATTTAATAACTTGTATTCCCTCCGCGAGCTCTTATTACTGCTTCCATACGGTTCTTCATCGATCGGATGAGAGTCACGATCACATGTTGTGGTATATTATCCCATTCCTCTTGGATTGCATTTTGCAGCTGGCTAAGTGTTTCTGGGGCTGGATCTCTTGCTCGAATTCGTCTCTTTAATTCATCCCATAGATGTTCAATGGGATTCATGTCCGGGCTTCTTGCTGGCCATACCATAATGGAGATACCGACTTCGGTAAGATAATCTCGTACGACGCCCGCGGTGTGAGCTCTAGCATTGTCGTGCATGAATATGAAGTCGTTGCCAATAAAATGTGCATAGGGCATCACATGAGGTTCAAGACACTGTTCGATGTACCGATGAGAGTTTAGTGCAGGCAGCCGTGGCCCAGACACAAAGGCAAGTTCTGTCTTACCGTCGGCGCTGATTCCTCCCCAAACCGTCCACGAACCGCCACCATAGCTGACCTTTTCTTCAATGCAGCATTGTGCAAAGCGTTCTCCATCTCTTCTGTAGACCTTGTTCCTTCCGTCGTTACCATACAGCATAATTTTACACTCATCAGAAAACAGTACTTTGCTCCACTGTAGGTATGACCAAGTTAGGTGCTCGCGTGCAAAGTTAAGGCGCGCTCTTCGATGGTCTGCAGTTAATTTCGGCCCATTCGCTGGCTTATGCGGTGCCAATCCGCGTTCCTTCAACCTTCTTCTTATTGTAGAGTCACTTACAGCTACTCTTCGTACAACGCGAAGCTGCTGCTGCAGTTGAAAAGCGTTAAGGCGTCGATTTCGTAAAGAAGTTGTTACAATAAATCGATCATCTCGCTCAGAAGTGACCCGATTCCTGCCAGATCCTGAACGGCGCGTGAACGAACCAGTCTCCCGATAGCGTTTGTAGACTCTATGAACAGATGATAAGCTTAGATGCAATCTTGCAGCCACAACACGCTGACTAAGTCCAGAATCCAGCAATGCCACCACTTGGGCGGCTTCTGCGGGCGAAGTATCCATATGTTTTAGAAAAAAAAGTTTTTTCAGACGTCCCAAAGTCACAGTAAATGAATTAAGAAACAAAAAGTTTAAAGACAAGCGCTAATTTTTAGTTTTTAAACGAGAAACGTACTCCAACCCTAAATACACATTTGTCTCAAAACAGTGATTAATTTCATTTATAGGATAAACAAATGAAATTCTAATTTTGAATTTTGATTTTTTTCTTCTAACTGTAATGACCAAACTGCCAGCTACACAATAATGTTTTTTTTTTCATGGAATTAATTCTCTTTTGTAAAAAAATAGGACAAAAACAATAAAAACGAAAGTGTTTCGATTTTTTTGATGAGAAGTGTATAATAGTATGATAGAATAGTTTACAAATTACTTACTCTAAGAATTTTCTTTTAATAATTTTTGTTTTTTTTAAATAAAAAATACCTACCGTGTTGTACAAATTACTCTCTTCTTATTATAAAAAGGATCACACAATAAAATAAAGGTACTTGCTTGAAAAAGTAATAACCAAATATTTACTTACCTAATTGTACTCCTTGGGATAGTTAAAGTATGATATATTTTTGTTTTCTCTATTATTATTCATACACACGGTACAATAAACAACCATTATTATTAATATAATACCACGTTTTTACAACTAAACTTATAAAAACTTAAACTTGCAACTAACAAAACAAATAGCGTGCGTCGGACTGACCCTTAGATTGTACACTGGCTGTGCCAGCGTAAACTGGTTTTTTCCAGTCTCGCCGCGTATGCGACAAGCGGCCAGTGGTCACGCACACATGCCCCGCGCGCTTGTGTGCGTGCAACCGACTCGAGCGGTTGTTCGAAGCTTTGCCTCTGTTCCGTTTATCTACTCATGTCAATGTGGTTAAAGTAAGTACATAACTAACTTATCTAGAAAAGTACTAACATTAAAATACGTAAGGTACATTATACAAATATTTTTAGTCCATTCGGATACGACACGTACCGACTTATAGCTAAGTATAGAGTTACGTGTAGACTTGTATGAGTGTGAGTCGAGCGCACGTTCGAGCGGCAAGGCGCGGCGGCGGCGGCGGCGGGTTACAGGATCACGATGCGGCCGTTCTTGTAGGCGGTGCGCAGCGGCAGCGGCTGGTACTGCGGCCCCGAGCCCGAGCGACTGCACAGCCACACAAACACGTCAGCCAGGTTCGAGGGGAGCTCTCGCACCCTTCTGCCTGTAATATATGTTGACTACGAAGGTAACAGTGCTAGCGGCGGCGCACCGGCCTCGCCAAAGGGCGCACCGCCTGCAACCACACAACACTCCGTTGTAAGCGCTTGGCTAGCAGGCGCGCGGCGACAGACCAACTCTAAACTCTGACCTTGTCTACTTCTGTCGACATTTGTTGTCATCATGTTAAAATTTATTGGTTCCTATTTAAAGACAAACACTGAGAAACTACTGACATATACCTAAGTAGGTACTTACCTAAGTCTAGCACCGACTTCGTCGGTGGAGACACTAATATTACTTTAACGGATTAGGAGAGAGTGTACCTGTATAAGGAAGTTCGCGGCTGCAGGCTGCCCTCGGAGGAGGAGGGCGCGCGGCGCGGGCAAGCGGTCAGCAGCGCCAGCGCCACAGCCAGCGGCTGCAGCACCATCAGCAGCGCGCCCAGCGCCAACGCCGCGTACAGGTTGCGCGGGGCGTCCGCCTGCGCCTCCTGCACACGGATCTCGTGGTTACACATATTTACCTTACCAACGACAAACTCTTTGATGAAGAAGTTTACAAATCTCTTGAAGACCGATTTCCAGTCACATTAGCACGCCTTTCGGTTAAATAATGCCACCCTGAGGTAATTGTCTCTGATGTGTCGGCACCCAGCAAGGACGGTACGCACCACGATGAGCTCGTCGATGCGGTCAGGCAGCGGGTGCCACCGCGCCAGGTAGCGCAGCACGGGCCGCAGGTGCTCGCTCAGCTCCAGTGCCTCGCCCATCTGCTGCGCGGCCTCGGAGTCCAGCCAGGCCGCCACCTGCAGCGCCAACCACGTGCCGAACACCAGCTCGCCGACCATCAGCAGGGTCATCAGCAACGCGTACTGTGACACACAAACACACTATTGTGGAGTACTAGGAGCGGACGACACATTACCGCCTGCTGAATGAACCGGAGGTTACCGTGTAGAAGAGCACGCGGCGGGTGGCGGCGCGCGCGGCGTGCTGCGCGGCGGCGGCGGTGTGCGCCAGCAGCAGCAGCAGCGCGCCCGCGCCCGCCAGCGTGACGCCGGCCGCGCGGTACTCCGCCGGGAACAGCTCGCGCACCACCACGTACGTGCTGGGGTCCCACTTGAGCCGCGCCGCCGTCGCCAGCAGCGCGCCGCCGTACAGCTGCACATAACATTCGGCGTCACTGCTGCTATATGTCTGACTACGCTCAGAGATGCTCGAAAAACTTACGACACATACAAGCATAGGGTACAGTGGCGTAACTGTAGGGTGGCAGGCAAAGTGGTGGCAGGGTTGGTCAAATTTTTTTTTTTTTTTTTTTTTCTGGTAGAGATCTTTGCAGTTAGCCTGAGCGCAGGCTTTGACTGCTTCACCGGACTTTTGGCGAGGACCTTAAGGCCTCCAGCCAGAGCAATAGGAAAAACTAACTACGTCAGCAACGTCCACTAAGGGCACCCCCTGCGGGGTTCGGACCTCGACTTAGTGCGTTGCTAACAATCTTAATAAAGCAAAACAACAAGGGATGGCTGGATCTAAGTTTTTATTATTTAGGGACATATTTTTATTGCTAGTTTGGCCGGCTCGGGCCAGCTTGGTCTAGGGACGGGAGGATAACATTTACGTTACTATTATTTATAATACGCGACGGGCCTCGCCGGCGAGGACGTAATATACGGCGGTTGTATTTGGAATGCTACTGCTAGCTAAATCGAATGCTTCTTGGAGAAGCGTTGTTTTATCGTCGGGGTAGGAGAGAGTATGTCTGGGGCGTTTAATCTTAGATATTACGGAAGGTACGTATCGCGCGGCCGCTACGATTAGCGGGTTACGGTGGCTTTCGGAGGAGTCCAAAAATCGGATCGCGGCGCGTTTCATGAACTGCTTGATTGTTGGCAGCTTTAAGTCACAGTGCAACTGCAAGTTACGGACGTAACCTGGAGCGCCTGTGGCTCTACGCATGAAACGGTTTTGCAGAGTTTGCATTCGTTTGAGTCGATAATCGGGTACGTAAAAGAATACGACGCTGCCGTAAGTCATGATAGGTCTCACACACGCAGTGTAAATTCTCTTCTTACAAATAAGAGAGAGTTTACTGCGCTTGTTCAACATACAATGAAGTCGGCCGAGAGCGAAGGCGGCTCGCGCGCGTGCCGCTTTAATATGAGCTATGAAGGTAAGCTTCCGATCAAGGATTACACCCAGGTATTTGGCTTGCTGCTCCCAAGGGATAGGCTTGCCGAAGAGGGTTATGGGTGGAGGGGGAGCAGGAGGCTGCCGTTTCTTGCTAAAGAGCACGGCTGCGCTCTTGGTAGGGTTGACTTCGATTCTCCATTTCGTGAACCACTTCCCGAGGGTCGTGACCGCGGTCTGGAGAGTTCGACCTATCGCTAAGGGGCTGGTGCCTGAATAATAGATGGCCGTATCGTCGGCGTACATAGCTACTTGGCTGGTCAAATACTTCACATGAAAACGTTCTGCTTAATGAGACAACTAAACACCATAGGCTCTGTAAGAAAGCCTACTATACATTAATGACTAGATAATAGACGATAAAAACTGTTGGTCGCCTTGATAGACACAAGACGGTTCTGTACGGGATTACTGTGATATTTTTTTCCCATTTTTTATTTTTTTGTTTATTTTTGACTGCATACACATAGTATGTTACTGTGTGTGAGCATACAGATAGTATGTTACTATATTTTGATACAATTATACTCTATTGAATAATTAACTGTCTTTGCTGACTTGACATTTTATGAGTTTAATACCTAATACATTAAATCTAATTATTGTTCCAAATTGCCTGGCATACACTCTGTATGTAACAATATATTGTTTAATTTGTTTTATTATTAATGCAGTTATACGCATGTATATTGGTGTACTATTTTAATGCCGCTTTGATAAGGGACTGTACAGTGAATCAGTGCTTGGGGTTTTCTTCTAATTTGTACATGGAATTCCTTTTGTTTTATTTTCTTTAAGCCGGCAGCAGTTTCGTCATGCTCCCTTAGTTTGTCATTGCTTGCGGTGGCGTCTTGGGTCGGCTCTCCTCCTTCCCTCTAATATGGCGAGGGAGGGGATGGCTGATCCTTGCGTCATACTCGTGAACGGGTGCCGCTTGCGGTGACTGGTCGTTCTGCTGACCTTGGTCTCCACGTAGATTCAATACTTTTCACTCTTTAATAGTATGATACCCATCTACCTTAACCACTTGTTCACTTTGCGCGGTCCCTTATTGATATTATTTTTATTGTAATGACAGCGTGCTACTGCAGTTTGTTGCGCCGTTTCTTCTTCTCAGCCAGAGCACTAAGGAAGCGGTGAAAGGGTGGGCGATTTGGGGTCGGTTCATATCTGGCGGTGGTGGCGTCGCGTGTTGTCGGTCGCGTGGCGCTGGGGCGGGCGGGCGCATGGTGGAGCATTCGGCCTTTCACACTGACATGATGACGCGTTGGTGCGTCAGGTGTGAGAGGTTGGATGTTTTGTTGTGTGTTTGTTCGTTTTGGCGTTGCGCGGCCGATGTTGCGCGCTGCCTTTTCTGCCGGATATGAACCGACCCCTAGGGTGCTGTCCTTTTTGTAATAATTTTGACGTTTGATAAGTGCTACTTTGTAGCCTAAGTTAAATAAATAATTTTTGTTTTTTTTTTCATAATATCTACAATTTCATGTTTGTTTCAACATTTCAAGACATTCCAAACGATGTTCATCATTTTATTTATTATTTCTTATTTGATTGAAAGAAAGAAAGTAGTTAGGTACTTGGAAAGCAAAGCGTATTGTGAAAGTTAGATATTATAATGTCTAATTCCCGAAAATATTTCAGTGGGAGCGAGAAACGAACGAGAAAGAGGAAGACTCAAAACGTATGGAGGTTTAGTGTTTTGTCAAAAACAAAAGCAATACATAGATATCGACTGCCCTCAAATTATAAACAACTACAACCAGCCTATGGGTAGAATCGCCTTGCTCGACTCATTCCTGGGGAAGTACAAAATAAAGATGAGGACAAAGAAATTGTGACTGTTTTACCATTTCCTAGACATAGCCTAAATATTTTTCTCTATTACTACTCGTTTTATTTTCATTTTACCTGTTCTTCCCGTGTTCTAGACCACAAATATGATCTGTTAAGATAAAAAAAAACAGCAATGTAGAGATAAACCCATACTCTTGAAAATAAAATTGTTATTAGTGTTGGATAACTACTTAAGGCGAATGTAGTCGTGAAACGATCATTTTTGAAAGCCTAAGACTCTTAAATTAGACTACTGACTATTCCAGAATTAATATATGTAAAAGATTGATATATAAACTTCAATTATAACAAGCGAAAAAATTGTAGTCTAAAAAGTACTATATAAAAAAAAACATTGAAATGAATCCGTTATAAATTTGAAAAACGCTACTGCTTCTAAACTACAAGTGAAATTTTCACGATTTTTTCAGAAAGTTATTGCTAACTAGTTTATCTCAAAATATAACAAATATCATTCTGATATAATACATAGTTTTGCCCTAAAGTTTTAAATACACGAGCGGGGCGTGCGCGGGCGACGACGGGAGTCGGGTCGGGAACTCGGGACCAGTCTGCCGCTGGCATTCAGACGGGGAGGGTGTGCGCTGCGGTGTCGCAATGCCCTCCGTTACGCGAAATCGTATGATAGCTTTCGTGTTTAGTGGTTAGTGACCCTGACTGCTACACCAGATGTCGTGGGTTCGATTCCCACCCAGGACAAATGTTTGTGTGATGAGCATGATCATTTGTTCTGTGTCTGGGTGTAATTTATCTATAATATATGTATGTATTTAGAAATATACAAGTATGCTTATCAGTTGTCTGGATACCATAATACAAGCACTGCTTAGTTTGGGATCAGATGATCGGGTGTGAGTTGTCCCAGGATATTAGCAACTATTTAAAAATATAACTAAGTGGTTTATTAAAATTAAACTAAGTACATGTAACGTGAAAAAACTTACAAATCCTCATCAAAAGAATTTGCCACGGGCCTCATATGGTATAGTTACGCCACTGATAGGGTACAAATACTTATTATTATTCTTAACGTGCCTTTAAATTATTAAATAACCTACTGACATCAGTGATCAGAACTCTTCAACTCTGAATGGATGAATCTTTGTCAAGATTGTTTAGGCTATTGTGAGTCGATAGACAGATAGGGAACCTGCATTTACCATTATTGTTTTATCATTGTATTGTTTACCTAATTTTTTGATTTAATAATGAATAATTTCGTTTTCTCTTTTTTGTGTGTGTATTTACGAGTATATCTTGTGTGTGACGATTTGGATATCCTGTAATTTTGTGCATTTTAAAGTAAAAAAAAAAAAAATGCTGGATTTTATACAGAGAGGGCATTTATTGATTGTCTTCAGATCTAGGAAATAATCCGTCACATTGGCTCCGGAATGACTGTACCGATAGAGTTAAAATTTGGCACATAGTACTACCGTACGTACCTACCAATGGCAGGTACGTACCTAACGTAAATTGATACATTTTAAGATAGGGACCACTTAATGTGACTTAATGGGTAAATATCAAAATTACCTATAAAAGAAAAATACGTAGTTAGGTGGTGTTTATTTATAATAATAACTACATACGGACGCTAGGCGCTACACGCAAGTTGTCGCTTTAGGCAGTGGTCCGACTTGGAACGAGGAGTGAGTAGCGAGTAGAACGATGAACTCAAAACGAGTCGGCGAGCAGCCAGCAGCGAGTGTGTAGTTCTGTCTGATAGTTTTGTCGCTGGGCTACAACTTGTAGCCCACAAGCGAGTAAGCGAGTGCGACGACAATAATTGGTTTTCGGCGAGTGCTTTGTTTGCCAAGTGAGTATCGCTCAGCGAGTCTCGCTCGGCGAATATATTTTCATAGTTCTAGTCGTCGCAAAAAACAAATGCTGAGAGAGTTCTCTCCGGCCAATGTGAACGGTCAGCGAGTAACTATTTATTTACACAGGATCTACATCTTATTGTACGTTTCTTGAGCGAGAAAATAGTCGATAGTTACTCGCTCCTCGCCTGTAAGTCGGACCACTGCCTTAGTCCGGTCTCTGTTTAAATGACTAAGTATGTATGATATTATGATGCAGCGGATGACTCACGGTAAGCAGCAGGTTGACGTGCGCAAGGAGGGCGGGCGCGGCGCGGGAGCACATGGCGGCCGCCAGCACCAGCGCCAGCAGACACAGCAGCGCCACGCTCTCGCACTCTCCGCAGGGTCCGGCCCGGTCTCTCAGTTCCTCACGACACCAGCGACCAGCACACTTTACTATGTCAACTTCACCGTAATGTAGGTTGTTGCAAACGGCGTGTTTGTGATAGTGTGATAGCCGCACGCCGCGTATCTTATCATGCGCTATCGCATATTGTATCAGCACACGGTGGATCGTGTAGTCATTAAGGCGTTAGTCAGCAGTCAGCTGTGACTCCTATCAATATTATATGCACAATAAAGTCGTTTTGACACATTTACCTGTTTATAAACATAATCACGTACCTATATTTGGCAAATAGCAGGCTGAATAATTCCCACTTCTACATTTATTACTTGGCTTTACGAGTTTTTAAAACTCCTTTCCTTGTACCATGCTTTATTATTTATCGGTTTGCAACATTATATCCCGGATTCAGCTGAATACCGTATTGACGTTGAGCGACTGCCTATCTGACCTCCACAACCCATTCTACTGGGTAATACAGTATCGTATAGCAAGACTGGCTGTCAGAATTGACTTAATGACTGCCAAAGATCGACGTATGACAGTCGAGACCTACGGCTTAACGTGCTTTCTGAGCCAGGGAGGGGCTCTCGGTACAAATGGTCAACCGCGGCGTTCTAAACCGTACGGTTTAGAACGCCGCGGTTGACCATTTGTAAGGCTTACACTTCGTCACGAGCCCCTGTATATTCTTATTTTTATTTTGTATGTTTGTTACGCGACATATTCGGCAATGAAAATAGATTTAAAAAAATATTTATGTCATCAATGGGGTTTTCCCGAATTTCATTGACGTTGGTTTCTTATTACCTTTTCGTGTAGGTACTCAATTATTTACCAAACCTATCGAGTAAAGTATCAAAGTACAAGGTTCATAAATTGTGTACAAAAATATGTGCAACTTGTTAAATGTTTATATAATTAGGAATGAGAAAATTCACAATGGTTATAAAAAGCCTTGCCAGATCTTAATGCTTCTTAGTAGCCGAGTCGGGTTTTTTGTTTTTAAATATTGTTATGACTAAGCCTTGAAAAAAATTGTATGTAATTATACTAACTAGCTGTGCCCGCGACTTCGTTCGCGTGGATGACGAAACTTATCAATGAGTTTTTTGTGTAAAGTGCTATTTGTGTAGAACGTTATCTATCGAGCATACTTCTGGCTAGTCTCATTCTTCTAGCGTGTCTCGATGTAGCAGAAAGGGTTGTAGCAAATTTCAAAAGAACAACGTACAAATCAACAAAGTTTAAAATTACGATGGTCGTTTAATCAAAAGTTCAGCTGACCAAAGTCTGGAATATCAATGTTTAAATTATTTATTACACTCTTGACCAAATCGTTTAAAGGTCAAAATTAGGGCATAGGAACCGGGTTTTCCCGGTTCCAAAAGAACCGGGAATTCCCGGTTCTGAGGGTCCCTGAAAGAACCGGTTCTGTAAATCGGAGAACCGGTTTTTTCGGTACTTTCGGTTTTTTCATTCTTTCTTAAAATAAATTTAGAAATACCTCAATTCATGCTAAATATCAAGTTATTATCATATAATATTGTTTTCACTTGCCTCTCCCACATAATTTTTGTGGATCCAGATTCCAGCCACATTTGTGGAATCTGTTTCAACGTCGCATTAATCTCATACAGCCGATCTAAGTACACTGTATTAAATTTTGGCACTACAAAAGACATCAAAATTACCATTATTTATTAATATTATTTTAATCATTATTTATAATCGGAACCTGGGCTATATTCCCTCCAGAGTCCAGCGATGTCATATCGACTATAGGTATATCGAGGTGTTGAAGTGTTTGTATAGTAACGCCACCATGTCGATCCGGTTACAGGACGAGAGCACGAAACCAATCCAACTGCAGCGTGGTGTGAGACAGGGAGACGTTATTTCTCCGAAACCGATCACAAATGCGTTGGAGGACGTCTTCGGGCTCTTTTACTGGAACGGGTTCGGCATCAATGTCAATGGCGAATACATCACTCACCTTCGTATTGCCGATGATATAGTGATCATGGCGGAGTCGCTGGAGGAGCTCAATAGGTACTATGCTCAGCGACCTCAGTATCGTTTCCCAACTTTAAAATGAACATGGACAAGACGAAGATCATGTCCAATGTCCATGTCGCACCTGTACCGGTTGTTGTTGGGAATGATACTCTCGAAGTTGTCGACCACTACGTCTATCTTGGACAAATAGTTCAGTTAGGCCGGTCCAACTTCGACAAAGAGGTCGCCCGAAGAATATAACTCGGATGGGCAGCGTTCGGGAAACTACGCGACATCTTTTCGTCCAAAATTCCGCAGTGTCTGAAGACGCAGGTCTTTCACCAGTGTGTGTTGCCAGTGATTACATATGGCTCTGAGACGTGGTCGCTAACGGTTGGCCTTTTGGAGAGGCTCAGAGTCACTCAACGAGCTATGGAGAGAGCTATGCTCGGGGTTTCTTTGCGCGACAGGATCCGAAATACGGAAATTCGCCAAAGAACTAGAGTCACCTACATAGCTCGAAGAATATGCAAGTTGAAGTGGCAATGGGCAGGCCATATCGCTCGAAGAACCGATAACCGCTGGGGAAGAAAGGTTCTCGAGTGGCGACCACGAACCGGAAGACGCAGCGTTGGCAGGACTCCCACCAGGTGGACCGACGATATCGTCAAAGTTCCGGGCACCCGGTGGATGCAATTGGCGAATTGTCGTTCATTATGGCGTTCTAGGGGGGAGGCCTTTGTTCAGCAGTGGACGTCTTCCGGCTGATGATGACTTATTTCATATATAGTTTTCGATTTCTATAGTGAAATATAAACAACTACGAAAAGACTGATTTTAAAGTACTGATTATTGCTAAATGTTACTTAAAAACGATGTTGTACTTAGGAGTATAATTATAAAAATAATAAACAATGTGATTTCCAATCAAGTGTGTTTGATCCATTCTCCTTTATTCGTTATGGTAGAAGAAAATCAGGTTATCAACTAAAATTTATCAAAAAGAACCGAAAGAACCGAAAAAACCGGGTACCCGGTTCCAGCTTGAGTTTGGAACCGAAAAAACCGGTTCCTAAAATAGGGCCGGTTCTCGATGCCCTAGTCAAAATGGATTACTGGATAAATTATTAATTATCAAATGGATTAACTGAAAAAGGTAAAAATAATACAGAAAGCCTTCGCACAACATGACCGATTTGCTAATACAAATAATATAGGCGTTCTGTTCCGTGAGTTATACTAATAAGTTATAATTATTTATATATACATAATTACATAACATTTACATTACATTGTTGGTTAAAAATTCTACATGTTGTGTTACGAAAGTTAGTGACAGAACCGAATCGCTGGAAAACCGACTTCACGTAGTCTTGTCTGCCCTACGTGGCCCTACCCCTAGAGTGTTATTTAGAGTCGCGTAGGCGCGGAGGGGTGAGGCGGTCCGCGGGCTGAGGAACAAGCGGCTGCGAGCGAGCCGCCGCGCGCCGCGGCTGAGGCTGGTCGGTGAAGCCGGCCAGTGAGCCGAAGCTGCGGTGGTGAGCGAATGCCGTTTGCGACGATTAGCACGCGTGGGGCCGCCGGAGACCCGCAGCGCCGCCGCGCCGCCGCGCCGGAGCCGTGACAGAAACCTGCATGTTGCATGCTTGCTTGCATGCTTCATCTAGCTTGCGTGCCGCTCTTTGGGATTTAATCCATCGGTACACATCATCGGTTTTTTTTTTTTACATCTAACAATGTTATTCAGTCGTCATTTGTGATTATGTAATTTGATTAGTAATGATTTGATATTTTAAAATTACATCTAGGAACTGATGTCACATACATTGGGATTCTAAAATTTTTCTAAATAAAACATTTGGTCAATTAATTTTGTTATTTCGTTTATTGTTCTTTTGAAAGGAGATTGCCCACGGACAGGCCCACTTTGTGGCGCCGCGCCGTGTCTAAACTTTATGATATACAAAATTAATATCTTATTTTTTTATGTATATGTGTTTTTTATTAGCATTTATTTTACGCTGGCATTGAAAAACGTAAAAATGTTTATTTAATTGAATCTCAGTAGCTACCTACATCCACACATTTGTACTTTTACATACAAAGAAAAATAAACTAAAAAGTAGGGTAGATTTATCTGTCAAATAATTAGCCGGTTATTCGTAGGTATATATATTGTATTATAGTCCTCCGTATTTACTTCTGTTACATTACGTGTTATTGGAATCGAGTTGAGCATTTACGTTCCTCAAGTGGTTTTGTTGTGAGATATCGGACTTTTGTTTTGTTGTTAAGTGAGCGAATTGACTCTAGTTTTAACGAGAAAATGTCTACACCGAGTCGATATCGGACAAACCGACCACTCTCTCGCCGGTGCGTAAATTGTTGTTTTAATAAACCTGTGTATTAGGATTAGTTAAAATGCATTTTAACATAACCACGCCAACGGGATGGCACTTTGATTCGATGACCCCATTCACTTGGTTGCGGAGATTTTTATTAACATGAAAATGTCTGTAAAGGTGGAAGCCATTAGCATTAATAACTAATATCTATTTAGTAAACATATATCTATTTAGAAGTTGATAAACCTTAAAGAATTTAACTTTTATAACCTCAAATTCAGTAATCTAAAAAAAAGATTTCTCTTGAACCAGGGTTAAAAAATAAAAATCGTTTGCATAATATGAAAGGAAATGTATTTATCTACAAAACAAAATAAAAGTCACCGTGACACGACAATCTTTTATGGGGGCCTAAACCTCCTAATAAAATGGGCAATGTCCTTTGCTCGAGAAAGTTTTGATTTTCTAATATGCAACCGCAGAAAGAGATGGTCTCTTTCTTTAAGGCATCGTGTTATAAGTAGGTATATATATCCGTACCGTACCTATTAAAAATAAATAAATCTTTAAGACTTTTTTTAGAGAAGAGTCCTAACACCTAGCGCCTACCTACACTTATATGTATATACTAATAAATAAGCAAAATCCCTAAAAACTAAAATCTATACGAATGACTAATTCTACCTAAGAGTAGGTACTACTAAAAATAATCTACCTACGTTACACGCTACCAAATATACTACCTATACTTGAAATTTAAATCTATACGGTCTACGCCTTAGAAAAGTAAAACTAAGAACATAGGTACCTAATAAAAAAAAAAAAACAATAACAGAAAATCAAATACCTACCTACCTAAATAAACCTATTTCTGATGATAACTAATCTAAACTCAATAATAATAATAATAATAATCCAGCCTATAAACGTCCCACTGCTGGGCACAGGCCTCTTCCCATATAGAGAAGGCACGAGCATTGATCACCACGCTTGCTCTCTGCGGATTGGCGATTTCAGATCCCAACTTTGGAATCCAGGTTTCCTCACGATGTTTTCCTTCACCGTTTGTCAGAAGTGTCTTAGAATAATTAAGAAAGTACATACAACTTTGAAAAAGCCACATTGGTACTTGCCTGGGTTCGAACCTGCAACCTTGTATACAAATCCGTTCATTGAACCGCTAGGCCACCACGACATCTATATCTAAATTCAATAAATAAGCAAAATCCTTAAAAAACTTACATCTATACGAATGACTAATCCTACCTAACAGAATTATAAAATAACATACGTACCAACCTACACTATCAAATATGGTGTCCTATCATTTGACATAAAACAAATGACAAAATAATTTTCATTGAAAAACAACATTTGACAAAATAATACTTGATAAATTTTTTACAAACTATTGTTTAATAAACTACTCATTAGACAATATATTTACAAAAAAATATATTGTATGCTAAAACATTAATATACAAATTGATTATTTTTTTAAATTGTTCCTTGGCAAAAAAAAACGTAAAGCATAAATCACATTTGACAAAATAATTCACATATTAAAAAAATCACGTCATGATAGCCAACAACTTGTTGCTTTGTTGTTGGATGCTTCTTGATTTCAATCGCTTCTCGCACTACTCTCGAATGAAAGTGGCGATCGGTGGAGAGGACTTGCGCGCGATGGAATTGAATCCAGTGATTAACGCCAGACTGTAGTACGTGATCTGCTATTGCCGATTTAGTGGTCTGCCGGTTTTTAACAGCCGCGATATGCTCTTTGAGCCTTTCCGCGATAGTTCGCTTCGTTTGCCCTATGTACGATTTACCGCAGCTGCAGTCGATTTTATAGACACACTGGCGAACTATCGCGGAAAGGCTCAAAGAGCCTAATATCCTATTAAAGAATAATTATACCAAGTTTCATCGTAATAGAACCGGTAGTCTTTGCGTGATGCCTGAACAAAAAACAGACAGACAATTTTTTTTTAATCACATTTTTGGGTTCGTTGTCGGTCTAGTAACACCCCCCACCATTTATTTTTATTATATTTTCAATGTACAGAATTTGCACTTCTACAGATTTATATTATAATTAGTATAGAATATATATAGATATTAGATAATTAACACTCTTAGATTATTCATCCTTAGAAGCTTTCTGTGTTATTGATAATCTTAGGGTGGTAGGGTGATGAGAGGTAAGAAGTGAGAAGATCTGAGAAGATCAGAACAACATAACTTACATGTATGTGCACTCTGCAGAGGGCTGCCCTCCCTATGGTCATCACAGACCACTCCTGGATCCTGGGATGACGAGCCTTTATCTTGTCAAGTACCTTATTGTAGTGAAAACACCTTTGGGGTGGGTGCTACGAGGATTGAATGCATAGAAATATTAAAGAGAAGTTCAATCATTATCGAACTCCAGAAGAAGTCATAGCATAGTTGCAAACACACGATACCTACGTTTAAGGTTTATAGATAGATACACTCAAGTTCAGCAGCAAGCGTCAAGTTTTGGTTCTAGCCAGCCCCATAAGGTATGATGGAAAACGCCGTGGAATTTTCAATTTTTTTTTTGTATCTAACCAATAAGACAATGAAAAAATGATTATTTACCCTAAAAAACATGAATATTGGGTAGGTATCGGATCGGAATATTACATTAAGTGAAGTGCGGCCGTCATATATAAGTAATGCAGGGAAGCTGTAAAGTTACTGCAGAATGAAACAACGTGGAATATAAAAATATCACTTTATTGCTTTAATTGTAACGAGTTACATGGGAGGATCAACAACGTGGCGACGTGTGCGTATCGCTGGCTTATTGTCTAGTTACCGAGGTAACTCCGAACTTAGGTATAACATCGATATTGTCTAAAACAGTGAACGAGTCATAGGTACTATCTAACTTAGTCTATTTGGCACCAGGTTACCGACAACCGAACAACCTTCACCGCGCCCGCGCGTGCTGCACAGGCGCCCGACACCTACGTAAAATACAACACATTCGTATCGCTCTCGTAGTTTTATCTAACTCAAATCACAGTAGATATGGTATCACATTAGTGCAACATTTAACAGACACGCGAGCTCCCAACTGAGCGGAGTCGAGGCTGGCGGTGTCAGTGCCAGTGCGCAGGCGCGAGCTCCGCGTGTCTGACAACGCGAGTCGCGACGAACTGACGAGGGCAAGGCGCGACTCGCGACCGAACAGTCGAGCGTCGGTTGCGGGCTCGCCGCCTCGCCCGAGCGGAGTAACTTCAATATAACGTATTACATGTTATTGTTGGATATTTGTAAGTTCGCTTGTATAGCACCACATCTCTCGATAAGTTTACTACAAGGCAAGAAGTCACTATTCAATTTAGTAAAAACCATACATACGTTTACCTACCTACGTTTACATAGTTTTGTATTCGGTACAGACACACATACGCCTCCAATCAAGCAAGTACCGCCAGTTATGTGTTACACACCTGAGGCGTCACCTCAAGCGTGGGGGCAGGAGGGTGGCTCGTTATACACAGCGTTTCATCAAATAGTTCCTATGCCATTATGTTGGCTGTATGTGGGCTGGCTCCTGTCTGTCACAATCGCAGACGAGTGAGGTCGCTCTGCAGATATTTTTTGTCAGAGCTTTTGTTGGGTGTGAATTAAGTAGAGAAGCTAATAGCTCCTTTTAATTCATTAAAATGTGATCAGGCTTGTGGTACCGCCAATAAGAATTACCAGAAGTAGTCTCATCTCTCACCATGTCCCCCATCCCTCCACAATTAAAATATAAGACTGGTATCGAGAATATTTCGTCGTATAATACTATTAATAACTATTCACCTAAAATATGAACTATCAGAGATTCATATAAAAAAATATTAAAGCGACCATGCGACCACCGCCGGCGTGGCGTAAAATGGAACTTACGTAATAATAACATTAAAATCATCCCATAAAAGTGTTATGAAAACGACATCTATTACGTTCTAACATATTTTTTATAAATATATAGATTTTACTGTCTCACTATATTAACGTGTTAGTCTCAAGACATTATCGTATTTTTTAAATACGGTAATAAGCACAGCTGCGCCCCCAACCCCACGACGGTAGTCTTTCCGCACAGCATCTAGTAAAAAAACTAATTAAATTTTAATTCAGTTTTAAGTATCTAATTCAATTTATACTATCCTTACACAAAATGAAGAGTTTCAAGATTAACTTAACAGATGTGTGTTTTATAACAATTTACTCTCTCTGGCACATTATGTAAAGAAACACCCATATATGTAATTACTTTTCCTACTTCAAGGAAACTCCTACTGCGTAAGCTAGCATCTGTATGTATACGTTGCTGCCAACATAAATGCATAGGAATAATATGATGAGAGGCACTCGACTGTACTCACTACACACACTAAAACACATCCGTCATATCTCATATACGACTTATCCTACCGTTACTGTATTACCTAGGATTAGGATTACTGTTAACTACTAGATAATATGGCAGTCTGTGTTCGTTAATTAGTTTACATAGAGAACAATATAGAAACTTACGAGGCGGGAGCAGACCATCACCGGGTGCCGGTCTGGCTCGCCTCTCTACTGATATAATCACAAACTTTACTTTTACATCTATCATAATAATAACCGCCGACACACTGCCACTTAAAGTTACATGGCAGTAACCGTGGGAGTGGTGGCGGGCTGCTGCGGCGGCTACAGGTCCTCGCGCAGGATGAGCAGCGTGGCGGCGGGCGCGGACGGCGGGGGGCGCGGGGGGCGCGGGGGGCGCGCGCCTCGCTGCGCCGCGAACTGCGCCTGCACCGCGGCCCACGCCGCGTCGCGCCCCGCCGTCTCCGCCGCGCCCGCCGCCCCCGCGGGAGGCGCGCCCCCGCCTGTCTCGTCCTGGGAACATAAACACGCACTATATAATACCATGAACTCACTTTTGGCTGCAAGTCACAACATTTCATACATCATGTGGAATATCCAAAAAATTCCTTATCGTCCAAGCAAGATCAACATGCAAGGGCCGGGCCGGTGCCTCACCTGCTAGAAAATCTTGTCGAGGATTGTGTACATGCGCAGGTTAGCCTTCTTGCGCCAGCCGGGCGGCGCGCGCTCGGGGTCGTTGGTGTCGCTGTCGTCGTCGTGCGCGGGCACGGCGCGCACCGCGTGTTTGTCCGAGATCGGCGAGCCCGCGCGCGCGCCCTCGCCCCTTGCAAGCCGACGCGCCATTATGAACGCTGCTACCTGAGGATGATAAACAATACGAGTCATAAAACCTCTCACGTCTAACAACGTTTGAACTAAACATGAGTCCCTGCCTATAAGTACGTCACTTACTTGCAGCACCATGCCGAGTACGCCGAACACTATTATGACGAAAGCGTTGTTAGGAGCCTCACGTTCCACCTCCTGCAACACACAACAAGAACCCGGTCAGTGAGCAACAACGCTATGGGCGTAAGTAGGCAGCAGCTGGAGGCGTGCTCACTTCAATCATGTCGTAGAGAGGGCGCGCCACGTCGCGGTAGCGCTCGACGGCCAGCAGCGCGGGCTTGAGGTCGTGCAGCAGGTCCATGCCCCGCCGCGCCAGCTCCGCCTGCGGCGCGTCGCGCCACCACGCCGCCAACGACGCGCCCATCCACGCGCCGTAGCCCACTTCGCTGAGGGCTAGGCACGCCACGCCAGCTGCGTACTGAAATACACATTGCATAAACAGTTATTACAACCATTTGTCATGAAATTGCTACAGTCCTTGTACAAGACTTAGGGCCGATTTCTCCAACGCCAGATAATTTTTATTCGAGAGATAAAATTCGTGTTTGACAGATTTTGTATTGAAGACCTGTCAAAAATTCTAAATTATTCCTCTGATAAAATTATCTGGCGTTGGAAAAATCAGCCCTTAATGAATAATATTTTTATCTTTTCCAATTAAGCGTTTATTCTAGCGTTCATTAAACGCAAGCATTCATGTCTCTGTTTGCGTCGGTCTCGGTACTCTCGGTACATGCGCAGGATATGGGTAGGTGGAGTAGGTGGCATACTGACCAGATGCAAGCAGAGCGGCGCGCGGCGCTGCGCGGCGGCGGCTGCCAGGTAGACGAGCGCGGCCAGCCACACGCCGGCCGCAAACACGTAGGCCGCCGACACGCGGTACTGCGCCGCGCACAGGAAGCGGAACCACGTGTACGTGCTGGGGTCCCACGCCAGCCGCGCCGCCGTCGCCAGGAGCGCGCCGCTGTACATCTGACACAAACCACTCCGTGCATTACATACCTATCTAATCATTCATCTACACTTAAACCAAAGTACCAAAATCTTTGTGTCGCAAAAGGACTCAAAGAATTACAATTTGTAATTATCTAAAGGATTGTGTTCAAAACTTCAAAGGTATGTATTTGCAAAAACTACCCCTGAATGAAAGATAACTCATGGGTTTTAAAGATTATTATTTTATCAAGAAAGTAAACAAAAACAGCGACGTTGTTAAAGATACAGAGTAGAAGGTAACCTATTTAAACATCGAGATGACCCGCGCGGGTCGCGACCTCACGCATACCGTCTTATCACACTCCGCGGATAACAGGGAACTCTTCAGAACCTTATCAGCACGCGATTTGCTAAACAAGGATTCTCTATACAAATCAGTAATTAGATAAATGCATTGGAATGTGCGCAGACAGTGCAGGTACTGTGCGAGATCAGCAGGCCGACCTTCCCGAGCCGCGGCACGGCACCTTATCAGCGCCGACGCGCGCGAGCACAGGACGGCCTTGTGTGGCGCTGAGAGCCCGCTCTCTGTGGCCCGCTCTGTGCGCGCTGCCAGCTGCGCGGCCCGTCGTATCAGCTGATTAGCTTCTACTGCTGATACAGCTACAATTCCATTGATATGCGAACACAGCAAAAAGCTTACGATTGGCACAACGGACCACTAGCGATTAGCATTACTGTTACGAGTAGCACTGTTGTGGATACAGCGGATACTTCAGGAATTTGCATGAATGAATGTACAGGTGCAGTCTTGACGTCTTGGGAGTTTGGGAGAAACCGGTGCGGCGCATACATCGAGCAGGCCGCTGGAGCCTACCTCGTCCTTGCCTAAACGTATCGACCGCCGAGCGCCGAGAGCCGAGAGCCGCGGCCTGCGATACCTGTGTACGTATACAATACACATTCTCTTTGAACGCTCACTGACGCACTAATGGCTTTTAAATCCCAAAAGAAATGTATTCGTTCTATTTTTAAGGTAAAACAAACTGATAGTTGCGTACCTATATTTAAAAAGTATTTAATAATCTTCTAACACTCCCTTATTTTTGAAACTGCACTCTTTGTTACATTAAATCTGCATTTGTTTGAAAACTTAAAATCTAAACGACGAAACAGAGAGATAATAATATGCGTTATACCACACAATACTGCCCTCTTTTCAAAAAACTTATTAGGTATGGCACCAAGGATTTACAACAAGATACCCAAATCTATAAAAGAAATTGATAACATTCAAGCCTTCCTCAAATTTTTGTACACTAACTAAAACATAATAATATTATACGGTCAACGAGTGTATAAAATATGTTATTTTCCTTTATTTTTTTAAGTTTGTTACACGACTGCCCAAAAAGGAGTGTTATGTTTTCAGGGTTCATGTATGTATGTATGTATGTATGTATGTTTGTGAGTTTCTTTATTCCACCATAACTTCTAAAAGGCTTGACCGATTTCAATGTTTGTGGTATCATTAGAAGCTTTGAGTTATCCCGAGTGACATAGGCTATGTGGACATTAAAAAATGGTCAAGTGTGAGTCGAAATCGCCTGCAAAGGGTTCCGAACGATATTTTTTACACGACTGCCCAAAAAGGAGTGTTATGTTTTCAGGGTTCATGTATGTATATATGTTTGTGATTTTTGTGTTGTGTCATGTTTTTTTGTTGTTCACTAAAAGGTATTAAATAAAAAAAATGTAATAAAAAAAATAAAAACACGCCTGCCATGTCAAAAAAAATTAAAAACAAGTCAAATATTTGCAGTCGGGGGACCTGTAATGAATTGTTCCATGTAACCGACCCCGACTGCAAATATTTTACTTGTTTTTATTTTTTTTTGACATGGCAGGCGTGTTTTTTATTTTTTTTTATTATATTTTTGTTATTTAGTTAAGTACCTACAAGTTATTTCTGTTTATTAAACTTTCTTTGTATCCTATAGACAATAAGTTTTAACTAATATTTGTACGCCTTCAACGGCAAGACATAGGTTCTACAAATAAAAGAATTTGAATTTCGAGGAATAACCAGGATGTACAATGTAGGTACTAGACCACTTACAACTTGTAATAAAAGTTGAGTTAGTACTCCGAAAAGTAGAAACTTCTGCCTAGCCTATTGGTTTCTTAGGTTTTCGCGAATCTACATTGAAATAAAACTAGGTTTTTCAATGTTCTGCCTAGCCTTTTTCCAACTAAGTTGGGGTCGGGACTTTACATGGAGCGACTGCCTAACTGACCTCCACAACCTATTTTATTGGGTAAGACTGGTTGTCAGAATTAACTTAACGATTGCCAAAGATCAACGTATCACAGCGTGCTTTCCGAGCCAGGGAGGGGTCTCGGTTTGAGAAAACGGTCACCCAACCGCGGCGAGCACGGCTTAACCTGTATTATCAGTTAAACCGTAATACTTTTTGCACTTAGCAATATTACCGTGACTTAGCCTCGAACCTTAAGGAAAGACTAATTAAAAAAGCATACTACAATATAAAAGAATACTTAACGACAAAAATAATATTAAACTCAGACTGACACTTCCTTTAAAATTGTGATTTTAAAATGATTTTTATGTTTAATTTAAAGTTTATTAATATTAAGTTATTACACAGTACAAACAGTGAAGCAGCTATTTTATCGGGATTGATTAAGGCACTCCCCTGAGAAAATGCGCGAAAGCCATGATTTACTAAGCTATAAACTCGATATTTAAAACACATCAGATCAAATGCACTGTTCTACCAAATCATTCTCTAATATGTAGATTTTAAGTTAAACAGATATTTATTTTTTAATTGTAATTTAATGTAGCAAATATTAAGTAGTACTTATTTTAAAATGGTCTATTCAAATTTATATGTCATGAAGTACACGTGTTTTTTTATTTTTCTTATACCAACTGATGGAGAATTCAAATCTCAACCAAAGATTTATTCTACAATTCAAATTATGCCTAAAAATTGTCAAATTCACAACAAAAATACACTCGCGAAGGCAAGGCTGCAGCAGTCGCAGCACGCACGCCCCATAGGCTCTCGACGTGAGAGGGGACGTCTCATTTTTCTTTTTACAATTTAGGAAAAAAAAAGGAAAAACTAAAAAACGGTTAAGGCGTTTAACCGAAGGTCATTTGCTCGGGGCACTTTTCCCCTAGCTTGACTTTCTTTCTTTCAATAAGTTATAGAATCAGGCGTTACTTTGCGGAAATATAAATGTTATGAAAAATATTTAGTTTTAATTCCGCTACAAAAATCCAGGCTTGGAAGCAGGATGCAGTCCCACCCTCCGGCCCTCATGCAATATGCACATGCAGGAAAGCCCACCCTCCCGCTCTCATGCATATGCAAACATACACGAAAAGCGGGAAAAAAAGGACTCGCCGCTCGGGCGTGATCGGTTGTCGAGTCATCATCTCCTGAGGATGCCCCGTGGAAGGGCGAAACACGTGTCGAGTATAGATTTTGTTGCATGGCATGTGCCCCCTTTTTCTCGCTTTTCGTGTATATTAGCATATTTTTTATTTATTTATTCCTTTAATTCAGGCAACTAGGGCTCATAGAAAATACAATACTTATACAACAATAGCGGTCGCCCGCGGCTCCGCCCGCGTGGATGTCGGTTACCGCTGCAAAAAGCCTACCCAGGAAAGACACGGTCAGCAAAATGATTACCAGGTCAATGCACAGACACCGACACTAACATCGACGACGCATTCATTATCCGCAGGCTGCATAGATTGTCTTTATGTGGATGTTAAAGTTGTTAATGATGAAAATATTTAAATGTAATTAATACTAAGTTTTCACTTCTGCCGGCAGTCCCGGAGTGCAACCCGTTGTTTTAGGATAGATAACTAAAGCGATTATTGTAGAGCTTCTCTATAAACAACATTTGACGTTAAATTATTTTCAGGTAACAAAAAAACTTTAAAAAAAAAAGAGAACCGCCTTCAAAAATCCGATTCACTGAAAAGTATTAAATAATTTTAAATGTACTGCTTATCAAATTACTAAAATATTAGGATAATAAGTATAATTATACTTCAAGCACAATTATTGTTATTTTTGGAGTCGGTGTCTGTCCTTATAATATAGTACTAAAATTTGCTATTAGCGGCTGACACCGACTCCAAACATAATAATAATTGTGCTTGAAGTATAATTATACTTATTATCCTAATATTTTAGTAATTTGATAAGCAGTACATTTAAAATTATTTAATACTTTTCAGTGAATCGGATTTTTGAAGGCGGTTCTCTTTTTTTTTTTAAAGTTTTTTTTTTATTTAATACTTTTTAGTGTTTGATACTTTGTTTACTTACTTAAAATGGGTTTAGTCAAGTCGAGATAATCGCGTTTAAACATACACACATACATACAGGTCAATCTGAGAACCTCCTTTTTTTGAAGTCGGTTAATTATAAAATACCAAAACCTTCTCCTTGGTCTAACAAACACTTTTCTGAAAACCGTATCAAAATCGGTTCAGTCAAACGCGAGATAATCGCATCCAAATATACATACATACAAGTCAATCTGAGAACCTCCTTTTTTTCAAGTCGGTTAAATAAAACATACTAAAACCTTCTCCTTGAACTAACAAATTATTTTCTGAAAACCGCATCAAAATCGGTTCAGCCAAACGCGAGATAATCGCGGACAAACATACATACATACATACATACAAACATACATACATACAGGTCAAACTGAGAACCTCCTTTTTTTTGAAGTCGGTTAAAAATATACTGATGGTCGGGAGCCCCGACCCGTGATAGGGCAACGTAAAGTTGCCCATGCGTAAAACATTATTTTCGTAAATCAATTCCTACTAATTTTTCGCCATAACTTCAAAACCAAATGTCCAATTTTAAACATTCAAAGACCAAATATTATCTACATAAACTGTACTTAGTGATGAAATAGTTTATTTTGATAAGAATTATAGCATGAGTAAAATAAATGCGTTTTAATGTAGTCCAAAAAAATTCAAGATAAAAAAAAATGGTTGTTGTGCCTCACTCGACATAGATAGGTATAGTGTGTCGCGGACTTTTTTGTAGATATTTATAAGATCTACAATTAATTAGAACATTTTAAAGTTATATCTTTTATAGTTTAGGCAGCGTACGCAAAATAAGTAACTTTTCTGGTTGATTTTTTACACCTTGTGTCCGAAAAACCCAAATATCTTAAGGGAACACTATTTTTTTCCAAAATAAAATTTAGCCTATGTTACTCGTGCAACAAACAAAGTTTTCCTCTTTATAATATTAGTGTGTAAAGTGTAGATAGTGTAGATAACAATATTTATAAACTAATACAATTATAAAACAAAATATAAAAAACTAATGCACACGAAGTGTCGGCGGCATATGCATGAGGGCGGGAGGGTGGTCTTTCCTGCATGTGCATATTGCATGAGAGCGGGAGGGTGGGTCAGCAATGTCAGCATGCTGCTTCCAAGCCTGGATTTTTGTAGCGGAATTAAAACTAAATATTTTTCATAACATTTAATTTCTTTCTTTCTTCAATCATTCGCAGATTATCAGAAATTTCGTCGGTTATAAGTAGTTATTACATACCTCTTACTTATTTGTTTATTACCAGGCATGCGCCACGTGTCTGTGTCTGACGCGTGCTGCCCGGTGACGAGCCGGGGTGCCGGGCATGCGAGGGCCGCCGCGGGCCGGGCTAGTGCGTGAGACCCGCTCGTTACCTCACATATAGCGATATAGCGGATCGTTTGATGTCAATCTATATTGTAGACGGTTATAAACTTATAATAATTTGCATGGTCCAATGAATTAGGGCAAGTGACCTAGTTAAGAGCTGTGTGATAGTGGTTCGGGTTATGTACTCTATCATCGATGTTCATTTTGCTACACTGTAGTCACGTGTAGCAGGAGCAGGGGCTTGGGTGCTCTCGTGCCACTGTCGATGTCTAGAGCGCGGGGTCGACGACCACGCGCGCCGCTTAACTAGCGGTAGGACTGCAATGAGACGCTGAGATATTACTGCCCACGTCCTCCCCCCCCCCCCCACCCCTCACGGCGCGCGGCGTGTCGTGCGCAGCCGCCGGGACAACAATTAGTATCGATGAACAGAAGCTCCGTTTGATGTAATTCAAAAATTAATTTTGTCGAAGATCATACCTAAACATAATTTTCATTTAAGTCGGTTTTTTTAATGGTCATTTTTTTAATAAGATCTAGGTATTATAAATCACTGAGACCTGATATTAAATTAGTTGCAGGTGAACCATAAGCAGAATATTTGTCGTACATGACACAGGTAGGTAGTTGGTAGGAGTGGCTCGACTCCGCGTGCGTGGAGTGGGTCTTCTGGGCCTGGCGCGCGGGGCGGCGCCTGCGCAAGGAGCAACAGGTCCAGCCGCCGCCGCCGCCGGTGACCCTGACCCACTCCGCTCGGGGTGCTCCAGCCCAAACTTAGGAACTAAATAATAATACACTGAGAGGCACAATTAACCGGTCACTTAAACATTGCGCTACAAGTTAGTTAAATAATTGTGGAATGATTTTAGTTCTTGGCAATATTGGCTAATAAAAAACAATGAAAAATAACTTTACCATTACTTTATTTTATTAAGAATAGGTATAAGAAAGTTTGAGATCATCGATAAATTAACCAAAAAAAAAGCGATGTGTTAAGAGTCTGAAAATTCTTATTTACATTAAAAACCCAAATTTCAGTGATGAGTACCTATTGTCTCTTCTGGCTCTAATGACGTCCTCGAGAAGATTTTAAAGTCCATCCCTTATGCTTCATTTCGATAAGTTACATCGGAAAGTTAATTGTGCCCCTGAGTTTACCTATTCGGGAAGACAGACTACGCTATAGGCTATAGCAGTCTTTAAAATATACTCCTACACGTGCTATAAGCTAAGGTTTACGTGTTGTTTTGGGATTATGTAGTTTTCATGTAGTTGTTATTTTAATTTCGATTAAGGTACTTAAAACACATCCTATCAAAATAAATACCTACTTAATAAAGCGTAACATTACAGAGTTATCAGCTGATTGGAATGCGGCCATAATTTAATACCTTGTTTCTATAACTTTTTATACGCAAAATTAGAATACGACCCGCGTCATTGTGCTGACGCACACACACACACGGCTCGAGAGGTACAAGCAGGCGTTACAACAAAGCATCGCGCGGCGGGAACCCTCCACTGTAGTACTGTCGTCTCTACACTCTGATGCGTCTTTACGTTCGCGTTGTTATGGCCGGCCACACGGCATTCCCGTGTATATTATTTATATTCATATAATGCGAATAACACCGCAAGAGCGGCTCGCCTAGTGACGGTTCTGGCCAATCCTGGAAAACCAATCGTCGACCTCAATTCGAATTCAATTGGCCACTGAATAGGTTTCAATAGCCATTGAGTCAATTCCCTTTCAAGTGGCCAAGCGGCCGCCTGTCGATGAGGTTGACCTGGTAACATAATAATATTGTGACGTCGTTGCATGTCTAGCCTTCATCGAACGACGGAAAAAAATTGGAGCTGTTAGTACCTAATTCAGGGTCCGTGACCCGAGCAATGTACGTAGATACTCTACGTAGGACGTTCTGTGGGCGCAACTGCATCAGATGTGCATTCAATCGGGTGCCAGGTGTTACCACTACATGGGTGTAATCATACGGATACGATTATACGACACATGACACGATGTCGCGTCGTGCAGTAAAGTAAGTGCCGGCGCGTGCTACGAGCGCTCGGTGACTGTGACACGCCATGACACGCGCCCATAGCGGCCATCGCCAGAGCCCCCATTGATCATGAATGTCGCAATATTCATAATTGTCGAAATAGCCCACAAACATGAAGATGCCAATATGTGACAAGTTGCAAAACTTTTATTACTAATTTGTACCTACGATAGTTGACACCACGCGAAGCCGCCAAGACTGACGAAATGATTTTACCGTTTATTTCTTAGAAATACATCGGACAAGAGTCGAGATGACTGCTGAGTGCTGACCAATGGCTATAGGGTATGCACCCTGCGCGACATACTACACCAACTTATTATTTTTAAGTACCTACACCATTGTATCATATGGTAAGTTTTGATTATAATAATTGTAAACATTCAAATATTAACGATGATTATAACTAGAATTTAAGGTTATAATACGAAATTTTAAGGTTATAACATTATTAAGACACACGGAAAAATCATCAGCAGCAGCAGCTGTGTGTAACAAACACTTCAGGAACCATTTCGAGCTTCTTCCAATCCCTTAAAATCTTAAATCCTAAATAGGCATATTGCTCTTCTAGCTTAAGAGCCCGCGCTTGGAGCACGAATGTGTTTTCCCTAAGATTCGCTAAGATTTTTCTGCAAATAGTAATAACCGTTTCCCACAATCATAATTATGTTGTAATTGTTTCCGACAAGCACTTAGGCACCTGTCGCGAGTGCGTCACACGAGCCGCGGGCAGCTCCTCTCTCACAGGCATCGTTTGCAGACTCGCGGAGAGAACTCAGGAGTTCAGGACCCAGGCGAGTCTAGGTGAAGTTGGCTGGCCTTGCTTTTCCAATATGTATGTAGGTTTGTTTAATCAAAACTGCCTAAGCTAAATAAATTCAAACGAAACGTAATCTCGGTGACTAAAGTATATTTTGGTACTTTTGAGCACTTTGAGCCATGTTGATTTAAAAGATGAGATTAAAAAATAATAATAAAACTTAACATGACGTTTATAAGTAGAAATTACTCTTAAGCAGGAAACCGGTCGGCACTAAAGCGGCACAAAAACGAATAATGGGGCATCAACCAATCAACCATCACCGCCACCGTCGCCTGACGGACTCGTGAGTCGTGACGAATGTGTTATTGTGAAGTCATTACTGTCTAGTTTTCGATCACGACCTTACTAGAATAGCTAACCTCAGTTGACATGTTCAACAACTCAATGTGTATAGTAGAGCCACCTTGGAAGTTAAGTGCGAAGCTGCGTACAGCGAGACACAAGCGACGAGTTATGAGCTGGTCCTGGCGCCGCGCCGCCCGTCCCGCTCGCCGCCGACGACGCCGACGCGACGCTGCATTTGCACACAATTGTGAAAAACCTTGACTAAAATGTGACTAAACTGGGTCAAGATCCTATGTCTCTCGATAAAATCCAATTCACATCTCAATACATGACGAACGTCTTTAAGTTACAACAAGTAGGTTAGAGTACTTTTATGACCTTGACAAAAATATATGGTGTGAAAAGGCAAAATCTGTTCAGTCCGTCCGGTATAGGCACAATAGGTATATCCACATATGGATTATATTTAAATAAGAAAACAAATTGTACCTAGTTAAAGGGATTTAAAGTTAGTACTTTTTTATATTTTTTTTAATTAAAGTTAGTCTCTACTTCATATTTGAGTACAAAAACTGAGTTGTGACGCGACATTTCAAATCAATGTAGGTAGGTAGATACTGTATAGTCAGAGTCACAAATAGTCACAATATATTACTTTAATCGCTATTACAGTCGTTAGATTTAGATTGCAATTTCTTTATTTATTTAAATTGCATTGCAATAAATTAATTCAATAATTGATGACCAATTTTTCGAATTAGTTATTTGACACCAAAACTTATAAACAGACCGCTAAAGCGAACATCTTAACATTTAGCGAGTGGCGTAATAAGATACTGACCCTATTTATTTGTAGTTGTAGTGGTGCGGTGACACGTTTGCTCCATTTTTAGGGTTCCGTACCTCAAAAGGAAAAAACGGAACCCTTATAGGATCACTTCGTTGTCCGTCCGTCCGTCTGTCAAGACCGTTTTTCTTAGAAACGCGTAGAGGAATCAAACTGAAATTTATATCTAATACTCTGGGGGCCGATGCCGCTATTTTAAGTCAGTGAGTGGCGGGTTAAAAAACGTTCCAGTGTACTTGTTATCGTGCCTAATTTTCGTATTCAGATAAGAACAGTCACTTGCAATACTACAATGACAACAGTCGCTAGCAGGTGTACAATTGTCATTGAACTAAAATTAGCTGAATACGAAAATTAGGCACAATAACAAGTAAACTGAAACATTTATTAACTCACCACTCACTTACTTAACATAGCGACTTAAAATAGCGGCATCGGGCCCCAGGTCTACTGACCCTTGGAGCTATAAAAAAAAAAATCAAACTTCTAAGCCAAAGCAATCAAAAGGTACCTACCAGCCGGTAGGTACCTTTTGATTGCTTTGTTTGCGGCATAAAATAGTTTATGCCGCAAACAATAGAATATAGATATATCTCATGAACGCGTAGAGATATTAAATTGAAATTCATATGTAACAAAATCAAACTTTAATGTCAACGCAATCAAAAGAAATAGCAATGTAAGCCGCATATTTTCAAACTCGCAACTACTCGCGAGGGAATCAAAACCTAAAACCTTTCAGTCAATGTAGAATCTTAAAATTTGGCATGAAGCAATGTTTAATAGCACATATAAAGGAAAAATTTCGAAAACCTTAAATTTTTAGTTACATCACATATATATATGTATAATTGTATATTATATGTGAGATGATATGAATAACTTTATAAAATGACTGATGTAATGAAAATTGGCCAAGTCAAATCTAACCTACTTTAGGATCTCACATTTTTAAATGACAGCTATTGTTATAGGTATCCAATAAAGCAAAGAAATAGAGTTTAATACTTGTTCATAATGTTATTTTGTTCCTATGAATACATATTTGGATTTTGCATAGAACTTGGCACTCATTTAGATCTCCATTCTTTTTGTGTATTGAACTTGGCTTTCCTTTTTTACATTTATGTTTTTGGTGGGATTATATAAGGTGCTATAAAAATATCTGCCACGGCTTTAATGGGAGGTAGTATTGTGTTTATAGATTACAATAGTGAAGAACTTTCGTACCCCGGAACAGTTAATTAAATTTTAGAAAATAAAATTGTTAAATTAACATGGACTCTATTCTGCGTAACGTGGTTCACAAATTACGTGAATTCGGTGCGGAGCGGCAACAGCTTAGGACACGGGATGGTTTTATACTAATAAATCAATTCAAATTTATACGTTATTTTTTTTGTATGAAAAAAAATATGATAAGTAATCAATAATTTATCTATACTATTGTAATCTATAAACACAATACTACCTCCCATTAAAGCCGTGGCAGATGTTTTTATAGCACCTTATATACTCAGAAATTACCAGTCGTTTCATTACTTAGCTTGGCACCGACTCCAAAAATTGATAAATTTCATTATAGGTTAATCGTAGTTTCAGTTAGGTTTATTAATATCGGTAGGTTATAGTATTATTTTTAACTTTTTAGTGCTTTTAGGGATTTTTGAAGTCGGTTTTTTTTTCTATGTGAAAATTAGTATCAATTATGTTTCAACAAATTTTAAACTGTTTTGTAATCTGGTTCTACGTACAAGTATACGAGATGTACTCTGCACCCCTTTTGGCAACATATACCCTTTCGGTAACACTCTGTTTACACATAGACTAACACACATGATATGGTACCTGGTACCTGCATATTATCCAAATAATTTCAGGGGAATACGAAATTACGAATTACCTACCTACGCGGACAAAACCTTAAGACCTCAGTAAACTACAACCTAGTGGTCAACAGTTCATCGATAATAAGTAGGTAAGTAATATACAGTTTTAGGTTATAAGCGTGTATTGTGTCTCAATGGAGAAGACGTTGCAACACGCGAGCGCGGCGCGGCGCGCGGCGGCGCGGGGCGGCGGCCATGGCGGCATCGGCAGAGCAAAGGTCACAGCGACTGAGTGAGCAACACCAGACGCCTGCCGCAGCCGTGAATCATGATCACCAGCTGCAGCCTGCCATATCTGCCTCGTGCAGCGAGCCTCCATCACATATTATTATCATTATTCACAATATTTACATTATCAATAATTAAACATGATTGTTTTGTAACATGAATTATGCTATACAGCTTAATAAATTAAATAAGTAAGTGATCAGCGATGAATTTTTGACGTACCGCGGATTGGTTATATATAGTACATAATATACTTTTAAGAAAGGTCGTGAACAAACAATATTTCGTCCGCATTGTCGTTTTGTCAAATATTTTTATTGAATTATAAATATCATAACAGTTCAAAGGCAAAATATTTTGTTCCTGAAAGAAAATTGAATAATAAATAGCTACATGTGTATTAAAAAAATATATGAGCTTCGAGACATAAATCAAATGAAGCTACCCAAAACGTAATTTTATTTACATTTAATACAATAATTTTGACAATGGAAAAAAAATTGGATAAGGTTAATTTTTTTGATAATTTATTGACATGCTTCGGAAAAAGTCGCGATCATCAACAATAGTTCTTCCCAGTGGAAAAGGCTAGGAAGAAGAAGATAAATTATGTTTTTCATTCATGATCGTCGCACTGCAGGTCAATGACACATTTTATATTCGTAAACTGTAATTTGAAAGTTAGTTAGTACAGTAGTCGCTATACCCGATTATACATTAAAGTAGTAAGCATCTCGATCACTGTTATACATACATACATACATATAATCACGCCTGTTTCCCGTAGGGGTAGGCAGAGACCACTTCTTTCCACTTGCTACGATCCTTACATACTTGTTTAGCTTCGTCCACTTTCATTATTACCTTCATACATGCTCTTCGGTTTAGGGTACTCTTGACCTGGCCTTTTTTCAAGACGTCTCCGATTTGGTCTCGAAACGTCCGCCTAGGTCTACCCCTTCCAACACTTTCATTCACACTCGCCTTATACACTTTTTTCGTCAATCGTTCTCCATTCATTCTCTCAACATGGCCAAACCATCTCAGCATACCTTTCTCAATTTTTGTCACTACATCTTCTTTCAGACGTTACGTTATTACGTTACGTTTCCTTATCTCACTATTTCTTATCCTATTTCTTATCACTGTTATATTAAAATTATATCGGTATTAAACAGTTAGTCTTAATTATGAGCACACTGACACGGAGTGTAAATTTTATAGCAGACTCGGACCCCAGAAGGCTGGCAGCATTGCCACGTTGAATGGCTATGCCGATTCTCTGTGCAAGGAACAAACCAGCTCTCTGATCACTAGTAGAGTCTACCAAACGTTTTGACAGTTCTTTAAAAAGATTTCGTGCACTCGGACCCCATGACCCGAGCGTTTCAACCCCAAACGGCTAGAAAATATAATTACCCATTAGGTTATTATACTTTCGCCGTTTAAGGGATTCCGCAGCTCCAGCAGCAACGCCGGGAGAGTCCGCCGAACTTAGAACGTGGGATAAAGTTAGTCTTATAAGTAATATCATAATATCAGTAGTTCTACTTATTTTCACATAGGTTCTGTCCTTTTTAACCCTTACGCGTATGGAAGGGCTTTTTTGATGACACGTTACATAAAATATTTATTGATTTCGTAAGACTTCGTAAGAGCGGCGCCGACGCGCGAAGTTCGGCTCGCGGTGTTCGGTCTTAAGTCCTCAGAAGCTGTCAATGCCTGCGCTCGGGTCTCGGGACAATTGTGGAGGACAGCAGGTTGATACGCAGCGCGTTGGCTGGTGGCGGACTACGTTTGCACACGAATCAAGTGCTCCTGTATCGTGCCCCAGCGACAGCTGTAGGCTGAGCTGCAGCTCACGACTACAGCAAGGCGCTGATACTCACACGCCTAAACAGAACTCGCGATACTATGCTACCTAAAGAACACCCACTCTTAAAAAAATGATTTAATCGAAACATTCTTGGAATCAGCTTTCTAAGAAGCTTATTATAAGCCACTGCATGTATCGAGTATCGACATTCCGCTCAGTGACCCTGCGCCGGTGCGCACAGTAGGCCCAGATTGAAAATGAGTGGACATAGGCAACAAAGTTGGAATATCGATGCGATTTTTTTTTATATGACGCCCTATGATATTATTAAGTTATAAAGTTGATAGTTTGGCTGAAAAAAAAAATAATAAGATTTTTTTGTATGGAGCGAATCACGTTTTATTTTTTTTCTTTAATTGTACAAATATGTTGGGTGTATGGTGTCAGTATATGATAGCTACGGTCATCCTCTATCCACAAAAAAATAAATCAGCCGCGGCCACGTGCGGCCTCGCGAGAAATCATTCGGTAAAAAAAAACTATATGATTTTTTATTGCCATTTAAAATAACTTCAAAGTATAATTTTGCCTCATTTGGCTGTTTTGACTTTCTTTTTAGTTAAATATATAGATTTAATAGCACATAGGTACTTACAAAGTTACAACTAGTCATTCTGGTAGTGATTTAGTTATTATTGCATAGTATCGGTAGCACCTGCATTGTGATTGATGACTAATTTGTTTGTGCGCTCCGCTAAGCGCATAAAAAAAGAGTCTCCGATAAATGCTTGTCTCTGATCGGCTGAATAATTTTCAATCACTTTTATGTCCACTAACACTGACTATAAATACATCTATAGACATTCATTAAGTCCATCTAGTTTCGCTCTGGTCGCTTATTTATGAACGGAGTGAAATACTTTTAATTTTATATTAACATTAGAATTATGGCTGGATTTTGTACCAACCTAGATCTTTTTGTGAAATTAAGAAGTGGTGGTAATCTGGAAAATTATATGTTTCTTTATGAATGTATAATTTTGTCTTGAAACCCGAAATTTCTAAAGAAAACAAAAACCTAATCAAGGAGTTCTGTCGACTTTTTTGTATATATCTAAATAAAAAGTGGTTAGAGTCAGGTAGAAATCAAAAAGCTTTTATGAATCGTGTAAGTAATCGCAAGTGGTGGAAAAAAAACAGCAACTGGCCTGTTTGTGACAGTGTCGACCTGAGAAGTGAGATTGGCTTTTCGGACGCAGCCTTATCTAAGCCTGTGGATATGGATTCCCATGTTCCTACTCTTGCAGTATGTAAAAATTTAGAAGATACTGTAGAGAAACAGTTGATGTATACGTGGTACTACATGCCAGTTAGTGTTCATAAACTTCTAATGCACGGTGCAGACATCTGTAACCACTTTGGTGTTTTGTCAATCGGTAAGTAAAAAATAAATATAGTTTGATGTATTATTTGATCCGATTACTTTTTAAAATTAAAATGTATGTACTTATTCGTTTAAGGTACCTTATCTGAAGAAGCTTCGGAAGTCCGTAATACGGACTTCAGAAACGTCAGGGAGAGGCACACTCGGAAAACGGGCAGAATAGCAACGAACAATGACATCCTCCATGGACTTCTAATAAGCTCTGATCCCCACATATCTTACATAAGGCTAAAATAACGAAACCGGTTCACAATGAGTTGTTGCCTGAAGCAATTCAGTTGTTACAGACTACTGAGCCTCCCTGTGACAGTGAGATTATGGAGGAAGAAGAATGCCTAATAGCGGAGTCCGAAAATTTGCCGGATCTACTTCTGGAACAAGAAATAATGTGATTCGGCTCTAGATGATTCCCACAAAAGCCCACCAGGGCTAGGAATATGACGAACAGCCCTTTTCAGGGCTACAATTACTCCACAATTTCCTATTGATCATACGTATTATGTAGATCAACGATTTGCCCGTACAAATTCAAATTACTTCACCTATCATTAACAAAATTAGTATAACAAGAAACTTATTACGATATTTATTCAACAATAAATAACGTGAAGGTAGTTAAAAAAATAACAGCCAATCAGAGACAAGCATTTTTCGATTACTCGTTTGTTATGCGCGCGGAGCGGAGCGCACAAACAAATGAGTCATCAATCAAAATGCAGGTGCTACCGATATTATGCAATAATAACTAAATCACTACCAGAATGACTAGTTGTAAGTACCTATGTGCTATTAAATCTATATATTTAACTAAAAAGAAAGTCAAAACAGCCAAATGAGGCAAAAATTATACTTTGAAGTAATTTTAAATGGCAAAAAAAACATATATATATATATTTTTTTACCGATTGATTTCTCGCGAGGCCGCACGTGGCCGCGGCTGATTTTATTTTTTGTGGATAGAGGATGACCGTAGCTATAATAAATACTGACGCCATACACCCAACACATTTGTACAATTAAAGAAAAAAAGTAAAACGTGATTCGCTCCATACAAAAAAAAACTATTTTTTTTTTTTCAGCCAAACTATCAACTTTAGAAGAAATTTCACAAGAGTAAAAGTTGTCAGGAATATCATAAGGCGTCATATAAAAAAAAATCGCATCGATATTCCAACTTTGTTGCCTATGTCCAATCATTGACAGCCCTGTTGGTCTAGTGGTTAGTGACCCTGACTGCTATACCGGAGGTCGTGGGTTCGATTCCCACCCAGGACAAATGTTTGTGTGATGAGCACGATCATTTGTTCTGTGTCTGGGTGTAATTTATCTATAATATGTATGTATTTAGAAATATATAAGTATGTTTATCAGTTGTCTGGTTACCATAACACAAGCTCTGCTTAGCTTGGGATCAGATGACCGTGTGTGAGTTGTCCCGGAATATTATTATTATATTATATTTTCAATCTGGGCCTACTGTGCGGCGGCAACGCGGCGACGATCGGAATTCGCTGGGAACGCGGATTATAAGGGTTAAACCACATTACCATTATTGTTAAACTTACTGATCACTGAGCAAGTGAGCAAATGCTTCATCGAGGTCCTGCACACATACATACATTATCAAGCAGTCGTACCGCCACACATACCGATGTACTTATTCACGTCACTTGTAATGTTGCCCCTTTGTTGTAGTACCTAGTTGTACTTATATGTTAACGTAAACCAAAACTACTACGTAAAGCTCTAATTAAGTGATGTGGTGTTAACATTTCATTGACGTACGCGTTTCAAACTTCAACTTACAATTTCAACAGGGATTCAATTACCTACTTTATCATCTTTTCAATGTGCTTATACATATTATAGTAAAAATTACAGATTTTGTTTCATGTTGCAGATGTTTAAGTTAAGCTTATGACTAACAGTTAGTTCCTAACAATACCCCGTAAATACCAATACATAGTAGGTATTTACATATATGACCAGCTGTAGATAGGTATTATCGAGTTATCTCAGTTCATCTGTATAAGTTCTCTGATTATGCTATTAATGATAGCGGAAAAATCTTCTTAAAATTATTATTGTTCGACGTGCTTCAATCAAGTGTTTTTTTAAATAAAACCTTACGTTGGTTTGTTTTTATACCGGGTCACGTGTCTGGCTCCGACCGTCGGCGTCGCGTCGACCGGTGGCCTACCGCCGCCGCGCCGCCGCGCCGCGCGCATCTTGGTACGCAGCTTGTGTCGCTCACGCTGTGAACACGAGGCTTGCTTATTTATGTATTGCTGAATTCAAATGAGCGACAACTCCGAGTTCCCTAGTACTACGGCACTAGCTATAGGTATAGGGTCGTGAGTGTCGTGACCCCAATATGGTCACTGATCACTTGAGATTGCAATGATATTCTGAATACGTTCATATTAAACTCATTTTTTCAAAGAACAGAAAAAAATATTTATAATAGGTATGTAATATAAAACGTGTGCAAATCCAAGAAAACCGAAACCAACATCTTTGTGGACATCACTTGTATGTATATAGTCATCTAACTATTTTGGAATGCTCATTTCGTATTGGTAATTACAAAATAAAACTAATGTTACGCGCTTCACTAATCTATAAAATAATAGTAAATGAGCCTGTTGTCCCGAAAGCATTATAAAGCCTAAGAGACGTCAACCCTACGGCACGGCCACGGACCTTATTTATTATTTATTACATACCTATGTATTTTCGTTTAGTTCGTTTTAGACCCCTATTTTACATAATCGGGTTATAGCTTTTTGTTACTTTATTTTTTATTAATAATACCTTACGTTTTTTATAGATTATAGATTTATACTAATCGTGACTAGTTTCGATTGTCTATATACTATATAGTGGTATCAAATAAGAGCTTTTAGAAAAAAAATATATAACATGTGATGTAGAGCTACTACGACAACATGACTTTATTAAATTCCAGTGGCGCTACATAGAGTCGCGTCAATTAAACAAATTATTTAAATTCAGCAGATTTTATTAATATTAGGCACGCACTTTAATATTTTGACTTTGCATAATGAATTTGCATAATATGTTCGTAAATATATGTCAATATAAGTTGTTGGAATACTAAGCCGTATGCAAAACCTTGCGTACTTATGTAAAAGACACTTCAATGATGTTTAGTAATTTATTGAGGTGCCTGGATCAATGATTCTCCTTGTATCACTATCAATTACCCATATACGTACGACGAGTCGACGATATCAACGAACTAGGTAGCTTTACCGACTGGGCGACGACGTGTAGAGGGTTATGTATATATTACCAATATCAATCAGTATGATCAATTCTTTCTTACGTCTCTTGAAGTTGCGAGTATAATAGGGAATATGCATGACTTTTCAACCGACTTCAAAAAAAGGAAGGTTCTCAATTCGGCAGTACATTTTTTTTTTATGTTTGTTACTCGATTTCTCAAAGACTCCTGGACAGATTGTATTTTTTTTTTTTGACAGGATACCCTGTCATTTGGTCCCATCGTCATCAGGTCAGGACCTGATGGTGGAAACCCTGAGAAATCGAGGGCATCTCTTGAAAATTGTAGGCGAGCATGGGGTAAAAACTTATGACTTTTTACACGACTGCCCAAAAAGGAGCGTTATGTTTTCAGGGTTCATCACGGTTCATGTATGTATGTATGTTTGTGAGTTTCTTTATTCCATCATAACTTCTAAAAGGCTTGACCGATTTCAATGTTTGTGGTATCATTAGAAGCTTTGAGTTATCCCGAGTGACATAGGCTATGTGAACATTAAAAAATGGTCAAGTGTGAGTCGAAATCGCCTGCAAAGGGTTCCGAACGATTTTTTTTTAGTGTTGTGTCATCACATGTGTTGTGTTGTTGTGTTGTTCACTAAAAGGTATGAAATAAAAAAAATATAATTACAAAAATTAAAAAACACGCTTGCCATGTCAAAAAAATAAAAGTGTGTAACTAGTTCACATTTTTTTTAATATTTTTTTGACATGGCAGGCGTGTTTTTTAATTTTTGTTTTTATAGGTTTCTACTAGTTATTACATTACCAAACATACAAATCTCATGTCAAAAATATAAACCATTACGCAAAAAAATATATTAAAATCACTATCAATTTAGGACGATTTAAACGCGGCCATTTTGGCGCGCTTGGTTGTGAGTAGGGTTGCCAACTATACTGTTTTAAACAGTATTATACTGTTTTTCACTAAATTATACTTTTTACTGTTGAACAAAAATAAAGTATACAAAATACTGTTTTCAGCATCAAAATGCATTTACACATTATTACGTGTTATACTTAGAGGCTCACACAAATAAATAGATAAATATATAATAATACTTAAATAGATAATCTAAATTTGTATGGACTCAATATTGGTATGGATGATTTATATTCAGAATTAACAAATTTCAAAGTAATTTATGAAAAAATATCAGAAGACAAAGATTTTCTTGAAATGAGTACTGGCCAAAAGTGGAGCCATTTATTAGTAAACACTTCAGAAGAATTTAAAAACATACCTAACTAAAATGGTCTCATATCTACTTTCTATTCCTGCCACCTCAGCATTTACTGAAAGGGTTTTTTCAGTAATGAATGCTAAGTGGCGCGAGGATAGAAATAGAGCATCTATTAATTTAATAAAAAAATGAGCTCCTTTTTTATTTTAATTTCAGTTATAATTGTGATGAAGCGTATGAAGTTTTTAAAAATGATTGTAAATTAGTAAGTTGTGCGAGAAGCTCTAAAAAATATGTGTTTAAAACAATAAATAAATAAAATACTGTTAATTTTTCTAAAATACTGTTCAATATTCTTCATAGACCTGAATATACTTTATTTCTTGTGAAATAAGTTGGCAACCCTAGTTGTGACTTGTGACGTCACCACTACACGAGCTCGATGTTAACAGCAAAATGTTTGGTTCACAAAATTACTAAAAAATAAAGAAAATTACTGAATATCGTCTTAATTACCATGAAAAAGCACAAAAAACACATTATGAATATTGTGTCGTTCCTATGTGCACATAAAACATCAACACTGCTGACTGCACCTGACAAAGTATATTTCCTTATGCCGAGAGGTGAAAAACTAAGGAAAAAGTGGTGCAAGGCGATGAGAACCGACTATGCATCCTGTTTGAGTTGTTTATACCGCTGTGAAGACCATTTCGATGTTAGTTAGGATATTAAAAAGTTATAAAATACATAAACGAATCATTGACAGGTCTACTTACTACCTACTTGTTTTGTTTAAAAACCTCTACAAAAACATAACCTAGTTTACGAAAAGTTGTCAAGATATTCTTATAAATTCCCATTCGATATTTTAATTTTATCCTTATGTATGTATGAGTATAAGTATTACTGATTAAAAAAAACGTACGTAGCTACCTGTTTTCCAACTGCCTATGTTTAGTTTTCATTTACATGAAAAAGGGCCTCGATTCAGCTATTTTAATGCATGCCGTGGTCGGTCAGTGTACTTTTCATTGTGCCTAATTTTCGTATTCAGGTAAGCCTACAATAAAATCTCATTGAACTCTCATATCATTCAAAGAAAATGATCGTAATGATCAATTAATGATCATAATGACAGTTAGCAGAATGCTAATTATCGTAAAAATAACCAAACGAAGCAGGTCATTCAGTCAATTCAAGCAACTCGTAAATAGCTGAATCGAGGCCCAGAGCTAACTTCCAACCTTTGTATTTGCTCCGTCCTTCCACCAATGCCATCGAATGCAGTTAATTTACACTTGGAAATACTTTTTTACTTGTAAAATAGCGGACAGTAGGTATAACAACAGTTTTGCGAACTGATTTTATGTATGACTCGATGACGCCACACGTAGGATGACTTCACATAACCTCATGTTAAATCAACACGACTTGTATTTGTTTTGTTGTGATGTTTACATGAATTATGGCGTGCTCAAGTACTCTACCCTAACTAAGTGCTAATCAGAAAGACCTACTTAGTTGAAAGACCTACATCACAAGAATAAAAATATTGTGCCTAGGTACAATAAGTTGACTATGACTTACAGTCGTATTGTTTTTGTTAGTGGTTTACCTCATTAAAAAAAAAAAACAACTTCATTAGGTACCCTACTATCGCCTGCGTAGCGTGACAGGACAATCCAGTGGCCAGGATATGAGGAAAATAGTTACTAAAGAAATTACAAAAGATGCTTTTTAAAGTTTACGTTTCTCGTAAAAAAATACATACTTATAATATGTAACGTATGCGGTAAGTATGCATATTTGTATACGTCACCGAATTACTGTGAACATGGTTAGTTTTCATCATTCTCGGAATATTCTATAGAGTGATGACTAAACAGTAATTCAGGAAAATACTATGTGTGTATGAGGTCCAAAGACACTAAAAATGAACGTTTTTAAACGCTGTAAGGTGTTGGTAAGTAGACAATAAAGAGACAGCGGGCTCCCCAGTCCACTCCACAGCTACAAGATGAGTCTTCACGTTAATCGAGATCGCTATCTCGCGGCTCACGAGTCACGAGTCACGAGCGCCTTGCTCTGTTCGATGCTCTGCTACAGTGCTACCCAGTGACGGGTCCAGGGTTGTGGTTATGCTGATAGTGGGAGCTTGATGTACGATTACATTTTAGCAAAGTTTGTATTACACTAAAACAAATATCTTAAAATTTAAAACTTGCAAATACTTTTATGCAATTGCAAAAACATACGTTAATAATTTGGGTTGAATTAACAATGGCAGCCGGCGGTAACGGGCGGGAGACCAGGGTCCAGGCTGATTTACACAAGTCAAAATTACTTCTTTTTCTTTGTTGGTGATTATTAATTGAAGTATATTTACTTTAATAATATAATCACATTAGATAAATGTTTGGTCGAGTCGAGCGAGGTCCCAATCATTAATCTAAGACAGTCACAAAATTTCAAACAAAAATTGAATGCGAGAGTGAAGTCGCTTTGTACCTACCTACTTCACTGACTGTAAATGTAAGGTGCCGTGATGTAAACATAGCATAAGGTAACAATGAATCCACACCGCACACGTACCTAACTGACGACTAAATATGTTAAGCTGAATGGAAATGATCGTTAAAACCGAAGGTAACTTTCACATCGACAGGTGATTTAAATTAAACCACCTAAATCATTTAACTATTACCTATAGTTCGATAACACGGACAAATTAATTAAGTAAGTAGATCCCATTAACATTAAAAGTATTTAATTACCTAATTTTTGCTTTCACATTTACACATTGCACAATGAAGATGTTAGTAGAGATGGATACCTAATTAACTACGTACCTAGAATATATAAATATTTTACCTACTACTGTTTAAGATAATAAACATAATATTTAACTACATAATAGGTATGTAATGCAGGCCAGATGCGTTCCAAAAGTTAAGGGTAGCGGCGAGGGGCGCAGTCTGGGATCGCAGGTAAACGAGCAACTGTGAGTGAAGCTTCGCGTCTCGTAAGCTCTGCGCGTGCAACGAGTGGCAGGCGATGGCGCGGCGGGGTGCCTTGTTTACAAACTGCATTCTCGTTGTTACGAGACACCAACACGCGGATTGGGCGTACCGTGGACGTCGCAACCGGTCTGCTTGATGCCGTATCACCCATAAATACAAATTATATAGGACATAGGTAGGTACCTCACTACCTATAGGTAACTCGAATATTTTAATTGTCTGCTTTCGACGAGAGTCGTGATTCCAAGTTCAGATAACGGTCGATAGTAAACGCATCAATTTATTTTATGATGCTTAAAGATATTATTAGATAGATATTATAGGTATTATTAGATACCTTCCTGTTTAAAAATACCTATTAAAAGTTTTGCACTCGGCAGGTGAAAAAAAATTAACAAAAATGTCGGTAGCTAGTTTATATTAGCTAAATAAAATTAGTTGATAACTTTTAAATAATGGCATCTTTTATAAAATTCTATAGTATTTAATTTAATATAAATCTGTCACATAATACATGCAGATATCAGTAATTTAAAAACACTAACCGCGAAGGCGATGTTGATGAAGATGAATATCTTCTCAGCGGTGCAGAGTCCTTTGGCGCACCCCATGACTGAGCAAGTAAGTCGCAGGTATCAAGCAGGCGTGTGTGCAGCGGCCACCAATACACATCGAGCGAGGGTCCCGGTGTCAGACTGTCGGCACTGTGTCACAAAGCTCGCGGTCACTTCACATTCCGGTGGGTCGTGGTCGGAGCGGACTGCGGCGCGTGGGGCGCGTGCTCGCGGTCGCGTCTCGCGTAAGGCACTGAATTGAACTTACTCGCCAATCCAGTTGTTGTCACTCGCACAGCCGCACTGCTCGCGCCTCGCACTCGCTCGGTTCGCGCCGAGCCGCCGAGCGGCCCGAGCGGCTTGACTGAGGAATGAGACAAGCTCGCGAGTCGGCCGCACCCGTCTTCCCTCACATTGACAGACGTACTTTATGAGATCCAGTGAGAAAGTCAACAGTCTCCATTTTCATTAATATAATAATTATTATAAAGGTAATTGAATTAAGCCCTGACATTAAAGATTTCGTTATTATAGACCAACTAATTTATACATCATCTAGATCTTTATATTGTACATCATCAATTAAGATTCATCATTACACATACAAGTATTAAGCTCAATCAAGCTCAATGTCAATGACCCATTGTCGGCTTGTTAGCATATAAAACCTACAGACCTACATAGTAACGTAAAACGTAACGTAAAATACGTGTTTACGTATTTCATTACGGTTATACTAAGCTTAGTTTGATAGTTACTAACAATTTGTTAGTGCCAAAGTTTAGGTGTTGAAAAAGTATGTTGTAGAAGATTCGCAGCAATAAGGAATAGCTCATTGTACGAGACAACCTGTGCCTATCATCAGTACCTACTACTATCGTAAGATTATTTTGTCTTGACACGCTGGGAGGCAGGCGGGCCAGGCAGCTCACCTCGAGCCTCTCCCAATGCAACAGCTGTGTCCGTGTGCGAGGTGCGACTCCACCCTTGAGACGAGCGCGCGCCGAAGTCGGCCAAAGCCCTCGCGTCCCGCCCCACGGGCTGGTCGTCGCGGTCCCGATGCCGATGCCGTCGCGGTCGCGCGCCGACGACGGTCGAAGTTGGCGGTGTCAGCGCTCGGCGGGCACTGGGCTGGCCGCCACATGATCACGTGACGCAGGTGCACTGACCCGCCCGCCCCTATGTTATAATAATAATTAGGTCACACGGTATCCTTGACCTTATTTACCCTTATCAAGTTTGTCATTTCTTATTTCAAAACAGATAAATTTACGTTTAACGACAAAAAAGAAAGCCGAGAGGTAGCAAGTGGCTCTTGAAATATAAATATATTTTTATCCCACCAAAAACATAAATGTAAAAACTGGCCAAGTGCGGGTCGGACTCGCGCACGAAGGGTTCCGTACCACCGTCGTATGAGAGCCCCCCTTAAATATTCATTTTATGTGGTTTTTAGTATTTGTTGTTATAGCGGCAACGGAAATACATCATTTGTGAAAATTTCAGCTTTCTAGCTATCACGGTTTATGAGACAGCCTGGAGACAGACAGACGGACAGACAACGAAGTCTTAGTAATAGGGTCCCGTTTTACCCTTTGGGTACGGAACCCTAAAAAGATACTAGACTAACGTTTATACTTAATAATATTAATAATATTTTTTACAAACACAATACACATCTAGACACGCGGCCGCGTGTCAAGCCAAGTTAAAATAGGGGGGGTCCCCATACAAAATTTTGTTTTTTTTTTTAATTGTAGCTTTGGAACCGTTACAAGCTGATATTTGAAACTATCCCAATATAATCTATACTTATAATAAATCTGTAGAAGGGAAAATTCTGTACATTGAAAATATCAAAAAAATTAATGGCGGGGCGTGTTACTAGACCGACAACGAACCCAAAAGTGTGAAAAAAAAAAATTTTGTCTGTCTGTCTGTCTGTTTGTTCAGGTATCACGCAAAAACTACCGGTTCGATTACGATGAAACTTGGTATAATTATTCTTTATTATCCTGGGCACCACACTGGGTAGTTTTTATCCCGGAAAACAAACTTAATTTTGCGGTTAAAAACTCATTGATAAGTTTCGTCATCCACGCGAACGAAGTCGCAGGCACAGCTAGTTATCTAATATATCTTCTTTTGTGGACTTAAATTTTTTTTTATTGTTTTTTTTTATTTATTTAATCCTGGTGATCCTAATCAGGATAATGAGATAAACCTATGAAATTATTATATTGTCGCAGATTTTTGATAAGTGTACAAAGTTTGAATTAAATCTGTCCGTTTAAAGTGGGTCAAAATCGAGTCCAAAGGAGTCGGTTACATACATACATACATACACATAGGGTAAATACGCCATATTTCGGCCCCCCCCCAATCGTCGGCCGTCTGCAGATTTTTATCTTGCGTTCGTTCCGAGGGTAATGAAGTGGTAATTTTACTACTCGAATTGCAACCTAAGTTCATATTCTATACGCACAAACTGTCACTATCCTATTACGTCACCCGGTCTTCGCACACTGAGCGTCAGCAGCGATCGCGCAGTTGAAGAGTCAAGTTCTTAGTTAAAGTAGCTTACTTGATGAGAATACCCACGCTTCGGGGATTGATATTACAACGGTAAGAAGTTTCATTATTTTTGTTTTAAGCTTTGTTATCAGTAAAAAGTTATTTTTACTATATTTTGACATTGTTTTTTTAACGTTTTTCGTATTATTTTAAATGAAAAATAGGAGGCCGCCATTAGAATACCAGTTTCGGCTTAAAACCGAATTCTCGGCCGGGGCCGACTTAAAGTAAATGCAGTCTGTTTTACAAATTCCAATTCTACCAATTTCATTTGCTATATAGGAGTATTTGCAAAGCTTAATAGGTTAATAAATATATTTTACGTTTAGTCGCTAAATACCGGCCGGGGTGATATTAGTTGAATGTCGAGAAATGAGGCACACACAACAGGGGCCGACTTTAAATATATTAAATATCGTAATGTCGGCCAGCCTCGAATTTGAACGCTAATATACAGGCTGATTACTTTTGTATTTTTTCATTGATCGTGTGGGTAGTCATTTTTAATTTATTTATCAAACTTATTTTCTCGAAATTGAATATATGTTATGTACCTAATACAAAAATTTATTAACATTATAAATAGGTTAAGTTTGGATGTAGAAGTTGACAGTATCGAAGACATATGTATATTATTCATGATAGCTAAATATGGTTTGGGATACAATTGAAAAATGTTTTTTTGGAATTTGCTGGTTATATTTATTGCGATGTTTAACTTAGTTATAATTATAGTAACTTTTAAACAAATTACCCTAAGACAAATACAAATGTATACTCCTGCCAAAATAAATCATGTTGATAATATTTTTCATTGTCTTAATTTTAAACACCCTATATCCGGCCGACATTTAGGAAAAACACCGCCGACAATAGGCCGCGAACGGCCGACTTAAGGGTTTTTTCGTCTTCATCGCATCTAAACCTTAATCCTTTTTTATTTTAGTAGAAAAGTCAAATCTATGCATAAAAACATAAAATAGATTTATCAACCTGTCTAAAACCGCAACACAAGCTATCCTTTGTTGCAAACTGGTGCAGCCAGAGCGTTCCAAAGTTAGAAAATCCGTAAGGGGGCCGACATTTAGCGTATTTACCCTACATACATACATACATACAAGTGAAGCTAATATAAAAGCGTGTTAATTAAAAAGGCCAGCATCACAAAAACCTACTTCGCGTTGGGGGACCCACGGCGGTTTTTTTTTTAATTATTATACATACTTGAAGCCGATCGTTCGATCGATTCGTTAAACTATAGGTATTTATTTTAACTTTATACTACGAAAGAAGACTAATGTCTAAATCGAATATTTTCGCGTAACCTTTAAAAAAACAGTAAACGAGCTCAGTGAAATCATGCTTTCGATTGGCACAAAGGAGTACAAGCAATGCGCGTACTCTATTCTAGCTATGTATAGTCTAAGATTCAATCAAATTAAATGTATAGAAATAATGTTCCATTTCGATAAGTCACGTGACTTAGACTAATCACGTCCGCCCTTTGAGATTTGAGCTTCGATGAAATATAATAGCATTATTGCTTGCAGTTGCAGTGTCTCTTGGCTAGAGGAGCAGAACTTAGCGGAGCCGGGCGAGGTGTACCGGTCGCCGCGCGCCGCCGCCGTGCCGCGCATGTGACGCGTCTTCATAGCATTTCAGTTCAGCGCGCAGCGCGATGTTTACTAATTTATTGAAACGTGAGAGTTCTTTGTATTATGATGAAACCTACGATAAAGGTTAAGGAAGTCGTTTCTAGTGTTAGTCGGCGAATCTCAATCTTTAAGGATTAATAATAAATCTGTAGAAGTGAAAATTCTGTACATTGAAAATATCATAAAAATAAATGGCGGGGGATGTTACTAGACCGACACCGAACCCAAAAGTGTGAAAAAATAAATTTTTGTCTGTCTGTCTGTTTGTTCAGGTATCACGCAAAAACTACCGGTTCGATTACGATGAAACTTGGTATAATTATTCTTTATTATCCTGGGAATCACACTGGGTAGTTTATATCCCGGAAAAGGATTCACATTACATTTATATCCTACTAATATTATAAATGTGAAAGTTTGTGAGAATGGATGTGTGGATGTTTGTTACTCTTTCACGGAAAAACTACTGAAGGGATTTTATTGAAACTTTCCATTATTGTAGCTTATACATCGGAATAACACATAGGCTATAATTTATAAAGATAGTGTAAGAATTGTCATTCACGCGGGTGAAACTGCGGGGCACAGCTAGTATAATTATATTTTAGTACTTAGTTTTGTTTTATTTTGTTATTTTTATGTAAATTCTTATTATTATTTTTTTCTAGTTACACATTGTGTCTATGTGATTTTTAATTTTTCCTTTCGTAAGCCTGCTGGAAGAAATTTCATAATTATGAAATAAGCAGTAGGTACCTTTGTACCTTTTGATCTGTGTATGTTATGTATTGTTTGTCCTTTGTGTGTACAAAAATTTATAAATAAATAACATTAACCTAATGTTAATATTTTCAAGCTTTTATAAATAAAATAACTTGCATACCAAAATGACCCCCCATTCTGTTGCATACGATATGCTATGCCTATTTTGTGTTTAGGTACTAAAGAATTGTCTTTAGTAGGACTGCTAGTAGGTACCTACTACTGTGTGATGCTGATTTTCGAAAGGTCTTAATAAATACATTTTTCAATAAAAAAAAAATAATTTAAAAATTAAAAAAACACGCCTGCCATGTCAAAAAAAAAATTAAAAACAAGTCAAATATTTGCAGTCGGGGGACGGTTACTTGCAACAATTCATTACAGGTCCCCGACTGCAAATATTTGACTTGTTTTTAATTTTTTTTTTGACATGGCAGGCGTGTTTTTTTAATTTTTAAATTATTTTTTTTTTATTTAATACCTTTTAGTGATAAATAATATTTTATAGAGCGCTAAAACACAAAAACATGACACAACACAAAAAAAATCGTTCGGAACCCTTTGCAGGCGATTTCGACTCACACTTGACCATTTTTTAATGTCCACATAGCCTATGTCACTCGGGATAACTCAAAGCTTCTAATGATACCACAAACATTGAAATCGGTCAAGCCTTTTAGAAGTTATGGTGGAATAAAGAAACTCACAAACATACATACATACATACATAGTATACATACATACATACATGAACCCTGAAAACATAACACTCCTTTTTGGGCAGTCGTGTAAAAAGATATCTAGGTCGTATTATAGGTACCTATGTACAAAAGTTTGTCAAACCGTAATCATGAATGATGAAAGCACCACGACAATAACTTCAGAATTTAGTATTCAATTGTGCAACCACTTACGAGTAGGTACCTACACATTACGACATACTATTATAATGATGTTCAATTTGTTTCTTCGTTTGATTGGTACCAATAGGTGATCGTTTGCGGCACTAGTTGATCGGTCAGAGAGGGCACGCCGCCGCGCCGCCGCCGCCGGCCTGCGCGGGCGGAGGGGCGACGGGAGCGGCCTCGTTGACGACAATTACGACTTCTTAAGATACCAATGAACGACAATTACCGGCCATCATGACGACTGATCGTACACTGACATATTTTTTAAATTTGCTTTTATCCGACTGCCAAGGAAGAGCTGGTAAGAAGGTTTGTTTTATCATAATCACAAACAAATTACTTATGACTGGTAAATATTAGTAAAATAATAATAATATCATACCAATTTATTCCAAGAACAGATTTAAAACATCACTTTTCGTTGAGCCACAAAGAAGGTACAAAGCTACCCCACTTGTACTATTATGTCAATCCGTGGAAGATCTGTGGTTTAGGAATAGAGTAAACAGCTGCATTTAAAGGCAAGGTGCTTTCATAGGCCATATGGCCAACAGACGTTTCCAGTCACAGATAAGAACTAATCTAATACTAATTTATACACAAGTACCTAGATAGATGTAGGTATTGCTAACTCGTTCGTTGGCAATTGATTATTACCTATGGAATGGACAGTAGTCAGGCACGTTGATCAGCGCTGCCCTGCCCACATACTCGCACACGGGAATATTAAAGATATCCATATTAACGAAGCTATATTGTTTGTGACCTCATTTTTATACGTCCTCTGTAACCATAGTTGATAGTGGGCAAATGTCCGGACGTCAGTTCTCTGTCTTTGTTTTAAAAGTATCGAATACAAACCGAATCTAAATAAGTGGTCGGTGGGTAAACGCCCTTACAGTACGGCCGCTGAGAGACAGAATTCCTGACAGGTCCTAGTCAATAGGAAAATATACCTTTAATGTGGCGAAGACTTTACTATAAATAAATTACGATCATTTATTTGTCCTATAAACGAATAATAAGACCAACTGACATGTGTCAGGCACGCATTCTCTCAGCGGACGAATTATAGCTCCGAAATCTTATGACAGGGCTGGCTTTAGCAGCCCAGATGGAAAGGAACAGATCACAGAGCACTGTGGTATCAACGAAGGGAGGCCTCTGCCCAGCAGTGGGTTATACAGGGCTGAAGACAATGATAACAAAATGGTTGAATTTCAATTATCATCCAAACTAAAAGAATTGACAAAATTTCAGCTTAATCGGAAATCGGAATCCTTAATATTAAATAGATACATCATGACAATAAATCGCAAGTACAATGATCTGAACACTGAAAATAAAGAAAGTAGCAAAAGCACTTGCAGGTGCTATGGTATTTAGCAAAGTGCTTTTGTACATCGCCCTGTCCAGGGTTAGAACCCTAGACCTCAGAGATACCGGTGATACGACATGCGACACCATGAACAACGGTGTGTACGTCACTCAGAGGTTTATTATACCTAAGGCAAATGAGGTACGTGCCTGGCGCATACTTCATGTTTTTAAACAAGAATCAAATAAGTAGTATTGTGCAAGTAAATATGCAGCTAACAAAATTTAAGTAAATATATATAATATATATTCAATTCTATACAAATTTAGAGCTTCCGAAGTGTGCTCCGTGTTTCTGAGTAAATAAGCCGAATTTGATCGCGGACCTTGAGTAATTTTAATTTGTAAATTAAACAGTTTTCATTCTACAACTTTAGTAATCGTTAAATGTCTGGCGCATTGTGCCTATTGTGAATGTATGTACTTGTGTGCGCGCGCGCATCGCCACATTCCTCTTATCGTGTCGATGACAATCTATTTATATTGTGTCGGCCCAAAAATCGAGCAGGCGGCAGCAGCAGCAGCAGCGGCAGGCGAGCTTTCCGATGCGAGCAGGTTGGAGTGTGGGTTGTACAACAACAACAACAACAACCTGTACGTAAATGATCTGATCGAGGAGCTCAGCAGCATGCCTGTCAGATGCTATGTTGATGGTGTTTGTTGCAACAACTTTAGCTACGCTGATGATCTGGTGCTGCTGGCCCCCTCGGTCGGAGCACTTCGAAAATTACTCGCCGTGTGTGAGTCTTTTGTTGCCTCGCACGGTCTCATGTATAATGTAAAAAAGACTGTATACATGGTCTTCAAATCGGGTCCCAAGTGTCCACCTGTACAACCAATTTATATGACCGGTGAGATTTATATTAACAGAATCTATCAATTTAAATATCTTGGACATTGGATACCCGACGACTTAAAGGACGACATGGACATGGAGAGGGAACGCAGAGCACTGTCAGTTCGGGCGAACATAACATGTTGACGCGCAGATTTGCCAGATGTACAGACGCGGTCAAAATTACCTTATTTAAGGCTTATTGTAACTCTCTGTATACGGGGAGTCTGTGGGCCAACTATACCCAAAAGGCTTATAGTGCTCTGCGGATCCAATTCAACAACGCGTTCAGGGCGCTGTTGCGACTTCCAAGTTTCTGCAGTGCGTCAGGCATGTTTGCTGATGCGCGTACAGATGGTTTTGCAGCTATCTGGCGTAAAAAGACTGCTTCACTCGTGAGTAGGCTGCGTGGAGGTGGCCACAGCATCCTGAATACCAGAGCTGATACTGAACATGACTGTCCAATAATGTTTAAATTAGTGCAGCGAACTAGGAAACGAAAACTTTTACAAAATTGCTTCAAAATATTGGTCCCCCAACGCGACGTATTTTTTTTTTATTTTTAATACATATGTATGTATTAAAAATTTTTAAAGGGAACTTATATTTTTGCGTCGGTAGTTTTCTTTAATTTATATTTTTCTTTAATAAGGTTAAATTTGTATGCAAGATTTTGTTAGATAATTGCAGCTACTTGATCGTGGCGGTGTTTATAATCCGTTTGACTATCACTCTACATGCCCCCGTTATGTGTTGGATGGTTTCTGAGGATCCTTTACATTTTCTGCAGGTGTCATTGATTAAACTTGGCAATTTCATTATATGTTTTTTATAGTTGTTCGTTTCTATAACCTGATCCTGTATAGCGAGCAAGAAACCTTCCGTTTCAGGGAACATTTCTCCACGTCTAAGCCATTCGTTCGACGCTATCTTATCGACGGTAGGTTGGTTCAGATCGTTGAGGTGTCGTCCATGTAACGATTTTCGATTCCATTCATTTAATTTCGTTTGCATATCAGTCTCTATTATTACAATAATATAAAACTACATACAAAGAAAACTGCTTGTCATACTCGGTAATCGAATCTGCTTAAAAAAATCTTAAGGCTAGAGCTCCCTCTAGCCTTAAGATTTTTTTTTTATGACGACGCAGTCAGCGTCGACAGCGTCGTCACAGATGCTACGAGTACCTAATGAACTTGAGCGCGACTCGTCGCGTGAAACGACTCGAGCTCGAATCAAGACCTGAGCGCCATGTTGCGCTCGAGTCTCTATGTAGACTTAAGTGCTCTAGTCTGGGGGTCGTGTTGTAACTAGTCGAGCTGTGCTCTTTGTCAGCTGAGCCCAAAATTTATGACTTAAAAGACTCGAGTTCTTTACATCTCTAAGCTGTGCTCTTTGTCAGCTGAGCCCAAAATTTAGGACTCAAAAGACTCGAGTTCTTTACATCTCTACAGACAGTCCCAGTTCGTCTCACCAATCAGTGTTCTATTCAGTACCAAAAATAACTTTATTGCCATCATAGATTTAGAATATGATTCCATAGCACTGTCTAGACTGAATATAAATATCCTGGGACAACTCACACACGGTCATCTGTTCCCAAACTAAGCGAACTTGTACTATGGTGACCAGAGTACCAGACAACTGATAAACATACTTAAATATTTCTATGTACATATTATAATATATGTAGATAAATTACAGCCAGACACAGAACAAATGATCTTGCTCATCACAAGCAGATATGGGTGGGAATCGAACCCACGACCTCCGGAATAGCAGTCAGGGTCTATAACCACTAGACCAACAGGCCATTCAAAAATATATAAACAGACGGGTAGGTAGTTTTTTTTTGGTAGAGATCTTTGCAGTTAGCCTGAGCGCAGGATTTGACTGCTTCACCGGACTTTATGGGTAGGTAGTGCCCTGCAAATTCGGTACCTATCTAGCTTTGGCGGCGACTAATACAGGTTTTAAGGTGAAAGAAAGTGATATAAAAACCATCGTAGACAATAAGACATTTATTAGTGTTCAACATTTCAGTTTGTGGTCGTTTCTAAACGAATAAGTACATGGCACGAGCGCGCGTCGCACAGCTCTCGCGCAGTGCGGCGCGCGCTTACACAGATCATCTACGTACAGTCCTACACGCCCTACAGCATAGAGAAAAGTAAATAAGAAGGGTACCCTACAGCGTGCAGCGTACTCCAGCAGCACCCGCTGTTTACGATCCTTGATTATTATACGACATTTACATAATTGTACAAATATATGAAAATTAACTGTTTCACACACAATCTTGTGTGAAATTAATACTTCTGCGACATTGGTTATATTAAATAAATATTATGGAGGCCGTGTTTCGGGCTATATCGGCAGTGTCTACTAAACTGTATAATACTAAATAGCACTATTAATTAATCAGTTATTATACTATGATCGGTTGCAGCACCTGCCTCTCTCTTCCTCAGTACTATGATATGCATATAAAATATATCTTTTGTTAAATAATTGAACTTATAGTATTACCGTGACGTGTATCCGCGGCTGGTGCTAATCAAAACTTAAATTCTTTAAAAAACAGTCATAAGGAAAATATGATTCTATTATAATTTTTTTATTATAAACTACAGAAAAATAATACAACAAATAATTACTAAGTATTTGTACTGCGTTACAACTTAAATTCTATAAAAAGAACGTAAAATCAGTCTCAACATAAAAGTCTTATTAATAAGTCTTGTATAAAATGGCAGTGATAGAGATCATGTTACACATATCTGAGTATTTGTACGAATATTGAATACGAGCAGAGAGGAGATGAACGTCTTCACGAGCTGCTTGCAAGCTGGCCTCGCAGCTGTCGATCCCGTGACGTCACACACATCTCTCTCAGAGAACACACTGTTAGCACACACATATACCAACGTAGGTAGATTAGTTAAAGCAACACATAAAACATTAGTACGTCCAATACAATATAGTAAAAAACACTATTTATCCAACCAGCGAGCCTTTGTGGAATGAGATCCTCATTTACAAACTGTTTTCTTTATACCATATCAAATTCAATAAATTTTTTTAACCTGCTTCATGTCAATTTTTTCATTTCTAGTTAAACGTGTAAGTTTGTGCCGTCAGAATTTTGTGGAACTTCACAATAAATAAAAATAGGGTCGCTAGGTGAAATAAGTAAAGCATAAATAAGAAGTACAACTTATATCTAACACACATTTGGTTAAGCTCTACAGTTACAGACTTTGTTAATGCCCGCGCCGTACGCCCCTACTTTATAGTTTAAGTTGGTTTCTTAATTGAACTTTTTTTGAAAAAGTAGTAATCAAATGGTTACAGATAGCTGTATCAATACTGCGAGTATTATTAGGTATCGTCATTTGTTTACTACTTATCAGTCAGCCCATCATTTAGGTAGACAGGGTTTGTGTTCGTGGAGCGCAGACGCGGGCCGGCGCTCGCCTAGGCCTTGTAGGAGGGGCGCGGGTGCGCGCGCAGCCACAGCGCCAGCGTGAGCGGCAGCGCCAGCGCGTGCAGCGCCAGCAGCGCCGCCGCCAGCGCCAGCGGCACGCGCGCCAGCCGCGCCAGCGCCGTCGCCGCGCGCGCGCCGCACGCCGCGCCGTGCAGCCCCGCGCCCCCGCCCGACGCCGCCGCCACGCGCCGCGCCGCCGCGCACGCCGCGCCCGCCACGCCCGCCGCGCAGCACGACTCCGGCACCCAGTAGTACGCGCCCGCCGCGCCCACCGACAGGTCCAGCGCGTCGCCCGCGCGCGCCGCCGCCACCGCGCTGTCGCCCGCGCCCTCCGCGCCCCCCGCGCCCTCCGCCCCCGCCCGCTCCTGCGCGCGCGCCCACGCCGAGTGCTGCCAGTCGCGCGGGCCCTCTGCGCCGCAGCACTCCAGCTGACACAAAGGCAACAACCAAACCATCACTCGAACTGATAACATAGCTACTTATTACTGCACTGCAGCATCTGCAACACTAAAGTAAAAATCGGATGTCTTGTAGAATTATTTATTCTTTTTAGGCTTCCATACCTCAAAAAGAAAACCAAAACCTTCATAGGATCACTTTGTTGTTTGTCCTGTCTATCTATCTGTCTGTCAAGACCTTTCTTGTCGTGAGATGTTAAGCTGAAATTAATATGAAATACTCAGGTACTGTCCCTTGAAACTGAAAAAAACAAACTTTTAAGCCACTATCTCAGGGACTTCCCGTGAACTCAGAACATTGAAGTTTGGTATGAAGCAACATTTCATAGCACACAAAAAAATTGCAAATATCATAAATTTTTTGTTACATCATATTATAAAAAATATTAATAATTTCAAATTTGCTGTAACAAAATCACAGTTCTATGTTGATGCAATCAAAGAAACGGCAAATCTAAAAAATACCATAAATTTTACTTACATACATACCAAGTTTCTATAGGTGCAGTCTAACTCGCACTGTGCCGGTTTTTTACCTTTATCCCTCTGTTTCATTTTAAATCCTCAACTCATTTTAAATCCTCAACTCATTTTTATAAAGCACTAATTAATGTGTCTTTCAGCATTGAGCATCCCACAGATTTCTTAAGTTATGCAGCTGGTTTTCAACAACTCTCATTATCAGTGTGGTTGAGGACTGACTCCATAACAATATGTCAAACATGGTATTATTATAGTTACTACATGTTATTAACAAGAGACAGTTGACTGTACTGACTCTGGTGCTCCAGTACTGTCTCTGGTGATGTATTGATGATCCAAGAGTGCTATGACATGCTATCGCTAAATTACTAAAGGGAAAGCAACTGCTGGGACTATAACATGCCAGTAGTCTAGTAAACTGGCCAACTGACCCCTTGCTGGATGACGTCAAGTAACTGCGTCCTGGTGTGCAGCACGCCGTACTCGTGGCGCACGGTGTGGTCGAGCGAGTCCAGCAGCGCGCGCCGCAGCTGCGGGCGGTGCTGCGCGCCCCACCAGCCCGCCGCCGCCTCGGCCACGGCCGTGAGCGCCAGCAGCGAGAAGGCGGCGGCCAGCAGCGGCGCCGAGCCGCGGCCCGCGCCCGCCAGCCCCGCCAGCGCGCCCAGCGCCAGCGCGCCGCCCCACGCCGCCACGGCCAGCAGCCCGGCGCGCGCCGCCGCGCCCTCCTTACCGTGCCCGTCCCACAGCGCCCACGCCGCGAACCCGCACGCGCCGCTGCCTAGGCACTGCACACAACACTCCACCGATTTTATATATTCCAGTATTTACAGTACCGAACAACCGAACACCGGTTATATCAGACAAATTAGAAGATTTTGAATACATTTCGATAACATAATTTAATGTTGTTTAAACTGTTTAACTTATAGCAGTTTAAAGGGTAAACGAACGTTAGACCGAAAATTAAAAGTTCCACAATATAGGTCACTTAAAACTCCAAAATTGTTTACATTGATTTTGAAACGATGCAATGCCTGTTATCATTAGAAAAGGTTTAATAGTTAGGTTGTCGCATACAATAAAGTCAGCTAATGTGTTTATTCTGTTTATAATTGGATACCTATATAAATAAACGAGATATTCTTACCAAAAATATAATGTTGAAGAGAATCAGCAAACACTTCATAAGCGAGTAGCATCGCGACATACTCATCGTCGCTTTCAGAGAAGTTGATTGATCTGTTTAAAGTATTACAAAATTCTTCTGTTTTCAGATTATTAATCTTCTTCTTCTTGTTGTATAATAAGTACCCAATGTACAAACAATTAATACTGTTGTTGTTTTTAATTCAAATTCAATAATCAGTTCAGTGTATGAAGAATGAGTTCAATGCCTTCGAGTTTGACGAAATTTGAGTTATTGCTAGTAGACAAAAATCATTAAAAATATTACGCTCTTTAATTTTTGAACGGGATTGAAATAAATTAATAAACCTATAAAAATTCAATAAAATGCATGTTATTTTAAAATACATATTTATTGAATTTTATTTTGATATTTTCGAATGTTTTTTTTTGCAGATGAACAAAATTTTATTTAGTATGCAATAGACAAAATTATAGTAGAGGCGTTCCGTAGCAGCGAACGCGAACGGCGAACGTTCGTGTCTCTGACAGCGAGCAGAATGTCTCCATCAAAAACATAAATAAATGGCCACCGTTGTTGTTACGTTCTTCCTATTCGTACGGATTAATATTTGTAAAATGGACGCCGACTACATACATAGGCCAAGGTAACAGAAAGTGTCAGTGTGCATCTATTAACAGTTTCTTGTAACGGAACAGTGCAAAATGGGATATAAAGTAAACAATTGATCGGTGACATAAAGTTTCGCGCCACCAGTATAACTTCGTGGTCGTGTTGTATTCCGCGACGCCTTTCAGTAATGTTATTCAAGAATCAACGTTGTTTACAGGGAGCAACTCATATCCCGTCGAAACAGTCGCTGGAGTATGAACTCCCACAGGTTGGAAGCCATAGTGGCGGAGCTGATGAAGCCCATCAGCGACGCCCGCCGGAACTTCAACACGGACATCAGCGCGGTGAGTGTCGCACGGCGCGCAGCCGGCCCGGCGCATGCCGCGGGGTTTATGCAGCCTGTCTGCTAAAACATACCTCTCGCTTATACTAGGTTTCTAATACGAAGCTGTTTTGACATAATGTGCGTAGTTCAACGAGGGTAAATCCCTGTTGCTTGAGTTATGGGTTCTATGGGCTCTAGTTAGTTAGTTGAGATGATTTTGTTATTGTTTGGAATAGGCAAGTAGTTGTATATCATTTCTAACAGTTTTGATTCTTAGACCATGTTATAGGTGTTCATCTATCTTGAAACACTGATGCCCGTCATCATGCACAGGACTTTTGACAGAAAGCTTTGTACAAACTAATTTGAGTATATGCTTGTACAGGAAAGATTTTATTTTCCAGTGAAACTTGAGCATTTTTTTCCATAAGCCAATATAAGTTCTTTTGGTGCATATCTATTTCTTCCAGGATAGACATCTTTATTAGTAGTCTCCCGAGTATTGAACTTCATCTGCCTGGTATTTGTGATTTTAAGTACATGCTTTTATATCAGCTTAGGTACATGTACTAGTAATGACAAATCAAACAAGCCCAAATGCAATGGTATTGTGTTGTGTGCACATTGAAATTAAACCTGAAACAGGCTCAAAGAATTATTTCTAAAGTAGGTCTATTTCTTTCTTTTTGTTACCCAACATATGACTCGTAGAAAATTTTCAATGTACTTAAATCGCACCAAATATATCTTGGCTACCATTCCAAAATATACTCTGAGGTTAAATTTGACCTAAGGACAGTGCTCAGAAAAAGGAAAAACACTGCAGGCTGTACTAAACCAATTGTAATATTTGTCTATCTCAAAATTACTCTCATGACCATACTTATTTAACAAAATTTATTAAACAGCTACAAATTAAGCAACTTACCAAAACAAAATTAAAGCAGAAATTTAGAGCTTCTCTCTAAGGATAAGACTACAATGCCACTGAATGTTTACTAAAACCCTAAAATTATGAGCTTAATTAAATATCTCAATGTAACTAAAAAAATATCATGTTTCTTTTTAATGAAAGAACATGATATTTTGTTTAATCATATAGACCTACCAATACAATATCACGCATGTAACACTCACTACATACCCCTTATTGATTTGTATCCATCACCCATATTTGCTATATTAAGTTTAATTTTTTTTAGAATTAATTTTATTTCTTTGCATATCTATTTCAAATGCGTTGTTTAAAATAGATAAGTAAAAGTAAAAGGGTTAAAAAAAACATTCTAGACAATCATTTTGATCTCATACTTTTATATATGTTGAATTCCAGTCCAGCTTCACCTAAACTTTATTGTAACTATAGAGGGTAGCCCAGTGATCTGCTAGTATCTTAGAGCCTAATTACTTACTGATAAAATATTATGTAATGCTGGGAAAATAATGTTATATTATGAAGCAATTACAAAAGTCCAATTTGTTCTCTCAGTGTTGAACTTTTAAACACTGTTAGCATTTTAAATTTTCCCAGTTGATTTGAAAACCTACACTAGGTTCATATTAAAGATCTATGGAAGGAATCAAATTAGTGCTTTGTATAACAGGTAAATTTTGTGTTTACATTGCTGTGGTATCTGAGTACAAACACTGAAATAACAATGTAAACACAGACTGAGGTGGCTGGCCTCGCTGCTCTGCTTGTTTGGCCTATTTTTATGCATTATGTGCTACAGAGACAATTATTAACATGTTTTCATTCTTCGTGTAGCAAAATTAATAATATTTTTTCATCACATATGATAATCCTGCATATAAAGCTTGTAGCACAAAATATTGTATAATTTGGTATATTTTATTTGTCCTTGTACTGCTAAATAAAGAGCAACACGTGCATTGTAATGATAATGAAACAAATTTGCATAAACTTGTTATTTCTTTTATAAATATTTTTACTTGATGTTAAAAGACTTGAAAGACAATATATTTGAATAGATGTCACTCATGTAAGTGAGAAATTCATATAAATGAGTTATCTACATATGTATACCTACACCCCCTATACATTTGTGTATGGAGGAGAATAGCTAATGTATGTGAGGTGTGTGGATGGCGACAGCTGCTGGAGGAGTACCTGACGGAGGCGGGGCTGCACGCGCTGGACGCGGGCGAGGACGCCGACGAGGACGAGGCGGTGCCCAACTTCTGCGAGCTGGCGCTGCTGCTGCAGCACTCCGCCACCATCTACAGCAAGAAGGTGGACTTCCTCTACCAGCAAGTGCTGGAGGTTAGCGACTCCTTGCTAAACAGCACACAGTGAGTATACCTACATTCATACTAGTCGCATTTATTTCTGCCTAGCCTTTTACGAAGCTTTGTACGGTTTGATTTCACTTATGATATTAAAAACTTAACTGTCCCGTCAATAGACACAATAGTTAAACAATGGGAATGTTCATATGTGACTCACTGAGCAGCGAAGTGTTTAAGAGTAAATATAATACAGGGTGTCCCGTAAGTAGTGGACCAACGGACTGTGGGGGATAGAGGAAACTATTATAAAGAAAAAACACAAAAGTTTATTTTCCTAGGTCTTGTCGTTTTGAAGATATGGTTTTTTTAAGCATTACGGTGAAATTGTCTTACCGTGTATACAAAATTTAAAATTTTACAAAATCCATTATTGTTTTTTTTTGTTATTTTTGTCTTAAGTAGTTAAGAATACATAGGTATATTTAATTAAAATGATATTCAAGTATTAATATCAGAAACCTGATGAAAAAAAATGTATTATAGCCTTGTGGAACTTTATTTTAAAAACATCTACATATCGTACCAATTACAAAAAGGTATAACACTGGGGTTTGAAACAAGTAAGCACTGTGATTCTCAACTGGGCACTGACGTCATCATATGGGCGTGGCCTAAGTCAGTGTATCGTTGACGTTCGTACTGTGCACACCTGTGTAAAAGTTCTCATTTTACTGATAAGTCGGGCTAGAAGATAGAAAAAAATAAGTTTTGTATTGTAGACTGTAAAAACTATTCGAATAGACATTCTGATGCTATGAATTGCATCTCATTTGATCTGTAAGACATTTTATAACATTATTCTAGAAAAGTCTCTTAGTTTGGCGTTTACAAACATAATTCTATCTATCCAACACATTTAGGTACGTAGAGCTTACTACTAACTTATTTTAATAATCGTATGTACTGAAATTTGTTTTACATTCATTTTTAAAGGTCCCTTAATGTCCAAAATATTAGTTTTGTAGTTTTTATATAATTTTATAAACAAGCTGCCATCTATGAACAAAAAGCATAAACAACAAAATACAGGGCCGTAATTAGAATTCAATTATTGTACCGCGGCTATAACATATCATATATTTTGCTGCCTTTAGAACGCGCTCAGAGAGCAATTCTTAAAGTAGCAACTTTCCGCCCTTTTCTATTTCCTACTGACCTGCTATATAGGGAATGCAACGTACTAACAGTCCGACAATTATTTTTATTGCACACCATTTTAAAACAGCACACTGATCTCCCTTTTATCCCATTAGCAACAGACAAGAGAAGGAAGGACATAGTCTGTAGTAGACCTCAAGCTAATCATGCATTTGTCAACAGGTTTTATTTATTTTTGGGACCTTTTTTATATAATAGAATTAATAAAAATCTTAATATATATAGTTTAAATAATAAAAAATGTATGCTCATGTTAACCCAATATTTAGGGAAATTGAATTACGCAGACACAGAAAAAATACTAGAAATTGTTAAGTAAGACTGAAAACATTATTTATAGATATTTTCCTTTGCTGATAGACTTTTTTGTATGGTAGTTGTTGTTAATTTTATTTAAAATACGTCATACGTCAGGGAGCTGAACGCTCACACGGCGACGGAGGCGACGGAGGCGTCGCCGGTGGGCCAGGCGCGGCGCAAGCGCAAGGCGTCGGCGGTGGCGGCGGCGGGCGAGTTCGCGGCGCTGAGCGTGGCGGCGGCTGCGGGCGCGCGGCGGGCGGCGGACGCGGCCCGGCCGCCGCCCACGCTGCCGCGCATGTACGCCGAGCTCGCGCCGCGCGCCGCCGCCGCCGCCGACCCGCCGCTGCACGACTACCTCGGCGAGACCATCGGCCTGCTCGCCGACTTCCACCTCACCTGGCGCCTGCACGTAAGACCCGCACCCTATTACCTATCCTATCCTAGAGTTTCATTCATCTTTTAATCGAAAAACTGTGTCTTGCGAGAACTCAGAGCTGAGCCAGTCACGACTAGCTGCTAGGCTGCACGACTTGATCAGCATTCTACACATTTCATACGGCGGCGCGTCATGTTTGCAAGGACGAAACTACGGCGCGATCTAATTTAGAAGCATTAAAAGGTTCAGAGTTGCCGACGTGCTAGATAGATGGCGTTGACGTCGAATTAGATCGCGCTGTTGTTTCGTTACATGCGATAGTATAAGTAGATTTGGAGGTTTTTTTTTGTAAGTCTAATTCCTCATTATTCTTTATAAAATATACCCCCTATTCGAAACATAAAGTGAGTTAATTAGGTGTCTCGCCTTCGGACCTTAAAATCTTATTGAACGATACTCGGACTCTATTATTTTTAGAGATCGCCGATTACTCGTTTATAACCCGGTTCTCTGCAAATACCGAGTCTTAAAATGCTGAGAAACATTGTCATTTTAGGAGGGCCTGTTAGTCGACGATTTGCAAGGTGCGTTCAGGAATAGTGAAAGCGCTTTAAGACCCATTTCGCTGGTGGAGCTACAGGCGGCCATCGAGGCGGCGGCGACGCCCCCGCTGGGCTCGCCGCCCGCGCCCCCGCCCCCCGCGGCCTCGCCCCCCGCGGCCTCGCCCCCCGCGCCCGCGCCCCCGTCCCCCGCGGCCTCGCCCCCCGCGCCCCCGCCCCCCGCGGCCTCGCCGTCCCCGCCGGGCTCGCCGCTCGCCCCGCTGCGCGCCAGCACGCCGCTGCCCGCGCCCGAGCCGCCGCCCACCACGCCGCTCACGCCCAAGTCCGCCCGGAAGGAGCGGAAGCGGCGCAGTGATCTTACCATCGATGACGTCATCATGGGGAACGTCAAACTTATTGTATCTAAAGGTAAGAATGTTCATTAGTGTTGATGTAGTTAGGGTTCACTTTTCTTTGATTGATGATTTTGAAATAAAACGATGTGTGATCGGTACAAAGTTGCATTGGACCCTAATCCTTAGTCACTATAGTATGCGCGTTATCATCTGAGTCTTAGGGCCATAAATCATTTCTCTATATCTATCTCGCTTGCACTTATGTGTTTTATGGAGCCGTCTAGTGAAGGGCGTAACAATTATAGACATATTATCGATAAGTAACGTTTATTATCTTGTATATTTATAGGTAAATAGTCTTGTTCACAAAATAAAATGAAAAAATAACAATATTTGAACGCACTGCAATTACATTGGAAACCGACCAATGAGAATCGTACAAATAATTAGCGACTCATCGTTAGAACGTGCGTAGGTAGCCCTTTATCGATAACTAGGGTCCGGCGCGCTGCACATTCCTATCTTTTTTGACTTTTATGACCTGACGACTCAGATGATAACGCGCGTACTATAGTGGTATCTACCTACATACTAAGATACAAGTTAAACAATTAGAATTATTATGTAACTATAGCTACCGTGCTATAGCTGTCCACCTGCCTAACGGTGGTGAGACATTTTCCGAACTGTTTCTTAAATTTTCATTTTCTTTTATTCAATTACTTTTCAATAAGGAACAAAACAATTATCCGATTTGGTGCAGTCGTTCGAAAGTTATAGCGCGACTCCCAAAAACTGAGATTCACTCTTAGATAAAACAATATTAACATAATATCTATATCACTTGTTTTCATTTTTGACAGAGTTTCTAGACCAATTGAAAGAAGTCGCCCGAGAGTTCAGCATCCCTGCGTCGTGGATCGCCAGGGTGGTGAGCAAGCGGAAGCGACACATCCTGAGCTCGCGGCGGCGGCTGCGAGCCGAGGAAGCCGCGCTCTGCACAGGTGAGTCCCGGCCGGCCGCGGCAAGCGTGTCGCGGCCGGCGGGCTCACGGCGTCTGTGTGTGTCGGCAGGGTTCGCGGGCTGGAGCAGCTCGGAGGCGGCGGAGGCCGTGGCGGCGGCGGCGGAGCGCTGCAAGATCTGCGCGCTCGAGCTCGAGAGCGACGACGACGGGTTCTTCGAGCAGAGCTCGCTGGGGGAGGCCGACGCGTCGGGTGCGGGCGCGGGCGCGGGCGCGGGCTCGCGGCTGGCCGAGCAGGCGGCGTGGCAGGCGCGGGTGCTGGCGCGCGCGGGCGGGGGCGCGGGGGGCGCGGACGTGCGCGAGCTGGGGGCGCGCGTGCTGGCGGCGCTGCGCCCCCCCGCGCCCTCGCCCGCGCCCTTCCCGCGCGTGCTGGCGGCCGCGGCGCGGGACCAGCCCGACGTGTCGCGGCTGCTGCTCGCCACGCTCTTCCTGGTGAGTGCCGGACCGCTGGTACTCTTCGCGGACATGTGTACTAGCATGTGTTGTAACATGTTTCGTTGCGTGCGTGTGCAGGCGAACGCGGGCAACGTGGAGATAGTCCCGGGCGCGCCGCTGTCGGTGAACTCGTTCTCTGTGCGCGTGCTGTCGACGGACGAGCGGCTGTACTGCGCGGTGGCGGCCGACGACCAGTTCCTGCGCTGACCTCGCTCCGGCTTCTTGTGAACTTTCTCTGGAAACGGCAGTTTCCTTGCATGTGCCTGATAGAATGTGCAACTATAACTAATTATGTAGATCTATATTTTTTTCTACTATATTTATTTACCTTTTTAAGAAGCTTGTTTTTTCAGTAAGTACCTACATAGTTATATATATTCATCATGAATCCAAATATACTTTTTTTTAGAAATAAGTAATGCAATGCTGAAAATTGTACATATTATAATAAAAAGATTAATTATTTGTAAATATAGACTATAGAAATAAAATTGACATTGTATTCAAAATGCAATATGTAGGGTGTGCAAGTCAGCACGTGCGGCAGTGGCGGCTGATATACCGTTACGCTCTGCGCTAGTGCAGTAGGTCACACACGCGTTAACTAGTATTATATATTGATCTCCAATCCCGGCCCCTTTGACGATACATTGCTTTACTTGAGTCTTACATTTACACACACACTGTTTTTGGACTTTTGTTTCTGACTAAGTAAGTGATGAAATATTTAATTGTCGTTTCTAAATTGTCTTAACCGGAAATACACCCAAAAAATAAATAAAACAAATTGTCTAACCATATACAGGCTGTTAAGAAAACCCTGTCCGACCCGAAAGGGTCATATAATAAAATAAATAATGAATTTTGAAATAACCATTTTTTGCCTCGAAATTCCCTTAATTTGAGTTTAAAACAAAAACTACAACACCAATTTCGTCGGTATTATAGGCAAGGCGCCTATAATACCGGCGATTGTTTGATCATTTGGCAGCTCCTGTAACGACGGCGTCCGTCTCTCACCATTTTGAGAAATCTTTTTTTTTCCATTTTTTTTATATTAATGGAATCAGATATCGATACCTAACAATAGTAAACAATACCTTCACTGATCGGACAGGGTTTTCTTAACACTCTGTATAGGCTGATTCTGCAGTTCAAAAACAAATTACAACTGCTGTGTGACGTTGAGCTTAATTTGACACCAATCACAATTTACATGAAAAAGATAATAATAACAAAATGGCTATCACAAGAAGTGAATGTTGAGACTTGTTTTAGTTTTTCGCACTAATTCTTAGACCTTCAGATTTGGTCGTCTCGACATAATTGACTATATACTACTAAACACCTCTTTTCGTTGTTTCGTTAATGTCAATTTTACGAATTTAGCTAGATTCTTATAGTTCCATGGAAACCTTTTTCCGGGAAAAAAGTAGCCTATATGCTTTTCCAGTAGGCTTATTGACTTTCACCAATTGACATCCGTAGCGATTGTAACTGGATAAATGCCTTTATTTTTATCCAGTTACAATCGCTACGGTAATAAGAAATCAAGCATATTAGTATGCATAAGAAATCAAGCATAATATACACCGACTTTTCCTGAAATAATGTATGCAGTTACTGAGACAGTTTCTGACGAGTTGAAAGGGAGCCCTGAGCTATTAGAAAGCACTAGAGCTTGGTGACTTGCACAAATAATAGATTGTATTTTTTCTGTATAAATAGCTTTAAGACGAGATGATAAATGTCAAATTGATACTTATTTGTTTATAAATTAAATGAATGGTTACTAGTTACAGCCTTTAATATGCTATCCTTTTTAATTAGCACGAGCAATACCTGTTCCACAATTTACGAAATTCCTACATGATTAAAAAAACTACTAAATGTACGGTGCACGCGCACTCACGTTTTAGAGGAAAACGTCGACCGGTTTCGTGTGCACAAGTATCAATATAGTCTGGAACTAATGTGACTGTTATAAAAAGTTGTAGTAATATGTACTTTCTTAGTATTCTACACCTGTACAGTTTGCTTGATCTTTTTGACAGACGGACTAGTGATGGGAAACAGAAAATATCTAGTAGTCCAAAATATAACGTATTCAAAATACTTGTGTCCGTGACGAGATGGTGTGGGTGTATTATGTGTGAAATTCTTTATTGCACTAGGCATATAAAGCATTGGGTAGATAAGCGACATTAGGAACTAATGGTTAGAAGATGGTATCCCAAGTGACCGGTAAGTTGTTGTCTAAGACAAGTTCCTTTATTTTGATAGGCCTATATGCATTTTTATTGTCTGTAGTTGTTCAATGTTACCCAAATCAAACGAAAATCTTCTAAAATTCGATATTTATTTGATTTGGGTAACATTCCTTTTCCCTAACTGCGCTTATGCGCACTTAGGGCAACATACAAATTACAATAGATGAATTATTATATTATTAAGTAAGTAAGAAAAAAGTCTGGAACAGCATCGTGACCTCTATTTGTGTTTCGTGGACCTGGAGAAGGCTTTTGACCGCGTCCCAAGATCTGCTCTCTGGATGGTACTGGAAAAATATGGATGCCCAGCGAAATTTGTCAACCTGATTCGCCAGTTCCATGAAGCCATGTTTGCCCGCGTACGTCACGAAGACAGTTTCACTGAACAATTCCCCTGAACAAGTGGTGTGAAACAGGGGTGTGTTATGGCGCCCACACTGTTTGCAATCTACTTCTCCGCAGTAATGAACGATGCCATACAAAAGTGTACGAACAAGATTACCCTTAACGTTCGCATGGATAAAAGCGTATTCAACCTCTCGCGCTTTAGGGCGAAACGCAAAGTAACGACTGTCTCCGTTGCCGAAATTCAGTATGCCGACGACGTCTGCCTTATGGCTGACAGCATTGCTGATCTCCAGGACTGTCTCGACCACCTAGACGAGTCCTGCCGCAAATTTGGCTTAGTAATCAGTGCATCAAAGACTCAGATTCTAAAACAGCCGGCAAGAGGAAAATCTGCGGATAACGCACCTGTTTACCTTGGCGGCAAAACTTTGGAGGAGGTAGGAACCTTTCGGTACCTTGGCAGTCTCATAAGTAGCGACAATCGTCTCGAGTCTGAGATATCAGCACGAATTGCAAAGGCGGCTGCAGCATTTGGTGCACTCAAACACCGTGTAAGACTAAGATTGCTGTATACAAAGCTCTAATTCTACCACTGCTTCTTTACGCTTCGGAGACATGTTGTCTTTACAAAGATGATATTAAACGTCTCGACACTTTCCACCTAAAGTGTCTCCGAGCAATACTCCGTATACGTTGGCAAGATCGGGTTCCCAATACGGATGTTCTTCGACGGACGGGGTTAGCGGGCATGGAGTGCCTTCTGATGAAAGGTCAGCTGCGCTAGTGCGGTCACGCATGGAGTCCTCTAGGTTGCCGAAAACTATTTTCTATTCGGAAATCAGTTCGGGTAAATGACAGTCGACAAGCTGGAGGACAATATTTGCGATACAGGGACGTATTAAAGCGCCATTTAAAATCGACTGGCTTACCCCCAAACTCATGGGAGGATCTAGCCACCCAAAGATCTGAGTGGCGAAAGGCAGTCCATCAAGGACTAGAAAACTACGAGTCCCGCCGTCTTGATGACCTTGACGGTAAACGCCTGGCCCGTAAAACTCGTCCTAAACCTTCGTACATTTACACCTATAATGCAAACGGTGAACTCCACTGTGCTTCATGTGACCGAGTTTTTAAAAACAAATTCGGCTTCGCAAGTCACTTCCGGCCCCATGAGCGAAGACAGATTGCCGGAGATTGACAGGGTGTCGCCGTCGACGGACACGTCTGGGAGGACATCATCATCATTATCCTAGATAACTCAATTCAAAGTTAGCCAAAATTAGTTGTAATGGCTACTAAAACGTAATTTACTCAAACATTTCTTTACTAAACCATCATATTGGTTAAATAGTTAAAGTTATGAATTTGAGTATAAAAGAACACTCAATACGCTGTATAACGTAGTCCAACAGCACAATTTTTTTGAAGTATCCATAAAAGTAAAAATAAAGCGTTCAAAGTGAGGTACCCAACTTGACTGTAGGTACTAATAAAGTTATAAAATGTCAAGTCACCAAGGATAATAAATAAAAAAAAAAATTGCAAAAAAAAACCGACTTCAAAAATCGATAAAAGCACTAAAAAGTTAAAAATAATACTATAACCTACCTATATTAATAAACCTAATCTAAACTACGATTAACCTATAATACAATTTAACAATTTTTGGAGTTGGTGCCAATCAATTTGCAAAACTTAAATTAAATCACTATATATCTACAGACTTAGACAAACAGACAGAGCAGAATAAACTTTTTAACTTAGTGCTTTTATCGATTTGTGAAGTCGGTTTTTTTTTGCAATTTTTTTTTTTTTTGTGACATATTTTTAATCTTAGATAATATGGGTAGGCCTTCAGCTGACACCCTTTAACCATCCTCATGATAATTTCCATCAAACGAAATCCAGTGCCACGTGCCACGCATCTCACATCCAACGAATTCCCGCTACATTCACGAGGTCATCTTGGCTTCATCATCAGATCTGTTAGTTGAATGGTTCTTATTGAACGCAAATGCTTCACTTGTTGTAGAAATTACCAAAATCGCTGTACGTTTCCCTATAAAATTTGAAGAGTTCCCTCGATTACAAACATCCGAATTGAGAACATCCTCCTTTTTTTTAAAGTCGGTTAAAAAGTGCTTTCGATTGACCAATAGAAAACTAGTGATAGTTAAGTAGCGGTCTATACTTGGTCTATAGTATAATTTAGTAAATCTCCAAAGTCTATGCTCTCGTGTAAGTAAGTAGTGACTTACTAAACGTCGTCAGCTAACGCTGACAAGCCAACATTATTATAATTTAAAACTGAATCTGTTTATTTTTTTGGTGTAGCATCGAATATATTCTGAAGACTCTGACTTGAAGCTTACGACTGTGTTGTAATATGTAATAATTGATTGTTCCCTACTTATTACTTTTCTCTATGATTGATTGCCTCAGTGAAGTTGAGTGAAGTCAGTGACATTGACAAGGATCGTCAGTGACAGTTTTGCTGATTTATAAACATTCAGTCAGCCGGTTTCAGTCAGTTTCATTCGTTCGTGTCAATTGCACCGGTGATGAATTAATTTAATTACTGCCGTTGCGGACGACTGAATACGACATCTGATATATTTATTTGTACGGCTATCGTTCTGTCTACGATACGCAGAACACGTGGGGATTAACTGCGGTATGTACTAGGAAACCTTGAACTGTAATGTGCCATACTTATATAAACAATTCATATTTTATTTACAAATTTTCTTTGTAGCGCTAAATCGTGCGTGACTTGCAAGAAAAATGGGAAAATTACTGATAGTTTTCCTGGCATTCGCCGCTACTTGCGTGGCTGGTTTTCTAAGGTATGTGTTCGACCTATATCTATAACAATTGATTAGATTGATAAATAAATACCCACACATTAAGATCTTAATTACTATTCTGCATCTGATTGTTTCTTGTTTTTATTCCTGTTTGCGTTAAACTCAGCAATAAACAAATTCTAATTAATTATTTATTATTAGAATATCTTCTACTGTGATCAGTACTATTACAGATACTGTAATTAAATTCACTTTACACACACACATTCAAGTGATTTAATTGTGTTAGGAGGTGTAACCCACCTGTTATATTAATGAATTATTCTAACATTGTAATATTTTACTGTATAGAGTGCCACTGTATCGCATGAAGTCAGCGCGCAATCACTTCCAAGAGGTGGGGACGGACCTGCAGGTGCTAAGGATCAAGTACGCCGTGTCGGGCCCGGCGCCCGAGCCTCTCTCCAATTATCTTGACGTACGTACTGTTGCTCCACTTAATTATAATTTAACAAACTAAAACAGAATTTTGTCATTGTTAACATGATAGCATTGGATACAAAGAAATTTGCAAACAAAGATCCGTGAACACTTATTTGTTTCAACTCTTGGCAAGCTACAACTACTGAAATAGATGTTATTGTGGGTAAAGTAGCTTTGCTAATTAGATAATGCACTAATTAAATAAGTGTGGGTGAAACTATCTCTCTCTGTAAGTATGCTAGTGGCTTTATTATTTTGTTGCTTTATTATATATATTAATATATGATATAATGACTTACAGTATGTTTTTATAGGACATTTAATGTTTATGAGTAATGTTCTCTTGTTGGCTATCTTTTATTTTTAGCCTCTAACTACTATGTACATCAGAAAAGGACTACAAGGTGTCGCCATTTCAGTCTCACCCGCCTTACGTGTATATTCGCTTCTCACTCAATTTATCTTGTAGCTTTTCAGATACGTCATGTTACTTATATTGGTCATACAGCTGTAGGTAATCACAATTAATATTACATTATTTGTGTATCATCGCAGAGTTCACAGTACTCAAAATTATGTTTGTTTAGTAAACACGGTTTATGCGATAACAATATGAGTACCTAATCTTAAATTATATGCAAACAAACATGTTTATCAAAAACACTTGTAAGATAAGTAATGCCATCACAAAAGGGCTCATATGGGGTATTCTATGTATGTCTACGCCGAAGTCGCGCAGGGCGTGGCCGAGCGATGCCCCGACTCCGGGCTAGGCAAAACGCTGGGGAACGGGGTGGTTTTCAGTTAGTGAAAGACCGACCAACCTAACGCCTCTGTTTCAATCGTATGCAATGTCTACTGTATATAGATAAAGGTAATGCCTCCCTTACCGAGGCTGCTAGGAGAATATTGGCGCTATGAATTTCCGATGAAGACTTCTAGAGAATTGAGTGTGTTTGTGTGAGGTACTAAGTTTAGTTATACCATTGTGTTTGTTTGTGTGCCATGTTGATAGCCCGGCGCGACCTCTGTCTCGCCATTTGTTACTGATAACGAACGTGCACAACACACATGACCAATATCAAGCAGTACTGAGTACACAACGGGTTGGAGCCACAATGATCGCCACTCAATCTGTTTACACCAGCATTGTATTACGCATCGGTGTAAGCAGACTTAGGTATATCAAAATAACGTCTGTTATAACAAGGAAAATACTAAGTTAAATAATGAAGTAATACTTATTAAAGTTCTTAAGCCATGCACGTACTTACATCCATTTTAAAATCACTGTTTTTTTAATAAATTGTTCAAATGTTTTGTAATAATTCGTCTCATGGGTGTTTAACAAGTAATTAAAAACTGACAAATCATAATGGTAGGCATAATAATCAAAGCAGCAGTAGTAAACGGATTACCGACCTAGTCACAGTAGGTCACTCGATCCCTGTTTATGTAGTTAGAGGAGGTCCCGGGCTGCTCGCTTTCCGTTGGTGCTTGTTAGCCGGTAGTTACCTACCTATTATGAAAACGGAGACTCGTCTAGAGGTTATCTCGACTCTGTCTCTGTGTTATACGTTACCTATCACCGACGCGCCAATGACCGATACAAGGGGTATCAAAACAACGTCCACTTCGTAATAAGTAGGTACTGCTTGGTCCACAAAGACAGACAGGCAAACAAACACCTATTTTCCTCATTGATTACTAAGCATTTAACCACATAGTAACTATTAATAAATTCCGTCGATAAGTCCACCAGGATTGTTTGATACCAATATACTACTGCGTTGTAAATGTATGCAATTATAATGGAACTGTAATCTAAAACCGTTTTCCCACGACTCAACAAATTAGTTTCAACTCTTTTTTTATTGATACAACGTAAACGAATTGAGCAGTAGGTAGGTACCTATAACTTCACCAAGCTATGGATTCCTATGTTATTGTGAAGGCCATGTCATGTACCTACGGACTCAAATATGTAGAGATTATTCACATAAATATAAATTCCTCAACAATACTTATCACGAGCAATAATTACCTTTTATCATTAATATTTTATCAAGAGTTATGGCAAAATATGTGAACATAACTTCAAATACTAGACTTGTAAGCATTTATTTTTTATAAAATAGAAATAGGTTACAACTATTTAGGAGTTCTTTGGATATGAGATTTAAATTGATCGCATTAACATTGAACATTCGTTCGGGCACTTACAAGATTTTCTCATTAAGCGGAATTTCCTTTTAGGTACCATCTCTAGTCTTTTTAACGTTCAAGCTGAAACTTCATCAGCTTGGCAATGGCGCGGAACCTCCGACGTCGAGGTTAAAGTATAGCTCTAGTTATTATACACAATAACTACAGCTATACTTTTCAGGATATGGTGTGCCGTTATTAGGATGGCAAGAGTTCTTCCGAGACCGTCAAACGATTAAAATAACTGATATATAATTCAAATTGTTTAAAAATTTTGGCGTAGAATTATGAATTGGAGATAAGCTGTGGGTCGTAAGAGTATATATATATATAGCTAGCTTGGTAATGTGTGTGTATGTGTTGCAGGCACAATACTACGGGCCCATCTCGATCGGCAGCCCGCCGCAGACCTTCAAGGTGGTGTTCGACACGGGCTCGTCGAACCTGTGGGTGCCGTCCAAGAAGTGCCACTACACCAACATCGCCTGCCGTGAGAACTCTGTCTTATACGCGCCGCCTCTGCTCGCTCACACACTCGTATTGTTACGATACGCAAACATTTCTGTACTTTGTATTGCGATACGGTTCTCAGAAGCTATATAGCTTTAGTTCCAACTTTGTTGCTGTATGTACGTACAGTATAGGTACATACAGTTCTTATTATGCTCGCGTCACAAAAACTACATGGAAGGAAAAGTTCAAGACATTTCCTAGATGTTGTTTTTGAATGTTCATCGCAAATGCTTCGTAGAGATCGGGACCACATCAGAAGTAAAAACAATCTTGAAAAAAAAAAATTGCAATTTATCCACAATTGTCTTAGATATCGCGTAATAAATATACACAAATAATCGCGGACGCATTGAGAACCTCCTCATTTTAAAGTCGGTTGTTAAAGACTACTGTACTAAGGAGATTGTATTTTAGCAAAATAGTTTTTTTATTATGATGCCTTCGTAAACATCTATTACAAGTGCTTGTACCAGGACTGTCGGGGAGCGTCCGGCGCGCTACGTACCGCAGCTACCACTTCATATGTCACACATTACCGAGTGTTGCGTGTGTTGCAGTTCTGCACAACAAATACGACAGCAGTAAGTCCAACACGTACCGCGCCAACGGCACCGAGTTCGCCATCCACTACGGCAGCGGCAGCCTGTCCGGGTTCCTCTCGCAGGATGACGTCACCGTGAGTACCCCCCCCCCTCCCCGCCTCGCCCCGCAGTGCGGGCGGCGGGCGCGGTAGTACAGCAGCGTGTGTGCAGGTGGGCGGCATCACGGTGCGCGGCCAGACCTTCGCCGAGGCCATGTCGGAGCCGGGGCTCGCCTTCGTGGCCGCCAAGTTCGACGGCATCCTCGGGATGGCCTTCCGCAGGTGCCTACACACTCACATTCATACTAAAAAATAAGGTAAAAAATACTTCAGAATAATTGAATAAAATATTGTCGGTTGTGATTTTCGCAGTATCTCGGTGGACGGCGTGACGCCGGTGTTTGATAACATGGTGGCGCAGGGACTCGTCAAGCCGATCTTCTCCTTCTATCTGAATAGGTAAGCGCTGACGTTGCAATAATGTATCAGCCTCGTACTGTACACATTACTGTGACGGGCGTGTGGTGCAGGGACCCGAGCGCGGCGCAGGGCGGGGAGGTGATCCTGGGCGGCTCGGACCCGGCACACTACCGCGGCAACTTCACGTACGTGCCCGTGCACCGCGCCACCTACTGGCAGTTCCACATGGACGGCGTGCAGGTCGCCGGCAACTCCTTCTGCACGCAGGTACATTATTCAAAACTTACATTTATTATAATTACAAAAAAATATATATATAAGGTGCTATAAAAATATCTGCCACGGCTTTAATGGGAGGTAGTATTGTGTTTATAGATTACAATAGTGAAGAACTTTCGTACCCCGGAACAGTTAATTAAATTTGAGAGAATAAAATAGTTAAATTAACATTGACTCTATTCTGCGTAACGTGGTTCACAAGGTTGAGCGGAGTGGCAACAGCTTATGACACGGGATGGTTTTATACTAATAAATCAATTTTAAATTTATACGTTATTTTTTTTTGTATGAAAAAAAATATGATAAATAATCAATAATTTATCTTTACTATTGTAATCTATAAACACAATACTACCTCCCATTAAAGCCGTGGTAGATGTTTTTATAGCACCTTATATTTTATTAAATGTATATTTTTTTTTGTTTCAATTTTGCTCACCAATCTGTGGCAGAATGTGACAGTTCTTTATTTTTTCAACCGATCAACTTGTAAATGCACTCATGTTCTTGCAAATAAATAATTATTATAATTATTATGATCAAGTCACCTTTTAGCAAGATCGATAGTCGTATTGCAGACGTTTTTTAAACAATTCCGCCGGCTAGTGGCTGCCGATCTAATTGCTTAGTTGTATAGATCGCAAGCGTGTAATGAGTGAGTGTGGGCTTAGGGCTGCGAGGCGATCGCGGACACGGGCACGTCGCTGATCGCGGGCCCCGCGGCCGAGGTGGAGGCGCTGAACAAGGCGCTGGGGGCCACGCCCATGGCGTTCGGCCAGTACGTGGTGGACTGCGCGCTCATCCCCAAGCTGCCCGCCGTCAGCTTCGCGCTCGGCGGCTCGCGCTTCACGCTGGAGGGGCAGGACTACGTGCTGCGGGTGAGTGCGGCGGCTGCGGTGCTGGTGCACCTGTACATGGTAGCGCAGGCTGACGCGAGCGTGTTGCAGGTGTCGCAGTTCGGCAAGACGGTGTGCCTGTCGGGCTTCATGGGGCTGGACATCCCGCCGCCCAACGGGCCGCTGTGGATCCTGGGCGACGTGTTCATCGGCAAGTACTACACCGAGTTCGACGTGGCCAACAAGCGCCTCGGATTCGCGCCCGCCGTCTGAACGCGTGTCGCACACTCCAGCGGTTCGTATAGTAGAGTAACTTCATTTGCAATGCAATCAGTTCACGCTTTGTAATCCCCCGTTGTAAACGCTCTGTTGCCGTTGTGTTTCCGAGCTTGGAAACATAGCCATAACAGTAATGTTTTGCAAGAAAGAATCACACATGACCTTATGTCGTGTCCTTTGTTTTTTATGTTTGTACTTTAGAAATAAAAAAATGTAAAAATAGAACTTTGTTTTATTCAGTATTGTCTAACATAATCATATTTGTGTCTAATAAACAACGCACAATCTTGGAAATAATTACAAAAAATATAAACCACCTCAGGCACCTATAATTTAAATGACGTACAGTAAGCTTAGTATTTTATAATTTTATTAGTTCATTATAATTGTACCTAATATTATACTAAGGTATTTCATAGTTAACTGTTTCTTTAAAAAAAAAATCTGAACCGGCTCGTGTAACTTAACTATTGATAGTCGTAGAGCTCCGGCGCGAGGCGCGAGCGGCGCGTGCTATCTTATCACAACTCAGTGGCAGTGTCATACATTCATATAGGCACACTTGCACTCGTGTTATTAATGCTCTTACACTAAGTTCGTATATTATAAAATACCTAATCACTATATTAATTTATATCGAGAACTCTGCAAAAGGACATTGCCCATTTTATTAGGAGGTTTAGGCCCCCATAAAAGATTGTCGTGTCAGGGTGATTTTCATTTTGTTTTGTAGATAAATATATTTCCATTCATATTATGCAAACGATTTCCATTTATTCACCCTAATTCTTCAAATTTTATCAACTTCTGAATAGATATTTGTTTACTATTTGAATTGATATTGTGGTTAATGCTAATGGCTCCACCTTTACAGACATTTTTATGTTAATAAAAATCTCCGCAACCAAGTGAATGGGGTCGTCGAATCAAAGTGCCATCCCGTTGGGGTGGTTATGTTAAAATGCATTTAATCCTAATACACAGCTTTATTAAAAAAACAATTTACGCACCGGCGAGAGAGTGGTCGGTTTGTCCGATATCGACTCGGTGTAGACATTATCTCGTTAAAACTAGAGTCAATTCGCTCACTTAACAACAAAACAAAAGTCCGATATCTCACAACAAAACCACTTGAGGAACGTAAATGCTCAACTCGATACCAATAACACGTAATGTAACAGAAGTAAATACGGAGGACTATAATACAATATATACGAATAACCGGCTAATTATTTGACAGGTAAATCTACCCTACTTATTAGTTTATTTTTCTTTGTATGTAAAAGTACAAATGTGCGGATGTAGGTACTGAGATTCAATTAAATAAACATTTAATAGGTTTTTTAAAGCTAGCGTAAAATAAATGCTAATAAAAAACACATATACATAAAAAATAAGATATAAATTTTGTATAGCATAAAGTTGAGACACGGCGCCACAAAGTGGGCCTGTCTGTGGGCAATCTCCTTTATGACTTTAGGAATACATAATTTAGGTAAGGTTAATGTGAAACTTAAATCTTAGCCGTAGAGGGCGCCGATCAAGTGGGCAGATGTTGGAAGAAACAGCTTGAGAGCGATGCTACTAGGCTGACTTAGCAATAGTGCCATGGTGACTTCCAGACCAAGCACATAGATACTGGAACTTTCTCGACACTCAGTGAGGTTTATAAGTTTTAGTTGGTGTTCTAACCTATTGTATAGTAAGCCGCCAAATGTGAGGAGGCTCACTCTGAGCCCCAGTGTGAATGAAACTAGACAGTACTCTTCGGTCACACACTCACACTATGCTGACGATACTCTATAGCTAACAATGCGCCAATATAAATATGTACGGAGAGACTCGGCCGCGAATCGCACGTCATCGGCTACGCATAGCGTAATAACGTATTGTCGGTAAGGTGTGGACGAAAAAGCAAGTATGTTTCGAAATAAAATAAACTCTGCGCGCTCCAGGCCGGCGAGTGACTACACGTTCGGTTTGAACACGGCCTATGTGCTGGTGGATCACAGCGCGCTAGTCTCTTACCGTTAAGTTTACAAAGATATTTTTCCAAGTTCTTTAAACAACATTTGCATTACATGAACAATATTGATACAACTTATTCTGAACCTTCGTGAGTGATCAAGGTGGGATATATTAAAATCTCTCAATACCTTCACAAAACTATCGTTAATAAATATAATCTACTCTTAATATAAGACGTGGGATATCTACTTCGTATTCGAGGTTCGCCGCTGCAGCAACTTCTGGTTTGTTCTGATTTCCTTTAAAGGAGACACAGGGTTGAACACACACCTAATACTTAAGTATGAACACATTTTGTGTGCAACCATTATATATTCTTAATATTACCTAAGCAATTAAGGGCCGAAATGGAAAGTATAATAATGTAAGGTCAATGTTAACTAGTACGAAGTACCCACGAGATAGACAGAGACAGTAAACAATGTGATGTGGGCCGACAACAACCCGGCACAGGTCGGTGTGATGCAGTTACTCTTCTTAGTTACGGTAACTGCAGGTACTACACAGAATCCTAGCATTTCCTTAATAGCAGTATTTTCTATAGCCCGGAGATCAAAATCAAAACAATATTGAATTAATTTCATAATTAAATACTATTTATTTAAATAAACGTTTAAGTAAAATAGATCGTCCATACATAAATTATAATTACAATATTCTGATAGAACATCTGGCGGCGCGCGCACCGCAGGCTACACTATGCTACACTATGTATACACTAGCGTCACTACACTAGCCCCAGTTTATGTTTTTTCCTGAACTTTTTGACGTAGGCTTCCACCAGCGACTGGATCTTGGCGGGGTTGATCTCGCCCGTCTTATTGTGACAGATCTGCAAAACAACATTCACTCACCATTACCAAACATTGCACCTGTCATCTCATACAACAAATTTTACACATATCCAAACAAATAACATTGAAAAATAACAAAGAGCAATTTTTTTTTTTAAATACATAAATTGAATATAGCCCTAGGAAGTTTATGTTTAATTTTGCCCATTGAATAAATTAATCAATTTTAAACAAATAAATATGTGTACAAAATCATATACATTGCTCCAACTCCACTCAAAGTAGCTAAAGCACTTGTATGTATCATGGAATTCAGATACAACGAAGATAACGCAAACACCCAAACCCGCGACAATGTAGAAAAGTGATTTTCTACGTTGACCCGTCTGGGAATCAAACTCGGAACCTCAGAGCTAGCAACTCCTTGAGAACCGGTGTCTACTACACTCGACCACGTAGGTCTTCATTACTTCAAATGATAATACAATTATAGATAAAAGGCAATTTTAGTATCTGAAATTACAAATCCGCAAATGAGCAAGTGTGGTGATCAATGCTCGTGCCTTCTCTACATGGGAAGAGTTTGCCCAGCAGTGGGACGTTAATAGGCTGTAATTATTATTTTATTATATAAGGCAACGGACATTATGTAGTAAGCGACAAGTCGACCATAACACGCACAATCTAGATAGCGACAGAGCGTTGGAAGAGAGCGACGCGGCGACGTTAAGGTAAATGTCGCGTTAGGTATGAAGTGTGAGCTGAACTACATTTTTCTCTTTTCAAGTGAATCTTCTGTACGTGGTCAATGATATACTATACACGAGATCTCTATCTTTAAAATCTGATGGTGGTGGTACATGTAAAAATGTTTACAAGTAGCACTAATAAGTAGTACTAAAGATAAGCACGTAATCAAAAGAGATAGCTAACATTTCACTATGGCTCATGTGACAATTATGGTGTTTTTGGGACCTCAAAGTGCGAACTACATAATATGATTGTATGTATACAGATAATAATAAAGACGGCATCTGAAAACATTATGCTCTAAAAGAAGTTTATAAATATACAGATCTAATACTTTTAATAGTCCATATATATATCACAAAGCAACAGTTTCTATGTTTGAACATACAATTTAAAAATCGAACGTCCAGGTTTCGGGCTGTGTGGCAAAGATTTTGCGATGTGTTTGAGTGCAGATAAGGATTCAGGATATTTCTACCTTGGACAAATAGACATAATTATAAATAATTCAGCATGTGTGTGTGTGGATGTACCTTGGGCACGGCGCGGCGCAGGATGTCCTTGTACTCGTCCTTGGTGACGTGCTTCTTGTTGTAGTGCGGCTTCAGCACCAGCTTCACCTCCTCCACCACGCGCTCCTGCCGGTTCAGCTTCTTCAGGAACTGCAAACACAACACAGTGGCAGCACACGTCGGCCCACGCTACGCAGCGGCGAGCTGATCGCGTGATAATGTCAAGCAGCAATGCATAGTGGTCAAACTAAAGCGGCCATAGCCAAGCTAACAATGTCATAATTTCGATCACACACATAAATGGCGTGATTGCTCACTTTGCTCTTCACTTGCATCTCGACGGCGGAGCTGGGCAGGTCGTCCAGGATCTTGAGGTTGTCTTCGTCTATTTTGACGCCCACTTGCGTTTTACCTGCAACATAAGGTTGGGTGTAGAGCGTGGTCGCTTGTGGGGGCGGGTGGGGGCGGGTGGGGGCGGGCGGGTGTGGCGCGGCGTACCTCTCTTCTTGCCGAGCTTGACGGGCACCTTGGCGGCGGCGGAGCGCGGCTTGCGGGCGCGGGCCGGCCGCTCCAGCAGCGCGTCGAAGCCCGCGCGCGCGCCCGGCGGCTCGAACAGGTCGCCGAAGTCGCTGGAGCCCGGCGAGTACGGCGACTCCGCCTCCGCCTCCGACTCCGCGCCGTCGCGCCGCCGCGCCGCCACCGTCGCCGTGCTGGGCGCCGGCTTGATCTTCGTGGCCTGCATGGGCTTGATGGGGTCCGACTTGATGGGGGACGGCTTGGCCAGGAACAGCTTGGGCGGCTGCGAGCGTGTGGGCGACGGCAGCACGATGCGCACGGGCGGCGCGGCGGGCGTCGGGGGCGCGAGCGCGAGGGGCGCGGGCAGCGCGGGGGGCGCGGCGGGCGGGGGCGCGGGCTCGCCCCCGGGCCCGGCCGCCGCGCCCCCGTCGCCCGGCGGCGGCTCCGGGGACACGTCACGCGTCGACTGCAGCAGCGCCATCACCTGGACGCACAATCTTTGCTTACCAAAGTGTACTTTTTTTAAGGATGCAAACTTTGTTCCCACATTCTAATAGATACAAATCATACGTCGTTAAATAGGTATTTGAGGCAGATACATAGATTGGTATTAACTAATATTTATTAAATATGCTCAATGCGAAACGACGATAGGCATTACCTTCTCGATGGGTGAAAGTGGACGGCGATCGATGACGTCATCAGCGGACATGTTCGTCTTCTGTGCCGTCTCAAGCGTCATCATGGGGCGCGGCGGGCTGGCGGCGCTGGGCTCGGCGGCCGAGCCGGGCGAGCCCGAGGCCGAGCGCGTGGGCTCGTACGGGTCGTAGGCGTCCGGCGAGTCCGGCGGCTCGGGCGGCGTGTTGGGCCCGCGCGTGTCGTCCGCGGCCGCGTCCGGCGCCGGCGCGGGCCGGGCGGCCGGCGACGCTCCCGGCGACGGCGGCGTCTTGGGGCCCACAGCGTGCGCGGGCTCCGGGGCTGGCGCCGGCCCGCCGCCTGCCGCGCTGCTGGGCTCCTTCTCGCCGGGCTCACTGTCGCTCAGCACGATCACGTTACGCGGCGACGGCGTCAACTCGCGGAATGGAGAGCGTTCCAAGTCAATGATGGCGACCGGGCGGGGCGCGGCCGCGTCCAGCTCGGGTACGGCAGCGAGCCGTCGCCGGCGGCGTCGCTCGCGCCGGCGCTCCCGACGCTCGTCCTCGCCCTCCGCGAGCTCTTGCTCCTTGAAGCTGACACTGACGAGGATGTTGTCTCCGGACGTGAAGACCTCCTTGGAGGGCCCTTGGGCGTCGCGCAGGCGGCGGTGCCTGGCGGGGTCGCGGCGGCGGCGCTCGGGCGGCGGCGAGGGCTCGGGCGGCGGCGTGCGCGGCGACAGCAGGCGCGAGTCCACGGAGGCGGGCGAGCGCGCGGCGGGCGCGGGCGCGGGCTCGGCGTCGGGCGCGGGGCTGGCGGAGCGGCGGCGCGCGCGGCGGCGGCGGGGCGAGCGCTTGCGCGGGGAGCGGCGGCGCTCGGGCTCGTCGCGCGCGCGCTTCTTGCGCTTGGCGGGCTTGGGGCGCGGGCTGTCGGAGGCGGGGTCGCGGCTGGCGCTGCGGCGGCGCTTGCGCGGCTCGCGGCGGCGGCGGGGCTCGGCGCGCGGCTCGCGGCGGCGGCGGCGCGCGCTGCGCTCGGGCTCGCGCGCGGGCGTGAGACGCGGCGGCGAGCGCGACAGACTGGGCGAGTGCGAGCGCGAGCGCGGCTGCGGCGACACGTCTCGCCCGAACGCGTCCTTGGGCCGGCGACGCTTCTCGGACACGACGGTGCGCACGTCGTAACGCTCGAGGTCCTTGCGGCGCTCCTTGCGACGCTGCTTCTGTCGCTCGCGCTCACCGTCGCTTGAGTCACGTCGCTCCCGTTTCTTATCTTTGTCGCGGTAGTTCCTTTCCTTCCCACTCTTGCTGAGCTTTTTGAAGGCGACCTCGGTCTTTTTGTTCTTGCCCTTGCTCTTCTCCTTGCCTTCCTTCTTGGAGTCTTTCTTCTTCTTCTTCTTGGCATCGTCAGCGCGGGCCTCTTTCTTCTTGTCGACTATCTCGCCTTCCTCGCCGTCGTTCGGCGGCGGCTTCTGTGGGGAGGCGTGCGACGCGCGCGATGAGCGTGTCTCCGACTGAGCGCGTTCATTGTCAGAGAACATTTCGTTGCCTTCATCTTCAGATATCATCTCAGTATCCAGTCCCTCTATACCCTTGTCCTTCTCAGTCTCCATGGAGGTGTCCTTAGACTTGTTTTCGTCGAGGCAGGGAGTGTAGCTCCTCTCATCTTCAGTTTCACTGATGGACTCTGTCATCTTCTCTAATAAGTCTTCGTTTCGGTCATCGCAGCTTTTTCTAGGCGAGTGGTCCCCTAGAGCGAGCTCGTTGTCTTCGGGGTCTGTGAGATCCTCGTTCTCTTCCTCGGACTGGCTCTCGTTACCAGATTTGTCGAGGCGGGGCGGGGTCGCCGCTCGCTCGGGGCTATCTATAATTTCATCATCATCAACATCATCATCATCTAACTTCTGTTCCATATTAGCCGCTACCTTTTCAGTGGGCGTAGTAGGTTCTTCATCAATATCAGGCGTGGTACTAATGTTTTCTTTGTCATCATTTTGGTCTTTATCATCTGACAAAATATTACTAGTCTCTTTACCATTTCGTTCTTTATTTTCAACCTCTTTATCATCTTGAGGTACATCAGCAAACACTTTTTCTTTCTCTGTTTCTTGTTCTGGCAGTAGTTTAGTCTGCTGCGCGTCTTGTAAGTTAGGTAATACCTTGTCCGTGGCGTCCTCCGCAGCAAGGGGCGCGGGAGCGGGCGCAGGAGCGGGTGCAGGAGCGGGCGCGGTCGCGGGCTCGGTAGTCTCATTGACTTCTGCTTCAGTTTCTTCTTGCTCTTCTTCATCGTATAAACTCACTTGTCTTTTAATCAACGAAGGCGTATTAAGCTTGATTTTTATTGGATTGCGTGGGTTAGTTGTGATGGGGCATCTTTTAGACACTTTTTCCTTTAACTCTTCCTCAGATTTTTTTTTCAAACTAGTGTCGGTAGAATATTTAACAGGTGCAGGAGTGACTTCAGCTCGGGCCGGAGGTTCATCGGGCAGGTCGTCATCCTCCTGCACGAGGTCTTCGAGATTGTCTTGAGGGACGACGCGCGGCAGCTCCGGCGGCAGGTCCGCCGAGCTGTTCGCGATGTGCACGCTGGTCGCGGAGTATATCGAGAAGTTAGGGCAGTCGCCCTCCGAGTCGTCGTCGCTGGCGCTGGCGGGCGCGAGCGCGGCGGGCGGCGGCACGATGAGGTCGCGGTGCTCGTGCAGCACCTGGCGCACGGCGCTGTCCAGCACGTTGGGCGGCACGTGCATGGCGCCGGCGTCCAGCCCGCCCAGGATACCCTGCACCGCGCTGTGCAGCGGCGCGACCGCGACCCCGGTGGAAGACACGCTCGCTTCCTCGTCGCCGCTCTCGTCGTCATTGGTGGGCTCAGTGGGGTCATATTTCTCAGTATCTATTACTAAACCTGAGTCACTCTTCTCGTCTTCCGACTTGTCTATTTCTGGTGTTTTGTCAAATTTAAACATTGGTGGTTCCGGCAACGGGCGATATGGTTGCTGTTGAGGCTTCACTGATTGCTGTGCCTGGTGAGATTGTATTCCACTATGTGTGTCAAGATTGTTGTTTGCCGAATTTTGTCTAGGCAGTTGTCCCATTCTCATATCGAGAGGATTTTCAAAACCTCCGAACGAGTGTCTGTGCTGCGGGGCAGGCGGTGGCTCATTCCTGTGTCCGACGGGCGGCGGCACGTACGGCTGCCAAGCCGGCGTCAGGCTGTAGCGGCCTTGCTCGTTGTGTCTGTTGTTATGAGCTTGGTTGTTCAAGGGCCGGTTCTGTTCTGGGACTTGTCTTCGGTTTCGGTCGGAATTCAAATAATCACCCGGCGGGTATTGGTGCGGTCTTCTGGAGTAGTTATTGTAAGTATCGCCGTCATCTCGCCGCCCGTTGTTATTGTGATGGAACGCGTTTCCTTGACGATTCTGGTAGCCACCACTACTGTAGTTATTTTCGTAGTTGCCGCCACGGTTATTCAAGTTATTCGTTCCTTGTTCTCGGTGGTAATTACCGGTGTATCCGCCGCCCCAGCCTCTGCCGCCTCGGGACTGCCCGGGGTAAGAGGGTACTTTTTTCGCAGCATCCTCTCCCTTAGATAAATCTAGCTTTTCCTGACGATTCGGTTCTTCAGATTCCTTCTTCTGTAATTTAGTCTTTTCGCGAGTTCTTTCTAATTTTATATTCACACTGCCATCTACAGAAATAGACACAATTGACTTTTTCGAATGAAGCAAGGTTTGACTTTCGAGGATGGAGGAGAGCACGTCGGGCGCCGACGACGCGTGCGGAGGAGACGGGACGGAGATCATTTTTCTTCTCGCCTGTAAAGAATTCAAAACGTAAGTAGGTTCTCTCAGACAAACAATGATGATTACTTTAGTTTTGCATCATAACCTGTCTATAAGCGCTGAGAATACTAGAGGTCGGGCGGACAGCCACGGCCGTGCTGGCGCTCTCGGACACGCCGTGCTCGTCGTCTTCGGAGAAGTAGTCGATCTGGTTCGCGTTGCCGAAGATGGAGAGCGCGGGGATGCCGGCGCGGTGGCGCTGCAGCGCGAGCGTCGCGGGCGTGTGGCCGGCGTGCGCCGCGTGTGCCGCGTGGCCGCCGGCGCCCGCGTGTGCCGCGTGGCCGCCGGCGCCCGCGTGTGACGCGTGGCCGCCGGCGCCCGCCTGGCCGCCGGCGCCCGCGTGGCCTGCCGCCGACAGCTGCGCGCGCACGCTGGCGCGCACGTGCGAGCGCCGCGCCGCAGTGCGGGGAGCCACGCGTGCTCGCTGCACAACAACGTACACGTTACACACGTTACACTCCCATCAATTGCTCATGTTATACCACTAATTACTCTTACTCTACTCACCCTCCTCTTCTTAAGTTTCCTTTTAACCCTCTTTGTGACTGGTATTCCATACTCTTGGACTTCATATTCAATAATTACTGTTTTAGTTCTTCTCCGCTTTGGCCTTCTGCGATTTATATGTACTGTAGTTTTACGTCTAGTAGAAGTTGTTCTTGTGGGTGCACTGTTTGTTCCAGATCCTCTGGAGGTGGTCGGTATATTATCAGTATTGAGACGGTTACCTCTCCGCCCCGTGGATGTAGAAGGCTCATCTACAACACTGTGGGACCTTGATGGTCTAGAATTCCTACTTTCCCTAATTAACACACTTCTAGATGAAAGTGGCACATCCATGTCCATATCTGTGAAGCCTGAAAACAAGTAGTCTACATCTGACAGGAGATTGTCACAATTTGGACATAGCCACTGGTCAATGGGTACCTGTAAAAATAATAATACCCAAGGTTAAATAAAGTACAACCATAAAATTAAATGATTTATCTCTAAAAATAGAACCATTAACATCATCATTAACAAACATACCTCCAACAGCGGAGGAGTGAGACATTGCATGTGGTACCCGAGGTCACATCCATCACACAGAAGCATAGATTCTTCATTGTCTGTTCTACCACACACCTGAAATATTTATCCACTTGTGTAAATTTTCATGATACAAAATGTACACAAACAGTGGCGGATTAAGACATTTGCCGCCAGCAGGCTATTCAAATTTTGCCGATACCCTACACGGAAAAATACGGTGGAAGAAAATATTTTAGAATTAAAAGACTAAAAAATGATTTATTCTAAACCAGTTTAGTAAATTTTCTGAGCTTCTAAATAATATAATCCATGAAATCAATACATACTTACATACAGCAGCATACGAATTTCTAGTAAGCAAGATACTGATATTTAACATCATTGGATTTCAAAAATAACTGCTCAGTTTCTAAACAATTGGTATTCTCATTACAAATATTAAACTATATAAGAATACTTGTTCTAATTTTTAATAAATGGTTGCCAAAAATGATAAGTAATTTGTAAGCCGGTTTGTAATTTTTTGAGTTTCCAGTAAGTAAAGTTTGGTAACTTGAGAAATATATTTTTTGCTGAAGCTTGCTAATTATTGCTACATTTTATTCCTGATTCAACATTAGAAACTGAATATGACTGTTTTTAAAAAAGAAAATAATTTTTAGTATAAGGCCGCGCTCACTTTGGATGCGAATTATATCGTACGTAAACGTATGAACACTGTTCGTACGAATTGAGTGCGCACACTGAGACTGAATACGTTTTTCTCCGTCAAATAGACAGAGTACCGGTGTTAGCGCTTACATTTTGATGATGAACGCACGAACGTGTAATAAAATCCCAACAAGTTCGGATTGATTTCGGACGTCGGACTTGCACGTACGTATACGTACGACTAACTCGCGCGCAGTGTGAGCGCTTTCATAGTACTCAGAAGGTCGGGAATGTTCGTGCGTGTTCGTATGTTTCTGCACGAATGGAATTTGTACGAAAACGTATCCAAAGTGAGCGCGGCCTAATACTTTTCTCCGTGTAGTCATAATCAATTAATCATATTATTTTATTTGTCAATGAAATTTCAAATTGCTTAGAATAACATGACTAGTGTACATACTATTATTATTGTCTTCATTTTATCAGTTTTTTTCCGTTATTGGTATGCCTGTAAACTAGGGATCATACTATTTATCTAAGGGATATTTTTACAAGCCTCGACTTAGTGTAGGTTACACAAGAAGTAATTTGATTTCTGAGCTAAGAAAAGCTCAATCATGACATGTGTTGCTTATAAGATGGACTAAAGTGTGCCTTAAAACCCTTACACAATATGAATGAACACAGATAACTAAATAATTTACATTCGGTAAATGTTGTTAAATATTAGATTGCACCGCTTAACTTAACCTGTCAATGACAGGTTAAGTTAAGTGGTGCAATCTAATAACATTTAGGTATTTATTTATTTTTTATTTCTGTAAGATAAAAAAAAAATTTTGGGACAAATTTGCCGCCCCCCAAAATCCGTCGCCCTAGGCTCAAGCCTACTCAGCCTACTGGTAAATCCGCCACTGTACACAAAACATAACATTTCTATTAAATAATATTTGTTAGAATATTTTATTAAATCATTTTAGTGTTAGCTATGGAAAAAATATAAATAGAAAATATGATGTACCTCACAAACAGTTGGGTCTTCAATAACAAGCAATTCAACAGAGGGTCGGCGTTCTAGCATTTTGACAGGCTCAGTGCGCAACACCCGTCCACCCGCACAGGCTCTTACTACTATATAATCAAATGTCATTCTGTCTACAGGACAAGTATTAACATTCTTTGACCACTCTGTGATACAATCCAAACAAAATATGTGTTCACAGCTCTGGGGAGTTCCTACTTCTTGATTAGTGAAACGTAACAGGCAAATTGAGCATTTATCTGAATTGCCTTCAGAGCTGTCTGATGCAAAACCAGAATTAGGTTTAGCAGCTGAGGTGGCGGGTTTGGGCACATCTGAGTGGTCGGTAGCCCAGCCGGACGTATCGCTATCCGCCTCCGAGTCGCGCAGCTTGGGCAGAGCGCGGCGGCGGCGCGCTTCCGCGCCAACCACGGAGCTGCCGCTGCTGTCGCTGCCCTCATCACTCAGCACCTGAAATGCACTTCCATTATAGTATATGTGAGCCACGGTACGGTTACAACGTGTTTTGGCTTGGTCAGTCACCCTCAATCTCTTTCTACGTGTCGCCGCCACTGCGACGCTTTCGTCGCTGTCCGAACTTGTATCTGATGACAGCACCATCACTTTCTTGATCTTCCGTTTCGGCCGTGGGGGCGAATCTTCGCTACCTTCTTCACTCATTCTCACAAGTAAACAGAGTCAAATAGAGTTTAGTGGCACGACACGAAGCCAATCGCAAAGGTGTAAATGACCTCTGCCACTTAGTATTCGACTCTTCTAAGGTGCAATTTAACAAATTCATTCGGTCTGCAAATTAAAATCATGCATGAAGATTGTTTCCACACAAGCAAATGCGTACGCGTTGTCCTAAAATGATTCCACTATTTTGACAGCAAGCCGCTATCAATGGTCAAGGCGGCCATTTTCCTTTCAATTATTTTTTTTATTTTGTGTTAGTGAAGGGACAGTAATACTAAAGAGCTCATGTAAATCATTGAATACTAGATAGGAACGGTTGAGTAATTTAATTTGTTATAAAAAGAGTCACACACATATTGTATTTAACTCAACCAGTTGAAGCTCAACAGTAACTAGTTACCAGTATTAAAATAATCCGAGGTGACAACTATATTTTTTTCATCAATTTCGGATTTAACTAGAATGAGTGTGTTACTACCTTAGAGTATAGATAAGAAACTAAAGAGTGAGCCTATCAGTGTATGAACCGTGAGCACTAGTATGAACTAGTTTTATCGTAAATTTTGTATCAAGAGGGAGTGCGCCGTTTTAATAAAACTATCTAAAATCCTAATATTATCATAACAATGTCGAAACCATCAATATTTTCGCATATAAGTCTGTCGTTGCGCGAAAAATAACTTTAAATCAGTAAACGAATGTACTAGATACAGACAAAAAGCGCTCTCGCTTGGCACCATAGAGATATATACATATTAGGTTTCTAAGTCAGTGCTTGGCACGAAGGAAAACTAGCGATACTAGCGGTCTAAAGTATATCTAAAGTCTATGGTTACTACTCTGTTTCAGGTAAAAATAGGACGGTAATTTATATTGCAAATAAACGTATCTTGTATTTCTTCTCCTGTGTTTGCTGATTAAGCTATAAAATCGCCCGACATATCTATATTCTGTGGTCATTATTTTTAGTGTTTGGTCCAAAGAGCAAAGTAATAGTTTGGTCCCGTTTGGTCCACCCTCACTCCTCAGTATCCTACATATTACTTTTCTCTGTGGTCCTTAGTACATCACTATATAATTCACGATTATTTATTACATTACTTTTCTTGTTTTATCTGTGCTTTTCTCCTACTTAATTACTTTTCTCTATGCTTTTCTCTATGAATTCACGTACGGCGGCGAGTCTGAGGTTTTCGCCAAGTGCAATTTCGTTTATTTTTTTGAGAACGTTACTAAATTCATAGCCTATTGTTTAAGAAATGACTGCTGAAAACGAACGTGAAATATATCATAAATTGGAAGCCATGAAAGAAATTCGGTACGTTAGCAATGTTGATTTATTCAAAATGCCTTGCACCTGTGGACTCGATCAATAAACACTGTCTCCTAAAATCTTTATGAATGGTCGTATCTGTTATAATTTGGACATTTTTGCTATCATAATATTCACCTATATTAGGTATAGGTGCACCTAAGAGCATTTACCTTCAGTTACTAATTTACTTGAAATATTTAATAAATACAAATATTATCTCGAATTATTATGTTTAGTGCACAATAGTCGAATAGTTTTATATATAACTTAGTGTTGCATGCAGAAGTACTGCATGCGGGCTCAAATTAATTTAACTAGCAGGTAATAATATATGTTGACCATAAGGTGTATTAGTTTGTGTTAAGTCCAAGTACATTTAATTTCAGTAATAAAACAATAACTCTGGAGAGGTTAAAGCGGAGCATTCTGAATGAGGTGCGCAGCGGGGACCAGGAGGGGCGGTGCCTGGCGCAGTACAAGCGGGAAATGGAGTTGCTGCAGCAGGAGAAGATGAGCCACGTGGAGGAGCTGCGCCAAATACATGCTGACATTAATGCTGTGAGTCTTGTGCTATTATAGTCTCTATTAAGCGTGTGGGTCAACACAATATAGGTATCATATCATATATCAACTACTATAGATTTTTTTTTAACTACTATAGAAAAGTCAAAAGTCTGCATGTGTATCTGTGTCAAACAATAATTTTGTTGAAACCAAATTACTTCTTATTTTGCTTCTTGTGCAACAACCACGGACATGATCGTCAGTCCTTTAATAGGTTTCTCCTGCCGAGTCCTTCACATAGCACTGTTTTGTCAAGTCAATTGGTCCTTCTCTAAAACACCTGAATTTCAAAATATTTGGTTTGTTGGGTTACTCTTCACGCCAATATCAGAATAACTACAAATCATCAGAAAATGTCATAAAAGCAAAGAGAACTAGTTACACAGGTGAAACCGCGGGACATCACTAGTTACTAATGTTGGAATGTATAGCGAACACAAATATTCAGATGTGAGCGCTATAAATATGGGGGCTGTGATTGGCGCCGCTCGCCGCCTGTTTGTTTACTTAGGAGCAGGCTATTGTTGGCACACAATTGTAACATGTACAAGTGTTTGTTTTTACTGCCAGTCTGAGATGGAACACTATCATGTTTATGTGTATTTAACTAGCCAGATATTATATTGTAGTTTTATTTCTGTATGTTACCCACAAGAAAAATGTCTCATTTCTTTAGAATGAAAGTACCTACCACTGTAGAATTTGTTTTTATTTGCATGTTTGCTAACACTTTCATTATTTATAATTCCAAGTTCTAACATCGTATATCATAGTCATGCATCTTAGACAGTACTTAACGTCTGTAATACATGATGCGCATCATAGTCTTATAATGTAAAGTAATTTCTAAAGAAGAATTAAACATTTGAAAAAGAAATTGTGTATTTTTGTTCCATGTAATGGAGTAATGAAGTCTCATAGTAGTCACACTGATTTTCAGATGGAGACGGTGATCAAGCAGACGGAGGAGAGCATGACGCGGAAGCTGTCGAACGCGTCGCGGCTGCACGAGGACTACCGGCCGCTGAAGTCGGAGGTGGACCTGCTGCGGCGACAGTGCCTCGGCCTCGAGCGCCTGCCCGACCTGCACGAGGAGGAGGGCAGTCCCATCACGCCCGAGTACGTGCGCGACGCGGCGGCCGAGCGGCGGCGAGGCGGCCGGCGCCCGGGCTAACTGTGTGTGTGTGTTGCAGCCGCTTCCCGGCGGCGCTGGGCGCGGGGGGCGCGGGCGCGGGCGGGGGCGCGGGCCCGGGGGGCGCGGGGGGCGCGGCGCGCTCGCTCGCCGTGTTCCCGGCCGCTCCGCGCAAGCCGCCGCCGCCGCCGCCCGCGTTCAGGTCTGCACTCGACCAAGATTTCATTACGGTCTCGCTGAGGTTCGATTATGTTTTATTTTTGGTTCTCACTCCGCTCTCCCCTCCCTTCCTTCCTACATCCTGTCACCGCATACTCTACGACGTTTGTTTTTATTATGTTACTATTGTTTTATCCGACAATATGATTTATTTCCACTGTTTCATGTCCATTAATTAGCATAACATGATTTGGACATTCTTCAAATCAATAATATACATGTTATTTTCAAGTCTTCTTAAGGCTTACAGTATTTTTTATAGTTTAGTTAGACTTGTGCAAAGAGAACCCCTCTGGACAAGTCTGAAACTAAAATAAACACTGCACATAATTTACGACGACCTCCGTGGTCGAGTTGCGTATGCACCGGTTTCAAGGTGTCGCTAGCTCTAAGGTCCCGGGTTCGATCCCCAGAAGGGTCAATGTAGAGACTAACTTTTCTACGTATGAATTCCATAACACAAGTAAGTGCTTTAGCTACTTACGGCGGCATTTATTCATTTATTACTTATTAAATTATGTATCACATCTTAAAAGTGAAATTATGTGCTACATTAAAATAATAAGAGTGTTGGAATAACATGTATATTATATGAGGTCCATTGCTAAAGTAACCATCTGGCCTAATGTTTGTTGGCGCCCGCAGACAGCAGCCGCCGCCCATGAAGTCGTGTCTGTCGTGCCACCAGCAGATCCACCGCAACGCGCCCATCTGCCCGCTGTGCAAAGCCAAGAGCCGCTCGCGGAACCCCAAGAAGCCCAAGAAGAAATAGTCACCACACTCCGATCTCACTCTTCATGTTATATTGTAAGCCCTCACATAGGTATGTCACTGTAAATAATGCCTCAAAACTAATTGTTAGTGTTTTCAGTCTCTGACCAATCAACAGCTGTCTCGGAACCAGAACTGCGGCTCACTCTCCGGTAAAGAACAGCTAACTTGTTGGAGCGCTAGCTTAACGAGAGAATATCACAAAAATGCATCTACCTCTAGAAAACCCGTGGCCCCTGTATTTTATTTTCTCTCTCAAAAAAACAACTAGATCAGGTTATGGAAAGTGTTGTACATATTCAATAGAGTATGGTAGGTATGGATACGCTGGCGATGCGTACATATATAAATATATAGTACTAAGACAGAATGATTAATGAATACTTTAACACACAGAGGATTCACTCCGCGAAAAATATATATAAATTAAATAACAACTCTAACCGCGACAAAGTGTAATTCAGCTCACATAAGCGCTTTAAACATACCATTGTTTTTCAAAAAGACTACAGCCTGATTTAAATTTTGAGATCTTTGAACTAACTTAATGTCTGACTTTGTTATTTTTTTTAGTAGGGAATTAACAGTTCGCCAACGCAATGTTTGACTGAACAGAGGAATCGAATATGGACGTACCACAAAATAACTTTCTAGACTTCATCAGTAAGCATATTTTCGTAATGTCAAATTTAAATAAAATAATGAGGTTATTATGTAAAACACTGTCTTATATCTCGATCTTCTCAGAACCCTAATTATCAAGCCATGGGTAAGCAATACTGTTAAGCACCGGTGCCGGATGTAAAGGTCTAACGTCGGCTTCTTACAACATTACCAATATGATTACTGAGAATGAACACTGGTGAGCACAGTCGGGCGGTTCACTCTGGTCAGACGAGCATTGTGCCCGTCCGATGCCGTGCTCCACATACTTGCTGTGTTTACATTATCGTAACATGAATTCTGCCACCGAAGCTCTTTGTCTCGGGGTCAAACTAATGAACCTATTGTTTTTACTTTGTTACACATAAATACCAACGAGGTTTATCATCGTGTTTAAGTCAACTATTGTGAAATATCTAGTTATCCATTGAATGCCAATTAAAATATGATTAATTTAGGTACTGTAAATATTATTATAAGTATATTAACGTAATCAGTATTATTTATTACTTGTATGGAAGTATTTGTGTGGGTAGGGATATCTTAACGAGTAAGCATATCTTTATGAATACAATAAGGGTGCGTACTCATTGTTGCAGTACATCGTTAGTTAGTTCTAATAAAAAATAACGTTTTAAGTCAACGTAACCATTGTGATTGTTACAGTAACGTGCGCACCTTCGATAAATAGTTGTAAGTACATAGTAGTTTTAAGAAAATATTAGTACGTAGTATCTGTAAATAGCCGTGTGCACTCGATGTATGATAGTTTTGTTTTTTATAATATAAAACGTTCTATCAATGTGATTGCATCTTTTATTTGATCCTAGCCTGATTAACGTAAAGTCATATCGTGTTTCCACTAAGTACAGTTATTACTTGTAATGTAATAAAATAGTTCTAGGTATAGCATTAGCATGTCACTACACAACCAAAATATCGCCATGTATCTAAAGTACGACAGGTTCTGTCGCGAGAGTGCGGTGGTATCGCCAGCTTGTTGACGTAGTACCTAAGTGTTTCCCCCACCATTACCACCAAATATCCCTCAACACTTGTTTCTATTCTAGTTTTCCGTAGGGACAAGCAATTTACCGTAACTGCAGCAACTCATGCTACTATATTATAGGTCACGCGCTCAACTCCGTGCTCAAGGGATTCGGTATATATATGGGTACTACGTAAGTATGTGTAAGATTAAAAGGGTCCACCTAAACAACTCAGTGAAATAATACTTCTTGATTATCTTCCAATATTATATTATAGTTTTATGGTTTACAATACTAAATACTTATACTTTCACAAATATACTAATATTACAAGTACAGGGTTACAAAGCTCTTACAAATATACTACTACTTGTATAATAGGTAACAATGTTTATGTAACAGGACGTTGTCGTTCCCTCGTCGAAGGTCGAATGCCCATATTTATACCATTCCATGTTATCCCATCTTTTCGTTACTAGGTAAGCGCCATAATTTATCTATACTTATAATAAATCTGTAGAAGTGAAAATTCTGTACATTGAAAATATCAAAAAAATAAATGGCGGGGGGTGTTACTAGACCATCACCGAAGCCAAAAGTGTGAAAAAAAAAATTTTTGTCTGGCTGTCTGTCTGTTTGTTCAGGTATCACGCAAAAACTACCGGTTCGATTACGATGAAACTTGGTATAATTATTCTTTATTATCCTGGGCACCACACTGGGTAGTTTTTATCCCGGAAAAGTATAAACAATAAAAAACAAACTTAATTTTGCGGTTAAAAACTCATTGAAACACGTTTCGTCATCCACGCGAACGAAGTCGCAGGCACAGCTAGTTATACAATATAATATGTGACGGGTCCCGAGGCAAGTGCCATAACTTATTATAAAATATGTGTTAACATTTAGTTAAGTGATCAAAAGGGACCTGTTGTTTTTATCTGGTACCTACTTCGAATGCCAAATGTTGGTGTCACTTATGTTTTGGGTAATATAAACAATAATTAATTATTACACATTTAGTTAAGTAGATAAAGAAATATAGTACTTAGTACTGTTTTTACTTCGATTCTTACATATGTTTGCTCCTTAATTGATTATACAGGTGTTTTTTTGTCATTCCGGGACAACTCACACTCGGTTATCTGATCCCAAGCTAGGCTCTAAGAGAGCTTGTGTTATGGTAACCAGACAACTGATAAACATACTAATATATTTCAAAATACATATGTACTTATAATAGATAAATTACACCCAGAATGATAACAAATGATCGCGCTCATCACACAAAGATTTGTCCTGGGTGGGAATCGAACCCACGACCTCCGGTATAGCAGTCATGGTCAACCCCTAGACCAACAGGCTATTGAAGGCACAGCATCCTAAATACTGGGTATAGCAAACTCCATTCACAGAAAAATATTTTTCCTTTTACTATTTTTTTTTTAACTCTTGCCTCCCGGAAATCGAATGGACTAAAATCTGATAAAATAAAACACTGCCCTTGTCTCAAATCATAGGATACTATAAGGATCAAAACTCTGGATGGAACAGTAGTGTAAAGATGTTTTTTGAGTGTGTAGTATTGTTGAAAGTCTTGGGAAAGTGTGGAATATTCCGACCAGTCCGACCATATGGGACCTCATAACTTCAATCACAAATAAGCTCGGGCGTCATGTGATCCAGATACGCCGCCGTTATTACGCACTCTATAATATTTAATTAGAACTCATTAAACATAATTACTGGTAACTATCACGTGAAATTTATCGGTGCGTCCCAGTTGTGGCGTATAATCACTGCCAGATATCGTTCGGGTGCGGCGCAGTTCTTCGACATTTTGTATATAGACAAATAATTTTATTTGAAAGTTGAGAAACGGTAGTTTTTATTGATTTGAAAGTTATTGTTATATTTCTTCAAGTTATCATACATTCAAATTTGGTACCAGGGTTGATATTATAAGTTTAAGAGATGAAACTTATGGGTCTAAAGATTCTAGTTCCGTTTTCTATGATCCTGGTTACAGATGTAGATAAACTGGAATCTTATTCTTTATGAATATACTATTAGGAAGTGTAATTGTTGTGCACTAACCACGTTAAATATTATTTTAGTGATTTAATCAGAAAGATAATAATGTCTGAGATGTGTAAAGGTTGTCAGCAGGCCTTACGTGGTTTGGAGTAGCACCCCGATTAGTGCGGCAGGTGTAGCAAGAAGCGCTCTCCGGCTAGTGACCCGGTGGACCAGCAGCGGAGACGTGCTTTTTACTGTAATTCATGATAATAATATGTATGCTATGTTCGAAAGCATCCGGGCTACATGCCTAGTATTTTCATATATTAAGACAAAATTATTGAATGACGTACCTACCTCTTTGTTCAATAAAGTTACCTGGAATTCAATTATGTCTGCAAAAATTCTGCTTCAAAGAATTATTGTATTATATGTATATACTAGCTGTGCCTGCAACTTCGTTCGCGTGGATGACGAAGCTTATCAATGAGTCTTAAACCATTAAGGCTGCACACGCGACGGAAGCTTAAAAAATTGAGTATATTCTCCCATTTTCCCAACATTTCCCTTCACTGCTCTGCTCCTTTTGATTGTAGCGTGATGAAAAGTATACAATAACCTGCCCAGGAGTATGAAGAATAATTGTACCAAGTTTCGTTAAAATCCGTAGTTTTTGTTTCTATAAGGAACACACAGACAGACAGACAAAAATTTTACTGATTGCATTTTTCTCATCAGTATCGATCACTAATCACCCCCTGATAATTATTTTGGAAATATATTTAATGTACAGAATTGACCTTTCTACAGATTTATTATAAGTATAGATAACCTACTTGATCAGATTACTGAGGCATTTTTTATATCTACCTATTTGCAATAGTATCAAACGCTTACTAAACATGCGAAATAACCGACAAATTAATTATCCACAAGCATGTTTAAAAGCGATTTTGTACCATTTCCTGTAGGTCTCCTCTACTTAGATGAGTAGTTTTGTTTTGAATAATATTTGTCTGACGCAATGTTATCGGTTGTGAGTCATGCCGTCATACGGTATAGGTACGATGGCCAGTCGCTCGCAGGTTCAATGTTGCCAGGTAGGTCATCGCATGAAGTTCGCGGGACAAAAAACTAGTCAAGTAGGTACCTAAATGGCTAAATATTGCGTAAGCACAGTGTTTAACTCATTAAGTAGCGCGAGCTTGTATCCTTGTGAATTTGTGATGGATAATAAAGGAAAACTGAATGTAGTTAACGTGTTAAGAGGTTTCATGTTTACATTTAGGTTTCTCTATGTTGATGTTCCTGAGTTCTTACTTACCTGCTAATCTACCTACACCTCTTGCGACTAATCATGCTTAGTACCTAAGTATTTGATTCAAATTGTTTGCAGGTACCTACATAAATAGGGCTCTATATTCAAATTAGTTAATTAGGCACTTCACTTTATTTTTGTGTGGAGGTGACTCGTGTCAATACTAACTCGCGGTCCCTACATACGAGGTCAAGGTGAGCGCGAGGCTGGTCGCGCGCTCAACACTGCGGTGTTAAGTTACCTACCTACTCGTGTACTTTGGTGGTGTAGTTAACGCATTCGTTACAGCTAACACGTAATCAATGAAGAAGTTCAATGGAATGCTGAAACTTTAGTCAACTTTTGTTATTGATCAATACCTACATAAAATAAACACAGATGTCAGCGTTAAAAAAAACAATTCGTTTATTATAAAATATGTATATTTGACCTCAACAACGATACACTCACGTGAGTAATTACAATATCACAAGTTTTGCTTTTACACGGACGTGGACGTCGCGCGGTTTACTTAACTATGTTCATAAACTTTACACTTACGCTAACACTTAACTCTACGATCATACTTGTGTGCTCGGCGAGGGAGCGGCGCCCGCACATACTTTTATAACAGTTCTCACGCGAGCTCATCCCGTGCCATTGTTCTCGACATATTAATGTAATCGTTGCTCATTTTGATTAAAATCAAACTAAACTCGGAATTGCAACTAAATAAAAACTAGAATGATTAGCTTGTACATGTACACAGAGCAACGCAACACAATGAATGTTCTGTGGTCGGCAGCGACGCGGCCTAGACGAGCGGGTAGGAGGCGCTGGAGGCGATGCCGCAGTGGTTGTTCTTGTTGCGCGCCATCTTGATGTAGCCCAGGTCGCCCCACGTGCGGCCCCACGAGTTCTTCACCAGCCAGTAGTCCCCGCCCTTCTCGTCCGTGCCGTAGCCCACCACCAGCACCTGCACACACACTACTGTTACACACGCTCCCAAATCATACATCTTAAACATATAAGCAACATCACATTTAATAAATACGTACTCCGTGGTCGAGCTCAGTGGAGGAGCAGTTCTCGTCGTAGTAGACGCCGTCGGAGTAGAACTGGAAGCTCTCCTGCGAGGCGTCGATGGCGATGGCGATGGGCCCCACAGTGGCCACGGCCTGCATCAGCTTCTCCTCGTCGCCTTGCGGCACGTCCACGAAGCCCACGTCGTCCGCGCCGGAGTTCTTGGGGTTGTATCTGTATCATACCCGTGAGTTTAGAGACGTGATGAACATGCATTAACGACGAGACGAGACAGTCAAATATTATTTCGAGATGTACATTGTGCCAGTAACAAGTCGCAAGAAACGAACTCCAATATTTTCAAGCGGGGTTATTTATGTCAGCTCTGACACGACCTACCTACAATTCAGGTTATGGGACAATGTATACCAGCCTGTCGGCGGTGTTATGCGGGGGCTGACCTGCACTTGTCGTCGATGCCTTCGTAGGGGTAGGTCTTCTCAGTGTCGATGCCGCCGTTGTCCTTGATGTACTTGAAGGCGTTGTCCATGAGGCCGCCGTTGCAGCCGTTGTTGCCGTACGCGGCCGAGCAGTCCACCAGGTTCTGTTCCGACAGCGACACCAGGTAGTGCGACTTGCGGAAGTGCTGGCCCTCTAGCGCGCCCGTCTGCATCGCAACATTATATTATATACCACCTGCGCTGGTTAATGTAGCTTAATATATGTACTTCACAGTATTATTTATGGACTATATATTTGAAAGGTTTTAAGCTGTAATTGACAGCTCATGCTCGTAATAGTATGTAAATACTACAAACACTCATTCAAAGTACGAGCAGTTGTCAATGTTGACAAAGGCACCTACGAACAATGTGCAGTTTTCCTGAAGCAGCAGGATATCCGTGCGAGCGCACACGAACAGTCCACAATGGAGGCGATAATGCATTCAATTGCATAAAGACACGTGCACGAATACATAAGAACACACAATACCTGTTTACCTCTACACGGGATTAACAAGCTCGGACGCGCGGCTAGAATGGCACAAAATCCGGAGATCTCGTGCTTGCGGATCAATGAAAGTATTGTGCGAAAATAGATTTGTAGTACGCTGAGACGTAATCACCATAGTTCCGAGATCGTGAGATGGAAGTACACAAATATTATTGAACTACTCTATACGTAGCGTGGCTGTCAACGATTTATTAGCCTAGCATTTTTCTACAATGAAACCAATTGCAATGTATTGTTTGCGTAGTCATTAGTCACGTGGATTATTATGACTTATGCATCAATAATGTTATTCATTTGCGATCTCGGATTATTCCAAGTTTAAAATTTTCCTTGCTATAACTACTATATTATTATATAACTTCTATAAAACATTGTGGTACAATTACCACTTCCACTGTTCTGAAGGTGTGATTTCAGCATGAGACAAACATTTTGGTGCATAGATAAAACATTTTCTTTCTTTTTTATAAAATAAGACTTCCGGTCTAAGGAATTAAATCCTTGTGATGCAGGGGATTTGCAATAAGTAATTCAAATCACATGCACAAAGAACTGGAAAAGAATTTGTTGATCACACAAATGCTATGCCAAGCGGGAATCAAACCCGCACGACGACTCTGCTTACCAGCAGATTTTTTTATAAATTTATTTCTTTCTTTATTTACTTATGTCAATAGAAAGTTAATATAAGTGATAGACGATGCAACAATATTAAATAACTGAACCGACAGTGACTGCAACAGATATCGATGTGATTCACAACGCCTGTTACTCAATGACTAATGGGCAAGCTGAAACAAAGCACATGTGAAAACAGACGCGCTGCGCCCGCGCAACTTTTGTCCTGAAAGGCACAGATGTCGAACAATACACTGTCAGTATTATCGGTAATGACCGGTGACTCAACGATACTGTTTGTCTATGATTATTTAAATAATGACTGATAGGTACAGGTCATCGAATTATTAAGATTTTTTGGTAATTTGTGGTACATTTTTGCTTATCCATACACATAGTAGGGACAGCAGGTACAAGGAAGGAAATTTGTAAATATGTGGCGATAAAACAGAACCTGGAAACTACAGGAAGCCAGTCATCGTATTATTATTTATTAATTAAAACGGTTAAGAGCCAATCGATATTATAAGTTGACGCTGTACGCATTACGTAATTTAGTAGGTAAGCACAAAGTAATCAGAAACTGAACATATTGCAAGTTATTTACATGCTGTGTATAATAACAGAAACATGATCAGTTACTGATTGAATGATATAAACTGTGGTTAGTGCAATATAGCAAGACGTAGGTACCTACAGTTGTATCAAAACACTACCACAGATCATTACACATTGAGACGCGGACGTCCAAATGGTACCAGATTACGTTGTAATAATAAAACAAATGTCACATGCCACACAAACAATAAGATAATGAACAAACATGTTTAATACGATATCGATACGACCCGATCATATCTTGTGTACATTACGGCTGAACATATAAAAACATTTTCTTTGTTTTGAGTAGGTAAACTAAATTTTCAGAAAAATATGTTCTTTAATAACCGACTTCAAAAAAGAAGGAGGTACTTAATTCGACTGTATTTTTTTTACGCTTGTTACCACAGTACTTTCGAATGGGTGAACCGATTTTGATAATCTGGGGGCACGGCAGTGCCCCAGCCAAGTCTCGAGCAAAACGGGCACGGCCGTACCATTCTTTTCTCGAAGCGTTTCGCGGCTATTTCACCCCCCCTGTATCATCGATACGGACAAAGCTAGGGGTTTAGGTTTTCGATGACCTAGAGTAAGTATTAAAACAAGCTCAGCCTCAAAATTACATGACATTTGAACCAATAGTTTACGAGTTATGAGCGATCAAAGTTACACATGTCACTCACTGACTCACTCACTGACCGATCATCAAAAATCTAAGGTACTTCTAGCAAACTTAGAACCTTCAAATTTGGCACCAAGATAGGTTTTTAGCTACATGTAAAGGGAAAATTATAAAAACGGTAATAAATTATATACCTTAGTAAATAATATGAAACAAATTTATATTTGCGGTTTTACAAGAACATGGTATATATGAATTTTGACTGCATTGTTAACTTTGTTCTTTGTTTTAAGTACAAAAAGCAAATATTTTTATAGCAATTTTGTTTATTTATAAAAAGAAAAGAAAGAGACCTACAAAAAATAAATGAGATCCCACCAAAAACATTCAATGTAAAAAAAAGCCAAGTCTCTCTATGCAATTCTTCCATCGTAAAAAGTTTTGAGATCGCATAGGAGCCAAGTCCTGTTCAACTTAATTTGTAATAATAAATCAATATTTTGTGACTATATCAATAGTTTTGTTTACATTACAATAATAGTGACTTGGCCATAAGCACAATAAGATACAAATATAAAACGGCATATTTGGAAGAGTTGCAAGTAAATAATAAATAATATCAGGACACCTTAACCGACAGTCGGTATCATCCAAGATCAGTGAACTGCACATGCACTATGGCGCATGTTTAGTCCATAGTGATCTCAAATTCCAATCAGTTACAAAATCATGTCCATAATATATATAATATATAAATTCAACGGTATTTGCACGTAATTACAAGGAGCAAACGACCTTTAACTTGTGCTCATGGCCAAGTCACTGTTATTGTAATGTAAACAAAACTATTGATATAGTCACAAAATATTGATTTATTATTACAAATTAAGTTGAACAGGACTTGGCTCCTATGCGATCTCAAAACTTTTTACGATGGAAGAATTGCATAGAGAGACTTGGCTTTTTTTTACATTGAATGTTTTTGGTGGGATTATTATTATTTGCCAGCTGGTGCTTACCGTGTGGACCCCATTTCAATTTGGTCCAGTTTTGACAGTGGGATCCATATGTAAACTAAATAAGATTTAATTCTGAAGTCGGTTTCCTTTTGTTACAATTAAGTTATAAATTATGTTAAACGAAATTATAGATATGCTGTTTGAAATCTCCAGCACTGTTCAAAACCCTCAAGAAAGCATTTGAAGGAAGATAATAGGCGTTTTTAACACGATTGTGTCTCGCCCCACGCAATCTCACAACAACGCAGTGTTTATAATCCGCGACAAATCTAATAATCTAACACATACAATCACTTTCACTAGAATGTGTGTTGTGTACGAAGCAAATTGAATTTGTAATCGATGGACGACCGACGACGCGACGACGCGACGCGGCGACCGGAAGGACCTTGTTCTCTGATCTTTAACCAGTAATTGAATTAAAAATGACGTTGATGGGGACTCTCTTTATTATGCTGAAAGGGACACAGCTTATAAATTATTTACTATGATTTCGACTTCTATGATTTTTTAACATGAATTATGCTGTTCTATGTCCCAAAAATCAAAGGTATGCCTCATGGCAATGGCACTAAGAGTGAAGTGGCATTATGCTGGTGGGTAGGTATATATGGAGTGGTACTCACGGTGCTGAAGGCCCAGCAGGAGCCGCACTTGCCCTGGTCCTTGACGTCGGTGACGGCTCCCTTCTTGCGCCAGTCCACCTGGTCGGGGTACGACACGTGCGCCGGCGCCAGGAACGTGGCGCCGCGCGCCTCGTGCGCCTTGCCGAACATGCCCTTGCTGTGCCTGCCACACAACACACAGCTTAGAGCCAGGCTAACCTACTGTAGGACGGAACCATCCAATCAGCTGATATTTATTACAATCTCTAACTTATAGAACGTTTAAGCCAATCGACCAAACTAATGAAGAGGAATACCACTACCAGCTTATAGTTGTTCCGTTAGTATCTAAGTAAACTTTTGGTTGTTTAGCAATTAATGCCCCGACAAAGTTTGCTGAACTATTCACCGTAAATAATTTACGCCTAATCGTATAATATGTAGAATCTAGGTCTGCCTGCTCATCTGTATTTAAATCAATGCATATGACTGAGTTGATGTTTCAAAAGTTTGGCCTATTTACAGATAAAGGTACCTAACTGTACATAATTTAAACTACTGATTACATGACATTGACGCGTGCGACCTCTGCGCAGATAAGAAGCTGTTTATAAGTCATCGCTATCTTACGACCTATTAAGGAAACTATCGCAGAACGCTTCAATCAGCCAAGCGTGTTGTACACAACTGTACACAACAATGACATCGCGATATAACTACACTGGCTTCTGGGTAATGCTCAGTGCGTAATAACTAGCAATAAGTAAACATATATATAGTAATAAACATATACCTATATATGTAAAAAAGTACATACATATCATTACAATTATACAAACATAATGGACAATAAACAACGCGCTAAGCGGTCAGCCTGAGAAGATAACAGAATTGAATAGAAAGGAATTGAAAAAATCTGGATAAATAACTATTCGTAATTTGTTTGAGCATTATTATTAATTAAGAGAGTTTTTTTTTATTTAGGTACTTTATTGTGACCTAGTCTACCTGTCTACCATAGTAGAACAGACTTTTTTTTATCAGTGCCTAGTTTTCTTGGCTTTAGTTACGTAGGAGCTGATGTTAGTTTCACTAAAGCAAGATGTGTGTACTCACTTGGCAGTCTTGTTGAAGCCGTTCATGGTGTGTATGAACTCGTGGTGCAGCATGTCGGCGTACTTGTTGGTCTTGAGCTTGTAAGAGACCAGGCCTTGCTCGTAGCGCTGGTTGTGCTTGGCGATGCGGTGCTTGTTCTCCGCGTAGATCTTCATGCGGAACTTGTCCTCCACCTCGCTGTCGTACTGCTTGCTGTGCTCCAGCTACAACACACGTGCCTTAATTTCATCTAATTGTACTGGGCAAAAACAAACTAAGCTAAAGTTATATTAATTGTTGATTGAAATTCAAAACTGGTATTAGGTAGGTAGAAGGAATTAACAAAATCCTAGTTTGTTTTTCGTTCAAAGGTTGCGACCGTTTGATACCTACTAAACATGCAGCATCATCTACCGAAGATGTTTGCTTCTCGAATCTTTAAAGACGCAGTCCCGTACAGTAAAGGTGTTGACGACAAGTTGTCGACAAATTCTTTGCTCAGAGTCCACATCTTTCAGTGTTTATGTAAGCGTACCTTGAAGGCATTCCACTCCTCCCGCACGAGGTCGAAGAAGGACACAGCACTGGTGGCGGCCACCAGGCACAGTAACACCGCTACACTCTTCATGGTGCTGCGATTACTGAAACAGTATGACAGTTGTAAGTGCCGCCATTATACGTGACATTATTTTTGCTGGCCGTTTGTAAAATAGAGCGATTTAATGACCGGAAATAACGCGGTAAGTGTTTCTAACTAGTAGGACCTTTTATTTAGGCAACTCAGTATTAAATTATACTTTAGTAAATTGTATATTTGTATAGATACCTATTTTTACCTACAAGCTCACATAAAATTATACAAAGTTGTTTCCGGGAAAACAGGGGCCCGTTGCCGCTATTTTAAGTCAGTGAGTGGCAGGTTAATAAACGTTCCAGTGTACTTGTTATTGTGCCTAATTTTCGTATTCAGATAAGAACAATCACTGGCAATCCTACAATGACAACAGTGGCAAGTAGGTGTACATTTGTCATTGAACAAAAATTATCTGAATACGAAAATTAGGCACAATAACAAGTACACTGGAACGTTCATTAACCTGCCACTCACTGACTTAAAATAGCGGCATCGGGCCCCAGCACTTCGTCAAGTAGGCATTAAACCGATCTTGTTATTCAGTTATGAGACTGATAAAAATAATATATATTGTTTTTGATACGTAATTTAAAATTTCCTGGCAGGGTAGGTAGGTATAGCTTTTATTCGCTAATTGTATGCGAGTTTATTTGGCTAAATACTAAGAATATAGTTATAAGATGTTGTTGTGATGATGATGTTGTCGCAATGTGGAAGTAGTGCAATAATATAACGAACGTTAGTAGAATATTAATGTTAGTGGCATCGCACAGACAGCTTGCTCGCGTGATGTTGTTGGTGGTAGGTAGGAACGCAATTATGAGGAAGTAGTGACAAACGACAGAGGTTGCCTGAATTCTTTGTTAATGTTCAAATTCTAACATATAGTATTTTTGTTTGTTTCTAAGTAAGCCACTACAATAGTTTTAATTTCCTCCCTGTTTAAACGTGTCCTCAAAATGGGCATGCCTACCTACATACATAACTTTAAGGTAAAGTAATCTTTTTCCGGCATCGATTAGAATTTAATTTTTTATCCTCGTCCATTGTTATACAAATTATTCTTGTTTAGAAACTAAAACTAAAGTTAGTGCTTAGGTGTTAATAAACGCAAATAATTTTGGAATATAGACAAATAATCACTTCCAAACATCGGTATGTAGTTACCAATATTAATATGAAAAATAATAGATTAACTTAGTAGCTCTTATTAAAAAAGAAAAGGAGGAGAGACTGAAAGCTTCACGAAATAGAAATTATAGATAGATAGAAATTATAGTATTTAGTTTTTAGTGGATATTACTTATTGATTAATTTAATTTTTGAAGGTAAACGCAAGTATTTTAAATTTTAAAAAAACACTAGGTACTTAGCAAAATGTTTATTTCATCAAATTCTTTGTACCATTAAATTGTTGACGCAACAAAGAAATTTTAATGTAGGTACGAAAACATCAACACGCGATCCATACTACGACTCGCTGTGGGATGATTCAACACAAAGGAGGTGGTTAAGTGGTTATGCGTTTGTTACCCTTGGGTAACACACCACACCACTTCAATACAATAAAATAGGATCGGTAACTATTCCTCAAACAATAATAAATTAAAACTTACCTGTCTTGCGATTTGAAAAAAAGTATTTAAAATTAAAAAAAAATACGAGAGTAGGTCTAGTGTATACGAAGTGTCCGAACACGATCGCGTTACAATTGTTTATGCGCGACTCCGACTGCGCGCTGCCTTCATAAGTTCGTCCCATTCCACAGAACACATAGGTACTGTCCTATTCCGTTCACAGAGAATAGATTCGCTGTGCTTATTGCGAGGGTTATTGTCAAGTCATGTCGATTCACTACAACTAGGCTTGCACTTCTAGCAAAACATTTTGTTATTGATAAAACATGATGTATATTTTATAATGTTTCATGGACACATTATAAAATAATTACAAAATATTCTTTTTTATGTAATGTTTGATAAACTGAGTTATATTATATTTTGACAATGACCATATCAAAGGACAATGGGCAAAAATGTATGGAGCTTGTCCCGGAGTTGTCCCAAAGGCGGCCACGTCTGTACTATTTATTTATTTCCCAGCAGGCAATTATGTATATATTAAGATTACAAAAGATTGTTTCTGTCAATTCCATGGATAATATTAAATAAAAATATCGAATAAATCATATAAAGGAATTATTAGAGTTTGTATCTTAAATACAATATTTTATACAACTCGCGATGATGTAACATTGATATAATAATTAATTTAAGTATATAATAATGTTATTATATACGTATTATAACTACACAATATATAAGATGATGATAAGTTAAAAAAATATTTCATATAGGTGTTGATCTATTGAAATGAAAACACGTATTTCAGATTACAATAACACAATATTGTACAAAAGATTGTACATAACCAAAGTACATAACTTAATTACTACAATGTGATTGGAGTTTAATCATCGTAAAAGATTTTACATTAAAGGCTCAACATTTTATTTACTTTATTTACTGATGCATACGTCAGTAAAAAAACAAAATACAATGACTATTCGTCTGTTTTGTAAAAAAAAACTAAAAAAATCAATAGTATTTTACCTATATCTTTTTTTCCCCAATGATATTTAATCGTACTCCTTGAACAATATTTGCTCCTAAAGCACTCACCTATCAAATTATACTAATTTCATTGATGGCCGCTGATGGGCCAGATTGCCCATAGTCCTTTATATTGCCTTTGTTGAGTACGTTTCGATTGAATCTGTGGTTATCCATGCAAGTGACAAGCATGTGTTTATTAGCTGTCAAATTTATATTGTCAATTGTCAACCTCATGGGAATGGTTCAATGGTTGTTATTTAATTTACCGACACATTATTAAGTAAAACACAATGAAACAAGAAGGCAAAGGGCCAAAAAAGCAAGGCAACAAGAAAAAAGTTCAATTATATAAACCTAGGAAGAAAAAGAGCGTCGAGGAAGATGCAGCCATACAATATTTGCAGGCTCAGTACGATAAGGTAATGTGTGGTTACGTTCGCGCGTTCCTCAAATAAATATCTGTTGATTGCTCTACAAATAAGTTTAAAACAATGAAAATCGTGAACGTGGCTAACCATTTGTTAGTGACAAAAACAGAGATGTTATTGTTGCATTAATTATTTGAATTCGAACTTCGGTATGAGAATTTATTCCACATGAATGAGTTCTTAGATTAATGAAATCGTACTTATATTTTACAGATTAATCCTGAAGAAATTAAAACGTTCAAAGATTTTCCACTCTCTCAAAAGACACTTAAGGGTCTAAAAGAAAATAACTATGTTACTCCTACAGAAATACAAAAGCAGGCTATAGGCTATGCATTGCAGGGAAAAGATATCTTAGGTGCAGCAAGAACTGGATCAGGAAAAACACTAGCATTTTTAATTCCCATTCTAGAAAACTTATTTTGTAAGAAATGGACAAGATTAGATGGTGTTGGGGCATTAGTGATATCACCAACAAGAGAGCTGGCCTACCAGATATATGAAGCTCTAAGGAAAGTGGGACATCTTCATGACTTTTCAGCAGGTCTTATCATTGGTGGACAAAATTTAAAATTCGAGAGAAAAAGAATGGATCAGATAAATATATTAATTTGTACACCAGGTCGTCTTCTACAGCACATGGATGAAAATCCTTTATTTGACTGCAGCCACCTTCAAATTCTGGTCTTGGACGAAGCTGACCGATGTTTAGATATGGGCTTTGAGACTACAATGAATGCTATCATTGAAAATTTGCCAGCAGAAAGACAAACTTTACTTTTCTCAGCTACACAAACCAAATCTGTGAAAGATCTTGCTAGGCTTAGCTTATCATACCCAACATATGTGGCTCCTCACGAGCAAGCCGACACGGTCACACCGGAGACACTCCAGCAGAGCTACATTGTGTGTGAAGTTGATGAAAAAATAGGAATTCTTTGGTCTTTTATTAAAAATCACTTGAAGCAAAAAGTGCTGGTGTTCATGGCCACATGTAAACAAGTCAAGTACACATATGAGTTGTTCTGCAAACTGAGGCCGGGAGTGAGCTTGCTAGCTTTGTATGGTACCTTACACCAAGAAAAGAGAGAAAAGATTTACAATGAGTTTTGCAGAAAGTCTAATGTTGTGCTTTTTGCCACAGACTTAGCTTCAAGAGGATTAGACTTCCCTCGTGTTAATTGGGTTATACAAATGGATTGTCCTGAAAATGTAGACACCTATATACATAGAGCTGGCCGCACTGCAAGAGGATTTTTTGGAAAAGGAGAAGGCCTATTAATGCTTTTACCACATGAAGAAAAATTAGTTGAAGATCTGCAAAAAAGTAAAATTCCCATTAACAAAATAGCTGTTGATCCATCAAAAGTGGTTGCTCCTCAGAGAAAGATAGAAAGTTTACTATCTGACAGCACAGAGCTTAAGCAGAGTGCACAGAGAGCTTTTGTAAGTTATTTAAAATCTATTTTTTTAATGAAAAATAAAGAAATATTCAATGTTCAATTGTTGGATACAGATGCATATGCTAGGTCTTTAGGTTTAATAGTCCCACCCTATATAAAGTTTTTAAAGAAACATCAGTATACTCAGAAGAGACAAGATGAAGAACATGCAAATAGTAATGATGTTTTAAATAAATTGAAATTCAAAACTGAATCTGATGGAGACACTGACCGAAGTGCTAGTGAAAATGAAGAGGACCCAGCAGAAGATGTTGGTAAAATGATTAAAAACATAAAAAAGAAGGACCAACTTGTCAAGTTTGATTTTCATAATGATGCTGAAAGCGATGAAGAAGACTTTTTGCATGTTAAAAAAGTGGATGTGAACCCTGATAATGAACCTACAGAAGAAGTCGAAGGTGAACAACAACTATCCAAAAAGAAAGCAAAACCTCTCACTAAGGCAGCTGTTGCTAAGAAACTATTAAAGAAAAAAATCAAAGTAAACACAACAGTTAAATTTACTGAGGAAGGTGACGCAATAGAAGATGAAATGAGGGATGTGAAGTCAGAGCTTGCTAAGCAGTTTTTGAATGAAGATGTTGGTGGTATAGATATAGAAAGAGCTAAGGAAGTGTTACAAGAAGAAGATAAGTTCGATAAGATAAGATTTAGAGAAAAGGTCAAAGCTAAACACAAAGAACAGAAGCGTAAGCTAAAGAGCAAGAAGAAGGAAGATGAAGGCGAGAAGGATGAGTTTGGATCAGAGTCAGAGTCAGATGGACCAGATTTATCTTGGTTGCCTGACCCTGACAAACACTATGGTGCTGCTAATGACAGTGATAACAATGACAATTCTGATGAACCTGGCAGTGATGTTGAGTCATCAGATCAAATGTACCACAGGTGAGTACTGTCAAACTAACAGGTTAACATATTCTGAAATAGGAATAAGCACTTTTAGAATTTTGTCTAATGATGATAGTATTTTTTTTATTAAGTTTTTTCAATTGTTTTCAAATAAATAATCTATGATGTTAATTGGACCTACTTTACAGATGATATGGCAAAATATATAAAAACTTATTTTAGCTTTATGTGTTGTAATAATTTATATTGTTTATTGTTTTCAGACCTACAAAGCGGAAATTGGTTGAGAGTAAAGGCATCCCGCAAGCGAGCGTGACGCCGCGCAAAGTGAAGAAGGTTCAGGATGTGGCCGCGTCGCTGTCCGTGCACGAGGCGGAGGCTCTGGCCATGCAGCTGCTGCAAGCCAAACGATGATTGTCACATAAATGATAAATAAACGTGTTTATATCACTTCCGTTTGTAAATTATTAATTCATACACAAAAAAACAGGACTTATCAGCTACTAACTTGATTAAGTTCAAAGAACATTTAAAATGCCTGTCCTTCTCAAAAGTATATGAAGCAAAGGGCGCAAATGAATCTTATGAAAATTTTATAAAAGAGTTTTCACTGCTTTATCACTTATGTTTCCCGATTAAAACTGTCACGATCAATACCAACAAGAAAACGAAATGGTTGTCGCGTGGTATTAAACTATGTAGTAAAAAACAGCGACACTTACTCTGGGTATATAGGCTAAATCCCAATACAAAAAATAGAGTCACATTTAAAAAATATTCTGAGCTCTACAGGCGAATTATAAAATTAACTCAAAAGTCTCAAAATAACCACTACATAAATACTTCACAAAATAAATCGAAAGCTGCTTGGCAAGTAATAAATAAATCGAAACATTGTTTACCTCAAGAACCAATTCTAAATATTAAAAGTAATAATTTGACTATTTCACACCCTCTTGACATTGCAAATGAATTTAACCAATATTTTATTGACGTTGTCGAAAAGAATATTAAAACAAATAATAATTGTAATCATCCTAATAATAAATATCATTTTAAAGATAATGTTTCATCGCAATCCTTATTCATGTTACCAGTCACGTGTGATGGTGTAATTAAAATTATAAAAGAACTTAAAAATACGAATACCGTTGGATACGATAACATACCAACAAAGCTTTGATTATATAATGTCTAGATGGACTGTCAAGTGCGCGCAGACCCGTCAAAAAATTACAACCAAATTTGGTTGTTATGTAATTTCCCGCAATTCCCGCCAACCAGTACAGATCGTGCCGCTTTCGTGTCACTACGTTTTACGCGCTCTAAGGAATAACCACATAACAGCGATAAGATGACAGTATGTGCTTTTAAAGTGTGCCGGAATTATAAAGGAAGGCTAAAAAATACCAAACACATCACCTATCACCGTAGACAAGACACCAGAAACTTCATATTTATTTTAGTTTTTTTTTATGATTACCAAATTGCGCCATATTTTATCAGTGTTGCCAGTTTCTGTTTCTTATTCTCCCATTTTTCTGGGTAAATTTTTTGGTTTATCATTACGTTTATAAAATTTCGTTGATGTACTTCGAACGATCGCCTGTAATTAAAACTCATTCCTAATTAACGAGATGTGATCTTTCATTTCAAATTTCAAAATCCTAACTGCTCAAAATATTGTATTAACTTAGTTGATTTAATACTCCATTCAAACACACAAATCTAGTTTTTTTTTTAATTATTTAAAAAAGTAACTACTTAATAAAAATACACTTAAACTGAATAATACCACATAAGTACATAAAACTATTTTTTTTTTATTATTATAAATTAGTCTTTATTTAATGTGATTTATGGGAGAATTTGTAATAGCTGGTAACACACACTTGAAATTGTTGCCTCGTTTTTTTTTTATGATTGTAGGGCGACGCTCCATCTAGACATTATATAATCAAAGCAACAAAGGTAATTAAAGAAGTAAAGGTCATAATAGCGCCCCTACTTTCGCATATCATTAATCTCTGTATTTCTGATGGTATTTTCCCAACTAGTCTAAAAAAAGTAATAATTAAACCTCTGTTCAAAAAAGATGACAGAACTGAATTAAAAAATTATAGACCAATAGCCAAAATACCGGTATTTTCAAAAGTCATTGAGAAAGTAATTTATAATTGCACATAATAATATGCTTATTTTGAAAAATTTAAACTATTTAGTAAAGAACAAAAGGGATTTAGAAAAAATATTAATATCAATATCGCTCTATTTGATCTCTTATCAAGTGTCTTGACATCTGTCGATAAAAGAAATCGTGTATGTGCTATCTATACAGATATGACGAAAGCATTTGATTTTGTCGATCATAAAATTTTACTAGAAAAATTATATTGTTATGGCGTTAGAGGGAATATTCTTAAACTTTTTGAATCTTACCTGAGTAACAGACTACAATGCACAGAAATAACAAGAATCTGTCCAGTCACTAAACTAGAAACTACATATACCTCTGAACCAAGGCAAGTTAAATATGGTGTACCTCAGGGTAGTGTCTTGGGGCCCCTACTATTCCTAATATACATCAATGATTTACCTAAAATAACGAGTTATAAAATGGTACTTTTTGCTGATGACAGCACTGCTATAATAAACTGCAATAATCCCAACAACTACCAACTTGACATAAATAATACTCTCTCTAAAATAATTAATTGGCTCAATGATAATAATCTGGTTATAAATCTAAATAAAACCAAAATAATGCACTTCCATCAACGGATTCAAAATACTCCAGTTAATGTCACCTATAACAATTTTAAAGTAGAAGAAGCCAGCATAGCAAAATTCTTGGGTGTTACTATAGACAACAAGTTAACTTGGAAACCGCATTTGGAAGAGTTATGCAAACGATTAAGCAAGGCAGCATACCTTCTATTTCAACTGTCGAAAAAATTAAATATTGAAACACTCTTAGTGGCGTACCATGGATTGGTATCCTCAGTATTAAGGTATGGTGTAATTTTTTGGGGACAGTCAACAAATAGAGAATTCGTATTTAAGATGCAAAAGAGATGTATACGGGCGATGTATGGGTTAAAGAAAACTGACAGCTGTGTTCCTTACTTTAAAAAATCTAACATTCTACCTCTTCCGGCTCTATACATTTTAGAAACTGCAATTTTCGTAAAAAACAATCCCCATTTATTCCAAAAAATGACTGATGTAAAGAAAACTCCCATACGTTCTCAATATCAATATACATTATGCCATACACAATGTAAAACAGCATTATATAAAAAAAGCTTTTTTGGTCTTGCTCCCCAAGTGTATAATAAAATACCAGATGTATTTAAAAATATGCCAGCACCAAAATTTAAAACTGCCCTACACCAGCTACTACTTAAAAAGTGCTATTATACCCTGGACGAATTCCTTAAGGATAAGCTTTAATAATACCTAATAATTTCATTGTCATTCATTAATTCATTGTCATTGTGTGTAATAATAATTATTTTTTTTTTTCATTGTATTTATGTAATAATTTTAGTGATTGTATGTAATAATTTTAATGATTGTATGTTATAATTTTTTATTTTAATATTTGTATGTCTTCTGACAAAGCATAGCGCTCTACTTATTTGTAATACCTTTATATTGTACCTATGCTTCACAAATAAAAGTCTGAGTCTGAGTCTGAGTCTGAGTCTGAATACATAATCCTAAATCCTTATGTATTATGAAAACGTCAGGCCTGTGTTCTGTACTGATGCGTCAATAAGACTATTAAATATATTTTTAAAATAAAAAAAAAAACAAAAATCTTATGAGAATAGTAGTTAGAAATATAGATAAACGGAGACTAGAAATATTTTGTAAGATGAGAGATTCCCCTTCCGCACATACTCTATAATAAATTTTCTATGCGTAATACCTATAAAGTTTCTTGTGATAGCAAAAGAAGCGATGCGTACAATTACAGAATCATTACAGTATCCCAAAATTTAAATTGCAGGCTTAGCTGGGACAGCAGCTTTGTTACGTTTTGTTATTTCATGACAGAAATTTTTAAGTCAAGTGCTTCACTCCTTGCAACACCAGCAATTCAACTGTCAAATAGAAAACGGATCGTTGCACTCACAGGAACGCTAAAATTTGTAAAATAATACGTTTTCTATGGATTTAGATTAAATACACATCTTGTACTTATTAATTTTAACTATGTTTTGGAGCGGAAACTATATTGGAGTAAGGGAGTTAAATTTTCTTCTCAAAGAAGAGGTGCGTATTTTGTTGAAAAATTGATGGTTATGAGTGGTTCATTTGATAAATTTGTATATTAATTCGTGATATTGACGTGTTCGGTGGTCCAAAACTGCGTTCGGGTGATAACGTGATGTCATTAATCGGAACAGAAAGTAATATTGATGCCGGTACGTCGTGAATGTTGTGGAGAATGTAGCAAGCCTTTTGTTTCAGAATGTTACGTTGTCACAAGTGCTGGAGGCGGACGATATCCTGCAGGAATGCAAGGTGGACAACAAAGCTCTCATACAGTTGTGAGTATCACCCTGTACTTGCCTGAATAGTAGATGGTGCCAGTAGTTTGTTGTTATCTTAACTAGTCTGCCTCTCACTATCTAACCAATACACAACAGGGAGCTATAATTTAGTGAACCACATACTGCAAAGAGACTGATGGTGTTAAAACCAGTTGTACAAAGTGAACAGCTTGCTTGTGTGATGTGAAACTTGCAGTGATGAATCACAGCATGAAAGATATTAGTTATTGACATGAAGCTTAGTAAAATATTGAAATATTTACAATATCTATGTTACATACAATCCACATTTGATACAGTGACTTGTATTTAACTATTATAAGCATTAGTATAAAAGACCAAAGACTTTTGCTTCAGCAACTGCCTAAAGCTGCAGTAGATTTTGTTATGAAAATAATGTGAAATGACATGAAAATATGAAAAATAATGATTATATCTCAGATGCTCTTTATATTTGTTTTTTATGTACAATTAAATTAAAATGTTAATTGTGTTGCAGCCACAATAGTATTCTCTCATTTAAGTTTAAGATAGTAGAGGTGAATAAATAAATATTATTATGTAAGTGAAAATATGGGGATGGGTCAGCATAGGGTGACTTTGTAATTAGTGATGTCCTTCATAAAGGTCAGTAGCACCCACTACACTCACCAAATTATTCAATAAATATACAAGTTAGACATTTTTTACCTTGTGCTTTCATTTATTTAGTACATATAGCCATATTATTATCTTTTCTTTTTAATAATACCTTAACTTGCAAAGTGTGATGTATTATGTTTGTTTAGGTCTTATCATGCAAACTTAATGAGAACTACTTGTTGACATCTGATTGAGATCTAATTTGCACACTATTTTGTCATGCTCAAGCTGGTTTGATGATGGGTCATAAGAACTCTTTAACTAAATTAAACTATCCCATTGAATTTGGGGCTTGTTGGATTTGACTTCACAGTACCCAGTAAGCCTAACTGATTTCCAGGCCTGTGTTAATAAAAATGTTTATTAAGAACTGTTTAGCTTATTCTAACACATGATATTTCCTTCCAGTCTCACAAAGCCAGAGATCCTAGCAGAACTGATAACGCTAATAACGGAGGAGCCGCCCAAAAACCTGGAGCTGGCGTCACAGTACCGGCACGCCAACATCGCGTGTGAGGTGCTGACCAGCCATCTGTCCATGCTCAGTGACCGCCTGTCACTTGATGCCGTGCAGATGAACCGCCTCTGTGACTTCCTCAACAAGGACCCGCCTCTCAACCCCCTACTGGCATCGTACTTCAGTAAAACTGTGGAAATGCTGCTGGAAAGGAGCCCTAAACAGGTAACAGTTGGCCTAGTACACCTCACCACCCTTCACGCTAACAACAAATGTAATGAGAGTGTTGTGTTTGTAGGACTGTTACCTGTACCACATAGTGTGCCTCCGCGTGCTGGACTTCTTCAAGTCCCGGCGCGACTTCCTGCCCAACCTGCTGCGGCACATGTCCACCTCCGCCATTGCAGACACCTTCAAGTACTTCATCAGACTGGATGATCTCTTCAAAAAGACTGTAATGGAGGTGAGTGTCTAAAATGTTTAATTAACTTGCGTGATCCTCTGAGCTTTCGATCTGCTGATATTACACTGTGACATGACAAGCTGACAATCATAATTGTTGAATGTATTAAATTTCATATTATTTTGTAACATAAATTGCATATGTTCTTCAATTTAATCTGCTGCAGTGTAAACAATATTTGATTGCGTGAAATTATTTTTGCAATCTCTGATGTGTCGACTTCTGGCTACAACCAATGTGATCGTCGAACATAATGATTTCGCTAATTGACTGAATGGAACTGAATAAAACATAACAAATGTTGTGTGGCTAACCGATCCGCCAAAATAAAATATATAATGTACGCAAAAATTCTATTAGGAAGCATGTAAATGATACAGTTGTAAGGATGGCTTATATTTTTAGAATTGTAAATTCCAAGAACCAATTTGAGTTATGTAGTCTATGTATGTCTATATTTAATATATATATGTTTTAGTTCTTAGTTTCATTTAGTTTATAATTCTTCTTATTTCTTGTGTAGGCTTAGTTTTTATAATATTGTAAATATTTTAAGTTTAATTTCATTAATAAAATACTTATATATAAAAAAATATATATATTATATAGTACGTACTATATGTAGTGTTTGTGTGTTGTATATTAAAATTGTAAAGTTGTACACTTCTATCTTCCTCACCACTTAATAATAATCTCACTATCACTTAAAGGTTTGCTGAAAGAAAACTCAATTTCGAGCTAAGCTCGCCTGTGTACATCAACTTTAATGAATATGTGTATGTCTATTAAATGTAATGTACTACTCTGTGTAAAAAGTATCGGGAATATGTCAATAAAACGACCCGCGTAAAAGAGGTCGTTCTAATTTTTTTACTGCATGTTGGTAGCACTGTACTGATTTAGCGCGCAAAGTTTGAGCGGGATCTGTCATTTAATTTGTTTTAAACTACACTTTTTGTTGGTCATAGTTTTGAGTTCTCGGCGATTTTTACAATGGAAAATATTGTTGAACAAAGAGTGTGCCTTAAATTTTGTGTTTCGAATGATATTTCATGTGGTGAATCACTAAAAATGTTGCGAAATACCTACGGCGAATTGTCTATATCGAAAACAAGGGCTTATGAATGGTATAAGGCTTTTAAAGAAGGCCGAGAAGTAGTAGTACCTAGACTTGTCTCGTTCTGGTAGACCTTCAACCGCTACGACCAAAGAAAACATCGACAGAATCAAGAAGCTAGTGCTCGAAAATCGACGTATGAGTCTGAGAGAGTTGGCTAGTGAGGTGAACATATCTTTTAAGTCCGTACACAACATTCTCATTGACATTTTTGGCATGATACGCGTCGCCGCTCGACTAGTTCCAAAAGAGCTCAATTAAAGCATGTCGCTGAAGACATGGTTTCCCGAGCTTCTACGGATCCGACCTTTATGAAAGGTATAATAACTGGCGACGAGACATGGGTTTATGAGTACGACATGCAAACAAGCCGACAGTCTTCAGAATGGCGTCTCGAAAACGAGCCGAAACCCAAAAAACCGCGGCAAAGTCGCTCCAAAATCAAGGTGATGCTGACAGTTTTTTTTTGACTACCGTGGTGTGGTTCACTCCGAATTCCTTCCAGAGGAAGAAACAGTGAATAAAGAATATTATTTAGGCGTCATGAAGCGTTTGCGTGAGAGTATCCGCCGAAAACGTCCAGATTTGTGGCAACACAACTCATGGATGCTGCACCATGATAATGCACCATCACACACCGCCATTATAGTGAAAGAGTTTTTAGCGAAAAATTCAACAAAAGTTCTCGACCAAGCACCGTATTCACCTGATATGGCTCCGTCTGACTTTTTTTTATTTCCCAAGTTAAAATTACCACTTCGAGGAAAACGTTTTGAGTCGATAGAAGCCATAAAAGAAAATTCGCTGAATGAGCTAAAGGCCATACCGCAAATAGCCTATGAAAAATGTATGGAAGACTGGGTGAAGCGTTGGAGATGTTGTATTGCAAGCGACGGGGCCTACTTTGAAGGCGATAAAATAAATTTAGATGAATAATTTGTATTTTTTGTTTTATTGACAAATTCCCGATATTTAGTACACAGAATGTATATGTGTGCAATAAAGAATTAAGAAGAACTCTGAATCTCAATTTTGCAAAGATAAACAATGTTTTAATAATATTACATTTATATATCAAGTATGTATTATTGTTGTGAGTTATTGTCATTTTTGTGAATATGTTTGCAAATACGAACATACTGTATGTCAATAAACAAATCCTGTGATTGTCGTTGTTTATTTTGCACAAATCCGGTTTTGCTCAGCTTAAAATTAAAACAAGTTTCGGTCAACAATTTAATGGCGCTGACTAAGCAGTTTTCGAATAATTGTGCCAGAAACATATTGAAAATTTGGATGGCTGCCTTTGAATGAGATTACTTCATTGCATATGTTCCAACAGTGGTTAGAAGAGCACCAGTTCTTGGAGTGCTTGATACAAATAATCTGCGGCACGTACGTGCCGGAGGAGATCCCCGCGGCGGTGGCGCAGCCCGAGCCGCCCGAGAAGGCCGAGCGCGAGACCAGCGAGAAGCCCGACGCCAACCACAAGGACGACGCCGGCGGCAGCGACGCCGACGGTGATAAAGGTAGCTAGAGCGCGGTGCTACGCAGTGTCATTGCCTTCTATGTCTTAGTCAACGGTGCAAATGCTATCGATTGCCGCACAGGTTCACCTAAGCCAGAGAACAGCACGGAGTCGTCGTCGAAAGCGGAGGCGGAGGCGGCGCGTGTGGCGGCGGAGACGGCGCGCGCGCGCATCGGCGCCGTGGCGTCCGCCAACGCCGCCGCGCTGCTGTGCGACCTCGTCGTCAACGGCTGCGCGGCCGAGGGCTGCGTCACCAGGTGCGTGCGGGCCGGCGGCGCGCGAGCCCCGCCGGCCCGCGCCTGACGTGTGTGTGTGCAGCAGGCGCGCGAGCTGGGAGCTGGTGTGGCGGCTGCAGTCCGAGGCGGGCGTGCGCGCGCTGCTGGCCGGCATGTTCACGTCGCCGGCGCGCGCGCGCCGCACGGCGCTCGTCAACGGCTGCCAGGTGCTGCGCGCGCTGCTGCTGCACGAGCCCATGCTGTGAGTGCGGGCGGGCGAGCGGGCGAGCGGGCCGTGCGGGCGCGGGACTGTAACGCGGTGTGTTGCAGGCGCATGAAGAAGGCGTCCAGCGACGAGGAGGCGGGGCGCGGCGCGGCGGCCGAGGGCGAGGAGCGCAGCAGCGTGGAGCTGGCCGTGGCCCCGCACCTGCCGCTGCTGCACCACGCGCTGCTGCACGACCCCGCCGGCGACGAGCCCGCCACGCTGCACGTGAGCCACCACACACGCCACTCTACACATACACATACACTAGCACAAGTTGTTTCAACGGAAGTCTCTGTCACCCCTAAATCGACGCTTTTATTTCACTTAAATCATAGAACTTCGGTTTAGATTTACCTTTTATAAGTTAACTCATGTTTTTAAGTCGTCCACTAGATGTAAAAAGAAAAGGTTGGTAAATATAAAAGAATTGTGCTCATAACATTATCATCCCTTGTATTTATATATTTCGAGGGCTGTAAATACAAGACAGAGAAGGGTGTGGGGGATGTGTAGTGTACATAGGCTTGCATGTGCAGACGGCGGCGGGCGTGGGCGAGGGCGGCGGCGGAGCGGTGGGGCTGGCGCGCGTGCAGGTGGCCGCGCTGCTGGCGCACCTGGCGCTGTCCGAGGTGGAGGAGGTGCCCACCACCATGCTGACGCTCGGTACGACACGCACACACATACACACACACACACACACACACACACACACACACACACACACACACACACACACACACACACACACACACGGCGCACCTGGCGCTGTCCGAGGTGGAGGAGGTGCCCACCACCATGCTGACGCTCGGTACGACACGCACACACATACACACACACACACACACACGGCGCACCTGGCGCTGTCCGAGGTGGAGGAGGTGCCCACCACCATGCTGACGCTCGGTACGACACGCACACACATACACACACACACACACACACGGCGCACCTGGCGCTGTCCGAGGTGGAGGAGGTGCCCACCACCATGCTGACGCTCGGTACGACACGCACACACATACACACACACACACACACACGGCGCACCTGGCGCTGTCCGAGGTGGAGGAGGTGCCCACCACCATGCTGACGCTCGGTACGACACGCACACACATACACACACACACACACACACACGGCGCACCTGGCGCTGTCCGAGGTGGAGGAGGTGCCCACCACCATGCTGACGCTCGGTACGACACGCACACACATACACACACACACACACACACGGCGCACCTGGCGCTGTCCGAGGTGGAGGAGGTGCCCACCACCATGCTGACGCTCGGTACGACACGCACACACATACACACACACACACACACGGCGCACCTGGCGCTGTCCGAGGTGGAGGAGGTGCCCACCACCATGCTGACGCTCGGTACGACACACACACACACACACACACACACACACGGCGCACCTGGCGCTGTCCGAGGTGGAGGAGGTGCCCACCACCATGCTGACGCTCGGTACGACACGCACACACATACACACACACACACACACACGGCGCACCTGGCGCTGTCCGAGGTGGAGGAGGTGCCCACCACCATGCTGACGCTCGGTACGACACGCACACACACACACACACACACACACGGCGCACCTGGCGCTGTCCGAGGTGGAGGAGGTGCCCACCACCATGCTGACGCTCGGTACGACACGCACACACACACACACACACACACACACACGGCGCACCTGGCGCTGTCCGAGGTGGAGGAGGTGCCCACCACCATGCTGACGCTCGGTACGACACGCACACACACACACACACACACACACACACGGCGCACCTGGCGCTGTCCGAGGTGGAGGAGGTGCCCACCACCATGCTGACGCTCGGTACGACACGCACACACATACACACACACACACACACACGGCGCACCTGGCGCTGTCCGAGGTGGAGGAGGTGCCCACCACCATGCTGACGCTCGGTACGACACGCACACACATACACACACACACACACACACGGCGCACCTGGCGCTGTCCGAGGTGGAGGAGGTGCCCACCACCATGCTGACGCTCGGTACGACACGCACACACATACACACACACACACACACACGGCGCACCTGGCGCTGTCCGAGGTGGAGGAGGTGCCCACCACCATGCTGACGCTCGGTACGACACGCACACACATACACACACACACACACACACGGCGCACCTGGCGCTGTCCGAGGTGGAGGAGGTGCCCACCACCATGCTGACGCTCGGTACGACACGCACACACACACACACACACACACACACACGGCGCACCTGGCGCTGTCCGAGGTGGAGGAGGTGCCCACCACCATGCTGACGCTCGGTACGACACGCACACACATACACACACACACACACACACGGCGCACCTGGCGCTGTCCGAGGTGGAGGAGGTGCCCACCACCATGCTGACGCTCGGTACGACACGCACACACATACACACACACACACACACACGGCGCACCTGGCGCTGTCCGAGGTGGAGGAGGTGCCCACCACCATGCTGACGCTCGGTACGACACGCACACACACACACACACACACACACACACGGCGCACCGGGCGCTGTCCGAGGTGGAGGAGGTGCCCACCACCATGCTGACGCTCGGTACGACACGCACACACACACACACACACACACACGGCGCACCTGGCGCTGTCCGAGGTGGAGGAGGTGCCCACCACCATGCTGACGCTCGGTACGACACGCACACACATACACACACACACACACACACGGCGCACCTGGCGCTGTCCGAGGTGGAGGAGGTGCCCACCACCATGCTGACGCTCGGTACGACACGCACACACATACACACACACACACACACACGGCGCACCTGGCGCTGTCCGAGGTGGAGGAGGTGCCCACCACCATGCTGACGCTCGCTACGACACACACACACACACACACACACACACACGGCGCACCTGGCGCTGTCCGAGGTGGAGGAGGTGCCCACCACCATGCTGACGCTCGGTACGACACGCACACACATACACACACACACACACACACGGCGCACCTGGCGCTGTCCGAGGTGGAGGAGGTGCCCACCACCATGCTGACGCTCGGTACGACACGCACACACATACACACACACACACACACACGGCGCACCTGGCGCTGTCCGAGGTGGAGGAGGTGCCCACCACCATGCTGACGCTCGGTACGACACGCACACACATACACACACACACACACACACGGCGCACCTGGCGCTGTCCGAGGTGGAGGAGGTGCCCACCACCATGCTGACGCTCGGTACGACACGCACACACACACACACACACACACACGGCGCACCTGGCGCTGTCCGAGGTGGAGGAGGTGCCCACCACCATGCTGACGCTCGGTACGACACGCACACACATACACACACACACACACACACGGCGCACCTGGCGCTGTCCGAGGTGGAGGAGGTGCCCACCACCATGCTGACGCTCGGTACGACACGCACACACACACACACACACACACACGGCGCACCTGGCGCTGTCCGAGGTGGAGGAGGTGCCCACCACCATGCTGACGCTCGGTACGACACGCACACACACACACACACACACACACACGGCGCACCTGGCGCTGTCCGAGGTGGAGGAGGTGCCCACCACCATGCTGACGCTCGGTACGACACGCACACACACACACACGGCGCACCTGGCGCTGTCCGAGGTGGAGGAGGTGCCCACCACCATGCTGACGCTCGGTACGACACGCACACACACACACACACACACACACGGCGCACCTGGCGCTGTCCGAGGTGGAGGAGGTGCCCACCACCATGCTGACGCTCGGTACGACACGCACACACACACACACACACGGCGCACCTGGCGCTGTCCGAGGTGGAGGAGGTGCCCACCACCATGCTGACGCTCGGTACGACACGCACACACACACACACACACACACACGGCGCACCTGGCGCTGTCCGAGGTGGAGGAGGTGCCCACCACCATGCTGACGCTCGGTACGACACGCACACACACACACACACACACACACGGCGCACCTTGTAACGTTTGTGTCTAGGTAGTGGTAATAAAAAAATATATTTAAGTTAGATACAATTTATTAGTAGTAGGTAGTAAGTAGATTTCGGTTGAGCCGGGAGTGAGTTTGAATATCGAGCGCGTAACGAGCTTTAGTTCGCCGATAGAAACACCACTGTCTTGGATCAGTAGCCGGTTGTGTAGGTAGGTCGCTCGCAGCTCTGCAGCAGCACAGCCGTCGACGATGCAGGGTAGATCCGCTGGCTTCGGCGTGAAGGTCACGAAGGTCACGAAGTTCCCGAAGGTCACGAAGTTCACGAAGTCACGAAGTTCACGAAGTTAGCGAAGGTCACGAAGGTCAGCCAACACGGACAGTAGGAAGGAAGGTGAAGAAGAAGAGTGAAGAAGATAGTAGGTAGATGCTTGAACCCTGGAATTCGGTAATTGGTCGTCTTAGTAAATGACCGAATCCCTGCTATGACTGCAACATCCCGATATCCACAAACACGGCCTACTCAAAAGGAAGCAGTGTTCTAGCACTAAGCAGCTATCGAGATGGGCAGTCTAGGCAGCGTGGTACAGTAGCAAAAGCACGAAGTTAATTGGTGATTTGCAAAAATAATTAATTTAAAATTAACAAAAACGGAAATATTAAAGATAATTAAAACATGTAGGTAGGTACACATTACTACTGGTAGAATTTAAAATATGAGAACAAAGAAAATGTATGACCTCTATGAGAGGGTCAAAGTCAACCGTCAATTTGAATTAACGGATAGTAAATGACAATATAGTATTTAGATACTATATTAGCCTTTTAAACACGATATAAAACAACACAAAACATTACTAATTACAGTTAAACGCTAACGACTGATCACACACTACATTTACGAACACAGAACAATGCTCTAATGAAAATAGCAAATCATGCAATGATAAACTAGCTAATTAGCGTAATAAAGATTTGTTTTGCAACACTCACCCGATCTGGGGTTAACACTGTATTTAAAGCACTTTGTAGAAGTTAACGTAGTAAAAAGTTTTAGACTTATTAAAATACGTGTGCGAAAATAATAAAATAGTATGTACTGCAAATTGGAAACGATTTAAATGACGAAAGCGTCTGTTCGCGGCTGCGTGTAGCCAGTGTGATCTTCAAGGTTCTCGAGTATTCCGCACCAGCGGCGACTCGCAGTCTAGGTGGAAGGGATCGTTCGCAAAACTGGTTTCCGTGGCGCGGTTAGCTATCGCGACGCGCGGCGCGCGGCTCACGGCTCATTATATCATAATGAGTATTTTAGTTTTAAATAGGCTTACGGCGATATTAACTATTTATTATTACACAAAATAACGTGCAACGTTACAGTACCCCCCTTTTTAGCGTAGGATTTTCCCTAGAGAAAATCCGCTGCTTTCGCTCTTGCTAACAACTGATCTAAGTTACTCTTTCATTCATCTTCATTCATACTTTAATCATCCCTCACTTTTCATTATCCCTTACATTTACTAGCCGACATCACATTAGACATCTGTGCGTCAGCGTCCTTTCGACCTGAGTATTCTGCTTGTAGTGCACAGAACACTCACTCAGTTCAGTTATGGCTGGTAGAAGATTAAGCTGAAATAGAGCGATTACTAGCTACACATAACTACTATTTGATAGTTTGAAGATTAGGAAAGATAAATAAATAGGTTATGTTTGCGATTAAGGCTTATTTATAGAGTAATCAACCGCTCATGCAAAGGCTTATTTAAAGAGTTGCACCGCTCTGTAGAATACTAAAGGTGTAGGGCCTTTAGTACACATAACCGAAGGGATCTATGGGGTAGAGCCACGATCAAGTTTTATTTATAACTATCGGTGTAGGGCCGTTAGTCATAGTATATTTAATATGATAGTATTACAATGTATGGGGTAGACCATCATCATATAAACTATTGGGGTAGACCAATAGGTTTAAAATAGAAAAGGAATAGCTATGTGTAGTAGTAGTAGTAAGTGGGTATAGAATTTAGTGCATATTTAGTTTTAGTTGAAATTGAATTTTGTTTTAAAATGTATATTTAGTTATAATCAACGTAGTTTTAGTTGAAAAAAATTTAAGTATTTAGTTGCGATAGTTTAAAATATTTAACTTACTTTGCCTAGCCGTAGTTACTTCCATTAAAATGATGATAAAAATAGTTTAAGTTATTCTTTATAGTTAATTAGTTTAAAATGTCCTGAGAAGGTTAAATAGAAGATAATTTAACTATCTGTTTCCGGAGTTCGCTAACCGAATCTCCACCAGTACCGCCACGAACAGTCACTTCATAGTCGAGTTCAGCTTTTTGTAGCGATAAAAACTTAATAGGGTAAGACATAATAAAAATTAAAAAAAACCGCAGCGAAATGTGTGTTGCAAAACGAACAAGAAAAATGTACAATATAAATAGGTAAAACAATTTGAAACCCAAAAATTATGCAAAATCAGCAGAAAGTCAGTCTACCAATGTGTGAAAAAAAAAAATTTACAATAAAAAAATTGAAGGTAGGTGTAGAAAATTTCACAATTGGTATCCTGTGATTGAAATAATTTAACACTACTGTTAGAAAGCCAACACCACAAAAACTACAGAATGATTAGCTTGCTAAAACTCTATACGGCTCGATATTCTACCTAGTTGGGCGCCACTGTAACGTTTGTGTCTAGGTAGTGGTAATAAAAAAATATATTTAAGTTAGATACAATTTATTAGTAGTAGGTAGTAAGTAGATTTCGGTTGAGCCGGGAGTGAGTTTGAATATCGAGCGCGTAACGAGCTTTAGTTCGCCGATAGAAACACCACTGTCCTGGATCAGTAGCCGGTTGTGTAGGTAGGTCGCTCGCAGCTCTGCAGCAGCACAGCCGTCGACGATGCAGGGTAGATCCGCTGGCTTCGGCGTGAAGGTCACGAAGGTCACGAAGTTCCCGAAGGTCACGAAGTTCACGAAGTCACGAAGTTCACGAAGTTAGCGAAGGTCACGAAGGTCAGCCAACACGGACAGTAGGAAGGAAGGTGAAGAAGAAGAGTGAAGAAGATAGTAGGTAGATGCTTGAACCCTGGAATTCGGTAATTGGTCGTCTTAGTAAATGACCGAATCCCTGCTATGACTGCAACATTCCGATATCCACAAACACGGCCTACTCAAAAGGAAGCAGTGTTCTAGCACTAAGCAGCTATCGAGATGGGCAGTCTAGGCAGCGTGGTACAGTAGCAAAAGCACGAAGTTAATTGGTGATTTGCAAAAATAATTAATTTAAAATTAACAAAAACGGAAATATTAAAGATAATTAAAACATGTAGGTAGGTACACATTACTACTGGTAGAATTTAAAATATGAGAACAAAGAAAATGTATGACCTCTATGAGAGGGTCAAAGTCAACCGTCAATTTGAATTAACGGATAGTAAATGACAATATAGTATTTAGATACTATATTAGCCTTTTAAACACGATATAAAACAACACAAAACATTACTAATTACAGTTAAACGCTAACGACTGATCACACACTACATTTACGAACACAGAACAATGCTCTAATGAAAATAGCAAATCATGCAATGATAAACTAGCTAATTAGCGTAATAAAGATTTGTTTTGCAACACTCACCCGATCTGGGGTTAACACTGTATTTAAAGCACTTTGTAGAAGTTAACGTAGTAAAAAGTTTTAGACTTATTAAAATACGTGTGCGAAAATAATAAAATAGTATGTACTGCAAATTGGAAACGATTTAAATGACGAAAGCGTCTGTTCGCGGCTGCGTGTAGCCAGTGTGATCTTCAAGGTTCTCGAGTATTCCGCACCAGCGGCGACTCGCAGTCTAGGTGGAAGGGATCGTTCGCAAAACTGGTTTCCGTGGCGCGGTTAGCTATCGCGACGCGCGGCGCGCGGCTCACGGCTCATTATATCATAATGAGTATTTTAGTTTTAAATAGGCTTACGGCGATATTAACTATTTATTATTACACAAAATAACGTGCAACGTTACAACCTGGCGCTGTCCGAGGTGGAGGAGGTGCCCACCACCATGCTGACGCTCGGTACGACACGCACACACACACACACACACACACACGGCGCACCTGGCGCTGTCCGAGGTGGAGGAGGTGCCCACCACCATGCTGACGCTCGGTACGACACGCACACACATACACACACACACACACACACGGCGCACCTGGCGCTGTCCGAGGTGGAGGAGGTGCCCACCACCATGCTGACGCTCGGTACGACACGCACACACATACACACACACACACACACACGGCGCACCTGGCGCTGTCCGAGGTGGAGGAGGTGCCCACCACCATGCTGACGCTCGGTACGACACGCACACACATACACACACACACACACACACGGCGCACCTGGCGCTGTCCGAGGTGGAGGAGGTGCCCACCACCATGCTGACGCTCGGTACGACACGCACACACATACACACACACACACACACACGGCGCACCTGGCGCTGTCCGAGGTGGAGGAGGTGCCCACCACCATGCTGACGCTCGGTACGACACGCACACACATACACACACACACACACACACGGCGCATCTGGCGCTGTCCGAGGTGGAGGAGGTGCCCACCACCATGCTGACGCTCGGTACGACACGCACACACATACACACACACACACACACACACACACGGCGCACCTGGCGCTGTCCGAGGTGGAGGAGGTGCCCACCACCATGCTGACGCTCGGTACGACACGCACACACATACACACACACACACACACGGCGCACCTGGCGCTGTCCGAGGTGGAGGAGGTGCCCACCACCATGCTGACGCTCGGTACGACACGCACACACATACACACACACACACACACACGGCGCACCTGGCGCTGTCCGAGGTGGAGGAGGTGCCCACCACCATGCTGACGCTCGGTACGACACGCACACACATACACACACACACACACACACGGCGCACCTGGCGCTGTCCGAGGTGGAGGAGGTGCCCACCACCATGCTGACGCTCGGTACGACACGCACACACATACACACACACACACACGGCGCACCTGGCGCTGTCCGAGGTGGAGGAGGTGCCCACCACCATGCTGACGCTCGGTACGACACGCACACACATACACACACACACACACACACGGCGCACCTGGCGCTGTCCGAGGTGGAGGAGGTGCCCACCACCATGCTGACGCTCGGTACGACACGCACACACATACACACACACACACACACACGGCGCACCTGGCGCTGTCCGAGGTGGAGGAGGTGCCCACCACCATGCTGACGCTCGGTACGACACGCACACACATACACACACACACACACACACGGCGCACCTGGCGCTGTCCGAGGTGGAGGAGGTGCCCACCACCATGCTGACGCTCGGTACGACACGCACACACATACACACACACACACACGGCGCACCTGGCGCTGTCCGAGGTGGAGGAGGTGCCCACCACCATGCTGACGCTCGGTACGACACGCACACACATACACACACACACACACACACGGCGCACCTGGCGCTGTCCGAGGTGGAGGAGGTGCCCACCACCATGCTGACGCTCGGTACGACACGCACACACATACACACACACACACACACACACACGGCGCACCTGGCGCTGTCCGAGGTGGAGGAGGTGCCCACCACCATGCTGACGCTCGGTACGACACGCACACACATACACACACACACACACACACGGCGCACCTGGCGCTGTCCGAGGTGGAGGAGGTGCCCACCACCATGCTGACGCTCGGTACGACACGCACACACATACACACACACACACACACACGGCGCACCTCGCGCTGTCCGAGGTGGAGGAGGTGCCCACCACCATGCTGACGCTCGGTACGACACGCACACACATACACACACACACACACACACGGCGCACCTGGCGCTGTCCGAGGTGGAGGAGGTGCCCACCACCATGCTGACGCTCGGTACGACACGCACACACATACACACACACACACACACACACACACACACACGGCGCACCTGGCGCTGTCCGAGGTGGAGGAGGTGCCCACCACCATGCTGACGCTCGGTACGACACGCACACACATACACACACACACACACACACGGTGCACCTGGCGCTGTCCGAGGTGGAGGAGGTGCCCACCACCATGCTGACGCTCGGTACGACACGCACACACATACACACACACACACACACACGGCGCACCTGGCGCTGTCCGAGGTGGAGGAGGTGCCCACCACCATGCTGACGCTCGGTACGACACGCACACACACACACACACACACACGGCGCACCTGGCGCTGTCCGAGGTGGAGGAGGTGCCCACCACCATGCTGACGCTCGGTACGACACGCACACACATACACACACACACACACACACGGCGCACCTGGCGCTGTCCGAGGTGGAGGAGGTGCCCACCACCATGCTGACGCTCGGTACGACACGCACACACACACACACACACACACACGGCGCACCTGGCGCTGTCCGAGGTGGAGGAGGTGCCCACCACCATGCTGACGCTCGGTACGACACGCACACACATACACACACACACACACACACGGCGCACCTGGCGCTGTCCGAGGTGGAGGAGGTGCCCACCACCATGCTGACGCTCGGTACGACACGCACACACACACACACGGCGCACATAAGTTTGTACTTAACGCAAATGTTTCCCGCGCAGGCACCCCGGGCGTGCTGATCGACATGTTCTTCCGCTACCCCAACAACAACTTCCTGCACGCGCAGGTGTACACGCTCGTCAACCACGCGCTCACCAACCGCGTCTACCGCACGCAGTACGCCCGCCATGTGAGTACCTAACACTAGGGAGTGCTAACACATGCCACTTGCTCTTCAATAGTAAGGGGTTAACCGTGTTACTTCATTGATTATTAATGATAATGTTGGTTTATAGGGCAAATTAGTGATGATAATTTATTTGTCGTAAATTCTTAGTAAATTTCTAGTCGTATCTTCCTATTGATCACTAACTGTCAGAAAAGCATTCTCTCGCCAGGCAGCGGCCAGATAATCCATACTTGAACTTACGAGAGTATGGTTCTAATATTAATTATGTTTGTAGTTGTTGGTGGAGTGCGACCTGCTGACGCGGCTCATGGATGTGTTTGAAGAGAACCAGAACAACAAGTGAGTAAAACATGTCACACATTACTAGATTTGTGTGTATATAGAAAATGTTACGCATCAGCTAGAATCAAATTTATAAATTGAATAGTGAATTGAATAAAGAAACGAATGTAATTGACTCTTAACAACTACGAATTCGTAGTAAATCCCATCTCGAATGTACCCTATTCGTAGCAACTTCCAACGACGAATTTGTAGCAACTCACAACGACGAATTCGTAGCAACTTCCAACGACGAATTCGTAGCAACTCACAACGACGAATTCGTAGCAACTTCCAACGACGAATTCGTAGCAACTCCCAACGACGAATTCGTAGCAACTCCCAACCCGAATGTACCCTATTCGTAGCAACTTCCAACGACGAATTCGTAGCAACTCACAACGACGAATTCGTAGCAACTTCCAACGACGAATTCGTAGCAACTCACAACGACGAATTCGTAGCAACTTCCAACGACGAATTCGTAGCAACTTCCAACGACGAATTCGTAGCAACTCACAACGACGAATTCGTAGCAACTTCAACGACGAATTCGTAGCAACTCCCAACGACGAATTCGTAGCAACTCCCAACGAAAAATTCGTAGCAACACCCAACTACGAATTCGTAGCAACTCCCAACGAAAAATTCGTAGCAACTCCCAACTACGAATTCGTAGCATTTCCTGTCTACGATTGAAACCGATTCGTAGCTAATCCCGTCTGAATGTACACGATTCGTAGTAAACCCCAATCGCGAAAATACCCGATTGGTAGCAAATTTAACATTGGTAACAAACTCTGATTGGTAGCAAATCCCGTTTGTCAATGTACTCGATTCGTAGCAACTTACAACTACAAATTCTTAGCAACTCCCTCATCTTGGAATGTTCCCGATTCTTAGTTAACCCCATCTACGAAAATACCCGATTCGTAGCAAAAGGCGTCTTAATGTAATCGATAAGTACCAACTCCCAACTACGGATTGGTAGTAACTCCCGTCTACGATTGAATCTGATCCGTAGTAAATCCTTACCACGAAAATACCCGATTGGTAGCAATCTGTCTGCGATTGAACCCTACTCGTGGCAACTTCCAACTTCTAAGGTACTTGATTCTTAGGATTTGCTTGCTCCTAGGTTCACCGACCTACGATTGAACCCGATTCGTAGCAATGCAGCTGCGAAAGAACCCTATATAAGAACTCCGTCCTACGGATGGACCCGATTCGTAACAAATTCCGTTTAGGAATGTACCTAATTCGTAGGATGAACTTGCTACGAATGTACCCGATGTGAAGCAACTTTTTATTACAGTTGTCTACAATTCGTAGGATGGCCTCCTCATTCGTTTCTCCATCCTACATTAGTTCGAGTACCTCGCTCGCTCTCGTCTCAACTAGCGAAGAAGTGACCTGTTGCGTGTGGTAATGAGAGTGTGTGCACACAGAGGCGGCGTCCGCGCGGCGTACATGGGGCACGTGGTGCTGTGCCTGGCGCGCGTGCTGCGGGCGCTGGGCTCGCCCGAGCCGCCGCCGCCGCTGCCGCCCGCCGCCGCCGCGCGCTGGCCCGCCTTCCGCGACGACACGCTGCGCCCGCTGCTGCACCACCACGACACGCCGCTCGTACGTACACACACACCACACACACAGAGGCGGCGTGCTGCGGGCGCTGGGCTCGCCCGAGCCGCCGCCGCCGCTGCCGCCCGCCGCCGCCGCGCGCTGGCCCGCCTTCCGCGACGACACGCTGCGCCCGCTGCTGCACCACCACGACACGCCGCTCGTACGTACACACACACCACACACACAGAGGCGGCGTGCTGCGGGCGCTGGGCTCGCCCGAGCCGCCGCCGCCGCTGCCGCCCGCCGCCGCCGCGCGCTGGCCCGCCTTCCGCGACGACACGCTGCGCCCGCTGCTGCACCACCACGACACGCCGCTCGTACGTACACACACACCACACACACAGAGGCGGCGTGCTGCGGGCGCTGGGCTCGCCCGAGCCGCCGCCGCCGCTGCCGCCCGCCGCCGCCGCGCGCTGGCCCGCCTTCCGCGACGACACGCTGCGCCCGCTGCTGCACCACCACGACACGCCGCTCGTACGTACACACACACCACACACACAGAGGCGGCGTGCTGCGGGCGCTGGGCTCGCCCGAGCCGCCGCCGCCGCTGCCGCCCGCCGCCGCCGCGCGCTGGCCCGCCTTCCGCGACGACACGCTGCGCCCGCTGCTGCACCACCACGACACGCCGCTCGTACGTACACACACACCACACACACAGAGGCGGCGTGCTGCGGGCGCTGGGCTCGCCCGAGCCGCCGCCGCCGCTGCCGCCCGCCGCCGCCGCGCGCTGGCCCGCCTTCCGCGACGACACGCTGCGCCCGCTGCTGCACCACCACGACACGCCGCTCGTACGTACACACACACCACACACACAGAGGCGGCGTGCTGCGGGCGCTGGGCTCGCCCGAGCCGCCGCCGCCGCTGCCGCCCGCCGCCGCCGCGCGCTGGCCCGCCTTCCGCGACGACACGCTGCGCCCGCTGCTGCACCACCACGACACGCCGCTCGTACGTACACACACACCACACACACAGAGGCGGCGTGCTGCGGGCGCTGGGCTCGCCCGAGCCGCCGCCGCCGCTGCCGCCCGCCGCCGCCGCGCGCTGGCCCGCCTTCCGCGACGACACGCTGCGCCCGCTGCTGCACCACCACGACACGCCGCTCGTACGTACACACACACCACACACACAGAGGCGGCGTGCTGCGGGCGCTGGGCTCGCCCGAGCCGCCGCCGCCGCTGCCGCCCGCCGCCGCCGCGCGCTGGCCCGCCTTCCGCGACGACACGCTGCGCCCGCTGCTGCACCACCACGACACGCCGCTCGTACGTACACACACACCACACACACAGAGGCGGCGTGCTGCGGGCGCTGGGCTCGCCCGAGCCGCCGCCGCCGCTGCCGCCCGCCGCCGCCGCGCGCTGGCCCGCCTTCCGCGACGACACGCTGCGCCCGCTGCTGCACCACCACGACACGCCGCTCGTACGTACACACACACCACACACACAGAGGCGGCGTGCTGCGGGCGCTGGGCTCGCCCGAGCCGCCGCCGCCGCTGCCGCCCGCCGCCGCCGCGCGCTGGCCCGCCTTCCGCGACGACACGCTGCGCCCGCTGCTGCACCACCACGACACGCCGCTCGTACGTACACACACACCACACACACAGAGGCGGCGTGCTGCGGGCGCTGGGCTCGCCCGAGCCGCCGCCGCCGCTGCCGCCCGCCGCCGCCGCGCGCTGGCCCGCCTTCCGCGACGACACGCTGCGCCCGCTGCTGCACCACCACGACACGCCGCTCGTACGTACACACACACCACACACACAGAGGCGGCGTGCTGCGGGCGCTGGGCTCGCCCGAGCCGCCGCCGCCGCTGCCGCCCGCCGCCGCCGCGCGCTGGCCCGCCTTCCGCGACGACACGCTGCGCCCGCTGCTGCACCACCACGACACGCCGCTCGTACGTACACACACACCACACACACAGAGGCGGCGTGCTGCGGGCGCTGGGCTCGCCCGAGCCGCCGCCGCCGCTGCCGCCCGCCGCCGCCGCGCGCTGGCCCGCCTTCCGCGACGACACGCTGCGCCCGCTGCTGCACCACCACGACACGCCGCTCGTACGTACACACACACCACACACACAGAGGCGGCGTGCTGCGGGCGCTGGGCTCGCCCGAGCCGCCGCCGCCGCTGCCGCCCGCCGCCGCCGCGCGCTGGCCCGCCTTCCGCGACGACACGCTGCGCCCGCTGCTGCACCACCACGACACGCCGCTCGTACGTACACACACACCACACACACGACACACACACCACGCACAGACACACCTCGTCCACGGTAGTGTGCACGGTACTAATTGTCGGAATCCTCTGGTTATTCTACAATGTTTTCTATTCCTTAAACATTCTTGGATACTCGCGAAGTTCGTTGCATTGAATAATCACCAAGTAAGGACACGTAGAGTTAATAACTTAGGTGTACTTATGTATTTAACAACATAACAAAAAAAAAACATAAATAAATGATTACTTACACGTACTCACTCACGCTCTTTATGTTACAGGGCGGGTACTACCCTTCGGAGAACATATATGAGGTATGTAGGATTCTTAGCGCCTACCTTTATTTACCTTATACAGGAGGGAGTAATAAAATAAATAATGAATTTTGAAATAACCATTTTTGGTCTCGAAATTCCCTAAATTTGAGATTAAAACAAAAACTACACATCACTTTCGTCGGTATTATAGGGGGCCGTTTGTTTGATTATATGACAGCTCCTGTGACGACGGCGACTGTCTCTCTCGCCTTTTTGAGTTTTTTGTTTGTTTTTACGATTTTTTTTTACATTAATGGAATCAGATATCGATACCTTACAATACCTTCACGAATCGGACAGGGTTTTCTTAACACCCTGTATATTATACTATTCTTATTGTTGGTACTAAATGTATTGCCTTTTACCTAAGACTTAAACTTTTTTTCAGATGGAAATAATGGCTGACACTCTGGCGGCGAATTATGATGTGAGTTTAATCGTTAATATTTATGTATAATTGTGACTGCGTTTCATGACAATACGTAAAATGAAAATACCACAACATATTAGGTCCCCCTTTACACAGCTTGTTATAGTGTTAATAAATATAATATATTGCTGACAGTTAAAAATTTGTATAAAAAACATTGGTATAAAATGTTTGAATTTGGAATATGTTCATAGTTCAACGACATGGCGGCGACGGCAACGATGGATGAGCTCGCGGACGACGTGAACGCTGACGATGGGAACGAGGTCGGTACATAATATAAAACTTATAAAAAGTATAACCTAGATGAAGAGCATCTCCATTTTATGCTGTTCGATAATTTGAATTAATGAAGATAGCAGCTTTTAACACGAAAAGAGAGAAGAGGAGCCTATTGCTCTTTAAAGAGATGTTAAGGCGCTGCCCCGAGCAAATGACCTTCGGTTAAGCTCCTTAACCGTTTTTTTTTTCTTAATTGTAAATGACATTTTAAAGAAAAAATGAGACGTGCTCTCACGTCGAGAGCCTACGGCATACTGCAGCCTCGCCTCCGCGAGTGTATTTCTGTTGTGAATGTGACCATTTTTAGGAATAATTTGTCAATCTTTGGTCTTTTTGAATAACAAAAATGTATAAAATGTTTAGATTTAATTTCTCTATCAGTTGGTATAAGTTACATTAAAAAAACACGTGTACTTCATGAGGACATGCAAGGAATAAATCTTGACAAAACATTTTTAAAATGAGTACTACTTAATATTTGCTGCATTAAAAAATAAATATCCGTATAAATTAAAGTCAACATATTAGAGAATGATTTGGTAGAACAGTGCATTCGATATGTGTTTTAAATATCGAGTTTATAGCTTAGTAAATCACGGCTTTCGCGCATTTTGCTCTGAGGAGCGCCTTAATTGCGATACTACCATTTGTTGTCGAAAATTGGATCACGTAACATATAGGCTTTAAAAAATAGTTTTAAATTACTATTACCTGTAGGTGGTAATAAATACGACATAAAGCGAGTTATGGAAAAGTGGCACTAATAGTTACATGTCTGTAGATGTGCGGCGCGATGGGATCCGCGGCGGACTCCGCAGACTTCATAGCGGACGGGCTCGGCATCGACGACGGAGACGTGAGTACACACATGCACGCATAATATATAACGTGGTGCTTGTACTCATGGCTTATATTACTTACAGATGAGGATAGCCAAAAACAATTTCCTGGAACTGGCCAGCCAAAGATTTGATGACGAGTAAGTAGTTCATAAATACTAATGTTTTTGTGACAAAATTCTAGTCTGTAGTGTGTGTAAAATGATATTATGATACATTAATTTTCTATGATAATTATTTTTTTTTACGTTTTTTTTTATCTACTATTCCAGTTTTATTTGTCGCTTACTGGTTTCTTTTTTTTCTGTCATGTTTATTTGAACAAAAAAAATTTATTGTACCTGTAAGATGTGTTGATTAACGTGTGGTCCCCGCAGCATGTGGGAGGAGTCGTGCGAGGCGGAGGGCGGCGCGGCGGGCGAGGCTCGCGACCTGCTGGACCAGCACTCGCGTGAGTACTACCCTCTGATATCCCTCGCTCACAACCTTTCATTTGTAATGAATGTTTTTGTAAATTAGTGGTATATTGCAATTTAAAGAAAATCCCTTCTCTACATCTGATTTAGCACTTTTTAATTTTCGTAGGAGAAAGTCAGTTCCATGTTTATTTTAAAAACTCATAGTATACTCAGTACCAAATTATTTTGGTTTCGGTAAAGAAGCCGCACATAAGTAGGTGTTATGTATTAGTGAATCCGTTGAGTTAGTGACGTAGTAGCATGTGTATGTGTGGTCCCGGCAGCGTGGGAGGGCGCGGGCGGGGGCGCGGGCGCGGCGGCGGGCGGCGAGGGCTGGGCGCAGTTCGGCAGCGAGGCGCTGGCGCTGGCGCCGCACGACCCCTTCGCGCCGGCCGACCACGCGCACGCCGCGCACTCCGCGCACGCCGCACACGCCGCGCACGCCGCACACGCAGACCCCGAGGACGATACCGACGACTTCGCCGCGCAAGAGTTCTCACCCTTCTGGTCTTATGCTGACTCGCATGCTAACGGTCCGTCCATATATTTAAAATTTTAGCTACATTTAGATCCATAAACTTGCATGAAATTTTTAGTCGACTATTTTTATCTTTATTTGAAGCACTTTTGAACGATAAACATTCCTTTTCAAGAAATGTGTTTGTGATATTTTAGAACAAGAGTTGGAAGCGGGCATGCGCTCGCTGCGGCTGGAGGACAAGAGCATGGACGAGGCGTCGAGCGTGGAGCTGGCCAACAACCTGCTGACGGCGATGTCCGCCATGTCGGCCGACGCCATCGCCAACATCGTGAACGCCAACCTGCCGTCCTCGGCCGAGCCGCTGTGCGCCGAGCCCGCCGCCGCGCCGGACGTGCCGGCCGGCGCGCACGTCCCGGACGCGGCGGACGTCCCGGACGCGTCGGACGCGTCGGACGCGGCGGACGCGGGCCACAGGTGATGCGCGGCGGGCGCGGGCTCCGGTCACTCCCAGTGATGCCGTGCCCGGCGCGGGTGCTCGCCCGGGATCGCTGGACCCTAAACCTTGTGTCTTTGTAATACGATTCGGGATCGAAACATACTTAAGTATCGCTTACTCCTATTATATTGCTAATCATTGTACTAACATAGGTGAAGTAATACAAATATCATAATGGTAACTTTAATGTTGAACAAATTATAATATCATAATCATAGTGTAAATGTACGGGGTATAATATCACCATGTTCATCTTCGTGTCGTCCGCTGCGCCCGCGCACGGTAATCGTGTATCGTTCGGACGTCATGTTGCATTGTTCTGTTCGAGCTCTTTGTGTATTGTTCTGCCATCCTCGCGACGATCACGCGCCGGTCTGAGAGAGCGCCGCGTGGCCACTGTGTTCAGGTTAACTGAGCAATGCATCATTTATGAGACTTCAAATACGAAATCCACGTTTTTATTTCAATTTTACATAACTACCTACTTCTCTGGAGTAAAAGATCTCTTAGATATAAATAAAGGCTACTGGTGTGCGCCGTGTACAGCAGACGTAGAATCATTATCATTAAGGACACAACGAACCTCCAGAGAAGTAGTTAGCTGGCACGCGGAGATGTGTCCCACCAGTGGTGGGTACCGTGCGATGCTCAGCCGACCTCCACACTCGTACATTGCCAACATCCTAAACTATAGGGGTCCAATGAAATTCCTTCTGTCCTTATTAAGTCTTATGACAAAACACTTTGCACATGCAAATCTATTCACTTAAGTTATTATTAATGGTAACAGACACGTGCAAAAATTGTTCACACTTAACGATATCTAATCAATTATCTGTACAATTAATGATGTAACTAATGTATGTAATGAATTATTTGGAATCAAAGTTTTTATTTGACCGTGGTACCTAAAACTTCATTTGAAATTGCTTTGAGTGTTCACAAGTTTTTGCGCGTCTGCACAAGAAAGTGTTTTATCATGTTTTACGATCTTGTGGAACATTCACAACGACATGTAATTGTATATAATATGAATATTTTGGGCAATTATCGAGCTTTACCCTTATTGTAAATTCTTTAATGTTATAGTGAATTATATTATGAGGTCATTGAGCGGCAGCGTGTCCTCGCCGCGGCGTGTGGCGCGACGTCGCTGACGTGTCCACATCGTGTAATAGATGTTATGGAACAAGTGATTCAGTAAGAAAATCGCTCGGTACACAACATACCTACATACGTGACATCCGGAGACTGGATGGTGAGCCGTGAGTGGAGTTCATTTCGCCGGAATCATTCGATTCTATTTGTTTTATTAACCGTTGCTTGTGCTCGCTAATCTGCGAATCTTTAAGAGTTTAGTACGCGTTCATAATTAGGATATCTCATCAAAGGCGGGTTTCTAAATTTAATTAAAACATTGATCTCAATGGATACTAAAATATAGTGTTTGCATTTTTATACAAAGATATGATACGAGCGAGCCGGTCGATGCTTGCTAGCTTCAAGCTATGATTACATTTGATCTGTTCGATGCGAGATCGTGAAGGTCGCGTACGTCACACGATGCCAGCTAGCTGCTAAGTAACCACGTGCCTTAGTTGAAACCATTCCTTAGTACCTGAGTTGGAAAGTATAATAAAATGTTATACTTACGCGCAACTCGTATGTGTCGAAATGCAAGCGATTATCGTTCTTATTGTTACTTGGTTCAGTATTGTGTACAAACGAAATAGTTTCTGAAGTCTCTGCTTCGTACAGTCGCCGCGAAGCTGGCTGTCAGCAATGTCGGACTTGTGTCAGTTGTGATCTATTTAATTTGTATTAAATGTTTTTGTACAGATTTGTATTCATCTAAATCATAACACTTTAATAACGATGATACTTGCCACACGTTTCATCTACTTATTTAATAAAAAACCTTAAATAGTTGATGTTAAAAAGAAGTATTTCGTGTATTCAAGTTTGTACAAGTTTTTATACTTAAATATGAATGTAAAAGGTAAATGTTTGAATATATAAGTTTCCCACGTATTTCAATGATATCTCAAGCTACGTATTTAATGTGTGTTATAGTAACAAGGCATTTAGATATACATGTTTAAATTAGCCTAGAACTATAAAGTTTTCATTTTGTAGTGAGCGCGAGGTCCATTGAATCTTTCACATCAGTATATTGGGAACTATTAATATAGTATAGTTTTATTTGACATTTATAATATGTAATAGGTGTGCAATGATTCATATCGGTTTTATATCATATACACATATCGTCCAGGAGCGCCCGCGTGGGGTCAGTGACCTTCATGACGAAGGAACAGTCGCAAAGCCTGAATAATGTATTATTAAAAATGTACTTTCGTGTCTCCCACTGGGCTAAGCAGAAGCAAAATATTGTTTATGTTACCGTCAAATTGTACAACTTTTAGAAGTTTTGGCTACTTTTCTGTTGTTATTTAGACATTTGTACCCTAAAGCTATGTGAGATTGTTAAAACTCACCTACAAGCAAAGAAAGACAAATACAACAGGTATATGACTCCCTTTGGTTGTTAGTTTGTTTGTTTTGCCGTAAACCGAACAGGAGGAACCTAGTCACAATCAAATTCAGTCAACAAAACTAGTGATGTTCTAGATACTGCAGCATTCTAATTGTATCAGCTTGACCGACGAGATGTTGTTGTTTCCGGACGTGAACATATCCTGTTATATCAATACTATGAGTACACGTCGTCTGGTCGTTACCACGCTGGGTTCCATGAAGTGAGGTTGTGTTACGCCTTCCCTTGTTCAAATTTAGTTTTGGTTTTCAAAGTCGGTGCCAAAATTAATAAAATTAATTTCTTTTTTATCCCAATTAAATATTTGAAATGAGTAATGTCTATTGTTTTTTTTATGAAGTTAAATGTTATGAGAACTAAATAAAATGTATTTTTACTTTTATAACAGTAATGTGAGAATGCGCCTGTAGTAAGCGACAGCCGTGCACACTGTAGGTTAGGTGTAGCGTGCAGGATGCGATGATGTACCGCAGACATATTGGAGTCCATATCGTGACGTCATTCATGTCGCTGTGAACAAACCTTAGGAGATAGTCCTTATGTTTAGTGCACTAGTTTTATTGTTAGTACATTACACTAATCGCTGCCATCGTCGTAGGTTAGACACGTGTGCATGTGTGTGTGGAATGGGCCTCGCCTGCCGGCAGCGCGGCCGCGGGTGCTGCGTGCGCGGCGTAGTGCGTGCGCCACTACATGTGCTCGCATTGAGCGTGCACGCTTGCTGTGACCCCTGTATACATGTAACGAAATACAAACGTGTAAAGAGAGGTTTATGTCTCCATATTTGAATGTACTTACATAGGACCAACAAACATGCTGTTATGTAGCTGTTGTGAAATATGCAGGTTGTATTTTTACAATATGTTTACTTCATATGGGTACTTCGCTTGTTATTGTCGCTTGGTATGTGTTGGGTCTATTGTTATCAAAATATAATGAAATAATGTTATAATGCAGTTAGACTTTACATAACCACTCTATTCTAGTTTCGTTATGTGTATACTCTGTGTAGCCTATTGTAAATAACGCGAACCACTTGTGTGAGCGATATTACGCGACGTCGTCGGCGCGAAGAAACATTGTGATCTTTAGCTCATAAGTTTAATATTCTTGTTGTAATCAATTAAATTTTACTATTATTAAAGTATCTAATAAATTTTAATACTTTGTTAACTACGACGTATTTCTTAGGCGAAATTTATGAAATTGAGCGCGTCAATATCACTCACATACCGGTGACGTCATGATGTGTTGCACACAGACGAGTTAGGAAGACGCGAGTACCAAGCGCACCGCGCACGCGAGTGGTGCGCGGCAGTGAGCCGTCTTCCTAAGGCGTTAGTGTTATAGTTGTTAGCATGTACAGCTGTGAAACGTAAACATTGTATTAGTGCAATTAGTTGCCTTTGGGTCTTGTTGTCAAATTTTATAATTAACTTATCTTAAGCGACTAGGTAATGTTGTTGATTACGATTTTATTATATTTTCATTTCATTAATCTTTGTAAATAATGATAATAATAAACAGCTATATCGTGATGTACAATTCCAGTTCCAGATTATTGTAACGTTTCACCCGGCGTGTAACGATGTCTCGTGCCGCAGCAGTGAGTGTTGGTGCAATGCGTGCGGGGCATCTATACGCGCCAGGTCACTGTATTTTATGAAAATAAATTTTTCGATAAATAGTAGTTTCGTAGTGAAATATACTTACTAGAGTTTTGTATCGAGCGAGTGTGATAGCAACATGTGATCCTTTATACCGCGTGTATCGGGTCGCTTTTCTGATACTTCCAACGATTTATACAATGTACAGGATTTTGTGATAAAGTGAACGTCTTCGATTTCTACCTTCAGCTAAGCGCGACCGTCCTCGATGTTATGCTTACTTAGTGGTAGCGTATAAACAAATCGTGTCACTAATCAACATGTCAATCATAGTTACTTTAATTTTCTTCGTGCAACTTAGAGCTTCGTAAGACTGTTTTCACCTTATCCGATACGATATCGGTATAGGACTCCGACACGATATCGGGGGCAAGTAAATGTATGAAAATATCGGATCCGAAATCCTATATTGGACCGGATAATGTGAGACAGGTAAATTTTTCAAACATTTACTTGCGTCCGATATCGTGTCGGAGTCCGATACCGATATCGTATCGGATAATGTGAAAACAGTCTTAGTGCGAAAGTTCGCTTCTAAATGATGTTTCAATAAAGTGTAGTTGGGTGATGACTGTTTATAGTTGAGCAGGCAACAAACCACAGGCTTTAGTAAGACCGATTTTCTTCGTTGCTTGTCCTGATGAAGTAGTTCCTACAGCCATGCCACGCGATGCGTACTCTGGTACCTAGTTTTGAGCACAGAGTCTACGAGCTCCTAGTATACCAACATTTTTTCAAATTTTCTTTTTTATAATCATGATTTCTAACGCATTTTGTATTTACATATTGTCCTTGGTTCTGTGTACATAGTACGACGCTACGCGTTATGTAAATGATCAACTGTGAGTGCAACGGCGGGCGCATAATGCCCGTTCGCTGTTTAAACGAGAACTGTGCCTTCCGGGCAGAAGGCGCGGCCGCGCACCCCCTCCCCCCACACACCCCGTTCCCCGCCGCACCCTCACCCCGCACGCCGCGCCCGACACGCCCGAGACATAATAAATGCTCGTAATGTATTCTACTGTATTTATATCATAGTTAAAGTTTTATTAAAAAAGTTGCTCAATATACTTGATGTTTTATTTACGTAACCACAGATTTATTGAAATATTAATTAAATTTAACATGACTTAGATTGATTTAATGACAGCCATTCGCCGAATGTACAATGCCTATTAGACAGGTAGCTCGCTAATGAGAGATAAAATTGAACAAGCTCTTCAATGACAATCTAGCTCTCAGTCGCTCAGTCGTTCATGTTCATAGATCTAGATATTCGCTCGACTCGCTCGGGTCATTCTTTACTACTATAAAGGAAGGGAGGGATTTGATTTACGATGTATAATTATGGTTTTACAAAGCTCACCGTGTAACGTTGCACGTTATTTTGTGTACTAATAAATAGTCAATATCGCCGTAAGCCTATTTAAACCTAAAATACTCATTACAATATAATGAGCCGTGAGCCGCGCGTCGCGCGTCGCGTTGTCTAACCGCGCCACGGAAACCGGTTTTGCGAACGATCCCTTCCACCTAGACTGCGAGTCGCCGCTGGTGCGGAATACTCGAGAACTTTGAAGATCATTCTGGCTACACGCAGCCGCGAACAGACGCTCATAGTCACTTACTCGAAACGTTTCTAAATTCGCACTATTTTATTATTCTATTTTCAATAAGTCACCGTACTTAATTTAATTTAACTTCTACTAGCTAAGTAGTTCAGTCAATAAATCACCCATAAGGGGTTGTAGAGTGCGTGAGCTAGGCCCTAAGCAATTACTTCAGAAAATTGTTCAGGGTGCTTAGAGAGTTAACATACTAAAAGTCCTGACATCTAGGGGGTGAGGCGGAGTGGGGGGAGGGGGTTAAAGTTCCCATTTTTCAGTTTTTCGCTAATATCTTTTAAACGGTGCGTCATGGAGATAAGAAGTCTTCTACGCAATGAAAGCTTATAAAATTATGTACAACTTTTATCTTATACACTTTTTCACATTCCTACCTATTTTCGAACTACACGTTCCGGAAAAGTGAAAATTGAAAAAAAAACTACTTGAATTGAACACTACCTCTTGTATACTACTTCCTTCACGTTATTTGGGGATAAAAAGTATCTTATATCTTAAATCAACTCCTACTATATCAATTTACTAAATTTTATCCAAATCTGTACAGCCGTTGGGATATCAAAACTTTTATCTACACTTGTCTTATACAATTTTTCCAAATTTTCACCAGTTTTCGAGTATTAGTGTGATGTGACAAGCATTACCGAATGTTAAATATGAGCTAGTATATAAATTAGGTAATTTATTGATAACATATTAAGCTGGGAGTACCTCCAAGCGGTGAAGGCGGTAACAGTTTGAGATCTCGTTTTCTACCAGTGGTAATGGAGCAGAAGCGGGTCGTCACTTTTCATTCCATATTTCCTGTCGTAGAAAACGAGATCTCACTGGCTAAAACTCCCATAATCATCCATGCCTTCGGGCTTATGTTATTGTTGTCGTTTATGATTCAACCTCTTTGGCATGGTAGCCTACCCGGTAAAGCAGGGGAGCAGCCAGAACAGTTCTTTGCTTTGTTATCGTCATTAGTTACGCAATTGGATTATCCATTTTAACTGAATGTACTATTCTTCTTCTGCTCAAAAGCGTTCTGGTTTCTTCTTTCATTATGTGCGCATAATAAACAATTAGTCATGAAGTCGAATTGGGGAGCTGAAGACCTGAGCTGAGACGGGCCTGCCTCTTCTTGAGATGTAGATGCAACACTTACATCTTTTTAATTGTATCGGCTCGAGTGTAGTTTTTACGACAATTAGTGTGAATTAAAACGTATGTCAAGGCGCGGAAAATTTGGTGCTTATCATCGTTCCGATCTTTACTAGCTTTGATAAGGCCGAGTATTCCTTTTTGTTTCACCTCAGAAACATCCTTACTCCCTTTAACGATGTCCTTATCACACACAGGACACTTATTATTATTAGCACTCATGATGGATAATCCAATTGCGTAACTAATGACGATTACAAAGCAAAGAACTGTTCTGGCTGCTCCCCTGCGTTACCGGGTAGGCTACCATGCCAAAGAGGTTGAATCATAAACGACAACAATAACATAAGCCCGAAGGCATGGATGATTATGGGAGTTTTAGCCAGTGAGATCTCGTTTTCTACGACAGGAAATATGGAATGAAAAGTGACGACCCGCTTTTGCTCCATTACCACTGGTAGAAAACGAGATCTCAAACTGTTACCGCCTTCACCGCTTGGAGGTACTCCCAGCTTAATATGTTATCAATAAATTACCTAATTTATATACTAGCTCATATTTAACATTCGGTAATGCTTGTCACATCACACTAATACTCGAAAACTGGTGAAAATTTGGAAAAATTGTATAAGACAAGTGTAGATAAAAGTTTTGATATCCCAACGGCTGTACAGATTTGGATAAAATTTAGTAAATTGATATAGTAGGAGTTGATTTAAGATATAAGATACTTTTTATCCCCAAATAACGTGAAGGAAGTAGTATACAAGAGGTAGTGTTCAATTCAAGTAGTTTTTTTTTCAATTTTCACTTTTCCGGAACGTGTAGTTCGAAAATAGGTAGGAATGTGAAAAAGTGTATAAGATAAAAGTTGTACATAATTTTATAAGCTTTCATTGCGTAGAAGACTTCTTATCTCCATGACGCACCGTTTAAAAGATATTAGCGAAAAACTGAAAAATGGGAACTTTAACCCCCTCCCCCCACTCCGCCTCACCCCCTAGATGTCAGGACTTTTAGTATGTTAACTCTCTAAGCACCCTGAACAATTTTCTGAAGTAATTGCTTAGGGCCTTGCTCACGCACTCTACAATGTCTTTGTTGGATGGACTAAAGTGCATTTAACTTCAGTGTTAACCCCAGATCGGGGTTCAAGCATCTACCTACTTTCTTCTACACTCTTCTTCTTCGCCTTCTTTCCTACGGTCCGAGTCGGCTGACCTTCCTGACCTTCGTGCCTTTCGGGAACTACGTGAACTTCGTGACCTTTGTGACCTTCGTGACCTTCACGCCGAAGTCAGCGGGTCTACCCTGCAGCATCGACGGCTGTGCTGCTGCAGAGCTGCGGGCGACCTACCTACACAACCGGCTACTGATCCAGGACAGTGGTGTTTCTACCGGCGAACTAAAACTCGTTACACGCTCGATATTTGAATTCACTCCCGGCTCAACCGACATCTACCTACCTACGATAATAAATTTTAACTAACTATTATATTATTATATTCTTTTTATTTCAACTACATAAGGTCCACCAACGTTACAGTGGCGCCCAAGTAGGTAGAATATCGAGCTGTATAGAGTTTTAGCAAGCTTTTCATTTTGTAGTTTTTGTGGTGTTGGCTTTCTAACAGTAGTGTTAAATTATTTCAATCACAGGATACCAATTGTGAATTTTTCTACACCTGCCTTCAAATTTTTTTATTGAAAAAAAAATAATTTTTTCACACATTTGTAGACTGATATTCTGCTAATTTTGCATATTTTTGTGTTTCAAATTGTTTTACCTATTTATATTTTACCTTTTACATTTTTTTTTTGTTTTGCAACACACATTTCGCTGCGGTTTTTTTTTCAAATTTTTATCATGTCTTACACTATTAAGTTTTTATTGCTACATAAAGCTGAACTCGACTACGAAGTTACTGTTCGTGGCGGTACTGGTGGAGATTCGGTTAGCGAACTTCGGAAAACTAATTAACTATAAAGAATAACTGTATACTATTTTTATCATCATTTTATTGGAAGTAACTACGGCTAGGTAAAGTAAATTAAATATTTTAAACTATCGCAACTAAATACTTAAATTTTTATAACTAAAACTACGTTGATTATAACTAAATATACACAAATTTTAAATTCAACTAAAACTAAATATGCACTAAATTCTATACCCACTTACTACTACTACACATAGCTATCCCTTTTCTATTTTACACCTATTGGTCTACCCCAATAGATTATATGATGATGGTCTACCCCATACATTGTAATACTATTATATTAAATATACTAATTATGACTATCGGCCCTACACCGATGGTTATAATTAGAACTTGATCGTGGTTCTACCCCATAGATCCCTTCGGTTATGTATACTAAAGACCCTACACCTTTGGTATTCTACAGAGCTGTGCAACTCCTTAAATAAGCCTTTGCAAGAGCGGTTGATTACTCTATAGGTAAATAAGCCTTAATCACAAATATAACCTATTTATTTATCTTGCCTAATCTTCAATCTATCAATTAGTAGTTATGTGTAGCTAGTAATCGCTCTATTTCAGCTTAATCTTCTACCAGCCATAATTTAACTGAGTGAGTGTTCTATGCACTACAAGCAGAATACTCAGGTCGAAAGGACGCTGACGCACAGATGTCAAATGTGGTGTCGGCTAGTCAATGTAAGGAATAATGAAAAGTGAGGAATGATTAAAGTATGAATGAAGATGAATGAAAGAGTAACTCAGATCAGTTGTTAGCAAGAGCGAAAGCAGCGGATTTTCTCTAGGGAAAATCCTACGCTAAAAAGGGGGGTACTGTAACGTTGCACGTTATTTTGTGTACTAATAAATAGTCAATATCGCCGTAAGCCTATTTAACCTTTTGAACGCCACGGTCGTGTATAGACGACAAAAGAAAACGTGCCCAAAACACGCCACGGTCGGGTATAGACAACAAGAAAACGATTTTTTTTTAAGTAGCTACCTACAAAATAAGTAATTTAACTAGGTACAAAATATTTAATTGTAACTAACTATTATATATTCTTTTTATTTCAACTACATAACCACCAACGTTACAACCGTTAATCTTATATTGAAGTTTCTAAAAACTATTAACTATTTTCCATGTAAAATATCATTTCAATAAATCTATACTTTGTAAATACTACTGTAGACAGGAACAACAAGACCTACCATTTACTAAAAAAAACACCTGATACTGTGTGCATCTTAAGAGCCCTGTTAATGGACAAATTTGCTTGACCGTTCAAGCAATGCTAGCGTGTCACGTGTCCCTTCACGTTTTCATCAAACAATAGCTTAAACGATCAAACCAAATATCAAACAAATTTGTCACTGGGCGTAGCGTCCTCCATGACGCAAACAAAATCAGTGAGATTTTAACACGCTTTTATTAGCTTCACTTGTATGTATGTATGTATGTATGTAACCGACTCCTTTGGACTCGATTTTGAGCCACTTTAAACGGACAGATTTAATTCAAACTTTGTATACTTATCAAGAATCAGCGATAATATAATAATTTCATAGGTTTATCTCATTATCCTGATTAGGATCACCAGGATTAAATAAATAAACAAAACAATAAAAGAAATTTAAGTCCACAAAGCAATACGTTTGAATTTAGACAACACGTATTTTTCACTTTTTAGTCCTAGCAGCAAGCTAGGACTAAAAAGTCAAAAAGCGTGGGTTGCTCGATAGACGAAAAGTATGGCACAGAGCGCCCCACGCTTTTTCACAATAATACTAGTGTTTATTGTTCATTACCAATTTCTGCTTACATTAGGAATTATTTTTCACTTTTTTAGTTAGAAGTACATTAAAAGCGTGTTTTTTAGTTTTTTTTAACTATATTTATTTTCTTGACCAACACCGCCGTTCACGTTCAAACCTGTTTGTCAAACTACACATCAATCCAGATTTTCATCAAACGCGACAATCACGTAGATTGTTTGACAAACGCCTCAAACACAGCTGTACACTATCAAACAATTTGACAAACACGTAAAATTTGACAAACAATTTGATCGTTAAAGCGCCCCGTTAACGTACAAACTTGCTTGACAAATTTGTTGTTCAAACTTCACGTTTTCATCAAACATAGCTTAAACGTTCAAACAAAATATCAAAAAAAATTGTCACTTGGCGTAGCGTCCTCCATGACTTTCATCAAACTTCATCAAATGCGACAAACACGTAGATTGTTTGACAAACGCCTCAAACACAGCCGTACACTATCAAATAATTTGACAAACACGTAAAATTTGACAAACAATTTGAGCGTTTACGGGGCACTTTACAGTGCACTTTAAATCGCGTGCACGTCATGTGATCCGGGTTTTAAAGGCATGTTCCATTTTGCCCTCCCTTCCTTTATAGTAGTAAAGAATGACCCGAGCGAGTATCGCCTATCGCACTCGTTCACTCGCTTATCGCTCGGCGACAAAACTATCAAAACTACATACTCGCTGCTCGCCGACTCGTTTTGTAGTTCATCGTTCTACTCGCTCCTCGCTCTAAGTCGGACCACTGCCTAAGGGATGATTCTCATTAGAGCGTGCCGTGCCCCGTCCGGGCCCCGCCCCGGGCACGGCACGCTCTAATGAGAATCATCCCTTAGACTCCCCCAAAAATTCAATTTGACATCTGATTTCATATAAATGATGATTTCAAATTGAATTTTTGGCTCGATCCGATTTTATTATTTTTAATAATTAAATTAATATTTTTTTTAAATAGAAAAAATGATATTGACATAATACTTATATTTGCAAACTTTTTTTTGATAACCACAACATAGAGCGGTCGAACCATAAAATATTTATAATATTAGAGTACCGAAATGATTAAAAAAAAAACATTTTAAATTTAAATTTTATAATTATGGTCATCGATTGGGTTTATTCCAGACATACTACAGTACGTACCTAATAGGTACTAAATAATCTGGCAGTATCTACAAATGACTGTTATAATTTAGTGTAGGTGCAAAAAAAAAAGTTTGAATCTGCATAAAAATGGCGGCAATTCTATGTTATGACTTATGTGCACTAATGTGCAGGTGCGTTACGTAGTTGATCGGTCAGTGGGTCATCTTAGGGGCGGGATCTTTTCTAGACATTTAATTTATTTTTTTCCTTGCTATGTATAATATATGTGTTAATATTTATGGTGAAATGTTATGTAGGTACCTTATTGCAGAAAAATATTTCACATTGGCAAGATTCAACGTAAAGGCTCGTAAAGGTAAATAAATGTGATAAAAAATCTATAATACTAGCTGATACCCACGACTTGTCAGCCCAAATTACCAAAACTAGGTACGTAGGTATATAGGTATATAAATTATTACTTTAAACTTTTCTCTATGCGTACATATTTCGGTTTATCGTTCATATATTTCTATTTCCCTTCCAAGATTTATTATTATTATAATGTTTTCAAAATAATATATAAATTAATTTTCTTGTTTTTCTATTTTAAATCTAGGTCTTATCTAATTTTTCTATATACGCTTAAATTAAGGTTAGGTTAAATAAACTTTATTCTCAACTAGCTGTGCCCCGCGGTTTCACCCGCGTGAATACCTAGGTCCCATTCCCGATGTCTTTAACTATTCGGGGCGGAGACAAATCCAACAAATCTAATTGCTCTGAACCCAAAGTAAGTAGCTAAAGCACTTGTGTTATGGAATTCAGAAACAACAACAAAGGTACCAAAAGTACAAACACCCAGACCCGGGTCAATGTAGAAAAGTTGGTTTCTACATTGACCCGTCCGGGGATCGAACCCGGGACCTCAGAGCTAGCGACACCTTGAAACCGGTGCGTACGCCACTCGACCACGCAGGTCGTCAAATGATATGAATGGATGGATACCATCAGTCTAGAGGTAGTAATCTACAGAAACCTGCTCATTTTAGACTATGTTAGATCTATTAAATGAAGTATATGTAATAGATTTAGCTAGGTACCTAAATTGAGAAGATTAATAAGGAACCTATAAGTAAAACAAAACAAATACTTTGATATAATTTTATTTTCATAATTTATTTATATATAATGACTATAATAATCATCTACTATACTAAATAATCAATATAATTCAACAGCATCCTTTATATACAATATGTATAGTTATTATAGTTCTTTATAATTCTCGTTTCTGAACGATTAGAAAAGAGACACTTGTCTAATCATACAAAATAATATTAAAATGAATCCTACACGTCGTCGTTACATATAACAAGTAATAATTTGCCACAAGATTTTTGTTTTTTTAATTATTTATTTACAAATCCTTATATTTATAATTTAGTCCCATAATTTCCAAATGAATCGACAGCGTTTGTAATGGAACTGTAATGCGTGAGGCAGGGCGCCGGCGCGGGCGCGGGTGAGGCGGCGTGCCCGCGCCGGCCGCGCTCGCCGCTCTACATGCAACGTGTTACGTGCCGTACATCAACTATAAATAACAATTAATAGAATTGAGAAAACTTAACTTGACCATTTATATTACACCATAGTTACATAGAATATTGCACGGAGCTTGAGGTACGCTAGTAACACGTAGACATCAACAAGGACTAGACGCACGTATGGCAGCCAGAGTCGCGGCACTCGCGCTAGCTGCGCGCGCCGCGGCCCTGTGCCACCAGCGACTCATTCATGTTACTCAGAACGAAACTTTCAAATTTATGTTCTAAATTTCGAAGGAATATTCTTCTAAGCGAATTTGGTTTTTATTTATTTTGTTTAATTGTATAAAAACTGTTGGCTAACATTAAATCTTTAGATACGTATAATGATGGATGCCCAGAGTGTGATACGATGCGGTGAAATAATACTTTGTCTTAAAGTACCTACCCCTAATCAATTTTAAATGAAAATCTACTTCATATTAAAAGGCGTTAGGTAGAAAACGTAGTAAGCGGCATCTCAAAACTATACGAGGTGATCTTACAATAGGAGAGATCATCGCGATAAAGGTTCACAGATTGATATATTCCACTGATATGCCACTCGGATATAGCACGGCGGGGCTCGTGCGAGCTGCTCTCCGCACAACATAATAGTAGCTTTAACATTAAAATTAGCTTAAACCATTTCTACTATTGAACGGTAACTCGGTAAACTCTGCTATGAAAATATTTCTTGAATAAAATTCTTTAACGATTTCGTAATAAAATAATCTGGTTAAAACAGTGATATTTTATTGGAACAGCATTAAGTGATATAATATTAATTTGTTCGAGACAACATTAATGTTAACTTGTCAAACGAGCTAAGGAGAGGCGCATGCGCACCCGGTGACGACACACGATTCGCGCACGCCCCTCTACAACAGAACTACATAAAAGTTATAAACTCATTAGAATATACTTACAACGCGTAACAATTATAATATTTGTATATAACACAGCATGAGAACATTACAAAGTTTGGCATCCGATATCGTAGGTACACGCGTAAACTGAACTAGCATTTCAAGATATAAAATTGTCAAGCTTATAAGAGCGGCGGTGCCGAAATGTGTACGTGGAAGTGGAAATAGAAGAGTAGAAACAAAAATAATATTAAATGACTTAGTAGAACTCCTGATAATGCATTGTGTACTAGTAGGCTTGAGCGCAACGTGTTCAAAGTAGCAATGTTACAAGTTTGGTGACGTAAGAAGGCAACGCAACAGTGAGACGCGGTGACGACGTAGAACACGTTATTGCCATGCGATACACCGATATCCACTACGCTACTTATGACGAAGGCGGCGACAGACCCGCGCGGCGCGGCGACACCCGCCTCCAGCGCTCACGAACACGCAAGCCTCTACACACGTACGTTACCATCTCTATTTAACTCAATGCCATACGACTCTTCTCTCGTCCTGTTACGATATAATCTATACAATTCCGGATTGCCTAGCGGGTCTCTCGCCACTCACTTATACAATACCAGCGATATACAAGGGAGCTTTAATATTAGATTACTCGTAATTGTTATCGATTTATTTACTTTGTTTAATTTATCTAGCAACACCGACACGACACCGATTGGTCTGGTTTACTTCAGGCTGGTGAGCCGTACGTAGTATTGCTATCATTGTGTCACAATATACATACAGTAGCGAACATCAACTTAACTTAAAGCGAGGCAGTCGATCGCGCTCGCGGAACTAAACGTGTCGACAGAGACAGACGTCAACATTTAACTAAACACGTAATACATCGCATCGGCTGACGTCGTGCGAACTGCGAACGAAACGTATTCGCAACACAAGCGGGAGGTGCAGAAGAGAAACTTAACTACACATTAAGTATGTGTCAAAGTAATCTCCAGTGAGAAGTAACAAAAATTATTGTCATCCAATGCTTAAATTTCCAATCTTTATAATATATTATTTTTTTCTTTATATTATTTACTTAATACTTTATACAGATCAACATCGTCGACTATCCTTACATATTATGTATAAGATTTCATTTTGTATCTATAAAATGTACATCTACATGTATTGTAATAGCAACATTGAAATAATCTCATGTGTTACGCGAACACTAACATAACTTGACTCGTATATTCGTAGAGCAGCCCAGCTCTCAGGCGGGCCGGGGCCGCAGTGCTCGCGTGCTCGCGTGCTCGCGTGCTCGCGCGCTCGGTCGCGAGTCGCGCTCCTTATAAAACATATATTTATAAAAGACTCGCGCCGCTCTCTGCGCCCTCGCCGCAACAGAAGACGCGAGGACAGACTGTCGGCTGCCGACATGCGACACTACTACTGTGTTACTTGTATAAAAAGACTTTTAAGTAGTTTATTATATACCTAGTACGTAATGCTTTCGCTTTATATACATATTATCACATCGCGTGAACGAATGCAGAGCTCGTGGTGCTATGTACAAAGGGCGGGATGCGGTCGCATGGCGCATGCGCATGCACCGCCACCGCAACAATAGGCACAGAAATAATTGAACGATTCAGCGTGTAATCGTAGGAAGCGGGACACTACTGATCGAAATCGACTATGTTCGAGAGTCGATAGTTTGTGCGTTCATTCTAATCGAGTCACGCTTCGATGAGTCTAAGGTAGGTAAGGTAGGTTTATAAGATATCTACAAGGTGGCTAAGCTCCAGCGGGCGCGGCGGGTCGTAGATATCCCGCTTTCCGAGGCTGCTGGATCAGCACCTGCCGGGTGCGACACACGGTTCACACTCTGACTGCTGCTACCGTCACTTCTAACTTGTTTTATTATAAAGTATTTCTGCAGCGTTCGGCAGTAATGGAGTCGAAGAATCGTGATTTGAAGACATATCGGTGCGCTCCCTTTTTTAGGCTACTTCTGAACGTTTCGAATGTCACGCTATCGAGCGGCGCATGAGAGTGAAATCAGCGTTGTAACAGGGCGCTCACAGCTGGTACCACTTCTTGTCCTTGTACTTTAGCATGAGCTGGTGCGCCGAGGAGGAGAACTCGGCGGCGTGCGAGTGCATGCGCTCGGTGCGGTCCTCGAGCTGCGACAGCTTGTCGCCGCGCTCCACCACCAGCATGTGCGCGCGCGCCACGTCGGACGAGGCCGAGCCCGCGCGCGCGCCCAGCTGCTCCAGCTGCGCCGCGCCGCCCGGGATGTGCTTGGCCACCGCGCGGCTCGGCTTGCCGCTGCTCTCGCCGACTGGGGACAATATTCTCTTATGCCGGCTGTACACATTCAGCGACCCACCCCAAAGAACGAGTGTGTACGCGGTTCTCTCGTCTTATCTCGCTCTCTGGCTCCTTGCCTCGGTCGGTGTGACGAATGAGTACAGCCGGTATTACACGATGCTTATCGTTTCATAAATTACCATTTGATAATTTCAATCAAGTTTTAATAGTGATATTATAGAAAGGGCGTTAGCACGTACATGCTTAAATACCTCTCTGGTCTCGTGGTCTGCTTGCGACCACGGCCTGTGTGACACGGTCTAAATGCCAAGCCCTAAAGGTATTTAAACATGTACGCGCTAATCGACATTCTGTAATATTACTAATAAAACTTGATTGCAATTATCAAATGGTAATTTATAAATACGCATACGCATAAACATGCAGCGCGATAGTTTAACAAGTTTTAATATTTGGCAGTTTAGATATTTGAAAATAATATAAAATTAAACATTTATGATAACAATAAGAATGGGAACCCCATTCTTATTGTTATCATAAATGTTATCATCATATAAAATCATCATTTTATTAACGAAAAGTATAAAATGATGTATTTTTAACCCCCGACGCAAAAAGAGGGGTGTTATAAGTTTGACGTGCCTGTGTGTGGGTGTGTGTGTCTGTCTGTCTGTGGCACCGTAGCTCCCGAACGGATGAAGCGATTTCAATTTAGTTTTTTTATATTAAAGGTGATTGTGTGTGATGTTATCTGCGAGTGTTCTTAGACATGTTTGATGAAAATCGGTTGAGCCGTTTAAAAGTTGTGTGGGTAAAAGTGGGGCAGAATAACCTAAACATAAATACTTATAAAAAGTAAAAAATTAAATAAAAAATTTAAAAATTCCCCAACGCGACATATTTTTTTTAGAATAATTGAGACATACTTAGGTACTTCAAGATTGAATTGTTTTTTTTTATTTTTTACTTTTTAAAGGTAACTTATATTTTTGTGTCGGGGGTTTTTTTTTAATTTCTAATTTAATTTTTTATGAACATTGTATACTTTTCATTGGTCTTCGTTGTTGTTATTTTCGTATCATAGTAGACTCACATAATTCTTCTCTGTCGAGTGGTCTGGATCCGCCACCGAATAGTCCTCGGAAGAAGCTCTCCTTGGGAGGTTCGGGCATGTCACGAGGCAGGAACAGCTCGCCTATCATCTCGTTCAGCTGTTGACTATATTATAACATCTTAGCATTAGGAAGGTTGATCCAATAGCGAAATGGTGAAATAAATAACAGATAAAAAAAAAAACTGACCAGAATTCAGAGTCAATGGTGAACTTCTGTACTTCAGTCGGTGACGCTAGATACAGTCCGTGTCCTCTGTTGCTGAAGCAGAATGTCTTCGCTATCCTGCAAAGTCAGCACACACCAAACGTTTTACAAAATTGTCTCGAAGCATATAGCAGTGTTTATTTGTTGCGTTTATTTGTTCATAGTCCAAGAAGAAGTGGAAAGGAGATTGTCAAAGACCAAGAACGAAGTTCAGAAAGTGGGGGACAGAATTGTTCTATCAATTGAAACGTCTCACCTGTGGTATCCTCGCAGTCCAGTGTCGGAGTCTATTGGACAAACTTTAGTCTAACAAATAAGCTTAACTAACGAGTATTAAACGCGACTAATAAAGAAAGTAAAAAATCAATTGAGATTCATAATACATTCAGAAGCGGGCATGCTGCAAGCAGAGAATGAAAGAGTAACGATAACTAACAGAGCAGAGCAGATTAGCAGCCCAGCGAGGAAGAACGCACAGAGAAAGTTTATAACGATGTAGTGGAACAGTGAGTGCATGTCGGTAACTGTACACGGAGTGTGGGTGTGTGTATGTCACGAGGTACGGGCACATCGTGCTGGTGAAGCAGAGTTGCAGGCAGCTCCCGGAGGGCAAATCATTTCGTAAAAACGCTCCGTTTTTCTTGGAATTTTTGAAATGCTATCTCAAATTGTATGTGTCCATAGCTAGCAAGTGTAATCCGGAAAATATCCTTTCTTAAATGTTTAGTAAAAAAGCTTTTAAAATAAAATAATTAAACATGAAACATAATCCAATTCTTGTAACAGACATCTTTATGAATTAATTTATCTGAATTACAGTTTCCGAATTTGATTTCAGGATAATGTAGTCGCCAATCACCTCAGGTCGTTGTAGCGAGGGTTTGAGAGCGTATAATGATTTGCCCGTGGCCGAGTGGAAACGTCAATGAAACATAACAGGCGAGGGTCGGGGCAAGGCGTGGGGCGGGGCAAGGGCAGTCTATTGGCGCGAGGGAGATGAGGGGTACGAAGCAACTGTCAACGTTACATGAACACGTCTAGGTACGCAACAGAGGCCGGAGTGAGCAACTCCACATGACAAGTGACGGTGCGTGGCTAACGCATGTCATCTGCATGGACGGCGACTTACTGGTCGGTGTCCTCGTTAACAATGAGCTGCTGGCCCCATATGGACAGCATTGGGTCTACGATACCCCTCTGTTTGGACTGTGTCTGGAAGCTACCAGGAACACAGACACTAGTCAGCGCGGTGACTCACTCAAGGCGCGTGCCCCGACTTTGTACCGCAGGCGCTCTCAGTTTGTGAACTGTACGTCCCTTCTCAATAATAAACGCACTCGGACTTATAAACAGAAAACATTTAAAAATTTGCAAAGGTTTCAACAAACTCAAAGCGCCTCTATACAAGTGAGACAAAGACGAGGCACGCGCCGGTTAATTAATTAATTAATCATTGTTCTAAGGGTGAAGAGTTAGAGATGTTAAAGATGCAGGGCGGTACACACTATCGTAACATGGTCAGAGGGCTAGCGCGGGGCTGTGTCGGATGCATTCCGTGACGTTCGGGTGTACGATCCGTTCAGTGTCAGGTAACCAGTGTGTATTTACATCCATATACATTTTGCAGCACCAAAATAAGTAAGTAGTTGAACTGTTAGAAAGTGATACGGTGTTCTTTCAATGACATAACGGCGAATTGTAAAAAAGTGTGTCGTGTTGAGGGCGATGCCATAAATCGATTACTTTAAACTGAAAAATAGAAGGAGTGCCAAATATCGGAAGCACAGGTGGTGCTTGACAGATTTGCAAAATTTTGTCTACGTCGTGATGAGAAACAGCGCGACTTTGCTTGTCTATTAGCTGAGTGCTCAACACGTCTCAAGTAGAAGATGACACCGTCGCTTGTTTGGTACAAAACTGGTTCCGTCGACAAGCGCTGCCGAGCGCTCGAGCATAGGGGTGGGTGATGACCGGAGCCCTTGTCTTGCACCAAACAAGTTTACGTTTCTAACATCGATCGTTACTGTACAGGAAGTCTGTCGTTAGGCTCCCAAATGATAAAATAGCGAATGATCTGTACAACTAAAGTAATGAAGGCGGTAACCGTAAAAATGACAAATCTCTGGTAGCCCAAAATAGCATTCTTAATTATGATTAAACTGCGAAGCTAATGATAAAAGGTACTAGGTATATAAAACAAGCCGTTTATCATTTAGTGCCTTTGTCTGGTGCATAGAATATGTCTAATAGTGATCTGTGTGTCACCGGTTAGTTAATCGGTGGGCGAGACTCAGAGGCTCGGCATGGCCACGGGTGGCGAAGCTCCACACCTCAATGTTCATACACAGACTCCGGGCATCACATATATTTGAGATTTGCTTTGAAGTTGCTATGATGGTTCTACTTTATATGGTCAAAGGTATATTTGTCATGGCCGGGGTCTGTCTAAATTTGATATGTGGAGCGGGTGTTGGGTAACGTGGTGTACGGACGGAGAGTGGCCTCACCCGAGCTCCGTCAGCGGCAGGAAGTCCACGTCGACCAGCGGCCGCAGCGACGGCAGGCTGTACGCCACCAGGTGCCCCGTGGATAGGTAATTCACCAGACATACACTGTCTGGAATAAACATCACATTATGTAAGCATATCGTTGTTAAATTTTTGCCAGACACTGATTTATTTTGACCACTGATTTATATACTTTTCAGATACGACGTTAATCTTTTTTGAGAGAGTGAGTGGCAAAAATGAACCGGTACCTTTCAGGCTAACAGTTTCTGCCTTGACTACGAAGTCAGTGTCGACTATCTGCTGCCTGTAGACGCAGTTCTGGCTGGGCAGCGCCACGACACGCGCCTGCTTCTCGGAGGCCACCACCACGAACTGGCGGTCGCCGGCGGTGTCGGCGGCCGGCGTGGGGCTCATGCGGCTGCCGCTGCTGGACGAGCTCTGCTTCGTGGGCGTGCGCTCGCGCCGGTCCCGCACCTGCACCACACACAACATTCTATGTTGCCACTTACATTTATATACCAACTCCTGACGATCGTTTTTGAAGAAAATTATACTATAGGAGTATAATGCAACAACAATTGCTGATTTTTATTTATTTACATTCAAAATTCTTATATTCAATATAGACTACACAGTAATACTTATTGAACGCCATACACAATATAGCAAAATAGACAGGACCCTAAGGATCGGTTCATATCCATTTAGTGTCCAAGACTAGGTATGTAATTCTAATATTATTTGAACATGAGTTGGTTCTTAAAAGAATTCCTCTAAGATTTTACTTACATCTTTGCTGTCGTCTCTCCAACTTTCATATGAGTAAGGGATTAAAGCACCATTGCAGTCGAGAAACGACATTGTTAGGATTGAACCTTTTAACCTAAATAAGGGACCACCTGAAACCACAACATATATGTTACTTTCATAGATGCACAGAAGTGTTGTTGATGGAGCTTATCTAGTTAACAGGAGCAGCTTAAATAAGTTGCTGAGTAATGAGAAGCAGCGTGGATATAGATGTTACTGACCGCTGGTGGAGACGACGACGGGCTGCGTGTGCCTGAGCTCAGCCTCGGGCAGGCTGATGGTCATGGTGAGCACCGAGCCCAGGGTCGTGCCGATCCAAAGCGTGGGCATCAGCGTCGTTGGATCTGACACATCACATACTAATTATTATTTTGTACTTTTTGAACCGACTTAAAATTAAAATTTCATTTGTATGCCAGACCGAAGCTAACTATCTAAGTATTCAAGAGTAATACAAAATATTTCAACTCACCAGACTTCTTAGTGTAACTGTCAGCGAAGGCGAGGCATTGGATGCCCTCCTGCGAGATGTTTTCAAGGCTTGACATGGAGCTGGAGCGGGAGCGCGAGAACGAGCTGTCCAGCTTGTCTACCCGGCCGGTTGGCAACATACACACACTCGGATTACTCCCTCCGCGCGAGAGCGACGCGGCCGCGCATGCGCACCCGGCGACACGCGCGCCCGCGCCCGCACCCAGCGGTCACGGTGTACGTACAACTTGACAACCACTATTTCATAAGACTACTTTTCTAATATTCGTTGCAAACTAATCGATGTACAGACTACGGATATGAACGAGGCTGTCTATATACTTAGCATAACTTTTGCCTGTCTTACGACAATCTAAACTAACTTTAAAGAAGCCGTAAGTGTCATCACAGTACTTTTCGCTGTAAGTTTATAAATATATAGTAAAGTTTAGCTCCGGGGGACCCACTGTATAGATTGCCTTATCCATGCGATTCCGCAGACTGTAGCCACTGCCTCTTGCATCGCACACCGTCACCGCGTTGCGTCTGGTCTACATAGTTGCAGACTAAAGCTAGCTCACGGGCTCAGTGTTGTCGGTGCTGTTGTGAAATTAGCTGAAATCATTAACTCAGGTGCCATACACGAGTGCTTTGAGTAACAGGTAAAATAGAAGGAATCATGCGTCAGAACCATCGTGAGGCGATTGCATGCCCGTCCAATCTCAGCTTATTTGCACAACGTCTAGTTAATGTCGGGTTATGTCATGGTTGTTGTAAGTCGCGAGATGGTTAGTGTTTTGACCCGAAGCATGTCATGTTTCATAAACAGCGAGTTATATAAGCAGCGGTCACAACACTGATCGTCAAATTATATATTTAAATTATAGAGTTATCTTAAAATAACGAGCACATCGATAAACAGCTCTAACGATGAACATAGCAAATGGTAAGCGAAGTGATCGCTACGGAACGAAGGTGTGTAGATAAACAGCAAAACAAAACATGACATGTGAGATGGAATGAGGATGGTCACCAGGTCGACAGGCACAAGCAGCCCGCGCAGGCTGCGGCGGCAGGACGGACATACAATGCTACGACATCAAGTGGTGCGTGAGCGTAGCGGTGCGCATGCAACTACTGCACTGTTAGTAAGATAATACCGTAAGCATACATAGACATAATGACAGCCGAATATAGAGGCAGCCAAAAACGAGCCATATTAAGTTTTTGCTTTGTGGTCGAGCTAGAAAAAGAAACATAACATTTATGTACTCGACAGTGTAAGAAGAAGACATAGTAAGTACAGCAGCGGCGGCTCGACCCGCGGACGGAGCGAGTGCCGCGCCGACCGCGAGACGACTTGCACGCGAAGGCAAATAAATATATAACGTGATCGCTCGTGATGATAAAGTCGACCATCCGAAACAAATACAGGAAACGATACAAATCATAAACAGTTCGTGTCTCATACAATATATAAAGCCTGTTTGTATTATGCACATATAACATATAGAGTAGGTTTCGGTCGTCGCAACAGTAACAGTGATAGAATATAAATAGTTTTGAGTAGTAAGTCACCTTTAGTTGTACAACTATGAGTCATGCCAGTCGAGAAAGATCGGAACAGAGTGCGCAGACCAATAGTGTGTGTGGAGGTACATTACAAGACAGTCACAGCCACGTTGTTCTAGACGGAACACTACGGAGGGCCGCGCGGGGCCCTCAAGCAGAAATAAACGAACACCATACCAAATAAGATAAATAACAAAACGAAACGATGCAAATGTTGTTTGAATACCATTGGGTTGCATAATGTGCAAGTACTCCATGGATGCGAGAGTCTGCGGAACAGTTGGTTCTGTACCGACAAACAAAACCACAATATGTTACAAGCACGATCGGAGCGCAAAGAACGAAGACGGGCGCCCGCGGCCGCTCCCGAGTCGTGCGACCGGCGCGCCAGTGCGACCGACGCGGGCGGTGCGACCGGTGCGACAGTGCGACCGACGCGGGCGGTGCGACCGGCGCGCCAGTGCGACCGACGCGGGCGGTGCGACCGGCGCGCCAGTGCGACCGACGCGGGCGGTGCGACCGGTGCGACAGTGCGACCGGTGCGACAGTGCGACCGGCGCGCCCGTCTACGTTCTCACATTCTGTACAGCAAGAGTCACTCTCAAGCCGACATGGACATACATGATACACCATCAAACATGGGGAACTCATTCGGAACTAGCTTGGACTTGGAGTTACAACGAAGGATAAAGCTACTTGGATGTAACGACTAGAGAAAACCAAATTATAACTAAAAATAGGTGAGGAATATTCCAATGTTACCTATTAAATGATTCCGATCTGAAATTGGAAATATTTCAAATAAATGAATATGGAAGTAACTCAACAGTTTAACACATGCTCATCAGCAAATAATAAAGGGCTGAACATAATGTAAAGTTCGATGCTCTAAGAGACAACGGCTCGGAGTCCAACAAGTTATGTCCACATGTTAATGTCATTTACTTCGTAACATCGTATTTAATTATTGGGTTATTTATTGTATTGTTATATTTGTAATAGATATTTTGGTTAACTGCAACCAAAAATCTTATCAAAATATGAAAGCTTCAAAGTATCTACATAGTTTCATAACTACGGCACAAAAATATATTATTATTAGTTACTCTAATTTGAAAAAAAAAACCACGATATTCTTTATATTACTGTATATTTAACGGTGCTTTGTTATGTGATATTTGCGCCAAGTAGTAGGTAACTAACAGTCTATAGATAAAAAGTCAGTTTATTTCGGATGAATGTCAAAGGTAAAAATATCGAGCTATTGCTGCCTGTAGCAAATGAACACTCAAGAGATACTTTCAAACTTACAGCAAGTCGACATGTTTGAGTATTCAGTTATGGAAAGAAGTATATCAGTGAGTGTGGAAAACCAAAAAGTAAATTTAAAATAAACTAAGAAGAACGAAGAGATAATAGTGAGAATGGTAACAGAAATCTGAGCACGCTTGACGGCTTCCATGATGAATTTAGTGAACAATTTAACGAATATGTAAAGCGCAGCCTTAGTAGGTGCCGAGCAATCATATCAGCCAATAATGCAAGATCTCATTCAAGCTCAAGATGGTTCGCGCGATGCGACCACCAGAGGCATCGCAGCGCGCGTGCCGGGTCAAGCGAGCGCTCTCCGCGACGAGGAAAATGAACCATAACGAACTAAACAAAAAAACCAAAAGGAAGAAACTGCGACTGCCTCAGAACGGAAGGAGACTTAGCCGAGTGCGACTCGGTACAAGGTGACTGTACTACCAAAACTGCAATACTGGCGCGTCGTCAGCAGCGAGTGCTGCGGGGCGGGGGGCGCGGCGTACACGTCGGACGCGGTGGACAGGCACTTGTGCAGTTTGCGGGTACCTTGCGAGCGCGAGCGGCGCACGCGGCTCGCCGCGCAGCCCGCGCCCGGCCCCGCGCCGGCCGCCGCGCCCGCGCCCCCGCCGCCCGGCCCGCCCCCGCCACCCCCGCCGCCCGGCCCGTTCATCTACAACACAACACGCTCCGTAGCCGCCGCCGAGCCCGCCCGCGCCCCCGAGCCCTCCCGAGCCCCACCGCCGCGCCGACACTGAACCCGCCGACTACAGCTGCACGGCGCCACGCTCACAGCTGACACATTGCATTGCAACCGACTTGTCATAGCCGCATTAGAATTCTACAGTTTTGGTAAATCATGGTTATTCCACCACCAAACTCATACACCAAATTTGTGCTTTTAAAGCTATCTGTATCGTGCTGTGCTGAGGTCGCCGGTTTCGGAATCAGCGCACAATGGCGACGGAACCCTCCACCGTGTAAGTAACAGAACATACAACATGGAAGACCCTCTCTGTTATAACGTCGACGCGGACACGATGTTAGAAACCGTGATCTCTGTGCCAGAAACAATTGTTTTAGTAGGATGTATTGTGAGGCGCTGGTGTTGTCGCAGCGCAGGTTAGTCAAGTGTCGTCAAGTGTCATCAAGTGACGGCGGGCATACCTATCCGGCGTGCGCGGGGGACCGGCTGCTCGAGCGCGTGTTCGCGCGCGGGATCGCCGCGGGGGCACAGCCGCGCTACTAACTCCCCTGGGGAAAGGTCGGGGGTAAGCGAACGCAGGTGCATCACGTGGTCGGAGATGACGCGGCTATCGGATGACAAGCTACCAAGCGAGAGTGGTGCCATCTATACCGACTACTCAGCTCGTTACCATTAGCATAAACATCATCTCAAAAGGACATCGACAACACAGAGATCACCTACGTTTTGATGCAATCATTTTTACTAATTATTATGTTTAATTACCGAGAAAATCAGCGAATAGATATTTAAGGCAGTTAGAGTCTTCGTCGGATGAGTCCTTTTCCTTGGAAATAAAAGAAAGATACACATCAATCACCAGCGTGCTACCACTTACAATATGTACTACTGTGATAGTACCAGACGAGTAGCACACACAATGCTGTGCGCCCTTTTTACACGTGGCCGAATATATGGCGTACACATAATATCTTACATATTTATATAGACTTATTTATATTATATATATTTATTATAAAACAAAATCAAATAAAAAGCCAAATATCACAAGAAGCACAAAGCATGTTATATCGCAACTCGCAATCTCTTACCGTAACAACTCTACTCTCGAATCGGTGTCAATCGTTAGGTACTCAGAAATATTATGTTACATATTAGTTTAAAACTTTTCAGTGAACACTTTAAAAGTCTAACTACCATCACCTCTAGCTAGTCAAACATCTATGTCCCGAATGAAAAAGGGCTACGGTACCAGTGAGTCAGATAAAAATCGCAAACATTACCATTCCAGTAGGAGGGCCTAACTACACTAGGTACAGCGAGGAACGTCTAGGTGCTACGAAACGGAGACCGTGAGACCCGGCGTTAGTAATGGACTGAGAGATGCGTGAGGTGAGTGCGCGGGGTGACGCAATACTTACTGAAGCGGCGCATGAGGCCGCCCAGCGAGCCGGCTTGGGCGGCGGGCGCGGCGGGCGCGGGGGCGGGCGGGGCGCGGCGCTCGCGGTACTTGATGTTGGGCACGGACAGCAGGCGCGCGTCGCGCTCGGCGGCGCGGCGGCGCGGCGGGCGCGCGGGCTGCAGCGGCAGGTGGTCGGGCCGGGCCGCCGCGCCCTGCTCGTGCCAGCGCTCCTGCAGCTCGCGGTGCATGCGCTCGTACACGTCGGGCGCGCGCTTGTCCTGCAGCTCGCGGTGCATCCGCTCGAACACGTCCGAGCACACGCGCAGCGGCGACGAGCCCGACCCCGAGCCCTCCGAGTCCGCGGACGTAGGCTTGTTCTCTTCGCTCTCGGGCGATTCCCTGTTCGACTCGGGCGCGGGCGTGGCCGTAGGCGTGGGCGTGGGCGTGGACGCGGTCGTCGTCGTCGTCACGGGGTCGGTTCGCTCCGTGGTTTCGCAGTAAAACTGAGAGTTTCCTTTTTCTGGGACGACCTCATCCAGATTATTTTCAGTGGGCATCGCAAACGCCGCTTTAAATTTGAGATCTACTTTAGAGAGCTGTCGTTTCAGGTTGAAGGTCTTCCAGGAGGTGGACTTCCTTCTGGTGTCGAGCTTAGCCTTATCGTCGGGAGCGGGCGGGTCCTCCGGGCCGAGGTCGGCGGGGCTGGCGGCCGGCGACGCACTCGCCGCGCTCTCCTCCAGCTTACACGCCGAGGGATGGGAAAAAATATCAATGGTGAAGTTTAGGTCGCCCTTCCCGACACTGGAAGAGTTCCGTGCGAGAGGACTATGGGATGCCGTGAGCGGTGACCGTGGCTCGCTAATTTGTGCGATGATGCGAGGACAGAACAGAGTGACTACATCCGACCTTATACGAGAACTAGCATTTATTGTGAGGAGCAGTCGCACTCGCTTACGATTGTGTCATACGCTCAAAATCTGCAAACTCCAGTTTAAAATATTCTATGTTAATATGTATGCGATAGGAGAGAAAGACAGGCCAAGTGTAAAGAGTGTCTAACGATGCCATGCCATGTCACTACTGGGACAAGCCGGGAGTGGCGCTACTACTAAAGTACTTCAAAATTATCACAAAATTATAGTAAACAATAAAAGTCTCGGGGTTCGACGGGCACCCGCCGGAGCAAATTATAAGTAAGTAAATAAAAAAGCAAATAAAACGTAATGTGAAATAAACCATTGTTTGTTGCGATGTCTCCTCCGGAATCTAATATTCAAAATCGTGTGTTGTTTCTTGTTATGACTCGTACCTAAAACGCCTACGTGTCATAAAAGAAAAAAAGTGTACAAGTAACTTTATGGTAGGAGCGCATTGCAGAGTTAACCCAACTCATTCATTATTTATCGCGACATGCTTCTTCTAATATTTTGTAACTTATTATCATTATTATTAGTCCTAGTTTTTCGTTTTGTAACAACATCTGCTTTCGATGTTTACCTTTACATGCTACAAGAACGCTCGACTGAAATCGATCCGTGGGTAACGCTAAATTCAGACAGTTCTTTGTTAATTTAGTATGCAGAACGTAACCGTGAGACGGTAGAGCGGGGAAGTCGGCAGCGACTGCGGGGCTCGAGCTGCGTACCTGGTCGAGGCTGGGCGAGCGCTGGCGCTCCGAGCTGCGCGGCGGCTGCGGCGGCGGCGCGGGCGCGTGGTACAGCGCGGCCGGCGCCAGCGCAGCCAGCAGCGCGCGCCGCGACACGTCCACCACCACCACGCCGCGCTCGCCGCCCCACGCCATGCTGCGCGCCCCAAAACATTACTATACACTATACACTTCACGCACGGTGCCAGCGAAACGGGATTTCTATTCATACAGGTGTCAAAATACATCTGGTATACAGTTATGAGATAACTAAATACTTGATATCCAATATTTCCCATCGGTCTCGCCTGCAGCGCGACCGGCGCGACCGGCGAGCCCGGGGCCAGGCGGAGGAGACTCACAGGCCGTAGGAGGAGTTGATGGTGAGCGCGGCGACGGGATGCGGAGCACCCGCCTGCAGCGCCACCAGCGCGGGCTGGAAGCCGGCCGCCCGCCGCGCCGCGCTGCGCACGCGCACGCCGCCCGACCCGCCCGCCCCGCCCGCCCACACGCCCGCCTGCCGGAACACACACATGTACACGGGCCACGCCGACACGATCAAGTTTAATCCACACCCGATGCATAGTCAGTTAGTAAGTACCATTAGCATATTTTTTATAAGCCTTATTAAACTGTTCCACTGCTGACCAAAGGCGTTCCCCGAGTCCTCCAATACTTCTCTTTCTCACAGCACGTCAAACCAACCAACGCAGTATGACCGTAGGTGTTCCTACCACTCCCGTCTGAGTCGGACTCGGCGGCACCTTTAGTCTAAAGGCACCTTTTGTATCGTAATTTATGCGCAACGGTCAATGTACGGCTGACGTGACTGGCACAATCCTATTTGCGACTGGCAGTCCATTTGCCAAAATCGATTGTGCATATTCAAGAATAAAAACAGTTCCTTGATAGTCATGAAGGCATTACTTTAGTAAGAAGCTATGTAATGAAGACGAAGCCTTACTCTTCTGGTGTCGGCGTCGGCGTCCGCGGCGCGGCTGAAGGACATGGAGCGCGCGGCGTCGGGCTCGGGCGAGCCCTCCTCCTCCAGCGCCTCCGTTATCATCGGTATCTCTAGCACCTGGAGCGATCGACCGCCTTCATTACACATTTTATAGTATTTTGTCTTGTGAGCTCGATTCTATCGGTCGGTCGACAATGATTGAGACTTGAGTATGCAATTTACAGTCTTAATATCCGATTGCTACGTTTTGAGTACCCGTTGAGTATAATGTATCTATCTTTACTTTAAAATGTGTAAAGCGCAGATAGACATTTAAGTACGTATGAAAGTAAATTACGTTTTGAGTTTTAAGGATATTTTATACTTCAAAGTAAGTTTATTGGTGGCTCTACGGTATTTTATGTCATATACCAAAGTATATGTAGTGTCGTTTAGTTGTGAAGTAGGTATGTTTCGCTCACGTGTGTCTCGCCGTGCGTCTCGTTCTTGCGGAACTTGAAGAGCACGACGTGTCCGTGCGGCAGCGCCACGGCGAGGCGGCGCGACTCCGCGCACAGCGCCACCTGCTGGATGGCCAGCGGACTCTCCTCCTCGTAGCCGCCCGCGCGACGCTCGAACACTGCCACACACACACACACACACACGTCATATATAACTCCTCAATAGAACACTGATACGAACGTTCACTTGCCGCGCTACTAACCTTTAGAACATTTTAATTTGTACAAAATTTGTAAGGTCCCTGCACTTGCGTCCCAAAATTTTACACTGCCGTCTGCATGACTGGAAAAGATAAAAATAAAGCTTAGAAGCAAATATTAATCAGTTGTTTATTAGGTATTTTACAATCTTGGAAAGAACTTCAAAAGAAAATTCATTCGATTCGGAATCATTACTAGAGTTAGCTCAATTCTAAGCTAAGGAATGATAATAAGCTACGGTTCTTTTTTATGTTATATATAATAAAATTATTATGCAAGCAACAAAACAAAGGATTCTTATACCCTGTGAGGATAATTTCACTGTAGGAGCAGGAGGCGGGCGCCCATTCACCGCCATTAATCGGCCACAGCTTTTCGCTAAAGCCTGTCGGTTTCTTGTTACCTTGCCTGCCCACCGAGTAGAACGCTGGGATCTGGAATTATAACAAAATATTATAATTTTAAGAAGTATTTAAATTCAATACTTAATTCTAACATAACAACAAACACTTACAACTATACTAAAAAAAACTTATAATTATTTTATTATATATTAGTTTTCCTTTAAGATATGGAATCCCGCACTAGGCAATCTAAATCCTTTATTGAGGGGCTTTCGAAAACATTTAATTCAAATACACAATAGACACCTTAGAACACACATAATAGAACAGACCTTTGGGCTTCTCATATGCGGAGATCGAACTCACACTAACACTTCGCGTACAGTAGTCATTATCGTAGTGCCCTTTAACACTAGTTACCCTTCTATCTGTGCAGATAATATTACTAAACTGTAATACAATATATGAAGTTGTATAAATGTGCAGACCAGGTCTGAGGGGCAGTCGGCGAAGTAGGAGCAGCAGGTGACGGGCGACTCGTGGATGTCCATGGGGTAGGGGTTCTCGAAGCACGGGTAGCCCGGAGACTGCAGGTCGATCACCACCAGGTCGTTCTGCAGCAGCACCACTATCGCGTACGGCTCCTGGTAGTCTGCAATAAAGGAAGCAATCAAAATGTTAATGATTTAAAGAAAAAGATATTACTACAAAACGTTTTTAAATAACTGAAAACTTGTCATCTTTGTATGTTATAAACGACCTGATTACGTTATTTTCATTGCAGTTCTGCAGTTAGTTAGTTACATTTTAGGTTCTGAGTACATCATCTTATTTCCAGTTGCATTATCGGTTTCCCAGTAACTTTATAAGTAGATAATTCAAATTCAAAACATTTATTGCGTTCATGTGTGAAAAGTTGTTATAATATTAAGTGGAAACAACATGGGACCCGGTAAGGGCACAGTAATATAAACTATGAACTAATAACATATAGTTAACTAAGCATAAGAATATGTGCACGATAGGTATGTAATATAAGACGTGTACTATAAGACGTGTACGTAATATAAGAGGTAAAGTGTTAGCATACCGGCTGTGTGCGGCGACTCGCAGAGCGTGACGAAGTCGACGACGCTGTGCTCCATCTCCAGCACGGTGGTGGACTTGCCGTTGAGCACGGTGATGCTGTGCGTGCGCCCCGCCTTATCCGTCGGCAGCCCGCCGCTGAAGATCACCAGGCTCTCGCTGGAAACACCACGCCACACATATATTAATATTCCCATTTCACATGATAACACTGTCTGTTCAGTAAAATTGCTAGCGCTGGAAACCAGATAATGTTAGTACCAGTACAGTAGCCAATACTTAATTTTTTTTCATGATTACTTGTTTTCACGAAAAACCTCTAAACTACTATATTTAGTAAACGACCATTTCCAGACATTATACAAACAGCATAATGTTGCAATGTGTTCTAAGATGAAGTCGATTTATCAGATCTCGATAAAGACTTCGGGTGTTTTAAAAGTTAATAGCTCGATAAACAGGCTTAGTAAAGATCTTTACATTTCAGTAACGTTCAAATCGAAGTAAATAAGCAAGCAGTGTCGATAATAGCAAATCTTCCAGTTCATTAACGAGCTGTTTGCGAGCGGTTTGTTCACTAACGAGCGTCGTCAGCCGACGACAACCGACGCAGATACATCTCCTGGGGTTGCCAATCTCCGTCGGCAATCACATCATCTTTTAAAGCTGTTTCCAGAGACTTCTTTTTCCTTTTAGGTACTTATTAACGACTACAAAATTAACTAAGTACATAAGAAAACACTTACACAAACAAAACAGTTCAAAATCATACACAAATAAAGTCAAGCAGCATTACAGTAATACATTATGTAAGATAATCACATTACCTACTATAAGTATACGAGCCGCTACTGTCTTACAAGCTCAGTACCATTTCAGTTGTTTAAATTACAGATAGACAGAGTGATAGTGTCACATGAAAGCCATATTTAGCTTAATCCTTAATCATAACAGACACAGTTTTGATGTTATAAATAGTTACCTTGTTGCTTCCATTTCCGTTTCAAATGAACTTTTGAGGTTAAAAGAAGATTGTAAAAATAAGATTAAAGCAGAAAGTATCAACAAAAAAAAATCAAACGTGCATGCTAAATAACTTTATACAAGTAATATATGTGACTCACCCTGTTCTTGCGGTTTTCCATTCCAGTCTGAGTATAGCTTTACAGGGCTCCAATTTGCCATCTTTGTTCGCTTTTGCTGTAAATGTTACAAATTACTTTCTTCATTCATGACATTACGTATTGTTAACCGAAATTAGAATCGACTAATACGTCGCGTCACTATTACCGGATGAACTGACAACACTAGAGAGCAATGAAAAATGGCGGCGCGTGCGATTCTCGTTGTAGTAGTCTCTTGCATTATATAAATTAATAATAATCATTATGGTATCGCTGGCCTTTAAAAGTATTGTAATTGTAACGTTGTATCCATTCTTATGATAATATATTGTAAAGTTTAAAGCATCAGTGGTTTCCTTTTAACGGTATGTAGAGTTAGTAATATGAACCTACGAAATTGCGTGTAGGTGCTACGAGCAAACATAGTTTTACAATTCTAGCCACGTTTATGGCAATATACTTAGTTTTATATCTGGGATATACATTTGATAGCAGTGTGTACTGACCGTGAGGGTACGAGAGCGAGGAGGGTCTGGGCGCGCGCGTGGTCCAGGTGGCGAGCGCGCCGTCCACGTGCGCGGTCATGAACTTGCCGTCGTGCTGCCACGCCGCCGCGCGCACGCCCTCGCCCGGCACCCCCGTGCCCAGCGCGCCGCGCCACTCCGCCATGCGCGCGCGCAGGTCCCACACCACCACCAGACCTGTCTCGAACGCTATCAGCAACTGAAAAACATAACGACATAACTATATACATATTCATAACTGCTAGTCCAAATTACATAACTTCGATATAATATATGCCTCTATAATTGTAAAAAAAAACCCACGAATAGGTGTCAGTTGAAATGTAAACGCGCAGTAATTCCTGTAATGTGTTGCAGTCATCGTACGGTTTACAGTAACCTATTAAGATTAAACAAGGTTTACGAAGTGTGTGTCATATAATAAGCCTCGTAATATCTCGTCACAGCCAAACGGCACATGACGTAGCAATTTTTAATATAACTTTCAGACTCAAGTTATTGAGCTATGGCGGAGCTCAAGTTATTGAATATATTCGAGCTATGTATAAATCCTTACCTTGTTGGCATCCAGGGGATTATCACTAATTTCCACCACTGCGCCGGGGTGGTTCGGCCTCGTCCTGAAACCAACAATCATTCATTTCATTCCCCGAGATTTCCAAGATTTACGATGACGGATCGTAAGTAATTAATCCAGCTAATCCCTTCACTCAAGTTACGCACTTGGAACCGGCCTAAGCTTGGAACGACAGCTCTACAGAGTACAAATGATACCTATTTCTGCAAGTAATCGCAAGCTAACTTTAGAATTCTTCAGTTGTATAAAAAGGTGTGTAATTTTTTTATACTACATATAAAGAGCAGGAGATCGTGCGCTGTGGCGTTCCTTGGGGGAGGCCTATGTCCAGCAGTGGACTGCAACAGGCCGATATGATGATGATGACATATAAATGTGCAGGAAGGGAGAAAAACGTGTCAAATAAGCGGGTTTTGCCAGGCAACCAAGTTTATTTTATGTGGCGAGGTATAATGTCAGAACTTGTCAAGTTGCATATCGAAATAAATTAAAACAAAAAATAAAGTCTAATTGTCAAAGGATATAATTTGGTACAGGAAAAAGTGAGAGAAACACTTCTTTACAACTTGAGCATCATCGTCATTAAAACCGGAGCATCGCACAAGATTGTTGAGAAGAACGTCAAACGGTATCGTGATTCGTGTCACCTCCATTGACGGGCAAGCGGCGGCGGCGGCGCGGCGCCACTTGTTGCGACGTCGTGGCGACCCCCCCCCCCCCTCACGCTACAGCCGCACCCCGCACCAGGGGTAGGGGGGGGAGGGGCGGCGACAAGCGGCCGAGATTAGAGTGGTTCCAGCGGGAGCCGGAACAAAGTCGGCGCCGGCTTTGAACCTGCACTCTATTGGTGTTCACGCCAACACACCACTCGAGAAACACTCCAAGTGTAACGCTTGTTTGCTTCTAAGAGATATGAATATACAATACCTTTTTGAGTATTTGAGATATTATATTTTAAAATCCGAGACAATTTTCGTCTACCCGTTTAGCCTGATATGCCTTAACGTAACGAACATTTAACTTATCTTATGTAGAGTAACTAAGGAATTGGATAGTTAGGCATGAGTTAAACAAATTGGAACGTAAAAAAGGAACGTAAAGGGAGATGGCGCTGCCGTCACGTTAACATCGGCTCCGTATTAAAAATTAATTAAAAAATAGTAAAAGTCCATATTTTAAGTAAATAACAATTGAAATTCAAACATAGTGTTCCAAATATACCGTACAAATGTTTTCAAATAATAATACTAAGTAAAAAGTGAACTAAACAAGAAAAACCATAAAACTGAAATAAACCACTAAAGTAAAAAAAAAAAACTACATATTTTGTGATAAATAACAGTGATAATAAAACAGTGAAACAAATAAACAATAACACGTGAAAAAAGTGATAAAAAGTGCAATTTACGAAAATTTGCAAAAGTGGCGGTTAACCAAATTTTTAAATAAATTGGCTTCACTACTCTCTTTTGAAAAGTCGATTTCTAACTGCATCAAGAAGTCAAATTACATCAAGTTCAACACTTGAACAATTGGCTCTGCGAGATGTGTGTCAACTTTTGAGGTCTGTGCACGACAAGTCGCAAGTTCGAGACTGCGAAACTACAAAATTTCTTTTTCAATTGTAAGATTGTTATTTTTAAAATAATCTCATATTATCTTTATGTACTTTCGAAGCCAAAATGAACTCAGAAAATATAACATTTCGTAGAAAAAGGAGTAACTCATCGCCAAACTCAATGGCTTCGACACCGTCATCAAACTATTCAATAGCAAACAGTCTACCAGATTTAACTGAATATGATAAAAATAATGAAAGCATTTTAAAGAACATGGAAGAACAGATAAGGTACTTAAAGGAGCAACTCGAGAAAGCACAAATAAAAATTGATGTTTTAGTACTAGAAAATAGATCATTACAAATAACAACCACAGAACAACAAAAAGAAATTACCTACTTAAAGTCTATCTCTACAGAGACCCCCAAAAATAGCTCAAAAATTAAGACGATGCCCAAGAAGAAGATTGATATAGTGTGCAAAAAGACATTAGACTTCGTAAATATTGATTCACAAAAGGACAAAATAATAATAAGTCAAAAACACCCTGAAAGGGACATCTATACAAATAATTCCTCATCAAATGAGATCGCTAATACAGAACCTAAAAATAAAATAATTACAATACCAAGTGCATATGTCAAGAGTGACAAACCAAAAATAATACTATTGGGTGATGAATATGTGCGAGGCGTGTCCACGCACCTTATCGAAAGCAGGAAGAACAAATGGAACGATCGCTATATTGTATCAGCTATAAGTAAACCTGGGGCTCAGAGTTCCCAAATATTAAATAGCATAGACGAACTAGTCCCTACTCTAACTGACAGAGATATTGTCACTATATCTGTAGGTTCAAATGATAAAAATCCTTCCAAATTGTTTTCAGAATTATGTATAACTTTAAGTAAGCTAAAAGTATGTAAACAGGTATATTTGTTAAAAGTCCAATACAATCGATTTCTAAGTGAGAACCTTATAAACAATAATGTGAAGATATTGATACAAAACTATAAAAACTGTAAATTTATAGACGTTTATGAAAAGCCTGCTCAAAAAAATATGTACTATTGGGGTAAAAAACAAAACTACATACAATCTTTTTGCTTTAAATTAAATTTAGAAATAGATTGTTTGCAGTATGGCATTCAGTTTTTAAGCAACATTAAAAAAATTGTCTGTAATTCACAAACGCGACCAAACGGCAAAAAATATCGTCAAAATACCATTTTAAACTACTATAAACCTATTAATATTACTCAAACAAACGAAACACTAACCCCGGATCAGTTAACCACAAATCTAAATTCTATTTCACCTACGCTACAAAACCTACGCAATAACACACCACCACGCACCTTTCGTGAATAATTTTAAAATACTATTCCAAAATACTCAAAGTTTCAAAAATAAACGTGATTTAATAGATTTCATAATAAGCGAATATAACATGCAAGCACTTTGTTTGACAGAAACATGGATAACTGACACGAAGAGAGACCTACTGAGTATACCAGGATTTAACTTAACAGCCACGTATTGCCGCAAAACTCGCGAAGGCGGCGGGGTAGCACTATTTATAAAAGATAATATAGAATTTAATGAACGACAAGAATACACCGATATGAGTGTAGAGTATATCTTTGAAACTTGTGCTGTGGAATTAACAAAAATGAATCTTTTAATTATTGTTATTTATTGGCCACAAAAAAATAGAAACATAGAAATATTTTATAACTCCTTAGAAAAATTACTAAGATTAATTATGATAAAAGACTCTTGTAAAAAAGTTATAATAGGCGGAGACTTTAATGTCAACATCTTAGAAAAAAATATAAGTACGTACAATCTCTTAAATACAATGTCAAGCTTTAATTTCTATCAAATGATAACAGAACCAACAAGAATAACATCTAAAACTGCCAGTTGTATTGATCTAGTATTCTCTAATACTCTAATTAAAAACGCTATAGAAGTAATTGAACTAGGGATTTCTGATCATAAGGGAATACAAATAACTTTACCAACAAATAACAAATCTATAGAAGGTAAAACTGAGTGGTACACATTTAAGAGAAAATTCAATAAAATTAATAATAGTAGGTTCAAACTGCAACTAGGTAAATTAAACTGGGATAATATTATAGCTAGCGATAAAAACATAAATCAAAACTATAATTCATTTCACATCAGTTTACAAAAAATATTAAATAACTGTATACCAAAAAAGAAAATTAAAATTAAACAAAATATTCCAAAAAACTGGCTAACAACAGGTATAAAAAGATCATGCCAACACAAGCGATTATTAAAAATTCTAATTACTAAAAACAATGACTTAATACTACATAAACATTATAAATTATACGAAAAAATACTTAAAAAAATAATAGCGACATCAAAAAAGTTAAGCTATATAAAAAGAATGAGTAAATCAGAAAATAAAACAGTAATGATGTGGCAGGTAATAAAAGAACGTACAAATAAACTAACTAAAAAAACTAGGAAAAATATAACGCTAAAAGTATCTAATAAATTAACGGAAGATGCCAGCCTCATTGCAAATACATTTAACGATTACTTTGTTTCCGTAGGAAAACAAAATTCTTCACAAAGTACAACCATTCCCACTGGACGTCCAGTCATATCTCCCAGTGAAAAATCCATCTACTTAAAACCAGTTGATCCAGGTGAAATAAAATATATCATTAAAAAACTAAAGAACAAACATAGCTATGGCCACGATGAAATACCACCAACGCTTGTAAAATTTTGCATTGAAGAATTAGTATTACCCCTAACTGTTTTAATAAACCAATCTCTAGCTGAAGGAATCGTACCAGACCTATTAAAAATATCTTCAATAAAACCTATCTTTAAAAAAGGTGACCAAACTAATACAGAAAATTATAGGCCGATTGCATTGTTGTCCACCTTTTCAAAAATATTTGAAACTGTAATGTCTAAGCGCCTTTATCTTTTCTGCGAAAAATTTGAAATATTTAATGATAGCCAAAATGGATTCAGGAAAAATAAGTCTACAACGTTAGCTGTATATAGATACATACAGGAGGCACTAAATATAATAAATAAAAAACAATATGCGGTAGGAATCCTATTAGACATGAGTAAAGCATATGATCGAGTTTCATACAAAATACTATTGGATAAACTCTACTCTATAGGCGTTAGAGGTATAGCACACGACTGGTTTACTTCCTACCTTAAAAATAGAATCCAGTATGTAGAAATAGAACACCACTCACAAAATGGCATTATATCTCAAGTTAGGTCACAAAAAGCAGATATCACCATGTCCATACCACAAGGAAGTGTTTTAGGTTGTATTCTATTTCTAATCTATATAAATGACCTGCCTAAAGAACTGAATACCCAAACTGTCCTCTTTGCCGACGATATATCTATAATATTTCCCTGTACTAACGCTGATAATTTAAACACAACTCTAGATGACAACCTTTCAAAAGTAGTGGGTTGGCTAAATGATCATAATTTAGAACTAAACTGTAAAAAAACTAAAATAATGCAATTTAGACCGCATCAAAAAAGACAATTAGATATAAACTATTCATATAATAATATAAAAATACAATGCGTAGATGAATTTCGATTATTAGGCTTAACAGTAGATACCTTTATAAATTGGAAAATGCATATACAAAATATAACTAGTAAATTATCTAGATTCACATATGCATTACACGAACTTAAGAAAGCAACAAATGAAAAAACAGCATTAATTGCATATTATGCTTATGCATACTCGTGGTTAAACTACGGTATAATTCTATGGGGAAGCAGTGTTGATGCAGAGAAGTTATTTATCTTGCAAAAAAAATGTGTAAGAATTATTCAGAATATTCAGGACCCTAGGGAAAGCTGTAAAACACATTTCGTTAAATTAGAAATGCTCACACTAGCGAGCATGTACATATTAGAAATTGGTAAATTTGTTAGAAAACACCCTATATTATTTCCATTAGCAAGCGATCAACGACCTCAAAAACGCAATCTTAGATACAAGAATAAACTAGCAGTACCCAGTTCAACATTAGCTATATACCACTCTGGTCCTTTTGCAATGTGCATTAAAATATATAATAAAATACCAAATGAAATAAAAGAAATAGAATTTGAAAATAAATTTAGGAACGAGCTGCGTAAATACTTAGTTAAAAAAAATTATTATAGCGTAAAGGATTACCTGAATGATAAATAAATAAATTAAATAATAATATATTTTAATATATAAATGATATTAAGTAAAAAGTGTGTAAGAATTTTATATAACAGTTATGTAATAGTACCTATATAAATTAATATTTTATAATGTATATTGTCATAAGTGTTTAGATTTAGTAACTTAGATATAGATATTTTGCTGTGCCCTAACCGGGTCCATAATGTATGTCCAACCCTAAATTTAAGATCTTTTTGTAAAAAACATTGTGGAAATGCAATAAAGAATATGAATAAGAATATGAATATGAATAAAATATATTCCTTTTTTACGAAAATATACTAAACATAACTATGTAACCTATTCTCATAACAAACCTATTTAATGGTGTGTGTATACACATTTGACATATTATAATATACACGATAGTAACTGACACAGCAATCTGTTTTTCTACATTAAAAACGCTATACTTTCCATATTTCGTGACTTTATATCTCAATCTCCATGTTTCTAAATAGCTACATTTATGGCGCGACTCAGAGTAAAGTGACTCATTTCACGAAGCAGTTGTCGTTCTTTACGATTGAACACAAACATATATATCACGGAGCACACTCGGTGCTCACAAGGTTCATATTTGCAATGATAACCTAGTGGCAACAATATGTGATCGTATTAAAGAACGTGAGCTAAGAGTTTTATCTTGAAAATACTGATTGAGAAAACATCGATGATGTGAATGATTACATCCTTGGGATTTATATTTAGTTATCTACCTTTAACTACTAATTTGGGATTTATATAATCTAATATGGAAAGTAGTATCTATGTGAAGTTTTAACATAACTCACAAGATAATAGTTTTAGAACCTATATACTGGAACCCACGAATTACTTTTACATAAACAATACAAGAGTCTATGTGTACAGAGGCGAGGAGAGCCGAGGCGACAGAACGCCGCGGCCGGGACAAATGGAAGCCGGATATTAAATTAATATCCCGGATCGCAGCCGCCGGTAACACGACCCGGATTCACTTAAATGTACACTGAACGTGTTTGAACAAGAACCGTTGGAAAATAACACCTTAAGAGGTTTATTTTAAAGATCTAGTTACTGAATCTTGTTATTGTTATATGTAGGTCTATGTCAGTTTGTTACTTGCTCAAAGGGATGATTAGCAAAAAATGAAATCAGACACTTATCAGGCAATATTATTGATTGATCATTTTCCAATTAACTAGCTATAACGTTTTCCCGCTTCACTGGCCACATAATAGATGTGACGGCGCCTGACGCGCGAGCAACAGTTGCGGCGCGTCGGCCGATCCATAGAGAAAAGTAATAAGTAGGGGGCGATCGCCAACGGGTGCGCCGTGCGATACGCCGGAACAATGCGGGTCCGGTGCCGCGTCCGGCGCGTGTCGCCGGCCTGCTGCCGTGTCCGGCTGCCAGCGATACGAGCCGAGTCCAAGCCATTGTCCTACTTACTCATTTACTACGGAATCAGGGAAACATTATTAACGTTATCAGTATTTTTCTTCTACAATTGATTGCCATAGATTTGTATTAAATTGTATGTTTTTATGACAAAGGGCTAGAGGACTACAAAGGAAAAAGTCGCTGTAAATGTATGAGAATAATAAGGTGAAAATCTCGGCGTAAGATAACGAACTCGAATACAACACAGTTACGCAATTTTCTGCTTGAAGGGGCATCACAAGAATCTTTTATTACAGTCCCGCGCGCCCATTTGGCTTTTTTCTCTCCATAATTTATATCATTTTAAGAGGCACCAAACAAACGAGGCTATTCATTTGCGTTTCTAGCGAGATATTTTATTATATTTCACGACAATTTTTTTGTCGCTGCATCTGCCAGGGACGGATGTCCTTAAGTCGCCAGAGCAATTTAAATATACGAAGAATTTAACAATGGTGTTGGTTGACAACCCTAGGCCTTTTAATTGTTACTATAACGCCATTGGCGGAAGTTCGTTACCAAGCGCCAATGAGTGCGCGTTATTTGAATTCCGAACTCGACGCTAGGTAATAGGGTTGGCACTTGGCACGGCCCGGGGGCGTGTTATAACGATCTTTATTGTCTGCGAATTTAGCTTTTACAATAACGGCGGCGACGAGGCCCGTGGCGCGACAGCTTCGTCAATTAACTGTGTGTTTACTGCGCCTAAATACTATTAGCTGGGAACTAGTTTTGTGATCGCTACACATTAACAACAATACCAGCTGTTGGGTACTCCTGCTGTTCTACGAGTTTATGGATATCAGAAATTTGCTAAAATAAATATTCCACCAATTTGCTGATAACGCGTAAATTGTATACTATATCCGTTGCAAGCACTCATTGATACACTTATAAGCAGGTGGCGCAGCGCTCCACGCTTATAATTTCAATAGCGCGATGCAGGATCTTTCGAACTGAGTTCTCCGTTAAATATAAATTGGAAATCGGAAGGTATTTGAATCACGTATTCGTTTAGTTTTGTTGGCGAGCCGGACAGACTCGCCCCTGAATACTAATCGACGTCGTATTATCGTTTTTAGATTACGGCGTGTACCTGCGACATTCATATACAATATGCAGGTATTATATAGGTATAAATGCTTAAGCTTTGCTTGATATAAAATATTAAGGCCAGGTGTACCGGAGGAGAGAATAGAAATTGATGATGAAATATTCCGGCGCAGAGAATGACGCATTACCATCCGCTGCCTTAAGAATGAAAGAAAAGCGTCTTGATAAATTATTTCCCTGAGGAGTGACATGACAAACGACTCCTCGGCCGACTTACAAATTGTAAGACAAGATAAGACGCTGTAAATTCACCATGTTCGGGTACTTTCACTTTTAAATCTTAAGTAATTTTTTACTTTTCTTTCGTGCCGAAAGTAATCACTCTCTAGAGGTGAATTGTGTGCGAAGTTCTATATTTTCATTTCTTTTCATAAAAATGTATCATTTTATTTCTAACATTACAATTAATCTTTAAAAGTCTATCGTATAATAAACTGGATACAAGTAAGATTAAAAACGATGTAAGGAACGTAAAACTTAACATTTTTAAGAACAAAACAGCTTATAAAACTGGAGTTTTACAAACGAACAAATAAGTACTGCAAACCGTGAACGTTCCTCACAGCGGCGTGTAAACTATTCGTTATAAAACCAGCGCCATTGAATCCGCACACTTTGATTTTGTAACAAAGTCGTGCCGTCCGCGCCGCCCGCGCCGTTCGCTGCCTACTGCAATGCAGGCGAGCTTCACAAAGCAACGCTCACGAATCAAAGCGGCTGAATAAAAACATTTGAATGGAATTAATCGAGCGAGTTCGATGAAAGGCGCCCAGGGTTGGCACGACCACAGATTGTAGGGAATGTGCTCCTCATAATGTAAGAAATCATATCTACTGACGTAATCATTTGATGAGGGTTCTATGGAAAGTAATGTGGTGGAAACTATATACTCAGCACACATTGATGTATACTGTTCACCGTTTGCAAACCATTAACGAATCCTTGAGTCATTCATGGAACTAAATTAACTATCTGAGTAATTCCACAATAAAAATAACGATTCAAGCAAAAACTGAGGCCAAATTGCACCACTTTGGTAAGAATGTTACCAGGAAGACAGTGTCCCCCGCCCAAGCCTTATTAAAGTCATCAATTGCCGCCGGCAGGCTGCAGCGCTTATTACGCGTCGGCGTGAACCGTGATGGCGGCAGTTATTAGCATGTCCATAATATTACAAGATACGCGTGTTTACTGATGATAACGGACAAGGTATTAAGTCTACTGTGTTATGAACTAGTCATGCAGTTTATATTCTTAGTTGTTCTGTCGGGTATTAAAGCAGTGGTATTCATTTATTTACACTCAACACAGCATTGAATCAACATAATAGAACATGACGCGTGTTAGTTTTATTTATCTATATAAGATTTAATTTTAGTCTTTGTTTGTTCTTGTATTAGATTTAAGTATTGAATTGTAAATAAAATTGTGAAAGTTAGACATAATAGAACTAATACTACTTCTACTAACTAAATAATAGAAAATAGGATTCAAGCCAGTTTATCTTAAGAAAACTATTCAGTTTCAGATTACAAGGACCATTGTATTTATATTTGTGTAATATAGTAGTAATTACGTCGTTATTATAAAGATTAACCTAAACACGTTACATTTTATGTAAAGACATAACACATTGCCTAATCTTCAATTAGCTACACACACAAAAGGATAAAAAGGTTAGCTTCGTTTTCAGCAGCCGCCCGAAGCAAGGAGTAAAGCCTTAGGATGAGAAAGAACAGAGTTAATGGTCGCCAGGCTAAGTGGACTGTTATCTTGTGACTCCGAAGGGACGAGACTACTTAACTAATTAAATTACACGTGTTTGTGTGCTTTGTTTCGGTCTCTCTTTTTTGTAATAGGATTACAAGGAGAACAACACTCGCTCACGGTAACGGCTGAGCACGAGTGTTGCTGGATCAGTAACCGTCTGTATGTAAGTATTGTGTTATTTGTATTGTTTACGTACGACATTCTTCTTTTATTTTTGTTGACGTTATTTTTTGTGAGCTCTTATTACATACAAGTTTGAGTGAATAAATTATGTGAAAGGAATGTTTATATCTTACTATATATAAATCTCGTGTCACAATGTTTGTCCTCAATGGACTCCTAAACCACTTAACCGATTATAATAAAATTCGCACACCATGTGCAGTTCGATTCAACTTGAGAGATAGGATAGTTTAAATCTCAAATTATAGTCGCAATTTTAATTTATAGCTAATTATTTGTCTGTTATTATATACAAAGGCACCGGGAACGGGACCTAGGTATTCACGCGGGTGAAACCGCGGGACACAGCTAGTCTTTTAATATATCCTTAAATTAAAATGAAATTAAAAGTTATTTGTTTTCCACGATGTTGAACGCTATTTACTCTCGTTTAATTAAGTCAACTTGTTAACAACTTGAACTTTCCACTTAACAACATAAACAGGAACTGAACAAAGTGCACGCGAGTCTCGCCGCAATTAAAACTTACTTCCGAATGAACTTGAAGTGAAATTAACAAAATACAAAATGGCGTCGGCGCTGGCAGGCGCGCAGGTACCGGGAGCACCGGGGTTACTTAGAGGTGTGCTGCTGACAGGTTTGTAAGTAGCGCGAACGTGCCGCACACGCCCCGCACCCGTCCCGCACACGCCACGCGCCCACGCCGCCACACAAAAGATTCAATACACAACTTTTCGCTTTTGACGAAAGTTTAATTAATCTAGCGACAAATGAAATTGGAAAATTCTAATTATTTTCAGCACGAGTAGCCACGTACGTCCTTCACTGATTGTTGGCGCGAAGTTAATTAAAATATTGTTTGTTATAAATTACACATTTTTTACGTAATAACATTTATGCACAATCACCGCTAAATTGTTTAAACATAATTTATGGAAATTGTTGGTCCTCGCTTTTATTTTTATGCTGTTTTAACATCTTTTGTATTTCAGATCCATTTTGCACTAAGTAGCAATATCTCGTAGGAGATCAAACACATTTAAATGAGCGCGTTGGGAATTCGATTAGAATTCCTAGGGATATGTAACCTAGCCAACACTGCATTCTCTGTTTATGTAAAATAGTGTGGTACCACTACGTATCACACTAGAGATGTAGAACAAATAAACGTTGGGAGAGAATTACTTATACCGTGAGGTCGGAGCTTAGACAATCCTTGTCTCTATAGTTTTTCTTATTTAGCTGGTTTGACAACGGCCTGATTCTTTATATAAGATACTTGATATTATTCGTTATCAAGTACTAATGCTAAATTTAAAATAGGTATGACATTAAACTAGTCCAATCACCCGGCGTCTCTCACGGCGCACTCGTATTTCGTTGACGCGTGTTTTACGTCGGCTGTATCTCGTTACTGCCGGAGATAATGTTTTACAACTTAATGTACCTACACCCCATCGCTTAAGCTTCATGCACACATGCTACGCCCACGCCTTTAAAGTAGTAAGCCGTGGGTTATGAATGTATTACAACTACCTTTTAGCCATTTCACGGACAATGTAATTATCATCGAAGTTAACAAGTAAAAGTAATTTACGAAATATAGACATCATAAAATATATTATGTTGCATCGTGCAAATAAATGTCTGTAGCAAATAGTTACGTAGCGTCTACGCCACTCGTAGCACAAACTTCGAGCTTCGGTCTACAGCATGTTGTTACGTAGCAAACAAAGCGTAGCATCTAACGTCGTGTGCTACAGTGCTACGGACGTAGCGTCGTAGCGTGCACTTTGTAGTTGACTGCGAAGCGATACACATGTTTGCCTCGTCTAGAGTGACATCAAGAGACTTGTTTGAACAGGAACATAATAATATTTTTAGTACCTACTGCGAGTTTCTTTGAAGTACCTGTTTTTAAAGAAGGAGACGTTTATTCAAGTAGTTACGAACGTCCTCAAAGGCATTTTTCTTAGAAATATTTAGTATAGCGATAAAGGGAGGGTCAGTTGTGGACATTTTATGGGAAGATGATAAATACTGATTTATAGCCGCTTGACCTTTACCAAATTGGTATAATAAATAATTTTAGGAGATATTGGGCAAGGAGGATCATTTGACGACCAGATGAAGGCGGTGGGTCGCTGCAATATTTAGAGTCAAGGGCTTTTATCTGAGTACTTCAATAATTTTATTATCATTCAGAGAATAGGTACGTATGTAAATATTTTTATGTCGGGGAAGGTCTGTTCAAGCCTTTTCTCATGTTCTACTACTTTGTATAAGAACACATCGGGTGGAAATCTGTCTTAGTGTACTCTGGCAGTTCATCGAGTTATTTTCACACAAACATTATTATCGTATTTCAAACGTGACGTATGTTCCTACATATTGGTTTAGTTTACGACGACCTAGACAATGCCGTATAAACTACAACACCACACCGACCAAATGTCACCGCGACCCGCGTCAAGAGCGTCATACTTGACGTGTTCGACACGTGTCGCGTGTCGCGGGCGGGAGGTTGGCGCGGCGAGCACGTGCTCGTGTCAGTCTCGATATTATATGATATTGTCGTTTTGGTGCAAAGTTTTGTGGTAACAGTTGAAAAGTTGGTGGAAGTTAAATAAAGGACGTTTGTTTTTCAAGTATGTGTGTTTGCGTCACAGTCTCATAAAGAATAGTTGTTTGTATAGGTAACTCTAGTATGTATGAGTGAAACACTTTAGAAATTAAAATTATTTAAGATCTTTAAATGATTATAAGAAAATTTTAACAGATGAAAACCTATCAATAAAAACCCCAATTAACGCGAATGTTTTCCGCTCCTGAATACTAATCCCTCACCCTTTCCCACAACCTCTCTATCTTGCCCTCCATTTACATTCATAGTACATCCCAATTTAATGGGCCCTTCACCTCTAACGACTACCGCTGCCCAATCATGGCACCACACTCTATACACACCGTTATTCTAAGTTATTTTATTGCCTGTGATAGTAAACAATCGATTATGGCCTAAGGGTTTTATTGAGTTGGCGAGTTAATAGGTGGAGTATTCGTTACCATTTCATTAACTAAACTGCTTTACTTATTATTACAGCAATATAAGCAAATGTAGGTTATATATCTAATTCTGATCCCAAAAAAAACTACATCAATTTATCTATGTTTTACTACATTCCTGTGTGTGGCAACACTCTACAGTAAGGATCGGGACACATAAATAAAAGAAACACAAGTTCTGCAATCATCTGAAATACACGATACGATCCTTACATACATAGTATTGAACAGCCTAATACCATATCTAACATAACGTCTACTGGTCACCGGCTTACCTTTCAACACAACATAAAGTATTGTATCGACACAATAAACACAGTACACAGTCGTGTGAGTCGTCCTCAGAGTACACGCTCGCGAGCACCACCCGACTGTGTCCCGCCTGCTTCTGTACACAAATTGGCTCAGTACACGAGCCACTAAGCCGGCATCGAGCGCGTAAAGGCACAAAGGATACAATAATAGCTAACAGATACATAGGTTTCTGAGATACGGAGCTTATTTAAAATGTTGTACCGCGTCATATACTAAACATGTTGTGAAGCGTTATGTACAACCTTATTGAGATTATTCAAATCAGGTCAAAATCTTAAGCAAATTTACAAAATGTGTGTTTATTAATAGATAGTACTAAATGTATTTGTAACAAGGGTGTTATGTCTACCTATACTTTGAATAATAGTTGGAGCACACAACACGCCGCACTGTGTGTGCCGAGCTCTCGTAGTCGTTTATTTGCATCCTCCACATTTCCATTTAACTTGTAACTGGTGGTTCTGTTTCAACGAATCAATTTACTTTCTGATTGAAGTTTAATGTATTGTTCGTTTGCTATTCAAGGCTCGCGCTCGACGTGTGCTAGTGTGGGTAGTCGGTAGTGCGGCCCGACTGGTTTCAATTACATTTGTAAATTAAATTCATTTAAAACCGACTTCACGCGAGTTTGCTTCGCGAGGGAATACTGTATTAACTTTGAAGCTACGAGCTAGAATTGTAAAATGTAATTATCTAAAGTCTAATCAACCGCACGTATGTGAGTGGCGCCAAGCGGAGCACTCCCGGATAAATATATTAAGCATTATGAGAATTAACGAGGACGCTCGCTGGATCACTCTAAACAGAATATAGTTATCAGACTATTAAAGAACATAGAATATGTATCTAATGCTTAATTTGATATATAACATTTCTTTTATTTCCTCTCTAATACTAGACATCTTTGTCTACGTATAAGATAGATAGTCTTACTGTGTTGCAGTCACCGGCTGTTACTACAACACAAGTTCTAAACTTCATCAGTTTATTGTTCAACATAGTTACTGGTCCGTGAAGGTAGCACGAGAGCGCCGCTCGTCGACACCTCATCTGGGAAATTTGATCGTCGCTGAGCAAAGTGCATTAGTTCGGCAGTCACCTTCACACTAACTCGATATTATTATAGAATATCGATACTAGAGTGAAGTAGAGTGTTAAGTTGCCTGTATTATATAACACATTCAGAAACTCCTAAACAGTTTGTTAAAAATATCATTAAATTCAAAAGGAACATTGCTTCAAACATTATATTCACGTGGGTTTGAGCTCGCAACTCATAAAAACGAAAATAATCCTCTAAAATGTTTCGCCACTTACAACATCGACATACCGCCGTCAATTCTCGGCGTCTGAGCAATTATTCTAAAAACAGATGATAGCTTGCCGTCACATTAAATCTTCGCGAATATCCCCCCCCCCCCCTCCCTCCACCGCTCAGCATTGAATTAGCGTTACCGTTCACTTTAATACCCTCCTCCCACACTCTTTGTGCCGCCGAGGAGATGAATAATACAGCATCTCACACATTTGATGGTTACCCGCTGTTTCATACAACTTGATTGAATGCCAGCCGGGAGTGTGTACCGAGAGTGTTCTGCAGATCTAAAAGTGTTCGTGTAAATAATTCTCTTTGCAGAGCTGACAAGATGTTTATAGAGACAAAGTGAAATGGTAAATGTCGTGTGTTAGGTTTGAGTACATGTTTACTAAGTCTTGTCTTTGAGAATACATATAACTAGGTTAAGGTTATAACTAAATCTTTATTATTTTTATGACGTAGCAGAAGATGAAGTCTCTTGACGCCTGTGTGCGATAAATGATAATAGTTAAGCTTTTCATATAACATATACTTGTGCAATATTGGTCCAAAAATTCTACAATATACTTTAGGGAAATACAAACATAAATTATTATAATATATGTAAGTATTGAAATTAAATAGAAAGCATTTAATATATTGCTTTAAATAAAATTGTTATTTCTTTAATCGTTCATCACTGAATATGATCGTCATCGACTTTTGAAACGCTATTTTTTTTCTGCTGACATAAACATGCAATTTTGCTGACGTGAACTGAATAACGACAGACGTTAGATCACACTGCAGTCCAGCTTATATTGAGTACGCCGTATTCCGAACCAATCGCCATTCCATCTCGCGACGACATAAAGTTGATTTTAAAGCGATATTCTCCTCGAGACGAGATCGTGTCGTACATACGTATGATATTATGCGATGCCGTAAAGCCGATGTATTGTGTCGCGACCATAACCGTAAACGGGTAGGCAGCAGTAGCGCTGTGTACCTACTGTCTACTGTGTAGTGTGTGTGCCTACACTGCGGAGAAACGAGCCACCGGACGCCCACATAAAATGTTCCCGTGAACACTTTTACTATCTGCGATATTTTTCTACTAAAATTTATATTTTATTCGTGTGCTTAAAATGGTGCTATTATTTTTTTACGTCTTACGTCCGATCTTTCGTGCGTGGGACGGAATCTAAGATTAGATTTTCTTAACGTCTTTATTATGTCGTTACTGTGCAAGTTTTATGCGTACAATCGAGTCTTTACACATTTAAGCACAGTTTTATTTGTAAACGCTTGTTTTATACAAACGGTAACGTTACATTTGTGCTAAGTGTTCGTTTCGCTATCTCCACAAAGTGTTGATCATCAGATTAGCATACAGACGACGTCTCACACGGGAGACGGTTTGCAGCGTGCGGCGCTGGCGAGGGACAGGCACCAAGAATTATATAATAGTGCTTGTTTAAAATTATGACGCGAGTAATCCTTGCGTGACTTTAAACATTTTGAAGCTTATGTCTATATAAAGTTTAAAAAACGTTTTAAAAATCCAGATAATATATTACACTAATTTAACAGCGCCAACCATTCGTTCACTCCATCAATGGATGAGTTTCAAACAATAATTCATAGTGGATTCTCGTCCGGTACCACTTTACGACCGTGTGGTCAGCGAGGTGCAGCACGCTGCAAAACGCACATGAGCAGTTACGAGGCAGCGTGTCGCAGCGCTGTGTGGAACCCGTCCCTCAGGTGATCGTGTGCTAGTCCCGAAGATCATGAGGGGAGACTGCATTGATTGAGCATTGCAGTCCGAGAGAGGTTGTATGAAATTTGTATTGTTTGTTATTACCAACTTTTCTGACATATTATGCTGACACTATACGAAGATAAGTTGAAAGAATCTTATACTAGCTCTGATTATTTATACTTACTATATGAACTATGACGGTTGCACGCCAAAAACTTAAATAATTCGAATAGACAATTTGATAGGCCGAGTTTGCTAAATGACGGGTTAAATTTGACAGAGGTTAACAATGAACTGTTGAACCTGTGTCAAGTGTTGCCAGCCTCCGTTATGTCGGGCTATATCAGTTAACTTGTCGGATTATATTGTGGCGGCATTTACTTTATGAGCACTATCACGTTAATAACTCATCATAGTTAATGGTTGAGGGGTGCCGGGTGAGTGAGGCGCACCGTTAATTGGCATTAATTAATTCTGATCTTATAATATGGATCAGATTGTTTTTGTTATTTATCTTGTATGTGAATAAATTTATAATAAGTAATGTTATTTTTTTAATCGTAGATATTGAAGACGCAGATGTGATGTGTGACATGAATAATCAAAATTTGATTTTACTAAAATACGTTCATTTTAGACATTAAACTAGTTTTTCTTTTTAACGTAACTATTGTTGAAACCATTTCACATGAAAACATTTTACAGTTAAACGAAACAATCTTATTTTATCTCTAGCAGGACCAAGTGGCTTCATCTATGTGAGGAGGTAGAGTGACCTCAATTATCTAAGCCTGTGCGCAGTGGGCAGCGCGGCGCCGTTATATCTGACCGGGATTAACCTTATCAGGGTCTGTACAGGATCTTCTCGCTTTTTTCGGGACTTAAGTCGTATTAGCGATTATGTTGAAGATTCTTGAGGTCACGGAAACGTTTGTAAGCTTTAAATATGTCATTCAATGGTTTTAAACTGGGTAAAGTTTTAAACTATGTAGTTGACGAAAATTTCATCAATGTTTCTAGTAAGTCGCTTTTTATTATACATATTTGATACGGATTTAAAAGTTGTACACGCCCTCAATGTTTCACAAACATAAAATAATATAGTGGACAAGAACCTTTGTGAATTTCTTGCTGAAGTGATATATAGATCGGCGTAGGTCTGCGTTCTTCTCCTTGCTAATAGAGTAAACCTTTAGATACTTAAGTAAAAACGAGGTAATGTTTAGTACTCACACTTCGATGGCCTTGTTCCAGTTGATGATGTAGCCGGAGAGCGCGAAGGTCTCGATGTTGACGACGTGCACGTTGCCGCGCTCCGTGCCCACGTGCACCCACTTGGAGGCCAGCGGCAGGTGCAGGCACGTGATCCTGCGGGGTTCGGACCGTTACTACATCATACACACACATATGACACCAACACCAAAGATACAGGGGATACTGGGGTATAGGCACAACATCAAGATAATAAGAGGTGAATAGTCCATCTGTTGCGGAGGGTTTCACATAAATAATTTAAATAAAGAACACAAAGATATGAATTAGATTAGAAGGCACTTTTATCAACTGTTTAAGTTACATTAAAAATTTGCAGAGTCCCGAGCTAACGCATGGCGTTATTTAAACGTATGCCGAAGATTCAATTAACATGACAAAAATATTTTCTAATAAACTTTTATTTATATTAACTATGTAGAAAATTTATTTTTTATTCTCGCTAACTGTTATATAATACCTATAAGCAATTAAATAATAAGTCCTTGTGAAGCAAAGGAAAATTATCTATTTGAATTTCCATTTAAACGAATGCCTTAGCATTTTATATTCCAATTTAAATAAACTAGTCGTGGCTGCGACAGCGCGATGGTATTAAACCTAGTCAAGTGCAGCCTCAGCAGCCTGCATTATTCAAGTGATCTAGTATTAACAAGCAGAGCCGTAAAGCTTGCATCTATAAGGACGGTCAGGTTTCTAGGATGACAACACTGTGCAAAGTTCACAACCACTAGGATAAACTTGTACGTATATATTCATTAAACGATAAAATTTTACTGACTGCCTATGACTGACTGTTTCAAACTTTGTGTTTTTACCCAACTGCCCCAAAGGAGAGTTATGTTTTTGAACTTAAAAAAAAACCTTTAAACAGTGATTACGGAACGAAGTTAAGCTACATGTTCCGTTTGTTTTTAATCTACCTTAGGCAACACAATTACAAAACAATAGCTCGTACCTATGTATTTTCAGCATTTCGGCAACAAGCGCTTTTGTATATAAATATTAATGTTTATGTTCTACAGTAAAGGGTTATCTAAACGTACATATTAACAGTCAGCTTAAAACGAGCCAATGATATCGCGGAAGGCAACTTTGTGAGGGTGTAAAAACATTTTTCGATAACTTTGTTGTACTCGTAACACCAGTTAGTTATCCTTCTGCATTTGTATGTGTTGTGGCAGTCAGTATAATATCTCGGTAACGACGCTCCCTGCCTATCCCGGTAACAATAGCTGCTGATAAAGTTCTGCGCGATACACTTTTTAATTAACCCTTAACGTAAGCTTCGCGTATCGTTCGCCAGATGTGCCCTAATCGGCCGTTTACCCAATATGGAGGTTTAAGAACATTTAATACGAATATTAAACACACATTGTTCCTTTTAATAGAACAAATATCATGCAGGAAGGGGACAACAACAGAACTACGAGAAAGAGTCGAAACCACGACATTTGTAACAAAGTCGCTAGTCCAACTCACCATTGACTATGTAATTTTACAATACCAGAATTCAACAATAACTACACTTCAACGAAATTAATAAATACCAGAAAATCAAAATAACGTTTACTGCAAAGAAATCACACCAAGAGTCATGCTTACCAAAACGAGAAAGTGCGTCATACACAACATGATGCAGTGTTCTGATTGGCTACACTCCGAGTACATGTACCGCATGCATTGATTCTATTGGCTGTTTGTGTATCTGCAGTGTGTTGATTGGACAATTGTCTCGAGTAATTAATGTTATTTGTGTATCTACTTCTGTGAGATATATTGATAACTCAGTTCAATTACTGTTTATGCAAATGTATCAGCGAATATCCATAATAGTTATTTGATAATTTAGATTAAATTGTTTTTGTTCTAGTTTGTTATTTAGAGATAATTTTGTTTTGTAAAAGTAATGATAAAATGTACGTAAATAGATTTAATATGTGAAATGAAACAAATATAGATATGTTACACTGAGGTTGCTTTTTTGTTGATGAACCTCGCTAAATTGTGTGTTTAATGAATGCATGTGCATTGGTGTGTGTGTGTTGATATGCGTTTGTTTTCTTCCCGTGTGTTTGTGTGAGATAGAGTGCATGCAGGTGCGTGCGTGTGCGTGCGTGTGCGTGCGTGTGCGTGCGACATCAAACTAACACCACTCACCCCTTGATTTCGTTAGTCGTTAGTGAGAGTTTGATGCGTGATCTGTAACAGCGCAAAACGTCGCCTAAACTATGTGCGCCTGTTCACAACTCGATAGAATGCATGTTATGCATGTTAGAGATGTTCAGATGTAGATAACTTGAGCACTTTGACGCGTTTTGGGAGCAACAGTATGTTACTTTGGTGAGTCTTGGTCGTATTACAATAGCAGTAAGATCTTTGCCATTGCTTTCGTGGCTTAAATCGCACAATATGCAGTCTCAAACAGGTGACATTCTTTGATCTTTTACAAATGCATAAAAAATTTAAATAAATTCAAATAAACACGTTGTTACTCTATTGTTATTGTTGCACCCAAAACTGGAAAATTCAGTAAAAGTTTATAAAATGCATAAATATGTGCTTCAAGTATAAAGATATGCTGTTAGTATAATATGTTAGTCAAGGCATTCATAAAGTGGCTACAAAGAGTAAGTAATGAATAGCTTGTTCGTTGTTAAAAGAATGAACCTATTTAGCTGAAAGAATTTCAAATAAATACCTATTGCATGAAGGCAATACTGTTTGATATAAAGGAGCATGTTACAATGTTAGCCGAGGCGACAAATACGTAACATAAATGGGAAATGCTATTTGAATGCATCTCAAGACGGTGAGGTGAAGGCAAAGCTTCCATTATGTTGGTCCGTGTGCATCCGTGCAGTGTGCGGTCAACACACATCTCTGTACGACGAATAATACAGCTTGCAATTCTATGCCTACTAGAGAGTTACTAAAATAACAAAAGACTAGAGCCAAATAGTTAATAGTACTTGCTCGTTATTTTCCTCCATATAGAACAAATTTAATTCTTATTTCTTAAAACAAGATGGAACCACCGGCAGAGATCGAGAATTAACGAGTATTGTTTATAAACAAGCCGGTGTAAACAAAACGTCCGCAACAAACAAATCAGCGGGGAATCAACAACAGATTACCTGGTTAGCATAACGCCGCGGTTGCGTCTCAGAGGCTGTAATTATCATTCACCGGCGCTTCATTAATCAGACAAACAATAGGAGCTCCACTCATTACTGACACATAATTGATGGCGACGGGCTCGACGCCGGCAGGGGCGCTGAACCTGAGGCAACTATTCAAGATTGGGGTTTTAAGTGAAAGGAATCAGGTGTGATTTTCAACTGAGATTTTACAATTATTGTCTATATGTAGGAATATAATTATGTAGCGAACTGCCGTATGGCTTGTTTTAGTAGGAGGTACATATTCCTACAAACTAGTACAAACTATTCCTATATATTTTGTTGATAAGTAAGTAAAGTTTATTTTCTTGCTGTACCTACTGTGGTACAAAAGTCAAATAAGTAATATATTTTCGGAGAAAAGTCCTAAATCACTTTTGACATAAAACAATGTTTTGTACTGTTTCTGTCATGATGCGCAAAAACATTTAATATTTACGTTTACAAGCTCCGCCGCCAGACTGTTAGTAAAATAAAAAGGTTATTTTACATGGTCGATATTATTTTCGCTGACATGACGTGAACGTAAGTAGTTTAATGTTTTATTTGTTGTACGTGGATATTGGAAGGTTGGTCGCCCCTGCATCGGGGTTTCGTTTACGGCTGTTTGCGCGGGAGATCGAAGTCAGTCATCAAACATTAAGGTATACGAGGTAGATTCCCAATATACCATTACTAGTTTGGTATATTGGAGGCACTTGACATTCAAGTCAAGGAAAAACAGTGTGTAAAACTCAGCAGTGAGTGAAAAATACAAACTTTATTCTAAGAATTGCGTTGCGTCCCAGCCGCAAAATGACTAACTTTTTGCCAAACAAAGACAAATAAATAGTTTCTTACCCACAAGGTATACCTACAATGGCGCCTAACAGGCTGATACAAGTTACTTAGGCCCACACAAGACTTATATGCCTAACAATGTTTGTATTCTGCCTTCCAAATATATTCGGGAAACAGAGCCTTGTCCCTACAAACAAGCATCTACATTCCACAGCGCACAGTGTCGCTACCTACACTATTAATTGGTATTTGTAGGAGGCGGCCCGAGGACACGCTTTGTAGGCGAGCACTGTGTCGAACTGTGTCCGTTGTTGGAAAACATTGTGTGTACCTACTGTGTGCCCACTGGCCCATTGTACGGAACAAGATTGTTTTCCTTTATGAGGGAATGTTCAGTCCTTTGTTTTCGATGTGAAGGACGAATGGATGACAAGGCGGAAACTGTACGGTAGGCGTGTTAGTAGGCTAGGGTTTGTTGCTGAACGTTGTAAAGGTATTGTAAGCCAATCTGAGGGTTGAATGTGCGGTAGGGCATAAAATATGCTGATGTTGTAAACTAAATAGTTTGAAACAACATTTTCAAAGGTATGGAAGATAAGAGTGAGAGAGGTAAGGCTTTTATTATACAGAGACATCGTAACATGTAAGCTTATCCTTGTAAGTTGACTAGACATAGAAACATAATACGAAGCCCAATTATGTCCCAAATAATATCCATTTATCGTGTTGTATGGCTCAAACACTTCGCTCCTCCTGACAATCCCTCGATGTTCGCTAACGACGGCTCGGCTATCAAAGAGCACAACAAGAGCGTTGCCATGGCAACCTCCGGCGTATAATTAATGCCCGCCGGCGCCCGCCGATGAATTAAACAAAGCAACAATAAGGTCCTGCAGACAATACTCTTCTGATTTATAACGAACCAAGTTTGCTCGCGAAATGACGAACATTTTCCATAAATTTCGTTCTAAATGTAAACAAGGGTTCTAATTGACCGATTATATGATTACCTACCGATTCTGTGTAACTTTACACAAAGTGAAACGGTCGAATGTTAGGGTTCAGGAAAATAAGAGATAAAAGTGAAGAAAGAAAACGCCGGAAATGGGTTGAAAGGAGCGAACAGCGACAAATCGAAGCGAGCCCCGGCGGAAATGAAGCCAGACCTCAAACGACGGAACATATGTGTCAAGCGCCTTTATGTACTATATGTTACTACAGAACATATTAAACATCTCGTTAGCACAAATATAAAAAAGTAGGTGTATACATATTATGTGAAGCTGAAGTAGACAAATTATTAGTTTATTAGGCTGGGTACAAAATGGAAAGGACGCTTTGTATTGCTGTGTGTGTATGTTTTATATCTATTAATTAGGTACAGATTGATTTCCTTTTTAAGTTCCTTAAAAACCAGGCCAAGAAACTATATTGTGTGAAGTAAAAGGTCAACAGAATGTTTTACAGAACATGGTGTGCGGCGCGGTGGTAGGTCGGTGACGTCATCAAGTAATTAGTGATTACTATGCAAACAGACAGACGACGCTAATGCCAGGCTTCCGAGCTTTTATATAGTGCTGATGGAAGTGGGACACTTCGTGACAATTACTGGCGAGGGAAGACTTCTTTATAGATCCAGTCCGACGCTAACGAAGAAAATTATTCTCTGAAAATTGGATACTTGTATTTTTCGATATTTTATTTTGTATCTATCAAGTAAACACAATAGTACTTGTAAAAAAAAAACGTTCCCGATAGTCATGAATTACAAAACAAACAAAAACACTGCGACTTTGTAGCAGCCGGCAGATGGCGACACCATAAAATGCTCCTGAACTAAATAATGGCAATAAACCAGCTCAAGCGGAATGAATTCTAAACGCGGCGCCACTGGCCTGCCGGCCAGAGGGGGGTACGAGGGGGGAGCGGGGTAGGAGGGGTAATAATAAAAGTTGTAATTGTGACAAACAGACACCCGCAAGACCGGCCAACTAGCGCACTTCCTGTTTGAAGTTCCTCACAGTAATAAAAGTGGGAACTTTGTTAATGATTTAATGGCTTTTAAATGCCGTCGTAGAGTGCTCAGAATGAGTGCTCAGAATGAGTGCTCAAAGCTTGAGTGCTGGAGTTTTGAGGATTCATGATGTGGCTTTACTTTTGACGCTCCTTCCGATTTCGAAACTTTAGAATTTGATGTAGAAGCTTAATTTAATAATTTAGTTCGGGAATGAGCGTCCAAAGTAAGTTATGTTAAAAGACATGTTTAAATCGATGATCGTGTAGTTAAATTTAGTTACAAAACTTGTGCCAATTAGATAAAGAGTTTACAAAAAGCAGTAATTTTAAGTTATATTAGTATAGTAGGTATATATAAGTATAATAGGTATGTGATTTATGAAAATAAAAGTTTCAATTTTAAGAGATCATTATGTGAGCTGCAGTGCGTTTGCCATTATGATACGCTTTATCTTCAACATTCATATAGAAAAATAATATTTTAGCCACAATAATGATAGCTTTAATAAACTTGAAGGTTTTTTTCTTATGTTCATATAAAACGCGTCACAAAAATAGCACACACTGCCTAAAACCTTAAAATCTAAACTAAACCTAGGACAAACACGGACAAAAACGAACAAACAAGAAACAATCAACCATCAAAGCTACATACCTCTCTCTCTGGAACTTGAGTGAGTGTAGCCTCTGCGGGGACTTCTGGCGGAAGGTCCAAAGATGCAGCTGGTCGTCGGCCGTGACCGTGACGAGCGCACCCTCGTTGATGAGGAAGCGCGCGTGCAGCACCGCCTCGCCGCACTCGTGCCGCACGTGCGCGTCCACGCCCGGCCCGCCCAGGCTGTGCACGGCTCAGGAAAATATCGTATACGCTATGTATGGGATTATGATCTATATGTACTGGGTGATAGAGCTGTTAACAGTTCTTACGGTAAGTCAGAGTTGAAGTACTGACTGAAAAAATGTAGAAATCTGTCTTTTATTATAATAAAAGACAGATTTCTACATTTTTTTACAGTTACGCAGTCATGAGGAAATAAGTAGTTATGATTGTTATACATTATTTATGTAATGTAAAATTTAGCGTAAAGATAGATACGTTACGTGTCGTAACAAAGACTAAGTATAAAGATATAAGGTGGGAAGCACGAATACTTACAAGTTAATTGATCAGTTCTTACATTTCAATTAAAGATGAACTAAAAGTTAACTGTTTAAAAGTTAGCTGCTATGATCTATAATTTAGATTTAGTGAGTAGGCATAATTGAAGAATTGTTCAGCTGGCCTTAGCAAATAAAGAAGGGAGGCATTAGCTCAGCTAATAACCTTCAAGATAAAATATTCCATTATCTGAGCAACCAACTCGTTAAAGGCCAATATTTATTCAGTTTCAGAAAATAATCAGCTCCACCGGAGCCCACTTAAACTTTTATTCGAAAATGAATTTACATTTTAAAATTTGTACAAAAAATTGTGGTATGAATTATGTCGGGAAAATTGTCATCGCATAACCGCACAGGTAGTTGTTCAAATGTTCAGCGAACGTAGTCTGAAATTCAGGCACATTTGACTGTGCAGCGGCGGTAGGTTGGCGGCGGTGCGGTAAGTTACTGCGCGCTGGTGCTCAGTGGCGCGCGGCTACCGTATGCAGCCATTACCGTGAGGCTGCCGCGCTGCGAGACTGCCGTCATAGGAATACGAAGCGAAGTTAAACGTTCGCGCGGATTCAACGGAATTGTAAAAAGCTTTGGGTAAATGACAGTGGCTATTGTGATAAGCTTTCCGTGGGAAAATGGGTTATTCTATTGTAAATGAATGCATATTTCTATCTAACATGCACCTAGATGTAAAGTTTGTGTACTCTCTTTTAATTATTTATAACAACGAATTATCTATCAGTTGACTATATTTACTTAATTACAGCTACTACTTACATATTACTAATATACTGTCCAAGTGTTTGCTGAAACACTTGTGAAGATTAAGGTATGTATGAATTCTGTTTCAAAGTATCTACCTACTGTAATCCACCTAAATCCGAGCCCCATCCAAATATAATAGCATCTAAAAATAAAACGACGGCGCCATTTTACTTATTCTTGTCGCGCCTCCATAAAAAGGTAATTACACTTTCTTAATAAAGTTGAGCATAAATATAAAGCCAGGTATTGAACCTTTGTGTAAGCTTTGTTAAGCTTAATTTCAATACAAAGCCGTGGAGGGTAGCGTCGGGCGTTGCTAGGCAACGGGAGTAATTTACCTACCTACTAAGTACCTCCTGACGGAGGTAGGTACTGCTTTGTTTGAAGATCCGGGCTTTTAGGAAGATAGTTTGATAATGAGCGTTATCGATTAGGTATATGGAGGAAGAACACAAAAGACGGGAACTTTCATGTACGGCGTTGTGAAATTGAATAAGCTAAATACTAAGGCCGCCCGCACACGGACTGGTGGACAAATATGTTTTATAACTAAGTTTAAATAGGGTCTATGTTATTTTATCTTGGCTTATGTAAGTCAAAATTTTATCTTAGTTATTAATAGAAGTGATGTAACGTACCGTTTCCATACCAAACTAATTTTCTTTGTTTTAATCCTAGCTAGTAGGTATATTCCTATTCATAGGCATTTGTTTTTATAGGTATTAAGGTAATAAGCTTAGTGCTTACATTTTAATGACTGTAAACATTAGGTAGACCGTTATATCGACGGCATTGGAACGATTAACATTTTATGAAACTGTAAAATGTAATGTACTTAAACCAAAGTGTGTAATATTACTTACGAAGCATTTACATAGTATACACATAGTATGTTGTTATAGGCATTCAATATACTCATACCTACACTAAACGTGACGCTACTTCTTAACTAGATATTATATATACATTTACGAAAAATACCTAGTAGGTAATAAACAGAAGTAGTAATTAATAGATTTATTTACTAATTCGATTCCTTACTTTAACGGATCCATTTTTTAGATTTTTTCTCACATAGCCAGAGACTATTCCCAGTTGTCTTCAAGGTTATTAATGTTTGCAGTCACCGAAACAGAACAAATGTTCGTCGCATCAACGTCATCGTGAGAAAGTTGGTGTCATGTCATATCTTATCACTTGATAGAAACTCGTGAGTTTGTTTGATAATTATTAATGGAGGTTCCTAATATATTGTTATATAAAGTATATATTTATATTATTACAATAACTTTAAGATTCAAGTAAATATTTAACATTTTAAAAATAGATTTATTTTCCAGACGTTTTGTCGCCTTTGCATGTGTCCTACCACGATAATGCCGAAAAAGATATAAGTATTAATAGAGAGTTTTAAACGCATATATTGTTTAGTTCCTATCTTTGTAGGTTACCATAGAACTCGGCGGGCATTATCATCGTACATCCTCATATTAAGGAAGGCGTCCGCTTGCTACGAGGAGGCGCGGTTTGTGTTTATTTTAATTAGCCCAAATGGATCCTCTGCAATGTTAATTATGTAATTATTTCAGCGTTTGATAAATATCTGTGGAGCAGGCACTACAGTCTTAATGTCTCTTGTATAATTACCGCCGCGGCTTTATTTTAGAATACTTACCGGTAATTAACAAAATAATGAGAGCGGTCCTCCTCTTTGCGCTAATTAAGATCATTAACTTTGAGATAACCCTTGTTTATATTTAAATTCAGTATAATAACATTTTTGTATGCGGATGATGAGGAGAAAGGCGAGTTTTGTTACTTTTAATGTTAACATCATGTATTCACATGTGCCTAATTAAATTTTAACGTTCACGCAGACCGTGGTCCTAGCGCCCCGGTTAGGCCTTTTAGAGGTAAAATTTTCAGAGTTGGGAAACTCTTGTCGTATATATACTGGTTTATATATATTATAACGTCGACTGACAGTATCGCTATTTATAACCTGAGGGTTGCGCGGGATATGTACTAAACAATACTTTTTATTAGCTTTACGAAACTCACAGGTGCTCATAACGTTTTGCAATATTTTATGAAGTAAGTTTTGAGCTACAAGTAAGACACGACCAATAGTATTATACATAATGTATAACTTTACTATACCTTCAAAAGAAAGTACTTTCTATGGCAAATAATGTCGTTTCCTTTTATTACAGGCCACTTGATATCCAAAGTGAAACGGATCAAAGCAATCACATTTATCATCGTTATATAAAGACGTATTACGGACTCTATTCAATATTTAATTCAGAGCGGAGTAGTGGAGCACTTATAACAATGTTCCTTTACCTGATGATTGAGGTCGATCTCTTCCCTTACGCATGGAGCTCAGATCCTTCGCCGATTCAATATAAAAAAGGTCAAAAGTAATTTAATAAATGGGAAATAGAATCTCGGAGATCCCTATGTAAATGTGTGAGTCAATTGTGCAGTTATCGGATCATCGAAGGAAGGGATTACATGTTATTGAGAATATTCCTGCTTTGCAATTGAATTACTTGTGCTTATAAGTCTGAACAAACGGGTTAAATGGGATCGATTGGGTATCAATTGGACATAAAGCAACATACAATTGTATTGGCTTTTGAATAATACTTAAAAAAACCTTCCAAATTGTGTTAAACCTAGCTTACAGAGGACACATTTTTTCCAATTTTAACCAATATCTTTTCTTGTCATAAATTGTGCTAACTCCAAGCAATAAACGTAACAATTCAATATAAGTCTTAGCAGATGTGTCGCGCCTACATCAAAGGGCTTTGTCGACCTATTGTCAATTTGTCGATACGGATCCCAAATCAACTTGAAAGAAGCGCCTCTAGTACAATCTTATATACCTATTTTAACATCCGTTTATTGCAAGATTGATTTGGTTTCTAAAAACCTTTTCATTGATGTGGGTGTGAGAACAGTCGTGTGTCGGCTATCGGCGAGACATTAATGTTGACAGAGGACGTTCCCTTTGTCAACACGCTGCTGTCGAGTGTCAATATATTGCCAGCTGTGTCTTCTAAACATCTATGTAAAGTGCTAAACGATATAAATAAGAAGATGAAACTTTAACCATGTAATATGGATTCTCTTCATTAGCTACATTACTTAACTGGCAACATTAGCACATAGCTACATAATAAAGCTACCTGATATGATTTAAAATAATCTTTAATGTCAATTCTAGCTACAGGTTTTTACTTACAGGTTAGACCTACGAGGAGTAGTCGCTAGAATGACACATATAACATTCAATTAAGTGCCCTTAATGTATTAACATGACTCCCCGAGGTCCTCATATACGCAAAGACTAATGATAATAGTAGGCGGGTTCGAGAAGATTGGACAATTCAATCAAGATGGGATAAAAAGGCTTTGATATTATTTAAATGGCCTCTCTTAATATAATGGGGCTATTTTCTCATCGGAACGCGATGGCAGATCCAATTTTGCTACTTAGTAACGACGCAATTTATTCAGAAAAAGAAAATATATACATATTTTGGTTGATTTGCGTCTATCGCTTGAAAGAACAAACAAAAGTTGTCGCTCCGAAGACGAACATAAACTTGTATTAGCGCTCACCCTTGACCGCGTCCTAACTTTTATTACAATTCATGGGTTACGGAGCAAACTTTTTGATATATTGCCAAAAAAGAAAATTATACTTTCATTGAGTTTGTCCCGTAGACACGAGTTGTTACCGGGACCTTGTTTTTGCTTTAATTAAAAAGTAATTTGCCGGCGAGACGCCCCCGGTACAGGCGGTTAGGACCGCTACAGACCGGATCCCTTCCGATAATATAGTCAAGCGTTGCCAACATAACGCTATTAAAGTTTTGTTTTAGTTGTGAAGTTCGTTAATTACTGCCACTCTAGTTTGTAACTTTTTTAATTAATGCACTAGTTTCTCTATCGAGGAAACTGTGAGCTGTAGTCATATAATTGGTTGTAATTATAAAAGTTGTTTTTGTGAGTTGAAGTGTCGTTGGAAAGCTTTTAAAAATATGTTACACGAAAAGCTTGTGGGATTCGTACAAGTCGTGCAGACTTAATAGAGTTTTGCAAATTGGACATTCTCAGTAGTAGGTGCTTGGAGCGGCGCCAAGCGAGTGGTAATGGCCGCCGCCTATCTGCCTCACGCCGACACTCCTCGGCTTTCCTTAATAAGTCTCTCTCTACAATAGAACTACAGCAGGCTCTGATAGACATTCGCAGTGATTAGATTTTACACATTTCCCTGTTAAAAACATTTCAGTTCAAAGAACACAACATAAAGTCATTCATCCCTCTCGGTAGTAAACGGGACGAGCACTAAAAATATTGTTTTCTTCGCCATTTCCCGCACATTTATTTTACGACGCTTACATAAAAGGCGGCCTGCTGTGAAATTTCATTAAAATCGGTAATAGACTGTGACAATACCGCGCCGAACACAAAGAATATAATATTTATATATTTACGGAACTTTATTTAGAGTTTGAAATATTTGATATTTTTAATATAAAAAGCAAAGGCGAGTGGTCCTCGGTACTCAAATAAAATCTTGATTCGGGGAAAAAATATATCGTTCGGAGCCTCAGAGGATTAATTACACAGCGATATTAAAGATGGAGGCACACAGCCTGGCGGGAAAACGAGCTTCAAAGAATAAAATTAAATACATTTGACATTATTTGATTTAGGTTACCTCGAGATTTTGACGTGGATTTCTTTGGCGCAAGGTTAGAGACTACACTAGTACGTTGCTAGTATATTAATAACGCAATAAAAAGGAAGTTTGAAGCATTATTGTTATGGTTTGTTTGTAACTAAGTAAAAAGGAAAATGCCAAGTAAAAAGTTACCAGACCTAGAAGTCTGAAATAGAATAACGTAAAAGGAATTTATTATAAACGCAATACATTCTAGAACATGACTATGATTATGCAATTTCTAAGATTCGGAACATGTAACAGTCTGCAGGAAGTCGCAGGTTTAAATGAATTCTCTAACAGGAAATAAACGACGAACTATAACCCGAGCATTTTGTAATATCCACGTAAACAGTCTGAGTATGAACGGTGAGCGAGTCGTAACTTGTTGATATATAGCACACTTGTAGATCACTCCACAAGTGATCGCTGCTATTTTGATACTTCTTCCGCAGGAAATCTAATGGCGACTGTATGCTGCTGGCGAGCTGCCAGGGTTACACTATTTTATTGGTGCTGTGATTGAACAACTTAATTATAGTTCCTTGAGTTAAATACGTGTAGCTTTCACACAAATGTTTATGTGATCCCTAAACGTCACTGATCAACTTGTGTTACGTGACTGTGCGACTAATATGTAACGTTGAAAAATGCGTTAGTTTCATTATTTCAAATAAGATTAACATTAAATCTGATGGAGGTCTTTTAAACATGGGATCGAAATATGTTTGATTTGTTGACGACAGTTTTCCTCGTCTAAAGCTGTACTAATCTATATGAACATCATTCTCTTCCCTTCATTCCATTTATAGGTCAGAGTCGTGTCTTCTTATTCTATTCATTTCTATTAGCGGTCATCCTCGGCTTACGTACTACACCTTTTGTACTAAAGTAAATTCATGAAACATTATTGTTGGTTCGCTTTGTATGATTTGTTTAGCAGTTGCTCTAGCCAAGTGTGGCTCGGTGTTGGCAGTTGTCCAACATGTGAGCATCTTGGAGCCAAGTGTGTCCCAGCAGCTGTGGCGGCTGCCAGGTGCCTGCAGTCCTCGTTATTGTGTATTGTATATTGGAAGCCTTAGAACAAGTTTGGCTCGGGTTTGACGTATTGTAAGTTACTTATTGTTTCGTAAACGTGGGGTGAAGACAGCGGGCCATTTTAAGTAATTTAATATATGAAATACAAATAGAATTTGTCTTACGGTAACCACTTAAACTGGTTTGTTAAGATTCTCAGTTGAGTAAGCAAAGATTACAGCCTATTCTAACTATGTAACATGAAATTCTTGTAGTTTTTGACATTACAAACGAACAGAATAAAAGTTAGTAACAAGTCTTACACAACAATCCAGCAGGCTCACGTCCTACCGAGGTCAGGCCTTACCCAGGCTTCCTGTGTCCCGGATCGTAATACCCTATTAACACTATTCAGCCTACTGCACACGTGCCAGATAATACAGCAGCCGGGAAGGCGCCGGACGTCCGTCTCCGAGCCGCATCCGGGCCGCATCCGTGCCGTGTCCGGTGAGCGCGCGGCTACGTTAGGCTCCAATCATTTTTTCATGAAACCTCTTTATATGTTAGCCGAAGGTGTTTTATTGAGGTTCGAAGATAAATTCGATATGAATTTTGAGTAGATCTCGCATGGGTAAATAAGTTATGTAATACGTGTGGGTATAAAATAGAGTGAAATAAAATTCGTGGAAGGGATGAATATATGAGTGAATCAAAAGAGACCCTTTAAAAAAACAATATCTGAATATAGAGGCTTTCTTTATTATTTTTACTAAAGTCCACTTGGATTATATTATTATCTTTAATTAAAGCTACTTATGCCTATTATACATTAAAGATTTCATGGAAAGTCCTTCTCAGTATTCATCATGTAAAACTTTATTTAGAACATATTTTTCTTAGATATTTTCTCGAGTGGAATTTTCAAAGGAATATGTAGTTTTGTTGAATTTGAATACATTTGCGTGGGAAGCGCTCGTCGGGAAGAAAGGCGGGAAATTTCAGACGAGCTCACTGCATCAGCGATATTATTCTAACTGAATAAATTAAACTGCTTCGTTGGCCTAGTGGCGCTAAGCGCAACTGCTACGCTAGAGGTCTTGGGGTCGATTCCCAAGTCGACCAAGGTGTTTTTGGGTTTTTCTATGAAATTCTCAGTAGCAGGTCGGAGTTTGGATTTGTGCCCGGTTAGTGGCAATAGGCTCGCCCCCTATTACATGGGACCTAAACATACCGGCGAACTGTGGGTGTACATTAGTACACCTCTGCCTAACCCTTCGACGATACGGGCGTGATGGTATGTATATATAATAAATTACAGCAGAGTTTACTTAACTGTTGTAAAACTATCACAGGTTAGTGTAAAATTAGTTTAATGAATATTATCTTTAGTTGAAATTAAGTTTGGGAACTTCTGCTAGTTATTGAAATTAGTTCTGTGGTAATAGAATAAGTTTAAATAGTAAGTTAAAATAAAAGTGTGTGGTTATTACTTTTTATGTATCGTGAATCATTTACAATTTCCCAGAGGCGAAAGAATTAATAGGTTTCATATTATGGAATGGATATGATAGGAACAAATTTAAAAGTAAATTACATAAATAACTACCACAAAACTGTACAAATGGTCCCGATACCCCAAAACTAAAGCCTACTGACCTAAAACATGTAACCGTTGCACCGAAGAGTCATCGCATCAAACCACCGCACCGGCCCGTACCGGCTACATAAATTTAATGGCGCCCAATCCGCGTGAATTTAATTAAATCGCGAACCTGCCGAAATGCTCTGTGGAATTATAAGTCCCTCGCAAATAGGGCTCTAATAGAGCAGGGTTGAGCGGGTTGAGTCGCGGGGTACAGCGGGTTGAGTCGAGGGGGCGAGTGAGGGTTAAATTGCGGTCAGTCGGGGATTAGCAGAAAGTGTTCCGCGGACTGTTTAACTGTGAAGGGATAAGAATGGGATGGGATTGCTTGTGGAGGTTGTTTGTGAAAAGTGCTTCGTTAACTCTCTTGTGAGGAGCTGGTGATAACTAGCTGTGTGTGGCTTTTATTTTCTAAAGGGAAATCCCTTATGAATACATTTACAAACCACGGTTTACGTTAAAGAAAAGTAACGGGATACAACTATACAACAATGAGATAGATTTATAACACGAAAATATGCCAACTCATCCACTTATACGATTTAAGGGCTTATATCAACAAATATGAGCAGTTAATATTTAATCCCGCCCAAGTGACGGCATTTGGTCGTAAAATTATTAACATTATGCCATAACCTCCTTTATATTTCACAGAAGGCGACTAATGGAAAATCTTAACGGCATATAATTATGTGTCATAAACAGTACCTATGGGTTACCAATCACTTGTGCGGATTAATTCAAACCAAAATATGGGCAAAATGTGTATTTCCGACTGTACTTTTGCATCTTGGTAGTTTAATTAAAGTTGGGAGTATGTTTTCTAAAGATCCCAAATACAATCTGAAAGTAGCAAATTCCGATAAACATCATAAATATCAAATGTCTTCGAACTTTGATACTCTACACTTTAATTGTCCCGTCAGAAACTCGATCCCATTGAAAACGAGAAGTGGATCACTCTAACCCTCTTAAATCTCTACAAAGACAGCGGATATAACCGGTCTGTACCGGATCGAGCCGGTTCCAGCCGGTTCAGGCCGGTTCCAGCCGGCGCGGACCGCCAAACATTTCGCCACTCGACTTATAAAAGGCTTTCAAGAAACCAGCGCTTGTTTGGTGAGCGCTTAAAGCGGCCTCCATGCTATCGACTCTTTTTTGTTTCGGTTCTTTTGAAGATTCCGTTATAGAGATGAGGTTTAAGAGGAGTTTATATTCTTATATAGGTCTTCTCCACAGCCAGAGCACTTAGGAAGCGGTGAAGGGTGGGCGAATTGGGATCGGTTCATTTCTGGCGGAGGCGCGTCGCGTGTCGGTTGTGTGGCGCCGGGGCGGGCGGATGCGTGGTGGGGCATTCAACCTTTCTCACTGAATCGACGATGCTTTTGTGCGTCAGGTGTGAGGGGTTGGGTGTCTCATTGCGTGTTTGTCTGTCCTGGCGCTGCGCGGCCGATGATGCGCGGTGCGTCTTCCGCCGGAAATGAACCGATCCTTAGGGTGCTGTCGTTTTTATTTTTATATTGTGTTGACGTTGATAAGCGCTACTTTGTAGCCTAAGTCAAATAAAGAATTTTGAATTTGAATTTGAATTTATGTTTCCATGAAAACTTGATAGAGAATCGTGATACAAAAAGTATCTAGTGTCATTTCAGTCTCATTTCTTTATTTACCACTAAAAATGTTTAAACGTACGCTAAAAACAAGTTACCTACCTGCAATATTTGTCATTAAAAAATAAAAACCAAATACCTAACCCATTTGGCCAACATTCATATTCAAACTAAAAATCTAACTGCCATTCCCACTAGCCGATAAACTGAACCAATCGCATTACACACTGTCCTACTGAAAACAAAAAACCTCCATTCCTCGTATTGCCAATAGCTCGCTTCGATAAAATTGTATTCAAAGTTTAAAGCGCTATCGTATCGATGCGGGTCAAACTATCCTCCGTACCAATGTAAACACATTTTTATTACAAAGCGATAACGTCCAGTGTTTACGTATTTATGAGGGCGGCCGTACTGAAGGGCTCGTCAATACCGTGATGCTGACCGCACATGATAAGAGTAATCCGATCAGTGACGTCACGGATGCTGGAGCCTGGAGCTCGCAGGGAAGGAGACAATTGAATTTGTGATGAGGCGAGGAGCGGTGGACATCGGAGGTAATGACACCTCGGTGATATCATAACGCTGTTACCCTATTAACACTGACACTGAAGTCAAAAAATCAAAATCAAAATATTTTTATTTCAAGTAGGCCTTTTTAAGCTCTTTTAAAACGTTAAATTACTGACTCTAGTTGCAGGTTCCAAAATGTCATTCCAATGGAGAAGAACCGGCAAGAAACTCCATAGGTTACTCTTTTAAAAAAAAGGTTAACATCAATGTAACAAATACAATTATATATAAAAAAATATACAAATATGCGACAACAGCGTAAATCTTTACAGTTAGAAGTCTTCTACACTCATGTATCTATCTATAAGATAGTGCATGTTGAAGTTTGGATATAGAAGGATATCTTCGAGATATCTTGTACGACTTTAAAAGACTTAAAAGATAATAACGTTACAGATTAAATAAATAAGGTCCGTTTTATATTTGATCGATGTAAATGCTTGCAAAGCCGGGAACATAAATTGGTGGCAAGTTCATAATCAGATAGTTTGTTCCTTGACAATATGCTATCCTGAATAAATAATTAAATTAAATTATTTATTCGGGATAGCATATTGTTTATTATTAATTTCAAATGTTTAAACCACATAATAATCTTATTTTCTGACTTTCAATCTACAGCGATTTATCCTAAGCCTAATATTAATTAAATTTACACTATGGAGAAACTCACTTAAGATCTCAAATCACTACCCAAACCTACTACACAGCGGTCAGCTGGTTAATGATTTAAATCTGGCGATAGTCGGTGCAGCTGACACAGTAGGTATACAAACAGGTATTGATAAGCAACATTGTAAGCACTTGGCGACAGCTGATGTACCTACGATACTTGGTGGAGACGAGTAGAGAGTTCACGGTCATTGCGGGTAAGGGGGTAGGGGGTAGAGGGGGAGGGGGAGGGTAAGTGATATGCGACGTCAACATACTAGGTAGGCGTCACAGTACAGCAATAGAACCGTGTTATAGAAACAGATTAAGAATTTTGGAAGTCACATAGGTCAAAGAAGATTTCAGTCACATTTTGTGTTGTTTGCAGCGAGAGCTACAGATTTGTACAATATTAGTTAATAGTCGATAGGTGTTTATGGGAAAAGAATAGAATTCAAGAAAAAAACGGAATGAAGAACTATTTATCTAATTTCACTACAAAAGAGTAGTATTGTTTGAAAATTGTATGATGGATGGAAGATGAAGTAGAGATTATTGGTATTTAATCATTTTTTAAATTAAAACAATGAGGCAAGAGTGATAGTGTTTACTATAGGTATAAATATGACGTGAGCAATATCTCACGAAATGTAAACAATGTTGCATACTTTCATATTTTTCATATCTCACGAAATGTAAACAATTGGGAAGATAGCAATTGTTGCTATCGGCCCCCGCATGTTAATCTGTACTGACCTTTAGATAGGTACCGACACATTTCACCTAATTAAAAAGTAACTAATGATGTTATTGTTTTTTTTCAAGGGTATATAACAATATGTTAACTGTCCAAAATGTATAACAGGATTACCAGTTAATTGTTCTTCCTTACCATATAACTGTATGCGGTATTACAGCCATGTTAACTAGTAATTGAAAAGGATACATTCTGAGGTTGCCGCCTTTGTCGCCGATGGCGAGCAGCTTCTGTATGGGGTCCCATGCCAGCGCCGTCGGCGAGAACGGGAACCCGTGCCGGAATGTCTGCGGACAACGAAATATATGGTTGTAGAAACAGATCAAAAAAGTTTCAAAGATTAAAAAAATGCATTTGCAGATATGATGCGAACGAAATAAATAAATAACTTACAAATTCAAAGACAAAACGCCAACGCATAATATTATACAGAAAAAAAAAGAAACAAATTCCGTAGCAAATATTTAAATTCCGAACGCTAAGTGAGAATTGGGTTCGAAATGTTCGCATCCCGCCCGCGCCGCCATATTACCTAAATAAATATTGGATACAGTTTCATTATGTTTATTTATATTCGTCTGAAACGCTTCCACGCCTTAGAGGATTAGCGAATTGAGGTGAAATTTTGCGCTTAGGTATCTTAAAATAAAATGAAGGGTGAGCCACTTTCACGTCGGGTAAACATCGCTCCCGAGGGTACAGGATAATCGTAACAAGGCAAAATTGATCATTTAAAAACCTGCGCCGAAATAAACCCTTGATAAAAACGAAATTGTGCCATGCCTGATTTATGGCGGGCGCTGTAATAAGGAAATGAGATAAAAATCAAGAGTGTATTACATACTTATTTTATCAGGTACAAGAATTTTAAGAATTCAAACGTGATACGATTTTATAAGGTTATACTTATGCTACGAAAATGTCTTCTAGATATACATGCAGTTAAACACACTCATTGAATGTTTTTTAGACATATGTTTTTACTATATCTCAGCTTCCTCTATAAAAAACAACATTACAAAACATCTAACAACAAAACAGATCTCCAAAAATTCCATCTTTTATTCTCAAAGTTCAAAGTATAACCTGTACATGAGCGCATGTTATTAATACCACGCCGGCGCGGCGGCAGCATGGCAGCCAGGTGATAAGCATTGATAACACGATGTCGATTGTTTCGCGAAGCTGTACAGCTAAACAAAAATTTAAAGCAGTTTGATTTGTTCCCTAGTAATAAGATTTATAATTTAGTATTGATGAAACTTTCTAAATTACGACACACTCACACACCGCTATCTCCGCAGTCCGCCAGGAGCGGCCGCGGTCATGGGGTGACATTGCTTGTCATAATGACATTAAAACAATAACGTACACTGATTGTTTATATTTGTAGGCGCTTCGCTATTTCTAGTGTTAAGAAACGTGAAAAGGAACTGCTGAAACATGACAAGCGGGTTGACGTTTCTTGACACTGACGCAACTCCGGGCTCTTTTGCTCGCGGCCGTCGGATGAAGAGGAATCTGGTGGCTCCGCATTGAAGCAAAACGTGTTCGGTGGAGTGTCGCTGTTCTTAATTCTCCTCGCCCGCATACCCACGATAGCTCGGCAATCGCAATGAACGATGATGATAACCAAGTTTCTACATATTCGTCTGATATTGTTGACTTATTAAAAAATAATCACCGATTGACCATTTATATATCTCATCTAATGTGATCTTAATATCTGATGCGATACCGGCCCTCAAAATAGACTTCCAGATGATGAGTGGACCAGAGAAAAAGATGGAAATGTTGTTTTATCTAAAATAACCATAATATTGCGATTATTATGGTCATTTGAGATTAAAACCTTATCAAATAATACCCTTAATAAAGTTTATGATATTTCCCAGGGGTGTTAGACCCTGCAAATGATCTGCCCACATCCAACAAAAGGGATAACAACACAACACGCTATGGACGGCCATAATAAACCGTTGACAATGATTTAAATGCGTCGGGACGAGGTGATTACTGCTTGATCCTTTCGTTACCATGGTAACGGTCTGCGGGGAGGCTCATCGACAGCTGACAATAATTTGTAAGCTGTTGACGTGAATTTACAAATGATAAGGGAGATGCTTGTAGCAATAAAGAATTTAAATGGCGCGGCTTGACAAACGGAATATTATTATTATAAATGAGCTATGTATTTAAAAGTTGATATGATGATACTCTTGTATCATGACTTTATGCTAAGAAAATACCATCCAAACTTAAATTATAACTTACAAAATACAAAACAGAAAATAAATAGACAAATCTGGCAACTGATTTATCAGTTACGGATTTATTGTTACCTGAATATATTTTTTTTTCTATAGGTATAATTTTACCATAAAATCAATCCAAAGAAGAAAAATCCTTATTGCTAACCAATGGGCCAATCGTTATATTTATATCGGTAGACAATAATAAATAATGTATGAGGATATTTTATGTGGCATCCTTCTCAGCTCAATATGTATAGGTTCACGCCCCACTTGGCATGTAAGCAGGAACTACCAGTCTTGTGGCCCCATATATTCAGGGTACCGTGGAACTTACAACAGTCTTCATAATGAAGTGCGAAAAATGACCTTAGTCCTTTGACATAGAGGCGGTATTATAGTAAAGTGTTATTACTAATGACCGGTCAACTGTAGAGCTATGTCGGTATATTTTGGAAGTCGTTTTCCACGTCCAACTATGAAAGAACGGAAACATGTACTTCCGCCGTCATAAAAAGTGTTCGTTGTATAGTAGATGGTTATAGAAGACTAACAGGAATTCAGGGCCTTTACACAGAATGCACAAACACTGTTTCGGAATGTTTATTTGCGGCATATAAGACACTATTTATTCCAAATAATATATAAAAAACATGTTATTGTGATAGCAGCGCGAACTCTAATAAAAGTTCAGAATGTACACAACAAAAACAAAAGTCTAAATCTAAATAACACCAACCAAATCCCGATGTCAGATGAAAAATACAAATTACACTTATCACGTGCGATATCTCACATCTGCGAGATAAAGCACCTGTTTTACTGCAAATGAAGGTAATACCAGCGAGGTTGTACTACAGCCTGCCACGTGTGAGTAGCTTCGAGAGGGGTCCCGAGCCACTGGAACTTACCTCGCGCCGCCGGTAAGGGCATCGGTGCAGCGAGAGGTTATCTCCCCAAATACAACAACAATGATAATGACGTGTAAACAGATAGTGGTGAAATAAGACGAGATGCCAGTATAAAAGGGGATGCTGGGAGTGGTCAGGCACAGTCGTGGTGTGGTAGCAAACATGAGGGTACTAGTTCTTGTGGCCTCACTGGCCCTAGCGGCGGCCTCCGTCGTCAAAGATGACACCACCGTGGTCATCGGGAAAGACAACATGGGTAAGTCCAAATCAACAATTTCTTTATTAGCTGAATACTCAAAAGCAACTTAAATTTAAGTGGCTTTTTAGTTTCCTGCTATCTCTGTCACTTTAATATATAAAGATGAGACACGCAAACATTTAACGGTGTCTCAAAGTTAAGCTTAGATTACTACTACTTGGTGCTGTCCTTTCTAAGGGCACAGACCTCCTCACCTTTCTTTCACTTGTCTCCTTTACCTAACTTAAACTTTGCCTGTAATGTATTTCTATTTCGTCGAATCCAATTTTGCGAAGAGTTTCAACTCTAGGGAATGATGCAAGGCTAATATTTGATTGAGAAAAGTATTGGATTTTTACGATAATATTTTGTTCTGAATGAAACGTTTACATTTGGAATAACATAATGCTGAGAAGGTAATTTTCAAATGTGAGAACATTTGAAAATTACCTTCTCAGCCTTCAATGTCTGCTGAGTTATTTTATTTTAGTCTTTTTTTGTTATTTACTTCAACCGATAACGAATGTTATTATGTAATTTACAATTCTTTGAACATTCGCCAAATTACCGTCAAATATAAACAAAAATATAATCTTAGTAATAATGTAATAAACAAGGTTGCTAACAATATGTAATTTTGAAGTCTTACTGACATACTAATTATTTTAATATGTGCAGTGACTATGGATATCAAAATGAAGGAGCTTTGCATCCTGAAGCTCCTGAACCACATCCTGCAGCCGACCATGTACGAAGACATCAGGGAGGTCGCCCGCGAGTGGGTCATCGAGGAAAACATGGACAAATACCTGGTAAGATATTCCAAAAAAAAAACCATACGTTCAGGGACGTATTAACACTTTAAGGGCAATTTAGTAAACAACTTTTGTTACTTTGCAGAAAACCGACGTCGTAAAGAAGTTCATCGACACCTTTAAGATGGGCATGCTCCCGCGCGGCGAGGTGTTCGTCCACACCAACGAGCTGCACGTCGAGCAGGCCGTCAAGGTCTTTAAGATCATGTACTTCGCCAAGGACTTCGACGTGTTCATCAGGACCGCTTGCTGGCTGAGGGAACGCATCAACGGAGGCATGTTCGTGTACGCCCTCACAGCGTGCGTGTTCCACAGGACCGACTGCCGCGGCATCACCCTGCCCGCTCCTTACGAAATCTACCCCTACGTGTTCGTTGACAGCCACATCATCAACAAGGCTTTCATGATGAAGATGACCAAGGCGGCCACTGACCCCGTAATGATGGACTACTACGGCATCAGGGTGACTGACAAGAACCTGGTCGTCATTGACTGGCGCAAGGGAGTCAGACGCACCCTCTCAGAGCACGACCGCATTTCCTACTTCACCGAAGATATCGACCTCAACACTTACATGTACTACCTGCACATGAGCTACCCCTTCTGGATGACCGACGATATGTACACCGTCAACAAGGAGCGTCGCGGAGAGATCATGGCGTACGCGTACACGCAGTTGCTAGCCAGGCTCAGACTGGAGCGCCTCAGCCACGAGATGTGCGACATCAAGTCCATCATGTGGAACGAGCCCCTCAGGACCGGCTACTGGCCCAAGATCCGCCTCCACACCGGAGACGAGATGCCCGTGCGCAGCAACAACATGATCATCATGACCAAGGAGAACGTTAAGGTTAAGCGTATGTTGGATGACGTTGAGAGGATGCTCCGCGACGGAATCCTTACTGGCAAAATTGAACGCGTAAGTAACATAAACACTCCAAACATAGTTTTTATTACTGTTCCTATTATTTTAATAAATAATGCTTAATAATATTATTCTCTATAGCGTGACGGAACAATCATCAACCTGAAGAAGGCTGAAGACGTTGAGCACCTGGCTAGGCTGCTGCTCGGAGGTATGGGACTCGTCGGCGACGACGCTAAGTTCATGCACATGATGCATCTCATGAAGAGAATGCTTTCCTACAACGTGTACAACTTTGACAAGTAAGTAGAGACAAAATACGAATTTTATAAAGGATACCAGTTTTTTAATCATGTAAACCATTACAGGCACGTCAATTATTGTCATAATGCCTTCGTTAGAATGACTTTAGCTATATTAATGTTTCTTTATACAGATACACATACGTGCCTACCGCCCTGGACATGTACTCCACATGCCTGCGCGACCCCGTGTTCTGGAGGCTGATGAAGCGCGTCACTGACACCTTCTTCCTCTTCAAGAAAATGTTGCCTAAATATACCCGCGAGGACTTCGACTTCCCCGGAGTTAAGATCGACAAGTTCACCACCGACAAGCTAGTCACCTTCATCGATGAATACGACATGGACATCACCAACGCTATGTACCTCGACGAGGTTGAGATGAAGAAGAAGCGCTCCGACATGACCATGGTTGCCCGCATGCGCCGCCTCAACCACCACCCCTTCAAGGTCACCGTTGACATTACCTCAGACAAGACTGTCGACTGTGTTGTCCGCATTTTCATCGGTCCTAAATTCGACTGCCTCGGCCGCCTCATGAGCGTCAACGACAAGCGCCTTGACATGGTTGAAATGGACACCTTCTTGTACAAACTGGAGACCGGAAAGAACACCATCGTGCGCAACTCCCTGGAGATGCACGGCGTCATCGAGCAGAGACCGTGGACCCGCCGCATCCTCGACAACATGATCGGCACAGTTGGAACTATCAGCAAGACCGTCGACGTCGAGAGCTGGTGGTACAAGAGCCGTATCGGCTACCCGCACAGGCTGCTCCTGCCTCTGGGTCGTCGCGGTGGTATGCACATGCAGATGTACGTCATCGTCACCCCCGTCAAGACCAACCTGCTGCTCCCCAACCTGGACATGACCGTCATGAAGGAACGCAAGACTTGTCGCTGGAGCGTGTGTTTCGACACGATGCCGCTCGGCTTCCCCTTCGACAGGAAGATCGACATGACCCACTTCTTCACCCACAACATGAAGTTCACCGACGTAATGATCTTCAGGAAGGACCTGTCGATGTCCAACACCATCAAGGACGTAGACATGTCCGACATGATGATGAAGAAGGACGACCTCACCTACCTGGACAGCGACATGCTCGTCAGGTGGTCCTACAAGGACGTCATGATGATGAGCAAAGACGACATGATGAGGATGTAAGATTTTATCATTAATGATTTTCCGAGAATAATATACTAAAATAAATAGCACTATATAAATGTACCATGCCGTTTCAATTAATTATTTGTTATGTACACCCACCCTACCCTCGCAGGACCACAATTTATTTTTAACACATCCCAGTTTGAGCACAAGCTTCGCTGCAGTTAATGGTTCCTCTAAAATTCATCTCCCTCGTTCGTGGAGCACAAAATAAAATAAAATAGAAACACCAAATTTCAATTAACTTCTTCGTGAGGCGGGGAAACTTGGGCAACTAACAAGATTTTGTATTTAAGCTTGGAGGAAAATAAAGGTCTTTTTTTTGTTTTTTATTAAAACTTTCGGTCTAATTGGTAGGTATTTCATAAATATTTTGTAACTCGGTAATAGGCCTGAAAACAAATCGGCAAGGGACCGGGCCAAGTCTCGAAGTGTGTCCTAAATAAACAAACAAAGTTAGAGCAAACATTTTGAGTCCCTTTGAACCCGGACCCTTTGAGGCGGCCTTTTCTTATTTCACATTTATGTTGGAAGCCGAAGGCGTGGAAATAACTGGAACTAGCTATTTTAGGTTCCAAGCCGACGTCAAGATAAACGGTCCTGTTTAATTAGACAAAGGCCTGCTCTAAACAACATTTAACAGACGAGGCCTTTACTTAACATTTATTAGCATCAAAAACAGCTGAAATACAAATTAAATTAATTTTCATAACAGAGTTTACTTAAGATTTTTATATAATAATTGTCGACATTTAATCGCCTTGGAACACAATTTAATTTCTCGAACAAAAAATTGTGTCAGATGTCAAGCGAGTCGACGTTTCAATTTATTCCAGTCCAACAAGTAAAGATCCTATTTCAGACGTTTATAGAAAAGAATCCATTTTCCATTGGAATCATGAAAAGGTTTCAAAGAGGTTTTAATTTATTCCAATTAGAGCCGAGTGAAACGAAGCCGGCCACAGGGGGGTTTGAGGTTTTTATAATAAGAAGGTACCTTCAAGTTACTCTTACATATTATGGTTTCTACCTAATAATTGACTTCCTTTTGCTACTTAATTATGACACCTTTTAAAAACCTTTATGTGAAAACGAATAATAAAGTTTTTCAAGATATATTTAAGAACAAAGGATGATAATGGTACCTTAAAAGATTTTACAATGACGACTATGTTTAAAAAGTAATGCTGTCAAATCTTGTATTTCGAGGTTTTGACAACTCAAAAGCAAATCCTCTTATGGTGAAAAGCACGTCAAAGAATTTCGTTGCCAAAGCGAACAGCAACACAACAATATGTAAGGTCTTACTACAAAGTAATCGCAGTCACATTAACATTCCTTCACAATCGCACTCATTCCGTCAGCTCAGCAGTGTGCACGCTTCCTTATTGAGAGGCGTTCTGACTCATGCAGTGTGTACACCGCTTGCACGCACTATCGACTACGGTATTTCGCAATGACACAGCTGGCAACATTCTCGATTACCCGTTAAATAAAAAATGAATTTCGAATACCTTTGGAAGCGGTACCTACTTCAAATCTTTTCATTTACTTTTTAGATATTTCATTTGGTGAGTGCAGCTCGCTCAGTGCACACGTCCAACATTTGATGTAGTGTGAAATGTGCTGGTACGGAGACACGGAGTTTTTGTTCGTAATAGAGTTGGCGCTGAATTAAATTCCGATCGTTGAATACTTTCACGGCGAGGGAAAATGATCGTGTATTTTTTAATCGAGAGTTATTTTATCAATATTCTATGCAACAGCGGGTGTTATTAGATAAGAGAAAATTACATTCTTTATTTTGTTTTTGTCATTTATTATGTTAAGCTCTATGTTTGACTGCTGATAACTTGCATGTGTAGAATTAATCTGTAAGTATAAGTTGGTTACTAAATATATTACAATATAGAGAGAGAATACATTAAAAATATTTAAACAAATTACCAAGTAGGTACATACATGACGGAGACGTAATTATACTTGTACTAAATAAATATGTTGCGAAGACAAACCCCGCGGTTCCCAATTACTTCGGCGCCAGTGGCTGTGCGTACATAAGTTATGTATGTGACGTCAATACACATTACATGGATGAATAACTTAATTATATTTTACGCAACTCCATGTGCACGCGAATATAGACATTACCGTATTGTAATTAAAAGGAAATTTGCGTGAACATGAAAGTTATTAAATACGCGTCAATCTCGCGAACTAATTTCCGATGGCATTTGTCAATTAATGTATTCGTATTAAGCTGAATATATCCTGGGAATATATAGATTAATAGAATATGTTATTACTTTATAGCTATATTATGTTATATCGCTTAATTTAATCATACCAGAAACTTGCCTCTCTAGTTAAATAACATTTAATACGACTGTTCCCATGGGATATTACCTATACATAGAATTACTAAAACTAACTTAGTTAAATATTGTTTAAAACTAGGTTTCCAGCAAACCGACATATCCTTTCAAAATATACGGTCGTCAATGTTCTAGCAATGGATAGACATTGCTTCCACATTTTCCTTCCAACCACAGAAATATACCACAACAGGCCATGAAATATTCATCAGTACATCAGATCGACGTATTTCAAGGCAGCGAGCGAGCCTCGATACAATGCATCCAATCCTATTACGTTCACTCACGGCCGCCGCGCGCCACGCGCCACGCCAATCATTCACTCGCCGCCATATTGTAATATTCCTTCGTTCATACGTTCAGACCGAGAACGGAATATGAAATGAAATTGTTGACGCTGAATGAAGAATTGAAAGAATCCGATTTAAAGGAAATTGGCGTTTAAAATGTTTGTAGAAAACTTAAGCTTTTTAAAAGAATATTTTAGACGATATTTTATACTTCCTTTATTGAATAGGAATGAAAAGTATTGACATCTGAATAAATCCATTCACCGGTTTGAAAAAGACTAAACAAAGAGTCGATAAAACCGCTGTAAACATAACAATGACATTGTAACTACAAAGAATACAAAACCGTCTGAACAAAGGAAGCAGGATTGTTTCGCTGCAATCCCGGCGGGCTTTATCTTTGCTCTCATTTTTAATTAATCTTAATAAAGTTCAGGTAGCGAGGTACTTTAAAATAATACCAGGAATATAAAATGAGGGAGTGGAGAGCATGCATATGTATTGAGATTAGATGTAGGAAGCTGCGGCGGCTCCCGGGAGGATAGTTGTACTTGTGCTGCAGTAGGAACACGTGTTTTGTTACGTTAGATGCAGGTAAGGTGTATTGCATATTGATGAGAAAAATATGTGAACAATTGGAAACTAGACATATGCATAGTAAAACATCACTTCGATAAAAAATTTGTTCAATCTTTATAAATGCTCTAGCTACTGACATATGCGGTGCCTGGCTTTATTACATTAGGTATAAACCTGGCATATTTTTTCAAGTAAGCAATCCATTTTCTTAGACCAATCCAGCCTACCTGCGGAAATTATATCCACGAAGCTAAAAGATCAAAACATTACATTACCACAATCATCCCCCTTCACATGTGTCACCAACTCACCAAAAATCAATTTCTTTTGACACATCAATCAACCTGCCAATACCAACATTGAGCCAACTATGGCCACCAATATAACCAGCCAATCAGGGCTTATATCTTGTAATTTGTCGCGATGTTTATCTGCCAAACGATTGCCGAGTGACAGCTGATCTGATATCGAGAGCCTTTTGACGGAGCCCCCGAGCCGCGGTCAGACCCCAATTAAGATAGACCCCAAAAAGAATTTATCAATAAAGTTTCGTCCAATTCAATTTACCTTTTTTCGTTAAAATCTTTATTGGTTTAGGAAATAGAAACCATTAGAAGATCGCAAGATACGACGCTAACAAAGTTAGAAGGTATACACAATAACGTAGTTCATATACTCGTAATATCATTGAGTATACATTTACTTCTGTTGTTGTGATTAGCAAAAAGTCACTCATTAACGGAAAAGTGATCATTTTTTTTTAATTTATCTTTATCCCTAATCAATAAGGAGCATTATTTTTAGCAAAATAATATACTTACCGTATAAAAAAATTATAATTAAAAAAATTAAAAAACACGCCTGCCACATCAAAAAAAAATAAAAACAAGTCAAATATTTGCAGTCGGGGGACCTGTAATGAATTGTTTCAAGTAACCGACCCCGACTGCAAATATTTGACTTGTTTTTATTTTTTTTTGATGTGGCAGGCGTGTTTTTTAATTTTTTTAATTATAATTTTTTTATTTAATACCTTTTAGTGAACAACAAAAAAAACATGACACAACACAAAAAAAATATCGTTCGGAACCCTTTGCAGGCGATTTCGACTCACACTTGACCATTTTTTAATGTCCACATAGCCTATGTCACTCGGGATAACTCAAAGCTTCTAATGATACCACAAACATTGAAATCGGTCAAGCCTTTTAGAAGTTATGGTGGAATAAAGAAACTCACAAACATACATACATACATACATACATACATACATACATACATACATACATACATACATGAACCCTGAAAACATAACACTCCTTTTTGGGCAGTCGTGTAAAAATATACACGAAACTTCATTATTTTATTAAAATTTCGCTTAACCAATAAACAAAAAGTTAACTAAAAGGTAAAAGACCTTTTAGTTAACTTTATAATGAACAGGTAATAAACTAAAACATTTTAATAAACATAATATAACAAGTTAAGTGAATAATTGACAATAACCTTTTGAAGGCGAGAGCGGCCGAGGACGAGAGGGGGGAGGCGGAGCGAGGCAGGAGGGGGGGGGCAATCCTAATTGATTAATAGCTGAACATTAATCACTTACCATCCGATTATAAAAATAAATTATTGAGGGTGGTATCTAACAGAGGGTAGTTCGAAATTATTCGCCAAATTGAGATGATAAAGTTTCAAGTCATTAATCATGCTTGTTTTTGTTATTCTGCTGGTTGTTACGTTATAATTTATTTATAAAATGTTAATTATCATTGCTTTATAAACAGGAATTGTGTTGTGGTGTTGCTGTCTTACAGCCTCTTAAATAATATTAAGTAATATCTCATGTGACTGAAGCCCTGTACTATGCCCTGCCCAGCTCTGCACTGAAATACATATATATTCCTAATCTGTCTGATCTGTATAAAACTCATACTCGCCAAAATCAAAGTGGAACGCTTTTTAATGTGACGTCAGCACCCTTGACACTCTGCTATTTGATGTATGCCCTGTGCATTCCATCCATCTCCATATGCCGGTGGCGCCACAGCACGTCTGCATATAGCACGGGGTGACATTACCTGCCCCCCCCCCCCTCCGCAGCCACCCTCGAAGCCCTACATCCATTAGTCAGCAGCTGATGACTGATAGCATCCTAGACTGAGAACTTAGCTTAGTGTTTGTCAGAGATAAAAGTTGCGCTGATATATTGAAGCTACATCAAATGTAAAAAACTAAATGGAAGTAGATGTAAAAGGAATCATTTTCTGGTTTATGTTCAAATTTAATTTAGCAACGAACTTTATCATATTACTAATTATTTTTATTGGAATCGCATGTACATGAAAAGTAAAGAGTAATGGCGCATCCATGTAGAAAATCCTTTTAATACGAAACAAAGAAAGAGCAACCATACTCCACACAGCTCTGCACTATTTTGAACACAAAAGGCTTTGTTAAAATTACCCACGCATTAACGTATTATCCTAAAGTTTTAATTAAACATTAAAATTGAAATAACTTCGTTATAAAAGCAAAGGGCATGGCTAACCACGTCACAGTACCTTCGTCCCTGTACTAAACTCGAGTACCGCCCGAAGCCTTAACTCTCAGAGCACGTAAACTATCTCTCTGCAGAGTTCCGGACGCTGACACTCAAAAATGTTAGCACTTACTTCAAAAAGCTTCATTTCGGTGAATAGCTAAATCATCATTTCAACGGACTGTTATTAACTTTGACGGGAAGCGAGTCGCGCCGGCTATATCTCGCAGTCAGAGCAAAATTCTTGACGTTTGAAAAATAATCGAGTATTGCAGTTGTCGTTAAATGGAATAATGGATAGCCCAGTGGCCTACATTAGGGGAGCATTCTCTCAGGGCGGGGGTGTGCTGAGGACAGGGGGGGGGGTCCGACAGGCCGCCTTTCATTTGCTCTGTTTGCCACACTCCATTCACTTTTCAATCGTATTCCATCAGTTTTCAATTCTCTCGCTTCATTTGCGCCACCAGCGGGCTTTGTTTATACCCTGTTGTATTCACTTTATAGACAGCCCTACACAGTCTGAACACAATGATGTTCAATAGGGACTCAGTGACTCAGGTATAATTACTTAACCTGAGCCTTCGTATCACTAGATGGAATATTATTAAATACAGTATGAAGCATCCCTCTTATTTATTGGTATTAATACAATTCATAATTCAGGCAATAAATGTGCTTAAGACGTTGTTATTTTTAATTACCTACCTGCAAAGTATTAGTAACCAAGAACAAAGACTTATTTTCAATCAAATTTAAGTCCAGAACTTTGTTTCTTATCATACTGTTTAATAATTTCACCGGTAAAATGGAATCCCGAACAAACTGCGATCTTCATCTCCCAACTCTTGACAACAAAGTTTTAATACCATCAAACGTTGCCGACGGGAAACTGATCGCGGATTCAAATCCCTTTACAATGCCCCATTGAACACGATGGCAACTTTAACTTGCATTAGAGACTACGCAAAAAAAACTTTATTACTTCTACATTAAGGTCCAAGTCGACAGCAAACAAGTTTAGTAAATGAGACCAAATTATAGTCATTTTAATGGCGGTAACGTGATTCTGTTTGTTATCTGAAACCATTGTTCGTGTATTTAAATGACGCGGCGTTTTGTCTGCTATCCGCTCATTAATCTTCTCAAGTAGCCAGATCTTCGTTTACAAGCTAGATCTAGCTTTAGGTGTCCTAAATATCATGGAACAATAAAATTGGATAATACGGGGAAACAAAGGATTACCAACAGAAACGTGCAAAGAGGTTCTATCGTCAAAGTAATAAAGTGACTGGTGTCGAGTTACCGGCTGTGGAGCTAGCTGTGTAAACCATTTAGAATACTGCGACATTCTCCCGACGTTCCTAGGTGTCCTGCGAGCTAGACACCCGCCGGTCCCCGCTGAGTAATCTCTCTTTGACAAATCACTCCTCTGTGTGACTTTGTCTCACCTATTTGCCTTCAGGTTTTTCAATTTCGTTGGCGTCGCCTTGAGACTTAGCGAAAAACTTCGGTCTATTCAATTCGGGTCTTGGTTGAAATATTTATTATGTTTGTTTTTGAACTGCGAAACTTATTTCGCTGGAACCCTACGTTATTACAAAGTTTTTAAATAAAATTACAGATTCAAATATCAAAGTTTTACAGCGGCGTTTTAGTTTTGAAGCTTTCGTGATACATACTATTTTCTGTAGTAGGTAGATAATTTGTGGTGGTATTTTATGCCATATACATGAAGTGAATTTTAAATTACATATTTATTGATAACACACTAAACATACACGTCTTAAAACGCAGAATGTAGAGAAAAGTTCAAAAAAACATCACCACCACAAGAATCCTTAAAACACATCAAAGACCTCTGTAAAAATTGGCGCGTCATAAAAAACCTATAAATATAAGTCTGTGGTCGCCTCCGGCTTTGATGTCCGGGTGTAGAACATTTAAAAGCGACAATCTCCAGTCGCTTGACAAAGCCGCGCACAATACGAATGATGGCGGACATTAATTGTGGCGATCCCCTTTTGTTTTAGAAACAAAAAACCTCCAGGGGTGGTCATTCATTATTGAATTTGGTGGAGCTTTTTATTGAGTCGGTGTTGGACGATTAATTTAATTAGAATGAATATGGAATTGATTTTACGTACTTTAGCTAGACAAGTGAGGAAGTACTCGTAAGCATAGAAATTACTTAAAAAGTGTAATTTGATATTATTTACAACAGGGTTTTATCAGGAAAACAAGAATTTTATGTTCAATTTTCATCCATCAGCAAGGCAACAAACTTTAATAAGTACTATTGAAATGAAATTACTAAAGTATTTACCGCATGAGTGCATTTGTAAAGTGACGTTAACTTGTTAATCAACTTTGCTCAGCTCTTAGAGTTAATTGGTGTAATTCGCGAGATCCTTCCTGCATTGAAATTCATCAAGAGAGGAGCGAGGAAAGTTTCCAACTTCACTTTATTGCGATACTAGTGGCAATGCGAAGTGAAAGGGAAGAGCGGCAGCAGCGGGAACAAAATGTTAAGAATATTTATTTATGCATCAGCCACTTTAAATAAATAATGAACGTGCTTTGGGATTATGAACCTTAATTCAATGACTAATAGTTCAGTTTCCATCACATTCAAATTACTTTTAGGCCCTTTTCGGTAATATTTGTCATTCAATGTCAAGTTGATAATTGCGTAATTAGTAATAACGTTTAATTCTCTTTCCATATTGGCTTTAGTATAGGTAAGTTTTGTGTGTGACCAACTTCGATTGTAAACGTTTAATGGGAAACATAGAGATACTACCATAATCAATTATTCAATTTAAAATAATAATTCACTGTGAAATTCCGGGTTAATACCCTTTTGTAGTACCTATTTCTGTTTTTTTCTTAGTATTTTAATTATGATAATACAATACATATTAGGGTTCCGTACCTCAAAAGGAAAAAACGGAACCCTTATAGGACCACTTCGTTGTCCGTCCGTCCGTCCGTCTGTCAAGACTGTTTTTCTCAGAAACGCGTGGAGGTATCAAACTGAAATTTATATCTAATACTCAAGTCTACTGTCTCTTGGAGCTGTGAAAAAATCAAACTTCTAAGCCAAAGCAATCAAAAGATACAGCCGTTTATGCCGCAAATTTTCGAAATTCGCACGGGTGTCAAAACCTACAGGGTACTTCCCGTAAACTTAGAATCTTGAAATTTGGTACGAAGTAACTTATAGTACAAATAAAGGAAAAATTGCGAAAAACGTAAATTTTTAGTTTTCACATAATAAAAAATATTTTTAAAAATTTTATAGTTATTACTACTTTTCTCATGAACGCGTAGAGGTATTAAATTGAAATTCATATCAAATACTCAGGTCATAACTTTAAGCTGTAACAAAATCAAACTTTTATGTCAACGCAATCAAAAGAAATAGATACCTACAGGTTTGTACGGAACCCTCGGTGCGCGAGTCCGACTCGCACTTGGCCGGTTTTATTCGGTTATGTATGTGGTAGGTTAGTAAACATGTTATAAACCTAGTTTAGTATATAAAATATACATATTCAATTGTTAATGTAAAGAAATTCAATACAATCGCTATTAAAGAACAGAGGTATTTCTAATATCATTCATAACCGAAACAATCCATCAATCTGCGCACGAGTATTTATTCACATCACAATTTGAGTCCCAACGTTGAATTAACGCACAGATGGCCATTCAAAACTTTCTTCTAAAGGCTAATGATGAAACCATAATCTTCTTGAGTTAACCACCATCGCCATAACGATTGAATAAACATTGTGGCTTGAGTCATTGATTCCCGGACTAAACTAAATTGGTTTCAAACTAAACCAAACTTTCCGAGAGATTGACTGCTTAGCTGGATGTTCCCTGTTAGTTTAATGGTTTTAACGTTTACTTTCATATTGAACGGATTCCAATTAGTTTTGGGTTTAGTGTACTTGTTAATGCTTTGATTAAATGTTTAGATTAACGTTTCGTGGATTGTGGTACTTAAAAAATTTACTTTGTTATTTTGAATTATTAAGTGCTATAATCTCGATATATTTCAAATGTTTTGCCTAGGAATTTTCATATAGTTTAATATTCATATAAACTGTTATCAATGGCTTTTCCGATATTCTAAGCAATAAAATCAAAACAAACACACAACTTCTATCCCAAATACATCCCAAACTTTAGTCCGTCCTATCGCTTATTAACATATTATGACTGTAACTGTTACCCAGAACTTTTCAACCTTGCCCCAGTGACCACAGCGCCTGTGGCTCCATTCCCAACATATTTCAACTCTTCCTGTAATTCCAACATGGCGGGGTTACTCTCATTTCCTCCGCCTTCAATATTCATACCGTTATGATTTTATAAATATACGGTAATATTGTGCGGAGGAACGGAGCGAAGTGATTTAAAAGATGGCAGCGTTGTTATAAGGTAAATATTAGTTGCTGTGTTAGAAAGGAAAACAGCGATGTTTATAGCAGCTGATGCACGTGTAAGTTATTAAAAAATATGAAAAAATATCTCTCTTATATAATGAATGTACGTACTATAATATTCCAGAACAAACGAGTATTACTTTGAAGCTATAACCAAATCCTTTCAAATAATTACATAAACCGTATTAAATAAAGTAACGTTAAGATAAAAAGCAACGCGCCCATATCAAAATAAACCTACTCGCATAAAATGGTTGAATCTCGGTAATTTCCCTAAAAACAGAAAGCTTTTAACATATAGTCTTTGTATAATATAAAGGCATTAGCATGTAAACGTGTGAGTGAAATCCTGAACACGTCGTTAGACAAGTCCTTACCCACAAGAGGTTAGAAAGGGCAACGACATTATGCAGCCTAGTACCAGAAGTGCCACTTGAAGTGATGTGCGGGAAAGCATATAATAAGCTATCTCGGTAAAAGTAATCTGAGAGAAAGATGTGATTATCATGTATACGTAAAAAACTTCAACGAAAACATTATTTTGATTATTTATTATAATCTTTACGTATTTATCAGACAGTGTACGTCTCATTTTTATATGCAAAGTAATGGCTTCTCATTTGTTAACGAAAGATTTAAGTAACACATAAGAACCTTTTTAAAAGCTTGTAGGATAATTCTTATGTGGACTGGTATTTCTGTATATACTTGTATGTGTTCGTCGGCGCCTGGCCAGAGAAGGGATGGCTCATGCAACATTAATGTTTCATCAAGTGGTCAGCTGGCGCGAAACCCTTCAGCCGAGTTTAAACAACATTTATAGTACATTTTACAGGAAATTAGAGAGCCGAGCTAAATTATTTTCAGGCTAAAAGAGTACGCGGAATATGTTATGAGGGATTATTTTCGTAACACGAAATTTTTTTTTAGGATTTTAGTCTGCGGTGCACCTCGATTTACCATATACAGCGTTAGAAGCTAAATCTCAACTGTTTTATAGCGTAACGTAGCACACGTTTATGTGACGACACAATCACAATTTCAAATATCATCTCACCAAGGAGTCTAATAACCTTTGTTGCGTCATCTTCGTTATTACAAAGACAATTTAGTCAGTAACGCTATATTCAAAGCAGGCTCTCTCCGCATACATAAATCTTTGGAAAAAAGCATAATAAGCCTCCAACGAAATTGATCACAATTTCATACATTGTGTAGACATCGTACAATTTTCTTACATCGCATACATATTAATGGCAAACCATATCATTGTGAATGTACATCACTTTGCAGTGCGTACCCAAAACAAAGGACACTAAGTGGCGAAACGACACAAGAGTAACGGAGCGTGAATGTAAAAAGAAACTTTATCTCCGCGACTAATGGTCTAAATTTGTTCGCTACAACAGATGGTACATATTTTGCGTTAGAATTGTATTTGCATAGAGTGCGTATGTGTGGGTGTAATACATGGGTGTCGTTAGTGACACGATGTATGGAGGTGCAGAAGGTTTATTGTAGTCGCAGGATATTAGTTCCGATTAAGATTGCGAATCTCGGAAGAAAAACCGAAACATTTGCGTTGTTTTTCTCTACGTTATGCTAATAAAGTAATTTATTTTGCTTTATAAGGCTCGTTTAAAGCATAATAAATGATCATTTTATTCAGAAAGTCTTGAAAATTTTAAGCAACTTTACAATTTATTTTTATTTTTTGCTTTTAAGAAACAACCCAAAAAGTATAAATAAATCCTTATTTAGTCACAAACAATTGTTACCAATAATATATCCGAGTGTCAACAAAGCGAACCTTCTGCCATCTCACTGTATACTCACCTGCGTATCCCATTAGGCGGAGCACGTGTGACGTCACACACTTGGGTGCAGACGTGTGCGTAATTAGACAGGCCGGGGTTGCCATACGAATTAAAATGAAATTAGAACCATCGCGGTGTGCTCAGCCTGTAACTGCTCAGACGAAGGAATTACCTGAAACAATTAAATTCATGTTGTATTAACTTGCCTTTATAAAACGTTGTGCTTTGTACGTGGTTTTTTTTATGTAATTAAGCTACTCGTGTGTCTTTTGTTTCTTCATAATTATATGGTTCAGAAGTGTTATGTTGAAAGCCAATTTGATATCACCTTACAGTCTCAAAGACTACTTTTAAACGTATGTAAAGTTGCAGTCAAAGAGAACACCTAGGTACCTGTATCACACTCATAAGTATGTAAAATGGATTTGACGTTTCTTTATATAACACAATAAGAAGGCTTTCTTTCTTTTAGTATCAGATAATCTTAGTCTTCACCCTTTACTCCGGTAACTATCCAAATACCATCGGTATATAAAACAAAAGCCGGTGAGTGTGCATCATGGCGCCCACTCGAAAGTAGCAACAGGTCTCTTGATAGCTGCTCTATGTCAGGTGCACTCACAACAGTAACTGTTGATGTGGATTGTGCCTATTTTAACAGACTAGTTTTAGACTGAAATATTGAAGTTTGAAATGTTTAATTTGAGTCATCTCCCGAGCCTTTTCCCAACTATGTTGGGGTCGGCTACCAGTCTTACCGGATTCAGCTGAATACCGTATTTTACATGGAGCGACTGCCTATCTGACCTCCACAACCCATTTTACTGGGAAACACCGTATCCCATAGTAAGACTGGCTGTCAGAATTGACTTAACGACTGCCAAAGATCTATGTATGACAGCCGGGACCTACTGTTTAACGTGCTTTCCGAAACACGGAGGGGTCTCGGTATGTTATAAATGGTCACCCATCCACGGACCAACCGCGGCGAGCGCGGCTTAATCTGTATTATCGGTCAAACCGTACGGCTTACACTTAGCCACGAGCCCCTCTGAAATGTTTAATTTGAGTCTGCGTCTTAAATGCCTTGGTTATAGGTGGTTTATGTTTACATATGTTATGTTATGTTATGTTTCTATAGGAAAAACATGTCGTGTTAAATATTGTAAGCATAAGTCAGGTTTCCAAAAAGAATTGTTGCATAATCATTTCAAGCAATAAGAGCGAGTCACCTTGTTTAATATGTATCCAACACCATTAAAAATAACTACTCGTATTATAAAAAGCCTTTTCTTTCAGTCTAGTCATATTTTCAAAACCGCTCATTCAAAACACGTCCGACTAAACTAGCAGTTACATAGAGAAACATTTCAAAAGCAACTTCTTGAAGTCTGTAAGTTGTAAGTAAACGAAACTTGTAGCTTCTGAAAACTGACTTTATCAGCAAAGTGAGCCGCAAATATTCGCGGGGTGAGCACAACTTCAGAAAGAAGCCTTTGATACAGTTGTGAAGCCTTACAGGACACACAACTCTCGAGCATTCTCAAAAGGACTCACTTTCTAAGACTTTAAGAGGATTATTTTGTTCACTTCTTTTAAAAGTTGTTAATAATATTTCTTTGAGGACGTATGTAAGTTTTCTTTTCTTACAATTGCAATCGGTATTTTATTTAATATGGTTTGAAATCGAAATTCCCAAGAACTGAAAGTTATGTAAAAATCACCTCAAAAAGAAGAATATTATTAATTTTATCAAGACAGCGCGCTCTGTTTGGCAAATCATAAAAACTTTTATTTATCTAACAAATACAAAGACTACTATTTATTCAAAACCGCAAAACATTCTATTTATTACATTTGTGTTTGATATCGAATAGACGAGCTTCAATAAACAATAGCATTTATCATCCAGGCATGAAGTGTCGTCCCTCTCCATTGAACTAAAAACAGCGGCGCGGGACAGCGGGACAGCGTGACAGTAGAACGGGGTGACAGTGGTACGGCGTGACAACGGGACGGTATCTAGTAGTGACGGCGTGACGCGCTTTGTGTGGCTTGCATTGTGCCACCGTCGCTGTCCACTCTATTTGCAGTAAACATGGCGGCTACGGCAGATATGCAGAAAGGCCTTTTATAGGTAGCCTGTTCAGTTGGATTCCTTTATAGCTGGATGACTGGGGGATTGACGTTTAAATGTGCATTATTGTATGTTTAAAGAAACTATTTATAAATGGTAATATTAAGGTATTAAGTCGATCTTAATCCTCGTAGATTCACCAGTAGTAAGACGTAGTAGTTATTATATAAACAATTGTCTTAAAGTAAACTCGGATTAGTTCAACTTTTGTTTTAAGAGTGTGTTAAATATGTATAATAATTAAACACGGTTAGCATTATAAGCTTCACATGCATAATCCTCGCAATATGTATTGTATTAATGTAGTGTAGTATTCCGTTGTGTCAAGCCGCGTCAGTTGCCAAGCAGCCATCTAGCAAGGTATGTCCGAGCTACGCCAGCTATGTGGGACTTGGCTTTGTGCGGCGTAATTGCGACCACGTAATTGTATTGTACACTTGTTTAGGTAAGAATGTGGCAGCGTGAGAGAGTGGGAGTGTGGGAGAGTGGGAGACAGTCACTGAGCATGTTAGTGAATTCATTCTAAGTTTTGTTTGTCTTGCTGTTTACTAGCTGAAGTTCTATGTTATATTAAGAGACCAGACAAGCGGACTGAAGACTAAGTAGAAGCATCTTGATTGGAAATTAAAAATTAATTTAAATCTTAGGGGACCGAAATTATAATGAAGGAGGTGGTTTATCAAGGAGAACGCTTACGCACACACGTTTAATTTGTCAGATGTTTCTATCAAATAAAACTAATCAATATTTTATCTCTTTATTTACGACATTCCCCCTTATTACAAAAGATGGTCTAAGAAAAACCGAGGTTTTAGAATAGCCCCGTCTCTTTTTGTTATATGACATAAGAAAGTGATGGGTATATTTTAAACCTGGGTTTACCTTAGTCTTGGTTTAAACCATCTTTTGTAATAAGGCCCATTGAGTTCACGCGGATTTGAATCAAACATACTCTTACATGATTCTCCTAAAGTACATCAAACGATACATTGAAGTAATAACAAATAGATATACAATAGATATCAAAGATGTATCCTAGCATTATTCAGAGCGATTTGTCCGGGAATGGGATCGAACCGCAACACATTCGTAGCGACAGTCGTATTGCCCTGAGATATTACACCACTCAGCACTCGGACGCTCGCGATGATACCACTTTACTAGGTATCTCGTAAATATATAGCATTGCTATGATTTGTTATAAGCTTAGAAATATAAGGTCTGGAATATCTGAACATATTTATAAACTAATAAATAATATTGGTTTCCACTGGAGCTCATTTTTCTCGGGTTATTTGATCTTAATTTGACATTAACATAACAAATATATTCCACATTCTAAATGGTTCTTTAATCGCTGCACTCCGCAAAATAGCTAAGATTCTAGTAAAACATCAGACATAACTTACCAGCTAAGACTAAATAAAATGCTTCTCCAATAAATTCCTATCTTCAAAACGAACATAAAATGTCGAACAAGCATAACTTTAACTTCATATAAATTCTTGCTTAACTGCAAGATATTGAGCTGAGTCTGGTCAAGTCTTGCTTCAAGACATATTCCCACTTATCGGGACTTCAACTTCAATTTAAAGTCGCCAAAGTTTCTGTGACACTATCTTAAAGTTAAGTGCTTGCACAGATTGCGTGTCGGATAGACATCGGACAGACATAATGAGCAGATACTTTAAGTGGGTGATCTGTCTCAAACTTACTGCTATCTACATCATACATCAGTGAAAAAAAGAAATCGTTTGGGTTATTTAACTTGCGTGTCCATTTTTTTTTTTGGCTGCCCGATTCATACTCATCTATTGCTCTTCGGTTAGACTCTTTTAATGCGTTTAATACTGGTGTACCTATTTTAGGGATGACACCAATATATTTTCTTTGCGTCATCAATATATTATCATATAAGAGTATACGGTCCGTGTTCCGATTTGTCTGACCTCACAGATAAATACATAATTTATCAACGAAAGGATTCTGACATGTCTGGGCGGGTACAACTGGCCTGTGACGTCACTATTACGTCATTCACGATTCAGTCGTTGACTTAATCATAAATCTTATTATAACGAGATAACCTTGGAAGAAAATGATCTTTGAAATGACTATACATATGTAAACTAATTTTTTCTTTGTATGTGTGTGATTTTTAAACAAAAAATATTGCTTTTTTGCCATTCTTTAAAAAGTCATAGTTTTGTTCTGCGTTTCTTAGATATTGAAAACTAAAATTTTGCATAAGGGTGCGTCCAGCGAGCTCGCGAGCTGTTCGGGTAATGCTCGTTCGGTGCGCGTTCGCCAGATCTTAACGCACCCTAAGAAAGGTCGCAACTTCTTTTAATTTAACATTGATATAAATAGATTTACCGTGCCACAGATGAGTGTAGCTATTAAAGTGACACGTTCTTGGCTCGCCACGTGTGTGACGTGTCACCTCGGACATTAGCGCCAGTTTATGTGCGTCGTAAGTGATACTAAGTGTTATTAGTTTTATGGACTATTGATATACCGCGTGCGTTTGTACTGGGATAATGCTCGGGCCGACGTGTGCACTGAATTTATACAGATATTTACACGACCATAACTTGAAACTACATTTAATTTTACGAGATATTTAATGCTTTTTTTTTTCTGCAAAAATTGGAAAACTTTTACTTAATGGCTAGATATGGATATAAAATTTTGAGTTCGAATTGTAATGTAGCTAGATTAGTCTTAAGGAAAAATTCCTAAATGATTATTTAGTTAATAGGGTACAACTTTACACGGACAAGTACATTCTGTCATGTGAAACTTGCCGTATTTTCTACATTACGTAAAAACCTTTATTGATGGTTGATATGTTTGTTTAGTCTAGAAAACTTTCAGTTTGATCCGTTTTAGTTTTATTATAAACCGTTCTTGATGTATTTATGCGGGTTTAGATGTCCCTTCATCCCGTCGTCACGTCGTCCCGTCGCCGCTAAGTGTGTTAGCTCCAGGCGCTAGACTTAGCGTGAGACTTAGCCGAAGCAATAAGCTCTAGGTAAACAGTCCCGGGATAAGGATTGTCAACAATGTTTACTTTGCAGGCTTTATTGGGTTTCTTTTTCCGAAGGTAATAAGGCTTTTGTGGCTTTGTTTAACGACTTTCTTTGATAAGAACTATAGTTACTGTGCTGGTGGCTTATTTTGTTGCTTCATTGTTTTTATTTAGAAAATATAGACGATAGCAGCTTTTGTGAGACTTATGTAACTATAACAATACGTGGTTAATTTACTTTTAACACGAAATATACTTAAAAACAATGACTACAGTCTAATCATCACTTCAATGTTTATTGTTAACCAAAAATAAGGACTACCTAGAAGGACTATTTAATAAATATAACTCTCTAACATCTTATAACTCACTCAGTAGCAATAGTATTGGTCAGAAAGTAATAAGTCTTTCGAGATGACAAACATTTGTGCTTATTCGGTTTGACAGGCCGAGTCGTCGGGCTAGATTTTCTCGAGGTTTAAGTGTATTGACTCAGAACTGTTCTAGAATAGGATCTAAATATTATAAAGTGTCCCAGACTGATGAGAATGGCACGTGAAATGAGTGGCCGAGCTCCCACTACTAGGCTGGCTGTAGATGATGAGGATGTAGAAGTAGTTTCCAGCTAACAATTTCCTACAAAACAACGTTCTTAATTAACAAAGCCCAAATATATAAAAATATATACATGTGTTGTGTATAGGCCGAGCACACAATTCGTAGCATTGTCCAAGACTTATAAATCGTGATGTTGGTCGCGGCGCGTCCCCCGCGGTCCCCGGGAGAAATCACAGCACAAACATGTTTACACACAGCTGACCTCTAGGAATACTAGGCACTACCACATTTATACCTAGATTTTTTGTTTAAATTACATAAAGAAAAAATACAGGTATGTTTTTTGGTGTAGGTAGATTTTTATATTTTGCAGAAAGGTATTAAGGTAGCAACATTTATGTAGAACAGACTCGAAAATTATCTAGTATTGAAAAAGTAATATAAAATAATCTGAAATTCCTATTTTGTTTGGCGGTCGTAAGTTTTTACAATAGCAGACAAATAAACAAAGATTCCAATACTATATCCACAAACAAACATTCAGTCGATCAGCTCCTGTGACGTCACCTCCCCCCTACACCCCGTAACACTGACACCGGTAGTTATGAGTGCTCGTAGTGTTTCACATACATTACTCGTTAAATTAATTTGCTCACAACCGGCATTCACGCGGACTCAGCGATCGTAAGCGAAAGGTAATAACACACCGTGTTAACTCCATGTCGACTGATCTGATTGTGTTGCGAAATATACAGGGCTGCCACAATGTGTTATTTAACTAGTTACGAGATTTTTTTACTGGACGTATCCTAAAATTCAGTGTTAGGATTCATTTGTCATTTTCACTTAAAATTATCAGCACAAATAATAAAGATTTATAGCTTGTTGAAAACAATTTAGTTAAAGCTTGCTTATAACCTAAAATATTATTTGATACGTAGTCTAACTTATGTCTTTATATACTTTTTACAATGACGTGCATTTACCTTAGAAATTCCTACTTTTAATCAAAACCTTCACTAGGTTCTACAATAATTGATTTTCAGCTTTCAAAGCGTTTGTTTGACAACCCTACTCGAACGCTGAGCACTGATAATCAGGTATAATTAATGACGTCCTCATTAAGTTTGGTGGCGGTTCGATTCCGCGTCGCTGATCCAATTAAAGGCTTGCCGAGAGCGGCTCATCGGATTATAACAGATCATTATATTACATGTTTAACACACGTGGATATTACTTTAAATACCTATGTTTATATTATGAGAATTTAACATGTTAAATTGAAACACATATTTTTTACCTAAAATATATACGTAGGTACTCCAACGTGCAATAAGAAGTCATGAAGCAAGAAATTCCATTTTAATATGAAACACGTCGAATATTTGTTGCTGAACAAACATTCTCCGAAGTATAAACTATTCGCTTCAGAATACAGATTGGTTCACAAAACACGGAACTTGTCCAAAACTTTGAGCGACCGCTCCGACCAAGGAGCTTTCACACTTCACCCGTAACGGCACAGGGTTGCCGGATTTACCTTTATTACCCTTTAGTATATGACTCTGTACGAGATCTTTCAACTCACTGAGTTAACGAGCAAAATATTAATTTTGGACAGATATTTATTTGTATTTAGATTATAGAAAACTACGGTTTACCATTGCTTTTTATACATTTTTTTAAATTTTTATATCACGTGTATAGCCGTAAACCTTAAGAAAAATACAGTAAATTTGAGCATTTATTTTTACTACGGTATTTCTATTATTTTGTGTATAATTAACATAGTAAATATTCATACGTTCGACCGACTATCCGGCACCCGGTACACGTAAAAGCCCTCTAACTCGTGCGAGTAACTTTGCTCTTATGCTCCGCTTAGTTCACGACATCCGCGCGGTTACCGCTCGATTGCTCCGGATAAAGCCGCGCGGTTAGGGTCAAAGTTAACCGGCTCCGGAATACCCGGCTATTCATCACTGTTCACTTAATTGTTGGAAACTTTCGGAAAGCGTTTGATTTTAAGCGATGAATTTATCTCATACTTGGTTTAAGAGTGACTATCCATTAACAAAACTGAGTTTACTAACTTGTATGTATGATTTTCTTACGACATATTTTTGAGTGTTAGCGATACTATAAAATGGATCTCAAGGTGTGCATTTTAAGTGTATAGTGTATGTAGTGTAAAAATAGGTGGCTTGTGTATAGTCAACCTAATTCTCCAAAAGTATTTCGTACTAATAGTATGTCTACATATAATAGCCTTATATCCTAATCTTGCTGAGCTAATCCGATAGTTTTTCGGTTCATTGGCTGTTATTACACGGACAATGGCTCTATTCAGACCGTTTCAGACGAGATATGATATTAATGCATAATATCACAAACTGGTTCACACCGGTGAGCTGACATGAAGCGGACACGATGACGTCACACCTTGTCGTGTCGTGCATAGAGCATTATTGACACCACTAATGGTCTAGCAAGTCAATGGTAAGTAAAAGCATAAATCTCTGTAAAAGGACCCAAGTCCATCCTTTTTATAAATACTATTCGTAATTAATTCGAGCTTACAATAAGATGAGCTTGTTACCTAATTATAAGGTTAGGAAATAGGTCGGCATTTACATCCACTGTCGGTAGATGCAAATGCGACCTCAACACACTTCAATTTACGTTGGCAAATCAAATAATTGTACATCTCTGGTTGCCGGTCCCGGCAAGACAAACAGCAGGTTGCCGCAACAAAACAACCGCTCGGTACAGACGCGTTAATTAGGAGTAAGGGCGCGACACGCCGGAGCGCTCGGCGAGCACAGAGACAAATGCAAGCAGATTGGTAATATGTATACTATGTAAAAAAAAAAACTAAATATATAAAGAGAGGTGGGAAAGACAGGTGGTCTACCGGATTTAACCTTTTTTTAAGAGAAAGTAAAAACAAGTGCCAAAATTCAATCGAAGATGGCAATCGCTGTATATTTTTCATTAAACACGCGTTTGATTCCAACAGTGTTGTTTAATGTGAATTATAATTATTTCACTCTGTTTGAGGACATTCATTTCTATGCAGTGCAATAATTACCTACAGAGCAATACTACTTTATATTTTGTAAGTACACAATTTTCATCAACTTCTCTACATTTGTATTGTACAATATCCTCTGTCCCCAATTTACTATGTTCCGTGCGTCCAGTTCACGCGACGCCGCGGCTGGCGCCGCTAATTGCGCCGGTTGCCATGGCGACGCCGCGCTCCGCTGGCCCGGCACATTGCCTGACCGATATCTCCCGCGGCTAAAATTGAAATATCCGAATTTTCCACAGTAAATTATTTGATTCCGAGTTATGTATTAATTAGCTTGTCAAAGTTGGATTTATTGCTGTTGTTATCTAGTATTGTTAGGTTCACTATGTGTAGAAGTGTAGAGTTTGCAAATTTGAAATAAATGACATTGTTAAATACTTCGTATAAGGGACAATATTTCAAGATGGATACATATTTTTTATATAAATTCACCAGTGAATAGCGTATTTATTTCCGCCCTCACAAGCCTCTCGCAAATGTTTCTCATAACATCGTGTGGGCTGTACGAGATTTTCATAAAATCAATTTCGCTTTAACATTACTTACATAAAAGCAATATTTTCTCGACAAAGAAGGATATTAATATTCAAAGAGCACCTTTGAGGAAAAAATATTAAGTTGTCTATAAAAATATTTTGCTAAGGTCCCGTCGCTTATTATAATTGTTTTTCTTTGAACGAGCACGTGTATCTGACGGGTTTAAATGGCCATCAAATATGTATCTCGTCTTTTGGGGACGAAAGAAAACATTTACTTAAGGATCAAGACTAATAGCTGTTTGATGTTGTGATTGAATACGTTATTTTATCCTTTTATACTGAGGAATTGAGGATAGATGAGATGAGAAGAGTATTAAAAAAATGGTTCAAAAACTATTTTATTGTTGAAGGAACAAACCAGTATTTACATATGACTCGACGTTTGACAAACCACAGCCGAGCCCAGTCCATTCCGTCCACATAAACAAACACTCGTCTGAATTAAATACAAATTTCACAACAGCGTCCGCAGGAGCATAATCCTCGTTAAAGCAAACGGGACAAAGCGAGCGTATTTAACATAGATACGCTGCCTTTTGTGCGCGGACAAAGCGGCCACGGTACGCGGGGCTCTGGTACGCCGGCCGGCGCGGCGGCGGCGGTACGCGGGGCTGCGGTACGTGGGTGCGCGGTACCCGCGCGTGTGTCGAGGCCTTTACCTACTAATTAATGTCGCTATTGTTTAGCGTGAGCATGTAATGAAATAAAAGTGAGTTTATCAAGAGAACATAACGTGCCTTTGTCTCTGTATCCGCAGATGTCTCTTTGTAAAGGATGTGGGACTTATGTTGACGGTGAATATAGACGTTAGTTTTGTATAGGGTTATCACGACATTAAACATTATGAGTAAGTTATTTTTATTTTTTATTATTGTATATTTTCCTTTACTGATCAAAATTAGTTAGATATTAAAGAACTCACAGTAAACATTAAAGTTAAACAAACCTGGACTATATTCAGAAAAACATACTTCAGTAACAATTAACTTCAAGAATAACAACCTCACTTACAGAATTACCGGAAAAAACTTATAAACATAAAGTTTCACGGTAATTTATCTTATTATCACAAGTACTAAGAAACAAAATAAGTGCTGTTAAGATGTTATATTAACATATAATGCCAGCCCTAGCTAGAGCTTTCTGTCGTACCCTTTGTGATAGGGTTGTCAAAGGTTTCAGAGCACAATGCTTGCATTTCGTCTCATTATATTAGTTTGCATTATTACAGTCTTTTGTTGTACAGTGCAGAAATATACATTTATCTTGTTTATAAAGTAAGCCACTAGTTTATAATTATGTTACCTTTCTGTGTTCGTATAATGCAATTACGTATATCAGTACACCACGTAAATTTCTACAGTGTACATATTTTAAAGAAATGAAATATTTCTACTCCTTTTACGTTAACCCGCTGTTTCAGTTATTATGATTGTATAAATTATCTAGAACGTTCCGGACAGCCCTAGCTAGCATTATATTCTAGCGCGGCACATTTATAATACATCTCAGAGTAGTCTTCAAACGAGGTGCTCTATGAATTAGCTCCGTTGTAGATTACGTGGTATTGTATAAAAACTACACCTTTTGTAGTTGAGCGTTGGTCGTAATAATAAATAAAAAATATAACTACATTAGAGGTTTCCATTATCCAGATTTGACATAATTTTGAAATTCAAGAATATAGTAATGACTTAAAAATCATTGATTTTAGTTGCAAATAATTGCATCGTTGCATTAAATCAAAAAATGCTAACATAGCGGGAAACAAAGACTTACTTGATCTTTTGTTAGAGTTTGGTCACAGTTTAGCGGAACAACTGTTACTGTATGCGAGAGGGTGACAATACACTTCAAACAAGCGTTACGCCATGCACAAGTGAATGAGTGAATAGGGGAATGATTGCACTTTATTGTTCACTAGCTGTGCCCCGCGGTTTCACCCGCGTGAATGACAATTCTTACACTATCTTTATAAATTATGGACAATATGTTATTCCGATGTATTAGCTACAATATTGGAAAGTTTCAATAAAATCCCTTCAGTAGTTTTTCCGTGAAAGAGTAACAAACATCCACACATCCATTCTCACAAACTTTCACATTTATAATATTAGTAGGATGTAAAATTTAAAGGTAACATTGCTTTTTACTAGAAATTAAACATGTGTTTTGGAACCCAATGGTTTGGTGCGCAGCGATGGTAAGAGACCTGACGGTATGTCATTGTTGCCTTGGAAATTGGGTCGGCCTTTGGTGTGGGACGCAACGTGCGTCGACACCCTTGCGCCATCCCACGTTCTAAGTTCGGCGGCCTCTCCTGGAGCTGCTGCTGGAGCAGCGGAGACCCTTAAACGGCGAAAGTATAATAACCTAATGGGTAATTATATTTTCGAGCCGTTTGGGGTTGAAACGCTCGGGTCATGGGGTCCGAGTGCACGAAATCTTTTTAAAGAACTGTCAAAACGTTTGGTAGACTCTACTCGTGATCAGAGAGCTGGTTTGTTCCTTGCACAGAGAATCGGCATAGCCATTCAACGTGGCAATGCTGCCAGCCTTCTGGGCACGTTTCCCGCCATTGACAGGGATGACGATGAGTATTTTGACGCGTGTTAGTTTTATTTATCTATATAAGATGTTTTATGTATAATACAATCATTTATAATTTCTTTGTTTTGTCTATATCATTAATATTACGGATGTAAAATTGTTTTCTTTTTATTTTATATACAATTTTAATTTTTTGTACTTTTTTCATGTGAATGCGTCAACAGCGTAGTTTTTTAACCGACTTTAAAAAAAAGGAGGAGGTTCTCAATTCGGATGTTTGTTATTATTCATTATAGCTGATCCCCGCGACTTCGTCCGCGTCAATTTCTGTTATTATGACCGCGATTAAGAAGTTTAAAAAAAATATATTTCTGCGTAAATGATAATTTTAGTTAATATTATGTTGATAAAACTCTGTAGTAAATAATTGGCAATAATGCATTAATTTCGACCAAATGATTACCTTAAAAAAGGTTATAGTGAGTCAATCTTAAAAGATAGACATATACTGTCGCAGACATTTTTTTAGATCATTTAAAGAGGAACAATTCTTTCATACATATATTTTGGGTAGCTCGAACCGTTTACGCAGCGCACGCAACGGAAGCTTTCAAGTATGAATATTTTTCCCCGTTTTTGTGACATTTTTCACTGCTGCTTGGCTCCTATTGGTCGCAGCGTAATGTTATATATCCTAAAGCCTTCCTCGATAAATGGACTATCTAACACAAAAAGATTTTTTCAATTCTAACCAGTAGTTCCTGAGATAGCGCGTTCAACCAAACAAACAAACAAACTCTTCAGCTTTATAATATTAGTATAGATTCGTGACCGTTTACTACATGTTGTTAAAAACAGTTGCGTTTAATGAAATACAAACTACATTTTTATTTATTCGACGGATTAAAGAATTATGTTGTATGATCTTTAAAAAGTATGTAGGCAATCCAAAGAAAATAATATATCAATATGAAGCCAGAAATAGTAAATGGCCACAGATCTTAGGTATTAAAAGAGGTACTTATATTACTTATTTTAGTTCAATGTCTGATATCATGAATATTCAATCGAATACTATTCTGAAAACGTATCAAGTCATCACAAAAACAATGACCTAACAATCTACTAGTTACATAACTAACCAAAACGAAACTATCCCAATTCCAAAGCTCCTTGGTCACGTGGCTCAGTAGTTCAGGTAACTAAACAATCAGAGTGCCCTCGGACAAACAATTACAGCTGATTACACAACCACTAGCCCTGAGAGATGGCGATAAGGACAGTTACACACTAACTTCTGGTAATGGCTGTAGGAACACGTTCAAAGGCTGTATATATGTAAATGTTTGTTTCGGCTTCGAAGGGAATTGTCTCTGACGATTAATCGTAACAGTCGAAGTTTTTAAACGTAAGACAATTGTTAAGATACCATTATCTGTTTTATAATGTTAACGAGAAGATCAATACGCCTACAAAGAAAATGAGTTTTATAAGTACTTAGGTAAATAAAGGAACATAACATATTATCATTCATGTCATGTCAGTCATGACGACCTCCGTGGTCGAGTAGCGTACGCACCGGTTTTCAAAGGTGTCGCTAGCTCTGAGGTCCCGGGTTCGATCCCCGGACGGGTCTGGGTGTTTGTGGTACCTTCGTTGTTTCTGAATTCCATAACACAAGTGCTTTAGCTACTTACTTTGGGTTCAGAGCAATGTATGTGATGTTGTCCGCATTTATTTATTTATTTTATTCACAAATAGTAAGTTTAAATTTTTGTTAATTTACGACCATATAATATGTATGATGAATTTGATTGTTCTGCTGTTTATACTACCACAAATGTTCGAATACATCAGAATCTATCTCACATACAGTCTAACGAAGAACTTTTTTTAAAGTCAGTTTAATAACCTCCTCTAAATGACTATCTATTTACTATTTTATCCTCGTTGATGCTAGTTTTCCCCATCACACCTTGCCACCAGTCCCTACTGCCCCAGCACCAACTCGCGTGCCGACGCTCCATGCAAATTACCAGCGCCTGTAAACTAGGCGGTAGTCACGGAGCCGGCTGACGAGCCTATACATTATCCACAACATGTAATTACTGATACATAAAACTTGTGATTTATTTCTCAATTTTTTTGCATCGCCGAATGTACTTTTGATTTCATTTGTAAGTAAGAAGGTTGTCCTCAATTTTTGCCAACAAACAAGCAAAGGATATTTGGATTCTATATTACAATTTACATAAGCCTATTACATAATAACAGCTATGTTTTTGTAGTGACAGTTATTTAAAGCTTTAAGAAACTGGCGTAGATAAAATAGTAATCCAATAACGAATGTCCTTAAAACTACTTTATAACTCTGCTATTGGCTATCCAATCCCTATCAAAAACAAATTTAACGATAATAATGATGTTATATACCTCAGCTCCCGGCCTACTAGTGCTGTAATTACCAGGTGTGACCTTCCACCGCCGCCGCCGCGCCGGTGCGCTGCCGAACAATTATCTGTAATGAGAGGCTGCGGCCGCTCATTTGGCAACAGCATCATACATATCGATGTACAACCGGTTTCATCGGGGTTCAGATTTATTCAAAGTTTTATGAGTTTTTAACCGTAAGACAGGAAACCGACTTCGATGTAGTTTGAAGAAGAAAAAGGTATTATGTTGAAACTAAGAAGAGTTCTAGATCTAGCAGTGGATTATTATTAAGGTAAAATTGTATGAATGGCCATAAAAGAAAAAAAAGAAAAGTGATACAAGATAAGGCGGGTTTGAAAAATTCAAATATTCAATCTTTGAATTGAATTGGCAAAAATTATTTACACAAATATTTAATAAATAGCACCGGTCATCACATAACATTTTCCAACTTAAGGTAACTGCGCAGTCAGCGTGGCAATAATAGCTTCACAAAAATAGTTTGACCTTTACAATAGCAGCAATATGGCCGCTCAATATGCAAACCGAATCGAGAGAATAATACGGAGCCCGGACAACTTGTACACTGCGGGACAATTAAACTACACTCCTGCTTAGCATTTTAATGTCACTTTTTGTTAGACTGCAGTGTTATAAATAAGGGACTTTTACTAACTCTATCTGCTATACAATTTTTCTGATATAATGCTTTTGTTTGTTTTTAAAATAAACAAGCATACTGAAATTAAGAATATGTCATATCAAAACTTTAACTATTTAATAATAGCTTTACAGTAAGAAAGAACCAAAGGTTGAAAAAAGAAAGGCGAATTATGTATTTTTAGTTTATGCTAACGTTGGATGACCGAGCTTGGACCCAAGCCACGCTGCCGATCCGATTTGGTGGGCTTGGTGTACGTAAAGTTTCCAGTCTAGGCTTACCAGCATTTTTGTCTTCGGTCCACAGCACTGAAAAATTAACCAGGCAAATCTTAGGGTCTTCTCTGGTTGATTTTCAGATTCTGTGCATGACTGAGGCAGTAAATAGTTGGGAATTGTCCTGCCCGGGCACAGATCTACCCGAGCAACGTTCTTCTCAGAGGCAGTGGGACGAGCCGCTTTGCAGTTTGATACGGAAAGAATTAATTAATACGTCAATCAACACTGCAGAGCGCGCGCGTCTCCTGGCTGTGGGAGAATGGGAATCGGGCCTCTGGTTACAGGCACTTCCGTCAACCACTCTTGGTACGATTTTGGATGACAATACTTTCCGGCTCGCCATCAGTTTACGTTTAGGTATACCTTGTGTCGCATGTCATCGGTGTCAATGCGGTGAAACAGTCGATTGCCTCGGTCACCATGGCTTGTCCTGCAGCAGGAGCGCAGGACGTATATCCCGTCACGCAAATATTAATGACATTATCCGTCGTGCTCTTGTCATTGCCGGTGTACCAGCTGTTTTGGAACCCAATGGTTTGGTGCGCAGCGATGGTAAGAGACCTGACGGTATGTCATTGTTGCCTTGGAAATTGGGTCGGCCTTTGGTGTGGGACGCAACGTGCGTCGACACCCTTGCGCCATCCCACGTTCTAAGTTCGGCGGCCTCTCCTGGCGCTGCTGCTGGAGCAGCGGAGACCCTTAAACGGCGAAAGTATAATAACCTAATGGGTAATTATATTTTCGAGCCGTTTGGGGTTGAAACGCTCGGGTCATGGGGTCCGAGTGCACGAAATCTTTTTAAAGAACTGTCAAAACGTTTGGTAGACTCTACTCGTGATCAGAGAGCTGGTTTGTTCCTTGCACAGAGAATCGGCATAGCCATTCAACGTGGCAATGCTGCCAGCCTTCTGGGCACCTTTCCCGCCATTGACAAGGATGACGATGAGTATTTTGACGCGTGTTAGTTTTATTTATCTATATAAGATTTAATTTTAGTCTTTGTTTGTTCTTGTATTAGATTTAAGTATTGAATTGTAAATAAAATTTTCCAACAGTTGAAAAAAAAAAAAAAAAAAAAGTTTATGCTAATCAGTAAGTTAAACTGTACCATTAAGATTTTTAAACTAATAATTTTACTTCGTTACGTTTCAAGACTTGAAGTATTATACAGACAAGTAACAGACAAACTTTTCCACTTAAACTCGAATTACACTGGAGTTCAGTTTAATTTCCCTGTAAGTAAAGTTTAGACTTATAAAACGTGACCACTATAAATTCAAATACTCATTATACAAGTACTATCTCCATCGCATTAAATACGGCGACACATAAATACAAGGTAATGTGCTACAAGGTAATTACAAAAACAAAAGATGGCTGAACCTGGGACAAAACACTACGTATAAATATATCGCAAATTACAACAAAATATATACCTACTTAAAGAAAAATATCCTATTATCCGAGGGCATATTCTGAATACATATATCTGGTAGCTAAACGATTTTCGGGTAACTAATAACATTTTGAGATAGGTATCCTTATTTTGTCCCGCACTGTAAATTTTAGCACCGTTTATACATTCAAAAAGATACAAAACCACTTGTTTTTTTTTTTTTAGATAAAAAAATAGGTTTAGTTACTAATTCAATTGAGAAAATGCTTACCTATCTTCTATCTCAAAGTCAATGATGTAATAGTAAAAAAACACATTTACCGTCCCAGGCCAAGGTAGGCAAAGCATAATAGTGTTTTTCTATAAAGAAACGAAAAAAGCTGTCTCGAAAAGCTTAGGCATAACATTGTTTAACTCCACTAGTACATTATCCCAAACCAATTGAGGAATTCAATTTACCTAAATTTACTAAAGAAACAAAATCTTATTAAACGAAACGTAATACTCGATCCCTTTTCAATTACACTCGCAAACATAACTAACTTTCTTTTGATACTGAGGGAATAACATTAAAATCTACAGAATTCTATAGTAGAGCTTATAAGTAAAACGTACAATTTATAATGTAAACGTATTTTTCTAGAAAATCTAAAGTTCTGTGTCAGGCTTGTTGGACATAAAATATTTCGTTCGTTTATTTAAATTATATGTAATTAATTAAACTTTGTAAAATATTGTAACAAAATATTCGCAATTATATACATTTTTTGTCTATACTTACAGGTCAGCTAAAGGTCTAATAAGAATTGGTCACCTGGTGAATGTAGTTGTGCTGCAGCCTCAATACAATATGTATTAACTTTCCTCTTAATGGAATTCCCACAGGAAAAATCTATCTAGGTAAAATTATTCGTAATATTTTAAAACTGTGACGTATATATTAGTATATATAGTCGCGTATATTTTTTCATGTTACGATTTAAATAAAAAATATCATATCAATATCAGCCTTCGTATTTATATAAACGATACATCAGATCTTATATAACGTAACCTTTAAAGTGGCTGTCAATCACTGCAGTTAACCCGCAAGTTATAGATGATGCATACCGCATGCAGTTCACTCCATTCGTCATTGTCCCCGCCCCGACTGCTTCTGACTCCAGGATTTATGCACCACACTAATTGACGTATTTGGGCCACAACACTATTGCTGTGAGATTTAACAACTACGCTCGTTTAGCAGAAGTTAGCGCAGTCAACTTAATATGCTAAGATCCAAGAAACTTGCAAGACAGATCGTACATTTAATTTTAACCCCATTTACTATTAGTTTACGCTGATATTAATAATAAGAAGTAATAGCTACTCACAAACGATCTTCAAAATGCACACCTCGGATATCAAATTCTTAATTAACCCACTACAGTTAGGAAAACACCTTTAAATTCTCCCCCACCCATTATAACATGACACCTAATAGCTTGCAATATAATGTTCCAACCTTTAATATATTCGTGAAGATAATAGCAATTACTATGCCGTGAACAGTTCCAATTAGGCGCTTCCTGTAACGCTGAGCGCGCAAATTGTTGCTCCTCTGAGGAGCTGTCAAATTTAATTTAATGCTTCACAAGCACTGTCGACAGCCATTTGAATGTAGTTATTTATTAGGCTATAGTTTAGTTATGTTCTTGGTAGATTTATTATATCGGATATCATGATGATAATAGTCAGTAACTGTCTGAAAAGGCTCAAAAAAAAAAGTGAAAAAAAATAAAAAAGGGGACAAAACCGATTACTAAAACTGGTATGTAACAGAATTTACGAGCAAAGTTAATAACTTTTCTCATTTTTAAAATTATCTAAAGCAAAAAATGACAATAACAAGCTGTTTATATGTTTACAATGTTTAAAATACACTAAAAATATATATAAAAAAAAGTTAACCTACCATAAAATTGCTAGAGCTTTAGAAACAATCTAAAATATTTTCCAGTAATCACTAAGTTTAGTCTGAACTCAGTTTGCTAGAATCCGCGAAACATTTATAAAGCCACCTCTCTGGCACATTCCGAGAAGCCAGCTCGCTCGTGTTCGCAGAAACCGACTTCCATCACAAATATCATTTGCGATTCACATTTTGACGTCTCAAACGCTCCGGGAAACGGTTCACGTTAGTTATTGCTTCTAGGAAGCAAAGGTTTAGTAACTATATCTGTGTATTGTCTGTATGTAGGTTTAACTGGAAATGCTGTAGTTGTGACTAAGAAGTTAACGTTTCATAATGATAAAGTAACATTTATGTTCATTTTTACAGTAGAACTACACGTGTTTACATGTTAACAAGAAGTAGTATGGTATGGTGCTTTAAACACATCTATTTCATTGTTCCTAGAAGTCATGTCTTGAACAGGTTATTTATCAGTTGTTTTCTATTGTTACAAAAGTCAGACTGAAAGGCGCATATGTTCATAAGTGGGCAAATGAAAAGTCCTTCAAATGATTGTGAGATAGAACCCAATAAATAACTGTACATTTTACGAATATTTTTCTTATCAAATATTGAACTAAGTTAAGCTTTTGCATTACTTACGAAATACATTAAATATTGATAAAATTCTGTTCAGCGTCTTGAACTAATTGAGAATTAATATAACAAGTTTACAAGATATTCATGAAGGTTCTCCGGCCTAATTAAAGCCTGCCTATGATTAAAAGTAGCAAGTTTGATTAGTTCGCAAGTAAATAGAGGTGAGACATCTATTGAGTGACGGGCGGCGGCGGCGCGGCGGCGGCGGCGCGCGGCGGCGGAGGCGGGGCCTGATTATAAACTTAGATAAGGTTCAAAGTAAACTATTTCTTTTGATAACTTTATGGACAGACTGCTATCGATAGTCTCTGTCTACGGGATTACGAGTTTGAAAATGTGCACCCATTAACTATTGTGTTTACCATCTTCATCTGTATAGCATTCGGCTAATGCTGCACAGAGTGAATACTATAAAACAGTTCTTAAAAATAAAGTTAGGAAGAAACCATAACTGTTGAGAAATACAAAAACAATTGCACTTTACACCAACATCAATTCATGGTTAGGTGGGCCCTGAACAACTAGTTAAAAATTATCCTCACAGGAGAACCATCATTTTATTGTTCAATAGTCATCCTTATCTCTTGGGCCTCATACAGTTGCTCCATGGTGCAGCTTGTTTCGTGCAGCTCAGCTCATTCCCTGCAGCCCAGCTTGTTTCCTGCAGTTCAGCTCATCGGCCACGCAACGCAACCGCGCCGATGCAGCCGGTGCGCGTCGTGGATCGAGGCGATGGCGCTGCAGTGAGCGATGGGTCATAGGATCACTTGATAATGCAGTCCTGATGGTAGATTAGTGATAAAGTTACACCAAGCCCTTAATCTAAATAAAGTTGTTGTAAGAATACAAGAGTTTTCATGGAGACAGGAATAAACTATGCGCTCTATATGAATGTTCTGTTGTGAGAGGATTACAATAATGAAGATTATATATATATATATATATATAGAAGAATAAAAGACAAATACAATCAAATGTATAGTTAACTCATTCGTGAACTGATGTTCAATTAATAGTTATATCTCTTGCCACTCCGTTACGTATGAGTAGTCAAACAGTTTTTACACCGCTTATCCATATAGCAGCCGAAACATAAAAATCAATACACTATAATTAGGTAACGATTAAGCCCCGCTAAATAACCACAAACATTAACTAGGAGGCTTTGTGCCGGCGACCACAAATCCGGCAACCCGCTACATTCCGGCAATCATTTCACAATCAGTGGTGGTTCCAGTGGCCCTGGTATCGGGGACCCTTCGCGCTGGTATCGGTTTCCGATACCGCGAGTGGGCCTCACCTATCATTAAAGCTCATTTACATACATTTCAATTTACTGCTACTGTTCGATTTAATAACGGTGTGTCGGATAATACGATACACGATCAGTATTTTCGATAGTTATTATAGTATGTTTTATTTTTCCGAAAGAAAATACTTTATTTTAATTCTTTAAAACGAATTTCACACCACAAAAATATGAAAAAGATATAATAAGTTAAATTAAATTAAAAACTTAACGTAATTCATTTATCATTATCAAATGAAACGTAAAGCATCCATAACATAATGTTGTACATCGTAATTTCCTATACAAACACCATTCTTTACATAAATACCTCTCTACAATAAAGCACAATACAAGTAGGGTGCGAGTCTATTATGTTAACGGGCACTCTTCCGATCTCTTTGTTTAAGAATTATTTAATCATTTTTAGTTTGCGAGAAGTACCATTAAAAACATTTAAACTTACATATACCTAGATTATAATCTCAAAACTGACCTTAATATAAATAAGAAGCACTACTTCACTTAAATATAGTTTTAATGAAAGTAACAGCTTTCCATCTAGTTCGTAATATTCTACCATTTTTCTGCACAAACTAATTCGTCTCTCTGAAGAGATAATAACCTCGTTTTTACATTCCTCGTATTTCCTCTGGAGCTCTGTCGCTCGCATTTAAAATAAATATGTTAGAAATGCATTCTGTGTAATATTATGAGGAATATACGGTAATGTTATAATAATGTCTTTCTGGAGCTCATCTCTGCTTAAACGGATGGCTTCATACATTTTATATTTCAAATCGTTGCTAGAAACTGCTTTCTGAAAGTAATGCAATTTGAACATGACATGTTTTGTATGTTTATATTATAATAATGGCATCATTTCTGTTGACTTTCGGTAAACATCTTTCACAATAAACCTATCTGGCTTTACAAAGTAAGAACCAAATATTCTGTTTAAAAAGACGCGTGTAAGACTTGCATTTATACACACCCCGAAAAGTTACATAAAATTCTGGAAACTATTTCAATAACTCCCTTCACATAGAAAACGTGTACAAAGCACAGCGAACATATAAAATTGGACAACACTCCCCTCCCCTCCCCTCCCTGCCCCCCCCCCCCCCCCCTCGTATTTCAGCGGAAAACGTAAAACCTCAATTTGTAAATGCGGTTCAATTTAATACCATTTTACGAGATTTAATAAAATATTTAAGAATACAACGTGGCCTGTGGCTTTTTACTATTAAACTAATATTGTTGAGGACAAATATAAGGAACCTTATTGTAGTGGCCTTAAATAACTTTTGTTTAAGACATCATAAAACGAGTTCATTTTTAGAGCTACCTTTGTACACTATAATAGTATTCTAAAATGAAAGCTCCCTGTTGTCTGCAAGTGTCTGTATTTACATCTCAACAAATACAAGCTTAAATTCCATTAAAAATAAGTTACCTGGGTATTAAGCTTACACCTACATCATCTGCCTAGGCATTAAGCCTACATCTACAGCATAAATTATTTATATGATGTTTTCATGTTGTTCACAAGCCGGTAAGCCTCTTACAGCCTTAGTTAAATCTGCGCCGGCGGAACAAACTCACTTTCCACGAAACGAAGGCAATATTGTCAGAGCCCGGTGTCTCTGGGATACGGTATTGTTTTATTAAAATGTAGATTGTTTAGATAAGGAAGAATATATATAAAACAGAAAAGAAATGTTCATCTTAATTGATTTGGTACATATTTAATAGTAAGAGAGAAGTGACTAAATCAATTTTCCCACATCTAAATCACACTTTAAAATGTAGAGGCAAGTTACATAAAAACTATAGGTAAAACAACTTAAAATAAACTACCACTTACTTATATAAAGCTATAAGAATAAATCTAGGTTACGAGATAGAGGGTATAAAATACATCAAAGATTGAAGCCACGTATAAAATCAACAAGTCTTCCTGCGATGATCTTCCGTCTCGTTCTGATGCACGGTGTGTGAGGGGGACAGCGAGAGCCGCGTGTGTCTTATGATAGATTATCAGCCACACTACCAATAAGAGCACACGCAAGGCTCCCGCTGACGACCCAATGCTGTAGCTTCCATATTTACTTTAACTCTGAACATTGCTGAAATATTTATAGTTATTCTGAAGATATACAGTCATTAATACAAAGTAAAAGTATACAAATATACAATGCAATTAGAAGTTTGTATTGATATCGTATTTTTGCAACACATTTTCAAAATTCTTGTACTCAATGCTGTATCTACATACTCTGAACGCATATCTCAGTAAATATTACAATCATTACATTAAAGTTCATATGTTTTACCATACAGTATACTATTATGTGCGCCATATAAAGTATTAACGTACGAGCTACTAAGCACATCAAAATGTTAATACAATACAAACTAATGACGACCCATTTCACCGAAAACACGTTAAGAAAATTATAACAAAGGCGGATCATAAATTCATAACTCCAACGAAACGAATGAATTATTCATGAAAATAATTGCTGGCGCCACAACCTAAAACGACGAACTATTTAGTTGATCGAGAGCCTTTGAAAGCACTAAATCCAGTTTATGTTCATTCACTCTGAACTAGTTGAATTTTGTGAATGAAGTAAATCTCGCTCGTGAACGAGTGAAGGCATTTAGTTTGAAAACACTTCATTACGGAGGCTACGGCTTCAATAGGATTACACTAACTCCAAGATTCTTTTGTTTGAGGATTGAACTCCCGCGGGAGGAATAGAAAAACTTTCGATAAGTGTACTAAAACTGTTAGCGCTGTTTGCCGTTCGCCACTTTGAACTTCTTTCTTTGAAATAATTGTGTTTAATAGTCTTAAATGTATTTGAAGAACAATTAATGAAGTTTTTAAAAGCTTCTTACATTTAATGTTAAGAAAGTAAACGTAGTTCCCTCAAACTCTTTTAGTGTTTTTGTAATAATAATAGTCCAATTAAGACTTATTAATTATTCTGTTAGGCATACTTTTTCAACACAATTTTATAAAAACCTTGCTACCAGCAAAAAACAAAATTCCCCAGAAAATACAATCGCTATCAATTAATATTCAAATTGAGCCAATAGACCGGGAGATCGACATCACTAAATCAACGGGATCTAAAATAATTTCCCTCACAAAAAATGGCGGCGGTATCAAAAAGTGACGGAAAGTGAATATTCAAAAGGCCGGGAGGAGAATTATTCAGGCGGTTGATTATTCATGGAGCTCCTTGTCTTGGTGTGACGTCACGACTCACGTTACGCTGTCTCGTCGTGTGTCACGTTAATTATGAACTCATGCGAACTTATCATAATCAATTTTGAGAGTTACGGAGTTTATTTTAAGAGAATGAAGGAGAGTTAGACATTTGCCTTAAAGATAAAGATAAGATAAAGATCATTTTATTTGTAAAAACATGAGTATGTACGAACGTATGTAGCACAGGGTGTTAAAAAAATACAATAAGTTGCACGTTCATGTTTTGCCTATGAGGCGTACAAATATAAAAAAATTGAATATTCAAAACTAAGAAAATCACAAAGACTGACTGAAGTTATTTATATGCTAGCGATATTTAAAGATTAATGTTTGGCATGTGTAGTTAGTCCCAAATAAAAGGGTAAAAGGTATTGTATAAAATCCCAATTTAAATACTCAATGAACAAATCATGGGAATATTTTTTTTCTAAAATTGAAAACTAAACTGAAAGTGACATTCAATTTACTAGAACCTGCACAGATAATATTCCATCTTACAGAGAACATAAAAGAAAGCATCAAAGAAGCTTAGCATGGCACAGTCGCAGCTGTTTGATAAGACAATCACAGTTTATAATACAACTAGCGGGGACCGCATACGTCTGGATTATACCGGATAAAACTGGATATAATCGCTTCCAAGCAGACGCCGGAGTTTACTTGCCACGTTTATTCCTGTTGCCTCTAGTTTACTTAAATCAAAAGAAAATGACGTAAATGGGACACTTCTTTACTATCTGGAATGAATTATCGTAAGCATCTTAATATTTATTGAGTTCTGAGGTTTACGCGAATGTTAGACATTGAAATAAAACTACTTTTACGGATTTTATCGCGGTTTGTATTTAGATTTTAGTTTCCGACTTTTCGACACCTTTGCAGGTATCATACTTGAGTCTGCCCGTGACCATACCATACCTGAAAAGGTGTCGAAACGTCAGGAACTAAAATCTAAATGCAAACCGCGATAAAATCCGTAAAAGTAGTTTTACTTCAATCTTATTATTTTCTTCTTCTTCTTATTATTATAAATCTTGTTATTTACTAGCTGACCCGACAGACGTTGTCTTGTCTTAACTATGAATATTGAATTCCATCAATTATATGTCAAACGTCAGGTTACATTAAAAAAGTTAAGGTTGGATTAGAAATAATGTTATATGGTGGTTAAGTATTTCTAAATTTTCTAATTTCCGCGCAATTTTCCTTATTTTTTTTTTGATAAGAACCTTCTCCTGACAATAACAAACACAAAAAAAAAGAATTAGTGAAATCGGTCCAGCCGTTCACGCGTGATGCCGTGACCAAGGGAAATAGGTATTCATTTTTATATATATAGATTATACTTATTCTTTTTTAAATCAGTATACGTAAATATCTATAAAAGAAGGTTTTCATATTGCCTTATCAGGTAACATTCAATGCTTGTAATGTTTTTTGCACGCTGTCTATAATTATATCTATACTTAAAACCAATTTATAAAAATGATATATAAGGTGCTATAAAAATATCTGCCACGGCTTTAATGGGAGGTAGTATTGTGTTTATAGATTACAATAGTGAAGAACTTTCGTACCCCGGAACAGTTAATTAAATTTGAGAAAATAAAATAGTTAAATTAACATTGACTCTATTCTGCGTAACGTTGTTCACAAGGTTGAGCGGAGCGGCAACAGCTTATGACACGGGATGGTTTTATACTAATAAATCAATTCAAATTTATACGTTATTTTTTTTGTATGAAAAAAAATATGATGAATAATCAATAATTTATCTTTACTATTGTAATCTATAAACACAATACTACCTCCCATTAAAGCCGTGGCAGATGTTTTTATAGCACCTTATATATTCATTTATCTTAATATTATAGCAAGGGGATTAGCGCGTACATGCTTAAATACCTTTAGGGCTTGACGTTTCGACCGGGTTACACAGGCCGTGGTCGCAAGCAGACTAAAGGTATTTAAGCATGTACGCGCTAATCCCCGTTCTATAATATTACTATAAACATGCAGAGCTATAGTTTAAAAGTTATTGTTATTATCATTTATCTTGTATTACAAACAAAAATACACAATGTAAATGTATTATTACAACAGTTATCATCACAACAGAGCCCCGTCTCGCGACCCAGTTAAACAATAAAGACAAGAAAGTTCACTTGATTGCAAAGTTGGTCATTTTTTGTGAAACTCTCGAAGAATATAGACGTGCACGAGAAAGTTTTAATTAATCCACAGTTCGGAAAGAAACGTCTTTTAAAGGAAAAGTTGTGAGACGTCCCCAATATGACCGGAGAGGGGATTGAAGCATTTTTATGATTCTTAAAGTGGTTTGAAATAAGAAATTATTGTCTTAAGTCTTCTGTATAAAGGACAAAGTATGAAAAGACAATTTTCCTTTTCAAATATTTCAAAATCACAACCATATTCACAACTCGTTTGACTCATTTTTGTAGTCGACAGTTAAGTTAACAAAAGCCCAACATATAAATAAAGTTTCCCACTACAAATAGGCCGAAACTTCAGCAAAACTCGAAGTCTGAATAAGTTTCATAAATAGTCTGTCTGTTGGCCTGAATATCACAATGACGGCGGAGATCCATCCACCTGTCTGTCACAACAGTTGTGGACACGTGCAACTGTCACACAACATGTCGGGCGGGACCGGACAGGGCCGGACGTGGCTGGGCGAAATGGGTTTCATACGGCGACTCGCCAGGGAAATGAGCCAGCATCTGTATTTCGATGCAGTAAGGTCGATTTTGGCAAGACAGGTGTTAGGTGGGATAATGTAGAAGTGATCCGTGTGTATCACCAAGTTTTGAAATTATGTGGTAACTTAGAATGGTTTGCTATGACAAAAGTATTTAGTGTGTGTTTAAATAAGTTTGAGTTGTTTATTTGATATTTATTCTAAAATTTCTTTTCTGTGACTCGATCTTTTTTGTATAGTATTTTAACTATGATTTATTTAACTGTTTATATAACTAACAACAATAACTAACTGATTATAAAAAGAAGCACCAATATAAACCAAATTGTCTGCTTATCATATTTACAAGCAGTATTGCGAATCCCTCGCATGGCAAACAACAGCAGCTCCTAAGCGTTGATCGATACTTGTTATTCTGGGCACGTGTGCAGCTAACGAGCATAGTTCGATGTTTAGCTCTAGTGCTGTAGCGCTGCAGTGATGCTGAACATGCACTTGTTTGCATCTACAATGAATAGTTTGCATCAGTTTGTAGATACACGCCATTGAGAATGAGAAGCTGGGTGGGTGAGATAGAATAGCAGTAATGTAACGAGATGTTTCTCTATAATCTGTTTTATAATCAGGCAACTTGTTTTGTGAGAATTTATATCTTGCTCTAAGTACTTCAATTAGGTTTTAATTAGATTCAAGTAGTTTTTATTTTATATTGGTAAAATTATTTTGATTCGGCTGACAATAAGATAGAAGTGCCTTAAAATAAGGTAGAGCTGCTAAAGACTTAGTTTTTGTAAATTATCTACCTTAATCTATTTAAATTGAAGTTAAACAAAAGTCCGAGTCTTATTTCCGGCGATAAATCTAGGCGAAGGTATCGGCCGATAAGGTCAGGCAAGTTAATTTACTTCCCTCCGTCCTGATGCCTTCTCGATATTAATAACAATAAACATTCTCTTTTTCTGATTCCGGACCTTAGATCAATTTTTACTGGTGTTGAGACCTTAATGAGTTAATATAAGTAGAACAATATTCTTGAATATGTTTTTTGAGCTAAACTTAAAATGCTTTAAAAATACACGAGACTTCTAAGTTATAAAAACCTTTTTGAAGGTCTAATAACTACCAGGTTTGTATTGACCTTTACAAATTGGAAGTATAAATATTTGACATTTTACTGGTAGGGTCGAAATGACATATATTCTAGTAATCACAGTGTTTATGGCTCATTTTACTAATGGCATGAGGTCAATTGCTTTGAGAAAATACCATCTATTGACACTTTAGTGCTTGTGTGATTATATGGTAGGTACTTAGCGTTCTCAGTTCCTATTCCTTTTCAGTTTTAGGTTTTCGCAGGTCTCGTGCATACCTGTAACAATAAAACAAATTGTTAGGAAAAGTTGGACCCGACAAATTACAAACAATCTTATGTATCAGGTCAGCACCTAGGTTTTGTTTAAAGCCTCTGCGAGTGAAAACGAGTTAAATATTTTTGTTCTAATGTAGTAGTAGTAGTACCACAAAGAAAAGTACGTATTTGTAATAAAAAAATACAACACTTATATTAAAATATACACAACTGTCAGGCTTCTCTTAGATTAGGCCTTATTCAAATTAAATAGATTCAACACCATATGCTACGACCCTAAACCTTGTACAGGTATTTAAATATAACTATTGATACACTAATCAGTAAAGGTTATATCTAGCCAACCTGATATAATCCATGAATTTATAACTCGCATTTAGTTGAATAAGGCTCTATCTCCATATTCATAAGGCTGTGTTGTAACATCACAATGTAAAACGAAACGCAAATTATTCCAATTATTCTGGCGTCTGTCATGAAACGTCTGCGCGATGCGTGTGAAGGCTTTCAAGGATATTAATACGACGTTAAAATGTGGAGTTTTATTGTGAAATGTATTGTTGTAACCTTATACATATTACATTTAACAGATGTAATGGAATTATGGATACAAAAATACACATTTTATTTTTATCTTATATATAAAATTCTCGTGTCACAATGTTAGTTACCATACTCCTCCGAAACGGCTTGACCGATTGTTATGAAATTTTATATGCATATTCAGTAGGTCTGAGAATCGGCTACTATATATTTTTCATACCCCTAAGTGGTAGTAAGTAGGTAGTAGGCAGGTGCTAGGTAGAAAAAATTGCATTGCAACGCATGCCGGGTACAGCTAGTTGTAATATAAAAATAGACACTTATTAAACGAGACTACAAAAGAAGAAAGGACTTTTTAAACCGTGTAAGGCATAATATGTTTAGTAACTAATTGATATTACAGTAGTAAGACTAAGTGAACAGCAATTCATAGTAAAGGCAATCTTTAAAAAGCGTTATTTGCATTGCTATTGAAAGGTAAATAAATATAGCCTTTCAAATCTCAAAGCCTACGAGTTCACCCTAAAAAACCATAACATTACATTCGCATCAAAACATCTCGTTGTATTAATTCTATAGCTGGTTCGTTTAATTCGCTCTACCCCTATTATATAAACTGTACGATATATTTAACTATTACATAAGCACTAGCATTGTCCCTTCGATACCAATAACGTTAACGTGACGTAACGTGAACGTGAGTCCTCCGACATAAGCAGATCGCGACACCTATTCTCTAAACGCTCGCAATAAAGTCGAACGTTTTACAAAAACACGTTCTTTGATGTCACGTGCGCGCCACTGCGCAGGTAAGGTGCAGAAGAATCGTTAGAAGAAGAAAAAAAAATGTATTTTAATTTGACGTGAAAACTACGGATGTGGTATGCACTATACATAGATGAATAACATATTAGGTCTACTAGCTTGATATCAAGTTAATTTTCTTATGACAAATGTTTTTAATACCACAAGTCCCAAAATAAAAAAACTTAGCTTTATCCATAAACTTAACATTTAATAATATAAATATGTTTTATGTATTTGCCTTCATTGTGGCACCATTTAGTGGCACGCGTGTAATTGTACGTGGCAGTCGTAGAAATGTGGCAATTTTAGATAAACGGGCGAAAACTGACGCTCGGCGTAGGTGGCGTTATTTCTCGAATTACTTATATGGCACAATAATAAGAATATATGTAACTATAACAGTTCAAGAAAACCTTTTGTAAAATATATTTATTACACCAAAAGATTCATATACTTTTCTGATGACATAAATCTTTGAAGTCGCGTAGCTTCGTGCTACGGACTACGCCGCTACGTGCTACGCGGCTACGAGCTACGCGGCTACGTGCTACTAAGCGCTTTATATTAAATCATTGAGACTTTATTGCATTTCCCTGCGAGAGCGAGATTGTGGAATGAGTCGATTTTACTTTTTATTTTTTTACAGCAAATAATTTTGTTCGAAAAATATGTTTTTTTTATACATTTTGGACACGAAGCTAAAATGGTGGAAATAAATCTTGTAACTGTAATTTTTATTGCTGTTACTACCCTGTGGATTCAACAGGTAATGCTAGTAATAGGATATAAGAAAATAAAACATCACCTTTATCGCCGCTGCCTGCGCCGTATGGCCTACTTGCGATATATTACAAATACCATAACGCTTCGCTGGCATATCGCCAGAGCCTTTGATTAAAGAAATTAACAACTCAGCCAAGTGCCATACTATATAACTTCGAAATTTCTTTTCAATTTTTAATAATGAAAAGATAATATTATACTATACATTATACTTAAAATTATATGCCAAACATTTCATGAAAAGTTTAATTTTCTTTAAAATAACTCTTAATTTTTGAGCCACAGTTTTTAACTAAAACAGAAACAAACCTCACAAATAAGTTCTTTTTTTTTGGTTTATCAAAGTTTATAATATAAATATTTTGCAATGGTCTATCAAAACTAAATAATCAATATAACATAGTAACAAATATATTCTCAAACCGACCTAAACTAAATTAAAAAAAATCCAATACCAATACTTTATGAAGAACGTTCTGAAGAACTAAGCCTTATTAACTAAGCCAGAGTATATTTAAAATTGAGGTAAAAACCACAAACAAGACATTCATAACTTTATAACTCTCCTCTTCGGATAAGTACATATTTAACAGTATATTAGCTTTTGGAAAATACAGTTAGATCTCTCTTCCCGACAGTTAATATTAAATAATGTTACATAATAAAAGGTTGGATTAAACAAGTTGGAAAAATATTAAGAAATGTATCATTGACATTAGAAGAAAAGGTTTGGTAATTATGTTGTGTTCCATAAGGAAATATAGAAAAGGCTGTGTTGTGTCTAACATAAAAAAAAAACTAAAGATATAAGGTAAGTAAAAATGCAGTCTACGAAACTTATCAAAGATTACAAGGACATATATAATCGTAAAATATTAAACCGCGGAAGTATTTCTACATCTGGCTGACATGTATTCTTCTAACATAGCCATTTCATTCCCACCTACTGACAAGCACAGTAACACAGCCTTAAAAAAAAAGGTATCGACACGTCCCATAGATACTAGGGCCTCGTAACACGTGCCAATGATCCGGCACGCGTGACTTCACCATCAACACATAGTTTACATTTACATGAGAAAGACGCAGATTCACAATATCGAGCCTTTTGTAAAAAGCCTCCAGTGTAGACGGATTTACTTTATGAATAGGGGCTTAAGGTGATGACTAAATTCTTGGTTGGTGTAGCGTGAGGCTTTTGACGTTATTATGCTCGGTTTAGCAGCATTATGTGGGGAAATAATTCTTAATAAAAAAACCGTCTTTAAAATAAGTCTTATATCTATGTCTTATGGTTTACATTGTTAAAACTGGACCAAATTATAATGGGACTATCCACGAAATAATAACTTTCGAATAAAAGAAGAATTATCAAAATCGGTACACCCAGTCGAAAGTAATGAGGTAAGAAACATAAAAAAACAGTCTTGTTGAGTACCTCCTCCTTTTTCGAAGTCAGTTCATAACACTTAGTAAGGAATGTGTTGCATTAAAATTAAAGATGCTATTTAAATTGTGTACATCAATTATTACTATTATTTTAATTCAGGCTCTTCTTCCGATAAAGTTATTCGTTAAAACTGACCCACAGTGTTCTTAGACCTAGGCCCCCTCTTAGACTTGTATTGTTTACTAAGTAGCATAAATAAGAAGATTGCGCCATTGATGAAAATAGATTATTATAGTTATTGCAGTAATACGTATAGGTCGTTACGGGATGATCTGGTTGTTTAAATATAAACATCAGAGACAAAGGAATGTTAAACTTACGCTTTTGTTTTATCGCACTTTGTTAAGCTACAGTTAGCAGTATTTACATGAGGCAGTATTAGAACACACACGAGTAAAGGCTTCGTATTATCAAGCCTGTACCATAACTTATAAGTTAGGCTAAGTTAGCCTCGCTGGCGAGACGCCAACTCATTCTTAACTTGGACGCAACACATTTTCCTCTTACATTGTATCTTTTAAAGATATACTAAATGGACTGTTGTTTTCTATCTCATGACTTTCTTTTGTTAGTTTTTGTTGAAACTGTAGCCATTTGTCATTAATGTAGCGTGTTTCCTTTCTTTTGGAGAAGTATTTTGCAATTGTGTTTTAATAATTGTAGGTTTTTTTGGAACTACTTTATTGTGTCTTGATACAAAAAATTATGGGTTACATTAAATTAGTCAAACCTTTGACTTCTATTCCCTATTTTTGTCATGAATGAAATAAGTATTTGAACATCAATATCGATTCTTCCCCAAACCAAACAAAGGGAACTACATTCAAATTCAGAGGTAATCTGGCATAAGCTGCCGAACATTCCCATAACAAAAGCGATCAAATAATAACGGCTCACACACCATGACAATAAAAATAAAACAAACGCCGAACGCTATCCGTATTCAAACAGACACGGAGAGCGGCGTGTTTGCGATCCACTTCCTGCTTCCATCGGCAGGAACGAGGAGGAAGGGGGAGGAGGGCGAGTGGGGGGAGGTTGGAGGAAGAAGGCTTTGTGCCGATAACCGCGGGGAAATCAGATCGGCGTGACAACCTCGCTGGACCGTGCGGTCTGTGATTCATGAGGTGGAGGTTGTGAGAGTAACGTGTGTTTTATTGTGTCGTTTATATTGCAAGGAAGTTATAAAAGTTGACACTAGTTATATGAGTACACATAATACAAGTTAACACTGAATTCGAAAACATCTTTATTTTCGCGATTCAATAAAGTTATTTTAGCCAACTTAATAATCAAATATTCTAAAACCAGTTAAAGGTCTTAACATTCCGCATTCACTGTCTTTACATTAATAGCTGACCATTTTTAATAAGCCAACCTTATACACAGAAACAATAGCATTGAAAACTCGACCCATACAAAGTATTAAATGAAAATATTGAAATCGTTGAAATACGGCTGTGCTTCAGGCCCGGACCTGCACTTATCGGGGGCCGTCACATAAAAATGTCGCTCACTGATAAATTATTGGCACTCCGGTTTATTCGGTATCGGACGCTCGGTATATACGAACCTACCATATCGGAATTAATGTGGTCTACCTACAGAAATGTAACTAGGTACTTGGATATCCTTTTGGTCTCGGTTATCATTATCAATCATCATTAGGCATAAATAGTAATTATTAAATTTATAAAATAGTAATTATTATTGAATTTATATTTAAAATAAAACTCAAGGCTACTTCTGTTTTTTTCAACTTGGTTGTTTAAGCGTAAGTTTCTATAAAAATATATAGTAATGGCGTGAAAAAATCAATGTAATTATTTTGATGTTAGGAAGTTGTTATATTCAATTATATTAAGCGTCACATTATTTAACGTCACTTAAAATACGCTTTCTGAATTAAAAACAGGTAACAGTAAATCTTTAAATCAATTAATTACTTTTATATTAAAAGGAAAAGGAAAACCTAGAACATAGATTTTCTATAAATAAATCAAGTTAGCACAAAGTTCAAACAATATTCCTTTGTTTGTAAGTTAGTAAAGCATTAATATCAGTTTACGAAGATAATTAATCACGGGCTTAATAACAACACTTCGACTGTTCGGTAACAAGGCGCCGGTCAACGACCCCTAAATAACTGCTAGTATCCATTACACGAAATAAACAAGCGACTAATTTGATTTATATGTTTAGTTCTAATTAATTATTGAAACAGGAAAGGTGTAAGTTTGAGGTCATTCTTAATTGGCTGTTCTCTTGAATGTAATTTAATGTGGCTTCGATATTATTACATAATTAATAAGATAATAATATCGCTATTTGTTATGAGCCATGAAAAAAAAATCAAATCATGTGACTTAATAAAAAAGACTAAAGTCCAATCTTTACTAATAATATATAACATAATATTCCAGGACAACTCACACACGGTTATCTGATCCCAAACTAAGCAGAGCTTGTGTTATGGTAACCAGACAACTGATAAACATACTTATATATTTCTAAATGCATACATATTATAGATAAATTATACCAAGACACAGGACAAATGGTCGTGCTCATCACAAAAAGATTTGTCCTGGGTGGGAATCGAACCCACGACCTATGTAATACAATGCATAGCAGTCAGGGTCACTAACCACTAGACCAACTGGCCCGTCAAAATTACATTTCACAAAGTTGAGACCCACATACAATGTCAATTAAGTAAGCAATCAATTGTTCAGATTTAATAGTTTCTACAAAGTATACAACCAATCCTATAAGAGACTAGTATTTTAAGCTAAGATAAAACAATCTGGATAACGCTAGAATCTCAATAAACATCAGCGAGCATTAACATTCGCCGCAACGGATCGCAGTGCGCCGGCTCACCCCGCGGCCATATTAAAATAATGTCGCCCCGACTTATGCGGACATTTGTTCCTAAGATATTCCAAAGATATCTGTTATTCCTCAGCGGTAAGCGGTAAGCGATTGTCGCTGGAATATAGATAGGGTTCGCGAGAATCGATTGCTTTAACGTGGACGATAAATATTCTTATCTTTTCTGGGAATGCTCAAGGTGGTAACATAATTGTAATGGGTTTAATAGTAATTGTTATTACGATTAAGTTTTACCGATATAATATATATCAATCAATTTATTATCGTCGATTTAGAAGCTTGAACGTACAGTTGAAATAAATTATGTGGTAGAGAGAGTAAAAACTAATAAGGGTAAAACTTTAAGCCTTCGTTTTTATGTACATTATGTTCTATATTAATTTGTCTTTGAATTAGATTTTAATGCTTGACATAGAAATTTAAATTCGAATAGCTAGTTAAATCTAGTAAACACGGTATGTAGGTGCTTCACGTTAGGCACGTTTTATTTAGCTTTTAAACATCGCTAGTAAGTTAATAAAACAGTACCTACACTTAAATTAAAGAATAAAATCAATGTAAAAGGTTTTTTTATAGACAAACATTGTTACTTTTATTTCTCATTTTAAGTGCGCACTGAGATACACATTTAGCCCACCTAGCCCAATATTCCCATTCTGCCTAGTTTACGATACGTCTAACTTTCTAGACGTAGGCTTTAAGAACACTCGTTAGCTTTTATGATCTAGAAAAAAGAAATAAAGTCCGAGTTAGTAGCTTACCCGCAACGTATTGTACCTACACAACTTGTAATGGAATTGTCGAGTGCAGAAATGCGGTTTATGTATGCAACGGTGCAACTTTCAAACTGAGCTGTTTTGAAAACTTTCTGCTTATTGTTTTTTTTTTGTTTTAGTGCTGGATTGTATGCAGCGCAAGTTAATGAGGTCACGTATATTGTGGAACTGTTATTGTTTTAAAAAATACTTTGCAGCTTAGGAACAGAATAAAAATATTATAATTGGGTGTTTTATACACCTTTGCTGTATTACGAAGAATTATTATTATATTATTATTATTCATAACGAATAGTTATCGATATGTTAACAAAACATCATCAAATGTCAACAGTGTTCGGCAGTTACTAGTGCCATCTAGTGACAAATATGAACAGTTATATAACCCCGTAAAGCATATCCAGCACATTAACAGCACTAAGCAAATCAAAATATACATTCACACGAGTTCAACCTCTATTTCTAGTACTTTAAAGGTGAGTTTAGCGTGAGTGAGTTAATGTAGGCGGGAGTGTCACGCGAGATATGGCGTTTGAAGATATTGCTCGCTAATACCAATAAATTAGTAATTTACATAAATTATTGCGTGGGTTTAAGGTTGTATGTGTTATACGATAGCTATCGCGACTCTATGTTGGTTCTATTATTAGACGTAACTATTCATCATCTGTTATAATATGATGAGAAGTTAAAACTAAGTATAATAAAAGAACATTTCCAAAAGGTATTAAAAACTATACTTACTGATATAAACTATCATTCTACCTTCACAATGAAAACTTATAAATCAAAGAAACGGAATATTTCCTCTTATACCTCTTGTCCCTCTCCTGCCTTGACTAGTTTATTAATGACAATAACTAACAAATATCCTTAGTTTGATATAAAAAGCAATAACGATTATATTACCAAATAGGAGGAAATAATCTACACTAATATTATAAAGAGGAAAGATTTGATTGTTTGTTTGTTTGTTTGTTTGAAATGAATAGGCTCCGAAACTACTTGACCGATTTAAAAAATTCTTTCACTGTTGGGAAGCTACACTATCTCCGGTGAACATAGGCTATATAAAATTTTCAAAAAAGTTAGGGATCCATACTAAAACCTCAATAATGTAAACCAAGGTGTGAAAAAATTACCAAAAAACTTTCTTGAATCGCGTGCGCTGCGAAAACTATTGATTATAGAACAAAATAATGTACTACGTCTTTGTAGAACATATAATTATCTACAAAAAGTGTCGCGACAGCATATGTCTAACTATTACAGTTAGGTCACAATAAGAGATATTTTAAAAAAAAAAATATTATTGAAAGGACGCCGCTAGAAAAGGCTCTTTATTTGTTACTTGGTATTGATCCTTATCAAAATAAATTACTTCATAGTCAAGACTGCTTCAATACCTTTATGTAACTTTTTGAATTATTCACTTTGGACATTCCCTTCGAAAGATATCACGAGTTTAAAATATAAGAATTAGAAAAAAGTCGCGTGATTGTCGCTCACTCTGCTCGGCTAACTATGCGATTTAAGCATCACTGAGGTACGGGTAGTTAAAGTCTCGGGTCGAGTCTGGATGAGGCTGGCACAGGACCGTAGAAAATGGCACGAAAAAGGGGAGGCCTATGCCCAGCAGTGGGAAGACAAGGGCTGTGGATGATGATGATGAGGATGAGGTACGGGAGTGTCTATACTAATATTATAAAGAGCGTAATAGTAGTAATAACACAGAAACCTTCAATCCTAACTTTTTAATAATGTGCTAAATACCCGTGCGAAGCCGGGACGGGCCGCTAGTATGGAATAAAGTGCGCGAGAGATCACGCGATCCGTGAGTGAGACGCGCAAGACAAACACGTCAGCAGACCTCAAGTCAACAGAAGAGAAAGTTCTAATGAGTGTTCATTACTTGGCTTCATTTGTTTATTTTTACGATATTATATTATACTAGCTGTGCCTGCGACTTCGTTCGCGTGGATGACGAAACTTATCAATGAGTTTTTTACCGCAGAATTAAGTTTGTTTTTTATTGTTTATACTTTTCCGGGAAAAAACTACCCAGTGTGGTGCCCAGGATAATAAAGAATAATTATACTAAGTTTCATCGTAATCGAACTGGTAGTTTTTGCGTGATACCTGAACAAACAGACAGACAGACAGACAAAAAATTTTTTTTTCACTCTTTTGGGTTCGGTGTCGGTCTAGTAACACACCCCGCCATTTATTTTTTTTGATATTTTCAATGTACAGAATTTTCACTTCTACAGATTTGTTATAAGTATAGATTATTGTACTGCTAATGTAACTACAATAGTATAAGGAGCTATATGTGCGAGTTCTCTACACTGATTCACCAATGTATTTACAGGTGATCTTTAAAAGATATTTGATACAGAGAGTATTCGAGACCACAGGACTTTAAATTAAATAAATCGTAACCGTTTCTTCAATTTTTGTCAAACAAAAAAAACATTGAAAATATTCTAGAGATAAATATACGTCAGGTACTTGACAAAGACATCAACGACTAAAATAACTAATGTCTACTCACAATTAGTTACAACACATAGGTTATCCCAACAATAAAATCCTCAGAAACAACTGTTAAATAATCTAAAGTTATCTCAAAAACAAAAATAACGACCAACTCCTAAAACTCGTTTTATCCAACCGTCAAGCGGTCACCGTCTGAAAATAATAAACGTTACAAAACAGCGTAATATTTACGTATCTTTTAAATAAACAAGCGTTTACTCTCCTTAAAAATGTAGGGAGAGTGGGAATTTGAACAAAAGCCTGTGACCGCAGCATGTTTGCGGGAGTTCCGAGGTAATCCTTTATTCGCTGTGTAACTGCAACACGTGGATCCGGGCGGAATGTTTTATGCTCAGTGGATCTCATTTTCATGTAGTTGTTTATGAATTTGAGGGAAAACTGATTTTGAAAAAAGTTTTTACTAATTTAGGTTTTTAGTTTAGGTTTTTAAGCGAGTGTGTACCAATATTAGGATTTATATTATTGTTACTTGTAGCCATTATCGTCCCACTGCAGGGAAAAGGCCTCCCTTTCCTTCCAATTCTCCCGCAATGGGTTATTTTTGTCCATAATATGGAAAAAGAGTCAAGCTCAAGTTATACTTATATATTACATTCTAAATACAAACATTTTCATCACTGTGAATAATGATATTTTATTCTCTTAAAATTTTTAATAAGGCTCAACGGTATTTTATTTTTGCCTTTTGCGGCAATGATAGAGACAAATGGATTCACTTAACTTTTTTGTTCTACCACAATGAATATCATTATAGCAATATTTCACAGGTTAAATAAAAGTCGCAGAACTTATTACGTGTCTGACGCTTGACTTTATAATTAACCTTTAAACTCAGATATGAGATAAAATCTTTTTGAAAGATAGTAAATTAAGTTTTCTTGGCAAATTTTATTGTAGCAACATAAATAAGGGTTATCGCCTCGGATCGGGTTGAGACTTAAGTCATATTTCATCCGCGTACTAAATTACCGCAGCCTCAAATAACTGCTACAGTTAGTTCATCAATCATACAGACGCCCGAGAGCCTTACGTCTAATGAAGCCTCTACAACAAATGTAATAGCTCTGTACCCGTATCATCTAAAAATGGATTACGTTTCAGTTGCCTTAACAAAGGACTCTTATTCTACAGAAAGTCGAACAAAAATCATTGTTCAGATTTTCGTCCTAATACCTTTTGTAAGTAAAATTAACTACGAAGCTACGGCGTAGGTCGACTACGGCCTACGAGTGCTACGATGTCATAGCAGTTTACCGATAAGCTACGCAATTTTCCTGCTACGTTAAATTTTGTTTTTGTTTAACTAATTATTTTGATATATTAACTCTAAAGTTATTTTATTTACTTATTACAACATAGCTACTTTGGTTCTTAAATTATGTTGATCTTAATTTATAAGCATTGCCTCAAAGTTATAATCAGATGACTACTCGTACCTTAAAATGAAGCTAATTTGTATACAAACCCATTGAAAAACCGAAACAATATTGCTACAACACAATATCCCCGACACACCGTACAGAATAAACAAGATTACTAAACCGAAGCACAGTCCAGTCATGTCCGAAATTGATCAACAGCCGGATAGAGCCTTCGTAGAGGCAGGACAAAGCCTTTGCGAGCCAATTTGAAGCACTCAACCTGTGAAACAAGTTTGTGGTACCAAACAAAGGCTAATGAAATAATTAAATGTTCGTAATTAGTGCAGATAAGTTGTAACAATGTAAGAGTTGGGATAGTTTGCAGTTCTATTATAAACTCTAGTGATTTATTTGAAGTTTGTTGTAGTTTTAATTGTTTATGGTTGAAACAGACAGCTGAAGTTTTAGTTCTGGACAAAATGCTATATTTTAGTAGATGGTCACCGATTAGATTTGATAGAAATATTGTACAAAAAGTTATTTTTGTGAAAAGTTGAAACTGAAATATGCTATTTAGTGCAATAAAGATCATAATATGTTTTAAGGCTCATTTAGTAACCTCCATTTAATAATCATAAATGCATTCAAATCTTTAAGTTAAAAGTAGTTTCCCCATGACTAAAGTTAATTAACTTAATAGAAAAATAGTAATTTCAACTCTATCCCACTTATAGAGACATAGACTTATAAATAACTCATTCCAACATAATCCTTTTCATAAAGGCAAGTATAACATACCTCCAGCCTATCAATCAGTAGAGACCCATCATTTAACACATCCACTCAAGAAGGAGGTTCGCCCCACTGACCCGGCGCGGCCTACTTAACAGACGAGGAGTGGAGGCTGCGAGCTGACCGGGAGGCTGCGGGTAATGGAGTGGAGCATCTCTTAGGATGTGAAGATGCAATATTTATCAGAAGGTTGTAGGTAATGTGGTATGCGGTATATAGGGGATAAGAATAAGGTAAAGATGCGGTAAGAAAAAATATTAGTATTAAGACATCAGTTATATTAAAGGAGAAATTGCTTAGTATTATCAATAAGAGTCTAATAAGAGGAAATTCTCAATTTGTCTGTATGTTTTTACAGTTGTGGTTAAGTTTAAGGTGCGAACAGACTATGTAACATATAATACAACTTGTGTTTTATAACACGTCCACATTATGTAACCTTGTAATTCAACATTGCAACATAAAACAATATTGTACACAAGAATAAAATGTTTTATAACATTCAGTGTCCACATTATCTGAAACATGTTATATCGCAATTTGTATGTTATTTTATGTAGTCTGTACGCACCTTTAGACAGTTTTATTATAAAAGAACTAACGATTAGCAGTGTCTAGCATCTATTTATTAGTTTACTATAAAATAATATTATAAACTATATCCTACCAGCTAGTGTCACAACTGAAGCATCAAATCCGTTTACTAACGCTCACAAAGTCGCAGCGAGCAGTGACGTCACTTCCGGCGCACTTGTCCGGAACACTCACCCACGGGCACTCATACACAAAGACTGATAACTTGCAATATTATATTCTATGAGAGAACTGCGATACAGCTGCATTTACCTAGAGATAATAGACGTGTATAGATATAATGTTCACATACTGTATCTGGTGAAAAGTTAAAGGAGTATACTGTGAGTATATTTACATATAAAATGGTAATAATAGGTACACATAATACGTATACATTCGGGTGCGATTTAACCTGCTGTTAATATCTGTATTTTCAAGGTTGAGACGAAAGTTATCTAAAAAAATATGTTTTAACTTAGCTATCACTAAATAATAGTAAAGCAACAGAATTTTTGTCAGATGTTACAAGATACTGTAATAACAATAAAATGGTTAAAATAATTTAAAAAATAATCGTAAACCTAATCAAGTCCAGATTCAATCCAATACAAAAAACGCAATAACATCCACCAATAAACATGGGCACACATTTTCCCGACACGTTCACTGAAAGCGTATCAATACGAGCAATAACAAAGGGGGAGTGGTCGCGTGTAAACAAGTGCGGGTTCGATGCCTGGCGCTCTGCCAGACGCAAATTAGGGTAATTTCCCACACAGCTGGCACGGGAATCAACTCGTATACCATTTAAATAAACGCCGTGTTTTTGTTTTATTTGCTATGTAGTAATGGTCGCTTAAAAGTTTATGTCGCTATTATTATGATACGGTTAAGTTAACTATTAGTACACGATTTTGTATAGATTAACTACTTTACGTTTATAGGCCATTTGTATTTTTAATTAAAAATGAATGATAGGTTTTTGTTCCTTAATCCATCGTTCTAATCTAAGATATACGTTATTCTAAAACATGACAAAATTATTTCAAGTCATAATTATTATTGCTTTTTTGATGTATTGATTCAAGTTCCATTGAAAAATAGTAAAAAATACTCATCAAAGTAGTTGCAATGATAAATAATACTAGTTTGACCAATGGGAATATTTGAAGGTTACGATCAAGTTCACCCAAATTTAATTAAAGCACATTTCCCATAATTTATTATTTACAGTTCTGTACAAAGTTTCAGTTAATGGGACATCTTACAATGTTCCCCAAACTTCGAGTCGCCACACTTGTAGGCTTTACTTATACTTTGTAAGTTTACAAAGCAGTTATTTCTTGTTTTACATAAACAAGGTTTCGTTTAAGTTATGCTATTTTTGTAACAAAACTTTTAAAACCATATTGTTTTAGTTATATATAGGACTTTTTATATTTAAAATAATTTGATTTAATTTTCATATTTTTCTCAGCCATTTCTGTCGTACTGCAGGGCAAAGACCTCTCTACCCTCCTTCCATTTCTTTCTGACTAGGAGTGATTTTATATTATTCGTTCACAAAAAATAGCTAACACTAGCTGTACCCGCGACGTTGTTCGCTTATATACCTATCATTCATCTTTATGAATAAATATTTGACTGTGATATAGAGGGCCACTAACACGAACTGCCTGCTGCCGAGTAAATTTTGTCACAAATGTTGCTGTTTGTATAAAGTCTCAAAATAAAAAAGTACCATCGTCATCTTAATATATATAAATCTCGTGTCACAATGTTTGTCCTCAATGGACTCCTAAACCACTTAACCGATTATAATAAAATTCGCACACCATGTGCAGTACGATCCAACTTGAGAGATAGGATAGTTTAAATCTCAAATTATAGTCGCAATTTTAAGAAATTGACGCGGACGAAGTCGCGGGAATCAGCTAGTAATTATATAATTAGCTTACCTCTAAAAATTTTAAGGATTGGTTTTGATGCTACTTTGTTTAAAAATTTTAGATTTATCTTCCAAGTCCAGAACCGTGAGAAAAAATTATAATTTTCATGGTGGCTTTCGATGTCAATGTCCAAAATATGTCTACCTTGGGCAGTTTTGAACTGACTCTTTTATATATGTAGTATGTTTTCTCTTTTGTGCTTTACCCAGTTGGTTACAATAATTGAAGGTCAATGTTTTGGTATTGAGTCTACTGGCAGCGCCAACTCTGAGTTAAAGTGAAAGCAGCTGTCGCTCTAGGCAGTAAATGGCAAAGGGCACCCAAAAACCGAATCCATAAAAACAAATTAGTCCATTTTTTATGCTATTAGTAGTTCTCGTTGGTACCGTAGTCCCTAGTGAGACTACAGGACGCGAGGTTTTGGTGCGAAACCTCGAAATTGAACTACGCCGTTAAATTGAGAGTGGATATCAGATAGGCAGTGACTGACATGAGACCCATGAAACTGAAAGAGGAGGTAGTTACAAAAAGTTGACGTACGGTTTGAGAGGCGCAGTGGCAGAATTACCAAAACTGTGTTTAAAATTATTTGTTTGGAAAGATTAAGTAATAGCTGTCCAAGGACAATCTCATTCTACCCTGATTAAAGTCAGAGGCTGTAACCTGTACAATTCGCTTTATTAAGTGTAAGGTGCAGCATAAGGTGATGGGTTTAAATACCGTACGTATATATTTTAAAATGTAGAGAATGCGATAGAAAGTTTATTTTATTTAGGGTTTTGGCCCAACCTTCCGGTAATAGGGTACAAAAACTTTATGAAATTTAAACACATAAATAAAATATCATGTACGCATAAAAACCTACATGAGAAGCAAGCTACCTTTTAAAGAATTTTAAAGAGAGATATACTAAAGATTGTGTGATAAAAATATCATTGGGTTTTTGGGTAAAAGAAAATAAATAACAAATACAAAAAGATCTTGTCCATGGAATATAATATAGATGACCAATAGAAAACATTACACATTATGTTGGAAAAATAGTTTAAAAGTGGATTAAAGTTTTTAACCAACTATAAAGTGATCTATGGGGAAGCTTACGTTTTCAAGTCAGCGAATGCGTAAATTTCCAAGCAAATGGCCAGGACATTTACGCCTGAATCACTTTACGGTACATGCCATGCACGTTTGTTCCTCCATGATCAGCAATGAGGAACAAACTTACCTACGGAGATTAGTAAATACAAACACTAAATAATTGTAAGTTTATATATCGGTTGAGAAAAAATTCACGACTTAAAGATGTCGTTTATTACACTAAAAATACAACAAAATGTTACAAATATTTTTTTACTTAAAAAAGATACGTTAGTAAAACACAAAAAGAGTTATCTCTACTGAGATTTGAACTTGGGTATCAAAAAATTCAAACTTATAATAAGAAAATGGACGCATGAAAAAAAATACAAACATTAACAACCGGATTTGAACTTGCAGCAACATCACTCATTTCCAATCGTTCAACCGCCAAGCTGTTTACCTCGATAGCTAGTTCACTAAAATATAGGTTCTAATCAAATTAAAGATTGCTATGGCTACCTCAGTCTGCCATGGTTACCCTCTTGTTTATCTTTTGATCTGTCAATAATGCCAATTTATGTGTGCAGTTGAGAAAATGATTTTGGAAATTTAAAGCACCTCCCCTTATCAGCTAGATTCAATAGCATGTTTCAACATAGCTAACAACCATCTACGATTTCTTGAAAACCACCTCTCAATTTTTTACACCATTCGATTAAGTAGTTTATGTTTGATACTGTAACATGAAATCTGACCCCCGGCAAAAGACAGTTGTAATGCAAGTACTGTACTGAATTGCGTGTTGTAATATTTTACTTCTTGAACTCACTAAATTAATTATATCTTTTGATAGAGTGAACCGATTTCGATGAAACAAAAACTAAGTTATACCTCAAGTTGTGTATAATTTTTGTATATAAACATTGTCTGCATTCAATTCGTAGATTTTACGTGATGCGTGCACAAACAAACATATAAACAGACAAACAGACAAACAGACAAACAGACAAAAATTTCAAAAATGATGGAAATGGGTTCTGTTAGTTATCCTTTAACACGCTGGCAATTTTTTTTTTCAATTTCTTCAATGTACAAAAATGACTTTTCTACAGATTTATTATATGTATAGATTTAGATGTTAGATAAATTGATTGCCGTAACTAAATGTTTACAATGAAAACTAATAAAATATTACTTTTTTTAGACCTATAGCGAAATTATTAAATACTAGCTGACCCGGCAGACTTTGTACTGCCTCAATCGATAAATAAAAGCCTTAACTTTTGTATAAAATAAACTTAAAACAAATTGTTTTTTTTTTATTTAATTCCGAATATTTTCATATTTATTCACCTTTTAAACCTTCCTTGGGATTCCACAAATAATTCAATACCAAAATTAGCCTAATTGGTCCAGCCGTTCTCGAGTTTTAGCGAGACTGACGAACAGAAATTCATTTTTATATATATATTGAGAAGAGAGATGATTTAAAAAAAGATATTAATTCTAAATAAACCGTCTCAATTACAATAACTTAAATACACAATCATAAAACCATCACATACAACCTTCATCACATTTTATCCCACCGACTAGCTATCTCTATAAGACAAGCGCAGCAGGTTCCTGCGACATACGCGATACAAAGGCAACGACGCCTCCGGAAACGTTTCCGAGCCGGGACCGGCGCGGCTCCGGCGCGGCTCCGGCCCGGCCCGGGTCCGGTGTGCCACTTCAACATTGTTACGGTTTCAATACGGGAATGTGGAACACGCTGTATAACTTGAGATTCTTTGGTGTATAGAGATATTGTATGAAAAGTTGGAGTGTATGACAGTATTCAGATAGGTATGTTTTATTAGTTTTTGGTAGAAAAATAAGCGATATAAAGTTATATTAGTAGATAAGTCGATTAAAATATCGCCTAGCTTGCTACTAGCGATGTTTAGGTGGTGGGTTTATATAGTAATCCAACGAATACATACAATTTTAAACATAATATAACATAATACGCTTTAAGACTATTTTTCGTGCATGAAAAGTACTTTAGGTGACAAAAAATTGGTGATAAAAATACTGTTTAAAACAACTTAGGTATTCACATCTATCTGAAACGACAAATATAGTGCAAACCCTTCGTATTCAAACTAAATCACACCCCATGTATTGGTAACCGTCCCCCGCTAACCGTCGCGCACCGCCCGCGGTCGCCGCGACCCGCTGCCCGCCGCACGTAACTACGACTGCCATTGTACAGGTGCCCCCTAACACGATTACTATGGACTTAGGACTTAAGCTATTGAAAATCCAATCAGAATAGGAATTCAGTTGCATTATTTTATTACTAGTTTATCAATTTATACTGTATTGATGGTAAACAAAGGTTAAAAATAAGAAGACTGAGAAAACTATTACGTACGAAAGAATATATTGCTTTTCTCAGTAAAATTATTTACCCTCAAACAAATAATTAATGTATTTACCAAGCTCATGGTAATGTTAGTCAACGACCCCTCAAGTCAACAATTACGCGACAATACAATAAGAATTCCACTTAAATATTTATAAAGTAAAAAGGGAAAATACTTGAAACGTAATAACAAGTGAAAACAATAGAAAAGTTCCCGATACTTGATTTAAGAATGGTTCAGACCGAAAGCCTACCTAACGCTTTGTGGGAAGTCGGCGAGAGGTTGCGAATATAATAGAAATTATAATTATAATAGCATAGACATTTGTTAGGGGTGATTGCACGTCTGAAATGTTATCAAGCTTTGTTTATATTGTATAAATAAATTTAATTGTAATTTACTTAAAAAAAAAAGCTAATACTTTGAATCTACATACAAATTAAACATGAACGAATAATGTTAATAAGTAAAGAAAAAAATGGAGCTGGGCTGTCGTAAATAGTTATAATTTTGCTTACCATCTTAAAATACTTTATCACATGACGAAGATATGCTTCAATATTATAATTTTAAAGGTAAAATTGGGTCCATTATTTCTAAACTAACACAGCCATTTTAAACTCCGCCATCTAACACAATGGGCGTCAGAAACCTCTTTTAAGCACTCCGTCACGTCATCAGGCAACAATACGTGTGAGCCACCACACAATACAGTACCGTCGGTACCTAGGGCGCCGTCCCACACAACGCGGGCAGCGATCAATCAGCAAGGCATTGATCACGGACGACACCAGGCTTCACTTGCTTTTGTTTATACGAAGGTTGAATAATGTCAGGTTTTGTATCAAGTGTAAGTAGGTACTAACACTATTGATGGAAATTATTCTAAAGTAGGTATAAATTATGTACTTATCTGTCTACTATTTTATGTATAAATAAATATGAATCGAAGTAATGTATATATGTACGCTCATCATTCCAAACGACCGCACTAAATTGGATTTATTTTTCGTTCGTTATTGTCAAGGCATGGTTTGTACAAAAGAAAATGAACGACCCTTATTGCTTATTCCTTACAGGTCAAATCGCGAGAAACAAAAATGATGAAATAAGAGTTTTAAACGATATAAAGTCTAAATGACTTCTGAGTGGCCTATGATAATACACACCTATATGCACACCATACGGAGAACACGTAGAGCTCGGTCTCAAACAAAGCGGGCAGCGATCAATCAGCGTCGCATTGATCACGGTCGCCTCGACTCACACGCCGCGACGCGACGCGACGGTTCACTTGCTTTTGTTTGTGAAAAGTGTTGGTTAGGTGTTTAGGTTATATACTAGGTAGGTGCTGCTATTTCTATGTATGATATGTTGGTGACAAAAACACATTAGAGTTGTGTATGTGGCAAGAATACAGACATATTTATTTGAAAATAAGATTCATGTAAATTTCACGCGTGTCCCATCAATATCGCTGCAATAAATCTAACGTAAGCTAGAGTAAGCAGTTACTAGAACTATCAAAAACCCACACTGAAATATTCTATACGTGATTTCGTCTAAGCAATAAAATTCTGTCCTCTGCCTTTCACATTATTATTCAACATACGATCATATCATAAGACAAACATAACACTCTGACAAACTTCTCCCAAAACATAACCTATATCCCTTATCAGGCAGTCTGGAGATGGTACAATACATCATGAACATGTGAACATCGCGAGGGTCTCTCAGGGCCGTGCCTGGTCAGGGTGGAGACGGATGAGGGGTGATGCCATCAATCACGCAGACAGACACGTCGCGGGACAAGCTTCTGTCTATATAGAAGGCAGTTTATTGTGCCTTATAGTCGTACCGTAGTTCTTTTCAAGGTATTATTCAATGAACACTTTATATGGTCATTTTGGTTGTCCTTCACTAAAAGCTTATGTCGTACTATCCAGTTAGTAATGAATTTTCATTATTATTTGGTTTAGTACAAAATACAATAAACTCAATAAGTATAAAGTTTATTTCAATAACAAGACTAAATAATCTATTGGGCATTGAATATAGGTATCAAAGGAAGGATTAAGTCACTGGCCCGAACAAAGCTTTTAAATTAAAGTCACCTTTAAAATCGAGAACAAAGAACCCGTATTTAATTTAATATAAGGCAGCAATTATTCGTGCAGTTAATTATCTCGTGCGAACCACTGGTTAACTTCATAATTTCAATTATAACCGCATTCAGGTCCCGCTTTCATTTGCCACGATATCTGGGCTTTTATTCACTCAGAAACTTAATTCTTCATTACTGTTATTTCCAAAACACCAATTTTAATTATTCAGTTACAGTTTATGTTGAAAGAGAATCAATTTTCACGCTGTCACGCACATTTGTGGGTATTCAGGAAATATTGTAATTTCACCTATCTGTGGTTGACAGGGGTTTTACAATAAATTGGAGTATTTTAGGTCAGAGGTTTTCTAAAGTGGCATTTTGTTACCAAATACATTTAGGAAAAGGAACCTAAATATACATGCTTTTATCTATATATATAAAAATGAATCGCTAAATGTGTTGGTAAACGCATATCTCAATTACGCCTGGACCAATTTGGCCAATTCTTTTTTTGTTGTGTTTGTTATTGTCAGGAGAAGTTTCTTATGAAAGAAAAAGTTTAGAAAATTGCGAGGAAAATTAGAAAAAATGAGAATACTGAACCACCAAATTAAGTAATCCTGACTTTTGTTACGATCGTGATTTGTTGGATTCATCTCCGCCCCTAATAAAACAAAGGCACCGGGAACGGGACCTAGGTATTCACGCGGGTGAAACTGCGGGGCACAGATAGTATTATATAGAACGGTAAAAGGCTATCATATTTAAATGTAGAAATGTTTCTTTTGAGTGATACCTAGACATGTCCTTAATCTTAGCCTGTTCGCTCGACTGACAACACAACATCGTAATATTATAAGTAAAAACATTTCTTCAAAATAAAACAAGTTTTTATCCGTCTGCGGTTATTCGAGACACGATATTTACGAAAACATGTACTTATGATAAAATACTTTATTATATGGAAGAGGGCAGAGAACTAGTTTTTCTTATACGTTGTATGTTATGACAAGCCACGTGTGACCTTTAGAAATATTGATGGATATTACACACATTTTTACAATACCCTTGTTCTTCATATCAGTATCAAGGAATTATGAGATTGTAAACATTCCTAGGCATATCCCCAGCCTTATGTTTTCCTGAAGGCGTACGCTGATTTAATGTTATACACAGCCATATCATATATCAGTCAGGTACTATGTAGATGTGTCATGCATATTTCGTGATCACGCTCTTCAGATAGTATAGAAATTTTGTATGGACTTTTTTTAAGTATAATAATGATATGCCTCTATATCCTAAGCAGGTTAATGGATTTTAGCTTAAGAGATGACGTTACGTTTTATATCAAAATTTCAACCTTTTACTTTTTCACCCCATTTCACCTAGTTTCCCTTGTTGTTAGATAAACTACTTCAGTGTACGGTATTTACCAACGGCTTTAGTTTTCAGTCAGCGGTCAACCTCACCCAGAGACCTCTCGGTGTAAAGGTAGTAACTCGACGCCCGTTAAAGTGACGTCAAAGTCCACGCCACTCAAGCGCCGCCAAACACAGCTCCGGTTACTGCAGACTTTTAGAGTAACCTGCTAGGATATAGGTCTATAGGTATTTAACCTAAGGTATGTAATACCTATGTATGCATAGGTATTCTTTTTAGGCACATTTCAGTTCTCATAAATATGCTACCTTTTACGAATATAACCACGGCTAGAAGCATTAATACAACTTTTCCTTTTTTAGAAAGAGTGATATTACATATTTTTTACTACATTATACCTTGTGTTAAGTAAATAGTTTTGTTATTTACTTTAAATAACTATTTCTGTATTATGTGATCGTCATGAGTTAATATTGACTTGACTTTGAATTGAATATAATAAAAAATCTACTTTGGATTAACTTGTTCATGTAACATGTAGAGCGGAAGTCAAACCCCTTTAGTTTGAAGTCAGTTAAAAGCATTCTAGTAACTAAATAAGGCTGTAATTAAACAAGTCTCCAGACAATTAACCCATGAATATTACACTCTTGGAAGTCTTTAATGAATGTTAACGAAGTCCTAATGAATACCTTCCAACCCTTTAATTAATAAACGTTAACTATTTACAAGCACCTCGTAATATTTACATCATATAATTTAACCATCTAATATAATTGTGTCAAATACTACTCTATAAATTTAATGTAATAATATACGTAGAATAATTTATTTTATAAAAATATAATTTAGAAGTCTTTTTCGGTTAGTAAGTAACGAAATTAAAAAGTGGAAAATTACTGATTAGTGTGATACTTAGCAGTTCATCTATTTAAGCAAAAAGTTCATTTTTGTGGTATTTTTAATAATTGCTTTAACTTATATAGATAAGTTTTTAGTAAATTATGTTTCACAACAATATTTTACTTGTCAAAAAAACCTATACCTACAAAAACCGATATTTGTTAACACATCGGTATCGGTAAATTTTTCAAGCTAATAAAGTCGTTCCAAAAACTGAAAGCACTAACACTTGTAGTTATAAATCTAATAAAAATCCGTCGGGATGAATGTGTGTTGGCGGCGCGCCAGACTACCGGGTGAGTGGGTCTCTGCGCCGCGCCGGCGCAAGTGATCGTAGGAGTTAAGTTATATACCGGAGGTTGATGGCCTGCGTGTCGTGCACTGGGGGCAAAGCTATGCAATTTTTTGATATTTATTTTGTGTCGCAATAACCTACCACTCTTTTTAAGTTGAAAGTACAAATAAAATCTTTACGACATTGATACCTTATTTAAACCGTTTAATTTTTTTATTTTTCTCATTAGAACAAATTGCATAGAAATCTGAATACAAGTAACTTGTACAAATCTATAGTATAACACGAGTTAGTTTTTGGATATTGGTGAATGTAAAAAACTTGAATTCATACTTATTTTAAAGTAAATTACTCTATAATAAAACAATTAGATTTCATCCGATCGACAATTTTAATAACTTTTTTGTGACATAACGATAACATAACTACGTACCTACCTAATAAAATTATAAGACTAAACTTCTAAAGTTAGTTTAGAGTCTTACTTAAATAGCCATGTCACGTATCTACGATTACTGACTACATCTATAGATCCGAGTGGTCCAATAAAACCGGTATAGTTGCCAACATCTCTATTCCGTAGCTAGCGACACCTTTTCACGGCCAGCGCCAGGTGGGTGTAAAACGATTCGCCGCGAGTGGCCGATGTCTACCGATTATTGCTTTATGACGCTAGTTCGAGATAAATGTTTTATTTGTGAAGGTGTGGAAGATAAAGGTTATGTAGAGGTAGTTCGGTTTTTGGTGTTCAGGTGTTAGTAGCTCTAGGAATTAACGTGTTCCAATTTTTTTTTATATTGATTATTAAATGATATGAATGGTGTTTATTTAGAAAGATTAAAAAGACTGTTATATATTTTTTTGCTCTTTTGTTTAGTTTGTTTATGTCTGTCAGATACGTAAAATTTGAAGAATGAAGAAACATCACACCTAATGGAACGTGAATTAGTGACACATAATATTTTTTGGCTATCATGAAGATTCTACTTAGTAATCTACATTTACATATCTGATAATGTTAGGCAACATTTAAAAAGCTTTTTAAAATGCAAGAAGTTTCGCTTCGGTTCGGTTTAATAAACTAAACGCTATCAAAGCGAGGCACGCTATAGTGCACACGAACAGTCTAGGTTATCTATAATTAACATTACGTTTTCATTATAGTCTTTAAAATAACAAACTAAGCGAACAATTAGTAAGCGACTTGATACAACTTTATACTTAAATTTAGCTTAAAACGTCAAAGATACTCGTATATGCTATTTACATATATTAAGATACACTTGCACACTACACATTAATATGAAAAAATGAATGCTGCATGCAAGAAAATCTTATGTATAAGTAAAGTTAGCACTTAACATATTCTTTTGATATCTTCTCCACAAGCATTTCATATTTTTGCTTTCAAAGCAGCAAGCAAGTTTTATTAGCATGCCTTGTACGACTTGGCACACTGATATTTTTGCAACCTACACATTATTTGCCAGTTTTTTTATGCAGTAATTAATATTACCGAATCTAACCAAGAATATACCTTAATAAATCACTGCATGTGCATTTACTTAATACAAATAATTCTTATATTACTACTACTTATTATAAAAAAACCGATTCAAAGAAAGTCTTATATGGTTTTCTTATGGATCCCACTGTCATAACTGGACCAAATTACCACCACGCGGGAAGCACCACCTTTCAAATAAAAAAAGAATCATCAAAATCAGTTCACCCAGTCGAAAGTTCTGAGGTATCAAACAAAAAAAATACAGTCGAATTGAGTACCTCCTCCTTTTTGAAGTCGGTTAAAAATAGTGGCGTATAAAAATATAACTTTGCCACGGAAAAGTATGTAATATGAATAAGTTTTATTACGCATTACGGGAAGGTCAATACGCAAATATATTGCCAAAAACAGGCGACAGTCGTCGTCGCATTGCGGTCCGCGGCTCCAAGCGTTCACTACTGCCTGGGTATTATATATGTATATATAAACATATTATATGTATCTATAGTACCACAGACAAAGCAGGGTATTGAAACAATTACAAAAGCGTTTTGATACGAAAGGAACTATTTAAAGATACTTTTATGTTCAGTTATAAGTTTTGTTGTTGATGAACAAATTTTTAAAGTATTAATAGCACATAGCATTTTACAGAAACAAGTGTCTTAATCACCCTACATGTGTATAAGTAGGTTATTTAATGTGGAAGACAAGATTATAACAAGAACTGTCCCTTGCTTAGAGGGGCCCTAAGGCCAAGAGAAACAAACTTAGCAAGAACTTTGTCTTGACTGTTACCGTGTCTCCCACACTTGCTCTTTGACAGCTTTACGTCAAAGTCCGCCAAGCTAAAGATCCCGTCACCGTATGGGCTTTAGATTCCAATGTAACATCAAACTGCAAACAGAATGATTGAACACATACCGTCTTATTACAAAAAACTCTTAAGTACTGGAACTAAACCAAGACTTTCATGTCTAGGTTTGTTACGGTACTACCGAAAGTTCCAGTACTAAAATGATATCTTATTACAAAACGACGAACAAGCAAGAATCAGCAAGTACCGAACTTGTTATCGAAATAAATAATGACCACAGATTCAAAACGAAAAATCTCATTGATTCATTCATATTCATTCGTTCAATGCTTAGAATAATGAGGTTTAATGCTATTTTCATTTATAGCAACGTTCCGTTTCTCAAAACATGAATATTATAGTCACATTTGAAATGCTTTAAAAAATATTTATCAACACTAGAATGCGTATTATTGATTTTATCTTATTTACAATAGATTAAACCAGTAAAACTTATACTAATTCTTTTCTTTTTTAATATTCATTTTGATAGTTTTCTCTAAAACTTGCGTGTAATAAAACCCATTTCATGGCCCGAGCATGCGTCACTAGCGTCATTTGATATTAGTCCTCCTACATACTAGGCGGGCGCGCGAACGATGCGAACAAAGCATGCGCGGCAGCGCGCCCGCTGAGCTCGAGTCTCATTCTACGGGAGACTGGCTTGCTGAATCGTCGAGCTGGAGGCGTCAGATCTGGCGAACGCGCATCGAATGCATACCTTGTAAATTGTTCGCGAGTTCGCAAACGGAGCTATAGACGCAAGAGCCACTCGCGCGCACTGTGCGAGCGTTGCATGAGTTGCGCTATGGAAGCGCACTTATCAATTACCTACAGTAACTGAACGCGAGCAGCGCGCGAGCTGCGCATTCGGATACACCCTAAGAGGGTACGCGGCATTTACGCTGTGCACCCTCCGAGCGCTAAGCTAATAGAAAGCAGCGGTTGAGACCGCGCTGCTCTGTTACAAAGTAAGCGCAGTGCTCGCGTTGTCCGCGCGCTCGAAGAACGCGCCCTGTGTAGAGCCAGCTTAAACCAAAAATTTTTTTTGCACTCTCCCTTTAAAATCCCAGTTAGAAATACCTTTGTTTGAAAGTAAGAAAAACACCAGTACAGAAGATTAAAATATAAGCTGGCTTTTAATTTATGAAACACATATATAAATTAGTTAAACGTATAACAGTCATTCAAAGTAATAGATCGAGTCTCCTCATACATTACTCTTTATTTCAATAATATAAAAACAAATTTATGTCCAAAACTATATCTCCTATCCTTAAGTATGAAATGATTGTTTCCAGATAACTGTTCATTAATTTATTATTATTCTCTTTCGTCAGGAAACAGATCTTCTCGTATTTCAGATCACTGCATTTTTATGCTTCTTGTATAGCGTTCATGGCGAGCCCAGTTACGTAATACGCAAAGCACTTGAAATTTAGGACGCAAAGGGCAACCTCGAGGGACGCGGGCTAAATCCTCACTTAAAATAACCACAATTTTCTTTATTTTCTAAATCTATATTTGCATCTAAAATCGTCATCACTCAATTCGTAACGATTTACACACTGCCAACGTCTCACAGATCGCCGTCTCCATTGTGTGTTCCAAATCCATCATGTTTATTGATTTAAAATATAATTTGGAGAAATCATAAGAAGATAAAATAAATAATGTATTTTACAAATTAACATAATACAGCAACTCAAACGTCAAATGAAGTCGTTGCCATAGTTACCATAGCTAGTCCCATAGTTGAACTAGGGGTCTCGTTGGTTTATCTTTAGTACCATAGTTAGTACTACAACAAGTGATAAACTTTGTTTTGTAATAACGTTTTACTTAGTACCATCGTTGATACCTAGTTTGGTACTAGAATTTTATATAGTCCGCGTTTTGGAATAAGGGGGATAAAGTTTAATCACAACACTCAACTCACATGGTTCTGTAATCACGTTGCTTCAAGCGAAACACTAAAAAGCTACAATTTGAAACATTTCCAAAGTGTATTTGGCTGGAGTTGGTGTTGTTTGCGGCGAGTGGAGGGGGGCGGGAGGGGGCATGAGATTACCGGATTAGTTAACTGCCTTCATTAGGAATTGGCACGAAGATGCCCGTGCTGGGTCAAACGTATGACCTGAACCTAGACTATAGTGTTGGTAAATTGGTATTATAAAGAGAAGTTATCTTATTTGGACGTAGAAGAGAAATTTGCAAATAATACGAAAATTTTGATAAAAGCTGGTTCAATAAATAGCAACTAATCAAATACAATTTATTTTGATATTAAATATGGTATTTGTTAGTATTTACAATAAAGGGCAAGTTGAAGTACAAGTCAAAAAATATTATTTCACAACTTCTAATATACTTAAATGAAACACTTCAATTTTACACATGGCGGTACCACCTCCAAACATTAGCATATAATTATATATCCATGGAATATAACCAAAACTTTCTTCACAGGGAAAGGGAAAATTAAACTTCAGGCGTCAAGACAGACAGTCACTCTATAAATTTCCCCATGAATGGATCTTTTCATACATTACCGTTGTTCAACCACATAAAAGAAAATAACAAGGGCCATACAATTTTTCTTATTTCATACGTAACTGGCCGTATATTCCTGAGAGCAAATCATAATGCTAATAAAATGCTTTTTTCCAGGTTCCGTGATCGAGGACAATTTGTTTATGTTTTATGATATACAATATTTAGGAGGCGGCAACATGGCGGCGGTAAAACCTTCAGGAACTTATTTAAAGCCTTACGTTTGGCGCAGATGGGAAAAACGGAGCGCGGGGAACCATTTCGCGGCTGCGAGATGAAAACATGTACTTTCCCTAATTATACTACAGGATTTAGTTGTCAACTGAAACATGTACGAAGATCTTGCAAATTACCAACTAGTATTTAAAGAAAAACTAAAAAGCACTAGGAATAACAAATATAAATAGTATCTCGAGTATAACAATAATAAATAAATAAATGGCAATACCCTTTCAGTGTTGTAAATGATGATTAAACAAAAATACCTGTATGTATATACCACATCAAGTCTACATCACAACAATAAACCCCGATTAACTTCCATTGCCGCATTAATTAGAACAAATCTCGCTCATTCCTGACAGCCCTATCGAGAAATCAATGTATCCGAAACAGGTATAATTTATCGCGGGGTTTGTAACCTGAACAATTACGTTATCGGAAGAGGTCCCATGGTAGACCTGAATAGACACGGTTCAGCCAATGGGACCCTGGAGACTACTCCTCATACCTTCGACCTGGTAATGGTGACAATATAACCCTGATTGATGTATTGTATTTAGATTTATTTTGTTTACTGTCGGACTTGGGGAGTTTTTTTGACTAATGATGGGTCAGAATTAAAATTACATCAACAGGTTCCAACATTCTTTACCCTTAGGTCTATAACGATTTACAGAGTTTTTAAACAACCAATGCCAAATTTTAAAAGCCAAAAACAACCAATGTGAATATGTTTTATATGGTTTTACATATAGCAAATTTACTAAAACAATCAAAATGTATTGCGAGGCCATTCTTGGGGGGGATGCTCCGTGGCGATGTGTATAGTGGTGGGATTAATATTTTGCTTGGGAGGCCTTTTTCGGAACAGAGTATTGAAATTTATAAATTTGTAAGGGGAGTGTTTTCAAGGAGGGATACGTAATTTTTTTTCTTTTTGTTTTTATTTGGACCTAGTATCTGTAGCTTTCTAGCCTGTGACCTGTAGAAGGCGCTACATTCCAACAGGATGTCTAGTTTTAAGTTATCTTTAAGTCTTAGGATTAGATTATTTTTACTTTTGTTCATTTATTATTTAATTTATTGTGGTACCTTACGAGGCTGTCTTGGCGCACCAGCGCAAAAAGCCTCATCAAATAAATGATTAAAAAAAAAATGGTCCTAAACCACAGTTACACAATTTCAGATATTAAATTCGTTATACCAACAAAATAAACCTAACACGAAAGCTAACAATAGGAAACATAAATATATTCCAATGTTCCATGTAATACACGAACAGACAACATAATCGTTAACTCTAACAACGTGAAGCCTACAACTAAATTACATTTTCAATACAAAGCTCAATGGCAAATTGCATTGCCAACATAACCGAATAGATTATTCTCTTTTACGAAAAACGTACCATATTGGAAACAGCAATTTCATAACGATGTCAATCGAGCGAAAACTAATTGAATTTAAAATGAAAATACTCTCTTTTCACGTGGTATGGTATTCTGTTTGTGTGGGAGTAACAATCAACATACAAAAATGTCATGCTGTCTGTCGACACCTCAAACAGTCATGAAGGAGTAGATTTGTAAGGAGATGTGACAATGCTCTGATATTTGTTATGAACGAGGTATAAATCGAATTGAGATAAAGGTAAAGTAACGATAAATGGATAGTTTCCGATTAATGTCAATTGTAAAAATTATAAATATAATAATGAGGCTATGTTACTTTAATTAACTAAGTTTTTTTTTTTGTAAAAAAATGTAGTATAGATAATACGCATGAATATTTATTCCATGTAAATAAACAAGCAATAAAAGCATAATTTCACAGCACTATCATCGTCAATATTGAGCAATATTTAAAATCAACATTTCGAGCGTCACTCGTTCATTGAAGCCGAGTTCGACGAGCGCTCGTCTGAAGTATCATTCACGACCGCCGTTCATTCCCGATCCCATTCATCCATTCACTCACCGACAAATGATCAATAAAACGATCACTGATATTTATGTAAAATAATTGACTATGGTAACATGATAACCTAGATTTTATAAAGATAAATATTTATGCTGAAGGTTAATTGGTAATTTTGGGAAAAAGTTTAACGTGGACATTCAGACAATTATTTTGGCTTTTTAGTCAACATATATTTTTAGGACATTGCTTCGCCTTTATTACGCGAAAGGGTAAACAAGAATGTCCCTTTAAATAATTATATTTTAATGGATTTCCATATAAAATACTACTAATTAGCAACAGCTAATTCAATCATAGTTACAAAAGCCCAATACCCTTTCTGCACATATAGTTTACATATACATAGCCTCTAGGCCATCGAACATGTTCAATATGCATGTTATAATCTGGTCCAAATTAGATCAGCCTTAGTTTGTAATTACACACTTATGTATCAAAGCTGATTGCAAAATCACTGGGATTAGGCGCGGTTTGTCCCGAACTGTTCTATAATCCGATCATTGTGGTATGTACAACATAGTTAATGTAGTTATACGGATAGAAATAATATTATTAGAAGCGATTCTATGTAAGAGAAGGAGTTGATTTAAAACAAGAGTTGTTTGTATTATTGAGATCTTTGCCGTGGTGTTCCTATCAAAAATAAGGGAACTTAATATGTAAAAAAAGATGTTCTACTGATTATAAAAAGTGCTAGAGGTTTCTCAATTAATATATTACAGACCTTATGTACCAATATTGTATCACTTACACAAAAATATGTTAGAAAATCTCTAGTCTAACTAAAAATCCTTGTTATTTAACTTGACATCTCTTACACTGACAAACATAAATGATATCTACAATTCCACCTGTCCCATCTCACCTGACATCGCAAACACAGCGTGCGTGCGAGCGAGACGGAGCATGCTCGTAATAAGCGCCAAGATGACACTTCATAACGCAAGAGCCATCGCGGCGCTGCCTTCATTTATGAAATAGTTTGCATTTTAAATGTACAGTTATAAGACAAAGCTGGCAGAGAGAAAAGGCTGCCATTAGTTAAGTGGCTTTATTGTTGCCAGTGGGTATATTACACGTATTATTATTATGACTAAATTCAAATTAATAGTTAGCATATTTTTTTTATTTCCGTCTAATGTAAGTAAGCCTGTATTTTGTTGACTTTGGATGGAAAAAAATAAACTGATGAGCGTAAAGTTTAAAATCAGCATTCCAAGCACACAATATTATTTTTATGTAAAATTAATATAAGTACCTAATGCATCATTTGCAAAACATTATTATAATTTTAAAAATAATTAAAAACTATCAATAAAGCGGGATGGACTCACCAGTTCGGCGCCTGCGCTGCAACTGGTCGCAACATGCAACGATAACTATTAACTATGTGTCGCTATTGATAACATATCGCGTATTTTCAGTTTTAATTAATCGATGCGATAACTAAAGGAAAGAGTTATTGATTATAATATAATAATATTGAAATTAAAACTGAAATAGATTAACAGTTTTTGTTGATAAGAAAGTTTTTTTTTGCTGGGAACTGTTAATTAGTTTTATAATTATGTTTATCGAAAGGTTTCAATACTTTGACATTATAATTACGTTTATAATATTTAAAAGCACATATCATTAAACGAATTCACACATACTTGTAATTCGAAAATACACACAGCACAAAAGTCTTGTTACTAAATAAATTCTCAATATTCCTAGTATTTTTTCCAGCAACGCTTTTTCAAGACTACAACAAAAGGATACCACTTAAATATGTATAAGGTCAAAGCCCTTTGACGTCACGAGACCCATTCATTATAATAATATTCAAAGTAAGCAAGGGACTGTTTTAGCTACGATCGTAGAAGCTCGTAGCAGGTGCGCTACAGACGTAGCGGTCGTCGGTGTCTCGTAAACAGCGTTCGTAGCGAGTACTACGAAGCGAGCTTATTATATTTTCTATGTTATTCATTTATTAATGGATTTCAGATAACTTATGATTGTATGAGTATTATTTTAATAATTGTTTTTCTTATCCCTGGGTAATATGTTTTAATTTGGCTTGCGGGTTTTATCATGTAACGATTTGTTTTATCTATACTTATAATAAATCTGTAGAGAGGTCAATTCTGTACATGAAATATATTTTCAAAATAACTATCAGGGGGTGATTAGTGATCGATACTGATGCCAAAAATGCAATCAGTAAAATGTTTGTCTGTCTGTCTGTCTGTATGTTCCTTATAGAAACAAAAACTACTCGACGGATTTTAACGAAACTTGGTACAATTATTCTTCATACTCCTGGGCAGGTTATAGTATACTTTTCATCACGCTACAATCAATAGTAATAAGTTCGTCATTCATTGATAAGTTTCGTCATCCACGCGAACGAAGTCGCTGGCACAGCTAGTTATTCATAAGATGTTTATTTAAGACATATACTTTCGCAGAGATTGCTGTAAAAACCAATGTATTGTAAAGTGGGCAATACGTTTATTTAGGTTTGTAGGTAGTTATCTAGTATAAATCTAAAATCAATGCTAGATAACTCAATTATTCCCAAAACCAACTTCTAACCAAACCCAGTAACTACTAATTGGCATCGCCATACAATTTGATGGCCTAACTAAATAGTCTATGTTTAGCCTGAGTCAGACTGAAAGCTATCCCAACTTGTGCTCGTCAGCGATCGGATATCTAAATTAGTGTTGTTCCCACAGATTACAGATACAATCCGAGAGTTACTAGTTGTGGAGAAGTTAACTTAATTCGAATGGGTTCTACCAAATCTCTTTATTTATTGACCAATTTTATTTGTTATTGCAGGCTAACTTGCATAATTTTTGTTTTATTAATAATCTACGTATATCGCAAGGGCTGGTTCGAGTTCGCGCGGGATAAGGTTGTATGTGAGGACTTGGGGGAGGCATTTGCCGAGCAGTGGGAAAGAAAACAGTACTATTATTTTTTTTACTCTCTCTCCAACAGTGAAAAACTAAAGCTGAGATGACGAAAAACCAGATATACAATATTTATAGTAAACAGTAAAAATACCATAAAATATTGAAAACGTTAGGTCAGTCACTGATTAAGTTTAACCATGTCCAGTGTTAAGTCGATCACGTTAAGTCAATAGTTACGTGACGTAGTCGTAGTGCAACGCAGTGCGGCCACCAAGCGGCCACGTACTCCGTGTTATCTTTACGTGGCGAGCTAACTGTTCCATAACAGTTAACTGTTTAGTTACGGTAATAGCTTTGATCGTGCCGCTCACCTGGGAATATATACTGATAATAAGACGGACTCTAATAATATTGAAGTATATTAGGACTAAGAAATATGATTCTTAGATGAAACCGATTTCTCAAGAAAAGATAGTGAATAAGTAATGTTAAAACAACGTTTTCTGTTTTAATTGCAATAAAAGTCGTCTGTGACGAATTTCTAGATGAGGAGCAAAAACACGGTAGCGGCCTATGACTTAAAATATTAAATCATAAAGACGAGCCAAGATTTTTCCTGTTTTTCTATGTACTCGTACATGTAATTGATAAATCGATCGTTTTCCAACTTCTGCACTAGTTCTCTCTTTGTTCCTAAATCATACATGCAGCATACATATACCTGCATGTCCATGTATGTATATGACGTACGCGATATTCAATATTCTGCGTATTCACATAACAGGGACTCTTTGTAAAATACCTGAATATTTTCATACGAGAGAATGGATGTCCAAAATATTTTGCACAAAGAATTTAAACGTCGGGTATTCGACTAGCAGGTTTTATTTTGTAAAAGAACCTTCTATTGAATAACGAGCTCAATTTATCCTTCTGATTCAATTCACCTTCATTTACTTTTAGAAATGAACTGGTTGGTTTCTATTTCAATTGAATGAAGTCTAAGCTACTTCAAGTCTAAGGTACTTCAAACTTTCTACATTCGTTCTACCTATAGTATGAATGTTTTTTTTTTTAATTCATAATTAGATACACCTTAAAATAATTTAGGATGTTTAATAAAAACAAAGAAAGAGTCCCAATACGATATAGATTTAAAAAGCAGTTCGTTTAGGCCACTGTAATTTAGTAAAGTGCAAATCAAATCAAATCAAATTTATTTGTTAAACATAGGTTTTGTGAACAAAGATGGTCATAAATATAAAAGGTACACTATGTTTTGCCATTTAGACATACAAATTTGGAGATAATATACAACATAATAAAAGTGCAAATTACAACTCTGTAAAATATGTAAACCTAAACCCGCCTCCACCGGAATAACTGTACTTCTCCCTATACAATTCAATAAACTCTCGGTTTCTATTACCTAATATATTCAGTGCACTTTTCAGGCCATGAAACTTTAATAACACATCTCGCATTCTACCAAACCCCGAGAGAATTTTGTGCTGGCAACACAAACCTCAATGTAAAATCGCACCGCAAACAAAATCTCCACATTATGCAGTAATACCAGCAAAAAATACCAGCGTTAAAATTAAAAAATCTCGTTAAAACAACACTTTTCTAAAGTCGCGAACCTCTAGAAATATTACCATAAGGTAAGCAAGACCAATATTTGCGCTGGCAACACCAGGAAAGCTGAGCGCGGCTTGTTTCATGAATATTCAGGAGTGGCACTTGGGCGGTACTTACGCGTGTTTTATTATCTGTGGTACTAATGGTGCCATGCTGCCTTTACACGCAATCTCATGTGACTGGATGCGAGTGAAGGTGTTGGCATTACTTTTACTGCGTGGACATAAAATAATTATGTTGTAAGGATACATAAAATGAATTGTGCACAACTCGAGTTTTAAGGATCAAAGTATACTTAGGTTAATGCTGAGATATTATACCGGTTTTAATGCTACATTTAAATGTGATTACCAATTATTTACAACATATTTAACCGTCTTTTAAAGTGATGTAATTTATTGTGGATATTAATGAAAACCTACTTAATAGTCAAAAATTATGGAAAACACCACTCTTTACGAGAATTTGCAAGTAATAGACCCGGGAAAATATGTTTAAAGCAGCAATATCTTTTAAACACCCTTTACTTTCCCTAGCTTATCACATAACACAATCAGCATAAATTATAAAACAAACAATCCTTTACTTTAAAATTTTCCAGAATCTTCCAAACTATAGAACCTTATTTATTTCTGTAGTCTGAGACCGGTCGGGACCACTTAGCACGTAACTGGTCGCCGAGTGACGAGATCCCGCGAATTGCTAATGCACTTATCGTAAAGGAAACGAAACCCATACCGTACAACGTAGACCGTACCGTACAACGTAGACTATAGTACGTACAACGTAGACCGTAGTACGTACGGCAACGTAGATAAGTGCCTATCTATGTACGTTTACTTTTGTTCGTATTACTTTCGGTTTGAGTAAAAATTGGGGACTCTACTCAGTTTAAGTGGACGCAGGTGCTAAGTGGACTATTGGATTACTTACAGATATTGTTATACCACGATCAGTAATTTATATAAAGTAAATATAGAATGGAGTATTAAATAAACTATTTTTTGTAGAAGTTACTTTTGTTGCCGTAATTTCTTTGACACGCAACTTTCGCTCACTGTAGCAAAAAGTTGCGTACCTTTTCTAGAAATACCATTTCGGATAGGTCACAGTTTGTGACGACAATTTTAATACGGTGAAAAAATATATTTGATTTCATCATTAAAGTAGAATTAATAAGGAAAAATTTTCGAATCCGTATCGACATAGAACTCACTCGGAGTAAGTTGGCTTAACTTAATCAAAGTACCTAAAGACACACTTTTCCTCCAGCTAAATCCCTTCCTAATGAAGAAAATAAGAGTTAATTAAAAGCATTACTTCCTAACTAGTAATTAGTTCCGTATCACAACCTTATTGGGCATGTAGCGGAGGTGAACTGATCGCACGTGCGATACACAATCTGATTATAGAAGATAAGAGGAGGGGGGAGGGGGGGGGTGAAGATGATGGATATTGTATAGGTTAGGTAGTTATCTTGATCAATTTGATATTATAGCACATATCATATAGATTTAGGTACAAAGCGGGGTTTGATTACATTACATTTAACTACAATATATTTAGCAAACCCTGTCAACCAACACCCATGCTTGACAAATAAAGTTTGATTTGATGTTATCTGTCTGGTTCTGGGTGCAAAGCAAGTGTGCAATATATCGACATCGAATAAAAAAGGTACTATTTTTTAGTTTACTAAAAGGTGTCGTGATTACGAAACGAATAAATACAGCGAATAACAAATCCTCTTTCCCTGACTAAACATTTTCCTCTCCATTAAATTCGCAACTTTGCATTTCCCAGAATCAATCGACAACGTTTTTGCTGATAACAGTGCAGCCGGACCGGTCCGGGCCGTGTCCGACCGTGCGCGCCAGTAGATTTATCGTCCCCCGAGAACTGCTGGCCGTGTAAACGCCGGACGACGGCGTCAGCGCGCTAAGCCGATTTTCAAATAAAAAGCGAACGTGTGACATTTAAAAAGTACTATTACTGGGATACTCTGATTTGCATAAAGCGTTATATAGGAATTAAGTATTTAACATGTTTTACGTAAAGTAGGTAGCATTAAATTGGAACAATTTATTTTCCGTTTTTCTAAATAGTGACCCACGGTGACCGGGTTTTATGGTGTAACTTGTAAAGATCTATGTCCAACAATGGACCGCGATAAGATGATTAACTGTTTGAAATCAAATTTAAATTTCAAAAACATACACAAAGAGCTTTTTTCTGACCTTTTCTTTGGACTTACGTAACATTGATATATGTCGCAATCACCCGCTGCGCATGCAACGAATTGCAATCATTCCTCAGAACTGATTGGCGCAAGAACTAAAGTCGTTAGTTATGACGTGCTGCCGCAGCAGACGCGGCACGACTCATGACACTGTGATTTACTGGCCACGAGCACTATTACAGTTTGTTCGCAAAACTGTAGGCATATATTATGCAAGATGGAAATTTGCATGTTCTAAACATTCAACAAAACTAACTTAACTTTTAGAAATAATAATGTTATCGACGTGACAAACAAGGAAGTTTTCTCGTAGCTTCGTTTTGTTATCAGACACTAAACTTGCAAACGGTTTTGTTAAACATATTTTTAACTTTCTTATCAATTTAGAAAAAAGAGCCCAAAAGGCTGACATAAATTGTCGAAGCGTTGAGTTAGGTAATGTCCACAGTCCTCACTCAAGGCGCCTTTAAGGCTCGGCGGCCCAAAACAAAGGCCTTACATCCAACGTAAGTCTGACAAATGACCCGCAAACGTCTTTCGACACCTATTTATAGGAGTTGTGAAGTTCGCTCGACTTTCCCAACTTATTTGGTCTCAAACCTTGGCTTGCCCTAATCCAAGTTTTACGGCAAATAAAAGTTCCAATTAATTTGGGCATGATTCCGGTTGATAGCGCGCGACGATCGCGACGTGACGCGGGAGACAATCCTCTCGATCCGCGTTATTTTTACCTGAAAACAAAAGAGAAACGTATTAGAACGGTGAAGTTTTGACAGAAATACTATTGGGGAAAAGGGTAGCGATTTGGCGATATTTTCGAAGATGCTATGTTTGTTGAAAACTTTTTTGCCGCATGACTGCCGCTGCGAAGATATATCATATCTTTTAATATTATCATCAAGTTTTACACTTCTGTCTTCCTCACCACTTATATTGAATAATCTCTCTATCACTCAAAGGTTTAATTTTGAGTTTAACTCGCCTCTGTACATTAACTTATTCTAATAAAATGTCATGTATATGTGTACAATAAAGAATTAAGACTAAAACTGTCTATGAGCAGACACCGGTACTTGTGAATTTAGAGGAATTATTCGAATGCGTATATAAATAATTCCATTCAACAAAATAGTAACGAGCTAGGTACTAAATAAATAACTTAATACATAAAACTGAATAAAAATTCGTTACGGTCAATAAATATGAAAACGTCATAGTTTTAAAAGCTACAAAACTGGCGGTGAAGATAAAACATAAAGTTACTTAAGAGCAATAAACTTCATTTAAACTTTCTTTCTGGTACTTCGCCATTTTAAAATATAACTACGACGATAAAATAATATTTTTACTGTATACGTTTTACCAGACATGTGTTTTAGTCGCACACAATGCAATAAAATACTATCATATGAAATACATGAACTAGGTAGTACATCTTTTTCATAGTTTTTATGTATTTTTTACGCAAGTAAATAATAAAGTCGACGTTGAACTTTCTTAATTCTAAGTCTACAAATTGTAGTTAAATCCAGTAAATTTTCAAGGCACGTATTTAGTTAACAAGAAAAAGCTTGTTTACTTTAGTACCTAAATACCTACAGTCTGAGCTAACTTGAAACCTATTACAATAATAAATAAGACGCTCGTAAGATCCTCCTCGCCCCTGAGGCCTAAGGTCGTATCTCGAAGGCTTTAGACCTGAAAATAGGTTCGTTAATAACCAGCTCGCACCCATCCTTTCAGATCTACTCAATTAATTTAAATCATGAACCGCCATAAAAAGCGACTTTTAATCAAAGTTAAAAACTCCAATTAACTTGAGATTTGATACTTTAGTGGGTCCTCTACCTGAGGGCTTTTTATTTTTATCCGTTCAAGTTTAATGAAATAAGTTAAAGAGTGCTGAAGATGAATATTTATATTGAAATTAATATTTCCGTAAAGGAAATTGGTACCTATACTAAAGCCAATATGGAAAGAGAATGAAACGTTATTACTAATTACGCAATTATCAACTTTGACAACATGTGTTTAAGTTCATTTTAGAATGACAAATATTACCGAAAAGGGCCTAAAAGTAATTTGACTGTGATGAAAACTGAACTATTAGTCATTGAATTAAGGTTCATAATCCCAAAGCACGTTCATTCTTTCTTTAAAGTGGCTGATATATATAGTTTATTAGTCCATAGTGAAGTATGTATCACTACCGATATATATATATATAAATCTATAGTTTTTGATTGACAAACAAAGCTCTCTTTTGTAACAAAGAACATGGTGGCACGGTGGATTTTAAATTTCAGTTATACCAAAAAAATACCGTAAAATCGGACCCGTAGCAATCCCGCGGATTACGTACCAATGAACAAACAAGCGTGTTTCAAACAAAGCCTGTATCTGGGTCGTGCACCCGGCCACCCGGGTACCCGGGCATACGGCGACACGGACCGGGTGTAGCCGGTACAAGCCGCAACGAAACAAGCCTAAACTAATCCGGTTTTTCTCAAACAAAAACAGGTGAACGAAGCTGATAGCGAATAAAAAGACTTGGCTTGCGTTTCATATTTTGTGTTTCAAAAAATAACGAATTTAAGGCAAGTTCAGTATAGCGTGGCTTATATCGAGAGTAATAACTTTATAAAGTTAAACTTCCGTGCACCGCATTCTTCCTAAGGAAAATAAACAAGTCCATCCTTTATTTTAAACTCATGGCTCAGATGATGTTTACAGAAAACCAAGTGTTAAAATTTCCTGTTTAATTTCGTTTACAATAAACTTTCTAAGTTTAGAGCATAGTTTTGTAAATAGATAGTTGGGCTATAAACATGTAGTTGAGCACATCTTAAAACAAGTACTTTTTACGGGCAGTTGCATCTTCTCGGGGTCCTAACGGCCCATTCCAAGGTTCTTGCTAAGTAAAAAATGCTCTCAAATCGTCGAATACCCTCAAGTAAGAGCAATAAGTGAGCAGAGGGTCTAATGGGCCCCATTAACGGGAATGTGTTACGATTCCAAAGTTAAGATTGTAATGGCTGAGACAGACGAACATACTTACTTTGGAGATAGACTTGCGATCAGGATAACGGCGGTCATTAGGGTGAAGTAAAATGCTGATTAAGTTAAAATCCTTTTATATTTTTAATTAATTTGTGAATTTGCGATTGAAATATCAAATACTATTTGGTATAATTCAACTCTAACATACCATAAAACTTCACTTCCTACAATAAAGCCCCTATAACGGCCTACATCTAACAAGTAACAATGCCCCTACTTAAATAAGCCCGCAAGTTCTTATCTAACCCTCAAAAGCTCGCGTATCAACAGACGTGTATTTTATTTTCCGTGCAGCGACCGTCGCAGCACAATTTGCGGGAACAATACGCCCGCGCCGCGCCGCGCAGAGCGTCGTGCCGGCTCGCAGGTGACGCAAAAACAAAGCGATTGTGCTTCCGCGGTGGCGGGGTTAAGTCACGAATGGAAGATAAACTCCAAAGTTTAAATAAACTTGTGTTGGAGTTTATGACGAACATTATGGTCCATTTTATGATGGACTGCAGTTTGGCGGTTTTATGGTAGGTATATAAAACCACGAAATGCATGCAAATATGTTTTTATTGCAGTTAAGTATTGTTCGTTTTTTCACATTTATGATGCAGAAAATATGTTGTTCCTTTTTCCAACGGTTATACACAACGAAATTAGTTTCCTGTTTTTGGTTTGAATATCTCTAAAACATAAACCCAATTTAAATATGTGTAATGTACTATTGTGTAATTGAGATCTTAAAAACTTTTGGTTCGTCCGCTTACAACTTGCGCCACATTCTGCAGACCTTAAGTATGGTCCCCGAGTGTTTTGTACGGTGGAAAGCGCTGCCGAGTAATCTGTGACCTAATTCTCAGAAAAATATGGTTTTCACTTAACTGGGTGTACTACTTAACTAATTGTAAGGCCAAGGTATTTAATTTTAACAAGAGTGTTTATCTGTTTTATTATTTTTAATGTATACTGATTTAGTGCCCAACTGTAAAACAGCACGACTCAAATTTTTCTAGTAGGTTATACATTACATGACACACTCATCAAATCTTCAAAAAATCTTCGCTATAAATTCACAGAATATTAATCTACCTTACGAGCAAACAATCATGGAAGAGGCATAACGCGGCCAGAATGTCTAAAATTATAGTCAGAATGTCTAAATAATGGTCGGAGCGGCTAAAGTAATGGGCGCCCGCCCGGGTAAGGTCGCGCCGGACAGTGGCTGTAACGAGCGCCACTTAAGCTAATAAATTGCATCTCCATTGCATCGGCGGGATGCACGGCGCCGCGGCCAGGGCGGGCGCGCGGCTGCGGCCGTCTATCTAATAGGGGCTTTAACTAAGTAGTTTAATGGGCGTCTTGTTTGCTTGGTCTGTGAGATAGACTGGCGGGTAAGATGTGGTCGTAAACAATAACTTAGCTATGTAGCGCAAGTAGACACAAAATACTATTGGGTAATGCAGAAATAACTCGCAATTTATTAGAGAGAACTGTTTGAAAGTTAATATTATATGGCTGAATATGTGCCATCTTAATCTTTAATTTAAGACCTAAACTTACCTAACCAAACCAAACTTTAAAACTTGACGTATTATTTAAACGAAACGTCCCCGCCGCGCCCGCGACCCGTGTGTTTTCTACAATTAATGTGTGTACTTAAGCTGAGCGCTCAGATTAGCCGGGACAAAGCTTACCTGCCTCCTACCCCGATCCTAGCCCCGGACAAATCGGGTTCATTCCGAATAATCACAGATTGACTTGTTGATTGTTAATGCCATTTAAAGTTTCACGATTTGTTGACCTGTTGAGTGATGGACTATTGAGAACGTCGGGTTGAATGAAAATTCCAAATCGGTAAAATCACACTAACAATATTCAGTCTGGAAATAGTTCATTATTGCAGGTACATTTATATATAGTTACATTATATGATGCAATATTCAACTAAAAGGCAGTATAGAACTCACGCACTATTAAATCCAAAGCTTATAAAAAGTTAGTCCGTATTTAAAGACCTCAGATGGTATTTTTCTTGTATTAATCCGCAGTGGTAGAGAAGTCACACAACTTGGGACATAAAAATAAGATATTAATAAAACATGTCGGATTAACTTTTACGAGCACATTTGAACTATAAATTGTCCTCAAGCTAACTTTACAAGTTTAGCGCAAACTACTCGCGTTCAAAACCATTTTACAGATATGTTCAACCATTTAACAATGAATGTGGGAACTTTAAATAATATGCGGTTATATCTGAAGCTGCGTTTGGTGATGATAAAACATAAGAGAGAAGTATTCGCTATAAGAGCGACATAAATCGCTAAAACAACTCCAGTGGGACTATAAATTAAGGATTCTTGCGTTGATTTTGACCTGAAAATGCGGACCGACAAAAAATTAAGCGTTTTAAATTATAGGCTGTCTGTCCCTTCAGGGCATAGACCTCGTTTCATGTTTATTTTTATACATTTAAGAATGGAATCAATGTTGGTTGGATTATTATAACTTTTTACATGGCAGCACCTAGTTAGAAACTATGCTTTTAAGGTTTTTGTCAATATTCATTCATAGATGATCAGCAGAAATGATTAACTAATTAAAATATTTACTACAAAAAATATCTATATTTTTGTACTTTTGTTTTTAGACCCAATTCCCCGAAATTCCTGAATTAAGCCCACATAATCTCGACTTGACAGTAATCTAAGCCGCGTTGAGCAGCAAAGCCTGTACTCTGGTAAGACGAGGCGCGAACGAGGCTTACACCGCACTGCGAATGTCGCGACAAGAAATATCGCGCGCAGACGAACGAGCCAGAGCTATTAGGTGATAAAGTTAAGCCTTATGTGTGACGTAATCTGCTTGCCTCATAAGGTGAAAGAACGAAAAAACTAATACGACATGTGTGTGAAAGTTTTTTGGTAGAATCCGATTAACTTTTGTTTATTTTTGAACTTTTACGTTTTACAACTCCATCAGAATTAGAAATATTCTTTATATTTCTCAATTTACAAATATGTAATAATATAAATTGGATGAAAACCTGTCATATTTTTTTCAGTAAGGGGGTTGTCTGACAGCCTTCATTTGTCACCTTTAGGAAGCGCTTCCGGAACCTCCACATCCCCATTCTTTCACGAAATCAAGACATAACCTCTCACCACACTCACGCACACTTCTATACAGATGTATATATTTACCGAAACATTGAGAATACTCGTTTCCCCTAAGATCGTGATATCTATCATCGAGTAATATCTTCCCCGGAGGTTCCAAACGTATTGAATACCTTTATTTTTATCGCTTTCCCCTCAGATAGTCTCGCCTCTTAAAATATATATTTTATTAGAGTTGCCGACTTGAGAGATCTTACTTTTCCGGATAGTACTGCGAAATGGTCCGTGTTTGATTTTTTGTGTCGCTTCGACATTGGTTTCTCTAGACAAGAAAATGATTGATACATTTTCATATAGATGTTTCAGCACGACGGATGTGTGAGTCAAGGCTTTCTCAAATCACAGTCTTAGAAAAAGTATTGGGTTTAGATCTTATGACACAATGACCAGAGATTTGCTAGCTATGTGTAACCGTAGATGTCTATTTATCAATTTTATAGTGTCAATAGAATATCGATTGCATCCGTAGAACCATGTGCCGGCTTTTAAAAAGGTTAAGGTATTACAAGGTTTTGTGTGACCAAATAGAGGCAGGTTTTCTTATGCCAACCCTGTTAGATACTGATATGGAGTTTCCAAATTTTTACTTTGTAATTAAGACTATGTATTTTTATTTGACTGAAGTAGAATAATTTTTCAATAGCTAGGCTATTGACCTTTAATAAATAAGGTTCTTCGCCATAAAAATACTTAAAAACTTAGGTAGTGATCCAAATTTTTTAGAGTATTATTATGATAATAGTGTACCTACTTACAAAAGTTTGGTGAACTGAAAATTTATAGGTGGTTTTGAGGTTAACGGCCTTATATCCTTAAAATAATATGTTACAAGGTTTAAATTGCCAGCTATTACCATTTTATTTTGACCAAAAGACCATACCTAACATCAACAGCCAACCTTTTTTACTCCTCCGATTTCTGCAGCGAATAACCAAACTAAGAATCAAACCACATTCAATCTGGCCCAAGAATCAAAGTTGAATACTTACTGCAACTGCGACACGAAACCAACAAACTTGTAATCAGATAAGTTTTAATTAAAACAGTCTGGAAACAAACAGTTCAAACTTCATCGAGTTCTGTTCGCGTTGATTCAAACATTCCTATCGATAAATCTATAAAACGATAAGTTTCAGACATTATCTGCGACATGTAGACAGTTTAAACACTAATGTACAAGTTTTATTTCTTTGGAAAGTCATTTGAAGTTCATTGCGCTAGCGCATTCATATCAGACATCTCTTATACTGCAGCAAAGTTAAAGGCGTCTGTGATATAAATGTTCTAAGTTTTCATACAAGACACCATACTGGAAAGCTGTACGATATCTTTATTTCAAATAGATAGAATATTCTTCATTGTACCATTACAGTTAGTACATAACAGTGAAGCGTACAATGGCGGTGTTTTCGCTAATAGCGATATTTTATTTGAGAATAAGATATCGGAAGTTTGTCTCCTATGTTCTTAGTTAGCGGTAAATTTATTCACGGAATATTTTTATTAACAAAACACTTCAAAGCTATGAAAAACTGTGGTAAGTCTCAAAAATAGAGTACCAGCACTCAATTGACGATGGACCACTTAAACAAAATAAACCTGAACTACGAATAAATACCTCGTAAATATAAGTGCTTTTCTTGTGGTAAGAACTCTTTTAAGTTGCTTTTTATTTCAGTTTGAAGTTGGGGTTACTGACAAAGCTGTAGTACCATTTTCCATCCATAAAACATAAGATAAGTATACAAGTTGCTCAATAAGCAGTTTAAAGTTACTTAAAGTACAAGTTATTCCTTAACAAACGTCTCTTTGTGTTCACCGCAGCGTCGGCAATATCACCGATAACTTATAACGAGTAACATTCGATCGTTTGCCGAACTTACGTCTATTCAAAGGTGCGGCGACTAGCCAACTAGTAAATGTACTTAAACTGCGAAGTACGGCTAACAAACCGCAACTTGTTCTGCAGTTATTGAATATTTCATGTCAAACGAACTTACAGATGCATTCGCTTTCGAATATAAATGACTTTATTAGATGGGAGCTACTTGGTACTTTAATGTCGTATTTTATTCGAAATGTTTTTAAGTAGCTATGTTCTTTATAATGATAATACTTTAACGTCAAATGTAGGAGTACGTGTTATGTATTATACATTTACACAACTACATTTATTGAACAACTCACCATTAGCCATGTTAAGGAATTGATAGTACTTTTCGATATATTGACATATATAGGTACCTATAGGTATTAGAAAAACTGCCAAAGTTAATTTCTACCTAAAATCTCACTACTAACAACCAAAAACACAAGTTTTGTTTGCTAAAATATTTCTTACAGCATAAAATAAGGGTGAATACACTTAGAAGCATTTGATTGTCTGCGAGCACATTAAACTACAGTCTAACAACCAAGCGGCGGGCATCGAACTCTGCCGGAGTCCCGAGTTCATGTGGTTAGAACGGAGTGAGATCATAACTTATATAGAGACAGTGTGAACAGTTTGAGAGTTCGCTAATATTGAGGTGACAATCTAAGTTCGGGTATTGTAAGGACTTAAGTAATGGAGCCATTAAACTTTAGCCTACGATACAGTTTGACTTTAGTACAATAAGTTATTTACTTTGATGTATTTATATTGGAGTAGATAAGATTCGATCCATATAGAGTTTGATATGATTAAAATACCCTAGTATAAGAATAGCAAAATTGATTGATATATCGTAAATATAATTGTCCAAAAGATGATACTTGTTAAACACACATGAGAAGTCGAACCTTCCAAACAAAATAAAATAAAACTTATTTTAGTATATTATAGATAACGTTTGAAGCTAGTTCTCTTACGCTGCTCTTTTCAGAACAACATATTCTCAAGTCGTAGGTAACTATCAAAAACTAGTTGTCCGCAACAAACATTCGTTCTTCACGGAACTTGTTCTCCAGCAACTACCGCGTAATAACAAGTTCGCTTCAGACATGACGCGAGATCAAACTACTACTTACTTTTTATCAACATACTAGGTACATACATACTAAGTTGCGTCTTAGTTTGGCAACGTCAAAAACTAAAAACTTTCCGAGATACATTGTAGTATAATTTATATGTAGGTATCTAAGTATATTACTATCACACACAACCAAATAAACTCTTTCATATTTTTAACCAGAGAACAACAGTCAACAAGGCGTTACTCATATATTTGCACGGCATATTTGACTAATTAATGCGTCACATATTTCATAATAAACAAAATCTAATTAAAACCGAGTCAGTTCATTTCTGTGAAACAAATGAAATGGCGATAAGCAACAATTATAGTACAATACCTAATATCGCACAAATTAATTAGAGCTAGACAAAAGTTTGATGAAATCTACAGACACGTGAGCGGAGTGAAAAAGTATGTGAGAATATTCTGAATTATACAGAGGAAGTTGGACCTTATTCACGTGGATTTAAAGAGGTTATTTTGTGATACTCAGTCTGTTATCAACGTGAGATACATATGGAAATACGTGAGCAACCTCGTAGGCAGGTATGAAAAAGAAAAGATATTTTGCCAAGAACTTTTTGTCCAGCAAAATATGTCAGCCTGTTTGGAAATGCTATTTGGAACACAAGATAAACTGGAATCTATAAGCATGGCCTCTCAAAACATTTGAGGTTAAAAAATAGGAAGTATCTTAAGAAAAAGAAAACTCATTGAGGATATACCAAAAATTTTGTACGTTTTGTTTGACCCTACCAATACGGTATATTCCAGCTGTAATTGCTATTGTCAGTTACATCTTAAATAAGATTTTTAACTAAAGTCTACAAACATGCGCTATGTACTGAAAACTATATTTTCCGAACAAAAACATATACCAGTACGAATCTTTCAGAAGATCGAAACTCAACATAAATTAATACCTTATAACGCTTCCAAATATTTCATCATACAATCCACGGGTCCATATTGGCTTACATAAAATTCTTAATCCTATTTTTGGTCTTACTACCGGTCTGTGCTCATAATAATCACGCTTCATAATTTTTTTATTCATACATTTTTATTACTAACAATTGATCTCATAACCGCTAGTGATCATATTTTTTTTTTATCAAAACTGTTACTGCCAAGAACCAGTTTAAAATTATAATTTCTTTTTTCAGAACTTTTTTCTTCATAACATTCAATGATCATATTGCTTTAAATAATAATGTTGTTTCTAAAAACATACTTCAACTCATAACGTCATTGTTCAGAATAGCTTACTGTGTAACAACGTCCATTCATTACACCATTGACTATCATTATGACTGGTGTTCTTCACCTCATTTGACCTCGAACCAGCATAGTATATGAGCTGGCGAACTAATCACCTGCGCGCTAAGCCTTCAGCTGCCATCCATAATTGATGCCTTCAACAGGTCGGCTGGACCTGTTGCCTGCGAGGTAAAATACTGGGTTACTGGTTATTGGGTTAATACTTTAGTTTTGCTGGTTTATGTTATGTGGATGTTTGCTTGATGTATTTGGTTAAGGGTACTGGATATCTTTGGCTAGTTGATTGTTGAATCTTGTTATTGATTTTGATGTAAAAATGTATACTAATTTGTACTTAATTGATACGTATATTTTGATTTGAGTATCTACGCAATGACGTAAATATTCAATTAATTATGTATACGTGATATAATGTCTGTAATTTTATTTAATTTACTGTAATTACATAACTGAAATTGAACCTTCTAGAAAATCAACTTGAAGAACAGTCTTCATATATCAAACAATGTCTGTTCATCAAATTCCCGAGTAGGTACATTACATATTTTACGTTCAAACAGCCTTCGTTACGAAATTAAATAAGCTCAAATATTTAAGAAAGAAAATTCCAACGTAAATTATTACGCTCCGTTTACTAAAGTGAAAATACCGGGATCGCAAGACAAGCAAAAATTTTAATTTAATTAGAATGTTCCGCAAACAGGCGCTCCATCAAACGCTTCACAAATAATCGAGAAATCTTCATTTAGAAAGTGCAAATAATAAGGGAGGATCCATTTCATTAGTGTTTGCGACTTTATCGCAGAAAGCAAGTTCCATTTCGGGTCCGTAACAAAGAATATAGACTGGGTGCCGTTGCAATGCGCCAGTGCAATTTGAAAGTGGAAATATAGTCACTGAAATAGCTGGAGACGCCTCGAGGAAAGGATTGGGCGAATATGAGATACATATTATATGTAGAATGTATGTATGTATGTATATGTATGTATTCCACAAAGGACGTTCGTTTCGTCTCTAACGAGAACATGAGAGCTGTAATTTTTGCTTGTAAAATAATATGAGCACCCCTTGTGAAATTATTTTACGAAACATGTTGGACTATGCGAGCTCCATTTTAATATCGCAGACAAAATTGGATTTTGGTGAAGGACTTGAAACATGTGTGACTATATTGGCTATAAAATTGCAGACATCATTATAAACTTAATGTAGAAATATAACCACTGATGCTTAATGTTACATTAGTTGATCGTGGAACATGTGTATTCTTTATGATTACAGAAAATTTTTATGTCTAGCTTCTTTTTATCATTTTATTAAGAGCATGTTCAAGCAACACGGGGGGGTGTTGGTCCTGGCACTCATGTACGGAAGTGAAAGTTGGGTATGGCAGAAGAAACATGAAAGCAGAATAAATGCAGTTGAGATGAGAGCGTTAAGAAGTATGATAGGAGTTAAACTGAGTGACAGGATAAGAAATAGTGAGATAAGGAAACGTTGTGGTCTGAAAGAAGATGTAGTGACAAAAATTGAGAAAGGTATGCTGAGATGGTTTGGCCATGTCGAGAGAATGAATGAAGAACGATTGACGAAAAAAGTGTATAAGGCGAGTGTGAATCAAAGTGTTGGAAGGGGTAGACCTAGGCGGACGTTTCGAGACCAAATCGGAGACGTCTTGAAAAAAGGCCAGGTCAAGAGTACCCTAAACCGAAGAGCATGTATGAAGGGAATAATGAAAGTGGACGAAGCGAAACAAGTATGTAAGGATCGTAGCAAGTGGAAAGAAGTGGTCTCTGCCTACCCCTACGGGAAACAGGCGTGATTATATGTATGTATGTATGTTCAAGCAAAAAAGATAAATAGGTTATTTGTCCCTTTTACGTTACATGGCTACAAATATGATAGGCATTTGTTATCTAAAAACAAAACACATTAATAACAGTCATAAAAACAACATTGAAGCCTTCCATTTAACCCTTCCAATACAGGTATAATTAAACCTCCACAAACGAACTCCGATCGAACGCCAACCCTCCCTCCCTCGGGTATTGATACGTAACAAACAGCTGCATATGGATATAAATGACCCGAGCATCGACTGATCAACATCAAAGGGAATGCAACTAATTATGTGGACTGTATCGCACAGATCTAGGTGATATAACCTACTGTGTAGGTGTATCCAACAGTTTTAATAACGCAAAACGTTGGCTCGTGTGTTTCAGATTTAAATTAAAACGCTCGCATTTTAGGGTTGATGAAAGGTCGCTCTGATTGGTTCGTCAGTCGTATTTAACTTTGTTTTTCGGAATATTTGGCTATGAGAGCATATCGTGGTATTAATATACTCAATGAATATTGTTGTGTAGAAATACGATCAGATTGCGGAAGTATTGGATATTACTTCAAAGGAGGATAATACATAAGTTTATTAGGAAGACAATATTACTAACTTATCGGCAATATGATTACTTTGATATAACATGTTTAGCCAAAGTAAACTCATGAAAAGTATACATAGGTTTGGTTGTTTTATACGAACAATGTCCCGAAATTAATAAAGAAAATGGAAGTATACGATATTCAAGCTTTCATCAATTCATCTCTGGCCTCAAAGCTATCAAGTTAAAAGGTTTTCATCACTAATGGTCGCGTCGACGTTACTTCAATATACAATAGGGCTGAAAAATAAAACTCAAAGACATTGTAAAAGAGGGCATAAACTAAAGATGATATCTAGTAATATTAAAAGAGCAAAATGTTGTATTTTCAAAGACATGATTTATTTGTCTAGACATCTGACAATTATTATTTAAATGTTAAGTTTCAAGAATTGAACAATTATTATCTAAGTTATTATGTTTGAACACTTAAATGTATTCAAGTATGTTTCCAAAGTTAATTATTATCTTCCAACAATCACTAACTGTGTACCACTTCATACTTAATCATTTCCTTACTGAATACTTCATGAACCAGCCCTACAAGTGGCGGCCATTACTGTCGGAATTAAATACTAATTAACTTGATTCATATTCATTGATAAAGTCGTATATCTATCTATATTATATCATTTTTATATTTATATTTCTCAGTTAGTTTGATTTAGTAGACGTCAAATAACACTCAAGGCCATGTTTTAAGAATAACTAGCACTGATTTTCTCAAATAAATAATATTTTTCAGAAGGTTTTTTAGTAATTATAATTGAGTATACATATAATAATCCAATTAGCTTACCACGGTAAAATTCGATCAGGCCTGTAGTTACTAAACATACGATGATGTAACTGGCAATTTGTGCATACCTAAAACAATAGAAATCATATTAAGTACAAATAGAATACTGACAATCAATAATACGTTTTACATAGACACATAAAAAATATTGTAACCAAATAAATTATACAACTTTTAAATCTCCTTTCACCACACGTGTTAGCACTAAACACATGTTTTTCAAAATTCAAACATCAAAACATGAAGCCCAAACAGCGTATACCTCTGAAATCACTATCTACATGAAACTATCACAAAACTAACAGTACGACATCAAACAGTAAAACTTCCCCAATACCACATATTTGACACACCTACTGTCTTCAACTTAAATGAGGGTAGTACCATTTTGCCTGAGGGACTGGCTTCTGGCACTTGGCAGTTGGTGCCAGAACCTATCAGAGCTGTGGTAAGCTACTTCTTATCTGCCAAATAACCTGGCACGTACGATGGAATCATTTCTTATGACGACCAATATAATAATATATTATGCTTTGTTTTGTATACTGTTATTTCCAAGGTCTTGCAGCAAGTCAAACGTTATGTCCCATTTTAGTTAAACAGCTGGATTGAATATGATAGTCATGTTTATTTTCGATTAAGAAAAGTCACATAACAACTGTTCAATACAAAATCTAGCTAAATTGAATGGCAAACGGTATTCACGAAGAAATCTTACCGTAATCTTTTTTAAATGCTATTTTATTTAATCTTTGTTTTCATTATAAGTCTCTTTTCAATTTCTTTCACTTTAATCACAAATCAGGATATCAAAAATGTTTCTAAAATACTGATTTATCATTAAACCGTAGCGTGTTAAAGTTAAACATAGTTCTGTTATTACAGATACCGAGGCACTAAACTATTTACGAGTATTACCGTCGTTAACCAACTATTCTTAGTTTATATCGAACGAGCTTCTGTTCTATAAAATATAATTTAATGTATACCACGCTAATCACATAGGATCGCAAAACGACAACTATTTGAAGATTCTATTTCTAAGGTACCAAGCAACACAATTGAGATAGATGACTTGGCCAGAGGTAGGATACCTGAGGTCCGTAACACGTCGGGACCCGTAATTGAAACGTTCCATTAAAGTGCCCCGGTCGACGTCCAAATAAATTTAAAATTTTTGCGACATTTCCGAAGATTCGCTCTCGAAGATTTATCACTGTCTCCCCTTGGCAAGCAGACAAATAGCGCTTTACCTGACAGCTGGTAACCTGAACCTGTAGCCAATTGGAAGCTGTTTGCAAAGCGTCTTAAATCTTCTAGCAATTTCTACAACTTTCCAAAATGTTCGGCAAAACATTCGAGTATTACAAACGTAGGCTGAATAGACGATAAATATTCCGTGTCGTTCCAATTTCGAAAGATTTTGAATTTGGAAAGTTTTTGAAAACTTGTTCAAACGTTCTCGTGTTTAAAGAAGCCATTTTGGTATATAGATTTTGTCTTAATCTAGATTAAAACGACTGTTCCAATTCTAAAAGCTAAAACTTTATAAGATAAACATAATAAATCTGGAAACCTTTGAAATAAATGACCTTTACATTATTTACTCTTACAATTTCATTTAATGAAATTCCGAATAACTAAATGTTAATAAACATTTCACTGAAGTGGAAAACTAGTTATGAACAAATAAACAACTCTAAAAGCTCTCGTTACTTAACCTTTTATAATTAGTATAATAGGTACTTTATTAATAACAATTTCATAGCAGCAGTTCATAAAATGCTGAGCGTAATTAAGTACCTACTTGTTTTATAAAATACTTTAATTTGCAAGTAAAAGTTTATTTTCTATTTATCAATAATAATCATAACTTAGGGAATGTTGGTAGCTAATGAAAACTAAAAGATACTTCTTTTAATTTTTAACCTTAGGAACCTTACAGAAAAACTTATAAGAATAAATTAGAGAAAATATTATATATCTCCATGTAATGAAATATAAAACATTTCTAATTTTTAGCGCATTTCACACTTAGTAGCAATTAACTGACACTAATGTATATTCATCATTGCTTCTTGTTTTTATTTGGTAGAGATCTTTGCAGTTAGCCTGAGTGCAGGCTTAGACTGCTTCACCCGACTTTTGGCGAGGACCTTAAGGCCTCCAGCCAGAGCAATAGGAAAAACTAACTACGTCAGCAACGTCCACTAAGGACACCCCTGCGGGGCTCGGAGCTCGACTTAGTGCGTTGCTAACAATCTTAATATGGAAGACAACAAGGGATGACTGGATCTAAGTTTTATATATAAGATCTTAGTTATATACAAAGATATAAGTTATATATAATTACTAAGTACTCGGTTCTAAAGTGCAGTCACCTGCCTATCCATTACCACGACGTTACTAAACACTAGCATAACATTACTTAAGCTGAACTTCCACTTGTATACTTGTATAAGTTTCATCTCAGCATTCCGCATCTGTGTAGGATGCTGTAAGTTATTCTGTTCGTAGAGCTCGCGTTAATATTTGATACGCTCGTTAAAAACTCCACCTTCTATGAAAAATATACGGGTTGAAACTAGCGGCACAGAAGCAGGGAAACAACACAAATTACGTGATGATACCAAGTGGAAAATATTTGCATTATATAAAGTAAGGTATTTTATTAAATTGGAGGATTGGGTGAACCAATTCTGATAATTCTTTTTTTATTCGAAAGCTGGTGCTTCCAGTGTGGTCCCATTTTAATTTGGTCCAGTTATGACAGTGGGATCCATAAGAAAACCATATAAGACTTATTTTCAAGTCGGTTTTTTTTTGTATAATTATTTTATTATACATAATGAAGCTTTATCAGCTAGCCCTTAAAGTATCCTTATTTTTATTTCATCACTTTACTTATTTATGACTTTACCATGATTACTTAGATCCCAAAAATCTCATCATATTTTTTTCTGAGGTACCGTTTCATTCGTATTAATTCCCCGTATGTTTCCACAGGCACGTAACAATACGGTTGGCTTGTGAATATTACGCCAAGTTTAGGGGGAGGGCTTCCGAGTGCCCCTAGTTTGCCAAACTAACAAGAATTGCTGGCGGTTTTAAATTTCTGCGCACAACTTTAAGAAATTTTAGTTTCTGTTGTAGGTGTAGCAGGTAGCTGTATACATATTTGAACGTGTAAGATACGCATAAGATATTTTTACCTTTTTTACCCATAGTATTTTTTTATTAAATTAGCGATAAATATTGTTTTACAACTTTTGTTTCATAACCAAAAGTAGACAAAAACAAACGATTAGCAATTGTTGAATTAACCATTTCTGTGTTGTTAGTGCCCGTCATTATATTTTATGAATATAATATTTTAAACAGAACATGTCCACTTATGTGAAACCCTGATAAAACCCCCATGTGGTAATTCCCTAATTTACGATATGATAAGTTTAAAGACGTCCGAAGAAATTCAAAAACTAATAAGGAAGAAGCATTTAAAATAAATGAGGTTTTAAACTAAAACTGCTGGGAAATGTGTTAAAAAAGAAATTAACTTGAGTTACGAGCTGGACGCCGGAGGTAATCCCGTGATCTGGACCTAAGTACGTGTTAAACGGGTTAAGTGCAGCCTTATTTAACACGAAAGCCTTACATTTTACGTTATTCTAGATAAAATATCCTTGCTTTAGTGTTTTAAGTGGAAATTATTGGACGCCGTGTGCTATTTATTGGATAATCTTTTAAGTTATCCTTTTTACATAATTAGCTACTTATGAAGGTTCTGAACTGGCTTTGTTAAAGCTTATATTTATTACACTACATTAAAAGCCATCCTTTATTCTTTAAAACCGTTTCACAGGTAATGTTTCAGTTTACTGTGATATCTTTGTTTTAACAACGTAGGTTAAAAACTTGACATTCTACATTGATGTTTGGGAAAATACTAAAAGGTTTTTTCAAAATCATCTCACTATGAAATAAAAACTACATTAAATCTACTCAATCATAAAAACAATAATAAAGCACCCTAAACCGTTGTGTACACAATGTAAGTATAATTCAAAAGAGATTTATTTTAACGAGTGTTTACAGAGCAATTACAGCACAATTCCAATTATCATAAAACGTTGGCAACGAATATAAAACGGTAATTAAAAGCTGCAGCGTTAACATTAACTGTCTGACCGCACGACTACACACAACTTTATATAATAACATGCAAAATATTTAAACAATTGAAAATCATTATAATAAAATACAACAACAACCTGTATAAAATATGAACTAAGAAGAGGAGATTTTTTGCTGCTCGTTGGCCTAGTGGCGCTAAGCGCGACTGCTACGCTAGAGGTCTTGGGTTCGATTCCCAAGTCGACCAAGGTGTTATTGGGTTTTTCTATGAAATTCTCAGTAGCAGGTCGGAGTTTGGATTTGTGCCCGGTTAGTGGCAATAGGCTCGCCCCCTATTACATGGGACCTAAATATACCGGCGAACTGTGGGTGTACATTGGTACACCTCTGCCTAACCCTTCGGGGTTACAGGCGTGATGGTATGTTATGTTATGTTAGGAGATTTTTTTCATTACGTAAATTAAAAGAAATCTAATGTCAAAGTACTTAGTTTGAATATTGATAAATGATTTAAATTCTATAGGTATGCAGCATGTAACTAAATATGTATCATAATAATATCTGACTGCATTTGAATTATCATCATATTCAGTAAAAAGTCTAGCTAGAATCGGTGAAGATCTCAAGTAGATTCACTAAAATATTAAGCATCCTATGCCACTGTATGGAAAACCATTTCTGCAGGTTTTGCAACAACAAAACTTGAATTTTATTTACAGAGCTCCGATCGAAGCCATTTATTAACCAATGTTTTCTCCATTAAATACTGAACATTTTCCATAGTTCCCGTTAAGTAAAGTGCACTCAAATAGCTTTTACCAGCAAACAGGCAGGTAGGCAAGCAAGCAGGTAGGTAGGCAGGCAGTTGGTAGGTTCTTTATTAAGTATGATGAAGCGCTTTTGCTCTTTATTTAAAGGTCGTACTGCAGTCGCTGTAACAATGTAATATTTCCCAAGTTCGTTTTCTGTATTAAAAAGTTGGACAGTTACGAGAAAATTTTATTGATTTCTGTCGATTATTTCAAGCCGTATAATTAGTGTAATTTCGTTAAAACCAAATACTTATATTTCTTCCAAAAAACAATTAAAAATAATTTGTAATTGGTCTGCCAGCACGTTATATTTTGATTTATATAAAGTCAATTTCAAAACACCAATATTGTTCGACAATAAAAATAACATACAAAATACGAAAGCACCCAATAAAACCATACACAGTATCAATACAACAATATTTAAACTCCAAATATTGAGCACGAAATTACATTCAATATCGTCTTGCACACATCAGCCCCAGACCCCACATGACCCCACCGGGGGCCCTGTGGGGTACTGTGGGACCCTGTGGAGTCATAATAACTCAGAGCCGATCTTATTTGATTCCATGTTAATTAATCCGTCCGCTAGACTGGCTCGTGCATGCGGTTTTGCTCCTTTAGTTACCAATTATTCAGTACTGGCCGTTATGTGTGGACGAGCAAAGCGGTGGAATAGTTAAAATGACTGGTTTATAGTTCGGACGGAATATTTGGTTGTGTATTTTTAGATATCTAGATATTGTTGAAAATATGTTTCTTTTAGGTATCACGAAACTATTGAAAATTTGGATCTATTAACAATAGATCCAAATTTTCTATATTTATCATTTTTTAAATTTTAAATTATGTGGTTTTTTAATGTAAAACTGGTTTATTAAGCGAAAACAACAGTTATAACAAAGTTATCTTAGTAAATATGATTATTTTATAAACCCAAACTTTGTTTTGCAGTTGTAAGTATTAAGCCGCAACATAAATAACACTTAATAAATGCAATAACAACAAACATCCCAAATTAATCCCAAATTACTTGAACAGAACCCCAAACATAGATCTTAATAACTTTGTAATTTAAAGGCAAAATATGTTTGATTACTTTTTAATCCCATTTGATCCGGAATTACGGTTAAAAGCAAAGTAATTACATCCGTACTCGGGCGGGTTTAACCGGATCAACTAATTAATATTTCGTTGCTTCATCGCGCTTCGTAAATCATCCGATAGGTGGCGCCATCATATTGGAAGCCTTTTTATTTTTAAGTGGAGTTTTATATGGAAGATAATAAAATTGCTGAAAATGGGACGGCGATAACTCAATTTACAATTTATTAACTAGTATGATTTATTTATGACAAAACCCAACTGTTATAAACTTTGCAATCCTTTTTCTGAAATAAACTAATTTAATTAAATTTATTTATTTATTGTCACAGGAACTAACAGCACCTAGCAGTTTTAGTAGGCCACATATATGTATATCTATTAGTAGATACCACTGCAATGCACCCAAACAACTTAAGCGAATAACTAAAACGCCATTATCTCGCCATACTATAGGGTAGTCACCCGAAACCACTCTATTTTAATAAGATTACATCATAACGAGCGTCCCGAAACGTCTTCAACAAAACTTAAGCTCTCTTTGCTTCTCAAAAGAAACTGCAACAAAGAGCAATAAACTTTACAGACGACCACAATTTAAATGGCGGCCACCACAAACTTCCAAATTGAGATATTGAAGATGTCACAAAAACTGTGGTCACTGGACCAAAGTACTGTCCGCTTACTATGAACTCCGTCGTGCGAGCGGGACACCGCTATATACAGTGTATAGCGCCGTCTCGCTTCCGCAACTGTTCTGCTTTAAAATTTCATGGTACAAGTTCAGATACTTATCTACTTCTTGTTTTAAGTTGTTAAGTGAAATAACTTGTACCTGTAGATAAATGGTCTTGTGTTGTAGTTAGTTTAACACAAGTTGCTGCGGTAAGACGCAAAAAATATCTACTGAATTCTTCTAGGAATATATTCTAGGTTAAATGTTTTGTTCTGTAAAGTTTTTGTACCTACATTCTATGACGTAATCCAGTCTCGTTAGTATCTTAAAAAAAGCAAGTTATAGAGATCGTTTCCTCGAGGAAATTTTATTTCATGAAGAGAGGCAAACACGAAAGTCAATAATAACAAATATGTTAGATTCTTATTTATTTGACCCTACGGCCTTCATGACAATTTGATTATTTTTATTCTAATATTGTTATTGTTGTATAATATCATATTGTTATAATAAACAAAATATATAAAGACGACTTGTGTTTCGCTTTCACACGTGTCACGAAGGCTCTATACAAATAACGTTGGCGAGGTTCCAGAGACTTGTGGAATGATGGAGATCAGGACAATAAAGCATTACCGGGTCCTGTCAGCCGGTTAACCGAGCGCAATGCGGAGCCACAACCGGGCAGAGCCGCAATGCGTTCTGTTGTGAGACTAATTAAGATTTAGTCTTGTAGTTATGACGTATTGTTTAAGGTAGACTTAGGGTTTCAGGTGTTCAGGTGTTCATGACGTCATATAAGAAAGTGGGCTTGACAATATAATATAATGACACAAGGCAGGTACCATGTATAAGATACCTAAAATAAGCTTACAAATATAGCAAATGGCACACTTAGTAACGTAATTATTTAGGTTATATAGGTTCTAATTCTTTTTCAATACCTTTTTTTACTATAGCAATAAATGTTGAGCATTTATAGACGGATAGTAGATAGTATTATCTATATATTTTAATGTAACGTTCCCATTACCCAAACAGTTTACAATCTATTTATTTGAAATGGTTTATGAATTCATTTATTACACACAATCATATTCAATATTATTATGATGACGTCCATTCAATATGAATGAAGACGGTATGGAATATTAACACATACGATACGTATTAATCAGAGCCGGACTATGAATAAGATATAACCTCATAAATATCGTATCGGAGCCTTTCTTCAAAGGTCGGGGTCAAACCGGATGACCTTTACTGTGGGAGTGAAGGAAACAATTACAATGCTAGACAAAATAAGTGTACAAGTACTGTTTTTTCGGTTGGTGGAGTTTAACAACCAACTAGTTAAAGAAGAACGCTCAAGATACTTTAAAATATGATATAGTTTTGTTTTTGTTTTGCTTGGAATATAAACATAAGAATATAATATTGTCTTATAAATATAATTATTGATCGATCACAACTTACAGAATGTATTTGTTTTTTTTTTGGTTTATTCGAGGAACATCCAAATCAAAACGTTCAAAATTTTTAAAACTTCTTCATCATTCGATATTTGTTTTCAAGAAGCCAAATTTAAAAAGAGCAAAGAACATTTTTTCATGGAGTATACTATTTTTTTAGGGGAGCCCTATGCCCAGCAGTGGGAGGACAAGGGCTGTGGATGATGATGATACTATTTTTTAATATTTATATATTTCTAGAAAATAAATCACGTTCATTAATGAATAACCAGCACCGAGTTTACCTAAACGTCAAAACTTATTATTTAACATCAATTAGCCAACTTTTAACCAACAAGCCCAAAAAGGTTTTGAAGTTAGTAATGTTTAATGTACACAAAATAACAAAGTTGGTATCGTCGTATAACAACCGGTCCGGTCATCCGGCTCGGACGTCCGGTTTACGAGCTCTCGGAGTGCACTCACGAACTCGGTTTAACATGGAATACTCGGCTAATAGTCCGTGGCCTAGTAAAGAGGAAGTTATCGTGTATAAATGAAGACTATACAGGCTATATCATGTTTACGACTGTTTAAAAATAGTTTAACTGTACAGTGTACACATAACTATGAGGAAAACTTTTAGTTCTGCAAAGAAAAACATTACAGTTTGGTTTATATTCGACTCCTACACAACCAACAGCAATATTTTCGAAAAAAAATCACTTTAAGTTTTGCAAACTTTTGAGTGTCAAGTTTTGGAAACTTTAGCTTCTATGCTACACCTTAAGATAGCGTAAACAATTCATAGCTGAATCCATCTAGTATTTTTACTTCTAAAAATATATTAATAATACTATACTAAAGCCAATCTGGAAAGAGAATGAAACGTTATTACTAATTACGCAATTATCAACTTTGACAACATGTGTTTAAGTTCATTTTAGAATGACAAATGTTACCGAAAAGGGCCTAAAAGTAATTTGAATGTGATGGAAACTGAACTGTTAGTCATTGAATTAAGGTTCATAATCCCAAAGCACGGTCATTATTTCTTTAATGTGGCTGATATATAAGGTGCTATAAAAATATCTGCCACGGCTTTAATGGGAGGTAGTATTGTGTTTATAGATTACAATAGTGAAGAACTTTCGTACCCTGGAACAGTTAATTAAATTTTAGAAAATAAAATTGTTAAATTAACATTGACTCTATTCTGCGTAACGTGGTTCACAAATTACGTGAATTCGGTGCGGAGCGGCAACAGCTTAGGACACGGGATGGTTTTATACTAATAAATCAATTCAAATTTACACATTATTTTTTTTGTATGAAAAAAAATATGATAAATAATTAATAATTTATCTATACTATTGTAATCTATAAACACAATACTACCTCCCATTAAAGCCGTGGCAGATGTTTTTATAGCACCTTATATAGTTCACTTGGGTTCAAACAAATCACACCCAGTGTTAGTCATTAGTGAACATTAACGGCCGCGAGATTGATTTGACACTAATGCGAGGTATTCACGTGGTCGTAGTGCGTGACTAATGCGACAGATGGCGCTGACCGCTAATGTATGCGCCAATGAGTCACTATTATTTTGTGTATGAATGAAAATATAAATGTAGTATATTTACTTAATGCCTACTAGTGGAATGAATCTAATATCTTATTTACAACTAGCTGTACCTGCGACTTCGTTCGCGTGGATGACGAAACTTATCAATGAGTTTTTAACCGCAAAATTAAGTTTGTTTTTTTTCGGGATAAAAACTACCCAGTTTGGTGCCCAGGATAATAAAGAATAATTATACCAAGTTTCATCGTAATCGAACCGGTAGTTTTTGCGTGATACCTGAACAAACAGACAGACAGAAAGACAAAATTTTTTTTTTTCACATTTTTGTGTTCGATGTCTGTCTAGTAACACCCCCCCCCCCCATTTATTTTTTTGATATTTTCAATGTACAGAATTTTCACTTCTACAGATTTATTATAAGTATATAGATGATCTACAAGTAGATATTGCGGTTATGTAAAATAGGTTTGTAATGAAGAGAGTAGTAGCCGGCGAAGGCAATGACGGGAAAGAGGATTTTTTGTAAAGTGCAAGTCCTATTTATCTCTACGCTGCAGCACTGTGCCTTCGACGTATTTACATATTTACTTTTGTTGTTGTAGACTTAATTTTTTGGTCAGAAAAATACGCTTTTCTACAATCAAATGAGTTACCAACCAATACACTCGTTCACATTCAGTAGTATACCTGTTACCCACTGAATGCGTGACCATTCAGAGACACAAAGAGCCACACACTGCCGCCACAGGAGGGCCCGTCCGTGTTCAGCGCGCATTCAATGACTGGAAGTAACCCACTTAGTTGTGGAAATAGACTCGCCGCCTGATACACTGAGCGTGAGGGTCTATATGGGGCTGTACCTGCTAGAGCTAATGTGACTGTTCCATTTAATATTATAAATGTTTTCTGGCAGGCCGTATCATCATAAGAAACAAGTAACTTGTATGTTAAGATTATTATATAATTTTCTTGCTGTGTTTAGATTGAGGTTATCTCGATAGTACAGAAACAGTTGTCTTGAAGTAATTGTTGTACAAATTAGACAGCAAGGTTTAATAGCCAGGATGAGCCCAAAAATAAGAGATCATCACTTGGGCGACTCCATACTTTTACTCCAGTTTTGGCAAAGACAGCTTTATCTAAATAGCGAAAACCAAGAAATAAAAAGACCACCAGCTGCTTACAATCATTAAACCCTCATAATTGGGTACTATATAGTTCCGTCCAAAGCTTAGTTCTCCGATAAGACCTAAATGCCTAAATCGTGGTCATCAACAGGCTTGGGGGACTTAACCCTGCGATATCTAGTGCCTTTTGTACCAAGTATCTGTCAGTAAAGGCCAATTAACCCGTTTGCCGACCAGCCGGGGAAAGCTTAATGACTTTTTCTCCGCCCGTAAGGACTAACAAGGCTTTACGGCCAGTTAACGCGACTAACTTGGCTAAACAAGGGTTAACTTGATTCCATGGTAAACACGCGTCTTAAGCCCGTTAGTGCTTGAGGGCGGCACTAATGGACTGATGAAGAAAGCCTTACAAATAGAGTAAGCTTTCTAACCTTCACTTTCTTAATAGCTTATTCTAAAGCAGTGACGGTATGGTTTATACAACAATCGTTGTTTATAATGTAAGTTGTACAAGAGTGCGATCGAGCAGGTTTAGTCTACGCAAGTCGTAGACCGTCGTAAACCACTACGCTACGCCGCGCCGGCTACGCCGTAGTAGGCTCGTGGGGCTACGCTTTTTAATAAACCCTAAGTTAAAAATTAGATTAAGCTTACCGATGCAATGGATGTTTTAGTTTGAATATATTTTCTAGTAATACATGACTTGAGAAAGAGATACCTTGGTTTAACTTTTTTTGCAACTACATACGCAAAAGAAACTTAAAAAGTATTATCTTGTTTGTATAACTGTCACGCTTACGGCACAGTAAGGCTATAACATTTCCCAGTACATTCACCGAGACCTGTACAACCTGCGGCGCAAGATAAAGCAGTTCCGGAGAACATTGCCACGAGCGACGCAACTTGATAAAAACATACTTTTTATATAATGTTCAGCATTTACAGTGTCACAGTCAACTGCCAGATAATCCGCAGTGGTGTAAAAAACCCCGGAAAATCTAGCAGTTTTTTTTACATAATGACAATTTGTAACGTGACACGAACAAAACAATGATCAATGATAATAATAAAATGAACAAGTGAATCACCAGTACTGACATTCAATTGTTTTGAACATAAAAATAAACATTATGTAAACTCTGCGAACTTCATTACCTACCCTGCGTAATGTTTACTAACATACCGATAGTATACGCGAAATAACACACATCTTTTACTCAACATACACACAAAGTGATAAAAGAAAACTAAAACTAACCAACAAAACTATCTTAAAAGATACTCTTCCTCAATTAATAACCGCTCAAACTTATGAAAGAACATGATACGCGCGGTAATTGAAAGCTAACTCCCTTCCCCCCCACAACTATTAGCAGCAGGGCGAGCGAGGGGGGAAGCAGGGGAAGGGGTCAGGGGGGTGTTACCATAACTAAGGCTTGGGATGTGTGTCCCGCCAGAAAATATCGGCTAAGTTCGGGGCAGTTCTCACCCAAATAATACTACTTAGTTACTGTAAGTAGGAAATAGTGCAGCTTCAGTGAGGGTTTTCGAGTCTTTTTTGTAGAAAATGTTGTTTGCGTGTTTATTTTTTATGTTCAGGGGTTTTTAAACTTAAACTAGAATATTGTGCCCTTTACATGAATTAGGGAGATAGTAAATAGCAATGCGGAAGCCAGACTCAAAGATGATTATTTTATTTCAAAAATGTGTAAAAGAAGCTAGTTAAAAATATAACTGATTGTTTGAATTTTTGTAAGTGAACTACTGGCTCGAAAATCTAAAGAAAGATTCAGCGGACTTAAGAAAAATAATCCTAATAATCGCAAACAAGTAAAACATCATGCAATGAATACTAAAAAAACATTGACTGGAACCTAAAAGCTAGTTAGTCCGTTAGATATTCGCTTTCATTCGAAAATTCTAGCTCTACGAGTACACTGCAAAAGACATCAAACGGAACCAAAATGAAACCTAATTCCTTTTCGATAGCCACTGCCTGGCTTCACCCTACCTACCTACTACCTTTTACGTAGCTACCCGGGTACCGGACAGACGGGTAGACGGGTATAATCCTCAAACGTTACTTTAAAAATGCTGTTTGTATTTCCGAAGCGTAAATCAGTCAATAGTGTTAGGTGATTAACTTTACGGTCCGCCTCGGGGCTCGGGGGCTGGGGGAGTTAACTTTATGAGGATAATCATTTATCATTTATCGTTCATCTTGTTGGTTTAAATGATCTGTTATATCTAAATTAAGTTGATTATCGAAATATGTTGTTTCTAGATAGGAAAAAAGTGAGGACACATAGATTTTGCTTTATGTTGTGAACTCAGTCAGTTTCGAAACTCGTCGAATGCCTCCGATAAAATTACATGAGTAAAGCCGCTCAAGATTTCTCCTTTGATCACGTGAGCTAAATTTACTCAGACCTTCTTACCAGATCAGACAAAATACTTAAACGTTGAAATTACATAAAGCAAGCGCTATCATTATTGCTCATTGCCTATACAGAACAGACTAGTCTGTACATAATGATTAGATCCTACACCTTTCATGTCATGATTAGCTCAGATCATTCACCTGTTCCACCCTGTTCTCAGCCATCTAGATAGCTGGTACACTCAACCACACAGCAGCAGATCCATTAACACATTAGCATCGACCTTATACCAAGGCGATAAGAAGACTCATTTTCGCATGACATTGTTAGCATTAAAATACGGTTTACTGTATAGCATAATAAAGTAGTTTGAGCCGTCAGGTATGATGCCATAATAATGTGTTCAGTGAGTGTAATGGAACGTTACTTGCTCACAATATTATGCCCGTGAGTATAAGACACGTAAACTACATAAGATCGTGATCTCGTTATAATATATCTCGTAATATAATAAGGGGTTTAATAACTGTGAAGAAAAAGGATGAAAAGATCAGAGTTGTAGATCACTAAGAGGAATATCATCAAAGCATAAACAAATAGGTACTTAGAGACAAAGTCAATAGTTATGAATTAAAAAAAAATACAACTCATCCCATGCGGGGATCAAACCCGCACAACGTAGCGCACAGTGGTGACATGGTGACCTATAACACTCGGCTATCCATGAACTAAGTTTTTATGTAAGGAAATACGTATTAAGGTAAACAATATCACTGCTACCTCCGGCAAACAATAAACTTAAAACCACAAACATTATATCACCTGTAAAATAAATCAAATAATAGATTTAAGGTACCTTTGTGGAAGAAAATAAAAAAAATATGATTGTTATAAAGGAACATTGTATTCTCCATAACGTGGGAGGCAAAACTCTTTTAATGTTCATCATCCATTGCGCGTTATTTGTTTGCGCGACAATGTTGTTACGATCATAACGCGCAATGTACATAAAACGTATGTAGAGTAAGTAACGGGTAGATAGATTCTGTGTGATAGCGTCGGTTGACCTACTTTATTATTTTTATGGGTTATTTTTTTATGCAACAATAGCTGTTTTAAAACTGAATTAACTAGGTACTCTTAATGTTTTCTAGATTTAAGCTACATTGTCATACGAGAATTGGGTACTTATCTCTTAAAAGCTTTTGAAACTTAAAAATCCATATATTCGCCATTATGTGTTTTTTTACATAAATATTTATACATTTATAAATAAACAAATCATAAAAATGAAAATATCAGCGTTCACGTTACTATGTAATCGATGTAATTAAACACATGTAACTGTCTATTTATTTACACTTAATGACAGGTTAACTACATTATTTAATTTATAACTTACTAAAACACCGTCCTATCGCTTTAAATAGATCAAATATTTTTGCATGTTAACGGTCTGTAACATGTTACAACCTCCAGACAAATCAGAGATAATTATTACACGTTGCCTTATGTTTGGTATAAATAAAATTAATTATAAAAATGCCTTTATTTAAATTCAATTAGGTATACATTTAAATTATTTTTATTTACTACTGACAAGCGTTTTACCGCATATAATCTAACCATGTAGGTACACTAGTTACACAGTGTTCTGTTACTGCAACTCGTTTTATAGCGACGCATGTAACATGGTTACCTCGCTTCGCTACCTATGCTGCAACGCGCGCTTTTTTATTGACACCGAAATACTTTTATCTGGAAAATACTACTACTACTAAAATACGTTTATTCTACCTGTTAGACAGTGTGAACTAGTAACTTTGTTACATTTTCCAATTACCAGTTTTAAATTTTAGATTCTGTTTTTGAATTATATTTTAATGTAATGTTTTATTTTATTTTATTTTGTATTTTAATGTTTAATGTTTGATTTTAATGTTTTATTTTGTATTCTTCTCATTAATGTTTATAAATAATTATTATGCATGATGTGGTCTCCTGTAATTGAGGAGGCACCTAAAAGTGTTTATAGATATTAATACTTATTAGCATGTAAGGTGTACTTCTTGTTGGAGATCCAAATAAATAAATAAATAAACATGCATAATTTATCTCTAGCGTTAATAATGTCTTTGTAAAGCAAAGGGTTGCAACAATAATTGAGAGGAAACTCAGTTAAAAACCTGTTAATTGGTTTGTTGCTGAACTTTAGGTCTCTGCCTACCCCTACGGGAAACAGGCGTGATTATATGTATGTATTAGGTTTTTGCTTGAATTAATATTGATAAGAAATAATAGAATAATTATGTCTTTAATGGAAATACTGAGACATTATCAAGTTTAGGGATAACTTAACTTTATAAAATGTTTTAAATGAGTATAATGTCTCTATCTCTTCCCCTATTTTTAATCCAATTAACAAAATCACATATTTTAGGGCACGTAATTATGAAAATAACAATATTTAATATAGAAACGTATTAAAACAACAGTTTTCAAGTTCATAATATCTTGTTCGCGTGCTGTACATAATATTTCATAGTTACTACCGGGAACTAACTAACTATAGTTTGGCATAGCATTACATTAATTGGGAGTTCCCTTGTAAATAAAAATCATGAAAATATTATTAACTAAAGAAACTGCTAAACATTATATCCTTGACTAAATAAATATGAACTAATAAGGGTATCTTTTTCTCCTATGCTATTAGTTAAATTCTTTCTGGTTAAACTTAATTGTTTGTTACATTGTCTATGTTTATTGGTACTGTTTTCAACACCGTTAAAAAGTTGCCAGAACCATCCAAATATGTGTTCGAGTTTAAAAGAAAGAAAGCAAGGAATTTGTATAGAATATATGTTACACATAAAATCATTTGTTTGTTTTACATACATAGTAGTATTTACCCAATCTCCCTTTAGTAAACAAAAGGCAATTATAACATTTATCCATTTCACAGAACCCTATACACTCTACAGTGTTCACGTACATTACAGACGTCAGGAGTCGCTTCATTGAACGTCAAAGGTACAAACTACAAAGCAAGAGGTTATATTATCTGTGCCAGTCTGTATTGTCTATGCTCTATCGACATTGTCTCTGCTCACGTCTACGTTGTCTATGCTCGAGATATCAAAGGTATCGTGCTGAACATCATGCTCTTACGGAGCGATATACTGCTCATTTCAGGGGTGCTGTGTTGCCAGACTTTGATCTATTTACCCTAGATTTTAACGTAAGTGGTATTACCCAGAATTTCCATAATGTATTAGGTGGGATGTTAATTGCTTTGTAGAACTAAAACAGTTTAGGCTTCAATTAAGGGATAGGTACTACGAAATTGACGTTACTGTGTTGCCCTTAATTTATTGGTTTTTTTAATTGGATAGTTTAAATGTTTCAACGTTAAGTTATATGATTGTCGACTGGTATTGAAAGATTTGAAAGTCACCGTTAGTTAAAAAATATATTATTTCTGTATTGTTACAAAAATACATAACAAGATTCAGTTTGTACTTATCTTAGAGTAAATAAACGTTAGTATAATGCTGAGGCGGATAAACCGGTTAACAATTCCCGTAGATAGTGTAGGCACATCCTGAGGCATTTTCCTTATTCCCTAACATCACCATAGAATTACCCCGCTCCTAACTGTACCATAAATACGGGAGGAAAGGACGAGCGCTGGCAACACCGCCATTCACGAAGATCACCGATGAGATTAAAGGTAGCATATAAGAGTCTTAAAACAGAAAGACTATTTCATAACATAAACGGAATTATTAAACTTATGCTGTTACAGCTTGGTTTTGGTAACAATAAATCTGAGTTAATTTAAATTTATAATTGCTGACGATTAATTATAAAAAGTAAGTTTTTAAAAACCTGAAGGAAAAGTAGAAGAAAAAGAGCAATATATGTATCCATATCAGAAGATTGAGAAAAGCTAGTTTATATTTATCTGGAAGTCTTCATTGTAAAGTTTTATATAAAGCACATAAGCACTATTACATATACAATAGATAATTATTATTCTCACCTTTATTATCTATATCTATACTATATAATAAATCTGTAGAAGTGAAAATTCTGTACATTGAAAATATCAAAAAAATAAATGGCGGGAGGTGTTACTAGACCGACAACGAACCCAAAAGTGTGAAAAAAAATTTTTTTGTCTGTCTGTCTGTCTGTTTGTTCAGTTATCACGCAAAAACTGCCGGTTTGATTACGATGAAACTTGGTATAATTATTCTTTATTATCCTGGGCCACACTGGGTAGTTTTTATCCCGGAAAAGTATAAACAATAAAAAACAAACTTAATTTTGCGGTTAAAAACTCATTGATAAGTTTCGTCATCCACGCGAACGAAGTCGCAGGCACAGCTAGTACGTATTAAAATTTAACGAGATACCTTTTGTTAGTACTTCTGCGCGTATCTTTGGGGTGTATTGTATGAAGTTTAATGGGAGTAAAGGGGGTCGGCACAAAGGGAGCTCGGATGAAGCGAAGCGAGCAATTGTCACATGAAATTGGATATGTGACACAGACACGATTTACCGGAATTACAAGCTATGATGATATTGCGCAGGTATTTTGGTTAAAATTAATCCTTTCATAACGGTTTATGCTGTTGACGAGTGAAATATGAAGCAATTTCGTAACTTGGGGTGAAAATATTAATTTATACTTTGTGTATAAGTCTTATAAAATACTAACTTATCACATTTATTTAACAAGTCTAAGAAATAAATACTCTTAATCAAAAGAGAGGTAAGTATTTATTTACCAGACATAAAATTTTCGCATTAAACGCTGAAAAACTTTCAACAGTAACCGACTCTTATTTACTCACAAACTATTAACTACACAACGAATCAGCAATCGCAGTTCCAAATTCGAATCAAACCCAATCTTAACTCTACATTCAAACTGAATCGCAGTTCTAAATTCAAAAGCTTTAAGTTCTTGCAGTTCGAAGTTCAAACACTATCGAATGGAGGTTTTATGTCAAAGAAATGCGATTAAAACTAATATTTTGTTTTAATTAACATCTTTATTCGATTAACGTCTGAACTCGAACTAAATGGTAACTTAGCAAATAAATCTGTCTGCAGCTAAAGGAAAACATAAGAGAATTAAACCTGCGGTGAAGACAGAAGCGCGGTGTTATATGGGAGCCCCAGGAGGTCGGTTTATTTCACGTTATATTGTACAAAACAGGGTTAAAATTTTAAAATATATGAGGGTTTATAGCCGCTGCGTGGTATATGACGCCTATAAACAACTATTCTATGTACAAAGTTCACAGCGGGGCCGAGCGTGACGCGCGCTCGTGTGTTTTATCTCATTCAAAGATTGGATTCCACTCGCAAAGAATTTTATGTTCCGTTCACTCGTTTCTAACTTCTTTTATTGAGTGAACTTATTTATTTGGACAAGTTGTACTTATTCTTTTATAGCGTCGTTGGATGGCGTCGAGCGAAGCAGAAACGAGGAAAAACTCGAGTGAAACATCAATCGAAGTAATTTTATCAAAGAGAACAGTTTTTCTTCATTCAATTCAATATTTTGCGGATAAAATGTAGCTAATATAAGTTAGCGAACAGTTTTCTTAAGGGAAAAGTATTACTTATTGTATCTACGGAAGGAAAATGAATATAAAATGAGGAAATTTATGGATTACGGTGTTCCCGCAAGCTTACGCAAATATAAATGAATGGGAGGATTTACGCGTTACATTCACGAACAGTGTGGGGAAGCCTTCTAAACAAGTACAACATACAAAAGTAAAACTCGAATAAAACTTGACAAATGATGACGTCAGGATGTTTGTAAGCCCTTCGAGGCGTGAGGACCAGGTAAGGCTGGCCTCTCGTTCTTCACATTTTCTCAGATTTCGAGGATCTCCGATACTGTTCGCTCGGCTTTGAGAAATGTCTGATATAATTTTGTTCGCTGATCCGTCATACAAATAATTTATCCGATGAGTTTGGGATTTCTTCCCTTCTGGGAACATTTTGTGTCGTTTCGGAGATTTTCGTATTATCTGAGCGATGAGTGTGTAAATATTATTGTGTATTTAAATATTTTAAATGTTCGTTCTCGGTATGAACATGTTATTTGATAAATGTGAAGTGTTGACACATTTTGCTCAATATCATTTCAGTATTAGTTCGTATTGAGACGTTACATTTTGAAATGTGATAATACAACTTCTGCACATATGACATATTGACTAAGTGGTATTTTCGTTTTTAAATATAAGGATTTTATTTCGTAAACCTGAGTTATATGTATGGTTGTAAGATATTACCAAATGACGCCCCACTGCTGGGCTAAAAGAAATTAACTCTTAACATTTCAACCCTCAGCTTAACAAACCCTCTATAAGAAAAACAAGAATATATTTTATCAGGCCAGGAGGCTCATCAGTCAACAATATTAATAGGTACGACAAATAGAAACATTATAACATTACCCTTACAAGCGTTATGTCACTAGCCCCACTGTAACGTGTAGTGTCACTGGCCACCCCTACACCGCTATCCACCAGATTGTATTCACGATAACAACGAAAGCTAATGTATAGAATGACACCCGCACACGGCTCATTGATAACACGAGTATTTACGTTAATATTCCATAGTCCAATCGTACACGATAAAATATTGAGCTTTCTGATTAATGGTCATAGTTTTTGACAGCTACTATAATATATTTAAGGATACCGTGAATACATTTTTTTGTCTAATATACCGCTTTCTTGTACATTTTGTGGGATTATTCAGTTAAACGTGAATATAAGTTGAACGATTTATTGTCATTTTAATTTTATTTAACTTATCTATTGAATTGACTTCTCTACTTTGAAGCTAAGCAAACTCTAAATAAATTTGATAAATAAGTGGCTTAAAATTTGAAATAAATTCAAAATATTCAGAAATCTTCACAGTGTGTTAAGTAGCTTACCCAAACTATTAGTCACTTCATTTCTGGAATTTATATAGATAAAAGATAAAGTAAATGTGTCACTATATCTATTCATTAATTACTCATCTACACACTTAACATTGGTTAATCTTGGATCCCGGATTAATTGTCGTTGATTGATAGATGAATACAAATTAATTGATCCCGCCCGGGATTGGCGGGCGGCGACATTCATTTCATTCCACGCAAATTTAATTCATTACGATTGAAAGCGAGTGAATTTAAATTCAATGGAGAATATTTTCAATTCAAACTGTTAAGTTTTAATATCTACTGATTTATTTGTACTTGCTTTTCAATTGTATGTTAATTGAATTTACGGGATTTGTACTGTAACTACGCATCCATTATTTAAATGTTGATTTCTAGGTGTAACATAAGAAATCATTACCTTATTATACATATACTCTTATGATAAATGAAAAATGAAGAAATATGTATTTTTTTGTCAAAAAAAAACATATTTCAAAATTTTAAATACCCAATGTTACTGTGGCCTTATAAATTGATACAATTAAAAAATTTCATCAAAAAGCGACACCTGACCATTATTTTACATCTGTACAATTTTTGGCAAACAGCTGACAAATCAGCCGAGATAACTCTCGCTGGAGTTGTGTGTTACCATCGATATATTATATATGTACTTATATATGTCGGTGTGTGTAACCGCTATTTTTCACCGGTCATTGTTAAAGACCTTGTTTTTTGTACCCGTGTTATAACAACCTTTCCGTACCGTGAAATTGTATATCGGCTGTGAAGGTTGTATGTAGGTTTATAAATATATACATATTTGGTCAAGTACGTGACCCTTTATATATTATTTTTTAAAGTGAGTAAAATGTGTTGTACATAAGGAATCAAATGTAGATTAAAATGTTGTTGCATTACTTAAAGAAAAAAGTAATACCCTATTAATATAGAATAAGTATTACAGATTAATAAATTGCAATTATATAGTAATTTTAAAAATTCTTTTCCTACAAAGAGGTTTTCTATTTACCAAATAATATCAACAGCGAAATCAATCTCCAGTTTAAATAACAACAATATCTAGAGAAACCACATCATCCGAGTATCAGAATCCAATCAAACTAAACTATTAATAACAAATATTTGCCTCCCCCGGCCTCGAACCCAAGTCAAACGGAACACGCCCGCGCATTATATTTACACGCCTAAGTTATGGTGTTTGCTTAATTACCTTCAGAAGGCTTTAATGTAAGCATAGTATTACATGTGGAAGTTACTTCATTAATATTCGACGAAGCAATTCACACTACTTAGTAAGTAAAAAGTTTGGCTTCAATAAATTCTGGAACGATAAGACTAGTTTACGTGTGTAGCCCATCTGTAGTAGTTTATATGTGTAGTACATCTAAGCGGTTGTTTAATAAAAATATTACATGAAAACAGATATTAGAGGAAAAAATATGTGAAGTAAAATGTAGCCCACAAATTCTCTAGAAACTTTAGCGCCTGCCAAACATATCTGAGCAAATAATCAACTCACACATGAGAAAAAGGTGTCTTCAGTTCACGGACTTATAGATACCTAATTACATGTATGTTATCTATATCTATCTCACCTAATAATACAATACGAGTTTTTTGGCACTCAAGACAGTCTTTTGATAGGATCCAATCAATAACGTTTAACAAATGCCTTTCGATTGAGCTCTGAAACGTAAGCCTCATAAGAAAAGCCTCCCTAATGATTATTACTTTGGGGGAGTTTTTATATGAGATACTTGCTGAGAATTACTTTAAGCTGTGTGCACAATGTATCACAAACGTTTACCGATATATTTACGACAGCTTAAGTTAACTCTTAGTAGGTAATCTTTCAAGAATACAAAGTCGTACAAAGAACCTCCTCCTAGTTGAAAGTATATTAAAAAGTAATTTTGATACAATTAGGAGCCGATTTTGCCAATGCAAAATCAAATTCAGGTCTGATAGATTTCGTATTGAAGAACTGTAAAAAATTCTGAATTATTCCTCGGATAAAATGTCTGGCGTTGAAAAATCAGCCCTAAGTTGATGTTTTTAGGTTTTTTTTAGAGAGTAACTCTTTTTAGCAATTATTTCAAAAACTTTAAAAAATCTAGAATACATTTTTGGCCAGTGCTTTTGTACTTCAGATACTGATATATATATACTATATATCTTTTATTTAAATTTCATTTTACTAATATAAATTGTCGATTGCTCTACAGAACAAAGTCTTTAAAACACCGCATTCATTTGTTTTCAGCACACGGTCCATTAGCTCGCGACAAGCCAGTGTATAGCTTACATCCATCAGCTAATGAGGCTTCACTACAGACGCACATTACTCTTGCACGTAATCAGTTAAGCTCTTATCCAAGACCTAGACTTCTAGATGTACTCACGATGGCCATTAATAACAGGTGACACGTCCCGAGACTAATCATTCCTTTTTTATGGGGTCCGAAACGTACCTGGAACAAAAAATATTTAGGTTAGTGATATATTTGTTAAGAACTAAAATAGCTGAACTTGAAAAATTTTTATTTGTCAATTTTCTTGAATTTTAATTTGATAGTCCACAAGGTTATATATTTCGACAGTTAAAAGTGGATTTATTTATTTTGGATTGAAAGCAGTGGGATGGGCGGATTTCAAAACGAATATTAATTATAATAAGCTTACGCGCCGTAACGTCAACATCGTCGTTTGCCGCGCTCTCGGATTTATATTCGTTTGTTGGTAAATTCGGACAATTAAGTGTTGAAACCATGTTGGAAGTGAACTATTAATGACATTGAATGGATTGAAAGTGACAATTGGTGTTATTTAAGTGGATTGAGTGATAATTAAGACTTTTTTCTAATTATAAACAAACTATTAAGTGTGGGTGAAGCGCATCGCGCGACGCGCTCTTTCACTCCTACCAAAATTAGCTAGCGGCGTCTCGCTCGCACGGCACGGTTACAATTCAAAATGATTTGTTTTGCTTGTAAACGTAATATTGAACTTGGAAGTCTACTGAGATGTACTGGATGTAAATCAGTATATCATTATTCCTGCCTTAACATCACCTCCGCAACATTTCGGGAGCAGTCAGTGACCTTGAAAAACACTTATAAATGTGATTCCTGCTCAAATGTAACACAGAGAGTTCGAGTATCTGATGAAACTCCAGTTCGTGGCACTGGCACGCAAATAGGAATTAAACCAATCGAAAAACATGATGCTAGTTGTGAAGATAATTTTGTTAAGAATAACATTACCTCGACAGTAAACAATAACATGGGGAGTATTATGGATATGATGAAAGAAGTAATATCGACCAGGTTAAATGCTTTTGAATCGAAACTTATTGAGGAGATTAAAAGTTCAGTAACTACCTTAGCGTTGGATAATAGCAAATTAAGAGAAGAATTGAAGGTAGCCAACAATAAGTGTAGGTCTTTGGAACAAGAAATTGATGTTCTTAAAACCGAGAAGAATAACATTATGCAACAGAAAACCAGCCGTAATCAACATGTACCTAAGTATATCAGCAAAAGCATCGACATTCAGGGCTCAGTCAAGTCATCCGACTACGAGCGCGCGCCGCGTCCACAGCCGACGTCATCGCATGCTGTGTCTGTGGCTGAGCGGGCGGAAGGTGCCCAGCCGGCGACTCCGGCGATCCCGGTCTCGGCGCCGCAAAGCTCGCAAAGCTCGTTGCCGAGTATTAGTTATGCGACGGTGACGAGAAGTACAGCGGTGATAGAAAACACAGATAATAAATGGATAGAAGTAAAAAGCGTCAAAAGAAGCAATCCGGTGAAAAAAGGCGGTAATGCATCAGTTGCGGCACTTAAAGCAGTAGAACGTAAGAAATTTCTTCATGTCTGGAGATTAGACAGGAACACAACGGAGGAGACTTTACAAGAATACATTAAAAATGTATTAGGAAGTGACGCGGATATAATTATACAAAAATTAAAACATAGAACCGAAAGAGACTATGCGTCCTTCAAAATAGGCATAACGGAAGGTAATTTTAATACACTTTGTAATCCGGATATTTGGCCTTTACACGTGGAATTTAGCGAGTGGATTTTTTTTCGACGCTCAACCGCAACAAACCAAATTCAAACATCAGACATATAACATTGAAATATTCTATCAAAATGTCAGAGGACTGAGAACGAAGTTGGATGAATTCAGAAATAATTTAGATTCATTAAATTCTGACTTGTATGCAATCACGGAATCTGGCTGCAATGATTCAATACAAGATCCGGAAATTATCCCCCCGGGATATCACATACTTAGATGTGATCGAGCGGATGGTCGTAAGCAGGGAGGCGCGCTTCTCGTGGCCACACACCGTTTCGAGCTGCGGCAAGTACGCATTGCGGACACGTCGTTAGATACCTACGTTTTTGAAATGGTTTGTGCAACGGTTCACTTAAAAAGTAGATTTCTGTTTTTATGTTGTGTTATTTATATACCTCCGGGTAGTTCAGAGAATGATTATATGATTTTATTTGGATTAATAGAAAAAATATGTGATAGATATAGAGAAGTAATTGTGATTGGAGATTTTAATTTATATTCGTCTCCTGTTAGTATTAGTAATTATTATGAATGTTTTATGTCCTATTGCGAGTTCACTCAAAACAACACAGTACCGAATTGCTTGGGTCGTCAGCTAGATTTGGTTCTGAGTACAGATTTTATAGGAAGGGTGACAGTAGTGGCGGCGGACGAGCCGCTCGTGCCCGTCGACGTGCAGCACCCGCCGCTCGCGGTCCGCGTGCGCCCCGGCGCCCCCCGCGACCCCGCGCCCACGCCCCTCTCGCCCGACGCGGGCTGCGCACGCAGTTGTAGACCACAGTGGAATTTTTATAAGGCCGATTTTCAGTTGTTGTACTCTTGGTTGGCTTCCACTGATTGGAAGGAAATTTATGATGTACAGGATTTGGAGGATATGTTAAATATTTTTTATTATAAACTTAACGATATTTTAGACAAATGTGTTCCCCGTAAAAAGCTTAATTGTGGAAATTCGCGGTACTTATATCCCGTGTGGTACACGGCGGATATTATTAAAAACATAAAGATTAAAGCCCAACTTCATAAAAAATATAAAAAAACTAAGCTCGATAGTGACTATTATGAATTTAAGAAATGCAGAGCCCATGTTAAAAAATCAATAGAAAGAGCACACATTCAACACAGAAATAAAATCCAGTACCAATTTTCAAAAGATCCTAAGTCATTCTGGCAATATATTAGATCAAAGCGAAGTAGAGGTATTAGGCAAAGTATCATAAAGGATGGTCAACATCTTGCGGATGAGGAGTGCGCAAGGCAATTTGCGGAATTTTTTGAATCTGTGTACAGCAAGGAACGGCCTCAACTGGACTTGAGGGCGGCGGCGGAGGTTGGCGCGACCAGTGCGCGGGTGCACATAGGCACTCTGAGTCTTCAAGACGTAAAGGATGCGCTGGTGAATCTAAAGCCGAAACGGTCATCTGGCCCTGATGGTGTACCAGCGTTTCTGTTCAGAGACTGTGCCGGGGTGCTAACAGAACCGCTACATCATATCTTTAACACCTGTTTAAAGAATGCGACTTTTCCGGATCGATGGAAGATCACTCGTGTCATTCCAGTTCCTAAAGGTAAGGCGGGGCCGGATGTCAGTGGCTATAGACCAGTAGCTGTGCTGTCTACGCCAGCAAAGGTTTTTGAATCTGCTATCCAGCGCAGTGTGCAGGGGCAGGTGCGCACGCGGCTGTCGGATGCGCAGCACGGATTCAGGCCGGAGCGCAGCACGGCTACCAATCTACTCAACTTTATGGCGAAAGTAGTGCCGGCCGTCGATGCTGGGGTACAGGTGGACGCGGCATACTTTGATTTTAAGAAAGCATTCGACACCGTCGACAATGATGTCCTATTGACTAAACTTGCAGAGATCGGCTGTACACCACACCTACTGCAGTTCTTCATGAGCTACATGAAAGATAGACAGCAGTATGTGGACTTCAATGGGTGTGAGTCCGAACTGTACTACACGAGATCAGGAGTAAGTCAAGGTAGCAATTTGGGGCCTCTCGAATTTATCATAATGATAAACGACTTACCGGAGGTTGTCAAACATGGCATATGTTTATTGTTTGCAGATGACCTCAAATTGCTACACGAAGTTAGAGATAATTCTGATTGTGAACGCCTGCAAGAGGACATAGACAGAGTAGTGGAGTGGAGCCACAAGAATAAGCTATACTTCAATGTTGACAAATGCTCGGTGATAACGTTCAGTCGTGCGCGGACCCCGATGTGCTACGAGTACAAACTAGAGACAGCACCAATGAAACGAGTGTCGCAGGTACGGGATCTGGGTGTGCATATCACTTCAAACCTCAATTTTCGCGAACACATTGTTAAAATATGCAAGAAGGCATACAGGAATCTGGGTTTTGTTCTGAGACAGTCACGAGGGTTTACTAACATTACCGCACTCAAAGTGTTGTATGACGCACTAGTTAGAAGCCATCTTGAACATAGTGCTGTCATTTGGGCACCACATGAAGCCAAATACAGTGTCATGCTGGAGCGGGTACAAAACAAGTTTACAAGGCACTTGTATTTTAAACTGTATGGGGTGTATCCGTTCTACCCATTGATGTACCCCACACTATTTGTATTAGGCATGGTGGGGTATAACGAGCTCAGGGTGCGTCGAGAGTTTAGTCTTGCAGCGTACGTAGTGAAGCTACTGCGTGGAGTAGCTCACAACCCGGGAGTGCTGTGTCAGCTGAAACTTTGTGTTCCGGACCGGTACGTATGGAGGCGACGACGCCCACAACTACTACAGGTACCTGTGACTAGAACCAATCTGCTGGCTAAAACTCCTCTCACCAGAACAATCCGGGTGGTCAACGAAGTCCACGAGAAACTTGATATTTTTGCGTGCCATTTGAGTGAATTCGCAAGAGTTCTTTTAAATGTAGTTAGTTATGTAAGGTAATTTGAATTAAACGTGTATTGTAAATTTGTTGTAGATATGTAAGGCTTAATTTGTTATTTTTAAGAGAAAAAATGGTTAGTCGTATGTAATTAGTATCTTGTTTTGTTTTGATATAATTAAGTGTACATATTAGCTGATAACTACACTGTCGCATTAGGTTAAGTGGCCTGTAATGACATGTGTAATTTGAAATAAATAAATAAAATAAATAAAATAAATTAAGTTCCTTTACTTGCACGTAGAATGCCAGTGTGTTTTTACAGAGACGTGGTTTAATTTTGCTTTGGTAAAAACAGGGGCTAAAACAGACAAGGAAGGAAATGTATGAAAATATGTATTAAACTGTTCAATTTTAATTACACAATGTACCAACATAACATGAAATGTGAAGGAATATAGTTTAAAAATATTTAATAATCATGTGCAAAATACACAATAATTACTTAGAACGCAGAGCATCTTATATACATGCCCTCGACCGTCAGTCTGACCGTGCACGATTAGCAGAACCTATGGCTTCCTAAAGGTCACGTTACAAGAAACCTAGATATCTAGGTAACTTGGTACCTAGTCACATAATCCGGTGGACGCAACGTAAGCACACACAACAAAGTCACTGTTACGGTCAGTCCAGAAGGTCGTTAGCAAGGGTAGAATGGAAGGAATACGTATTAAGGTAGGTCGAAGAAAGTAAACAGTTTTGGGAATTAAATATGTATTCGATGATACTTTCGTGAATGCCGAAAGCTAGAAAGGTTCATTCAAGAATGCGATGGAATCCTAGAATTATTTATCAGTGACGTAGGACCTATGTTATTTTAGAGAACAATAAGATACATATTCTTATGTATTTCTTTGGTGTTTCAGTAACTAGTTTGTTATACAACTAAAGAACATGTAGTTACTTATTATACCTAACTAACTTAGTTTTGTTTTAGTAACAAAAACACCAACAGACCAAAACGATTTAAAAACTCGTTACTATCTATTCTTCTCCAAACAAAGCAACAATATTCATATCTTTTGTTGGAAACGAGAAGAAATTTCTCGAAGAACAAAAGAATCTGAAATAGAAACAACATAATGATAGTACAATTATGAAGAAAAAAACACGTTCAATAGCGAATATTGCCAGCGAAACTAAAAAGGGAATAAAACAGGTCTCGATGCACGAATTCATTAAAAGATAGAAAATAAAAGAAAACTTCTTGTTGTGAGCGAGTTGCCAGGAGACTGGCAAATTAACTTATAGAATAGCTACTCGATACATTTCACGGCAAACTCGCCTAACTAAAAAACTAGTAGCTATACTAGGTTTTGCTGCATTTACTAGTTTATTGATTCTGTCAGGCAATAATTTCATCTTTAGCGCGTTGTTAAGCTAATATAAAATAATTATCCAATTTACATATAAAAATATTACAAGCAAAAATAAGCAAATATCTCAGTCTTGCACCTTCTGTGCAGATGTTTCTGTGTCTACCAGGCGGTAAGGGGTGTAATTGCCACCCTATCAACTCTTTTTCCAGTCTGAGTAAATCTAATTGGTCTGATGCACACTGCGCCTGATATCTAGCACAGCATAGCATGGCTCTGCATGTCTTGGCATAGCATGGCATATAATTGCGGTACAAGCAGGCACTTGCAAGATTGTATCTAGATTAGAGTTGTTATTTTTTATGGTGTTTAACTATTTTGTGAATTCTGCTGGTTTGTAAAATTTGATCGGCCGCCAAATGTTCGCCCTCATCGCAAAAGCTTTCAGCACTTAATTAACTTCCAATAGACTTGCAATGGCCGAGGTATCGGTTACCATCTACATATTTATATGGTAATTTTAACCACACGTACGCATATTGTGGTACATACAGTTCCCTCTCGTTATATTATTTTAAATAAACTTGTGTTGGTAAAATTTTATGAATACTAAGGTTAATTTTCAGTCTAATAATCTATTTCTAGGACAAAGAACAGGAATAAATTTACTTTCTTTCAGTCATAACGACCTCATACAAGGAATCCGGAAACACATTATAAGACAATTACACAGGCCCACATTAATCACTGGTCTTTATTTGAAATCAGGTAACTTCATTTTATAAGTAGTTATTACAATGTGGATTACTCTGTACATAATACATCAGCTCATCTCCTCTCATCTCCTCTCATCTCTGCTAGTTCATAATCCCGTGTCTACTTTCATTTTACTTTTTATTACGCTACAAGCAGAAAGCCGCGGCCGAATTGCGCCATTTTGTATAAGGTATACTCTTGTTAGATCTGTTAACTTTTGCTTATTTTGGACGAAGCCTTGAGTGTTGTTCTTACGATAATAAATTATGTTAATGTTACATGCGCTTGTTTGATCTTTATTTGATTGTTATACAGAGGTACGTTTTATTTATTATTATGGTTCTTATTGAGTCTGTTTGAAGGATTATAGGTAATGAGGCAAAATAAATTTGTTAGGAGAGTTTGTAAGTGGAAATTCCACCATTATTAGGAAAGTAAATGTTATTGAAAACCATAGTCTTGAACTGGAGAACAAAAATCATTATGGGTAAATAAAAAGAAAGGGGACAGACTTAGTTTAAATAATAAATAAGGGTATCTAAAGCCAAGTAAACGTGTAAACAAGAAAAGTGTTTTCCTCAGGAATGTCTTGAGGGACGGAGACTAATTACTGCCCTCTATTAGGAAAGCAATCATTAGCTAGGATAAACGAACCAGCTTTAATTAAACAAGCACAATTACTTCTGTCACGGCTAAGGATTTGTGATTAATTAAATATTTAGTATTGTGTTAATCTTATACTCATATCTGAATGACACATAAAAATATATCACATAAATAAAAAGCATTTTGGTCCTCATCCTATCGAATTTGAATTATCAACCTATATTTTACTCAAGGTTATAAAACATAATATTCAGGGAAAAATCTAAATGTGAGTTCAAAATTTAAGTGGATAAAATAGAAAGCCATTTCATACATTTAGCTACATTGTAATACAAATCATGTTATTTTTTTCACATACGACGAACTAGATTCAATTTTCTTCTTTCATGTAACAAACATAATTATTATTATTAAAATATAACAACTTTATTTGTCGTTATCCTAAATTACCACAATTATTACCTCATCTCTATTCCTTACCGTATTTAAACTCAATAAACCGTGGGAACTGATTCCACTGAACTCGTAAAATTGTTTTGAGAAAAACCAACGTTTCTTAGTAGAATAAACCTGAAACTTTCGGATTGGATCCGTGTTTGTACCGGACTGCCGGCTTGCTCCCCAGTTCCTATTTATTTTATATCAAGCTCCTACAGCAGTGCTATTCCCCATTGATTAGCTAACCTGTTTTTGTATTTACTTTAAAATTGAGAAAACAGGTCTGTTTTTATTTTTACAGTATTTTCGTAAGACTAGAAAATAGGATAGAAAATAGGAAGTCAGGTATTCTTGTTTGGTCTGTTTTCTTTTTATTAGTTTGAGATGGAAGTTCAGCTATAAAAGCTATTGTTTTTCACGTGTTTCTGTTGTTTTACTTTATGCTTGTGTATTTATATTATTTATACAGGGTGTCCGGTAAATAGTCCGACAAACTGTGGTGGCTGATACCTTAGGTCAGGTCCTATCAAATGAACTTATAAAATCGATTCATCTAGTAAGAAAGTACTGAAGGAAAAGGTAACTTTACACTAAAACATGTTTTAATCTAGCATAGAGAGTTCATGGCGAGAAGAAAATACCTTATTTCACTGGACAATGACGATCCGCGTTAAGTTACGTCTTATTTTTCCTCAGATTTACATTAGTAATATTTCAACAAATAAGCCCATTTGTACTTCAGCACCTTGTTTGGCAAATTTTGTAAAGAAAATACGCAAGTATTGTACTTTCCCTAAATCACCAATATTCAAGCAAGTTTTTAAGATTGTTGTACAAAATTCCTACATACATTTATTTTTCACCACTACAGTTCAAAGTTGACAATAAGAAAAACAAAAAGTGAAAATTGTTAAGCGAATGGCTTTTTTGTCAATACATTCTTCTTTTAGATGAATAAGAGACTTACTAAAGCGTAGAATAACTATTCAAGATTAATTTGATGTGCAAAAAGTGTTGCGAAAGCTATTAATCAGCAAGAAAAATGGAAAAGTCTGATGCAAGGTAGAAAATTCAAAATTTTTCGAAAATCGATTGTAACTCGAAACCTGTAACTTTTCGGGGAACATATGTTGTGTTCATTTGATAGAACCTGACCTAAGGTATCAGCCACCACAGTTTGTCGGACTATTTACCGGACACCCTGTATAAATACTAGCTGTACCCGGCATGCGTTGCAATGCATTTTTTTCTACCTAGCACCTGCCTACTACCTACTACCACTTAGGGGTATGAAAAATAGATAGTAGCCGATTCTCAGACCTACTGAATATGCATATAAAATTTCATAAAAATCGGTCAAGCCGTTTCGGAGGAGTATGGTAACTAACATTGTGACACGAGAATTTTATATTTAAGATATACCTATATAGTTTAGACGTTAAAGTATACTATTTTCTAAGTGAAATTGTCACATAAAAAATAGATAAAAAAAGCTAAATAAATCTCTGATCATAAATTCTTAAATGGCTCTAAAAGTTTTACGGACTAATCCTCAGTTTCCAAACGAAAATGGTATTGAATTATGTATTTCATGAAAATTGTTAAAAAGAAAGAAAGAGTCAGTTTTGAAGGTCCTCTCTATCCTTACACTATACTTTTACGTTACGATTTATGTTATCACATCACATCATAATATATCACCATAACGTAACACACAACCATAATTCCTCGAACTTCGCGTGTTACCGGAAGTGACGTTAGATTTATTAGTTCCTGTCGATACACATAAGTAATTCATTCATCATGGATGAAGATTATTGTTTTTGATACTATGAAGGATTAATGGTGGAATATCAATACAAAATGTGTTATTACATCGCTTTTTTGTAATGTGGAATAATGAGTCGTGATATTCAATATTTTATGACATGAATAATCTTTGAATTTAAGCTATACTTAATAACTTTTAAACCATCGCGCTGCATGTTTATAGTAATATTTTATAAAACGGGGATTAGCGCGTACATGCATAAGGCCGTGGTCGCAAGCAGTCTGCTTGCGACCACGGCCTGTGTAACCCGGTCGAAACGTCAAGCCCTAAATGTATCTATGCATGTACGCGCTAATCCCCGTTTTATAAAATATTACTTTAAGCTATACTTCTTGTAAATAGTTATATTTAGTCTGCAGTTTAAGAAAACTTTTAGGATTTGGGCCTATATTTCAATAAAAATATCCACTACACACTAAAAGACACTTTCTTTTCTCTTCTACTTAATGCTTATCCATGTATACATATTATTATGTTTTATATATTTTAGTAGTTTTGTTTTGTTTACATTTTGTTATTTTTATGTAAATTCTTATTATTATTACTTTTTTTTTTCTAGTTACACACTGTGTCTGTCTCTTTTTAATTTTTCCAGTCGCAGGTCGGCTGGAAGAAATTTCATATGAAATAAACAGTACCTTTGCACCTTTTGACCTATGTATGTTAAATTTTGTTTGTCCATTGAGTGTACATTAACTTATAAATAAATAAATAACCTGTGTACAATAAATCTATATATACATGTTTAGATGTCTAGATCAGTACGGAATATTATAGATTAGGACATTCAAACAGTCTGTCAGAATGCTAAATACAGATACAATTTAAAATAGCTCGGAAGCAAAAAGGCGTAAGAGACACGTCTTGCGACCGCGACCAAGGTACGCGGGTTCAATGCCCGTGTGAGTCACACACAATGAGACAATTAGCGGGCGATGTTAAATGCTCAGCTAATTACTATAGTTACACGTCGAGAGTTAGTTTTTAATGGAATGTTATTATGATTATCTTGATAAGATGTAGTAACGAGATGAAGGTTCAATGTGAATTAGATGTCTAGACAACAATATACATTTCTAAAATGATTTCTCATATATCGGAAAGATTACTTTTGCATTAATTTATATTTTTTCAAAAATTATCCAGTTGTCTCAGTTGATATCTGTGCGTAAAGATCTTGGGACTTTGGGAGTGACCTATTGTTTAGTACCTCACATAGTACCTATTTGCAAATTGTTATGTTTAAGTGAAACTTCTATTATATTATAGGTACACCAACATAAATTTATCCTATCCCATATTGGCTTCAAACTTCAAAAAGCCAGAATCAATTTAAAAAGCAATACATTTCGCGTCGCACACGCGGCGAGTGTGGCGGCCACTTCCAAACGATTTAGTTTCATTATGTAGATGTGTCCCGGGACACCGACACCGCCCGTGTCGGGGGAATGGCGGCCTAATGCCCACGAATTACGGAACTCGGCTTTTCGACCGGACAATGTAGGATAGTGTTTAGTTAACACTGTGTAAGCCTAGCGTAATACTAAAATTACCTTTCAACCTGTTTTGTTGGAGATATACTGATTTTGACAAAAAAGTGTCTTAAAGGTCCAATGGCTGCGAAACTACATATAACGCCACATTGATAAACCCAATACAAAATAACGTTCAACCTTATCATTGAAATCAGAACCTTCAGTGGCAAACTACTTGACTGTATTCTTATATAATGTATTTTAGAAAATTAGCTAAATATACCTGTCATAATAATTTTCTCAAAATTATATTCCATAAACATTGTAAAAATGTTTCTTCACAAAATTATTTCTCTTTAATGAGCAAAAAAGTTCTCAGAAATAATATCTCACTAAACAGAGTTATTAAAATATTTCTAGTATAAAATATTTCCCAAAAAAAATAAATAACAACTCAATCTTGAAACGAATATTATTAAAAAAATATACAGGAAAATCGTCTGAACGACTACACTTGTACAGCTTAAGGTAAGCTCCAAAATATACCTATACTACTATACTACTGATAAACGTTTATTTTAAATACTCTTACCTTATCTTATTTTTTACCTTAAATATTTTGCGTAAATAATAAAACCTAAGAGAATTTTTCTACGATCAATTGGAGTGAAAGACGTAAGCAATCAACTGAAAAAATAATCTCGTTACAAAAATGAGTCCCTATAGAGTTTAAGTTTGTGTGCCAGCTACTTTCATTTAGCAAAAAAAGGAAGCCTTTTAAGGTAAATACATTTTAAAAACGTTAGTTTAACTAAGTACAAGTTTCATTATATAAATGACAGCAAAACTGTAGAGGCGTAGCGTCAATTTACATCTATTTCAGAGAAGATTACATTGGAATACAGAAAAGGATTGTCATTGAGGGGCTCGTGGCTAAGTGTAAGCCGTACGGTTTGACCGATAATACAGGTTAAGCCGCGGTCTCCGCGGTTGGTCTATGGATGGTAAAACAGGTAATATTCTAGTCATAATCTACTTCCTATGGGTCAAACATACAGTTACTTTTTCACCTATATTAACTTTTAAACTATCGCGCTGCATTTTTGTTTATAGTAATATAATTCACGGGCATAGATCCTACATTCATAAATACCTTTTTTCGGCTTGACGTTTCGACCGGGTTACACCGGCTGTCGTTGCAAGCAGACTGGAGATGCGGTGTCATCGTTCCGTGCACAAGCAGATGATCTTTCATCTACCCCATGTTTTCCCAAAAAGGTATTTATGTATTTACGCGTTTATTCCCGTGAATTATATTAAGTTTTTAACCTATCCATATGTAGCTCGAAAAACTTCATATCCAAACTGTAACCATTACAGAGTTCTATCTAAACCCACACAGCGTTGTTTGGCGGTCCGTTTGTCACGTTCTCGTCCCAATTAGAGCGCTCATCGGGATGAAGCCCTTTACATCTAGATAACCAAATCATTTATGTTAGCAGTGTTTAATTGTTCGCTAAACTTTAGTCTACCTAGTATGGTATTATAATTATGTTACTATTTAATATCATCCAAGGATAGTTATGTTTTCGTGACATAGCCTCGGTTTTCAGCACGTATTGCAGTAAAGACTCACCACAATTGTGTGAACAGACTCAGCATATTTTGCAAGTTACTCAGCGTTTTTGGTACATGGTATATAAACCATCACTACATGAATGCACGAGGAACGCGGACATCAGAGATGAGTGGCGGCGTGTTGTGAAGTTTGCCACCAACACCTGAAGTGACGACCACGACCACTCTGTCAAGAGTGATCCCGACAAGGAAGAAGAACATAAAAACCAGATGTTACCAACTACCCTACAGGCATCATCTAAGCTAAAATATGTCTTATAGCTATCTTACCGTGTTCTAATACAAATTCTTTGAATACAAACTGATCGATCCCTTTACCCAAATATCCTCAATATTCACAAACATATCCAAGTAATTTCGTTTACCAACTCCCAAACTTGTTTTATTAAAAAACCTATACTTCTCTCCTTCCGATTTGTTCTTTACAAACAAAAGGCAGCAATAAATAGCTAAATTGGTTCGGTACGGAACCCGGCCTTTGTCGCAGCAATTTACGGCAAACGTGACGGCAATACAGACATTACTATAAACAAATTGTTGTTCTCTATGTATGAGTAGTTATAGTTTTATTTATTGAGGATTCTTTATATGAATTAGTTTGGTAATATGTAGAGGTATATCAAGATAGGAAGCGGTAGATATAAACAGCCTGTAATCATAGAAAGGTCTTGTGTTGCCACTAAACTACGTCTATCTACCTGATCTACAATTACGTGAAAGAAAGAAAACTGAACATCAGAATAAACATATAAATGAAAAAATGTTTCCTATAATGCAAATAGCCTGTATAGCGATATTTCCTAACAGAAAATATAGAAATCTTACCTCTCAACTATAATTTACCAGAATAATAATACCTAAAACAATATTTTAATATACCTACAGTCTACACTAATGACACAAACACATAATATTCTCAAAGGCAATAAACCAAATATTGACACAGAGCAGTACATATTTGTTTAGCGTCTTTGTGTGTAACGTTTAAATCCCATATCCAGTGGGATCCTCCAAGTTCTACATATATAAGGCAATACTAACTCTAGTTTGCCTAACTTGGAAGATACCGCAATTTTGGTACTGTATCGAAGTCTCCCGAGGGCACGGGCTAGGGCTGTCACAAGATACAATATAATAATTAAGTCTATACAGGGTGTTATTTAAACCCCTAATAACAATAGAGGGGTTGTTTTCTACTCAGAACTATGAGTAACTCACTAGAAAATCGTTAAAACTGCTCGATAGCATTTTCTGATCAGCTGATCGGGTAGTTTGTATGGGAAAGCCAGCAATTTTCATTGTAGATTTATATACTTTAATGTAAAATCACATTTTCATATTGAACATTATGTAATCTTTAAGTTAAAAAAAAATCTACCTTTATATAAATCCGCTTACGTTGTAATAAAAAAGAAAGCTTTAACAAACCAAATGTTTATTTCATTATACATAAACCTAAGTAAATATATATAAACTTCGGCCTGTTAGCACTAGATCTTTCCAAGTACGATCCTAAATACCAATAAAATTTATTGAATCAACATTAAAGAGCCTTTTCAGAGTGTTTACATTGAAGTTAATGTTAACTGAATATCGATACAGCCTTAAGTGGGCCTTAAGAACCTTCACTTCAGAATCCTATCTTAGTTAAAAGGATTGTAAGCAATAATAATAAATCAGTAGAAATGTATACACGTTAACGTAAAATTTACGAAAGTATTTTCCAAGTAACGTTAATTTAAGAAAAGTACACTTTATGTAACACAATAAAGGCTATTTAAGGTATATTCCACTTTGTTCACCTGGGTGATATCATCCAGGTGAACAAAGTAGACTTTTGTGTCTCCCCATTTCACCTCGGACTCAATTCACCCAGGTGAAATAAGTTGACTTTTTTTGTGTGATTTGTTCACCTTGGAATTGTATCACCCAGGTGAACAAACGCGACTTTTTGAATTATTCTAGTCGACTTAAATCACCTGCATACAAAGTGGCAAGAAGTTCATTAAATTATTTCCGAGGTGAAATAAGGAGACACAAAAGTCTACTTTGTTTGAACAAAGTGGAATATACCATATAATTTTAGTGATAAACCGATTGGTTGTTATTTTATTAAGCAATTTGACGCAAAACAAATCTAAAATAATTTTTCATTTGACATGGACCGCAAAATATCGTTTAAGACCAGCAAAACATATGAGTTTCAATAATTTCCGAACACTCGTTAAAAATCCAATAAAACTTTTATCAGAACATTTAAAACATTCCGGTTGACCGTAAATTAAAGCAACGAGCCTTTAAATGGCGCTCATCGACAACCCTAGGCCGACACGCACAAATCATATTTAATACAACAAATACCCGGGTTTTGATAGTCATCGTGACGGGTTCGAATCTAAACCGGGGTCAAAGTAATTAACAATATTATGCTGGTTTAAAGGGATCGATAAACAAGAGGTTAATTTAAGATCAAAGATATTTTGAGTAAGAGAGAGTTAGGTGTAGCTTGGTAAAACCTTTACGCTACGGTATAAGACGCCAAATGTATGAAGAAGAATAATAATAATATTCTATACATAAACTACAAAAGTACTTCAGTAAATATTTGATTCAATAACCCCACACGAAACTTATGAAAAGAAAACACTCTTCATCAGAAAAACCGCTTTCCACGCTGGAAAAACCTCCTACGTCAAAATAAAAAACAAAAACAGTTGAGACCTTAATACCTGTAACGTGTAATATCGCCCACACGCACGCAGGTAAACTCATACAAAAACTCGATTCGCCATTTGCATAAATTAAAATCACGTAGAATAATACGCCGGTGTTCCGGACAGCCCTAGGTCGGGACACGCACAAATCATATTTGGTGGCGCAGCGTCCCCGCGGACTTGTATATTTTGTATAAGTACCGCGTACACGGCTCGGGCTCATGTACCACTGCGAAATGTGCCTTTAAATCAAAATGCTTTTGGAAATAATGAAGAACATGTTTGATACAATTGTTTTGTTTTGCTTTGTGTGTAGATATTTGAAAATACAGTTTTCTTTATTTTTAAGCTCAAATATTTTTCTCGTGAGAAAAAAGGAGGTTCACAGTTTACGGTAGAATTTAGCGATAAGCTTTGGTGACTTTATGGGAAAATCCCATCAATAGTTTACCGAAACTTTTAATCTTAATTCCGATCAAGGCCTACCTCCATCACGCTTCATCAGATAAATGGATTTGAAAAAAAAAAATTGTATCAAGGTAAAATATACCTTGGGAAAATTTATCTTTAGAACTTTAATAAAACCGGTAGAAAATTCTAGCAAAATAAAGAACTTTCTTCGTCCACTTTTCAGTTTTAATATAATCCAGGTGGTGAGAACTGTAGGTCCACTTAAGTTTATTAGTGAGTTCTGTGACCCTAAGTTTCAAATGGTTGGGCGTTGCGGCAAAGTAGAGCGGGCCGTGGGCGCGCCCGGCCGTGTGTCGCGACACTTATCTTTATATCGCGATAAACTCAATTTAGATTGTTATATGTAACTGAAATGGGCTGAACTTGTGCATTGTACTTATAAACAGTGAAGTTCAAGTATAGTAAGTACAGTAATAGCAAATGTATTTAAAAAATTAACAAAGGGGAAGGAAGTTAGTACCACATTACTCGGACGATGATTAGTCCCAAGTGTGATGTTATTTACTTTCTCAAAAATTGTCCAAAAAATCCAACCAAAACCGAAAAATCGTTAGTCAAAAACAATATTTTTGACCGATAACGAAAACGATATTTTTGAAGTAAAACTCTCATACATCTTTTCCTATGAGTGCATCAATCTCACCTCTTTTCCATCAATTGCACAACATCAATAGTTATATCATATTTTCTGAGAAGGAAAAAGGCAGCAACATAAACCTATTTCTCTACAAATAGTAAGTTCAATCGTATTCGGAGACTTGCTCGCATTCCTGCCACAATCTGCTAATAAATATGTATTGGTGTACTTAAATTCGAAGTCTTGTCGAATATTCCATTTGGTTTAGAATCGAATTCGAATGAGACCGCGACACACGACATACGAGTATGTTTACAGAACTACGTCAGCATCAAGTTAAGCTTCGAAGATGTAAAGGAATTTAAAAAGGTTAACGGAAAAACTGAAAGCGCTGAAATCTGAATAATATTTATCGTACATTATATTATGTTTCATTGCATGAATTCAGCCAAATTGTAATCTCAAGGCAAGCCAAGAAACTAATAATATATGCTGACTTATCACTACATAGTATAAAGCAAAGTCGCTTCCCGCTGTCTGTCCCTATGTATGCTTAGATCTTTAAAACTACGCAACGGATTTTGATGCGGTTTTTTTTAATAGATAGAGTGATTCAAGAGGAAGGTTTATATGTATAATCTAGAGGTTTATAATGTAAGTGTAAATGAAGTGCCGGGGGGCGCGTGCCTTTAAATAGTGCGTCGCTTAGATATAATAAATAGATAGATATATAATAATAAATAATAGATAGTATATTTAGTATCAGCATTGCACCCGTGCAAAGCCGGGGCGGGCCGCTAGTAAATAATAAACTCGTGTGGACAACAAGTATTTTCCTTGTTTACTTACATCGAAGCAAACCTATCTAATTTGATGAAATTTACGACAATCGATAATGAAACGTAATCCCGGGTGTAAGGCAGTGCACACGGTCGTAAAACATTGTATTCCCAGCGTACCCGGGTCATCATAAACCTTACGGCGTATGGTTCTCGTAGTACGCCGCGTACTGCGTAGTACGCGGTTATCGTTGCGTATCACGCGTACTGCACTTTTATGCTAATACACAGCTATCGACCCGAGGTGTTACCTGCTAATATATTCTGACAACCCTTTGCTTTATGTATGAACCATCGTATGTTTATATGGGTTAACGAACCGACAAGTGTATTTGATTAATTTCTGATTTAATAGTTAAACTCGCCTATAAAAAATTGAAAAGTAAAAAGTACTGGAAGATAAGATGGATATTGATATTTGCTTAACTATTTCTATAATCTCGTAAAAAGGAACTATTTGTTACACAAAAAATAAAGTCTACCAATTTTACCTCCACTATTCGCAATTCTCAAGACAACCCAAGATAAAAACATTAGGCACATACTTCGTAAGCCAGATCTCCATGGCAACGGCAGAAGAGCGGCAACAGCCTGTAAACTTTATTACAGGCTGCTCGTTTCGGATGTTTGCTGAAGCACAAGTCAACGAGGATACACTAAAAAGTATTTTTATCAAAAACAAAAGACGCAAGTTTGTTGTTACGAGTATGTAACAGTGTAGCAATAAAGGATGAGTTGGAAACTTGAGGAAATATTTTGTGTATTTTGCTAGATTTTATACATTTTTTGAGTACATATATACACATGTGCTGTGACTATCGCTCTATATAGGGAAGGAATGAATACGATTTAATTACTACTAGCTGTGCCTGCAACTTCGTTCGCGTGGATGACGAAGCTTATCAATGAGTCTTTAACCATTAAGGCTGCACACGCGACGGAAGCTTAAAAAATTGAGTAAATTCTCCCGTTTTCCCAACATTTCCCTTCACTGCTTTGCTCCTTTTGATTATAGCGTGATGAAAAGTATACTATAACCTGCCCAGGAGTATGAAGAATAATTGTACCAAGTTTCGTTAAAATCCGTCGAGTAGTTTTTGTTTCTATAAGGAACATACATACAGACAGACAGACAGACAGACAAAAATTTTACTGATTGCATTTTTGGCATCAGTATCGATCACTGATCACCCCCTGATAGTTATTTTAAAAATATATTTAATGTACAGAATAGACCTGTCTACAGATTTATTATAAGTATAGATAAATAAATACTTGGTAACAAATTTAAATTATAATTTGTTCCATGAATAATTTGAAACTAAAAATCTTTTTAAACATTTTTTACAATTTTCTTAGTCACGGTTCAAAAGAAAACACCTAGTCAAGAGTTCACGGTAACTGTACGGACATAAAAACTTTTATTAAAACTTACACTTAAGTAAAAAATCAATAAAGGCGTTTACTGGGCAGCCACTTAACCAATTCTAGTTATTTTTTTAAGAAATTGAAGATGAAACCACAATACAGTTTCACATAAAAAGGCAAAAGATAGTCCAAAAAACTTTTATAGTCTCTTTATTTATGGCAAGTTTTTTTGTTGGAGCCTGTCTCCAATTTTAAGAACACCTTTATTTCAAAGCAGTGAGGTTAAATTTCGTAACCCGTTGATACCAAAGCCCTGTGGTCCACCGTACTTCTATATCAAAATAAAGTCTTGAAAATACAGATTCCAACACAACAATGTCCAATATAATTGATAACCTTCAACTGGATCGTTAGGCAAACAAGTAATTAGTCCGGAGTAATTAGCAGCCGGAGTCGCGGTATTAGCATAATTAGAGAAGTTCCTTCTTAATATGCAACTCTTAGCGGTCAGCTTGTTTTCTTTGAGTCCACTTGGAGTTCCTTATTAGTTTGTCTTTGGATTAAGAATCAGATTCAAGGAAGACTGATTAATTTCATAATACTATAGTTTTTTCTTCTTTACTTTCTGGATCAAACAATCCTATAAATGTTCCATTTATCTTAAAAGATTTTGTAACTTTTTTTAGATCCACCTTAAAAATCCTTTAGTCGAATCGAGATAAGCTGTTGCCAATATTTTATGTGATCGAGTGCATGTATATTGATCTTTAACAATTATTATTCACCCGGGTATGTTTTCTAGTTAAACTCTCTTACGTCCTAAACCATCAAATTATATCTTCCACGTTCAAAATCCTTTACAAGAGAAAACGAAGCGCAGGTAAATGCACTTTCATATTCCATTCTTTGTACAATGTCATTATCTTATTAACTACAGTTCTGCTTGTCTGGCTACACAAACCCTGAGGGATGCTACCATGTCTCCTAACAGCCTTTAGTTACCTTAACAACCTTACAAGCGAGTAGCTCTCCTAATTGAGGCGAGTTCACAAATAATACAAGTTTCTAAGAAGCGAGTCTTGTTTAATATGAGAAAGCAATTTGATGTCGAATGCATTTTTAACTAGCTCAGCTAGTCTCTTGCGGTTTGTATATTTAAGAAGCGCTGTACTTTCTAGATTTAAATTGCTTCGCTGGGTTGTAATATTTTCTTTTAATTTAGTCTTTTCTTTTTGCAAAGAATACCTTTGGCTTAATTAATATAAAGTTAGTCACACAGGCAACTTTTTACAAACATTAGAAAAAAGACATACATTATAAATTTTGGCAGACACTTATTGTTTTACCATCTTCCAATTCTCAGGACGGTTAATTTATTTAATGAAGTTCTGGTAATCGTATAATATATTGAAATCACTAACATTCATTTCAATATAACCAAGAACTATCTTAAGAGAGTAACGTAAATAGAAAAGCTTGTATTTTATGGCACCCGCCCTCAATACTTGGAGACGATTTACGAGGGAGGGGAGATGAGCACCATAAAACAGAACAAACACTTGTTGATGGGATTGTTTACACAAATACACAAACATATAGTATCGCGGCTGAGACAATATGTAAACAGGAATGTATACCACATAGTTACATAAATCTTGGAGATAATTATGATGGAGTACTCTGTGATAGTGGTAACATTAAAGTTGGTAAACATTCTGGAATGACTTGTTTCAAGCTATAGAATAAACTCTGGAATCATATAAATATGGTGTTTCAGCTTTATAATGTACCATTTATCTCTTAAAACCTTATTTAGACGAATTATGAGGGCGTGTAGTCGTGGCATTGATAACCACTGAAAACACAATGTATGTAGATGACACTCTTTAGGAAAGTCCTTACCCCTCTTTTACGAGACCCTCGAGAGCAAATGAGGTCGCCGATACCCTAAATACAAAGTACAAAAACCCATAAAATACAATAGGTATTGTAACTTTGCGAACGAAAATGTGTGGACTATAGAGTATGAGCATATGTATTCTGGAATCGAATCCAATCCCCGGCGGGCGTAAACCCAATTATTTGGTTTGACGCTCGCGACGCCACCGCGCCGCAGCGAAACAGCTTTCAGATGGGAAACAATTACACAAAGTTTGTGATACTCTTTTGTTTGGTTGAGCTCGCGGTGTGCGACCTCAGGGAATACCTTAATGGGTGGATGATAAGGGATTATGTGTTTCGAACTGATAAACGAAAAATGAAGTCCCCTTTTAGAATATTTAGAATGGTTTACAAAGTTTTCATACTCAATTTTTCCTTTGTTGTATTTGTACTTGTCATAAATGTAATGTACAGAGGAATCAGTTCAATGACTCTTAAATCAGCTTAATTATGTAGGCCAATACAATTGAATGCATCTGTCTACGTCAACCTTTTGCACTTCTTCTTCAAGTTTAACCATTAGTTAGGGACCTGAAACATTTAATTTAATTTTTGAGTTCTCATATTTCACTTTTACGAGAAGCGGTTTCAGCGTGTGGTCTCAATATATCGTATTCATTCCTCTCGGCCAGCTATTCGCGATCGCTCACATTTGCATAATGGCCGCCATTACGCAGCAACCATTATAATACAACACCAGAGACGTACGCTCAAGTTTTAATGGATTTCACGCACTCAGCACTTATTGCAGTATTTTTGGTGGGCATAAAGATGAATAATGGGAATTAAATAGTTTTAATAACGCATGGTTAGCTGTATTTAAAGTTGATGGCATGACGCCATGATGAGAGTGCCATAAAACCAATTAAAAGGTGTTTTAAAGTAGTAAAAGAGTGTTGCTGTAAATAATGACAGTTATTTTTTATTTGGATATTGATCATTGAGCTTGATCATAATCAGCAAAGAATTCCTTACCCAGAAACTTTTAGAAATAACGATATAAAACAACAAAAAACTTCAAAGTAAATATTTTCCGAGCTGCACTTTGTAAACTTAGTTCTGTTTAGTACACAAGCGCAATTATTCACGTATGTCTATTCACGAGGAGCATGTTTGTCCTTAACGAGTCTCCAGCAAGGTGCCTTTAATCAGATATTCACCAAAACGCTCACAATTTGACTGCTTTACTCTGTCAAAGGCCATTCACGAATCTACAAATGCTCGACACAGCATTGAGTTGAAAACATTTTGTGAAAACACTTTCGGGTTTAGAATACTTTGAAAAGATACAAAGCAAATTACATTGAAACTGTAAATTAAGTTAGGACAATGTTTACAATGTCTATAAAATTAAAGTACAGTGTAAATTCCGTAAATATTAGACAGAATGGTAAACTATTGCAGTAACATTTTAAAGCATAGTCACTGCCTTAAATTCCTATCAATACATGATCATTTTAAAAATAAACATTCATTATTAAATAACTAATCCTTACATAAAATAAAGTAATTCAACCGACTTATTTACAGAAAAGTAACAACTTGAAGTAGGGCTTAAGCTTGTACTTCATTCAATGTAAACAGCCGGTCTTTACTTATAAATCCTAGTTTTTACGACGCTTCCGACGTTTATTATAAAATAACTTTTTATAGGTTAGGTCTAGAACACTTGTAAAACATAGAACTAGGTATAACTATAGCTCATTTGCATTCGTGATAAAGGTTCACTTGCAGAATAAATTATACTTATCATGCAGCGTGAAACGGAACGTGTAACCCGTAGTTACCATCGCGATCGGTAAATAATATTAAAAAAGGTATGTTTCTAGTTTGTTTTTAGGGTTCCGTACCCAAAGAGTAAAACGGGACCCTATTACTAAGACTCCGCTGTCTGTCTGTCCGTCTGTCTGTCTCCAGGCTGTATCTCATAAACCGTGATAGCTAGAAAGCTGAAATATTCATAAATGATGTATTTCCGTTGCCGCTATAACAACAAATACTAAAAACCACATAAAATGAATATTTAAGGGGGGCTCTCATACGACGGTGGTACGGAACCCTTCGTGCGCGAGTCCGACTCGCACTTGGCCAGTTTTTTTTATCAGTACAGCCACTATACTCGTTGATTTAATTATTTATTTTCTAGTTTCATTGTAATATTATGATTTTCATACTATGTCTGTATAATGCTTTAGAGAAAAATTGTTGTTTACTTAACTTAAACTTAATTGTAATTATTTCTAGTATTTTAGTAGGCGTCTAATGTTTATTCGTAGTGTTTATGTATTATTTATTTCTTAAATCTTTCACGATTCGCTTCAAGATAAATTTAATTTCTTAACATCTCAACTCTCACTCGGCAATATTATATAATACATATTTAACTTAAAATTCACAAACACATTCTTAATTAAGAAATTCATAAACAACGAAAGGCCACAAATAAAGCAATATATTCGCACATGTAGGTAATCATATACTTAGGTATATAATAATTTAAGTGGTCACGTGACTCGAGTCAAAGAATTAATTATACAGAACATGTGCTGCGTGAAAATATAATTACAGTGTTATGAATGAAAAGTGAGATTAAAATGCTAAACGTAAAGGTTTTCTATTATATTGTGTAAAGGTTAAAATACAGACAAGAGACTTGAAAGATAGTGGATGGACGTCAGCTTGCTTAATACTTGTCAATGCACTTTTTTTCTAAATCCATGTTTTCATGAAAAAGATTTCTTCCATGCCTATTAGTAAATACAGGGTGTTAAGAAACCCCTGTCCGACCCGAAAGGGTCATAGAGGGTTCACAATCACATGCCCTAATAAAATATCAAATTTGGAAAATTCATGACAGAAACAATAATAATGAATTTTGAAATAACCATTTTTTGCCCCGAAATTCCCTAAATTTGAGAATAAAACAAAAACTACAACACTAATTTCGTCGGTATTTTTGGGGCCTTTTGTTTGGTAATTAGGTATCATCTGTGACAACGCCGACACTCTTTCTCGACTTTTGAGAAAAAAAAATTATAGGTTATAATTTTTTTTCTTTTTTTTCCATTTTTTTCCACGTTTTTGTAATCAGATATCGATACCTAACAACACCTTAACGGATCGGACAAGGGTTTCTTAACACCCTGTATGCAGATATTTACTAGTGGGTATCGAAGACAATTGGTTTTTACTTTTTGAATTCAGATATTACAAACTTCTACATCACCCTAAGCTTTACCTGCATATATTTATTTGGCAATGCAACTGTCAATCGGGTGAAAATATGACACCAACGTGCGGTTATGCTAAATCAATCTGATCGAAGCGCAGTGCGGCGAGATGCGGCCGTGGTAATTGCACGTGTAAAACGGTTTGTGTCGGTATATATGTTATGTAAATAAATATAAGGGCTTCGGAAATATAAACCTAAAGAAAATTGTTAGGTGGTAAATAGAAAAGTTAAAACAAGGCATTAGCAATTGGTAAAAAGAGGAGTGGAAAAGCCTGAATACACATCTGCCATTTCACTTGCATATTAGAAAAAATAGAGATACACATAACCATAACCATGTCGTAATATAATAATATTAAAATTCAATGCAAAACGACCAGAATAAATTAAGTAAATATTCAATTAAACAAAGCGAACCACGAAAACAACGAGCCGTAACAAATAAATTTGCATAAAACTGTAATATGGAATTCATAACGTCTACCATCCAAGTACCAATAATACTAAACCGCTTGACGAAGGAAATATGGCAGTTTCTGAAATTGTAACTGTACCCGTACTACGAACTCTTAAAAAGCTATCTAGCTGTTGTTAAAGCGAGATGGCGCTATACACAACACATAGCACTATCTCGCTCACACGGCAGCAACAGTCTTGTTTCAAGATTTCATGGTAGAGTGACTCTCGAGTATTCATTATACACAAATTCCTACAAATCTCATATTAATACACCTGAAGCGCTCACGAAATATAATTTAACTCAAAGTTAAGAAGATCGACACACGTTTCACAAAGTTTGAGAGTTAAACGAAAGAACGTGCAAACTTGAAGCAGCGACGAAGTGATATTAAAGTTTTAATACTCGCTGAAATTGTTTAACGTGTTTATATGGGTGTACGAAAATCGTGTATGTTTCCAATTAGATATATTACAAGGATGTTGAGAAGGAATTATAAAGTTATCTTTCAAGTGCTGCGAGTTTGTGAGTGTTATTGAGATAACTAATAGGATTGGTTTCGCTAATGTTGCTATAAAAAACTGAAGACTTATTTAGGTAAAGCAGAGTACAGAACAGATAGAAAAGCATGTAACGATTAACGAACTAGCGTTTTCATCGTGATTAATCATTTATACCCATAGTATTACAGGTTACTTACTACAGGTTCCATAGCGACTGCCCTGTGTATACTTTTCCATTTAATTTAATACTACCTACCGAACTTTAAACGTGGCTATAGGTAGGCATAAATCCTTAGCGCCACATAAAAGCAATGACATAAGCAGACGCTCTGGTTTCATCATGATCTCATGCGACCTACATACACACTCCATACATACATACACACAAGTCTTCAAAGAACGCGGGTTAATAACATTTAAAGATGCTGTAGGGGAGGAATAATTCAAATAAGGGATGAGATCATCTGGTGACGTCACGCCGCCTTCTGGACTGCCGGCGCGGCGGCAGGCGTCACTCACGAAAGTAATATACATGTAGTGGAGTATACAGAAGATTCATTATATATGGATTATGTATTTCATATGGATGAGAAAAATAATAAATCATCTAATGAGATATTTCAGGAAGACTTCGAGTCTTGAAGAAGCATAGCCTTTTCCCAAGCTATGTGACGGTTTCGTTTTTCAGACTTACGGATTTAAATAAATACCTTATTTAATTTATGCAATTTAGAATGTTTATTTTTTTGCTATTTTTCTAATATATACCTACGACATATATAAACAATAAGTTTCTTGATTTTAAACACTATAAAATGTGTAAGAGAAAAAAACGCACAATATATTGGTAAGATACAAATTAAAGTTAAAAATGTGCCCTATTTTAGCTTTAATGAACTATTCAATGTGATCTTTCTGAATATCCAGTATGTGTTGCCCAACAATATTCGCGTGGGTGTCGGCGCGCCACCAATCAGTGCGCGCGCTTAATTTTATGTGTGACATGACCTTGGCCGGGCGTCGTCGATCCAAGATTTACTGCACACCGCCTGGACACGATACACCTCCGTTCAAGGTTATAGCAATTTATTGGATAAGAAATTATGTGATATGCAATTAGTTGGATTGTTCGTTGAGTTATGTTATGAGATAGTTCAAAATGAAGGTTGTAGTTTCATCTCCTTTAGGGATCGCCAGCTATTGTGCTCCTACCGCCTTTCACCACTTATTGGTTTAAGATAGTAATGTATGGAATTAGATCTAAAGATGGTTCCTTTTATATCTAAACCACCTTTCCTAATTAAGGCTTTCTAATCTCCTAATCCTTTAATCAAATATCGTATCCATGTCATCCACAAGACAACCCACTTAAATGAGGAAAGGAATACAGTGCCTTAATTACACATCATCCCAATCAAAATCTTGTAATCTGATACCCACTTTCACTGCTCTTGGAAATCCTTAAGACGTTCCGAGACGTTACCGACACGTAACCGAGCCCATCCGGCACGGCGACAGAGGACTAATGAGGTCACGGGGTCCGGGGTCAATCGATGGTATATCCTTTCACAACAATCACGCACCACGTACGTATAGAACAATAATTAAAACAAGTGACGATATAGCCGCCATTATGTTTGATGGTCCAAATGTCTGCTCGTAAAATTCTTTGATTCGGTTTAATTCAAACAGATGAAGGGGTTTTATATTTTTGATGACGCTGTTGAATATAATCGTTGCAATGAACATAATTGTAAGCTCATTGTTTCTGAACGTTTTGACTACTAAAATTCGGTTCAGACCAATCTCCGTTTAATGTAAATGAATTGAGAATTGCATTAATTTAATGATTACAAGTTTTGTATTAACAATTACAGTAAACAGACTTATGTTTAATAATTATCATCAATCAAAAAATCAACTAAATACTAAGTGCCCAGAAATGGGTTGTACGAAACTGAAGATGTACCATTGTATTGCAAAAAACCACGTACCTAACCCAAAAATCGTAGTTTAACTATCTTCAATTCTTTTGATACCTATTGGCTTTGAAATTTCTGCATTGACCTATTGAGGCAGCTCTTTAGGTAGCCATCGAGATTTCAACCCGACTCGCAGCTCGGAAGCTAATCCTTTAACACCGGGATTACCTACTTTCAAATCTAGATGCTGGGTCCCAAATCTGTCAAAGCCACTGGACAAAACGGAAAGGCCACCAGATCTCTTTCAGATAAAGAGAACTGGACGGATTTTAAAACCTATTTGCATGAAGAGAATTTACACTATTTTCGGGAATGTTCGTTGCAATTTATTCGAACACACTTTTCAGGGAGTAAGATTCAAATCAATACATTTCTGTACTTTATGTTTAATTTATTCTGCACAATGACATACAAGGTTTATCATCATCCACTTGTTAAGTAACCCACTGCTGGACATTGGTCTCCTAACAAATCCCACTCCATTCTGTTTAAGACCTTCGCAACCAAAACCATAATTTACATAACATTATAAGCCTGTATATCCACGAATTCCCCACGTAAAAATAAAATTAATTAATCCCTCATCCCTATTTAATAAAGCTTGCATAATTTGTCTTCCTTACGGAACTTTATCCGGGCCTCGGCGTGGGGGACGCAGGGTACCTCCAGCTCATTACGATGCTGTTAATACGGCTCTGGCTGGAGATAAATCAGCCGCATGGTGCCCCAGTGACCCCGTAACCGTACAACCGCCTAATATACGTTAAACGGGTTCGACGCTCGCTTATTTTGCGCCTAAACGCCTATTGGATGGTTAACCCGATTTTGGACAAATTTACGTGCAAATTGGGAGTAAAGGAAAGACGACAAAGGCACAGCTCTGTTCAAAAATTAAATAAAATATAAAATAGACACAATATTGTTAGGTAGTAGTGTGTACTAGTGAAAAGCACCAAAGTGATAAGCAGAAAGTAACATAGGCAAAAGACCTCCCTTTTATGTCGTACATCAGGATGGACCCAATGTTTTTAGTAAGAGTCGAGTTACATTCAATATTTTACCGTCGATATAAGAAAAGCTTCCAAAATAATTTTTTTTTCCATTAACTAACAACAGATCCTTTGTGATAATATCTCTCATATCGGTCAAAACATAATGACATCGCTGTCATGGTTACTTAATGTCTTTCTTATTACGGTCCATTACTCGCCGACGCCATAGATAAATCAAGTCGAGCCAGTGAGCCATGGGACCCACTGACCCATCGACCCATCTCGCCGAAACAAAAGGGTTCCAACGATACCAGTTATTTGTTTACACATAACTCCGAAAAGCCCTTATATTTCACGTCGAGAACAATTTAGAAATGTAAGCAGTAAAAAGTCACAATTTAATTTTAATTATTTACACAATTTAAATAATATAAAATTCAAACAAGTCTAAATTAAATAAAAGTTCGAAAGTCGAGTGTTTTGCTGAATTTTTGGATCAAGTACTTGGCATGTAATTTAAATTGACAATGGCTTAACATGCTACTGTCGTTCAAGTTTGATCATTATTCATTCTTTTCTTATTATAAGCTTATTTAATTTTACTAATTTCAATAGATAAATCGAATGTTGGCTTATTTATCATGGAATGTTATGCAAATTCTTATGAACTTCAAGATCGCATCTTTTTGCATAAAATTTCATATCGGTCTACAAACAAGAGCAAAATGTTTCTCTCGAACATTTTAAATATTTCAACCTCGAGGATGGTACAAGCTCGATGCTTACATATTAAGTGCATATTTAAATCAGATTTATTAATAATGACACATGAAATATTAATTAATAATATAATATAATATAAATAATAATAATAATTTCATAGTACGTTTAGGACAACACTACAAATGGTGCCATAAATTGCCAAAAATGTGTTACGAAAGGATACAATTGATGAGAAGACTACACATTCAGTTAATGAGAACTAAGTTTTAATAAGTAAATATGTGTTATTTTTAAAACCAACATATTGAACAATAGACAAACAAACTGTCACTAGTATTATCATGTGACAGCAGTGAAAGCGACAGTCGTTGAGCATTAACTAAGCCGCGCCGCGAGCCGCGAGCCGCGCCGCGGCGGGGCCCCGGTTCAACAACCAACCGAGTGACACTTCCTAATTTATTGCGTTTTCTAAAACATTGCGATCATTTGTAACGATTTGTACGAATTAGTTTTTGTTTAACGTGTTAAACATAGTATAAATTGATGTCATTTATGGTGTAATGTTGGGTTGAACAGAGTAAAAAATAATTATTATTAAAAATTAAAAAACACGCCTGCCATGTAAAAAAAAATAAAAACAAGTCAAATATTTGCAGTCGGGGTCGGTTACTTGGAACAATTCATTACAGGTCCCCCGACTGCAAATATTTGACTTGTTTTTATTTTTTTTTACATGGCAGGCGTGTTTTTTAATTTTTAATAATAATTATTTTTATTTAATACCTTTTTTTGTGAACAACATAAAAGCATGACACAACACAAAAAAAAATTTCGTTCGGAACCCTTTGCAGGCGATTTCGACTCACACTTGACCATTTTTTAATGTCCACATAGCCTATGTCACTCGGGATAACTCAAAGCTTCTAATGATACCACAAACATTGAAATCGGTCAAGCCTTTTAGAAGTTATGGTGGAATAAAGAAACTCACAAACATACATACATACATACATACATACATACCTACATACATGAACCCTGAAAACATAACACTCCTTTTTGGGCAGTCGTGTAAAAACTAAACGCTAACGATAGTTAAGTAAACAAGGTTGTATGTAGGTGTGAATTATGAGAAATTTAGTAACTAATGGACATAAAAACATAATTAAATATTTAGCTGTATCACTAACAAAAAGTAAATAATACCCAGAGTCATGTAAAAAGTGTCCTTTGATAGAAGCTTGACAGATTGGAATTGACCTGATGCGGTCGCGGCGCCTGTTCACGCATGATTCAGCAGGCCAAAAGGTCACACTTATTTAAAGACTAACCTACAAATTCTTCTATATCTTCTAATTCTAGCTTCTGCCTAGATATCTCTCAAACTATATTGGAGTCGGTTCCCAGTCTTACCGGATTCAACCGAGTAAATAAATAAATGTGGACAACATCACATACATTGCTCTGAACCCAAAGTAAGTAGCTAAAGCACTTGTGTTATGGAATTCAGAAACAACGAAGGTACCACAAACACCCAGACCCGAGGCAATGTAGAAAAGTTGGTTTCTACATTGACCCGTCCGGGGATCGAACCCGGGACCTCAGAGCTAGCGACACCTTGAAACCGGTGCGTACGCCATTCGCCCACGGAGGTCGTCGAAGAGTAGGTACTGTATTTTATGAAGCGACTGCATATATGCCTCCAAAACCCATTTTACTGAAACTTTTACTTAAGAACAGGAAAAATAATATAAAGCACCAGCTAATACTACCATATACCTAGGTGATAAACTGCCTTTACTTGTACAGAAAAAGACTTACATCGCCGCATCGCATTATTTTTTTCATCATTCCATAATTATGGTCTCCGTAAGACAAAAACTTGCCGCTCTTCTATCAAATATTTTAAATTAATCTGCGACAATGCTGTGTTGTTAGTAAACAAAGGCATGTTTTTCTTAATTGTGTCATAATTAGTATTCAGTGAAGGTCCGCCGGCCAAAGACAACAGTCACTGCGGACTTCTCTAGGGAGATCATAAAGTAGTTTATTACGCTGATCTCACAAACACACACATTCTAAGAATAAGTAAGGAGGTCCAGTTGGATCAACCTTTATTAAGGCAATGCCTCTATCATGTGACCAATTCATATACATAATAAATAAAACTCTTATTTTATCGTAATTCTAAAATAGTAAATTCACACTTGAAATATATTATAGCTGCTGGTACTGATTTTTTTTACTTTGTATTCATTCTTATTGTGTTATGTTATAGTTTGGTTGAGATTTTTCTAACCCTTTGCATGAAAATCGCGCTTCAATATTGCCTTTTCCATTTTTTCAGTAACTTGTCCTTCTGACCGTCCTTCATATTGGAGAGTTCGCGGGAGGGCCCCGAGGGCATGATCGTGTGAGGGTTTTGATGTATATGTTATCGAGTGGCCCGCACAGATTACTATCCTTATCTACCCTCTATTGGCACACAAACTTACTAGTTTCAAGATATAGACTCACTTTCATTGTGATGGTCAACCCAAAAATAAAGGCATCTCTAAATTGTTCCTATGAATTTATGAAAGGCGCACTGTTAAAAAATATTTGTTCAACAATTTAACTATATTTATTGCAACTGATATGTATTTGTGTATAAAATTAATAAGTTACTATATTCAACAACAAAAACAAAGCACATTCATTATAAATTTTCATTTGACAAAGATAAATGCGAAAATAATTGAGATACAATAAAAAACAAAGTTAGAAAACAAAACAGGGTTTAAACGAATAACTTATAGATATACCTAATAGCTCTTATCAAATAAATTGACCTTTCTAACTATAACTATCAAGTATATTTTCACAAATTAACATCGAAACTGGCCATTAGCCGACATAATTAATGATTAAATATCAAATTAATGTTGCTCTTATTTATATAAACACGCGATAGTTTGGTAAACTAATAATAAGTATACTGAACAGATTCAGTTCCTACAAAAAAATCACTAAGATTTTTTTTTAATTTTTTCTTAGCGTTTGTCAGCATTTCGTTTTACGTGACAGTATATTTTATTAGTTTCAGAAGTATTTTAAGACAGACCAAAGGCAAACAATGTTAGTAGAAATAAAAATAAACTCATACAACGTATGTCAATGAATGATGGATGGAATTTGTAAAAGACAGATGGTTCGGCGCGACGCCAGAGGTGCCATCTGTCATCGAACTAGTGATGTAGCGAAACACAACGATATAAAATAATAGGTATCGTAAAGTAATAACTATAAACAACAGATATATCCCATGATAGGTAGGTAAATGGTTATTACATAGATGAAACTAGTGTTAGTGATATTTACAGAAGCATTTGTTTACAAACGTTAGTAAACATAGTAACAATATTTATTATTTACAATGCGCGGTCAATGGTGTCGTAGTAAGTTGTTTGTAAACAAGTTTAGTTTGTAAGATTTTATCATTAATTTTGTAAAATGCTGATGGTTTCTTTTTTACGCCGCCATTGCTAATTTCGGGTCTTATTCCGTAGAGTTTTAAGTGCGTTGTGTTTTTGTTGTTTGTAAGATAAATTCAGTACAGTTTAAATTTACGATTAATAAGTGACCCGTAACAAGTAGTAATCTTTACTACTTACAGTAAAGATTACTACAAACTACGCAATAAAATCAACACGTGAGATAAGAAAACAATTATATCGTATGAATTAATACAAACTTGATAAAAAGCGATTACTCAGTAGATTCTCATTCATTCAGAGATGAATGACGACAGATTATAATACAATGGATAGTAAGATTTTTTATGAACCCATTCAATGAATCTAATCGTGAATCAGAACAAAAGATACCTTAGTGCAGTCTAAACGTCAGTGGTATAAAAACCTATAGACTGAACGTCAACTACAAGTTCACTGTTTTTTATGATTATTTCCTTCATAAGTGCAAGTTCATGATAGTACTTGAACAAATCTATTATGCTTTGATGTTTAACCTGTAAAAACGACCCTGTGAATGTAGATAAATAAAATAAAATACTATCATTAATTAACTTACTTTGATGGGAACCGCACAATTCAGTACTAATCAAAATAAATTACAAAAATGTTAGTCCCTTTAAATAAAATGAGCATTTTCTTTTGAACAATCAACGAACGAATGAATGGAATAAGTTCAGACGTCCTAGTCTTATCGGTCTGGTCTTGGCTCCTAGTCTATCTACAAATAAGACCGTTTAAGATAAATTGGAACAATGATTGTATTAAGTGGGAGCTTGCTTCTTGCCATTGACATTGACATTGGGACGACTATTTAAAAGTAAGACAATAAAGCAGATATTATTTTAAAAGTACCAGAAAATATTTCTTGATTGAAGACGCTGTTTTATGAAATAATTTTTATCATGGGAGAAACAGCGTTCCTCAATAGGTATTCGATAAATGGGAAAATTTCAATGCATTTTCTTTGCGTCTGAATTCATCGGTGAGAGTTTTGATTTATCAGTTTTGATTGAATTTATGACTGTGGAAGGTAACTAAAGGTGGTATTTAGATCGTCTGAGTTAAAGATTTGAGTTCATTGAAGTTTGCAGTTAAGAGGTTCAGTTTAGGATAAAAATATATTTTTCGCAATTTTATAGTGAATACAAATGGTGTAGGCACAATACTATAAATAAGTAACTATAATTTAATAGTTTTTTACAACATTTGAACCAATCTTATCACCAAACACCTAGAACAGTCACAACCGACTGCATTATTTTAGGCAAAAATCTGTGTTTCTTAATTTATGCAAACGAGCGCATCTGCGCGTGCCTAATCTTTCTGTTTGAAATGTAAACACTGTTATCTGCGATTACTTTTAATCGTAGTAATTATGAAGCGGCCCACGTCTAATTGTTATGATAATTACAGAAGGACGGAACCCTTTGAATTTCGTCTAACACCAAGTTTGGGCGACGCTGATAAAGTTTCGCTAAACTTTGCTATAAACAACTTTAAGTTGGGCTCTGCATTAATAATGCTGTTATTTTAACGTTGTAAATATTTAAACGAAATGTTGGCGCTTATTTTTGTGTATTTATATTACTGTTATTTACATAAATCTATTTGCAATCTGCTGAAGTAAAAGATTAATATTTTTTAAACTGAGAATAAGATACACAATATTGATCAGTGACAGATTATCAAATGTAATTCCTAACAACATACAGTAGATATAACTAAACGTAATTTTAACAGCAGACCATAACAAAAAGCAATAATTTCCCGCCACAATTTTATCGCACCAACCTATTTTCCTCAACAAATAGGGTTATTAATTAACAAGCAAAATTAAACCATTACATCAGCCTAACTACGACACGTTGGTATAGAATAATGACAGGGCGACACCCCTAATTAGAGACTAACAAGAAAATAGTTGTCAAACTTTGGCGGGAAGGGTCGCCATCTTGTAATTTTGCCCAAAGGGACGAAATTTTGAATTAGGAGTTAAGTATAAACTTTTCACAACAATTTTAAGTTACAAAACTATTGAAATTAAAAAACACCCTAATTTCAATAGAGAAGATGGCTGGAAGATATCACCTACTTGGGACCCAATAATACATAAACTCAAGGCCAAACCCAAGAGCAGCGCTGCAAGACATCAAGACACAGTGAGCTCATATTGCGTAGGTCGGAACTCAAATAATTAGTTAAAATATGAAGGTAGAACGAGCAACATCTACTGTCAAGACGAACGCCATCTCAGTCTGCCCGTGACCATGATACCTGCAAAGGTGTCGAAACGTCGGGACTTAAAATCTAAATACAAACCGCGATAAAATCCGTAAAAGTAGTTTTATTTCAATACAAAACTAAAGTTTTTATTATAAAGTGACGAAAAACAAAACTAAATAATATATATATTGAAAGGGTCCTTTCTTGATAAAAGGGTTTTTGTTAAAGAAGTTATGTTACGTGAGGTTACGTGTAAGCTTTCGTGTAAGAACTCTAAGCGTTTTTGAGTTATGGTACTTTTTGTTCATATTTATTTATTTAATCATTTATGTACACACAACACATTAACAAATAAGTTAAGTGAGAGTAACTTTAATATTTATGAAGATCCTTTTCCATTGAGAAGATACTTAAAATATTCATATTACATACACTAATATTTTATGGTGAAAGATTTTTTGAATCTAAGTTATATGAGGTTAGTTACAACACTGATATACAATTATTTTAGGTAGCAGCAGCCAATGAATTCAATACAACAGAAGATATCCCTTACACTTCATTTTCAAATACTAGCTTAGGTAAATGTATTTTCAAATTAAGTAAACCCACATCAAATGTTTATAAGACCCGTGTAACAGATCCACGGCTTTCGAGCATTAATTAATATTACAATACTTACAATAAATCATCGGGCCACAGATTATCAAGGGTTTACCTGTAACAAAACAGTTATCATCAGCATTTGATTTATATTAAACAAATCCCTCTTTACATGGGTTGAACGTACAGTCCACCACACGACTAAGGCGGCAACAAATTACTAAAATCAACCTTACAACTTCGAAATAAGGTCGTTATCAATGTACATTAGTTACCACTGATGTGTGGTGGATTGTACACAGTTATTAATGGAGGTTCTAAGACTGGTGTTCAATTTGATTTATTGTTTTGTACCGACATGTTTAATTCCACATTCATAGCGATTCAGTCTTTGTTTTAGTACAAATGTACTGAGAATTACATGGTTTGATTGACAAGTGTAAACTGCCTTCGCATACTTACTGGCATGTTGGTCAAGATTCTACTTTAGTTCAATACTTGCGTAAGCATTTATGATTCGGATGTCGCTCTCTGGCTATTCTAATGGCAGAAGATATTTTTGGTCGACGGTCCCTCACATTCCCTTGACAATATCATAGTTGATTTATTTCTTCATTAATAATGCTGTCCATTCCAACAAATGTCGGTGTTTACATCCATCCCGTCCACATCAATTACTTTCCCTAGCTTATTGATATACAAATTGAATACAACACTCAATAAATTACATTAAATATCTCAACAGGCTTCCTTCATCATAATTCCAGTTCCGGGTATTCGATAATCAAATTTTCGATCCTCGTGTCCAATCAAATTGAGTAAGTTCATAAGTTTGGTAAATATCAGCCAATCCGGTGAAAGCAAGATAATTCACGAATTTACTTCTGATAACACTTCAACACGTTTTCCTTTATAAATGGAGATAACATTTTCTGACTACATTTTGGAAGCCTGAAGAATGTGGATGGTAACTTTTTATTAATAAAGACTCAATATTGTATTCGTTATTATTTGATCGTGAGGGTTTACTACTAAAAAGACTTACATGCATGACTGTGGGGTAACTTGCCTGCGCAAAAAATAGATATATTCACACATTTATATTATGGACGAAAATGAAAACTCTTCTGGGAGAAAAGTAGTACTGCTCAAAGAAGGGCGTTTCTCGCTCGTTCTCGTTTTAGGGTTTGTAAGCTTTATTATGCCTAGTTTTCGTTAAATAATTATGATGAGGCTTATATCCATCAGTTTCAGCCTAAACAAAGCGTAACTAGAACTTCCCACATCGTGATTTCAACAAAATATTATATTTATTAACTAACGTACTCGAACCTAATGGCCTGGCACGCGACGACGGCAAGAGACCGGACGGCATGTCTTTGTTCCCGTGGAAGGTGGGTTACTCTTGCGCCATCCCATCTTCCTAGTACGTCGTGCTGTGCTGGCGCTGCTGCTACGGCTGCTGAGAACCTCAAGCGGCGGAAATATACCAACCTAGTTGGAAGTTATATATTCGAGCCGTTTGGGGTTGAGAGTTGAGACCCTTGGTCCGTGGGGCCCGAGTGCACACAGATTTTTTAAAGATTTATCCAAACGCCTGGTTGACACTTCGCGTGACCCAAAGGCTGGCTTCTATCTAGGTCAGCGAATAAGCATTGCCATACAACGTGGCAATGCTGCCAGCCTTTTGGGCACACTCCCAGTCGACAGCGATGTGGATGAATTTTTTGATGCCTTGTTTTAGTTCTTAGTTTCATTTAGTTTATAATGCTTTTTATTTCTTGCGTAGGCTTAGTTTTTATAAAATTGTTAATATTTTAAGTTTAATTTCATTAATAAAATTACTCGTTCACTAACGAAAACTGTATACTACTTATAATAGCAATAAAATGTATCAGAAAACAAATGACATAGCAGCATCTCGTACATGACGAACAGTGAGTAGTAAATATGACCGTCCTTGGCTTATTTGGAACATGTCCAGATGGTATACTATTTTTTGACAAGTTCGCATCTCGAAGGTCGTGAGGTGAATGAACTATATTGTATGACATATTGACGTCAACAAAGTATTGAAGGTTAAAGTTCAAAGGTTTTTATTTTCCTGAGTTATGGGCGCTCATTAAAAATGTGTGAGCGGCTTGGAGAATCAAGTCAAAGAAGATAGTTATGTCAATGTATGTATTGAATTCGGTCATAATTTTATAACCTAGCAATACATAAATAATTTACTGTTGTAGTGTATTTGAATAAATTAATTTGTCTCCAATAAATAAGTTAAAAACATTAATGAATGCAAAGCGTGAACGTTTTAATGAGCTTTATCTGATAATTTACAGATTTCACTAATGACATGTTAATTAAAATTAATACCAATTAGAGTTACTGGTTACAGAAACTGATTTGAACATACAAATATAACGACCTGATAAAATAGTTCAATTAGTTTACCTAAATCATTTTTGGCATTGCCGCCTTTTTGTGTATTCCATAAAAGCACCCAAGATTCTTGCATTTCTTTATTTTTAGAGCTCAATAAGGAAAACCAAAAAAATAAACACCAAATGAATAAAAAATGAAAACAATCTATAGTCTGAAAACTAACTACTCCACTCTGAGCAGTTACCAAAACAAAAAATACAGTAACACCGTAACATAAACAGTTTGAGGTTAACCATGAATCTCTTTAACCTGTATCAAGGTATGTATCAATAACCTTAACATCGGCATCAATAAACCGAGTCAGTTCCGGAAACAAGCGAAGTCACGCGAACATATAAACTTGTGACAAACTGTCTCGGGGAGAACTACCAGTTGAATTAAACATGCTTTTTATTTTTATGACTTATTTGTACTCCTAAGCCAAAAATACACTTTCTTTTGTGTACCGTAGAGATTGTACAGATGAATAAGAATACTACATTAAAAGACGCTTGTTTGTTTGTACTTGCATCAGGACTAAATTGCTGAACCGATTTTCACTAAAATTTACAAGAAGCTAGACTTGGATATTGCGAAGAATATGGGATACCATTTATACTTGTAACACGTGTTTTTACTCAACTAATTTACAAAATAAATTACAAGCTGAAGTAAATTAGTAAGACGTTAATTGTTTCAAATAAGTGTCTTAGTTTCTGACTTGTATATTCTAATTAGCTTACATATTAATAAATCAATGCATACAAACTATAAAGAAGACTGGTAAACCGCAAGAAATAATAAAAAAGTGACGTCACATTATGACATCATAGAGATATCGGTGCGCCGCGTCACGCGAGAGATTACGCGCGATCGATACCTTGCTAAGAGATACTCGTATTCTATGCTGATACTAACACTGTATATAAAATAACCTTATTTCTTTTACAAAAATATTATTTTGTAAGTTTGTAGAATTGTTTTTTCTTTAAATTTATAGGTTTTTATTAACAATGCGAGAAAAATGATGTATTTTTATTTTTAAACATTTTTTTTTATAGTACAAGGAAAACGCAGGACAGCAGCGCGGCTACTGGTTTTCGTGGGCATTTTAGGTAAATGGTAAATCTGAATTTAACATAATAATGATGTCATATAACCTAGACATGAGTCATAGCTATGCAATATACGCTTTATCTATTGAAATTGATTGATATCATTCCTCTAGGTACATAGACATAATTTTTTTCCCATTTATCCAAAAGAAGTAACCAGCTACACAAGTTAGAAATTCACGCACACCTCTAAATACCTACCTAAGATATCAAGAAACAAACAAATGGTAATCCTGGAGAAATCCCGTAATGATCAGGAAATCAACCTGCTAACAAATGCTAATCCGTTTGCCCGCATCCGAGGGGGAATAAATCTCAGTCGAAACTATCTCGGTAATGTTTTCCCGGGGCGTGCCATTAACATACGTATGTACCTTATGTTTCAGAAAATGTGTGTTCATTGTTGATTTATTGGGAGTTTTTGTTTCAGTATTCTTTGGGAGGGTTGATTGTGTGTATCTTTAACACTAGACAGAAAAAAAGTGTACTATAGTCTATAGCTATCGTGGATTTGGCTATGCAATTTTAGGAAATGAAGATATTTATATACTAATTGACCATATTTTTGCATGTCTCTGAGTACAAAAGACCTTAATGTTTTTTTAATGAATAATTCAGAACTTATTTCCGACCGAAAATCGGAATTAAGCTAGCGTTAACAATCTGAATCACGTAATCGAATTAAATTATTACACAAAAGCTATCATGCTCATAACATATGGGAATAATACCAGCATTCATTTTGCATAATTTATTAGTTATTAAATATGGATAGGTAATTTTATATCCGCAGTTTTAAATATTGGCAATAATTGGATCCAATATTCAATGTTGGTAACATTGTTGCGGGCATTATAAAATAATTAATTATCTATAAAGTGGTTTTCATGGACGCTGTGCACTTTGTTGCTTCAATATTTAATAAGTTCTGATTCGATGAAAATAATCGTAAATTATTTAGTATTTCGTTTCAAAGCTACATATTATGTTTATAGGTATTGTTATACCTGATTTGCCTACAGGAGATTTAAATCAATATGTATGTTCAAAAGCGTTTCTGTTTGACGTTTCAAGCAATGTTGCCAGACACAATAAATCGACGAAAAAGGTGAACACATCGTCAAAAATTCCAAAACTTATTAAAGAAACAGTGTCCTATTTCCCAGGTCTTAGTAACATAGTTAGGTGACCTGGACTGCCGAATGTTGCAATGAACCCTGGGATGCAGAGCAGAGGTGACGGCCGGGTCACTTGGGTTGACAGTTTGCCAACCGCTGGTCGCCTGCCAACTGACCTGATGGTATAATGATAGTGAAACTAAGAATGCAGTCTTGTTAGCTTTTACTATGTTCCTTTGAAAACGATAATTTTACTAAATTAATAACCGAACAGATTGCTCACGAATTGAGTAGCAGAAAGATAAGTAAATGGGACGTAAGATGTGTTTAAAGAAATTTGAGTGATAGTAAATAGGTCAAAATGAATCTGGTAAGACTGGAAGCGGGACCCCTAAACATAGCTTGGGAAAAGGCTAGGCAGAAGAAGAATAAATAATACTTTGCTGTTTTGTTTATAATAAAGATTATAGGACAACCATTTGTGCAGAATATAAAAAATACCGCTGTAGTGCTGTTCTAAACAGCTTGTTTTTGTGCCCTTATTAAATGGACATTCTTACTGGCGTAGCATATATAACATAGCAATATCAAAAAGAAAAATCAAATAATTATAAGCTGACAGAAAATTAATGAAGCAACACACGTAATTGCCGTCAGTTGTTAAACTGTATCGTATCACTTCGATCTACCCTCCACTTACTGGCGTGTAAGTGACCTTATAATAACAGGTCAAACTCTATAATTAACGCATCGATATTGATGGCGTAACGTGACATTTGTCAATGTTTGGATATTAACCTCCTTGGTTTTGTTGTGTTGCTATACAAAAAAATATATCTATAGTTGTAACTTACACCACACAGTCTTTAGGACTTGTATTCTGTACTTGTTGGATTTAAATTTAGTACTTGGTCTGTGTCTTTTTAGATTTCATTCTTGCCATAGTAAAATAAAATCAATGTTATTGTAACAAAGCACGATCGTAAAACTAATTTTAGTGACTCATAGAATAGTTATGACAGTAACGACTGGCGCACCCTGGGTTACCGCTAAGGATCAACAAATCTAATTGGTTCATTAAATCAGTATTTCTACCGACATAATTTAAGGTGTGCTATCGACACTTAAAAAGTCAAAGGTCTACAAATATTGATCAGCTCACGTAAATCTTAAAATTGGTTTCAAATAAAGCTTTGAATAAGTAATCGCTCTCTTTAGAACAGGATATAATCCGCTCCGATACGGAAATTGAACTCGCCTGCAAAAACTCCAGCGAAGGGAAATAGAGCGATTTATAGAGCTGTATAGAAGTTACAATAGTGGGGTAAACTTCCATTTAAAATTCAATGGAAGCAACGAAGGAGAAACTTGAATATTCTTGGAGGGTGACACGAAAAACATTGAAATAAAAGAAACAGCTTTAGAAACCATACATCGGGTTTGTTAGGGCGACCTTTTTGAACGGCGTCACCAATCAGGTCAGTGTCACCCTTTCTAGGGCGCTCCCGACGTACCGCCATTACATTCACGACATAAATCCCTTCCGTACACTCTCATGTATGGAACAGTGAAAGTGTAATCGTACTAAAAAGCTGTCCTCCGTTGTTCGCCATCTTAGGACCAAGCTACTTGGAGGGCCAGTTACCTTTTCAAGCAATGTTGTTTCAACTGAGTAACATAGTGTTAAATTACTTCATGTAGTATTTATAATTATTATTACATAAACAATAGGTGCAATTACACATAGGTGAGGTAAAATGAGCATGGAAACAATTTACACGCAATTAAATGCAAAATAAAACAATGTTAATTCGAGAGCTGTAAAAAATACGCGGCAAGTTCCATAGACTATTTATTCTTCAATATGATAAAAAACGGCCATAGACGCACTGACGCATTACTCTAGAAAATAAATTATTTATGGAGCGGATTGATGTGTGCTTATTCCGCTTATTCGCTGTAGTGTTTATCTGGCGTATTAGCATTCAACAAAGTGGGGTAATGCGTTTCCACACGCGATGCTTCTTGCCGAAGAGCTTTAATGGCTGCAGTGTGAGCTATTAACTATGTTTGTGCACCTACTTCTGTCTAACTTCGAAATTCCCTGGAAATTCGTTGTGTATTTCTAAACTTGCAGGTAAGCTTGCTGCAATATTTTGGCGAATAAGTAGGGTATGACGTAGACGGAAGCAAAAGCCTGGCTTGACGTTATAACTTAGTCGTAGTGAAAGGTTAGTTCAATGCGTGTTTCTTTTATGTATATCTTGTAAAATATCTTTCGTATTTAAAGAAAGACCTTCGACCTAAAGGATGGCAATATTCACTACATAGTCCAAAAGTCAACTTCAAGTTTTTGTTATATCAACGTTATATAGATCACAGTTTTTCTATTTTCCATTGTCCAATTAGTGTGACAAGGTCGCAACCAGGCATATATGTCTGGAGGATTACTCGCACGCGTCCAGTAATGAGCACAAACACTGCCCCCGATGAACTCCTTCAAGTTTCACATTAGCGACAAGTAAACAAATCCTTTTAATATACTTCTAACGAAGACGGAGATGGCCTAGACGGAGTTAAGGCGATTAGAGAATTGTCAAGAGCGGTGGTACACGCACTAAGTGTAACTAACGTTTGCCGTCAGCAACTTTTTGTAATAGAAGCTGTTTATATTAACAAATATTATGAAAATTGCCTTTTTACGGCAAACTTTTAAGTGGTTTTTCAATCAGCTTAATTTTAAAAAATGTGGAAATTTATCAGGCTTTTTTAATCCGCTTTTTCTTCACGAGCCTGTTAAATGTAAAAGTATTATCAGATTACTTTTGCGTAAGCATATTTTTAAGCAATCTGCAATTTTACAAAGTTCGTTAACAGATTAAGGTTAAATATACCAGCCGGGGGCGACACCCGCTGAAAGGGGTCGCATTACATTACACGCTACTGAAGCGTGCGTACATGACGTCACATCCTGTCGCCTACCCGACATATTGCAGATTTTATGTCCTTTCAGAGTTATTCATTCGTGAATATTGCTTGTCTTTACATGTGTTCTAATCGCTTATAACGTCGCCACAAAACTGTGAAAATTCCTTTCAAAACCAAATCAATTAAATAAGGGAATTATTTCAAAATATGCAAAGCCTAAGTCTATATTTAAATAATATTATATAGAATCAGAGATTAACGTCACTTGTATTCAAAGACTAGATTTGATAACTAAGTAATTGATAGATCGCTATCGAATAATCAAGTGACACGGCTCAGGGTTAACCAAAGGTTAATTAAGTCCTGACCACCCACAGCCGCTATCAGAATCACGGTCAACGGTAACATTCCAACTATTCTAATAGTATTTATTACTAAAGGCCCTCAAATTAATGGGAACAAGGGTCTCTAAATGGTTTTGACACTTGATAACCGCATTTCAAATCTTGTAGCTCTAACTACATTTAAAAGCTAAATCTTCGCAGATAATTTTAGTGTGGAGCAAAGGAGAAAAGTACAACTGTCATTATGTATTTGCACGTAACTACCAAGTATTAGTAATTATACACTACCTATGAATCATATGTAATAAAACCCGACGATACGATGACGCTCAATTTCGTGCCAGAATCTCTAATTAATAAAGTTAGTACAGAATATACGGGCACCTAATAAAATTCTACTAACATATATACCAGCCATCTTCACTAAAAACTCCGCAGTTTCCACATGACTTGAAACAGAATATCATAAATCTTAAACAAACATCTCTGCGTACAAAAACAGACGTTAAAATCACGGCGACATTAGCATATAATTTACGATTCAGACGAGACCTGGAGAGGTTCCCGCTGTAATGAGGCAGGTATTCTGCCGAGAGCCCTTCTGGTTACACTCGAGGGTCCCTTTGACAGCCCTTTCGTATTTTTTGTGGCATTTGCGGCATTTGTGGACGCACAAAGAGCAGTCAACTGCGAATTGTAGCGGTTTTCTGGGGTTGGACACTGATTGTTGTCATTGTTGACGAAATATAGTGGACAGTTTGGGTTTTATTGTGCTGTAATAGTTTATCTATATAAAAGGGGTGGAAGATTGATGTGTGGTGTGGTTTAATAGTGAATTAAAGACTGTCGTTTAGTTATACATAGAATAAGGTATAAAGTAAGGTATACATTTTATTGGCGTTATCTTTGTAAACTTGAATACGAACAAGAATGATCGACAAAACTTATTTTTGCCATTTTCAGTTTAACCTAATTTACTGAAAATATAAGTACAAAACAACATATTTACTAGTTATACTTTCACTAACCTTTGTGAACGAAATCATGGGTTGGCACGCGATTTCACAAAAATAAACCGAGTGTTACAACGCACCCAAATCAATAACACGAATATATTTTAACTTTATGCGCAATGCCAACTTTTCAGAGGAAAGCAAATGTATTTATCTTAAAGTAGGGAAATAAGCCAAGGTCGGGATGCACTGCATGGAAACTCTTGCATCGTGGAGAAATGCCAAATTCAGAAGCGAGACATTGAACCATTTTCATAACCTACTTATTTGCCAGATACGCAATTATGGTCAATGGAAAATGTGTATACCTAATATAATTATTTACTTAAAATCAATTATTCACTTGAAATGCTTTTACGATAACATGCATTTTGAGATCAGAAAACAAGTTCAGCTGAAACCCACAGTGAAATAACTTTGGGGAAATTAGATTAAACAGCGATTTCCATTGAATAAGGTTTAAAATCTCTGTGAAATAATACGCCGTTCGTATAATTTGTTCTACGGTCGACATCATTTTGTTAATTACCTTTAATAAACAGCGCTATGTGAATAATATGCTAATGCACAGTTATGGTAGTAAATCATTTTTAATAATTTACTACCACAATTGTTCATTTCCTCATAATCTAATTTGTAATGAATCCTGCAAGTAAAATGTCAAATGATTGATGATTCACTGTCCACATGGACACTTGGTTTGTTACAACTTGATAAAATCTCCATCTTACACGTGTCCCTTTTACAAATTAATGACGGTTTTAATTAATTAACCAGCCTTTCCTGGTTGAGTGGGAGTTTCTCAAAAAACACGTCAAGATTACCTCTTGAAAACAGATTTTCCTTGTGTAACATTGTAGTTAATTTAAGATTGAGGCAAGACTCTGGCCAGGACGTATTTCGATTTAATTTCTAGTTACCTACTTACAAGCCCTTTTGTGTTGAGTCAATGTTCACTAAACATAAAAATATATCTACAATATAGGTGGCTTAATTAATTTAACATTACCTAAAAGTTATCTACTAAAGTTTTTCATCGAAATTGAAGTGTTTTTTTTCGTCATTCTAAATTACGCAAATTCAATAAACTCTAAGAAATTAAAACTAAAAAAACATTGTAACAAGGTTTCTTTACATTCGTAAAATCTTCTGTATACCATTGCTCAGGAGGCAACAAATATACCCCCATACAATAGATTTTCAACAAAACCGCAACATACTGTAAAAAGTAAGATCACAAACGGGAATAATCCGAGAGGAATGAAATCGAATACGCACAGCCTTCGCCAATCCATTCCAACACAAACATGCCACCCTCGTGGGGGAGCGGGATGACGACATCCTGCATCTCTGTCCGTCGCCACAATGTAGGTCGCGGGGATGTTTGACAACTCAATTGCTTCCAGAGGGTTCCTTGGTCGTCTTGTCGGTTGACAGATGAACTGATTATACTAATTTAATATTGTTTGTGGAAAGGACATTGACGGCCGTATCGTTCTACTGTCAATAGCAAATCTAGTCAAGTGGTAAGTTGGTTACGATGATTATAAAAACACTCTTACAGCCTTTCATTAAGGTGTTTTTATTATAAAACCTTTTTTATCACTAATGGCGTGCGGTCGACTGTACGTGACAGATACAGCAGTTTACATAGTATCTAGACTAAAATGTAAGTCCCAAAGCATTTGATAGCAAAGTTATGCGATATCCCAGAGTATGTCTTAAGTTTGAAAACTACATAGTGCTTTGCAAGTTCTAAAATTTAATCTGCACTGCATCTAAACTACTCAATGCATCAGTGAAGAGTCTAGTTCGTGTAAAGAATACCTTTTCCTAATCAAAGTACAAAACCATGTCAATGATAAATAGGACTAAGAAACTTTTGACGACCTCCGTGGTCGAGTGGCGTACGCACCGGTTTTCAAGGTGTCGCTAACTCTGAGGTCCCGGGTTCGATCCCCGGACGGGTCAATGCAGAAACTCACTTTTCTACATTGTCTCGGGTCTGGGTGTTTGTGGTACCTTCGTTGTTTCTGAATTCCATAACACAAGTGCTTTATAGCTACTTACTTTGGGTTCAGAGCAATGTATGTGATGTTGTCCGCATTTATTTATTTTGTCTTTTTGTTCGGGCTGTAAATTTTCCTGATAATCAATAAAGCCTGAAGTGATATTGGAAAAACATACATAACAATTTCCAACATTCATCGCCTGTAAAAACATTAATCAGAAGCACTACAAATGAATTTACACAACTCGATAAATAAATAAACAGATATATCACCGAGCGATACGGTACAATGTTTGTGAAATCAAAACCGCCATTATGCATGTTTCGATATGCAGCGCTGACACTGCAAACAAGACTATTTGTACTGCAGCGAACACCGCACGAACCGAACTCGATATTAAAAGAAAATATTTGTTTCTAGCTTGAATAACTCTACAAGTATTATAGAAAAACGCAAAACGCTGGATTACAGTTTTGCAAATAGAATATGAGTCTAAGTATAAGACACAGATATAAATATCATTTTTTACACACAGAGGAATAATCATAACTCTTTGCCGATTTTTCAGTTAAATTATCCTTCAATTATTTTCTGCACCCCACTGCACCACATGTAAAGAAAAGCCTATTGAGACCTGGATAATTTGTAATTGTTGCCATACAGTAAATAAGAGTTGCCGCGTCGTAAATGATAGGCGATGTGTGTTCGTCCTTCTTACAAGAACAAGCATGTTCCCAGCAGTGGGTTTATTGCTTAATTATTTTAGCAAGGATTATTATATTTTTATTGTATTTACAACAGTAACTAGTGTGGTAGTGGCAGCGGTTATCGAGGCACGTGACTCGTCGGCGGCGGATATGTGCTAATCGTAGCACAAATTCTGATAACGTATTGTCTGGTTTAGTTATTGTGACCTTTTATGTTATACTTACAATCAATATTTGATCAACAGGTTTCATGATTGTGGAACATAAATAATGTTTCTTTCAAAGTTAGTTAGTTCTTGTATTAGATTCTTCTTGGGGTTTCAACAAGTTTTAAGGATAGATTAAAAAACAATGTTCCCATGTTTTACACAAGTCTCATTAAATAAACTTAAAATACAGATTTTGTAGAACTACAACAAACATCAATTTATTTTAATTTCTCTAGGTACATAAAAACAAGCTTATCGCCAACAATCTGTAAACTGTAACTGTACTTGGTGTCCTGGTTGGTTACATATAGGTAATTTGTAACATAATGGTGGCTAACCTATTACAAGTATAACAACGTAACAAATACTCCATACGGTAGTTGTTAAGTAATGTTTATTTAGTCAGCTGCTAAATGCTCGTGACGAGGCCCGCTTGTTTCCAATCGCGTTTGAAGTTTTTAACCATAGACAAAAACATACAAACCTTATTGCTTGTTTTTATTTGTAACGAAACAAGACACAAATCAAAACTTAAAAAAATATTTTTATTTAATTCAATTTATGTTCTCGATGTTCGGGACTATTAAAATCATATTAAATAATAAGTTGAATAGGCATCAACGACGCGTTCCAGCAATAAATCGGATCTCGTTTTAATCATTATTCAGCCGCATTGTTGCTCCGCACAATGCACCCGACCTTAAAAATACGCGTTCCGAATACGAATCAACATTGAACTCATTCAATTTTATAATTCCCGTTTTCCCGCCACTGGCGTATCCATCACATACGGATTTTATTAACTGCAGCAAAGTTTTATTGAATATTTAAAATAATGGAATACATTTTAGTCTTTAGCTGTGTGGAAATCATTTATTGTCATATTAAGTAAGTACACACTACACACGACGAAAGATATTAGTTAGTTTAGCAGAAGCAGCCAACTGGAACGTTTATATGAAGATTTTATTATTTTCTCTGAAGTGAACGTACTCACCGCACGTTTCTTATTTATTAGAGTAAGTATATTAGATTTTAAAGAAAACTGTAGGCACCTACATAAAGTAAATTGAATTTTCAAAACTGAGTATTGAATGATAATGAAAATTTTATTCAGCAATGCTTTAGAAAATAAGTTACGTTTGGGATACATTTTATAAAAGCCAGATCTAAATTATCAATTCGAATCTCTAAGGGATTATGCGGCTTAGTAACTAACGTAAAAAAGTTTTTAAATATAAGCCTGAATGGATGTTATAGGCACGGTAATGTCGGCTACACCGAATTTGCAATGGCTGCCATTCGAAATTCGAATGAATCATTAGTGACGTAACCCCGCTTGTTGATTCGTGACAAGCGCTGCGATATATGATTTAATAAAATAGCAGTTTCGCTTCGTTAACTGTATTCATTACACATAATCATCATAATTAAATTCTACAACAGCCACAACTTTTTATTTTTTTTTATTAATAACCTAAATCGGCTTATTTACCAGTCTAACGCTGAGAGAAGAGGTTCGAAGAGTAATTAGAATCAAATTTTAATTTCGCTCGTTTCGCAGTTACCAATTCATAATTTATGAGATTTCTTGTAATAAGTATTTCATCGGCAATTGTAATTTTGTGTAAATTAAATATTTCATTGCGTACCAAGTCAAACGAAAACAATTTGTAAGATGAAATAGCGTTATTGGATATTTCTGAATGAACTCTATTTTGGGACAGCGCAATTACGCTGAACAAAATACTTTCTGAGCAATATTCCCTTACTCTTAAGAATGTTTTTTTGTGTGAGGTTGGAGGATCGTAACTAATAACTTTAGCGAAATTCTCTAAAGAAAATAAGGGTAAATAAATATAGGTACTTGCTATTAAGGTTATTTCGTAAGTACTTACATAATTGAAATGTTCAAATTTTTGTTTTTTTTTCATTCGTGGTCTGTTTTTTCGTCTCCAAAATCCTAAGAAAGAATATAACCTTAACTCAGTATTTTACATCCATTACCGTTATTATAGAAGCTCTAACTATTCGTGGAAAAGCGAACCCGTAATTCATAGAACCAATCGTATAAGCCTTCACTATAATCAAGCAATCTTAATTGCGATCAAACCCGGTGGTCTGCTACACGAGACAAAAACGTATGAAACAAGTCTAAAGTGTGAACATTAACACCATTTGAGTCATCGAAAGAAGTTACTGATATCATATCGCAATTACTTTATCTGACGTGTCGTAATGCATAAGATCAATTACTATACAGAATGTTTTTAATTTCCCTATCTATATAGGTCAATATCCAAATGGCCAGTTTTATTTCCCGAATTGTAAATTCAGAAACTATGTCTTATGGAACCGAGTTCCCGAACAATATATTAATTCAGTTGGGACGAAAACTTTGCTTTTTCAACTCGGCGAATTGTTGTTGAAGTTTGACTACAGTTTTCTTTGGCAGTTTAAAAACAGCAAAGGCTGCAACTGTTATTCCTCTTCATTTACCCTGCAAACTTCTTAGCGCAGTGAAGTGACATCAGCGGCGGTTGTTGTCTGTTAAAATACATAATTTAAATACTGAGACTACTAAATACGTAATACCATTACTCATTTATATATCTAACTAAATAAGCATCGCACTTCATAAACGAGTGTGTAATCTAACTCATATTCGCAACAACTTTAAACTAAACCCTTGTGTCCTTCGGGACATTTTTTAAGCCTACGCCAATCATAGTATGATCGGTTGTGTCAACTTATTCTGTAAATTCCTAAGTCTTAAACCATCAAAATTAAATTAAGGCCGACTTAGGAACAGAGACTAAACATTTTCGTCACTTTTCAATTGATACAAGCCTGTAGCTACCTATAGGCCGGTATGTCCAGGCCACTGGCCGCCAGATCCCTTCGGCAACGCTTGTAATTCAGCCGGGAAGCTCGTGATCCTCACAAACCGGGTACAAATCCCTCCCGGACAGACAGCGGCCAGATTAATTGTGATACACAAGTGACATCGCTTATTGATGGCTGGATTACCTACGACTGCCGGCCCTCCATGTGCAATGAACAATTGCTTATCTCTGGTAAGCTGGTCTTCTTAGCGAGTGTACATTATTATGTATCTAGTCTATTTATGTACTTAGCAGAATGGAATTGGAACAAAAATTTAACTGAATGGATTCTATCACGATTTTATTATTATTTTACATTATCAATGTATTGATTTACAATATAGGTGGTATTTTTTCTTATCAAACTTTTTTACTATTCAACGTGTACAAAGAGGGAAGGGGAAATATTAAAGACAGACCCAGTAGCTTATTTAACACCAAAAATAAAATCGTGATTTAGCATGTGAAAGATTACACATAGGTAACGTTACATTAATCGAAGAATGAGAAGTTTACTATTTCATTATTACACAACCACTGAGTAGATTTTAATGACATTTTAATCATTAGTTTGATTTTACTTGTTCGCATATAAATACTTGTATTTATTATTATTTATTAAATCTTTGTGTCGATAAGCAACATTGTTTTCCTGTTACCCGTATAGAATAATAATAACGAACAACGTTACACAATTTCCTCTTAGAACATAGGTAAGGCAAAATAATAAATCACCTACAAATCAGTGTTCGAAAACATTTTTTGCTGAATTCACACGAATTTCATAAGATACACGCAAGAAAATTAGCCCGTCGGATCTTAATTAAATGAATCACTAGAAAGAAATAACAATAGACAAATCTAATTTCCTCTGTAATTACTTATTTCGTCAGACAATGGGCATGAATACACATCACTACGTAACAGTTACTGCGATAAGTATATCGTCGTGGAACTGTTACTGATATTAGTGACAATTGGTATGTGTGTAACAGTTACGCGCATATAATATTGGTACAGCATTAGTGCAGCTTTGTTCTTATCTTTTGTTGCATCGTGACGTTAAATGGGTGTGGAATAAATACATTTATACTGCACATTAGTCAATGGAAATTCACACTATATTCCGATATTCATAATATTATGTATTTAAATTAAAACCTTTAAGATAATATCAGATGTTTTTGGACAAGCAGTTTCAGTATCGCAGTTATGACAAGGCTATTCGTTCCCCTATTATACGCGATGTGATTTTTAATTATAGGTCTTTTGTAGATTTTTAAACACCAACAGCAAAAATATAATAATAATATATAATAATCCAGCCAGCCTATAAACGTCCCACTGCTGGGCACAGGCCTCTTCCCATATAGAGAAGGCACGAGCATTGATCACCACGCTTGCTCTCTGCGGATTGGCGATTTCAGATCCGCAGAAAGCAACAGCAAAAAGCCTTTGAATATTTTTATATTTCTTTAAGATACGTCTAACTAGGAAGAATAGATCATATATTTTCTCAACTCAAATCATTCAAAGGTCGTTACGTTTATGAGCATTATGATGCAATTTAGCTGGGGACTATAGGAATATGAATAGTGCTGCATTTAGGAACTGTATATGTCGACAAAATTACTGAATTATGCAGCATACGATTTCCTTTTACGTATCTTATTTCCCGTTGTAGTGAAATAGGTAATCTATACTTAATACTTATACATAACATTCTCATTTCTCGTTTTTCATTGATAGATTGTTTATTAAATTGTATATGCATAAAAACTTAAATTAATTAATTCAATAACGTGGAACATTTTGTACAGTTCTGATAACATACAAATCGGATCGTGCAGCAAAATATCTACCTATTTACAAATAGAAATCGATAAAATCTGATAAAATATATCAATAATGTATTAGATACTGGCTTATAATTGTAAAAACCTGTTCTAATCCATAATTATTAGGCTAAGATATTAGTATCATGAGTCACGCAGCTACCTCACTGTGACTACATTTATATCATTACGTATTAATACCAAAATTACATTATTTTCCTCTGTTTTTAACACCTTCTAAATAATTTAATAGTTTTTCGTCTTTATAAAACCGTTTCAAACTATAAAATATCACGTTTATCATTGATAAATCCTCCAATGTCGAAATATAGATATTAGCGAGATAAAAACTCCGCAAAAATGTTTTCCTCTTACCATAAGTTACAAGTGTATCATATCAATGCAAAAACCGGGACAATAATAGCTTTGAATAATGTAGTTTTCCCCACGAAAACTTTTGCGGACAATACATAAAAGAAAACCAAGAACGCTCAAGTAAATGGTCAGAGGAAAGCCCAACCGAAATACGCTTCCAACAATTTGCAAAGTCATTCAAGTAGAATATCAGTCATCAGGTAATGACGCGGAATCTCTTTCTGTCCACAGGTAAATAGCCAACAAAGGTTGTTCTCTAACAATTAGCTAAGATCTGTCGGAAACTAAATTAGACTGATTTATAAGAGGAAGATTTTGATTTTAGAGATCAGTTGATATTTCTACTAAAATTAGAACAATTTCGATTCGTCAAGATGACGGAGATCTAAATATACTTTCTTAGGACTGCGGTATTATTTACAATTAAGTGCTTTAATTTGCGCGAGTGCCTTTACTCAGGTGAAGAAAGCTCTTTACAAAAGTTTTCACAATACGTAAAACTTTGAAGGGAAATGGAAACGATTCTAACAAAGTTTTGTAACGACGCGCGACGCGATATCGTTTGAATTTACTTTTACGGTTTTCTGCGATCGATCCTTAAAATTACCAGTTAAGGCATTTAGCCAACCTTGACATGGAAATGTTAAACTTTCCCGATTTCAGGAAGTCAACGTGAAGCATAATGGAAAATTATTTGAATAGCGCTATTTTTAATACATAATACATTACGCCAAAAACCGTATGCCCACGTATTTTTTATAATTAAAAAGTTACCTACCCGCATTTGCCAATCAAGTCAATCTATTATTAAAGCGCTGTACCTACTAAAACATGTTTCATTGCAAAACTGACGACAAAGGGCATACATATTATTAAATGCATGCTGCCTTTATCTAATCTGTTATCAGTTCAATATTATGATCGCTATTCTGACGCCCACAGGTTCTAGACTTCAGCAGTAAACACAGATCCGAAATTTTAATATAACACCAGCGCAGACCTGACGTTATTTACCTATCAGGTATAAAATTTCCCTAAATCGTGCCTACACGCACTTTAAGGTAGTCGTGGACACATAAGCAGATTACATTCGTAATAGATTAAACGGTCAAGGTACACTGACGTAAGCGAATAACGGCGTTCTGCAGTTATTCACACGGCTACATAAGGCTGTCCTTGTAAACATTACACGTGAGCCACGTTTTTGGCTGAAGAAATGTCAACAAAGTTGAGTCATAGACTTTGTGTTGGTGCAGCGGCGCGTCTAGCAGTCGCAAATGTTTTGATTGTTTTGTTATGCACATTGCACGTCGCGGGCGCTGCGGGGGCTGTCGCCGCCAGCCGTCGTCGTTGGCGTGCGACGTGCGTACAGTTTACACAACACAGGCTGCACGCTCGCTGCCGTCGCTCAGGTGCTGTTATAAATACGGCACCGGCACTAGAGCGTAGTCTCCCCTCTCCCCGAGGCCCCGCGGAGGCCGTACTGCTCGCGTGACGCTCATCGCCATTATCTGCGGGACCTTGGGCCGCGCCGCGCGATAAAAGCACTTACCTTTTTGATTTGGAAGTGGTCGGGACGCAGAGTCTCTTGAATCTCCTGCTCGGTCCCCCGCGGTGCCGCCTGCACCGAGCTGCGGAACCCGTCCAGCACCCCCTTGAACGTGAACTTCTTCATCGCGAATCACCGAGTAGCGGGTCCTTTGTCCGAAGGCCGCTCGCGCCGGCCGCGGCTACATCACAGCCGTCCGCCGCGGACAGCGAGCCGGTTTTGGCGGAAGGAAGGTCGGTCGCTCCCGCGCTACACTTGGTCGCTACTGCGCAGGGCCGCCCGGGGCCGCCGCCGACGCCGACACGCGCCCGCCACGCCGACGATCGACGAAAACTAGGCGAGGCACCGCCTCCGGAATGTACGGCAATGCGGCTCCACTGACGGATCGATAGCCGGGACAGCAGTGTACACACGCGCACTGGCGACACGCTGTCAGCGAGGCCGCCGCGGACTGGCCGGAAAAAGCGCGACACGACCGATCGATGCGCTCAGCCCCGCTCAGGAGAGAGATGAACACATATTGCGCATGTAGGCGCGTCTTGCGGAAGAAAAATTTCACAGCTGATAACCAAATGGTTCCGCATGCCACCGCAAGGCGGCGCTCGAGCCACAACAACGCGTGACATTTCACTTCTGTCAACTTGTCAAGTGTCAAACCGGCTTTGCAGTTCGCCTGTTTCGCTTGTGAAAATATTTAGATTTTTTCTTTAAAACTTCATATTATCGGTGATTTTCGAAGTGATAATATACAAAATGACTTTTAAGTCGGTAACGAGAGGTTTAAAAACACTGAGTTACGTGGGGAGCTACAAAAAGATCAGAGACCGACCGTACAGGTGATTAGTGTTTATATTGACATCTGTGTATTAAAAAGCAGTGTTTCTTTCTCTCAATTATGTTACAAATTATTTTGTTATGATTTATTACACCTAACGATGATGCAAATGTATACGGAGCTCAAAACGTTAAGTAGGACACCGTACAGCACAAGAGGTTAACATCGATCGTCATGCTATATTGGCGTACGTGATCGGCGATTGTTGAATCATCGATAATGTCAATAATAACCATATTTTGTTAACAAAGATATTAAACTCATATATTATTTAAATGAGCATCTTTACAACTATGGAAAATCTACCCTAAACAGCTGTTTAATTTACCCTCTATTTGCAGAATAATATTTTTGCTATTACTAATACCTATGATAGCAGTTGATACATTTTAGTCTATTGCAGGAATATAATAAATACAAAATCAATGAAACCTAATCTCACACAAAGTATTTATTATCTAGGTCATGTCCACTTGTAGCATTGATAAACCATTCAATACAAATGTGTTGCACAATTTTAACATAACAGGATAGAGATTTGTCACCCTAGAATAGGACATGATTATTTTATTACTGTGGGTCAGTATTACACATTTTATGTCCACAATAAACAGTTTATTACTATTACCTATTAAAGAGGTCTATAAAAGCTGCTATGGATACACTACAAGACTATAATAAAAAAAAATGATATATAAAGTGAAATGTATTCTCACTTACTTAAATTTTTAAATTGAATCTATTGAAAATTGTTCTTATAAGAAATACTGTAATTCATACCTTAAGACTAGTTGGTTAAGGCCTTTTTTACAACATCCTAAGGAGTGGTGTTGCCATGAGTAGCTTAACTTTAATCAACAGTTGTTTTAGTAGATTTGTTTTACCACTTCGTGTTTTTAAATGAATATCTTATTCTAATAAGATAATGAACATAAATCCAAATAAGAACCTGTAATTATTTACTAAGATGATTTAAACTGATTCTTCAAGATTTAACTTAATGGAGTATGGTACTTGGACCAGTTAAATTTTAAATACTTATTCTAGATTATACTGTGCTGCAATAATGGGTACCGGCTTTGTAGCATACAACCAACTAAAAAAGAATAAGGCAGACATGAAAGAAATATTGCAGATAAAGAGCTACATGGCGGACCCCATTACACCCATTGAACAATTGGAGAAAAACAGGGATGATATGAAGACACAGATGGAAATGCTCATCATGAGGATACAAGCGGAGTTCTGTAGGGCTTTGGAAAAGGAGGAGGATGAGGTAGGACTTGGTTATGTTAGCTTTATATAGTTACAACTATGACATGTTGATTTAAACTAGGTTTTACGGGCTCCCTATGCATGGAATGGATTTGATAATAAAAAAGAAATGTTTAGGTCTCAAAGATAATGTTACTCCGAGTCCTGCACTGCCAAATATTAGAGACAGAAATTGTTAAATTTTTTAACACAACGCACCATAAGATTCTAGTTAGATATTCTAGTAAGATAGATATTCTTGATCCTTGTAGAAAATACTATCAGCTATTTGATTATTTAAATTTATTTGTAGGCTTGGGAGGATGAGAAAACAGCAGATGAATATGATTATGAGAATGATATTTTCATGATATCACCGGTATGAAGCATATTTATTATTCGATATTTTAAGTGCTTATAGCAAATCTAGCATGCGAAGTTATTGAGTATAAGATTTAATACTAACATATATGTAGACGTACTAAGTATATCCCCCATTGCCTTACAAAAACTTCTATATACATTAAAAAATATGAGGAATAGTTGATGAAAAAACTGGGGTTGCTTTAAAAACCTATGTCCATAATTAAAGTATGAAAACTGTTGGCACAGGAGGCAAAGTTCAAGGTAGACCGTTGGCTGCGGCGCGACGGTGGCGGCGGCATCACGTGCGTGCTGCAGGACGGGCGAGTCTTCGAGAAGGCTGGCGTCAACATATCCGTGGTCTCCGGCACCCTGCCCCAGGCTGCGGTACAGCAGATGAGGAGCAGGTTTGTTTCCCCTTTTTTTCAGATGTCTTGGTTGTAGGGTAGTGCTGGTGATCCAGCAATGGTAAAGTGTATATTCATATTATTATAAGAATAAGGTATCATAACGTAAGGAGCCGCCTTCCGCAGGCTCCGATAATTTTTGCTGTGCGTGCTTTGTGTATGCGAATAACCGGAACCGCCTTAAATAGGTACTCTAAATATGTGCATTTTAATCAAACAATTACACGCGGATATAAATACAAAATAATTACATTCACAATCTTAATGTGGACGCTCTTATTATTTCGTCATAAACATGTATTAATCAAGTCTGTAGTATTGACCTCAGATGTTATCAAAACAGTACTCCCCAAAGGTCAAAAAAACTATGCTTTTTAATTTAATCATTTTGAATTTGAGTGTAAAAACTGTACCTACTTACGTTACTTATCTAGATAAATTATCACGACTCGTAATAACTCGTTCCATACTTATGTACCGTAACTAAAAACCAAACCTATGTAACCGAAACTATTTACCATTACTATCAATTGTAAAAAAAACTATATTATATTTGCGACACTTTGTAATTATATAATGAAAAATGTTCCCAGTTAGGCACGAGATTTTAGCATTCAAGCTCACATTACCTTCAAGATCCAATTATTATAGAGACTATAATGTTTTAATCGCGGCTTTCCTGAAGTTCTTTTATTTGTATGTTATGTTATTTACGTACTTATTGTTATCGGTTCAGAGGTAAAAACCTGCAGAACACTGAGCTGCCGTTCTTCGCGGCGGGCGTGAGCGCCGTCATCCACCCGCGCAACCCCATGGTGCCCACCATACACTTCAACTACAGATACTTTGAAGTCAGAGATAAGGATGGTGAGTTATTTTACCTTACTATTTATAACTAATATAGGTTACTAACCTTGTGACATAGCCTTTTCCAAAAGTTTTTGGAGAAGTCAGTTTGAAATACCGCGCAATGCCATAGAGCCAAATAGAAACTTATTACTTCCACTATATTAAAAAAAAACGCAAATAATCGCATAAACATAGACCTGCATAAGCCTTACTTCCTGGAAGAGGCCTATGACCTGTAATTAACCATATACAAAACGTTATTCCCAACATCTGGGGATTGTTTTGTAATAAAACCTATTTGCAAGCGTATTTTACCAGTTTTCGTGGTGTTCAAGTTCAACATTCAAGTTAACATTACAAACCTATTTCAACATCCTCAGGCGTCCAATGGTGGTTCGGCGGCGGCACGGACCTGACCCCGTACTACCTGAACGAAGACGACGCCGTCCACTTCCATCTCACGCTGAAGCACGCCTGCGATGCACACAACGATACATATTATGAAAAGTAAGTGATCACTAAAAATAATAATTATTTTCAGGAGGTTTAAATCAATAAGGAAATATGTTTAAATGTGTATGATAGGTATAATGCACGCTTATATTTTAGGTCCCAATAAAGTTTGAAAAAACCTCTGAAACTCATCAATATAGGTAGGTAGGTTTGCCAACTCTTTCATATAAAGTTTTCGTCACAGAAAATAGATCTCGAAAACCGATTTAGTAGAAATCCTATTTTATGAGACTGGCAACATTCCATCCAATTTAACTTTGAATTTGGGTATTACGATCTCTAATACATGTCATGTTAGCTAAAAGTGTTGAAAAGAAAATTTCATTTTTAGTTGCAGTCTCCTTAAGTTTTTACAGCATTTTTGGCTGTAAAAACAACGACTATTGCATTTGCTAATTTTAGAAGTATTTTCTTCTTCATCTTCCTAGTCTTCCTACCCATTTCCTAAGATTTTTAGCATTGACTTCCATATTGTTTATTTTGATATATATACCTCCAATATTATGCAAATAACTCTTTAAAATTTGATGCATTCAGTAGTTACAAATGAAATAAAATGAAATTGTTTATTGGCAAATAAGACTATACAATCACTTTTACACGACTTTTTAAGCTAGATAATGTCGACATTCAACATATATAAATATGTTTCTATTCTTCAGATTTAAGAAATGGTGCGACGACTACTTCTCGATCCCGCACCGCGGCGAGCGGCGCGGGCTGGGCGGCATCTTCTTCGACGACCTGGACACGCCCGACCAGAAGTCCGCCTTCAACTTTGTTACCTCCTGCGCCGAGGCCGTCATTCCTAGCTATCTGCCTATCGGTAAATACGCTACTATGTATTTATGTGGCTAAATTTAATCTAATAGTGTAAGCTTATGTTATCCCACTATAGGGTAAAGAACTACGATGTAGAATGTTTTCTTTAATTGTCTACGAATGTGGCCAGCAATCAATATTTTATTACCAAAATTATAATATTCTGGAATTAATTTAAACTGACATAATAACTGTAAGTATTTTCTTTACCAGAACAGTCAATTCTTCTGTATTATGAGAACTTTCAGTTACTTTGAGATTTATTCAAAATAATCTCATGTATTTTTATTTTATCCTGATGAATTCATAATTGTGTGTGTTTACTTAGTTACTAGCGATAAGACCGCCATTGTACGCTTCTCTGTACTTTATTATATTCAAATATGTAACTTTAATGGTGTACAATAAATAATATTCTATTCTATTCTACCATATCAGTTTTATAAATTATATTATATGCTATAGTTTGTATGCTATATGTTTCTAGTGAAGAAGCACAAGGACGACGCGTACGGCTACCACGAGCGGCAGTGGCAGCTGCTGCGGCGCGGGCGCTACGTGGAGTTCAACCTCATGTACGACCGCGGCACCAAGTTCGGCCTGCACACGCCGCAGGCCAGATACGAGTCTATACTCATGTCGCTGCCGCTTAACGCTGTTAGTTACATTTTTTTTAAGCTTAAACTGGCCCATTTCTCACTTTACTCCGTCCACTTACATCTTTTTTCTCTTACTTTAATTATCATATTATATACGTAGAATATAATAAATAAGATTCGATAAATAAGAAATCTATGGAATAAGAAACCGGTTTGTCAGAATGGACCATCACTTACAAAGAAAAAATACGATATGTAACTACTGTATTGGGACACCAATATATCACTAATAAACAATGCATATAGTAAACTTAAATGTATCTAGAATGTAGTTAAGATGTTTATACCACTCATGATGATCTCTTGTTGATAGAAATGGGAGTACATGCACGAGCCGGACAAAGATTCTGCTGAAGAGAAGCTTCTGAAAGTCCTCCGGGAGCCCCTGGACTGGGTCCAACCGAACAAATCCAAGCAACAGCAACAGCAGGCCGCGACATGATGACGTCACCTTTCTACGGTTGTGGGTCAGCTAGCAATCACTTCCTGTATTATATACACAATATTTTTAGATGGTGTTGATTATTATATTTTTTTATGATGTTTTTTTGTTTTTATTTTTTACCACCATACTGTGTTTACTGTGTCATATATCTAGGCAAGTATAAAGTGTGATCCATAAAAAATTAAAAGTAGAAAGAAAACTAAAACTACAGGCGGTACTTTAAGCTGCATTGTATTTTCTTATTTCCGTACGCAAGTAATTAATGGTAAAATTATGTTAAATAATCTTGGTTCGCTACGTGTTGAGGTCTGTAGACAACCCCTGAATATAGTAAGTACTTAATAATTTCTTATTATCTACTAAAAATATAAACAATGGTTTTTGATGGTTTTTAAAAATAATATTATTACTAATTAATTTCAAGATCCCTAACAATATATTTACTTCCAATTTCGTTGAATAAGTACCTTTTTTTAAGCTAGTTAAGGCAACACTGAACATAAACTGTCATGTCAGTTGTCACTTTCTCGATGGCTTCAATGTTGTGAACGTGAATTTCTTATTTTCATAATATATATGTGTTTACTCGACAAGTTTTATTGCTTTTTGCCGATACATCTACGTCATCGCCACTGAAACATAAATTAGTTCAAGTGACCAGTATTACGTCGCGAATTCAATACGAAATGTCATAAATATATGTGGCGCGCGTAACGGATGCATCGTTTCCTACATTCCTTAGCCATAAACGAAACGTAACGTTTGTTTCCTATGTGATGTTATTGCAAATCGGTGGCGGGTAGCTTCGGAAGATGCCTTTCAAGTTGAAGTTGAAGAAGACGCGGCAGTACAATGTTGCGTCGAAGAGTTTGTTTGTGATAAGTGTGGAGCTGCTGGATGGCGGGGTGGCGGACTGCACGCTGTCGGTGGACAGCACGGGGCAGGAGTGCCTCGACAACGTGTGCCAGCGGCAGGCCATCACGCAGCCGGAGCTGTTCGGGCTGCGCTACGTGAACCGCACGCAGCAGCCGCGCTGGGTGCAGCTCGAGCGGCCGCTGAAGCGACAGCTCGAGAAGTACGCCTCCTCCCACCAGCTGTACCTGCGGGTCATGTACTACGTCATATCTGGCACCAGTTTGATCACTGATGAAGTCACAAGATACCATTATTTCTTGCAACTAAAGAATGACTTGATAGAAGGCAGAATTATATGTGATTGCCAGCAAGCTGTAGTGCTTGCATCATACAGCAGACAGGCAGAGTATGGAAACCATGACCGGGAGCGACACACAGTGGAGTACCTCAAGAACTTGTTGACGTTTCCTAAACAAATGCTGGATGGTGGCCAGATAATAGACGGCAGTACTCTGGCAGAGACTGGAAGGCTAGAGTGGCTCACTGAGGCTGTTATACAACATCACATGGCCTTACACAACATGTCACAGGTATTAAATTCTCTTTTTAGATATTCTACTGAATTGTGTTGATAACTTTTCAACACAGTAATTAAATTAAACCTGACTGAGGCTAAAATAACTAAAAAATATTTATTTCTAACCAAACATTATTTAAAAGAGTTATGTAAAAGAAAATATTGTTGATTTTCTCCATTTTCTAAACATAACAATATTAATATTCCTAGTTGAATCTAATAAACTTGCTACCAAGCTTTAAATAACAACATTAAATGTCTTGTGGAACTGTTTATCAATTGGAAATATACAAATAACTGGAGCGTAGTCTAAAAATAGTGAGTGACAGTGGCTCGCAGGCCAGTCAACCTTATTTATAAACATGATTCTCATTTCAATATACTATATACAAAGCTGACCTTTGGAAACTTTCACAAAAGGTGTCTGTACAAGTTAATAAAATAAATAGTTTTATGATACTAAAACACTATTGATGATTGTTGGTACCTTTAAAACTAGGCATCATAAGACTGAAAAAATTACCTTTTATCTTATACTATTTGTACCCTGTGACTTGAACTGCTTGTTTGCTAATCCCTGAGAGTTGGTAAATAGCTTAACAATTTTCCAGAATTTGTCTATGAAAGAACTTTACAAAGTTATTGTTAATGTTTAAACACAGATTCATCAGTTTTACTATAACTCTATAAGTTGTAAAAGACGGTAACAAATTAAACAGTATCTATAATAAGACAGTGTTTAATAGTAGCAACATACATGATATGATATTCCCATCAGTGAGATAAGTATGGGAAGCAGTCAGAAGGATGTACTTGTCACCTCTCTGTTACAATTTATATAAACTTCTATCTGATTTATTACTTCTATTGTATAGCAAAGTAATTTTAGCTCAGTTTTCCCATAAGAATGATACAAGGTCTGTGTTTTATTATAGTGTAATCAAAGTACCTATAGTAAGTTTACATTTAGAGGTGTTAATTTATATAAACATAGTGTTTACATAAATAAACAATCCAAAAATAATACAGAAATAATTAAAATTAATTTAATTTAAGAATAAATAAGCAGCTATTTTTTAAACATAATTTTTCGTAAATAAATTAAAGATGAATTAAAATTCATTACTTTTATTTCTATAAATAAAACAAATGAAAATACATCAAAATGAGTAATACTATTATTTTAATTTAAACCATATAAATGAGAGGCTAGAGATAAAAATCGCGGTTTAACAATACAAAGGAATGTGACGACTGTGTAATCTGTGCAGAATAACATTATAATCCAATTAAGACAGTTTGTAAAACTGTCAGGGCCACGCCGAGAATACATTATTTATAACTGTTTACAAGTTAATTTAATCAAACTCACTTGGAATGGAAGTTTTACTGTTACTGTCGTTACTCACTAGTTATTGCAGGGTTATCGAGAAACAGGAGTATTATAATGTATTCCTGATATAAATAACTATATTATTATTATTGATGACTGTAATTATATGTGTGCTTTATTTATTTAAACAACAAAAAGTATATTATTTGTCATGTATTGTATCGCACGTATATATACATTACGGAGTGTTACGCCGAAGCACGTATTTGTTTCCATCTCGTTTGTCGTTACTAGAGTCAAACATGGTCTATTGATGTGTAATTAGAAAAGTTACGGGAATAATCACAACATATTTAAAAGTCGGTATATACCGTACCCGATCAGGTAAATAATATCGTATAGAATCTTACGACTCTTTTTTTAAATTTAGTCTCTTTAACTATAGTCAGCTACTAGAGTCAGTAATTTAACGTTTTAAAAGAGCTTAAAAAGACCTACTTAAAATAAAAATATTTTGATGTTATAAAGATACTGTTTTCTTAAGCAAAGCAAAGAACACTAACCCTTATAAAAAACCTTACGTTGCAAATCCATTGAATGTATTAATTTCTCTGCCATCACAATTGAATGTCGATACCGAGTAATATCTGCTTCCTACATAATGCTGTGATCATTGCTCGTAATAGCTGAACGAATTTGTAAATGATACAACTTTATTACAAAAGTTTCTAATGCAGTTTATTTCTTTAAACTATTTTAATCGTTGAAAAGTAAAGTGACAGAAATAGAAACCGTGCGATACCTTAGCCACAGCACGGCTATATAATTTGACTTAAATCGTAATTTCCTTAAAGCAAACGATCACAAACAGCAGTAGGCCTGAAAAATCAATGCCTCGTAACAAAATGGCAAGTATGTAGGTAAAGGGTTACGAAAGTAAAATATGTCCTGAAGTGTTCGCGTTATCTGTAATGTAATCATCATGTTTAATTGATAACACTTGTCAGGCAACGCCTCTAATACACCTTTTAAAATATCACCATGTCTCGTTAGCCCGATAACGATCTCATACGCTGGCTGTTTATAAATGGCGGGAAAACTGAGCGTTAATTAAACAATGAAAGAATACGAGCTGGTTGAAGGTTTTAAAACATGTTGTTGTACATACGACAGCATAATGACGACCTCCGTGGTCGGGTGGAGTACGCACCGGTTTCAAGTTGTCGCTAGCTCTGAGGTCCCGGGTTCAATCCCCGGTCGGGTCAATGTAGAAATCAACTTTCCTACATTGTCTCGGGTCTGGGTGTATGTGGTACCTTCGTTGTTTCTGAATTCCATAACACAAGTGCTTTAGCTACTTACTTTGGGTTCAGAGCAATGTATGTGACGTTGTCCGCATTTATTATTATTATTTATTAATTATTATTATGTATGTAATGTAATTTACGTCGCCATGTACTTCGGTCTCTATATATTAATAAATTTCATTCGATCACATAACCTACAGGTATGCATGAACTGTCAATTAGGCACACAACACGTAGCAAATGTGCGAGTGCGTTCTGCGTACACTGTAGTACTATTAATATACGAGTGCGTGTAACTAAATGTGAATGAAATCAATTCTCCACACCGTACATGTACTGTACGTCTCCTATGTACCCTAAAGTTAACTTATAGTTGATTCAGTAATATAATAATTTCGCCAAGCCTGTTTTGTCATAATTAGAAAAGCCTACATGAAGAATTTGCTATTATATAAGGTGCTATAAAAACATCTGCCACGGCTTTAATGGGAGGTAGTATTGTGTTTATAGATTACAATAGTATAGATAAATTATTGATTATTTATCATATTTTTTTTCGTACAAAAAAAATAACGTATAAATTTGAATTGATTTATTAGTATTAAACCATCCCGTGTCCTAAGCTGTTGCCGCTCCGCACCGAATTCACGTAATTTGTGAACCACGTTACGCAGAATAGAGTCAATGTTAATTTAACAATTTTATTTTCTAAAATTTAATTAACTGTTCCGGGGTACGAAAGTTCTTCACTATTGTAATCTATAAACACAATACTACCTCCCATTAAAGCCGTGGCAGATATTTTTATAGCACCTTATATATCTCCATCTGATTCATTTGACGTTTTTCCCTAAAAATAGGTAAAGGAAGTATAAAAATAGTGCGTATTAGCCTGAAATGTGTTGTTTTTGTTACTTAGTTTCCGCGAACTGCAACTACAACTTTTATTTACAATGATGAAAAAAAATAAACAAGTCCTTTAAATGTAGAGAAATCTTTGTAAATGATGGAATCAGGTATAGAGACTCGCCACCAAAAGGCACAACAAAATCTACGTATAATTGTTTTCTCCTTTTCTCTCCTCATTAATGCCTCCTTTTCCCACCCGTACGCAATCTCAATCCAATTCCTTTTAGACTTATTCGTGTTTCTTTTACTCTGCTGCTATAAGTTCCATTATTACAGGCACAAGCAGAGGAGGGCTTCATCACGACGTGCCAGCAGCTGCGCGGCTACGGCCAGGAGATGTTCAGCGCGCGCGACCAGCTCAACCAGAGCGAGGTCACTATCGCCATCTCGCTCACCGGCATCAGGGTGCTCACGGAAACAAGCGAGACACCACACTTTTACAGGTGCTTTCTTTAAATCAAGACCATATAACCCCCTACACAACAGGATAATTTATTCTACTACTACTACTGCCCTATGAATATGACCGATTTTGTGGGGATTTTAAAGACTTCTACATTTCAAACAGAACATACCGCATAAGAGATAGTTCTCAGGTCTCTTTAAAAATTATAGCCAATTTCATAAAAGCCAGAGGTTTTTAAAATTTTGAATAATATTTACAATATTCCGGGACAACTCACACACGGTTATCTGATCCCAAGCTAAGCAGAGCTTGTGTTATGGTAACCAGACAACTGATAAACATACTTATATATTTCTAAATACATACATATTATAGATAAATTACACCCAGACAACCAGAACAAATGATCGTGCTCATCACACAAACATTTGTCCTGGGTGGGAATCGAACCCACGACCTCCGGTATAGCAGTCAGGGTCACTAACCACTAGACCAACAGGCCCGTCTAGTAATATGTATAAGTAATAGGTAGGTTGTGGATAATCTAGAGTAGACCTTAGAATCCGTGCGTGATAAACGCTTACATAGGGGAAGTCACGCGCGACGCGGTTGGTACGTGGATAGGAAACCATCCATTAACAGATCTGTGCCTCGCAAAACACGTTAACCTGTTGTTACCGGCTGTGATATGTTGCTCTTTGGCAGTCCTTCAGTAAATACTATCCTGGAAATTAGTCTCAAGGGATACTTGCTCATTGATTGTTGGTAAAAGAATACCTTATGCTTTTATTTAAAACTTGGTATGTGGAGCATTCATGCTACGATAATTTATAATCGATATTAACCACTTTCTCGAGTTATTCTCAAATCCTATTAGGTAATTATTGCGTTTAAAAAGTTGTTTACTTCACGCATTTAATGTTTTGCCTTGTCTGATGCTTTTGTTTATTCATTCAATATATAAAAGTGCGATTAGAGAATATACGTTTCCTGCCATCATTCTAAGGTTTCTATAATCTTCACAATAAGACAACCAGGAAGTTTGAGTGGCAATACACCCTTGAATAGACATTATAGTTACTTCAATACAACAATATTTACATAAAAATCCTGAACACTGATCGTTCTGTTCATTGTTCGTCACGGTCAGTCTAGGTAACTAATGTAATAATGTACGTTTAAATACTTACCTGCTACAAAAACTATTTACATTTAATACCATACTTCTATACATGTTATAAGGCCTTTTTTAAACTCGTTACCATACTCCCAAGTTTTCTGGTGGAACCTTATCCACCATTCGACAAACCTCATTTCCGCATTAGATATCTTATACAAAAATAATATCGCTCCTCTTTAAGTTCTGTCAGAAATAGAAACAATTAAGGAATACGAATGTTATAAATACCTCAGTCCTCCTATTTGGCTGGTACCCAAGAGTGGAAGTGCCGCGGGAAGTGCGAAATATTATTTTAAGTTTAATTACTGCGCCCATTGTCGCTAAGGACTTCTCACTTTGCAGTTCGTTGCAGTTTTACTTTTCGTTAAATAATTTTGGTCTACAACTTTAGCCTAGGAACCTAGATTCGTAACTAAAATTAATTTATGTTTATTACTCAAAAGTTAGAGGGATATAAGTCTTTGTATAGGACACATTAGCTTATCTCTTTACTTAACTTATTTATGATTGTGATACACAACAGGACTGCCTCGTTGGCCTAGTGGTTCTAAGCGGGACTGCTACGCTAGAGGTCTTGGGTTCGATTCCCAAGTCGACCAAGTTGTTATTGGGTTTTTCTATGAAATTCTCAGTAGCAGGTCGGAGTTTGGATTTGTGCCCGGTTAGTGGCAATAGGCTCGCCCCCTATTACATGGGACCTAAACATACCGGCGAACTGTGGGTGTACATTGGTATACCTCTGCCTAACCCTTCGGGGATACAGGCGTGATGGTATGTTATGTTATACACAACATCTAAATAGAAGCAATATTTTGTGAGAATTTATATCATATACCAATATTACAGCCAGTTACTGCAAATGATTAGTATTTATTTAAGGATCGTTCTTTGATGTTTCAATAAAATCTATATCTAATAATACCAATAGGTAGGTACTATCAGTACTTATTTATTCAAGTTAATTTGTTTAATGTTTCAATAACATACAGGAATGTTTAAGTTAACTAAAAGCATTACATCAGGTGTGTAATGTGTATACAACATTTATATCTACACTGATAACTCTAAAGCAAACTAAAACTAAGAACACTCAAATAAAAATATTCTAACACAGAAACAATCTGAAACAACTCTAGACAGGTTTATGTTGTAGTTTATTAATTAAAAATCCTGTAGCATACCGGTCAAAAGAATTAGCCAAAGATAAGAAAGAGTGAAAGACCATCTTTTGAATTTTAAAATAATAATAATATTCCGGGATAACTCACACACGGTTATCTGATCCCAAGCTAAGCAGAGCTTGTGTTATGGTAACCAGGCAACTGATACACATACTTATATATTTCTAAATACATACATATATTATAGATAAATTACACCCAGACAACCAGAACAAATGATCGTGCTCATCACACAAACATTTGTCCTGTTTCAAAATAACGCAAATAAGCATTAAAAATTCAGCAGAACTTCTTAAAAACACGGCACCGTCTTGTAATAACTTGGCGCCGTTTTCTAAACTGCGGCGGTGCGGTGCCTTATTGAATTTTGTGTGGTTATTTTCGTTATCGACTCATGTTCTTGTCAAAAGTTGTTCATCTATGCATAAGGGCAGAAGTAGAATTTAAAGATCACCACTTATCCGTTCCCTGTAACTGTATACAAGGTGTAGCTAACTAATCCCATGTTTAACAGAAAGATTATACGACTACTGTTCGAGTAACAGATGAAACCATGGCGCGATCTTAAAACGACTAATTTATCCTAACTAGAAAGTTCCACTTTTTGGTCCCTAGATGGCGGTGTCGTCGAATTAGATCGCGCAATGGTTTCGTTACACGAGTATCTATAAGTAAGTTGTCAAATGTTTGTTTTGTTGAGCGTTTTGCAAGCGACAGCAGCGCCCCTATTGTGATTACATATAATTAATTAAATTCAGTGGACTGTAATCCAGTAGTATTATTTGATATCCTCTCCAAGTCGACCTGAGTTTGTACATGGTCCTTCGAGTTGGATTAGGTCGCGAGTGTTTTTGGTAGTCACCGGTGGTGGTAGTGATTACCACCCTTCGCGGCATTACTGGGCAGTGGATCGCTGTCCAGAGCAGCCCCTTCAACGGGCACCAAGTGAGGAGTGCTCAAGAGTTGGAGGTGGAACCGGGTGGAGCTGGGAGCTGGCGCAGCGCAGCCAGATCTTGAAGCAGCATCCGGAGGAGTCGCAAGGGAGGTGTATGCAGTGGTTGTGAGTTAAGTGAGAAAATAATATCGTGAGTACAATTTTCAACCTTATTATAAAGAAGAAATTAACTTGGAAGTAACTTACAGTTTGAACTTTAAACTCGGTCAACTAAATAAACTTTGTCATTTGTAATGCTTATTTAGACTTGTGCTAATTTTAAGTAAAAGTGGTTGAAACGGGGAACCTATGCCCGATTTTGGTCAGATTTTGAAGTGTAAAACACTTGTAAAATTTTATGCAATTTCTGGGACTTAGTGTGAATAACATTGTGTGACCGGTCGTCAAAGTTTCAAAGTGTTTAGTGGACATTAATGTATAATAGAGTTTAAGTAAATTACGATTGTTACTTCTTGTTATTCCATTTACTGTTGTTTGTTTATTGATTGTATCGTACCAAGATGGAAGCACTAAACGATCTTCAGGATGACATCAGGTCTAAAATAGTCAAAGCCAGGACGAACTTCAAGAAATCACCTAAAGATCGTCTTACTGCGTCCTACATTGAGACACGTTTAGAAAATTTAGAGCAACAGTGGTCGATGTTTTATAATACACATGTAAGAATCATTAGTGAAATTAAAAGGTCGGAACTATCTAGTTCTGCTTATCACAAAGATTGTGTATATGATGAGGTTGAAGAGATGTACGTAAATTTCAAAAGCGATCTCAAAGAAATGTTGTCAAAGTTAAAAAGTTCTGTTATTGTACAAGCTAGTTCAGAAAGCGGTAATAAACAGACTTCCAATTTTAAACTACCGGAAGTCAAAATTCCTATGTTTACAGGTAAATATTTAGAATGGCAGACATTTCGAGATCTATTTGTAGGATTAATACACAACAACAAAGGTTTGGACGATGCGCAAAAGATGTATTACCTTAAGGGATACTTAACGGGAGAAGCAGAGCACTTGTTAAGAAATGTTAGTGTCACATCTGATAATTACAAAGCAAGTTGGGAAAAGCTAGAATCAATGTTCAACAATAAAAGATTCTTATCCAACGGCATTTTAAAGCGTTTATTTAATCAAAGAGTCTTACTAGTAGAGTCAGCAGTTGATATTAAAAGGTTAATTAATACTACGACGGATTGTTTAGAATCGCTTAAGAACTTGGGGATAGATATTAATTCTTGGGACATACTAGTAATTCACATAATCAGTGCCAAATTGGATAAGGAGACGAGAAAGGCTTGGGAATTGAAAGTAGCTTCAGAAACCACTGAAAATTTGCCTACCTATCAGGAATTTAAGGAGTTTTTAACTAGCCGATTTAGAGGCTTGGAAAGTCTTGATAGCAAGGTAGATAAAAATCCTAAAGGTTCCCAGTCCTTTCATGTTATGAAGGATAAAAATAATTTCTTTTGCTCATTTTGCTCTGCTAACGATCACAAAATTGTATCGTGTCCGAAATTTTGTAAGGAGACGAATGAAAGCCGTCGAAACATTGTGGCAAATAAAAACCTTTGTTTTGTATGCCTAAATAGCAACCACTCTGCAAGGTTCTGCAAAAACACTCTCAGGTGCCGCGTGTGTAAACGCCGCCACCATTCATTATTACACCTTACAGGTGTTTCTGGGTCGGATATTGGTGAGGGTAGTAGTGCTGCTCGCGAGGGAACGTCATCCAGTGCGAATGATGTTAAAGATGTGGCCGCGCAAGCGGAGGAAAATTCCGTAGTATCATGTCTTGCGACAGGAAAGAACAGGAAAACTGTTCTATTAACAACAGCTTTATTGAAGGCTGAGTCGAAGCATGGTACTTACCGTGTTGTTAGGGCGTTGCTGGATCAGGGTTCTCAGGGGTCATTTGTAACGGAATCTATGGTCCAGTATTTAGGTTTGAAGAAAATACCTTCAAAACACACGGTGTTGGGTGTGGGTGGACAGAAAAGTGCTACTTCAACGTCCATAGTAGTTGTTACGATTGCGTCCAGGGTTGATCCAGAGTTCCAACTGCAGGTCAAGGCTTATGTTCTGAAGTCAGTTACAGCCCTTCTTCCGTCTAGTAAGATAGCTAGGGTAGAATGGGTTGACTTACCTGATAGCGAATTGGCTGATCCAGAATATTTCAGGCCTAATAAAATAGATATTTTATTGGGTGCTGACGTCTATAGCCAAGTTATTCGGGACGGGGTGAAGAAGAACGCAAGTGGAACACTTCTGGCGCAGGGAACTGCATTAGGATGGATACTGTCGGGTGCTGTGGAAGTAGATACTGATTCTCAGATACACTCACAGAATATTACTGTGATGCACTCGCATATTCAAGATGATGAAATGCTCAAAAAATTCTGGGAATTAGAGGCTGAACCATCTGGAACGAAAAAGATGCTTACGGAGGAGGAGAGACAATGTGAACAGTTGTTTACAACTACCACTAAGCGTAATAAGGAGGGAAGGTATATCGTCAGATTACCATTACGTGATGCGGAGTTGATAGGCCAGCATGGTGAATCCAAAGCTATAGCTGAAAAAAGACTGATGGGGTTAGAATTAAAATTAGCGAGAAATGAAAAATTAAAGCAAGATTATAAAAAAGTCATAGAAGAATACCTAGAATTAGAGCATATGGAAAGAGTAAAAAAGGATAATGGGAGTATTAAAAAGAGTATATATTTACCTCATCACGCGGTTGTCCGGGAAGACAGAGATACGACCAAGGTGCGAGTCGTATTTGATGCCTCCTGTAAGGGATCAAAGGGGATGTCACTTAATGATCATTTATTAGTTGGTCCAACCTTGCAGGCAAAGCTGCGCCATATCATTATGCGCTGGAGGTCTCATCCAATATGTTTGGTGGCTGATATAATAAAAATGTACCGTCAAGTCTTGGTGGACAGGGAAGATACAGTATTACAGCGTATTTTGTGGAGAGATAGCCCTGAAAAGAAAGTTGAAGACTATGAACTGATTACTGTGACTTTCGGTACAGCATCAGCACCATATTTGGCTGTTCGTGCTCTACACCAAGTAGCTTATGATGAGTGTCAAGATAATCCAGAGATAAGGAAAATCATTCTTAACGACTTCTATGTGGATGATTTAATGACCGGAGCTGAAAATATAGAAGAAGGGTTAAAATTATACAAAGGGATTAGTGATACTTTAAGTAAGGGTGGATTTAAGTTACAGAAGTGGATGAGCAGCAGTAAACAATTATTAAACGAAATAAGAAATGATAACGAATATAAGGATGAGGAATTAAAAATAAAAATGGACAATATTACAAAAATACTAGGACTCACCTGGAACCCGGGCGATGATGTCTTCCAATACTCGCTGAAGCTCCCGCCGCTAGCTGCACCTGTAACTAAAAGAAAAATTATCTCCGACATAACGCGTTTGTTTGACCCTCTGGGATGGTTAGCGCCCAGCATAATTCTAGCTAAAATGATTATACAGAAGCTGTGGTTAGCTGGATTGGAATGGGATCAACAGGTCCCAAGCAATTTGCTACAAGAATGGGATACTTACCATCACAGTTTGGCTTCTTTAGTTCAGATTAGAATCCCTCGATGGTTATACACTAGTTCTAGTAACGTAAAGGTAGAGCTACATGGATTTTCTGATGCATCCAAGCTAGCTTACTCAGCAGTTGTTTACCTTAGAGTGGTGGATAATTTAGAAAAAGTTCACGTTTCCCTAGTCACCGCCAAAACAAGGGTGGCACCCATAAAACAGGTGTCCATTCCTAGGCTGGAACTCTGCGGGGCGGTTCTTTTAACCAAACTTATAGCAGAAGTAGGAGAGGTTATGTCCATACCAAAGAGTGATTGGCATGCGTGGACTGACAGTGAAGTAGTTTTGGTTTGGTTAAACTGTCATCCATGTCGGTGGAAAACCTTTGTGGCCAATCGGGTCTCAGATATTTTAACCACATTGGATATGCATCATTGGGCTCATGTAACTTCTAAGGAGAATCCAGCAGATTGCGCCTCGCGCGGTATCTTGCCTTCAGAACTCAGTAGTACTGATTTGTGGTGGAATGGCCCAGACTTTTTAGATAAACAGACGATTGAGTATAGAAGACCCAAACATCTCGTTACTCGTTTAGAAGAAGTTAAAGTGCATACTACTACGTTTGACGAGAGTTTTTGGAATAGGTTTTCTTCGTTGTCGAGAATGATCCGAGTTTTATCTTATTGTCGCAGGTTCGTAAGTTATCAAAGGCGTAGCATAAAGTCAAAACACTTGTCCAAACAGGAATTAGATGAGACAACAGAGATATGTATAAGAAAGTGTCAAGACGAAGCATTTCCTAATGAATTAGAAGAACTAAAGAATAATAAAATAAGTAAGAAAAAAGGAATCTTACAATCTTTAAATATATTTCTAGATTCTAAGGGACTTCTCAGAGTGGGAGGAAGGCTTGAAATGTCACAGTTAAGTTTTGATAGAGTACATCCAATTTTGATCCCAAAGGAGTCTTTTCTTACTGGATTGTTGATAGCTGATGCTCATGCTAAAACTCTGCACGGTGGGCCGCAATTAATGATCACCTACTCGAGGGCCAAGTATTGGATTATTGGAGTGAAGCTCGTGGTTAAAAATTACGTTAGAAATTGTGTGAAGTGTGCTCGTTATACGGCTAAATTGAGGACACAACTTATGGGACAATTGCCTTCGGCACGGGTAACACCGAATAAACCATTTTTGTGTAGCGGTGTGGATTATGCTGGTCCCATAAGTATTAGAGTTACAAAAGGACGGGGAAACAAGTCGTATAAGGGATACATCGCCTTATTCATTTGTATGGCCACCCGGGCTGTTCACTTGGAAGCCGTCAGCGACTTGAGCACAAGGGGTTTTCTGGCTGCTTTCAAACGGTTTGTTGCTAGACGTGGTCGTTGCTCAGAATTACATAGCGACAATGGCACTAATTTTGTGGGAGCTCCTAAGGAATTGTCGCATTTGTTCAATTTGGAAAAATCTGGCTTGAATCCTGAACTGGCGGAAGAACTGGCCAACAATGGTACGGAGTGGCATTTTATACCTCCGCATTCTCCCAACTTCGGAGGCCTTTGGGAGGCAGGTATAAAATCTACGAAACATCACCTGAAAAGGGTGATAGGTAATACGACACTTACCTTTGAAGAGATCACTACAGTACTGGCTCAAATTGAGGCATGCCTAAATTCGAGGCCATTATCTTTTGTAGAAGACCAAGAAAAGTTAATTATTTTAACTCCGGGTCATTTTCTGGTTGGTGAGCCACTTGTTGTTCCACCAGATAGCAATTATGAAAGCTCAAATATACATACTTTACAACGATGGCAACTTCATCAGAGAATGACTCAGGATTTCTGGCGACGTTGGTCACATGACTATCTTCACCAATTTTTGCAGAGGCATAAATGGGCTTATAAAAACCCAGAACCTTCGATCGGTGAAGTGGTACTAGTGAAGGAGGATGATTTACCCCCCGGCAAGTGGTTGTTAGGTAGGATACAGGAAAAACATCCTGGCATTGACGGTATTACAAGGGTTGTATCTATACGAACAAAATCATCTGTTATAAAAAGGGCAACTTCAAAAATATGCCTTTTGCCTGTAACTAAATAGTGTATTTAATTAAGAACATAATGCTAATTATTCATTGTTATTTTATTTTAAACTATGGGTTGTACATATTGCATATCTCACCAATGGCATATATGTTCAGTCCAGTATATTTAAAAATTCATTTGGTACGGTGGGCGGATGTGAAGGACATTAGGCAGTATGTCCTTGGTGGGCGGTATGTTCGAGTAACAGATGAAACCATGGCGCGATCTTAAAACGACTAATTTATCCTAACTAGAAAGTTCCACTTTTTGGTCCCTAGATGGCGGTGTCGTCGAATTAGATCGCGCAATGGTTTCGTTACACGAGTATCTATAAGTAAGTTGTCAAATGTTTGTTTTGTTGAGCGTTTTGCAAGCGACAGCAGCGCCCCTATTGTGATTACATATAATTAATTAAATTCAGTGGACTGTAATCCAGTAGTATTATTTGATATCCTCTCCAAGTCGACCTGAGTTTGTACAACTACAATATACCATCCAGTGATGTTTGCGATAATTAATTCGTCAATCGATTACGTTCACGAATAGCGTGATCATATTAATTGACCATATCAATATTCATGTTGCATGAGCCGCTTTACCACGATATTATGTTTTGAAGAACCACCATAAATGGATGTTATTTTAAAACTGGATAATGTTGCTGCGAGTTTGATACTCTTTATTCTACGGAACGTTAAATTAATCAAATCAATGAAAGCTTGCAATGGCGATCTTGATGTCTATTTAGGATTATATTGTATAATAATATATAAATAAAGCAATGTTACAAAGTTTTGCCTTAAATAGCTCCATATGCTTATAATAAACTTTCATCAGGAACATGAAAGCAATAAGAATGCTGTATGAATATGTGAGGTAATGATATTATTTTTAAACTATAAGGGTGCGTCCATATCTGACGAACGAGCATTACACGAGCAGCTCGCGAGCATGGCGCCAGCGGCGCACGCACGTTTGGACTAGTTTGGAGGACGGCTTTATTGACACAAGTGCGATCGCGGCATGCTCGTGTAATGCTCTTTTGTCAGATGTGGATGCACCCTAAAATTCTCATGTTGTTCAGTCTGCATTTTCATTTAGCACCATTCACAAGCTGACTAATCTGCTGAGACTTCGGATCGGAAACTAAACAGTTTAATATCTGGGTCCTCTTCATTTGCCAGATGACATAATACGACAGCGCGATATTAAGATATATTAAGTCTAGCTTAGATCTAAGGAATCCGGGCAAGAATTCTAACCAACAATAATACTCATTCCTTATAGTCTAGTCGTCGGCACTACAAGTTTTATTATACTCATAATATATTCGTTTCTAGTTCACTGGACCGAGGTTCTAGTTTGACGCCTAGCAACTCATATTTGACCTCCTTTTAGTAATACAGCGGCAGGAATTTGCAATAGACTTTTAGAATATAGAAGTACATTGTCTTTAATGCTAATACTATCGTAGACGTTAGTAGGTAATACGAAAAGATAAAAGCGTCATAATAAAATTAAATCACAATGAGTTTTCTGAAGATGTTTTATTAAAATATGCCGAGCCAAAAGTAACCGTATAAAATACCTGTGTTTACTTACTTATTTCTAACTTCCGAAAGTTTTCACTGAGAAGATGATTAACTTAAGTCTCCTCTTCTTAACCCAAGCCTAGCAGTTGTAGGTGAAGCGACTTACATCTAGTCCTGTCCACTGCCTTAATATATACGGCTTCAGGCATTTTTGACTGCTTTTATACACCTTTGAAGTCTAGAAATTAACTTACATACCAGTTGAAAGTAGTATTTCCACAACCTGTCTGAATACCTACACTCTTTAGTTACACGATGACTAACTACCGTTTACCTCCCCAGATGGATGGACATAACGAACGTGATCAACCACAAGCGCACGTTCAGCATCGAGTGCCAGAAGCAGACGGGCTCGGCGTCCTTCAACCTGGCCAGCCCCGAGGACGGCAAGTACGTGTGGTGGTCGTGCGTGCAGCAGCACACCTTCTACATGAAGCACCAGAGCGCGCTCAGCGAGGCGCCCAGAGACGAGCATAGGCCCAAGTTTCAGGTAACTGTAACTAAGATCGTGATGTAAAAAGGTCGTGGTGGCCTAGCGGTTCAATGAACGGATGCACAAGGTTGTAGGTTCGAACCCAGGGAAGTACCAATGTGGCTTTTTCAAAGTTATATGTACTTTCTTAATTATTCTAAGACACTTCTGACAAACGGTGGAGGAAAACATCGTGAGGAAACCTGGATTCCAAAATTTGGATCGCCAATCCGCGGAGAGCAAGCGTGGTGATCAATGCTCACGCCTCCTCTATATGAGAAGAGGCCTGTGCCCAGCAGTGGGACGTTTATAGGCTGGATTATTATTATTATTACTAAGATAGTTTGGATTACCGCTTTTGGTTGGATACGGGTCTGTTCTAAGATGCAACATAACAGCCCGCCCGCCTTCCACATACAGTACTATCCAGCTACCAATTTAGGGCGTCGAAAAATTGGGTCGGACGGTACGGAACAGTAACTTGAGGACAATGTTGTCTGAGAAATTATTTTGGGACAAACACAGGAAGATAAATTGTTAAGTAATGTTATAGATAACCAAATGTTTAGCCAAGTTAAGGATGAAAAGATATGTGTAACTTACCGTGTTCAGCTATTTGTTTGGTCTCTTAAAGACATTTTGGGATCGTCACTGAATTATATCAAAAAAGGTATACGACCACACAAATTGTACTTTCAAAGAATTTATGTTATCATTTCAATGCACCTGTGATTCAATTAATTTGACAATGGCGAGAATCAATTAAATTAGAACTGTGTGTCATGCTTCCTTTCCATATGTATATTACAAAAACAGGCCTCGTTTCGCAACAAGACAGTTAAAAGCAAGCGATAGATTTCAACACTTTTCATTACTCTTCATTAAGAATTTTAATCCTTCCTTATTAAGATATATATGTAGTTAGTAGATTTCACTTCTATTGCTTTCCTCATCCGTGACCCGATGATAAAGTGTTTGCCATAAAGTTCCACTCCATCGATCTCGGAAAGCAGACAAAATACCTCCCGCACTATACTAAGTGTACATGAAGTGTTTTTGCGTAGTAGACATAGCTTCATAAATCATTAGATGGCGTCAGTTAACGTTTAACAATTAGTTAGATATGCGCGCTATGAAAGTGCTCGCGCCATCTCGCACGGCTACACTTAAGGCGCGCCATTCATTGTATGATATAATGATGCGTATATTATATCTGTTTGGTCTTTTTTTGTTTTCAATTTCAAATTGCGACAGATTATCATTCCTAAAAACAAGCTCAATTAGGCATTGTTACAAATATATAAGCTCCGTAAAATTGGTAAAAATAGCAAAGATAAACAGAAAGGCATTTCGCATTAATATGAGATCATAAATAGATAATAAAGTGATGTACACCATTTTAACTAAACTCACAAGGATAAAAATAACATTCTAGCTAGCTATATTCTAGCTAAATAACATTAGTTTCTACTTCATACTTGCCAAAAAGCCTCGATTTGTCAAAAGTAACTCCCAAAAAACTGCGTCCCATATTTTTTACTAATAAATTGCAGAAAAAAAACAAAATATTGCTACATAAAAATCAAAACAAACCAAAGTCAGCAACATGAACAGGACCCAAACAATTATTACCAAACAACTCATAACTGTAAATGAACGCGCGACCGGAAGACAAACACGATCACAATCAGTACAACGAACAGGCAGCCTTATTGATCGCGATACGATCGCATGCGGTACACTTCCGAACGCGATTGTATCTCCATCGGTGATTAATTGTAATTTGTTTAAATATACGCTCGTTGGGAAAGTGTGGCGGTGATTGACGTGGAATACTTGATTGGAAGTGATTAGTTAATTATGTGGTGGTTTTACAAGAGTAAATAATGTTTATGAGGTTTGTTTGTGATTAAAAGATTATTTGGTTGTTAGTTCAGAATGTTGCTACATCTTTAATAGTGGTGATTTTAGATTATGAACTATTTATTAATATTACTGATTTTTAAAGTGTTTAACCTTAGTTTTTATTTAAACAATGGGGGTTGCGAAATTCTAGCTTATTTTGGTTTTCTTCACAGACAATTTGAGAATTATAACTAAGCCAAATTCTATCCTCATCAATAACTTTATTTTGCTCACCATAATTCTTTCACCTTGTAACATTTCCACCCCGAAGAATAATGACAGAGAGAGTCACTATCACTGTTTTGGTCGTATTTCCACTATAAGAGCACCGGCACACGAAGCGTTGCGGCGCCGCACCGCAATTTCGCCGCAACAATGCTTGAAGGCGGTGCGGCATCGCATTGTTTATGATGCACCGGTGCGGGTGCAATAAGGATGAAATGTGACGTAGGCCTATTGGACAAACAAATGAGCGCTGCTATTCCAAAATCGCTGGCACAGTACCATAGTACCGGAACGCACTTTATGCTTGTGTTTAATGACTATTTTCCTCCACTCACAGGAGCACGGTCTGTCGGACAGCCGCGAGGAGCTGGACGCGCGCGAGCTGGGCAGCGCGTCGCGGCTGGAGCCGCTGACGTCCGCGCACCGCGCCTACTCCACCTCCTGCCTCGAGCTGGCCGACCAGCACCATCTGCAGCACCAGCCGCCGCCGTTGCATCAGAGCAGGTAGCACATCATACACACACTCGCAGGAGCACGGCCTGTCGGACAGCCGCGAGGAGCTGGACGCGCGCGAGCTGGTAACTCATACAACACCTTCCAGTATAAAAAGCAATGGAAGTTAAAAATCAAATTTAATTTTTTGGTGATTACTTAATCACTCAAAAATGTAAAAAAACTAAGTTCAAATAAAAAGAAACAAAACTTCGGCATCGATTTTGATGAAATTTAGGAATCCTCTGAGGTATCCTGTCGATTAAAATAGAGGTGAAAGATGAGGTATCGAAATTAATGAAAAAAATACACGAAATCGATCCACAATTTTATTACTGTAGATACCCATTGCATAACATACATTCCAAAAAAACAGACGGACGAAATCAAAACCAAAATTTATTTTTAAAAAATGGACTATGTAGCAATTTTCAAACGTCAATTACAATAATAGATAGAACCCCAAAAACGCCCTTAAATTGAAAAAAATACAGATCTTACAAACTTTATATCATCTTAAATTGACAATTAATAATGAGTAAACGTTGTCTTTCCCTGGCTTTTGAGTTGTCGTAGTTTGTAATAACTGTTAAGAAGAGTTTTGAAATAGCAAATAAAATAGGTATCGAGGTTTTGATTCGTAGTAAATAGTAAGGTGCGTCACAAAATACTAGGTGTAGGTAGATTACGAGTAAATTCAATAGAATTGGTTTCACACTCGGGTGCAATGTGAAATAGTAGTTTGCGTCACTCGACGAAATAATACAACATGCAGTAATATGACGTATACCATCGTCATATACATGTATGGTCTCGGTTTTCTTCCATTTATTTGTAAATTAATAAAGTTGGTAAATTTATCATTAAATATAATAAATATTAAAAAAAAAGCACATATTTAAGATATCTCAAAGTGAAGTAATTGACAAATGTAGTTTACATTCACTTCTCGGTTCCTCAATAGGTATTTAACTAATAACCTATACTCTAGAAAAATTAAACGTATTCCGTATTCCAGAGCCTTGCTGCCGTCGTACCGCCCCGCGCCGGACTACGAGACGGCGGTCCAGCAGAAGTACCAGCAGCAGCGCGCCGAGGCCCAGCTGCGCTACCAGACGCACCACGCGGGGCTCGCGTCCGCCAAGCCCTACGGCTCGCACCCCGACGTGCAGCGCGGGTACCCCGACGTCGCAAGACACACGCCGCTCGCTCCCCTCACCCCCCTCGCACCACTGCCCAACACAGATGACTACCCCTACGGACTCAAATTCATGGGCACTAATTACCCCTTCGCTGTTAACCCCAATGTGCAAACGGATTTGAATCAACTACATTATGTTAATGTCTACAAACCGCCGCCCCCGTATCCGTCAAACGGTTTAGCGTCAAACTCGACCCCGGATCTCGCTGTAGCAAGCCAAGCACTAAACTACCATAGAGGGTATATTAATTCTCATGTGTCCGGATCAAGCCCGGATTTAGTGTCAACGCGGACGGCACTCAACAGACAGTACCTCGGATATATCAACACTAGTCATATCAACTACGGCCGGCCGAATATAATGCCGGGCACGCACGGAACATATAACAACCTAGCCTCAGTATTAGACCCCAAACCACACATTATCATAGACCCCCACCACATATCAGACAACATCCAAAAAGTTTACGACGAAAGAGGGAACATTATGTACTCGATGCCGATGCACAGGATACCTTACCAGCGACACGTCGTTCTACCTCAGTCACAACAAATTAAAATAGGCGAAACACAGGAACCGATATACGAAAACGTTCCGCTACCGTGGCAGAGCGAAGGCAAGATCACAATGCGGGACCGAGCGCAGAGCCTCACTACTACGGACGAGATCGCGCGACTGAATGAGAGAAACAGCAGTCATCCGACTATAAACAAATATTTATCACCGAACGTAAACATTCCTTACGCGGCAGTCAAGGCGGACAGTCCGGACGGACACTACGTGAACGCGCAGATCATTAAAGGCGTGCGCGAGTCCAGCGTGCCTAAAGAGCTGGCGGTCAACCGCAGGCCCGGGAGCCGCGAGGCTGAGTTCGAGAACGTGGCGCTATGTCTGGACCGGCTGTCGTTACAGGCGCCGGCGGAGGACAGGGATGACGAGACGCCCTACCAGAGCTTATCAACCCACCGAGTGTCTAACAACAACACCATCAGCAAAGACAACGTGACCTCCATAGTGGTATCAAACCCCGTGGACACGAGCGTGAGCACGGTGGAGTCGTCAGCCACGAACAGCACGCTGGAGGCGGAGGTGAGCAAGGCGAGCAGCAAGGAGAAGAAGCGGCGGCGCTGGGGCGTGTTCATGGGGCGCAAGGCGGAGACGCTCGGCCGCGTGCGGGCGCCTGCAGCTCACACGCACCGCTGGTCCACCGGCCTGCCCAAGTTCCAGCCGCTGCCGCCCAGCATCACCAAGGAGACCATGGTCAGTACATTACCTTACTTTCATACTTAATGCACAAAACAGTAATACAAGAGCTCCACAGGTACATAAATACAGTCACAACAAAATATTACGAATCGTGTAAGTGGTGTTAGTCATAAACACACATGTGAATACAAATAAATAATGATAATACTTTGTAAACACAATTTTGATCATTTAAATTGTTTTCAATTCCTATTAGTTAATAAACTTTATATCGATTATTTCAAAATTGTTTAGATACACGAAACAAACATGACTTCACACCTCTCTCTCTGATCGATGCTGCACAAATTGTTAAACCCAAATCCTAACTTTTGTTTAAATTTTGACGTTTGTTTACCTATTGAACTGCCCTTCAGTCGGTAGTTTAATTTACAAAGGAATCAAATCCGTTAATCATTGATAAACCATTTTGAATCATGTAAAGAAATCCCGTATCTAGTTTTGTTTCATGTTTGTATACATTTTCGAACGTCATTCGGTGCACAATAAATATCTACCTTGACTCATATAACAATAATATCAAATGAGCAGACATTGACAACATATTGTTGCGATCATATGTTTTGAAAACAAATAATAACAGTTCGGCAATATTATCATTCCGGTTGCATTGTAAACACCGGAACTCGAAGATTCTGACTGATCTTGTATCGATACAATTAATAGATCAACGAAATATTATAACTAACGTCCGGCCGCCGGCGCGCAGAGAGAATGTGTTTCTGACCTGACTCATGTTAGTCGGTCTTGATTTGTATGGGGAAATAAAACCCGTGTTATATTATTCTTTGTAACCTGTCTTAATTAATAGTTTTGAATAATATTATTCGTTTTTAGGACAAATCAGTGATAGTAATTTATATGTTTAGTCAATTCTTCAGAACATTGTTATATCTTCCTGTTGAGCACCACCTGTAAGGAACGCATCCTCTCAGCGGCCGGAACATAATCACCTTTCCATTCATTTCCATTCATATTACGTATAGGTACACATTCCCCGTAAAGATAGCACATGCCATTATTGATTGTGTATGTTACACGTGCAAGCAAAAAGTAGCCTTTGTTCTTTCTTGGAACCCCATACCAAGATTCATGAAAATAGGTTTAGCTGTGGAAGGGATTCATAATATAAGTCTGAATTATACTATTGTAAGCCGTTAGTCTACACTGCAGGTCTTCCAAACCTCGTTCTAACTTCAACTCGGCAAGTACTGAACAAGAATTGAGTTCGTCACTCCATCCTTTTCTTACTTTATATAAAAAGCATCTTCTTCTCCCCTCACACAAATTGTTTGAATGGCCAGTAACACTCAATGACTCATGAACAATAAACATGAACTGTCTCTCGAATGTTTGTCGACAAATCATCAATATTTGTATCAACAGTTGACGCGCTGCGTGTGTTGTGTTGTTGACATTCATATTATGTTACAATCAATATATTTGTTGTTATCTAGAGTTTCGTCAGCTTGGGCATCTGGATTTAAATGTCATTTAAAGCATACTAACTGTGCCTCGCGGTTTCACTCCCCTTGCTTTTCTACGCAGCCTTTATTCACCTTTGGACATAATTTTCTCTTTTCATTTTGCCAATCCACTGCAGGGAATACGGCCTTTTCTGTATTCAGTAATGCCTCATACCATACATAACATTTACACACACACACACACCCTCACACATACACACACACACACCCTCACACACACACATACATACACACAAACGTTTGTGTCATAAACGGTATATTAGGTAAAATTCTTGGAGGAATACTGACCCACAAAGTACAGGTACTTTAACCTACTTTTGGACTCAAGGAACCTGTAATATTTACAACTTTATTATATTTCTCTGTAGATCCAAATCCTAGAACGCAAGCTCTCCGATGAGCAGCTGTCGTTCGCGTTCGAGCAGCTCCCCAAAGGGCGCGAGACTGGCGGCTCGTTCCGCACGGCGTTGCTGGCGCAGCACGCGCCACACAATGGCTTCAGCACCGACCATCTGCCGTATGACGATAACCGGCTGAGGTTGCATCCTACCCCGGATAACCCGCACGGGTATATCAATGCTTCGCATATTACGGTGAGTAATAGATATTTAATTAAATAAATAATAAATAAATGCGAACATCACATACGTTGCTCTGAACCCAAACTAAGTAGCTTAAGCACTTGTGTTATGGAATTCAGAAACAACGAAGGTACCACAAACACCCAGACCCGGGACAATGTAGAAAAGTTGGTTTCTACATTGACCCGTCCGGGGTCGGGGTCGAACCCGGGACCTCAGAGCTAGCGACACCTTGAAACCGGTGCGTACGCCACTCGACCACGGAGGTCGTCAAAATTATTTCTCATTTGTTTGTATGTCTTTTTAAAGTTAGCGAAAATGTTGTAAAAAGCATTTTGTAGAAACAATACAATGTTAGTTTCCAATTATCGTCCAAATTTTTAGAGCTGGTTCAGAAATCAGAATCGATAGTATTTTGATAAAAAGAAAAGTAGAAACTTTTTTTATAATGTTTCGTTCCTGACCGCCATGAAAAATATTATGCATGGATATTACAATAGCGCAACGCAGTTCAGTAACCCAAAAGTAGCAATAAACATACACACGTAAATGTGGCGGTGACTGGTCGTTCCTCTTACCGTAATCATTTTTGATTTCACATTGGAGATCACATTTGGAGGAAGCGAGGAAGGGTGGGCGAATTAGGATCGGTTCATCGCTGGCGGGGGGCGCGTTGCGTGTTGTCAGATGCGCCGGGGCGGGCAGAGACGTTGTGGGGATTCGGCCTTTCACACTCATTACTAATGCTGCGTAACTGGGTCAGGTGTCGGGGTTGGGTGTCTCATTGTGTTTTTCTGTTTTGGCGTTTTCCGCTGGATATGAACCGACCCTCGATATGATTTTTGTCTAATAAACTACTCTTGATGATAGATGACAGTGGGCAGCACGCAGCGCTTCTACGTGCTCGCGAAGGTCGGCAACCTGCCGAGCAGCAGCGGCGGCGGCGGCGCGACGGGCGCGGCGGGCGTGTGCGCGTGCGGCGGCGGCTGCGCGCTGGTGTGGGCGGCGGCCTGGCAGGTGGGCGCGGCGCTGCTGGCGCGCGTGGCCGGCCCGCAGCCGCCGCACTACCTGCCGCCAGACAACACCACCAAGGACATAGGGAAGGTACAACTGGACCATACTCACTCATGTGCCATCACCCGGAGTTTGAACGTCAATAATAACAACCTTAATAACTGCTAAAGAAGAAGAATAACCTGAATAGACTACATTTCATTTTATTCGCAGAGGGTATACTGACAGACTTTTACCTGCTATATTTACCTAAAAACTTCGACATTCCCATTTACAAGAGATCTAATAGAAACATTTTTAATGACTACCACGACCCTCGGAAGGTAAATGGAATGTCTAATGACAAAGAATTGTGCTAAATTCTACCTTAACCACATGATGTTAAACTATTTTTACAACAGAACTTAAGCTATTTGGTAGGTGTGTGGTAATGTTGGTCGTGTGTCGTTAGTTCCAGGTGTCGGTGGGCACGTCGTCGCGCACGTGGTGGGGCGCGTCGGTGCGCGTGCGCATGCGAGCGGGCGCGCGGCGGCGGGAGCTGTGGCACGTGCACTTCGCCGCCTGGCCCTCGCCCACCGCCACGCCGCATCCACACGACTTCCTAGGTACACTTATATGAGTCATTTATTATTACCTGTTTATCTTAAGTGCCGTTGTGAACAAGACAAACAACTTAAAACTAAGTTGGCATAATGGTGCTTTTATCAAGTCGGATGTTCAACTATTCTAAATTATTATATATTTTTTTAAACTATTCAAGCACTTTTATATTTTATCCTTTGTCGCGAGTAGTTTTACAAACATATAAATCACAAGCACCAAAAATACCCACACTTAGAGCGAGCGAAATTGTAGATCACTCTCACGCTTGTCTCATGTTGGGATCGAACGCAGCACGTTGCTTACAGTGGCAATTTGCGTTGTGACCTACAGCACTCAGCTATTCGTGCAATGAATCATGTAAGTACTTGCAGCGTTCCTATCGGAGGTGAACAGTCTCCGGCTGGCGTGCGAGGCGGAGGCGGCGGCGGGCGCGGCGGGTGCTCCGCTGCTGCTGTCGTGCGAGCTCGGCGCCGGCCGCAGCGGCACCGCGCTCGCCGCAGACCTGCTGCACGATATACTCGACAACAACCAGGTATATATGAACACAACGTTAACCTCAGTACTGACCAAATTCAAATATTCTTTATTCAATATAGGCTATACAGTAGCACTTATCGAACTTCAAACATAATTTCAAAAATAGACAGCACCCTAAGGGTAGGTTCATATCCGACGGAAAACGCACCACGCACCATCGGCCCCGCAACGCCAGAACAAACAAACATGCAATGAAACATCCAACTCCTCACACCTGACTGGCGCCAACGTATCATCAGTTTGAGTGTGAAAGGCCGAACGTCCCACCACGCATCCGCCCGCCCCGGCGCCAAGCAACCGAAAACACGCGACGCGTCCCCCGCCAGAGATGAACCTACCCTAATTCGCCCACCCTTCACCGCTTCCTAAGTGCTTAATGAATAAACATAATAATATGCATATACAGACGCTCTGAATTCCAATCCCACATTTCAGGAGTTAGACATCCCCCGCACGATCAGCATGCTGCACCAGCAGCGCGCGAACCTCATACAGAACGTGCAGCAGTACAAGTTCCTGCACCAGCTGCTGCTGCAGTACCTTAAGCAGTCGCGGCTCATATAATCTACGACACTGAATACTATCCCAGATAGATACCGAAATCATCTCCCGTCCAATGGGTATACAAACTCTGCAGTTCATAACTAAGGCCTTTTGGAGAGCTCGAGAATTTTAAAAAGTTGAACGCCATATTGTAATTTTGAGTTTGGAATATGAGTTAGAGTCAACGTTTTTGAAAATGGATCTTGTGAGAAACGAAATGTATAACGAATCGAGATTTATATAGCAAGTTTATACACAGCAGCTGTTTGCATTTATATGCTAGATTCACTGCGATGCGAGCCTGAAATATTTTTTGTATATTAACATACTGTGTTAAGATTCTCAAGGCCTATAGGTTCGCTGTACAACAGTACATCTCCATTAAAAAGTAACAATATATCGATAAACGTGTCAAGTAGAGGTGACACGAGTAGTTGCTCAATACGACGGTAAATATAAGAGCAAGCCTTACACAAATTATAACATAATTTGACCCTAAGGTTGAAACAATATTGTAATATATCAAGTTCTATCATGAACCTTATGATTGTAGATATAAGATATAATATCGATCGACTGGATCATAGATCTATGTATTACTAATGAGATTTAACGTTTGATGACTGAGCTGAGAATTGTTCCACCTTCGTCTAGTGATTTTGTATATTATGTATTTATTGAACGTTTTTTATTCGTGTTTGTATAGAAAGTGATGTTTTTTATAACTTACTCGAGAGCTATGTGATTGTTGAATGAATTTTTTATATGATATACCCGTTTTGGGGATGTTTTAAATGAATTATATGTAAATCTATGAGAAAAGTATTATATAGTAACGTCTGAGGCAGGGTGCAGGTACACTACTGTATATACTTGGCAGAATAGTCTGGGGCACAATACTAGCTCTTATTGTCTGATGACCACCATCCCATTTAATTTAATAATAAAAACACTTACATTTCTAAAATACACTCACCTTACTAAGGTCCTAATTTGCATTTATGTACTTAGTACATTAATATTTTCTGCCTCAAACTATTCAATAAGATCTATCTATCCAAGTATAAATTATCACCTACTTAAGTCATATAAACCACTGCCGTAATTTAAAATAGTTTAGGATATTCTTAATACATGTCGCAAAAAGTAAAGTTCAGAAAATAATACAAACAAGCCCTGTTCTTTATTTTAATTAGTACTTTAGTTGTTTTTACATAAATACTCTTATTTCATTGTATAGTGTACCGGTCGGCCTGCCTCATAGCATAAGAGTGAATTATTGACGTGCCTTAGTCAGAGATTACCGATGATCTGATGCTACTATCGCGTGCCTTCTAGAGTTAACGTTTGTATCGATTTGCGAAGGACCACACAATTACATTATATGTTATTTAAAAGATTATATTTTGGTATGTTGAGGCTATTGCCACCCCTAAAGTGTGTTATGCTTTTCTTTTTCTCCTCCGTTCTCTAACTACCTACTTTTACTTAGCGCGCGCACGTCTGGCGGACGGCGTTATTAACTCTAGTGCGTTCGCAACTTCGCACCATGCTCGCGAGCTGCTCGTGTAATGCTCGTTCGTCAGATCTGGACGCACCCTTATGCTCGTTGGGTGCACGTTCGTCGGATCTGGATGCACCCTTATTATGTGTTCGTGCATATTTTTTTCTTTCACATCTTGGAGCCTCGGATCATTTATTATAATAATATACAATTTCTAAGATACCTCACGGTGCTTTACGTATATAAGATCTCTGTATAACACGCGTGATTAAGTTGTTACAAAATAATATCACAAAACTTCTCACTTTATTTTTTAATGTAATTGTGAGAGTCCTTCGCGAATCCGATAGTTTTTATATAGTTTGTGTTGAATGTGTAGTCGAGTGTCTGTCTTATGTTCGCGTTTCGTGTTTATTGTTGAAATTTATATGAAAATCTCGTAGGCGTGTGTCGACAGTGGGATGGTGGGCGTATATTTCTTCGATATATTTAAATATTTTTACAAAAAACTTTTTCTCTTCTATACAATTTTCCATGAAACAAAACATTGATCTGAACAAGCATGCAAGTAGATATTTTTTTACTAATAAAATTATTTTTCTTACACATTTATTTTGAAAAACCTATGAATAATTATAATCCAAAAGCACATTATTTTTGTATAGGTTAACATAAATAGCGGCATTGTTATCGCGTATTTTTTATCATTAGCGATTGAGTTTAACTATGAATGTCCGTGTGTGGAGCTCCATCCCGCTGTCGGCACACGCCGTGTACAGTTGGTGCAGCAATGTGTTCATACCTGTATGTATTGTACCTGTCTAGTCCAACGGCAACTCCATATTATTATAACTAGCGTAGAGAGACGCATCCTCTATATGCATGCACAAAATATTCTAAACGAGTATGTTTTACATTTTTTTTAAGTCACTAATGTTTTACAGTGTTAATCGTGTTCTTTTTGTGATTTATTTATGACTAAAAATTATATTTTATACTACAGTAACTTTGTAATTCCAGTATTGATACTTTGAGAATAGGACCCCGTCGGAAACAATCTGTTGTGCTCGGACGGGCGTCGTATTCCTGATTTCGTGAAAAACTGACAATAAAATGTACTAAGAAACGTTAATAGTATTTTCATTGTATGCCCTTTCAATGATACGAACTGATGAGTAACATGTTAGTTGAATTAATAGTTTTAATATCCAAATAACATGTCTGGAAATCGAGGCAAGTGCTAATGAAACACATAAATACAGACTATCATTATATTTGAGTAAAAAATTATACAATAACCTATTGCTTAAATTAAAATCACGTTGGCGGGTAGTAGGGTCGAGGCGGCGGCGGCGGGCCGCGAGCCGGCAGCGGCGGGAAGTAGTGCGGCGGCGGCACGTTGACGGGCGGGAACCGCGCGCCCCCCGGCGGCGGCTCCGAGTACACCAGCGCGCCCCCGCCCAGCGCCGCGCCCCCGCCCAGCGCGCCCCCCAGCGCCGCGCCCCCGCCCAGCGCCAGCCTCGGCGGCGGCGGCAGCGCGGGCGGCGGCGCCGAGTACACGGGCGGGTAGCCGGCCGCCAGCCCCGGGTACGCAGGGTACGAGTACCGCAGCGGCTCCAGCTTCGGCGGCTCCAGTTTAATGTCGGCTCCGTTCTTGATGGGAGTCACCACCGACTTAGCGGCGGCCACGGCGACAGGAGATGCGGAAGTTGGCGGTGTAACTGAGAGAGGCTTCTTGTCGTTTTTTGGCTGCTTCGCGGCTGGCGGGCCCGTCGGGGAGTCGCCGCCCGACGACTGCGGCTGTGGAGAGTACAGGTCCAACACCTGGAACAAATACATAGTTAATCATCATCACATTTAACCCACAAAATACATGAATCCACTTGTAAATATAATTGATTGTCTGTAAATAAGTGTGTGTGTGTCATTAGTACACTCTGTACACTACTACACATGTCTTCTAGTGATCAGAACAAGATGAATCCAATCAGCTGAAAAAGTATTATGTAATGTACATGTAAATGTAAATACTTCATAAACATGTAAAATTTATTTTAAATTTTTTATAACATCACAATCACCAAAAATGGTCTACAAACAATGCTGGTATTCACTTACTTAATACTACACCTACCTAAAAAACATGATAACAAGGAAAAACACATTACTTATTGATTGGAAATAATGCCTATGGATGTGTAAATACTTAAAATCTGTTATAACACCGCTGATATAGAAAAGGGAATTATATTTACCTGATGGCATATATCCTCGAGCAGCTCCATTGTGATATCTTCAACAAACATATCCCACCATGCCGTATGTTTAGTAATTCGTCCGTTCCAGTCTACTACTTCAAACTTGCTGAGTTTCCCCGCTAAGAACATTAACGCTACTGCTATCACTTCTGGCTCCCATTGTAAGCATAGTGTTGTACATAAACTGAAAGTATACAATTAAAATAAATTTTATTAAAGCTCCTATACCAAAAGTGAGATTGGAACAGGACACAAAGTAATATTTATACCCAGTATTGGGATGATCATCATCATCTCCCTGCATGTATTGGGATGATAGGGGTTGTTAAATGTTTTTCTTTCAAGTGAAGTCAAAAAAATTTGTTACATTGTCCAAAATATTACTCTTCCATGAACAAACAGTAAGAATGTTTACAGGTTAAGCAATGAGACACAATAGAATTCCAATACATTGATGAGTAGCAAATCTATAATGAACATCTCTACTTGTCTTATAACTTTGTTGGTAATATATCTAGAGACACAATACCACACACCAATCACCACAAGCAACATAAATAGGACAGGACCAATACAAATGATACACATCTAAAACATGAAACTTATTGGTCACACACTGTTAAGTACTTACATATGTTATGGAATAGTGAGAAATAACAGAAACAAAAAGTAAATTATGAGAAGCTTTCAAGCTTGTTAGTTACTAACCTGTCATTAACGAAGGTCCACGCCATTTGGACCATCTTCTGTAATTTGGCTTTGTCGCCCTTCAGACACTTGGCGTACTTGAGCAGGTAGCCGTAGGGATGCTCCACCTGCAGGTCGAACTTGATGGTCTGCAGCAGGATCCTCTCCAGCGTCATCACCTCCTCCTTCGGGTCCTCACCGAAACTCGCAAACTTCTGCTCCGTCAGCAGAGACTTCGCTACTTTAATAATATCTTTACATTTCTTTGGCGTCTCCTCCACTTTGCCTGCGAGGAACAGGCAGCAACACGCGGTGATATACCTCGGGAATGTTCTGAACGAGTGGAACATGTAGAAACGATGAAAATAAACAACGCCTGTAGCCACTGTGTTATAACCTAGGTCCATTTTGGAGCCAGTGTCGATGATGAACCTCGCGCCTTCTTTTCTATACCGGTTCTCCGTGTCCGTACTGATTCCCTCGCGGAACGACGGCGTATTCTGCAGATCCTTCTTGTCATAGTACCAGTAAGGCATTGTCGTAATTAAACTATAACAAAAATATTATCGATAGACAGTCACTAACCTCCACAGCCATTTATTTATTACTGACAACTAAGTAGTATGCTACTAGTTTGTAGAGCAACAAAACCAATGTTATTTTTATATAAAGTAAAATCTATTTTGTTTGGTAGGGTTATACTTAGTAACACGTTTGACGTTTTGATAGCAGAAACTTCAAACTTGCCAAAAAATGTAACGCGTGAAAAAGAATGTTGCTAACAATAAAATTAGTCATAAATTGTCATAGATATAGAGTCTTCTACATACATGTATCAATGCCCGCGGAAATCGCGTAATCATGGAAAACATTCTTTAACTCATCGTGCAACTTCTCGGAGGGCTTATAGGCCGAGGCTAAGTGAAAGTCAAACGGTTTACCTGATAATAAAGGTAACACCCGCGCTCACCGCAGTTGGGCCAATTGGTGCGTGGATGGATGTCACCAATTGTAAAACAATCCAAAATAAGATGTTGTTCATGGCTTCTGTCCATGTTATTATTATAAATACGAGAGTACAGAGAATTATACCTTATGTTTGTATTCTTCTGTATATTACACTTACACGGCTAAACCGCCAAAGCGATGTGTGTGTGTGTTTGACGGGCCTGTTGGTCTAGTGGTTAGTGACCCTGACTGCTATACCGGAGGTTGTGGGTTCAATTCCCGCCCAGGACAAATGTTGTGTGATGAGCATGATCATTTGTTCTGGTGTCTGGGTGTAATTTATCTATAATATGTATGTATTTAGAAATATAATGATGTAAGTTTATAAATATAATGATGTAAGTTTATCAGTTGTCTGGTTACCATAACACAAGCTCTGCTTAGCTTGGGATCAGATAACCGTGTGTGAGTTGTCCCAGGATATTATTATATTATTATTATTATGTTGGTGAAACTTGACATGGGGCTAGCTTGGATCTTAGGAAAAGACAATAAGCTTCATTTTGCGCGATAAACAACTCCCACGCAGAATAACAATCAGATGGATCTCTATGCATATACCTTCTTTTAACTACTACATAACTACACATAATATAGAAAGTATTTTTTACACAGTTCAATTAATAAACTTTTGCCTTTTGCGGATTATTATCTGTCGTGACAACAGTGTTATCTTATCACAAAAGTAATTATTATTTGGCAGAGATTCTACACAAGCGCGTTATCTATCGTCGCGTCGTGGGGAGTTGATCACAGTCACACCCATTTATAGTTCACTTTTATTACGAAAAAGTTACTTTGAAATGACATACACCGACTGACTGACCTTTATTTCTAGCTGAGTATGAATGAAAAGAGCCCATTCTTACTAACTTTTTATTCTAATTTATGTGCATAATTCGTATACTTACATTTCATTATGTCTAGCAACAATCTGTTCTCATAGCTAATCAAATGGTTAGCCGTTTCGACTAGGCAGGGTGAACCACCGAAAAGCTTAATAAATAGTTTTGTTACGCAGTGGGACAGTACCACAAGTCGAAAGTATTCGTTTACCTATCTACTATATATTGTTATGTTCGGTTATGTTAGATACTTATGCAAGAAATAGTAAAACCTAACCGGTTACTCTTCCTCTCAACGACAATGACCTTACGACCTCATAGCTTATTCATGTCGTCACAGTTTGTTAATCTAGAAGCAAATAGTAGTCCCAACTGTTTAAAATACCCGGTATTCGTTACAATGCGCTCATGTATCGAGCTGAACGCCTTATCACAATTGCTAATGCGTTATCAGCGATGTAGTTTTAATTTTATTTAATGAGCTACGTCAGTAACAAAATGGCGCTCAAGACAGGAGCATGTGTTTTGCGGCTCAACGCACTACGCAATGCCTTCAGGGTTCGTTAATATTTTAAATCGTATATACTATAATTTAAAGTAAACTAGATAATATAAACACTTTAAAAATAATACTTAAAGTTAGTGTTTTTTAAGTGACTGAAATCAGTGTTTCGCCCAAGTTTTTTAACAGTGATTAAATAGATTATCGTGTTTTGGATTTTATCAACAACGTCAATCAATATTGAACTTAATGGCTTTATGATAAGTCTGTTTTTAATTACATCATTGTGGCGTGATTTGATAGAAAAATAAGTGATTTAATTAAAACATTCTGGCTTGAATTACAACTGTTCTACTGATTTTGCATATTGCTTGGAAATATATACGTATGACAAAGAAGCACTTATTTTTGACTCATTGAGCGTAAAGAATTGCGAGTGGGTTCGATTCCCATGTTGAAAAGTTTGATACCTACCTTCAAACTTACTTAATGTTTACTATCCAATTATTTTTAAACACCTCTTACTGCCTAATGCCTTCTATTTATGCAAACATGATCTAGATTTGAAATGTAAACAAATGCTTGTATAAAACCATTTCACCATGTATACACAGTATCACATAAAGTTGTGTAGCTCACTTCTATACTACTGTATTTCAGCTGCTATCTACCCACACACGGCCCGAAGTTACACAAAACGAACAAAAATATGCAGAATTCCCGGGCGCTAAAGCTCCCTACGTGACGGAAATGAAGTTCTTAAACGAATTGAGCTACGATCCCATCCCTATCTATCGAGTGATGGACAACAACGGGAACGTGCTCGATATTAGGGAGGAGCCACGTATCGAGCCCGAGGAGTTGAAGAGAATGTATAAAACTATGGTGCAGCTTACTCAAATGGATAAGATTTTGTACGAGTCTCAAAGGTGAGAAGGATTATATTTTTATGACCTGTTATCTGTGTATTTAGTATTTAGGTACTTGTGACTTTATTTACTCTAGAAACTCCTTGGATTTTTGCCCGTGTTTATCCTAAATCGGTTTTCACATCGCCAGTTTAAAGAAAATACACAACAGAAGACTTACTTACATATGAAGCCATATACGAGAGTGCCATATAATATATCATATTTAGTCCTACCAATCATATACTTTTTTACCCTATTCATAACCAAAGTGTTTCTCATCATCTTGTAATTCTGATATTTCCAGACAAGGCCGCATTTCCTTCTACATGACGAACTATGGCGAGGAAGGCATTCACGTGGGCACTGCGGCGGCGCTGAGCCCTCGCGACCTGGTCTTCTGCCAGTACCGCGAGGTGGGCGTGTTCCTGCACCGCGGCGTGACCGTCACTGAGCTCATCAACCAGTGCTACGGCAACCACGAGGACCCGGGGAAGGGGAGGCAGATGCCCGTGCATTATGGAGACAAGCAGCGTAACCTGGCTACTATCTCTAGTCCTTTAGGTAAGGGAAGAAAGATCGGGGATTGAAGGTCGAAGTTACTTCAGCTCCATTAAGGGCTTTTACATTGGCCTGTGGCCCAGATGTGGACAATTTACTTGAATTAAAACGAATGTATACCAATTACATTTATTAGAGAAGTACATAATTTTACTTTGTCATTTTATTATGAATACAATAAAATCACAAAGTAAAAGTGTCTTTCCACGTAGCATTAATTATTATGATTGAAGAGCTCAAACTAAACCCTAAAAATAAAATGGGATGACGATAGAAGCCGGCACATATTCTTAATGCGCCTGCCACACACTCGACGAGTGGCATGGGAAGTAACGAGGAAAGGCGGCAGAGACATAGTGTGGCAACATTACTCGTCATGCCACACGTCATGCTCCTCGTCCTGCCCACTGCTCCCTATTTTGTCGGTTTTTGCGCGCGAGTCAAAGGACCGGCAATACGAGTGCGAGTGGCTGGCCACATAATCGCGCGGTCGCAGTCCGCATCGAGCGCTCTCGCCAAGACGCACGCGTATGCAAAATTGGAAATTATGTCGTCGCCAAGCGTGGATAGATGTGATCCACCATCTCCGTTGGCGAGGACGACGACGACGATGTATATTTCTTTTTACTACATTAATATAATTAGCTATACTAAAAATGAATAGCGCGCACGCTGCCACCGTTTCAACGTCCATTGTCTCACCAAGGCAAATGACAAGTGAGGAGCGTCGCGATTAATTGCGCGAGTAGAGCAGAGTGTGGGCAGAGAGGGCAACATCGCGGCAAATCACGGCAGCGCGAGGAGCATAGCGATGAGCAGCGCAAGGAGCATAGTCTGGCAGGCGCATAACATATAAAGCGTATAAAGGAGATGTTTCACTTATGCTGTTATTACACATCATATAATTAACTTCAATATGCTCCCATTTTCCAGGAACTCAGATGCCCCAGGCGGTAGGAGCCGCGTACGCCTTCAAACGCCAGCCGAACAACGACCGCTGCGTGGTCTGCTTCTTCGGCGACGGCGCAGCCTCCGAGGGAGATGCCTTCTCAGCCTTCAACTTTGCCGCCACTCTGGACTGCCCTGTTGTCTTACTGTGGTAAGGACCTAGGAATAGAACTTTGAATCTAGGCTAATAAAGGTCCTAATTATTGAGTTATCAAAATCGGTCATTTTATTGTAATAATATAATTAGAGGTAGTTGCTCCAAGAAAAGACGAAATGTGACTGTGACCAGAATCGCAATATGTAATTGTTTAGCATCTTTAAGAAATAAGTAGGTAGCTACATAATAAGTTTCTTGTGATGGTCAGATCAGTCACTTGAAATAAAATACAGATATTCAGCTCTAAGCTGAAGCTGACTGACACAACTCAGAAAAGACCCGAAATCTGGCAAATAAAAGCTTTTGAAATATCAAATTCCAGTAGAAACAACGGCTACGCAATTTCCACGCCAACGAACGAGCAGTACCGCGGTGACGGCATCGCGGCCCGTGGGCCTGCGCTCGGCATCCGTACTGTCAGAGTTGATGGTACAGACGCGCTGGCGGTCTATAACGCAGTGCAGCAGGCCAGGGACTTCGCCGTGGCTAACAACAAGCCCGTGCTCATTGAGGCTATGTCTTACCGGTAAGGTTCGCATATAATTTACATATGATGCTGCTCAAAAAAAAAAGAAAGCTGAAAATTAACTATTAACTTATGTTTTGTGGTTGAACAGGCTTTTTGAAACTTAAGCCTAACGAAGGTCAGAGCTAAATATATTTCCCATATTTATCAAAATTTCATTATTTTAGAGTGGGCCACCATTCCACATCGGATGACAGCACCGCTTACAGATCAGTAGAGGAGATACAGAAATGGAACAAAGACGAGAGTCCCCTTCAAAAGTTCAAATTGTATTTGGAAAGCAAAGGTATGAAATAGTCAATTTTAAAATAGCAAGTATATTCACTGACCCGCATCAGATATAAACAATTTTGTTTGTCAATCAAAACGATTCACTTTTGCTTTTTCATCATCCATTGCCCATTTGTTATGACGAAACTAAGGTCTTTCTCTTAGAAGCTGTCATAGTTTAATGTTTTTAAAGAGTCCATTTTTATTTCTCTTCTCAAATGTGATGTTATTTTGTATTTTCGCAGGTCTTTGGGATGCTGACGTTGAAAAGGCCTTAGTTAAGGAATCAAGGGACACCGTCGTTCGTACTATGCAAGACGCGGAAAAGAAGAAACTGCCGCACTGGAAAGAGATGCTAGAAGATGTCTATTACGATATGCCTCCTAGGATTCAGTACGTATTTTTAGTCTTGTTGTCTTGTAGTTGTCGTTTGTATTTTATCTTGTGTGCCATAGTACTGGCAACATAAGACATTAGTTTTACATAATCAATTTGTAAGAAACGGCTAGCCTGTTAATCGTATTTTTACACGATATTATTGGATTATTTTCATGTTATATATGCTTTCAGAAAACAAATGAAACAGATGGAAGAACATTTGAAAAAGTACCCAGATAAATACCCGCTGGACCAGTACCAGAGTGAATAACTAAATGATTGAATTGTAAATAGTCTTTTTATTTTAAATAAATTTAATTTCTTTTTATTTTATCGATGTTTTTGTTTATTTGCGTTCCTTCCTTATTAGTGTTATTTAAAGTATTTGTTTCTTGTTTAGTATCTTAAATATTTATTTCATCTATTAAACAAAATAATAATTATATTGGGATAAAAAAATAATGATTTTTATTGTTGTGACCTTAATTGTATGACAAAGCTTTTACACGTTAGCGTGATAATCTTTTTGTAACGGAACGTGTTCGATCAAATGTCAAAATGATAACAGATCACAGATGATAACAAAAATTGGCAAGAAACAGGAGACACAAATGCACAAATGTAGCCTATATTATTCTTGGTCCCTTTCACACACAAGTGCATGTATATTAGCGGGTTCTCACTCTGACCATTCATCATGTCAAATAAGTAAAATAAAACTTGTCAAACTTTTATTTACAATTTCACACATGAGCAGAAAATACGATTAAAATATTAATAATTTTAATTTATATACATAAAAGGCTGGACTTTTGTTTTTATTAAAATGTCTGCATTTACACGAACAGATGTGACTGCTGTTAAGTTTTATAGGAACTATGTGCTTGCCGGTAAGTTTATAGGTTACTAAATGTTCACATACGTAATACGTATAATATATATATTTTTCTTAACCATACAAAATACAAATAAACAAATTGGTACATTGCAGGTATAGGGAGTACGATAAATATATTCCAAAAGGAGACCACCAATTTATTACAGCGATTATGTGGTTTAACCGGGCAGAAAATATATGGATTCGTTCCATCTCAATATGGAGATGAAATATTAGTTTTTGGTGGGAAACAATTTACTGTTGTATCTATATCTGGGCAATTTCCAGAAGGTGCGGAATTGTTGTGTAGACATTTTGATGGCATTGTATGTGATGATTGGCTCCATTCAGCTGTGTGGATCAGTGAAGACATGGTTGCACTCTTGACTGCACATAATGTAGTTCAGGTAAGTTTTTAATTTTGATTTATGTACTTTTTTCTCATAACTCCATTTATGTATATGGAACATTTTCGTGAGGTTTTTAGAATATATTATGCTGTGTATCACAAGGTATTTTTTTTAATAACCTATTTATAATCCTATTGCTGGCAAAAATGCCCTAACAGGTTCCCTCTCTTTATTAGTATTATAAAAATTGTAATCATCTTGTGTATTAAAAACTCTTATTATTTGGTAAAAACAATTTAGATATAATAATATATTATGACTTAAATTAGTCTATGTAATGAAACTGAATTAATAATTACCTACCCTATTACAGAAATGGGACATTCGATCAGGCATGCTTATATCTCAGCATGCAAGCAAAGACAACTCCATATTGTACAGTGGTCTGCTCCTGAAGCTGCAGGATGATGTCCTCGTGATGGCTGGCACCGTGTTCTCTGAAGTCATCATACACAAGTGTGGGGCAGAACAACCACTACATCATTTAAAAGGCCATAAGGTAGATATATACCTACAATTTAAGATCTTATTTAAACATTTTAATATAATATAATTAGATTTTCCACTAGGGATGTGCTTAAAGAAAAAAGTAATCAAATGATGCGTTATATTATTGTTTGCAAGTTATCTGATAGCTATAGTTATATTTTCAGGGTGTAATATTCTCAATATCCTGTGAACCAACTAAGAACACCATAGTTACAACATCTGACGACAGATCTGTTAGGATATGGGGTCCAAATACTCAACCAATACAACAAGGCACTACCACTGAATATTGGGAGAATGTCAACATAGTTTGTAAGCATGAAGTATACGGGCATTTGGCGAGGGTCATGAGAAGTTGTATAACCAATGATCTTATCATCTCTGTGGGTGAAGATTCAGCTATATGCTACTGGGATTATGAAGGGAAGTTATTGAAAAAAGCTTTAACCCACCAAAATGGTTGTATATGGTCTGTAGATAGTGATAACAGTACCCTAGTCACTGGTGGAGGTGACTGCGGGGTTATTTTACATCCTCTAACCATAGCCACAGATTATAGTCACAATGAGATTGTTAATGTTGGTGTTGCCACACCAAAGAAAGTTCTATTCACTGCTAGGAGGAACCTTCTTGTTATGGATGAAAATGTGTTAGTGTACTATGATTTTAACAGCAAAGCTAAGAGCACACATAAATTGAATCATGATTCCACATACAAATTATTATCAATATCCTCTTGTAAGCAACTGATTGCTATAGCAGATATGACAGGCAAACTCGATGTGTTTGTAGAAAAGTGTAAAAATGAAGCTTTTATTCTGAATATTATTGAGACTAAATTAGAATTAGGTAAAATTTTGTCAATGCAGTGGGCTGGCAATAGACATCTAGTATTTTGTTCTGATGAAGGCAATGTTACAGTGCTGGCGTCAAATAATGCTACTGTAGAAATTGTTGCTCACTTCGTTCTTCCATTTTGTAAGGAAAGATGGCTTACAGCTTCTGCAATAGATTCTGGCAACAAATACTTTGTCTTGGGAGACAGATGTGGAAATATTCACGTTTTTAGACAAGGCCAGAAAGATCCTGTGAAAAGCTTTAGCAAAGTACACGGGAGGTACGGTCCTACGTCGATAAATATAAGAAATAATGACGTCATCACTACGGGGAGAGATGGAACAATTAAGTATTTCAGTATACAGGGTGATGGTGTAAAATGTTTGAGCACTAAAGACCTTTCTTTCGAATGGGTTGAAAAATTCTTAGATAAAGATGGGAATATGGTGTGTGGTTTCCAAGAAAGAGTATTTGTTGTCTATAATATAAGAGATAACAGTAAAGTGATAGAAATGCCATGTGGAGGCGGAAATCGGTCCTGGGATGCTGTTAGATATTTCGAAAAAATACACGACAATTACGAAGAATGTATTAATTTTATTTATTTAAAAGATGCAGTTATTAATATGACAACATTCCAACTTCGTAAAATTGTGTCTACAAATGTAGTCAATGGATCACATGCTAAGGAAATTAATTGTTTGAGAACTTTGAAAGTCGAAAATGCTGTGATATACATTTCTGGTGGAGAAGACACTACGCTAAGAATATCTAGTGTTGATGCAGCAATGAACTTTAAAGTAGAAGTTATCTTTAAACAGTTGTCAAGTATTAGAACATTAAAAACACATCATATAGAAGAGAACCGGTTATTACTTATATCAGCAGGTGGAAGAGCCCAAATATGTATAAAAGATATAACATTTATTAAAGAAAATGGTATAATAAAACTGAAATCTGAAGAATTAGTCGATTACTTAATAAGGGGTACTGATAAAGAGAGGAAAGGAAATCAAACGTGGAGGAACTGTTCCGTAGATTTTGATCCAGAAATGAGAATCATGGATCTAGATCTGATAAAAGATGAAGAAGATTTTGTTATATATGCTGGCTGCTCAGATTCCTACCTAAGAGTATTTTCATACAAAGAAAAAGGTAAAAAATTTGAACTAATTAAAGAATCTAAATACCACAAGACTTGTATACTAAAAACTAAATGTATAACCCTCTTAAATAAAAACATCTTAATAACATGTACGACTAGAGGTGACGTCACATTGTGGGATGTATCTGACGTTATAAATTCTAATTTGGAACCATTTTTCACTACAAAAACGAACAAATCGGGGATAAACTGTATAGCTACTAGAAATATATCCGAAAACAAATTACTTATAGCTACTGGAGGTGACGATAATGCTATACACCTAATTTTGCTTGAAATTCCTGACCACGATAATTTGAGCTCTATGGTTATACTAAATAGGTGGCAGAGCTCAGACTACCATAGTTCTCAGATAACGGGCCTATGTTTGGTCGACAACTATCTGCTATCCTCGTCTATTGATCAGCGCGTGACGTTGCTGAGCTGGCGTGTAAAAGAGAAGGAGATAGGTTGCGAGTTCCTCTCACAAACGTCGACAGATGTCGCTGATGTTCAGGGAATGGACCTATTGGAATGTAACGGGTAAGTTTATCCTACTTTAATATACTTTCATCATCATCATCATCAATTTAAGAGCTATGCTCTTGTTGGTGCAGCACTTTCCATTTGACTCTGTCCTGTGCTAATTCTTGTACTTCTTTGTACGTACCTCTACCTTACTTTCATGGGTAGCGAAATATAATAATATGTCACAAAGTTGATTTTTATTTAGGGATTTGCACTCGATCACCATATACGCCTAAAATGGGAGTTAAAAACCCAGGAGCGATATAAGTGAAAAATATTTATATTCCAAGTAGACCTTTTTAGGTACTTTCAAAACATTAAAAGCAGTTTTGAAATTGTTATTCGCAAAGAAAAGAACTGGCAAGAAAGTTCATATATGACGAGAAAACAAGGTTTCAGATTAGACCTGGATGAGATAGGCACATAGGGACGTGAGAAGATACTGGCTGTGTATTATGATTATTTATGATGATAATTATAAAAAAAAAATAGTATCCCACAAATGTTTCTCAAAACTCTTGTCTCCAAGTGTTATTTATGTACGTCAGTATAATTCTGATATCCACAATTATATAAGTTATACCTATATTAATTAAAATAAAGCTTGTTTACACATAATTAGATGATCGATGTACATTTTGGATGTGATATCAACTGATAAGATAAGATTGTTGATCTATCGAATGCTGCTGTTTTTTATTCCGGTTGATGTGTGAATTGTGATATTGATAACAATAATAATGAATAATTCAGATTGTTATCTTTTGTATACCATGTGTGGTCTTAGAAGACTATCTTTCTCTGTTTTTTTATAACAAGGTCCTGCCATATCTCGCAAGAATGGTGAGAGGTAGGTACAAGTAGTTAAAACTGACTGAACTCGACGAGATGCGGGTTCGATACCATGGTATTAAGAGTTAAAGATATTTATGATAAAAGCTATTGTCGCATCTTAGCCTTTAGGTATTATGTTTTATACGACTGCAATTGAAATCCCATCTAATATATTATGTTTTCAGGGACTCAATAACAGTTTGCGTGTTTGGAAAAGGATTGGAAGTTATGAATGTACCGACGAAACAAGAATAAACATAGCATGTTGAAGTATATGGCTGCGTATGAAGATAACATGACTATAAAGGTACCTAACATTATCAAATAATATACCAAAGTTTATTCTGCTAACTATTATTGAACCGGGATATACCTTGTTTTAATCTAAGGTTCAAACTAGTTACACGTCCTGCATTTTTTTCAATGTTAATGTTTTTTTTATACTGAGCAGCATTTTATCCTAAATGAAGTGTTTCGAATGCAAAAACTACTTTGAAAAATACTATAATGAGCAGAAAATTAGGAGCGCAAATTTTATTAAAAAAATTCTTATGAAATAACTATTTGAAGAAACTATCATATCGTAAAATATAATAATCTTCATATTATCTTACTAATTAAAGCTTCGAAAATCAACTATAACCAATCAATAACAAATTTTGAATACCATATGTCGTCGTTCGCTTCGCTCGCTCTGTTGCAAGGTCACAATATCTAACCTTTTTTTTTTGACCCGGTGGATATCCTTCATGGACTTTCTCCGCCCGGGGGAAGGCGGAGGGGTGTGCCGGACTCTTACCGGCTAAAACCAACGGAGTGATTCACCCTTCCCTTATGCCGAAGGCCAGGCGGGAAAGCAATGCAAACTACCGCGATCTCCAGCAGGGCAGCTCCTTTTCGGAGCTACAACGATGAGCGAGTGGGGGATAGCTTTGCCTCCCCCTTTCACTGATAAGGAGGCACGCGGAAGCACCGCGCGCGCCATCTTTGGCCTTTATTGTAGAGCAACAGACTTCCCCAAGTCTGCCGCTAGAGGCCATTTATGGTGGCTGAAGGAGGGCATTGTCAACCCTTCTAGCCCTTGCGCGTCGAGTGCGGATTGGGAGGTCGGATATGACCTCTCGCTCCCTTTCCGCGCCCTCTTTGAGCGCCATTACCTCGTCACAAAAGACGGTAACGGCGCTCACACAATATCTAACCTAACCTATTGATCTCTGTCACAAAGTCAAACCTAACCAAGCAATAGATTCCTGGGAATATGTCGGTTCTCTACTAAGTCAAAGGTTTGATTTGCGCTCGACAACAAGTTGTCGGCGAACATGGCATGTCTCTCCCTTCGCCCCGCTATCCCCGCGTACCCATTGATATCTCAAATGTTTTACATTTCCGATCGCTATTTAGGAAATACATCCATTTCCTGGAATAACATACGTTTCCGGTGACACATACATATTTATTGAAGAATTCGGGACAGTCGCACGATCCTTTTTGTCATTAAAAAATCGTATCAAAATAAAAAATAAAAAACATAAGACCTCAAATAGTATACCATTAACCAATAACCATTAATAAAGCAGGTTACAAAACTTTGCTTAAAGTGAACTTTTTAGTAGTTCGTTATGTAAAACCTCAATTGGAAAAACCGAATTGATGTTAATATTGAAGTTGTTCTTTCTGTATTTCTAGTCGCTCACTTAGTAATTTAGTCGCACGGTTTGAATTTTAATAACTGAAATGGATTTATCACAACCCACTTTTTGTAAGCTGGTTCTAGATTTTATTATTTGTCAATATTCGTCGTTAGTTTAGTTAATTTTTCGTTTACTCAAATTCATACCTCTCAAGTTATTAAAACAGTATGTCATCAGCAGTCGCAAAGTTTTTTTATTCGATCGTTTTATAATTCCCCCTTTAAATAGTATTACTCATTAAACTTATTATTTTTTAAATCCGTGAAAAATTATTATTATGCACGCGTTTAAATAGTTCATAAGTCTTCGCGTCGTTAGCAGTTTTATTTTTACTTCCTCTTTCTTTATATATGCAATCTTAGAGATTGTAATAACCCAATTTCACAGTTGACTGAAAAGTATAATTGATTTTTAATGTTCCTGTTGAATTGCGGCGTGTTGTGATTTAAGATTATTCTGTCTATGATGTTATTGAGTGTCAGTATTATATTAGTGTGTAATTTTGCTCAAAATGTAGTGATTGGGGTAAGAGGTTTTAAGTTTTAGTTATTTATACATCATTTTGATGCTGACCGTACCGTGCATACCTAGACCGCGGTCAACATGATCTCGGCAGCTTATATTCTAACCGGTAGACAAATGGAGTAGATGACTCAAGTTTTTCTGTCCATCGTATAGATAATAAAAAAAAAATATTTGTATTTTTTCTTTTTCACATAACCAAGAACTCTCCAAGATACATTGATCTGAAATGTCGCCTGAAGTCACAATTTTGTGCGAAATCGTGACGTCATTAGCCTCCACTCCTGAACTTTGAGTCGCTTTATCTACTTAATTTTTTCTCTTGTATTCTTATAAGGTTGCTCATTATTATGTTTAATTTTCTTACTTTAGGAATATAGGAATTAATATTTCGTCTTTTCTTACTATGTCACCTGCGTAGCCTAAGTGTATCAGTACTTTTTCATATATCCTCGAAGTAATCTGACCTTCACATTTCATCGTTATCTGGAAGGTATTTCGCGATATCTGAGATGTTATCCGCATCTTAATACGGTTGCATCAAGATACTCCTTATAAAATACCTCGGATCTGATACCTATGCATTTGGAGATAGCTGTTTACGTGACAGAAATGTAAAATAATCAGAATGAGTAGCTGGGTTACTATGTTAAAACTTATGAGTAGGTATGCTGTAAGGTTTTTGAAGGAAACTAAATATTTTGAAAATCTTTTTAAAAAGAAAAGTTGACCTTACAACTAAAAGGACAAAAGGTCTGGAAGAAAGATTGTTTTCAATTACGAGGAATGTAGTTAAATATATTCACGCCTTATTACGGTAATATTATAATTTTCTCTTGATCATAACTTTTGACGGGCCTGTTGGTCTAGTGGTTAGTGACCCTGACTGCTATACCGGAGGTCGTGGGTTCGATTCCCACCCAGGACAAATGTTTGTGTGATGAGCACGATCATTTGTTCTGGTTGTCTGGGTGTAATTTATCTATAATATGTATGTATTTAGAAATATATAAGTATGTTTATCAGTTGTCTGGTTACCATAACACAAGCTCTGCTTAGCTTGGGATCAGATAACCGTGTGTGAGTTGTCCCGGAATATTATTATTATTATTATTATTATAACTCTTTTTTTATATCGAAACATCTCCTACGTATGTTACAGAAATCGTTACATTTGCAACAAATCCGCGGCAACCACATTGACCGCGGTCTCAATGCCGTCGATTACAAAAAGGTTAGTGACTCTAAAACATATAGTATAAATAACCATGTAACGTACAGTCAGCAACAAAAGTTGATTAATTAAAATAATATTTACAGTAAAAGCAAACTTATTGTGGTTCTGAACACGAGGCAAGTCCCGCAGAATGTTAGAATGCGGCCACTGAGAGAATGCATTCCTGACACATATCAGTTGATCTTGATTTGTATGGGGAAATAAAACACAATTGTATATTATTCATTGTAACTTGGTATAATAAATAGTTTTGAATGATATTATTCGTGTACAGGGCAGATAGTAAATTATGTTTATTAACTTCTTCACCGCACAAGTTATATTTTCCTGTTGACCACCATCTGTCACGACCGCATGCTCTCAGCGGCCGGACTATAGTCACAAATCCATGCTCGATTGACGTGTGGGACGAGGTACTGCGCAGCGTGTAGCACACTTCACATCTGCCATTAAGTTTGATCCGCAGTATAAAAATTGTCTTTTTCTATTGGTTTCATCTGAAGTTAAACTAGTTTTCAGTCGACTGCTAGTTCAAGGCTATTTTGTTAATAACTTTTCGCAATAACAACTTATTGCATTTGCAGATGTTTGTTTTGTAAATCTGTTTGTGTTTATCAAGTTTTGTTGCTGACTGTACATAGAAATATATATTTTCATAAGATTTATACGAGCTGGAGAAGTTTAGAGTGGATTTCTTCCAAGATTTAATTTATTTGTCCTCGTTACCTCTAACCCCCCTCTATCATGGGTCAATCATTTGCGTGATTTGACTGTGTAAAACTCCTACAACACAGCATTGACTGCCTAGCGTGAATGTATTCTAAAGTTAGTTCGTATTGTCTCGTTGTGTCATGCATGCTCCACGTAAAAACTAGAAAAAATATCATTTGCCAAATATGTAGCTGGTTTGGCGGAATCATTTCTAGAAATCTGTCAATCTTATCAGAACGATGACCGAAGCTCTAAAATTCTCTGTTTTATCTGTGTGAGCTGATTATCTTAACGCTACTGTCAGTTGGTAAAAAATGGGAAAATGCATAAGTTTTAGGGTTCCGTAATCAATGTATCAACGGAAACTTACCTAGCTTTCAGTTGGTGAAAATGCATATTTTTTAGGGTTCCGTAACAAAAATGTATTAACGGAGACTGGTTAGCTTCTTCTGCTTTGTCAAGGCTTTAAAAGAGCATTTAATAAGAATTAACAGCGTGTAATTTTAAGGTGTAAAACAAATAACTATGTCGATCGAAATCATACAAATTAAAAACGTAACCGGTCAAGCTAGATTATGTGCAATAGTTATGATTTTCATGTACTCATGAAGAAAATAAATAGGTTAAATGTCTGTATGATGGTAAAAACCGTCGGCCCATGAGTCTGACTCGCGCTTAGCTAGATTTTACTATCACGGTTTTCTAGATAAACGAGAGATGAGACATCATACATATACATCATACTGAGATACGGATCTTTCATGTATAGATACTCAAAGGGGGATCCCGTTTGGGCTCGAACCCTCGCACAGCTCGCAACAGTCGACACTGTAAATCTTTGGACTTTCACTATTCAAGTTTCGGTTAAGATTTCAAAACGACTCTATGTTTCCACCGAGAAGCATTTTCTGTAGACTAAATGTCATTCATCTATCATTATTTAGGCTACTGTAGAAAAAAATACAAAGGGACTCAAATGACTGGAAATGGAACTGAATAAATATGCGATTAAGCTGTGTGTTGATTTTAACACAAGGACTGACTAAACCTATTTCGATAGCAGTGGTATTATTGAGACGAGATATCCTACTCATATGACTCTATAAATATTAATAGCCTTCACAGGACATTACTATAGCAATCATATTCAGGTCGCCAATAAAACAGTACTAATTACAAGTAATTACAACTAATTCTAAAGCTAAAAATACAATTAGTATCTAATTAAAACTGTACGTGAGTCTACGCTACATAAATACAAAAATAGCCAGACTGTAATTAAACTTGAAACACGCACTATTAAGTTTTTATTACTTATCCATTGTTTTTTTAACTTATTTATGATAGAGATCTCAATTCATGCCGACATTACTACAAGTCTGCATCGAGTGTACACGTAGGGACGAAAAGAGAGAATTGTTGAAAAATTACAGTATTATTGTAAAGAAAAATATATGAAGTGTAGTAGCTATAAGATTTAGAATGAACACATAATAATTAGATTTGTGATTAGATTAGATATTGTGCGTTATATAACAATGATAGTGTATAACTCGCTACAGTTGTGTCTGTGACTTTGATAAGAACTGTTTCATTGTGAGTATGCTTCGATATTTACTATTTACTTAGTATCAACTTTATTTGCCTTTGACTATGTTTAAGATTTGAACTTGATTTGAATGTTCACGATATTTTATTTAATTTTCGAGTGGTTTAGTTTGTTATTTTAACTCCTCACTTAATATTCCCTGTACAGATACACTCTTTACTTTTGAATATACCATTCAAAAGAAACAGTTAATTTGAAATTGTATTTTAGTTGTCCACTGTTCTCGCTGTAGATCAAAAAAGATTTTTCAATTTTGTTAATAGAGTTCCGTTCTCAAAGGGTAAAACGAGACCCTATTATTAAAACTCCGCGGTCCGTCCATCTATCCGTCTGTCACCAGGCAGTATCTCATGAACTGTGGTAGTTAGACCCTTGAAATTTTTTCAGATGATATAATAATATATTTTGTTTTTGTAATTGTATATATTAGTTTATAGATATTGTTATGTTATATAAGTATTGTATTATCTATGGGCCCTAGTTGCCTGAATTAAAGGAATAAATAAAAAAAAAAAAATCTGTTTCGCTATACCAACACATACTAAAAACAAAATAAAAATAATATTTAAGGGGTTATTGATAACGGCGACAAGTAGACGCTTAAAATATTCACAGAATATTTAGTTATAGGTAAATTCAGTTTAAAAATAAATAATTAAATAAATTATCATAAATCTATTATTAAACAAATATTTAAGAGAGACCGTCAGTCATACAACTTCGTGCGCGAGTCCGACTCCTACTTGGTTGGTTTTTTGTTGCCATATTTTAAACTCATCACACAGTACATACTCAAAGAACACACATTTCTTTAAGTACAGTGTTAACTTTACAGTCGATTTTATCTCTTCCTCAGAGCAAATTTTCGCTTAAGCCTGTATTTTTGCAAACTATGCTATCCTGCTGACCCAATTCTTCCTTGCAATTTCACTGATAAGTGGTCTTTTATAATATGTATTACCAAATAATATCTTATCGAGACTTAAGTATATTTAAATGACAACAACATAAAACTGAAAAAATCTGAAACAAAGTTGTTAAATGAAAAAAATATCCTCTTAGATACCTATCACGTATGGGGACGCATTTTAACCATCAGTTTTAATCACTTGAAAATTATTGATTTATTAGAAAAATAGCATAATCTAACACACTACAAATGATGCGTTATGGAAACAATTCAGCTGTTTTTATGTATAACCTATGTTAAAGATAAAAAAATACATTCGCGCTTATCTGGTCGAATTACCTATCTACGTGTAATCTTTTAAAGTCAAATACTTTATACGTGTATCCAAGCAGAAATGTGTTTGAAATTTAAATAGCATTACTGAATTTGCAATAAGCATGTGACTTAGTACATTAACTCTCAAAGCGTGTACTATATTAAGTTTAGTGTCACTTATATTTAGCAGTTGTTTCACTGCTTCTTATTGAGATAGACTTTTCTAAAACATTCGCCGTGTCCCGTGCCTTTCCTCGCGTAGTTCTCGTTTCCTAATATTTTTTTGGTTAGTAAGTATTTGAAATCTTACTAACGATTATAAACTACCTGAATGTCATTTTTTGCCCAAATCAGTTGTGTCGTTTTGGCGTGATAGAGGTACAAACATCCATTCATCCTTGCAAACTTTAGTTACAATATTAGTAAGATTAATCACATTTGAGTGACCGGAAATATTGGTAAGTTTGATTCGCCCTCTGGGACAGAGATAAAAAAAGTAAAAATATCTTTTTGTTTTATCTTTATATCATGAATGTATTTTACAGTATTTCAAGTGTCGTTTGGTGTTCTAACCTTGACTTTGAGTGACTGATACAAATTTCTATTACCTCTGCTCTATTTTCATTGTATTGTAAATTTTCATATTTTTATTATGTAGGTATTGTTTCTTTTGTGTGGTGAATTCTTTCTAAGAATATTATTATGATGTGTCGTATGCCTTGTATGTTAAAACTGATGTATGTAGGTATTTAAGTTTTCTCAAACATTTGCATGCTGTTTTATAACTGCGGAATGTGTCTAGCTCTGTAACCAAATTTTATACCAACTCTTGTACCACATTTTATGCAAATAAATGATATTATTATTATTATTATTATTCGTACAAGGAAAATTTATGCTTTCATAGTTCGTAAAAATGGCCATCTAAATACTGCTTTACATATTTTTATATAGACCGGTACTCTGCAGTCTAGATGTTCGTCAAAGCCTCTTTTAAGAACCTCTGCGAGCGTAACACTTACCTAGTTAATTAATAGTTTTATTCATTAATTCTCAATTAGGATAGGTATTATTGATGTCATTGACCTACCTCCGAATACATGAGACGCGCCGACGTATGACGTCACCCGGGGAAGTCTTACAGCTATCATTATGTTTTTCGCCGTTTTTAAATAGTCTGCCATTACGTATTTTAGCTATTAGTAGTGGCTCAAGTTTTGTTTGGTATTGACGTATAGATACAGGTTTGTTTTATCTTTTTTTAATATTAGTATTATACTTGGGAGAGGCGCGGTTTCTTGGTGATCTGTGCGCCTGTTCTATATTTGGCGGTAACCTACTTATAATAAAGACACAAGCGTAGTAATCAATACGTTTTTCCATCTTAATATCATTAGTTAAGATATGACACGACTAACTTCTGTTAACCACAACCTAAGGATGCCAAAATTACGATCGATTTAAATTTTAGAAACATTTCAAGTTCATTGACTTTTGTTGTGAAATTTTGATACGAAAACAATGTTGTGCAATAAAAACACAATATCCGCACGGGAAGCCTCATTTCGCGAGTGTTTCACAAACATTCACAGATAACGCACAAACTTGGAGCAAATATTTGTGTCACATACAAGTTTGTGCCACAAAAAAATAATAATAAATTGTTTATTTTATAAAAAGGGACATATTAACAATAATAATATCTTAACAATAAGAATAGAGCACAGTTGCTTATTTGCCTACTAGGTTGAACCTGTGTTTCAGACAAATGTTTGTATCACACACAAATGTTTGTCAAAGAGAATAAATTCGCAGCACGTCCCGCAGTGGTAGTTGGTTTAGTGACTGGTGACCAAATACTTTTATAACACCAATTTTTAACGAAGCTTGAGCGGTTTCGTATAATTATTTCGCCTGACCTTGTGTTACCGAATGGGAGTCATTCACATGTTTTTATGACCAGAATTATTTGTACGATCAAGTTGCTATGTATCGTTTTAATCTTATAATATTATTTCTATCAGTTCATGATAAATATGTTGGAGTAAACAAAGTTTTTTAGCTATTTCTTGGATATTTTAACAGTGAATAGTGTATGAAATACCGAAAACAGGAAAATGTTAATGGCGTAGATCAGTTATGTAGTTCACATGTGTAATATTTTAAAAGATACTTTTGTGTAGTGAATTAACTAAATATTGTACCTGCGCGTATGTTTTCATGTATCAATGATTATGCAATAATACTGAAATCGAAACATGTGCGGTTCCAAAATTATGGAACAATTTGAGAAACTTTACGTTTACGAGTATATGTAATGTTTATATTAAATAAATAATAATGCAGTTCACAAGATCGACAAAAAAACATGCAGCTTTAGACCGTAAGTCCAGAAAACCAAAGTCTTGTTATTAACTAATGTGTGATATAACTTACTTCTCATCATTGCGCAATTTTCCTCACACTAAAACATTGTAAACAAACACACTACATAAACCGTTAGGTCCATGACTCCATCATAATAAAAACCAGATCACAACACTTTTCTTGTACCTCACGCACAATCAATGCCCTATTCAAACTGACACTGAATATGCTACTATCGTTATAAGCTACAAAACAAACAGTTATATTACACCACGATAAAAAAAAACATCGCAAAACCGTAGTGAAATTTCGCGCCATTTCATAACATTAGCTCAACACTCAACTGTTGCTATCTATGAGGTCACAGCCGGATTCCCCGCGCGAAATGTCAGTGCGAGCGAGGAAAATCTTAGGCTATATTAGCGCGAGCCTTTGAAACTCACACAGTAAACGTGCAGAGTTCCAACATAACAATGTTCTTCCATAATCATAATTTACCGTTTTTCACTAATGTTGTTATCCTGAGCATCGTGTCGTATAGACCGGTAAATAATAATTAACTGATATTTTTCACTAGTTTTTCCATAAGTGCCCGATACTCCTTTTTTAACTCCCGCGAAAGAAAAGTGTTGTAAATTGTGTATCTAATATAGTGTATCCGTGTATATCCGGGTCCGGGTCAATATCCGTAAATCGTATCTAATAAAGTGTAGGTATCTGTGCGTATGTCTGTAGTCTCATAGCTTACTTACGTATGGACCAATTGTGATGGGTTTTTCTTGTTTGATAGCTTAATTAAGTGATCGAAATGTTAATTGTTTATGTATTCACTAGGCAATTAAAAAGTACCGCTTTCTAACAAAATGTGAAAAGTTTTACTTTTTTTAGTGTAGTTATTGGTGCATCTAAAGTGAACCTAATTAGTACCTAAATAGCTTTTATTAATTACCTAATATGTCCGCTGCATGACATTGACATTTAGCAGGTCGTGACTTTAGTTTAAGATGCATAGTTATTTTTTTATCTTGTGTGTATTCGGAGATGCACGTCTGAGCGCAAATATTATTTTAGTTTTGCTAGTTTTATTAAAGTAGGTATAACAAGACTCCTTGGTGTCGGTACAGCAGGCTATTTGATGCCGGATATGTTGGGATTGGCCTTACATTGAAACTAGGGTTACCCCTGACTCCCTGAGTGTTGACACATACGATGATATGTTGCGCATGACCAACTATATAAAAACAAGATGAGTTGTTTCGCAAATTATATTCGAATCAATGTCAGTCATGTTATGTTGTTAAACAACAAACGACAACAACAATACTAGTCCATAAACGTCCCACTACTGGGCACAGGCCCCTTCCCATATAGAGAAGGCACGAGCATTGATCACCATGCTTGCTCATTTGCGATTCCAAAAATTACAATCTAAAACCGCCTATGTTGTTGAAAAGAATATGAAATAATAACAAACAAACATATCAACAAACTGCACAACAGTTTGTTTGCGATAATAGAGTAATATCAGTGCGATATTTTTTTTGGCGTATCTTTGTTATTTTAATTAGTATCATCATTAAGTAGCTCTAAGTTTTCCTCAAATTGTAAACAAAGAATAAAAATAAAATAAAATTATGTATTAAGATATTATGTACACAAGTATTCCAGTAGGTATTTAAATTATTTAATTTGCGTTACTTATTGTTATGTTAGGTAGTAGACCATTCATTAGCTCTTAGCGTTACCATTAGCAAATCTCCTATAATGTACTATTCTTTCTGCTCTGCGCTGACTCCTATTTTTTCTGCCGTATGAATAATTACTATTATTTAAAAGTATCTAAATTATTTAATTTTCATTGCGTAGGCGTATGAACGAAAGTCCATTGGCTAAAATTACAATGACTATCTCCTACAACCTACTCACCATTACACTGTTCCCCCCAGATGGCGCCAGTGGTGCACCCGGTGACAGAGCCGGTCTGGCTCGGCGAGGGCCCGCACTGGGACCACCAGGACAAGGCGCTCTACTTTGTCAGCATCTTCGACTACACCATCAACAAATATGTGCCTGAGACCGGTGTACATACCATGTCTAAGTTTGGTAAGCTATTAGGCGAAAAACTATATTATTAAGAGAAAAAAGTAACAGATGGAGATACAATTATGGCAAAAATACGATTATAATGACATTTTAATCCGTGTGATATAAGTCCATTGTCAAAATAATTCCAAAAAGGTACTTGTTCCGTCATTAAAATCCTTCTAAAACTTGTACTATGATGAATAAAAACAAATAAGAAAATGCTTGTAAAATATTGCTCTCAGCGTATCTCAAAATGAGTAACCCTCGGTTACTCAAGCATAACTTCTTATAAAGACGTACTTAAAAGAAGAAAAATTCCTAAAAAAATAAACCCAAACTACAGCATGTTCCAAACAAAATTATGTCTAAAAGTCGATCAGTTGTGTCGATCAGTAGATCAGACCCTTAACTGATAGAGACAGTATGAGACTTAACAGCGTCTTAAAGTTAACTAACAATAAACCCTAACTTTCCAGAGGAGATGCCAACCTTCATAATCCCCGTGGAGGGTAAGAAGAACCACTTCGTGATCAGCCAGGGTCGGAAGGTGGTGGAGGTAGAGTGGACCGGCGCGGAGAACGCTGCCAAGATCGTCAGGGTCATCACAGAGGTTGATAAGGAGAACCCTAACAACAGGTTCAATGATGCTAAAGCGGATCCTAGAGGGAGACTGTTTGCTGGTAAGTGGTGAAATTGAAGACTATTTATAAAAACTAATTTTAACTATCGTTGACTAAAATAGTTACGTAGATTTAGCTCTTAAAAAACGGCCGATATGGGTGTGTGGATGGCGAATGATGTTCGTTTATTTTCGTTCTTTACTACTAGCTACTTAGTAACATATTTTTAATTGAACTTTTTGGAAACATAAAACATAATTACCGTGAGAAGACATATTAAGGTTAAACCCCGTTGACTTGTATAGCATAAGTTAAATATCTTGTGTATTATTTTTTGGAGATCCTAAGATAAATAAATAAATAACATTTAGAGTTTAGATCACAGGTTTTCGTCGTTATAATTTTTGTAACACCTAGCAAATATAGGAATATTATAGTAACTGTATTGAATAAGTCATTTTGTGTGTAACAGTTAATTAGATTAGTTAATTAGACTGCCTGTCTTGGGTTCGATTCCCAAGTCGACCAAGGTGTTATTGGGTTTTTCTATGAAATTCATTCGCCATCCACACACCCATATCGATCAATCAGTAGCAGGTCGGAGTTTGAATTTGTGCCCGGTTACTGGCAATAGGCTCGCCCCCTATTACATGGGACCTAAACATACCGGCGAAATGTGGGTGTACAGTGGTACACCTCTGCCTAACCCTTCGGGGATACAGGCGTGATGGTATGTATGTATGTATGTTAATTAGATCCCAACTACACACATGTGTTTTTAATACAAAATACATCTACTTACTTAACAAATTCCGATAAAAATATCGTATTATTATAATCGATATTATTTAAAAAAAAACTTCCTCTGATTCCAGGTACAATGGGCCACGAATACGAGCCAGGCAAGTTCGACTTGAAGAAGGGCTCCCTCTACCGCATCGACCCTGACGGCAGCACGCACAAGCTGGCCTCCGACATCGACATCGCCAACGGCCTGTGCTGGGACCTCAAGGAGAGGGCCTTCTACTTCGCCGACTCCTTCGAGTACACCATCCGGAGATACGACTATGACGAGGAGACGGGAGATATCTGTGAGTGGTACTTTTATTTGTAAGACGTTGAATGAAGGGTCGGTCTGTCTGTGGCATTTAGCTCCTAAACGAATTAACTAATTTTGATAAGGTTTTTTTCTGACTTGTTCGTTATGGTCCTGACCTATAATTATAATTTATGAGGATCTTTTAATTTCAATTGTTTTAATATTTTGAAAAATATCAATTTATCAGCAATTTTATAAAAAAAATGTAAGGGTTTCTTTAATTTTTAATTTATTATGAGTCAAAGTTTGACTTATTGAGATATGGGTCAACACAGAGTTGCTATGCGTCGCAGAAAGCTGCATAGGAAAATAATTCTTATTAACAATGTCACAAGAACTATTATTTCTCGAACATGTCTATAAGTAGTTTTTTACTTGGATCCTGTATAAACTACGTAATATTTGTATTTATATCTAATCAAATTATAATATGGATCACTAAGAAAACGTAGATTACTTGATCCCAATATTTGTGTTATTTAAGCTTTATTTTCCATAATAAAAACTAACTAACATACTGTTATTGCCTTTAAATTTCCAGCGAACCCCAAGACGGTGTTCTCGTACAAGGAGCACGGTCTGAGCGGCATCGTGGACGGCATGACCATCGACACCGACGGCAACCTCTGGGTCGCCAACTTTGACGGCAACCAGGTATGTACAGCCTGTTATGTTATGTACTACCTTTCTTGAGATTCTTGATTTTAAGTTAGTAAAGCTTGGAATAATGCATACAAAAAATAATATTATATGTTATGGACAAAACAGTTGAAAAATAGCTACAAAATCGCTTTGGGTCTACCCTGTAAAAATATATGTCTGCATAAGAAAATAAATTTAAAACTGCCTTAAATAATTTTCATACAATTGTTTTGCTAAATAGATATTTAAAGTAATAAATCAACACGTTTTACACGCTGCTTTTGAAATCACTAAATAATGTATGCTCAGTATAGTATGTATAAACTGTTTACCGTACATCTTTTTAAGGTCACCCTCGGTCGTCCTTTTACCTTACCGTATAAGCCAACAAACAAACTAACACCTAATCCCCCCTAGGTACTACGAATCGACCCAAAAGCCGGCAAGCTGCTCCAGAAGATCGCGATCCCGGCTCTCCAGGTAACATCGGCCACGTTCGGCGGTCCTGCGCTGGACGTGCTGTACGTGACGTCAGCCCGCATGGACCGCGGCTCGCCGCAGCCGCCGCCCGCCGGCTGCACCTTCACCGTCACCGGCCTCGCCGCCAAGGGGAAACCTAACACTAGTGTTAAACTATATTAAACTATATACTGTTTATGTTGCCTTTTATTTGTTGAGTCGAGTGGTGGGAATACCAGTTTACAGCCTCAGAAACAATTTACAGTAACTTTTGTCGCCAACACAGAGGTTAGCAACTTTTATTCGCAGGACTCACTTATAATAGGCAAGAGCGTTTAAGAATGCGACTTAGGATATGTACCTAGGTATTGAAAATTTAAAAGTGCTACTTTGGTAACCCACATTGAAAAAAAGAAAAAAAATTAGTAAATGCAAAAAAACCCCTTACTTACATTGACTTGGTTCTGGGTGTTTGTAGTGCCTTCGTTTTCTCTGATTTCATAAACCAAGTACTTTAACTATTTACTTACTTGCTTTAAGTTCAGAGTATGTAATGTCCACATTTACTTATTTCAGACGCTTACTCATTGCAATAAGCTAATGTGACAATGAGTATGCAATAAAAAAAAGAAGTAAGCATATAAGGCTGTACTTACTACCTTTGCGAAGCCAATGTGGTCATTAAATAGAAATTAAAATATTTTTTTATACTAATCAAACCTGGGTCCTCCAAAAACTGATTAATTTATTTTATTTATTATTTTATTTTTACAATGTATAACATTTTAAAATAAACCGAGTGTTACAAAATGGGTGTGTCAATCCAAAAGGAGCAATCAATACTATTTCAACATATTTATTGTGGTTACAATTTGTTTATGATTAGATAAGAAGATTATATTATATCATAACGCATCGTGAGACAGCTATAACATCACAGTTACCCCCCAGCTGTGTTTGTCGTCAAGTCATCATAATCTTGCAAATAAATAATTTTGATTTGATCTCTAGTGAAATCTACCTACTGCGATATAATTGTAAGTACATTTCATTATTTTCCATTTATATAAAACAAAGCTAATAAAAATAAAATCCATGAAATGACAACCAAACGGTAATGTAACTAACTAATTGCATTCAGGAAAGTTCATAACCGTTTAAACTAAGAGTTTAAACCGTTTAAACTCTTAGTTTAAACGGTTATGAACTTGATTTTACCCGACTGCGGCGAAACACAAAATGAGGATTGTTTTTGACCTGCATGTAGATTTTTTTTTTATGTCCGCTCGTTACGACTACAAGGGCTGTTTTTTAATCACAAAATATACGCCATTCGGAGAGGTACCCAGTGAGGGACACTCGCACCATAAAGAAAAATCTAATGACGTACCAATCTTTTATCAAAATCGGTTTAGCTGTTAAAGAGTCACGAGCTTTAATAGAAAAGGACATACACACTTAGACACCTAGGTATAGGTCGAACATCACCCTTTTTAGGATTTTACGGTACAGCACGTAAGTATGCTACTTATATCTCTAAAAAATATCTAGAACAACATGAACCTAGTAACAAATATAAGTAGCATTATTTACATAAGTATTACACAATATTAGCACATCGTTGATAAAAACATCACGATAAGCCAAAAAACTACTACATAACAAGTAGTTGAAGTTTATGTGTTGTGGTAGTGCGGCGCTCGACTGCGTCTGGTGTTTGTGATACGATCAAGATTAACAGATGTCTTTTAATTAGTTATTGTGAGAATAACATAAGTGTATTTATTGCCGCAAACAACATATTATTATTTGAACATATTAGGTCTGTTATTATCTGTGGTAGGTATATTATACTGTTATCTTAACTAACTGTACATTTAAGTAAGTAAACATCTCTTCTATTTATACATTTTTGTTTGTGTTTATAAAATGCTAGAGTTTTTTAGTCGGGGTACTCTCGCAATTCAGTGATAAGATTTGATTTTGATAGCGACTGTATATCAGGAGCGGCTCCTTTTGCCGACTTCTTCTTTGGAGGTTCTAAATTCGACTATATTATTTTTACATGTTTCTTTTCTAGTTATCTACATGTGTTTTAAAACCTGATTCCTGCAACTACTTATGTACGAACACACCGTCTTTATTTTTTTCCTACGAAAAGGCGAAGGTATTACTAGAAGGGTTACTAGCTAAATCTTACCGGCTTTGCAACAATTTACTTATGTTCGCAATTTACTGCAGTCCCGTCACTGTGATCCTGAAAATATCTTTACTGAAAACGATTTATCACCATCACCAGATGGCGCCAGTGGTGACTAGTGTGACGGAGCCAGTGCTCCTGGGCGAGGGTCCGCACTGGGACCAAGAGGAGCAGGCGCTGTACTTCGTCGGCGTGCCCGACTACACCATCGAGAAGTACGTGCCAGCTACCGGCAAACACACCAGGTCCAAGTTTGGTGGGTACATATTCAATTAGATATCAGTATAATAACTAAATTGTAACTTTGTCCTCTAAGATTAACAGTATAAGAAATTAGATAGGTACCTACTTAGCAAAAATTATTTATTCTTCCAGAAAAGCTTGGGATGGACAGAGCTGTGCATTCGTGCAAATTAGCAAAAAATATATTTAATTTTGGATGTAGCTACTGCGCGATTTGTATATGACTCGAGATCATATATTTATTCCCAGTCTACATGAACCTACCTAATGTATTTGACTTCCAGAATGTTTATATCCCCGTGACACAAGAAACTAACTCTAAATTTTCAGAGTTCATGCCACACTTCATAATCCCAGTGGAAGGTAAGAAGCACCACTTCGTGATGGACCAGGGGCGCCACCTGCTGGAGATCGATTGGACTGGCGAGGACGGAGCAGCCAGGGTTGTGAGGACCATTGCGGAGGTGGACCGCGACCAACCCACGAACCAGTTCAATGATGCGAAGGTGGATCCTAGAGGAAGACTGTTTGCTGGTCAGTTCTTGTTACTACTAACTTATGTGTGCTAGAATCATCACAGTGATTTGCATTGGACTCATTGCACAAAGTTGTAAATGTGTAGGTGCTTTTGTGAATTGTTAAAAAAATCTAGAGCGAGCTACGATATAATATAAAGGCATAAAGCGCATACGATTGAGGGCGCCACTGGGCTTACAAGACGATTCTGTTTTACCCAGTAGGTAAAATGGGTTGTGAAAGTCAGATGTATAGGTAATAGCTCCACGTGGATTACAATATTACATCTGGTAAGACTGGACGCCGACCCCAAAATAGCTTGGGCAAAAGGTAGGCGGAAAAAGATGAGGGCGTATGGTTGAAACTACACTATTCAATTTAGTTTTATAGTTGCTGTAGCATGTATCTATTATTCAAGGTACGATCGGCCCAGGCACCGCCTTAGAGACCCTAACCAAAAGCGAAGGGTCCCTGTACCGTTTCGACGCCGACGGCACTGCACACAAGCTGTCGACCGGCACCAAGCTCTCCAACGGCATGTGCTGGGACCTGCAGCAGAAGGCCTTCTACTACCTTGACTCCATGGTGTACACCATCTGGAGGTACGACTACGATGTGGAAACTGGAAACATCGGTGAGTTGACATCCTTTTTGTGCAGCATATAAATGAATAAGAATTTGGGCAATTTTTGGAAGAGATCTATGCAGTTAGCCTTGCACTAGCACAGACCTTGATTGCTTCGCCGCTGCGCCGGACTATTGATTTGGTCATTGCGAGAGTAGCATTTATAATTTATTGATTTTTATTTGTACATCAAGGGAGTAGCTCCATATTGATAGCTGAGATTTATGCGACTAGACATTTATGAAATAAAAATACTTTTCACAGATTATATCGCGGTTGCCGGTTTATTTTAGCTTTGCCGCTATCATTGACACGGGCAGACTCCCATATGTTTATGTAAAATATATTCCGTTGAATCGGTGGACACTGGAAATCGACCAAAATATAGTTTCAAAAAAAGCTAGCCAGACGATTCCTTTTTTTTCACGCCTATATTTACCATTGCTCGGCAAAGGCCTTCTTTTTCTTCTTTAAATAACTTAAGAAGAACTTACCTTTACCTGTGAACCTCCTCAGCAAACCGTCGGGACGTGTTCTCGCTGAAGCAGCACGGACTGAGCGGCGTGGCGGACGGCATGACAATAGACACCGACGGCAACATCTGGTTCGCCATCTTCGACGGATCCCAAGTAAGTACCACCACTACCCTCTGAAGTAGGTCACTGATGGATACTTGACGACGCTTGCAGTCTGAGATACCTAACAGTTAAGTTTTTTGCATGTTGCGCCATACCAAACAGACATTGTCATGTCGGGGAACTTATTACCCTTATAATTCTTACAAAAAAAACCGACTTCAAAATAAGTCTAAATATGGTTTTCTTATGGATCCCACTGTCATAACTGGACCAAATTTAAATGGAACCAAACTAGAAGCACCACCTTTCAAATAAAAATCATCATAATCAGTTCACCTATTCAAAAGTTCTGAGGTAACAAACATAAAAAAATACAGTCTAATTGAATACCTCCTCCTTTTTGAAGTCGGTTAAAAAGTCCGATCGATTCAGACACATAGTTACATACATTTATCTTTATTTTGAACTGAATTAAATTTTCCTAGGTCGTAAAATTCGATCCGCGAACTGGGAAACTCTTGGAACAAATCCCAATCCCGGCTAAGGAGGTGACGTCAGTGACCTTCGGGGGCCCCAACCTGGACGTGCTGTACGTGACCTCTGGCAGAATGGACGATGCCCCGGCCCCCGCGGGCGCCATCTTCGCAGTCACTGGGCTCGCCGCTAGAGGTCACCCTGATGTCAAGATTAAGATAAATTAATTTGAAAAAGAGTTGAACTTGTTTGTATATAAAATTTGTATAATTATTATGTTACGTTTATTGTCGTTTATGTTTGATTACAAAATAATTCTAAACTATTTTAATCAGACTCTTACCGAATTCTTGTTTTATATGATCTTTTAAAACCGGTGTTAAACCAAGTGATGGATGCTAGTACAGTGATCGAAAAATTGCGTGATTATGTGCCTATAACACGATTGCAAGTATAAGGCGCTTGTCATACTGTCGTAGATTTTAATATCAATCGCCGACTCCAAAATTGCCTGGTGGAATGAGAACGTAGTTTTCGATAAGTGAAGTTGCGACTTGTGATGTATAAATCAAATTCAAATACGTATTCTTATAGATAAGAGATTAATAATCACTTCGCAGTAAAGAAAATTGTTTAATCACCATTCAATTAAAGTGTTAATTATGGAAATCAAATATTGTGACTTGCAAAATACATTCTGTCTTGCGAAACACATTTTACAAACGACTATGTTACGTAAAAATATATAGCTATTTTTTATTGACAAACAGACGGGTTTGTCAATAAAAAATAGCTATATATTTTTTTTTTACAAACATCCTATCTATTACAAAGTGATGATATGAAGTATAATGTGAAGACGCATCCGCTGTGTATTCGCTTAGATCTTTTAAACTACGCAACGGACTTTAATGCATTTTTCAGCACTAGATAGGGTCAGGTCAGGACTAGGTAGGGTCATTCTAGAAGAAGGTTTATATTTGTAAAGTACATACATATGTACTTTGTTCCAAGAAAAAAGCCGAGAATTTCCGGATACCATGCAAAGACGGGCGGCTCGCTAGTATTCTATAATTCATAATGATATAAATAAAAACAAAATACACGGATACAATAGTATTAATTACTTTTCACTTAGTTCGATAGATTAGATAAAAATTATCCTTGAAGCTCTATATAATAAGACCGGAGTTAAATGTTCTACAGTTGTGTCTGCGACCGTAACTGAGTGTGATAAACTGTGAGTATGTTTTGATAAATTATTTATTTGTTTGTGTTTGTTAATATGAGAACTAACAAAACCTACCGACTGCAATACAAGACAGTAATGGGTGACTTAGTCGCAAGATTTTTGCCCCGACTGACCCTACTTGGGGATTGCGATTGCAGTCACCATTTAGACATTAGATTTTCTCCTCGCGTCAAAAATCTAGTCTATGTTCACCTGCGTTTAGGCCATAGCACGGCAATCAACACGGAAACTTATGGTTACCGTATCAACTCGAGCCGTTTAGTATTTCTTGTATAGAATTTCTACTGAAACTTTAAAAGCACACTTATCGGAATCGTGACGTAAACGATTCGCTGCGCGTCGTTCCTGGACTGCGCTTACTCACATCGACGCCGTTCTCTTCGTCAACCGTTGCCATGGTTACGACTTTCGATTTAAAACCAACGGTCAGCGAGTTGCAAGCGCGGGGGCCCTGGCCGAGTCGACATCAAAAAAAAAAAAAAAAATAGCCTGAACCCTGGATTACTTTTCTAGTCTCAAAATGGCGCCAGTGGTGAAACAGATAACTGAGCCGACTACCCTGGGTGAGGGTCCGCACTGGCACAGCGAGGAGAATGCGCTGTACTTTGTAGGCATCACCGACTTCGAATTACATAAGTATGATGCAGCTACTGGCAAGGACGTCAAGTTACGTAAGTTTGTCATTCTCTAGTCTATCTAGTCCAAATAAGTCAACCCTTGCTCAAGTCTTCACCCTGATTATTTTAGAAGAAACAAGTGTCCCTGAAAGACACCCTGTGTGGAAGATGAATTTCCTTTTAGCAGTTATCCAAGATTAGTGCAAACATTTTAAAGTAACAGAAACTAGCTTTGTCCTTGTCATCCTAGCGGTCCGAATAAAAATCTCGTGTAGATTTGGGATCGAGATTTTGATTATTAAAAACCACTTATTGTTTCAATAATGGTTTATGATAATAGCATGGTCTTTAATTTTTTAGCGGAGATGCCCCATTTTATTTTACCTATTGAGGGCAAGAAGAACCACTTCCTGATCAGTCAAGGCCGCAAAGTGGTGGAGATCGAGTGGTTCGGAGACGAGAAGCCTCCCAAGATCCTGAGAACTGTTACAGAGGTTGACAAAGAATTCCCAGATAATGCGTTTAACGACGGGAAGGCCGATCCCTTGGGAAGACTGTTCAGTGGTAAGTGGTTACCATATCTGATATACTTATCTACCGAAAACTGCCTTTGCTTGCGACTGCATAAATCATATAATAAAAATATGCGTGTTGTCTTTTGGTATACCTAATTATAAACAATAGAATGACAGAAAATAATAAAAATATTTCCTAGGTACGATGGGAAAATTTGACTCCGAGCCATCCGCCCAGCCAGCTGAGATGGGAAAGGACGGCTCCTTGTATCGCATCGACCCTGATGGCACCACCACCAAGATCGCTTCTGGCATCATCTGCTCCAACGGCCTGTGCTGGGACCTGAAGGAGAAGGCATTCTATTACGTAGACTCTCTCACATACGCCGTCCAAAGATTCGACTATGATGTCGCGACTGGTGACATCTGTAAGTAATCTGTAAAATAATATTAACACCAGCTTGTATCTGTTCCACTGCAAAGCAGTTTCTAATACACATTATTGACGTTATTCCTCAGCGAACCCCAGGATCGCGTTTTCCTTCAAGGAGCACGGCGAGGAGGGTACCCCAGACGGCATGACCATCGACACCGCCGGCAACCTATGGATTGCTGTCTTCGGGGCACACCATGTAAGTTATACTACGTCTACTTTCTAATGAGTTGGATGCTAGTCAATCTTGGAAGAGTGATAGTTTGCCAGTCTATTTAAACGGCAAAGTTGCATTTTTTTTAATTTTCCTTGAAACTTGTATTTTACCAACTGTTAGCTTTACAGGTACGTGTTCTTAAGTAACGCCAGATAGTTATGTAGTATATTTAATTACATTTGTTAATTTACTTCATAAGTAGAAAGTTCTTTAACAATGGGGTGTGTTTGACAAAATCTGATTAAGTTATTTTTTTTTTCATCAGGTTCTTAAAGTGGATCCCAGAACAAACACAATTCTGGAGAAAATCGCTATCCCAACCAAGCAGGTATTATCAGTGACTTTCGGAGGTCCAAACCTGGACGTTCTGTATGTGACCACCGGGTGTTTAGACCAAGGTGGTAAACCAGGGTATCCCGGAGGAGCCACCTTCGCCGTCACAGGGATCAACGCCAGGGGATATCCTAACCTTAAAGTCAGGGTGGAGCATCAGGTGTAACGAAGTGGTGTTGGGTGCAGTTTCGGCCGATGACAATGCAACGAGGATTTCATGGACGATGCCCAGGCCCCCGCGGGCGCCATCTTTGCCGACACTGGGCTCGCCGCTCACTCTAGTGTCAAGATTAAACTGAACTTATTTAAAAAAGAGCTGAACTTGTTTGTATATAAAATATGTTACCTTTATGTTTGGTTACCAAATAATAATAAATTACCTATTTAATCGGATTTCGCACCTAATTTTCGTTTTATTTATCCGATGTTTTGAAGAACGGAAAACAGGTAGAATGAGAATGTAGTTTTCCGATGCGGAAAGGTGCGATTTGTGATGCATTAATCAAACACAAGTACGTACTCATATAGATATGAACACGAACGTTAATATTTATGACCTTGCAGTAAAATAAATCGTTTAATCACAAATAAATTGAAGTGGTTGTGACTTGCAAAACACATTCTGACTTGCGAAACACATTTCACACATAACCCATTACGACCATGTTACCTCTATTTGTCATAAAAATACGTAGGGCGAAAAAAAATGCAATAGTTGAATTAAAAATTACCATATTCATAATATAAATAAATACAAAATACACGGATGCCATGGACATAATTACTTATTACAATAATCGACGATTAGATAAGATTATTGATGCGCCATATATAAAGACCGTGTTTCTATGTTCCACAGTTGTGTTAGTGCTTTGATTGGACTAAGTGTGGTAAACTGTGAGTACGTTTTGATACATTATTTAAAAGTTTGAGTGTAGTACGAGAAGTAACAACACTACCGGTATTAATTAATCTTCTCTGTGGTGTTACCCCCTGCAATCCAAATTTAATTAGGAGTTTGCATGGCTGACTATAGCCGCACGCTTTGTGCCGCGTGGCGAAAATTGACTGACCCTTGGGCATTGCGATTTTAATCACCATGTATCATTTAGTCAGTCCATGTTCGCAAGTCCACAAAAATCGGGAATAAAGTCAGCCGTGAAAACCCCCATTCGGTATCATTTGTTATTTTTTTGTTGTTTCGGGTCGTTCGAATTTTTAAAGTCAGACTGTCGGGTAACCTCGAATAAACCTATGTATCTAAAAGGAGGGAGCTCGGAGCAAAAAATTCCAGAGAAGGCACAAGTTTTATAATAAGTAGTACTTATAATCTAGTAAAAAGTTTGATGAAATAGCGCGCCAGTACCCTAAATTACTGTTCTTGTCTCAAGATGGCGCCTGTGGTGGTAAAAGTAACTGAGCCGATGATCCTGGGTGAGGGTCCGCACTGGCACAGCGAGGAGAATGCGCTGTACTTTGTCAACATCGGCAACTCCGAATTACATAAGTATGACCCAGCTACTGGGAAAGACTACAAGGTCAAATTACGTAAGTTCGTAATTTTCAAGCCAATAATAGTCCAAATAGATCATCCCTTGTTTTGAGATTAGGAAAATAAAAAATGAAATGATGAGACCATCATCAAGATCTTTTCAGAAGTGACAAGTGTCTCTCAATAACATGCCTTAAATGGGTGATGATGAGTTTCCCTTTTAGCAGCTTATTAAAACCTGGAGCAGTAAACCTCAGTACAGTGCAATCATTCTGAAGTAACAAGAACTAGTCTGTACTTATAATATATATAATAAATCTAGTAAATAAAATAACAATAAAGGATTTTATTATTATTAAAATCCATAGCCCGAACATAAATCTCGCATATTACTCGGTTCTAGGTCTCGATTTCTAAAACCACTTTAAGGGTATAAATGATTCATGATTTATTCTTTAATTTTTTAGCGACGGCGGCACATTTTATTTTACCTATTGAGGGTAAGAAGAACCGCTTCCTGATCACTCAAGGATGCAAAGTGGTGGAGATCGAGTGGTACGGATACGACAACCCTGCCAAGATCCTGAGAACTATTACGGAGGTTGATAAAGATTTCCCGGAAAACATTTTGAATGATGGCAAGGCGGATCCCTTGGGAAGACTGTTCACTGGTGAGTTGTTGTCACATCCGATAATAACTCTACTATATACTTACCCAAATATAACGCCTTACTCTCGAATACATACATTTTTTTCGACATGCCTTTTGAAGAAATTATATTTATGTGATGTATGGACGTACCTACCACAATACAATAATGGAATTAATGTATTGTATTATTCTAGGTACTATGTCCCAAAAATATGATCCGGGTCCGCCCTTAAAGATGGAAAAGGTGGGATCCCTATACCGCGTCGATCCTGATGGCACCACCACGAAGTTCGCATCCGACATCATGTGCTCCAACGGCCTGTGCTGGGACCTGAAGGAGAAGGCTTTCTATTACGTGGACTCTCTCACATACGCCATCCAAAGATACGACTACGATGTCGCGACTGGTGACATCTGTAAGTATAGTATGAATGATATCAACACTTGCTAGTACCTCTCACTGCAAAGCCTCTTCTCATGCAGAGCATTACTATTACTCCACAGCGAACCCCAGGAATGTGTTTTCCCTGAAGGAGCACAAAGTGGAAGGATCTGCAGACGGCATGACCATCGACACCGACGGGAACCTGTGGATCGCTATCTTCGGGCCAGGCAGCGTAAGTGATACTACATCTACTTTTCAATAAGTGATAGTTTGTCAGTCTATTTAAACTGCAAAGTGGCGTTTTGTTATTTATACGCAAAACTTATAATATATTTATACCCGCTGCTATACTGACAACCAACAAAAATATTATGGGATATACTGTGTTTTTCAATAAAATGAGTAGTGGAGGTCAGATAGGCAGTCGAATACGCTCTTGAACTGAATCTTTTATTTCTACAGTGCACATAAAACTTAGTATTAACACCAGATGGCTATAAAGTAAATTTAGTTACACTTGGTTACTTAGTAGATAAAAAAGTTCGGCAAAAATTGGACGTGTTTAACAAGATCTGATTAAGATATAAATTGATTTTTCCATCAGGTTATTAAAGTGGATCCTAGAACCAACAAACTTCTGGAAACAATCTCAATCCCGGCCAAGCAGGTGGCATCAGTGACCTTCGGAGGTCAAAACCTGGACGTGCTATACGTGACCACTGCGTGTCTAGACTTAGGTGGTAAACCAGAGTACCCTGGGGGAGCCACCTTCGCCGTCACAGGGATCAACGCTAAGGGATATCCTAATCTTAAGATCAGGTTGGAATATTAGATGTAACGACCTCAACCTGGACCTGCTGTACGTGACCACTGGCAGAATGGACGATGCCCTGGACCCTGCGTGCGCCATCTTCGCTGTCACTGAGCTCGCCGCTAGGGGTCACCCTAGTGTCAGATTAAACTCAATTAATTTATTAATTTATGTTTTTATATTTTAAATATGTAACTATTATGTTAAGTATATTGTTTGGTTACCAGATAATAAACCATTTTAATTGTATTCTGTAGTTTTGGAGACCAGGCAGGCTGTTTAAATGATCGGTGTAGTATGTCTTGCGGGTGAAATGCCTGGTGACCCTATGCAGAACATCGTCTGTAACATTTTTAATTTTAGTTTTTAGACCTCTTTATACTTTATGGCATGTAATAAATTTATTTAGTATTGAATCAGATAGCAATATTACGATGTATTTGTAAACCAAAGTCAAGTAGATATATAAATAGATAAGAAAATTATGACTTCTGCAGTAAAGAAAATCGTTTTATCATCATTCAGTTAAAGAGGTACTGATAGGAAACAATCGTAAATTGCAATGCCATATGTTTCACAAAGCTTTCAAATATGTTAGTATTGATGGATGTAAACTTGCAACTGACATGATATAAAATATTTTAATAATGCTATATTTGCTTCAAGGCACATAAGACTGACAAAAGCAAAATAAGTCTAAAATCTTCAACTATGTTAAAAAAAACGTAGTGTAAAATCAGTACCATTCAAAAGAAAAATGACAAAATTTCCATTTTTGAAAGAATTATAACATGAAGTGAGAATTTCCTTACAAGACAAATATAAATAACAGGATAAAATAATTATTTAAAATATTGAGAAGTCGGGGAATCATGTACTGGATATACAATCTTCTGGAATGACTATAAATTAAAGATGAAACTTGTTTTTGTCTTAATCTTCTTTTTGAGTGATGAAGTTAGTTTTTTCGCAGTCATTCATTCATTTTAAACTTGAACTGACCCACTGCTGGGCAAAGGCCACAATTTCGCAGTCGGGTTTTTGAATTTGTCAATTAATAATTTTTTACACATTTTACTACACAAATATTAAATTAAAGTTTTAATGTTTAAAATGTACTCATTAAGGCAGTGGTCCGACTTACCGGCAAGAAGCGAGTAACTATCAACTATTTAATCGCTCAAGAAACGTACAACGAGATATATAGATCCAATGTAAATGAAGGAGATGCTTACGCTTATATAATAGTTACTCGCTGACTGTTCACATTGGCCTAGAACTATGAAAGTATACTCGCTGAGCGATATTCGCTTGCCGATCAAAACACTCGCCGAAGACCCGAAGACCAACCAGTGTCATTATGCATTAAAGTGCGGTTTCGAATTTAGAACAATTATTAGTAGGGGAAGGGCAAGATGGGCAAAAATGTTTAACTTCACTATATAATAAAACCAAAACATTTAATTATATTAGACTGTCGTGAAAGGTATTTTGTTTTACTATGATGATGCCTGATACTTCTTTGCACCTAAAGTGTTACTTTTTTTTCTTGACATTGTTTAACGATTTATATGGTTTTACAATAGAACTTGCCCTTAAATACAAAACTGCATTTTGCCCAAAAGCTCACCGTTAATCTTATGTTGAAGTTTCTAAAAACCATGAACCATTTTCCATGTTAAATATAATTTCAATAAATATATACTTTGTAAATACTTACTACCGTAAAATGGAACAACAAGACCTACCGTTTACTAACAAAACCGCTTGATACTATGTATGATCATGATATGATGACACTTCATAATATGATCCGGGTTTCAAAGGCATGTTCCATTTTACCCTCCTTTCCTTTATAGTAGTATAGAATGACCCGGCGAGTGATGCGAGTATCGCCCGTCGCACTCGCTCACTCGCTCATCGCTCGGCGACAAAACTATCAAAACTACACACTCGCTGCTAGCTGCGCGCCGACTCTTTTCGTGTTCATCGTTCTACTCGCTCCTCGCTCTAAGTCGGACCACTGCCAAATGGACAAGACATTCTATTTTTACCCATATTGCAATTATTGAACGATGATAATTTTCCACATTCGAAAATGGTGCCATATGTCACCTTCGCCTTCACCTTCGCCATGTTACCTTTTTTTTAAATTGTATTAATGTATATTTTTGTACTCGCCTTTTAAGCTCGTTTTTTTACCCCCTTCTGATATGTGAACATACATGATATTTTAGTGTGCAAACAAAAGAAGAAGCATACATAGACTGATAAACACAATACCCTCCTTGGTGTCGCGCAGTCAGGTAAAAACAAACACAAATACAAAAGACTTACTTTTCCAAAGTTTGACAGATTAGATAAGATTCTCGATTCGCTATATAAACAGACCAGTGGTTTAGTATTTCACAGTTGTGTTTCCGACATTAACTGAACTAAGTGTGATAAACTCTGAGTATGTTTTGATAATTAATTATTTAACTAATTGCGTGTATTCAAGTAGGCATATAAGAGAACTGACATCACTTTTTATTTTAATTAAACTACTCTGAGGGATTGTTACGAGATGGCGCCAGTGGTAGCACAAATATTAGAACCCGTCACTCTAGGTGAGGGTCCACACTGGCACAGCGAGGAGGATGCGCTGTACTTTGTAAACGTCATGGGCTCTGAATTACATAAGTATGAGCCAGGAACTGGCAAGCACGTCTGGGTCAAGTTAGGTAAGTTTGCCATTTTATTTAGATATAAATCTAAGTTAAAAATTACGATATGGTCTTTATGTTTAACCACATTTTATTTTACCTATTGAGGGCAAGAAGAACCACTTTCTGATCACTCAAGGCCGCAAAGTGGTAGAGATCGAGTGATTCGGAGACGAGAACCCTCCCAAGATCCTCAGAACGATTACAGAGGTGGACCAGGAATTTCCAGATAACGTTTTTAACGACGGGAAGGCAGATCCCTTAGGAAGATTGTTTACTGGTAAGCTATGATATATAATTTAATTATATATCATAAATTGTTACGGATAATATATCATTAGAACCTAATCGTCAAGAATGAGCTTGCGTAATATATATTTCATTCCGAACGCTCTTTTAGGTACCTATGGTAAAATTGAAGACCCAGAGAGTAAAAAGGAAGGCTTCCTATACCGCATCGACCATGACGGCACCACCACCAAGCTGGCGACTGATATCCACGTCTCCAACAGACTGTGCTGGGACCTGAAGGAGAAGGCTTTCTATTTCATTGACTCTTACTCACGTGGTATCGATAGATACGACTATGATGTGGAGACCGGAAACATCTGTAAGTGTAAATACTATGATTGCCCTTATTGAGAGCCCCTACGCAGACAGACAAAATGGCATACAAATTAGTTGAGGACTTATAAATATACTTGGTTGTCTCTCCACAGCGAACCCTAAAGTAGCGTTTTCTCTGGAGGAGCACGGCTTGGAGGGCTTCCCGGACGGCATGACCATCGACACCGCCGGGAACCTGTGGGTCGCTGTCTTCGGTGGATCCTGCGTAAGTGGTCCTTGATCCGTTATTAATAAGAGTGGATAGCTCCATTGCGGTGTTATAAACTGCTAAGAAGCATCCATGGTTAATTTCAACTGAAAAAAATCCTAATTTTTTTTTTCCATTGATGTATTAAATTATCCTCTTTCGTCAAAAATGCATTTTCTAACAAAGGAATTATCTCCCTCAGGTTATAAAAGTTGATCCCAGAAAGAACACACTTTTGGAAACCATTCCTATCCCGACGAAGCAGGTGACTTCAGTGACCTTTGGGGGCCCCGACCTGGACATTCTGTATGTAACCACTGGCTGTATAGACTTTGGTGGGAAATCAGGACCCCCTGGAGGAGCCACCTTCGCCGTCACAGGAATCAACGCCAGGGGACATCCTAATCTAAAAGTCAGGGTGGAGAATTAGATGTAACTAAAACGTGGTGTTGGGTGCAGTATCAGCCGATGACCGTTCACGAAGATTTCACGATTGAGCGACCCGAGCAGGTTCAAAACAAAAACTTTACTAAGGCCAGCGTTACATTTGAAGCTGACGTGGCGGTGACTCTGATCTGAAGGGATATATTCGAAAATGTACCAAAATGAACCGTAACCAAAAGCCGTGTACCTATACCTAATTTTTTAAATAAAATTGTTGAAACTTTATCATTAGTCCATGGTTGTTTTATTTAAAGTCGTTGAATAAATAAATATGTAGACTAGTTACCATTTTACAGCAAATAAAAAAAAATTCTAATGAACAGTTAGCAATACGATAATTTAGCATACCTCTGTAGACCTATTTATCACAATTATGATAATTATCCCTAAAGACCAAAACAAATAAATAGAGAACTAAGCAAAATCATTGTAACTTGCAAAACGCATTTTACAAAACATTGCGAAATAAAATTGTCTCTAATAATAACAATATAAGGAAAGGCCCAAAAAACAGCAAAATCATGTTAATAATTACTTTAAAATCGCGGTAAAAGGCCAAAAAAAATAACAGTAGGTACAGGAGTTGAGTTATTAAAATCATTGAATTACTTACACTTTAAAAGGAGGTTCTCAATGCGTTAAAATATGTTTTTTTTGTATGTTTTTCAAAGATTTTTAAGAGATATCTAGGGACTAGCTATATCTTAATTTAAAAAAATATATTTGGTTATCAATAGCGTGTACCTCAGAGGTGGCCTATGTAAAATTCATAAAAGTAGTTTTTTTAACATTCGTATCTAGTCAATGATTTTAGGGAAGAGAATGAGATACTATAAACAAAAACAAACTAAACGGAACCAATTATCGACAGATTAGATTAGATTCTTGATGCTCTATCTATATATTAAGACGGTGGTTTAATCTGAACACTTGTGTTTGGGACACTAACTGAACTGACTGTGATAAACTGTGAGTATCAACGTTTTGACAATATATTTAATTTTTTTACGTTTTATTTGATAACTCAAGACACAAGAAGGTCTATATTTTGTTCATTTCAGCTTGTCGATTCTGTAAAATTCACACAACAACTCGCAACTCACTTCACTCTCACACTCACTTCGAATCTGACCTTCCGTGCTATTCTGTAACATTATTTTCATGTCTCGACAGCGGAATCCGCGGTGAGATGTCAAATACGTATTCTCGAATTTGAATTCTAAATCAAGGCCAATTGGGTTCACTTTTGAAGTGAGCTTCATTGTCACTTCACTGTCACTTCACTTTCACCTGTCACCGAAATTATTAACAGAATAGACATGCAGTTCATCTTCTTCTTTTATTTTTATGCATACATTATATATTTGCCCGGAACCAAGAACGTTTGTCTGCAGAGCCCCCACACTATTATTACAATCTACTTTGAGATGCATTCCAAAGTCCGACAATTATTAGCAAGCTCCTGTACGTTAAATGAATATACTATGTCCTTCTTTAAAGATGGCGCCAGTGGTAGAACAAATCCTAGATCCAGTGAAGCAGGGTGAGGGTCCCTACTGGCACAGCGAAGAGAATGCGCTGTACTTTGTAAGCATCAGCGACCACGCCATACATAAGTATGAGCCAGTTACTGGCAAACACGTCCAGGTCAAGTTAGGTAAATTCGTTATTTTAAAGATAGTCATAATAAGTCAACAGTCAGAACAAACAACCATATTTATAAATATTGTTAGGCACTTAACTCATGATACGGTTTATATCTTTCAGACGTGATGCCACATTTTATTTTACCTGTTGAGGGCAAGAAGAACCATTTTTTAATCACGCATGGCTGCAAACTGTTGGAGATCGAGTGGTCCGGAGACAAGAAGCCTCCCAAGATCCTGAGAACTATTACAGAGGTGGACCAGGAATTCCCAGGAAATGTGTTGAATGATGGCAAGGCGGATCCTAGGGGAAGACTGTTCACTGGTAAGTTGTTAACACATCTGCTACTAACATAATAATCAAATAAGGTAAACGCCTTTGCTCTTCAGTGCATAAATTATATAAAATTGTAATTAAAATATTATTCCAGGTACTATAGGAAAATATGAGTCCAGCAAGGACTTGAAGATTGAGAAGGACGGCTCCCTGTATCGCATCGATCCTGATGGCACCACCAAAAAGTTGGAGACAGACATCATGTGCTCCAATGGACTGTGCTGGGACCTCGAAGAAAAAGCTTTCTATTATGTGGACACCATGACATACGCCATACAAAGATACGACTATGATGTGGAGACTGGTGATATCTGTAAGTATAAATACATAGTATGAACACCAGCCTGTAGCTGTCTCACTGAAGAGCTGCTTCTCATGCAAAGTAAACTCCTCAGCCAATCCTAGGATCGTGTTCGCGGTGAAGGAGCATGGCTTGGAGGGCTTCCCGGACGGCATGACCATCGACACCGCCGGGAATCTGTGGGTCGCTATCTTCGGCGGATCCTGCGTAAGTGGAATATCGTCCATGTATCAATCAGAGCGTGAAACATAACCTAATTCAAATCTAAATGAATTTTTCTATCAGGTTCTTAAAGTGGATCCCAGAACCAACACACTTCTCGAGAGAATCCCTATCCCGGTGAAGCAGGTGACGTCAGCAACCTTCGGAGGAACCAACCTGGATGTGCTGTACGTGACCACTGCTTGTGTGGATGTTATGGGAAAGCAAGAGCACCCTGCGGGCGCCACGTATGCTGTAACAGGAATTAAAGCCAGGGGACATCCTAATTTAAAAGTCAAAATGAATTAGATGCATTGGAAAGTGGCTTTGGGTGCAGTTTCACAAATGTGACTGCATGAAGGATTTCTTGATTGAGAGACCCGGGAAAGATTCAAAACTTATTGGGAATGTTGTTCAGCCATGTATAAGGAGAGTTTACAAGTTTTTCGAGTTTGTCCGACTAGTTTCACGTTTTCAGTTTTTAGATCACACCTTACCACTCCAAAGAACTTAGACGGACTTAGACCTACGTGTTTTTAATTATTTTACTAAACGGTTTAAGTTTATATCAAATCCCTGTTTTTACCATTATCCTACGGCGTAATATAAGCTTCTTCTATATTTTAATTTTTATTTTACCTCTTATCATTGACACTCTACATAAAAGGTACGGCCAAAACTTTGCTGAAATATCATAACATAAAACTTCGATATTATAAAAATACTAGCTGTACCATGTGCATGCGTTGCAATGCAATTTTTTCTACCTAACACCTGCCTACTACCTACCTACTACCACTTAGGGGTATTAAAAATAGATAGTAGCCGATTCTCAGACCTACTGAATATGCATATAAAATTTCATAAAAATCGGTCAAGCCGTTTCGGAGGAGTATGGTAACTAACATTGTGACACGAGAATTTTATATATAAGATGTTTAGGCTGAGCTGGCCATACTATGAAATGGCTATATTTCATGAAAAGGCAAGCCAAATAAAATGATCATGTATAAACGCGATATGCACACTGATACATTAAACGCGATATACACTGATACATTAATCGCGATATGCACACTGATACATTAAACTCGATATGCACACTGATACATTTTCTTTATGTTTTATTTTAGACTACTTTTTTTAATCCTTTCCGATCACAATATTTTTTTTGTGTTGTTGTATATAACTTTGATGATTAAATAAGCCAGTTAATATTTAATAATAATTACAAAACCGTCTAGCCGTATCTTATCAATCTGAATTACACCTGTCTTCCAAAACAGATATAAATTACTATTGAAAAGTTCTTTTATCTACACGCGGATACTAAACATAATATACCATGCATATTTAGTATTTTTTTAGCTATTAGAGGGAATATTGTGTGAGAGGATCTGCAAGCCACGGCGTGTTTGTGTCTAAGTTTCACTTTTAAATGTCAGAGAAGATTTCGCAAGCATTGATTGTTTCTTATATTTTGCGGCAAATAGAAGAAATCCATAGTTCGTTGACGCGTATTAAAAAACTTGTTCTGCACATGTTCCATACTGGGCCCGAGTCTGCTATTTACACTCCGTGTCAGTGAGCTCATAGTTGCATCGTCCGGCGGCGCTCGGGCCCTCTCGGGTGCACTCGGGCCGGTTCGGGCGCGACTCGTGCGCGTTCGGCCCGAGTGCACCCGAGAGGGCCCGAGCGCCGTCGGACGATGCAACTATGAGCTCACTGACACGGAGTGTAAATAGCAGACTCGGGCCCAGTATGGAACATGTGCAGAACAAGTTTTTTAATACGCGTCAACGAACTATGGATTTCTTCTATTTGCCGCAAAATATAAGAAACAATCAATGCTTGCGAAATCTTCTCTGACATTTATAAATATTTTAAAGACTACACGGGAGACAAAAGTACGTGGAGTGTTTAATACCTGGCTTGATGGGTTGGCGTGAAGGTCCTCAAGATTTGCTTATTTACTTAAATAATAATAATATTCCGGGACAACTCACACACGGTTATCTGATCCCAAGCTAAGCAGAGCTTGTATGGTAACCAGACAACTGATAAACGTACTTATATATTGCTAAATACATACATATTATAGATAAATTACACCCAGACAACCAGAACAAATGATCGTGCTCATCACACAAACATTTGTCCTGGTTTCAACTGAAGTTGCGACTTTGGAATATATAACACATTCTTCGAACGCGCTTATACATACGACAGAATCCGGTGCTTTTCGGGCTAGTGGTAAACTAATTCTTAAGCCGCCTGTATTTCCTGAAGGTACTTGACATGCCTTGACATTCCTGTTAGCGTATTTTTCGTGACTACATTTGTAACTTAATTACCTTTTTATTTTGAGTGCACGAACAGCGATAGATAATGATTTAATGTCTAACGAATAGATTGTTTTAATTGTAGAAGTTATTATTTTTATCATGTTTTTGTTACGCATATCTTTAACTAACTATGTACATCAATCTCTGTATTAAGTAATTTTATTTAAAAAAAAAAGTAATCTATAGTTTCTTGCCGGCTCTTCTCCATAGGAAGGACACTTTGGAACCGAGCACCTATATTCAGCAGATTTGTATCGTAACGTTTCTTAAGGGGTTCTTATAAACCTTTTCAGGTTTATAAGAAGTAAAAACCTTTTAATTTTGAGCTTAGATCTGAACTATCACCGTAAAGGTCCCGATCACCGTGTACACACTGGGTATTGGTGTAATTAAATATTTGCATGATACACATCCAACGACTAGGCTTTTTTTTTAATCTAAACTTTAATTTGCTTTTATATTTTAGATAATTCTGTGAAATCTTCATGTGTAATTACTATTGACTCATGTTCTATTGATTTTTTACTTTTGAAGTAATATTTAAACTGTATCTTTGAAAAATAAATCTAAATTAATATCACTCCCGCACTGAGCCAAAACCAGCCGCCGCACTGGCTAATGATATTCAAATGTACTAAAATACTACCTGTAGCTGTGCAAGCTAATTTAACAAGAGACTATGACATGGCAATAAGAAATCTATAATCACAATTGAGGTGTTAATAATGGTCACAAAGATGGATCACAGTGACTTGTAAAACAAGTTTTACAAAATATTGTGAAATATAAAATTACACCCGAAATTTTATCATAATACATAATAAATTTTGTTTAGTATCTGTACGTATAGGTATACGCAGACCCCAGTTTCGCAGTACAGAACCTAAATAAAAAGTAACGCATTACGCATTATAATTTTTGTGGAGTTTGTTTTAACTTTTCTTCTGCACTTAGGAAGCGGTTAGAGGTTCACGAATCAGGGTGTTTTCTACATCTCATCATCATCTGCCTAGATCGGCTTCCAGTCTTACCGGATTCAGCTGAATACCGTATTGTACATGGAGCGACTGCCTATCTGAGCTCCACAACCCATTTCACTAGGTAAAACGGGATCCCATAGTAAGAATGCTTGTCAGAATTGACTTAACGACTGCCAACGAGTCGGGCCAAACGGCTCAACGGACAATACCAAACAAGAGGTTCGACCCATCCACGGAAAAACCGCGACGAGCGCAGATTAACTTTCAACACCTCCTGAATGAAGATGACTAATGACAAATTATAAACAAGAAAATAAGAGACATGGGTAGTAACAATAGACATCATTAATATTTACCAAATTCGGCAGATAAGATAAGTTTATTTACGCTGTATATAATAAGATCATGGTTTAATGTTAGACAGTTGTGGCGATACGGGCGACATTAACTGACCTGATAGTGCATACTGTGAGTCTCGTATGTTTTGACTGTCGAGAGAACAACAACACGATCGGTAAGTATACTAAGATTGTTTTATAAATGTGTATTAGGTACAATTTGTCGTATATTGCAATTAAACGACATTTTTCAACTCTTCTGGCAGAGAAAGCATTATATAAAATGGTACACTGTGCATTATTCATTAACTAAATAAATACCATAAGATCTTATCTTAAAGAGAGTACAGTTATACTGTACCTTTCCAGTTTCAAGATGGCGCCAGTGGTTACAAAAATAATAGAGCCAGTCACCCTGGGCGAGGGTCCACACTGGCACAGCGAGGAGGAGGCGCTTTACTTTGTTAGCGTCAGTGACTCCGAATTACATAAGTATGAACCAGCTACTGGCAAACATGTCAAGGTCAAGTTAGGTAAGTTATTCTACAGTCTTTCTTGTCCAAATAAGTCAACCCTTGGTTTGAGAATAGGAAAATAAACGAGGATTTACCCTGATTATTTTAGAAGGGGTGCTAATTAAACAGGCTTCTTTTTAATATCATTATTCGCCCCCAAAAATGTATGTTGCCTTCTAAATTACTAAGTCAGCCACAATTAACGAGCATCTAAATAATACTATCTTAGCCACTAGTTATCTTCTATGTAAACGACTCTAAATACAACTCAGCATAATGATTATTTTTTAGCATCTAAATTTGTAGCATGCATTCTAACAGTAAACTTCTAAAATACTATTAAATGACATTAAAAAATATATTTATTTAGCTTCTAACTTTTTAACTCAGTACGTTTAAAATGTAACTCATCCCATATTAATTGATCGTCAAAATTTTGCTAAAAATGTCATCGAATAGTCGGTATATTGGCCACTAATATTATCAGAAGCTATTGAGGAGAGACAAAATAAAAGATTTTATTTTTAACCGACTTTAAAAAAGGAGGAGGTTCTCAATTCGGATGTTTGTATGTTTTTTTTTTATGTTTTTTCGCTCATAGCTCCGTTGCTTTCCAACCGATTTGAAATATTTTTTCTTTGTTGGAAAGGGTATACTTCCCAAATGGTCCCATAGTCACCAAGTCGGGATCTCATGATGGAATTTTGGCGAAATCAAGGGAACTCTTCAAATTTTATAGGAAAACGTACAGCGATTTTGGTATTTTCTACAAGTGAAGCATTTGCGTTCAATAAGAACCATTCTACTATCAGATCTGATGATGAAGCCAAGATGACCTCGTGAATGTAGCGGGAATTCGTTGGATGTGAGATGCGTGGCACTGGATTTCGTTTGACGGAAATTATCATGAGGATGATGAAAGGGTGTCAGCTGAAGGCCTACCCATATTATCTAAGATTTAAAATATGTCACTAAAAATAAAAAAATATCTTTTTTTTTGCAAAAAAAAACCGACTTCAAAAAATCGATAAAAGCACTAAAAAGTTAAAAATAATTCTATAACCTACCTATATGAATAAACCTAACCTAAACTACGATTAACCTATAATACAATTTAACAATTTACGCTGTCGCTGTCGTCCCGCGTACTCGCGCCAAATCATGCAGTGGTGGGTATTTTTACGATAAAAGAATATGATGTATTATTTTACATGCTAAGTTATAATAAGTTATGCTTTCTGTAGAAGCTTGAATTATATTTTTTTGAGGACATTGCGTTGAAGCTGTAAAACGTAAAATGGTGACGAGATGTAAAATCCGAGGCCGAGTTAGTAAATTAGGTGTCAATGCATAAATAAGAAGGACAAGTCACAATAATTGATGATCTTTACTTGACGCTTTCTATAAAATATTTAGTGGGCGTTGTAATAGATACGAATTATTTTATTAGAGGCTATGTCATTTTCCTGTTGCTTAGTTATAAAATTAGAAGTTTAATCACGTGTCCAATAAATAATTTTGTGGCTAGACTTATAATTTCCCTTTTAGAAGTAACATGTCCTTAAAGAAACACCCTGTGTGGGTGGTGAATTTTCTTTTAGCAGTTATTAAAACGTAGAGCAGTAAACCTCAGTGTAATCATCCTACAGTAACAGGAACTAGCTCTATCCTTGACTTCCAAGCGACTTGAACATAAATCTCTTCTATGGCCGATTTTCAAAAACCTGTTCATTCTAAAATAAGGGAATATAATGGCTCATATGTGGTCTTTAATTTTTTAGCGGAAATGCCACACTTTATTTTACCTATTGAGGGCAAGAAGAACCACTTCCTGATCACTCAAGGACGCAAAGTGTTGGAGATTGAGTGGTTTGGAGACGAAAAACCTCCCAAGATCCTAAGAACTATTACAGAGGTCGACCAGGACTTCCCAGAAAACACGTTGAATGATGGGAAGGCGGATCCTTTGGGGAGACTGTTCACTGGTAAGTCTTGTACAACTTCAATTTATTTCTTGTGGTTGTCATACATTAAGATAATAGTGGAGCATAATAATAGAATGAATGAAAAATATGATTCTAGGTACAATGGCAAAATTTGAGTCCGACCCGAACTTTGTAATGGCAAAGGAGGGGTGCTTGTATCGCATCGATCCTGATGGCACCACCAGGAAGTTCGCATCCGACATCATGTGCTCCAACGGCCTGTGCTGGGACCTGAAGGAGAAGGCTTTCTATTACGTGGACTCTCTCACATACGCCATCCAAAGATACGACTACGATGTCGCGACTGGTAACATCTGTAAGTGTGAATATTAATAACACCAACCTGTGACTGTTTTACTGCAGAGCTGCTTTTCATGCAAAGTATTAACTTTATTCCACAGCGAACCGTAGAATAGCGTTTTCCTTCAAGGAGCATAACTTGGAGGGCTTCCCAGACGGCATGACCATCGACAGAGCTGGGAACCTGTGGGTCGCTGTCTTCGGCGGGTCCTGCGTAAGTGGTGCAACGAATCATTATCAATGAACGTGTCGAACAAAATCTGATTAATACCAAAATTATTTATTCCATCAGGTTCTTAAAATTGATCCTAGAACCAACACAATTCTGGAGAGAATCCCTATCCCAACCAAGCAGGTGACGTCAGTGACCTTTGGAGGTCCCAACCTGGACGTGCTGTACGTGACCACTGGGTGTATAGATTTTGGTGGGAAACCAGGTTACCCTGGAGGAGCCACCTTCGCCATCACAGGGATCAACGCCAGGGGATATCCTAACCTCAAACTCAGGGTGGAGTACTAGATGTTACGAAAAAGTTGCAACTGGTGCAGTTTCGGCCGATGATGTCACTACAAGATCGATATTTTATAATCAGGTGACTCTTGCAGGTTCAAACTTGTCGGAAATTATATCCGGAACGTACAGCCTACGTAAATAAAGTAATTTTACTGTCGCACTCGATTTCACTCGCAGTTTTTGGAATCGCTCGACTTATTTCGGACTCTATCGCAATCCTTGATCATAAGTGGAGGGGCGGTGGCGCTAACACAACTGGTCTTACCATAATCAAGTTAGGCGATCCCGAAAACTGTGCAACAAAAACTGGTGGCTACCTACTTATTTTAAAAAAAAATATGAATTCTTCTCCGAAATTTGCTTAAAAGAGTCGTGAATTACATTTTAACTTTATTTGATTAAATGAACAATTCGTCTACATACTTCTATTTTATTTATTTTCTGCGCTTTAAGTATTGTATCCAATTTCAAATCTTATCTTACCTACATAATAATTGTCACACATAAATATCTAAATCTTCAAGTACTAATCATGTATACCTACTTAATTGCAATTAAAATTGATCAAATTGTCCTATGTGGATTACGCAATTCACTTCTTATATGTGACAAATGCTTTCCAAGCATAATATCTTTTTGTATCACGCATATTGATAATTATGTGCCTTTACAGATTAGGTATACATCTACTTAATTTAACAATCACAATATCATCAGTATCTAACCAATGTAAAAAATTTGATCATTCGTGACTTGCAAGAGATAAATTGGAAGCTCTTTAATTAACATGTGGGTACTAACTATACGCAGTCAGATACCCAGAGTTCTGAGCTCCATTGCTCGCTAGCATACTACTTCCAGTTAATCCAGTTTCTGAAAGATGTTCAATTTAATGTGTAGTTATTTACTGAATGGAGCTTTCTCAGACGAGTAACTTATCTTGACGATGACCAGTTTTCAGGAATCGGGGGTCCGTGTTTTTAGCAGATTCGTGAAAAGTCAGGACCACCATTGTGTTCTGCAGTGATAATGGGAAGAATGCGATTTAGTTTTCTTTTAGTTATTTTCTGATTTTGACTTAAAGTTTTGCACAACCTATAAATCTGTCATTGATCAAAAGTAGCTTCAACACCGATCGAAAAAAAAATGCGTACAGTCCTAAATTGCATTAAAAATAGGTTTTCTGCTAATCAACTCTATCTACTAAATAAGTTATTTAAGACAATGAGCCAGCAAAAGTGGATCACTTAGAAGTAGAGACAGATAGTCAATTACCGAAAAGGGGTGATTAGAACAGATCTATGATGAGCTGAGTGGGTTCATACCTATATGATAACAACGCACTGTTTTTACAGTAGATGCTAGAATTATTTTACTTGTGGTATAAGGTACGTAACTGTGTAGGTTACCTTACATTACCGACCGAGTCCTGTGTTTATGATTTGAAAATTTATTGACACGTCAGGTTCATCCTATCGTCAATTCGAACGGTGTATTGTGTGTTGTGTAAATTAGATAAGAATAAGTACATGTATAGTGGATGTATGTAAATAATTAGTCAGTGGTTGACCCTCGGTTGGGATAAGACCTTGTCTAGTATTCCCGAAATCCTAGAGTACAGTTTTGCAATTTTTTTATATTCAAGATATAATTATACGTTAAATTTATTACTTATTTATTTTTTTCGTAAATCTAGTATATTATTCACAACATTATTGCCTATGTATACTAAGGTAATGTACGAAGTTACCTAAACTGAGGGTAGAAAAATCTCTGTAGAGCTTTATTTTAAGTGTAACAGCCCAAATGTATTTTGCAAAGGTGTATCAGTTTTGATTTTAAAGAATAACATTTTATTTTTAGGCTTTCTGTTTGCTCCCCTTATGATCTACCACTGTTTTGGCATTTTATTTTGAAATGGGGAAATCCTTGTGAACTATACCCCGGAAAGAACCATGATAGCTAGGTCTGAGGATTATGCTATGGCAAAACTTTTACCGATGAAATCCATCATAGCTCTTAAGGTGCCGCTTTACCGGGGAGAAGCCGAGAATGTATATTATCATCTTCTGTGGTCCTATTTACCATTTATTACAAGTTTTTTTAAACATTACGTCATTATCCTGTTTTTATCAAAAGAAAACAACAGTTCATTGTGACTAGGAAAAACCGCGTTAACTTGCAAGTCACAATGAACCGTTCTAAATGGACTGTTACTAACGCACAAATTATCTAACTCATTACAATTATGATTTTGATAAACTTACCGACATCCTAAAAAGTCCAGGAATTCTTAAATGATCCTAGAAAAAGTTCACTGTTCTGTTTGAGTTGTGCAGCGCAGAACAATCGCTGCAACATTTAGATATTAGCTTCTGGCTGTACTGGCATCCATTGACAGGAGCAAGGGATCTTGTAGACTAATGTAACACGGTATGTAGATTTGTGGATCTCCGCTGGGTTGTACCACAAATAAGTAAATTCCGAAAAAGCGCACACATACATCAATAGGTTTTTCTTAAAAAAGTAAATTATTATAAACTTACCTAACAATCAAAGAAATATTGAATGGGAATCAGCTCTATCTCATAACAGATTATCAGTTTTTTGAGGATGAGTCCGTAGAATTTGGAAGTAAACAGATAGATACTTAATTACCGGGTGATTAGATAATCTTATCTACATGATATTATGATGAGCTATATACTTCTTTATTACAAGAGTTGCACTAGAGGATTGGAATGGGTTGTGTAATAATTGAGTGTTTGATACTTAATATAAATAATATAATTATTTGGGATAGATAAAACGATCGCTACCTGTAGAGGACTCAAAACAAAATCTTTTAGTAATATTTTTATAAAAAACTTGCCCAAATTTAATTTATCTTTGTTATGTTCTTAATCTTCCTATCGGCCCATGTGGTCTTGATTTCGAGATTGGTGTTCGTATTTTCTGTATCACTCTGACCATGATTGAATTCCTCTGAAGAAATCTTCGCAACTAAGTTTTACGTAATATGTAGTTATTCACTCAACTATAGTATTAGAATAGGTAACAATGAAATGTAGGTTTAATAATAAACACTAATAAGGCAGTGGTCTGATGTACACGCGAGGAGCGAGCAGCGAGTGTTTAGTTCTGGTGGGGGCGCATTGTCTTACATAACTTTTCAACTCCTATCATCCGATGTTCGAAAATATTTCTCATACCATTTAAAGTCATAATGATCATTCTTCATAAAAAATTAAAAAGTAAATATTAAAATACATAATCATTGAAATTCATAATATTATCACTAATCATACATTTACTTTTTACTAATATATGTTTTAATATCTTTGTTTATACTAATGGTTTTTATGCATTTCTTAATAAAAAGTGTTTTTATCAATAATATTAAAAATCATAATCATCGATTCCACTGAAAATCAAATTGCTACCTGAAACGAGATGCTCTTATTTTTGGTCAAAGGTTAAAAAAAAACACCAGGATTCCAACTTCTGTAGGATAGGTTAGGTTAGAACTGTGACCACAACAAGCACGAGCCGAGCGAGCGAAGCGAGCGTGACGCGACAGCGGCCGGCGAAATGCCAGAGCCAAATTCCAAAAAAAAAACATACAAAGACACCCCGACAAACCTTTTCCTTTAATGGATCCGGATCATGGTTGTGTTCGCACATTGAAGTTGTTACACAGTAAGCTATTCTGAACAATGACGCTATGAGCTGTAGTATGTTTTTAGTAACAACATTATTAATTAATAATATGATCATTGAATCATCATCATCTCCCTGCCCTGTTCCCAATTATTTGGGGTCGGCGCAATGCGTATTCAGCTTCCATTCATCTCTACAACTTGTCATCTCAGTATTCACTCCTTTCTTTCTCATATCATCTTTCACACAATCCATCCATCTCTTTTTTGGTCTTCCTCTGCATATATACCCATCCACATTCATAGTCAATATGATCATTGAATGTTATGAAGAAAAATGTTGAAAAAATAATTATAATTTTAAACTGGTTCTTGGTATTAAAGTATTCATAAAAAAAATATGATCACTAACGGTTATGAGATACGTTAATAGTAAGAAAAAAGTATGAATAAAAAAAGTATTAATTTATTTTTTATGAAGAGTGATTATTATGAGCACAAACCGGTAGTAAGATCAAGAATAGGATTTAGAATTTTATGTGAGCCAATATGGACCCACTTCTGATAGTTTTGTCACTGGGCCACAAGCGAGTAACTATTTATATATATGCATCTCTTTGATTTACACGGGATCTAAATCTTGTTGTACGTTTCTTGAGCGATTAAATAGTCGATAGTTACCTACTCGCTCCTCGCGCGTAAGTCGGACTACTGCCTTAAAATTTTTCATCGAAGATCAAAGAATATTAGCAATGTGATGTCATGTGTTACGTGAAGTGATTTTTTTGTCAACGAAAGCAGGGGCCCGAGTCTGCTATTTACATCTGCTTGAATCGTCTGAGTGGGTGGGGCTAGTAGGACCATTTTACGATAATTGGCATTCTACTAACTGTCAAAACGTCACAATTGGCCATTGGAACGATTGAGCCGCGAGTTGAGTGAATATGACCGATGGCCGGTACAATTTCGTATTCCGCTATTTTTTGACAGCAGTTGCATCATATCTATGGCTAAACATTTTTTATTTTTCATAGACAATGTGTCAATTTCAACGAAAACTTTCCTTTTTTATAACATAATTATCCTTATTTACAAGTTTTTAATAGAAATTACATATTGTATGGGCTTTTACAATTAATTAGTATTCAAAAAACAATTAATAAAATTTTTTGCAACATAAGAAACGATTATTAATAATTAGTGCCAATCGGTGTTGCCTATTAATAATTACAAAATGTTTGATACTTTTATTTTTAATTTAAATTGACAACACCGCGTCCCACTCATGCCACTGAATACTGATTGTTGTTGGCTTAACTGAATACGAAAATTAGGCACATATTGGGTTGACACTATCATCCCACTATGATCATAGTAACACGGAGTGTAAATAGCAGACTCGGGCCCCTGGACTGTTACTGTCGTGTAAGGAAACGCTGCTACATGCAATGTAGACCGCCGCCGCGCCGCGCCGTATTGCTTCCACAAAAGCATCAGTGCTGCTTTAAGAGTTCATAGTACAAGGCGGAGCTTTAAAAAACCTTTGCCTTAGAATACAAAGGCCAACGTCCACCAAAAAATTAATTAAAATTAAAACATCACCATTACCGATAATTAATTAATTCGGTTGATTAGATTAGATACCTACTCTACGTATTTATTATCTAACAAAACGTATCTTCAATCCATACTCGTGTCAGTGACATTATTGAAATTAGTTGACATACATATTTGATAAATAATACAGCTGTGAGTATATTTAAAGAAAAGTTTATTTACCAATAGTAAGTAGGTGTTGCTTAATATCGAGCTGTTTTAAAATGTCATCTCATTGAGAGTGATAATCACGAGTGTTTAGAAATAATACCTTTCGGTGTGCTCAATTCAAATCGTGGCTAATATTCTGTCGAAAATGTTTTGTATGTCGGTCAAAATCAATAATTACATAAACTTATAAATCGATGGATAGATGACTGACATCAGTGAAGACATTAAAACGGGAAGAATCCTCTACTAAAAAGTTTTGTCTGCCCAGATGGCGCCAGTGGTGCAGAGAGTGACTGACCCAGTGACGCTGGGTGAGGGTCCGCACTGGGACCACGCTAAGGAGGTACTGTATTACGTCAGCATTGTGGACTCAACCATCCACAAGTTCGTGCCGGCTATCGGCAGACACACCAAGGTTAAGCTAGGTAAGTTTTAATGTTTTTTTTTTCTTACTGGTAAGCATACCCCCATTTTCAGAAACCTCGATCAACACAATAATTTATTTTAACTGTCAAACAACACACAACTGACAAAACAATAACTGTCAAACCGCATGTTAAGCCCTGTGATTGGATGTTAGATTTTCGGTCAAACAATCAGTCGTGAGCAGTAGGCAACAAATTAAAATTAATCAGCCTGTCAGAAACCGGGGGTTAGTGTTTCTTAAAAGTATCCATAATATTTTATGCTGAGTTGGTGACCTTTTTGGTACTGTATGCTGGACAACGCTACTTAGCATTGTGTTTTTGTTTTTGGTTTGCCTTTTTTTATTTTGTGCTATAAAATGTATTTCTATTTCTATTTTCCTAAATTTCAGATGTAGCAGCAAATTTCATAATTCCCGTGGAGGGTAAGAGGAATCATTTCGTCATCAACCAGGGTCGGAAGGTGGTGGAGATTGAGTGGACCGGCATGCAGAACACCGTCAAGTTTCTTAGAACTATTGCAGAGGTCGATGATGATCATCCTACAAACACCTTTAATGATGGAAAGGTAGATCCAAAAGGACGACTTTTTTCTGGTAAGTGGGTTAATTAATTATGGGTTAATATTTGCACATACACTATGAGACAGAGATTCGGATAAATGTGGTTCACTTACACCACATTTATCCTTTTGAATGACATGTAAAGTTCATACGCACTATGCGGCTACCCGCAGCAGCTAGCCGCATCGCAGTGCGCATAGAAATGAATATTACGTACATAATTGTGCTTGCGGTCAGCCGGACGGCTAGCCGCATTGCGGGTAACCGCATAGTGCGTATGAACGCTAACATCCTAGTTACAAAATGAATGATTTGGTTTAAATGAAACTAGCATTAACCTTTAAAATTAAAGGGACAATGGCATCAGGACTTGACGAAGCTTCCCTGAACAGCGGGGTCGGCTCTCTGTATCGCATCGACCCCGACGGCAGCGCGCACCAGCTGGATACCGGCATCCGCGTCGCCAACGGCCTGTGCTGGGACCTCGAGGAGAAGGCCTTCTACTATGTAGACTCCATGGAGTACAACGTCAGGAGATACGACTACGATGTCCAGACTGGAGATATTTGTAAGTTGTGTGTGGTAATAAAAAAATATAAATAATATACAGGGTGTCCGGGTAATAGACTGAAAAACTGTGGGGATTTAGGTAAGGGCCTACTAAAAGAAGCCAACAATGTTACGCGAAAAGATAAGTTTTTTGAAAATTTACTACTTGGCATCGGATTCTTCCATGTTTCTAAAAAAACTAAAAATAAGCATATCTTAAGCAGCGCCAGTTTTGTTTAGTGTCGGAGTCGGAGACCGCCAGTTTTAATAAGCGTCGGTCTTGAGAGGCGTCGGTTTTTAATAGCGTCGGTCTCGAGAGGCATCGGTCTTGAAAGGCGTCGGTTATCACAAGCAACGGTCTTGAGAGGCGTCGGTTTTTATAAGCGTCGGTCTTGAGAAGCGTCGGTTTTAATAAGCATCGGTCTTGAGAGGCGTCGGTCTTGAGAGGCGTCGGTCTTGAGAGGCTTCGGTCTTAAAAGGCGTCGGTCTTGAGAGGCGTCGGTCTTGAGAGGCGTCGGTCTTGAGAGGAGTCGGTCTTGAGAGGCGTCGGTCTTGAGAAGCTTCGGTCTTGAAAGGCGTCGGTCTTGAGAGGCGTCGGTCTTGAGAGGCGTCGGTCTCGACAAGAGTCGGTCTTGAGAGGCGTCGGTCTTGAGAGGCTTCGGTCTTAAAAGGCGTCGGTCTTGAGAGGCGTCGGTCTTGAGAGGAGTCGGCCTTGAGAGGCGTCGGTCTTGAGAGGCTTCGGTCTTGAAAGGCGTCGGTCTTGAGAGGCGTCGGTCTCGACAAGAGTCGGTCTTGAGAGGCGTCGGTTTTTATAAGCGTCGCTCTTGATAGGCGTCAGTTTTTACAAACGTCGGTCTTGAGAGGCGTCGATTTTTATAAGCGTCGGTCTTGAGAGGCTTCGGTCTTGAAAGGCGTCGGTCTTGAGAGGCGTCGGTCTTGAGAGGCGTCGGTCTTGAGAGGCGTCGGTTTTTATAAGCGTCGGTCTTGAGAGGCGTCGCTTTTGAGAGGCGTCGCTTTTGAGAGGCGTCGGTCTTGAGAGGCGTCGCTTTTGAGAGGCGTCGCTGTTGACAGGCGTTGGTCTTGAAAGGCGTCGGTTTTTATAAGCGTCGGTCTTCAGAGGCGTTAGTTTTTATAAGCGTCAGACTTGAGAGGCGTCGCTTTTGAGAGGCGTCGGTTTTTATAAGCGTCGGTCTTCAGAAGCGTCGGTCTTGAGAGGCGTCGGTTTTGTTAGGCGTCGCTTTTGAGAGGCGTCGCTTTTGAAAGATGTCGGTCTTGAGAAGCGTCAGTATTGAAAAGCGTCGCTTTTGAGAGGCGTCGGTCTTGAGAGGCGTCGCTGTTGACAGGCGTTGGTCTTGAAAGGCGTCGGTTTTTATAAGCGTCGGTCTTGAGAGGCGTCGCTGTTGACAGGCGTTGGTCTTGAAAGGCGTCGGTTTTTATAAGCGTCGGTCTTCAGAGGCGTTAATTTTTATAAGCGTCAGACTTGAGAGGCGTCGCTTTTGAGAGGCGTCGGTTTTTATAAGCGTCGGTCTTGAGAGGCGTCGCTTTTGAGAGGCGTCAATTTTTATAAGCGTCGGTCTTCAGAGGCGTTAGTTTTTATAAGCGTCAGACTTGAGAGGCGTCGCTTTTGACAGGCGTTGGTCTTGAAAGGCGTCGGTTTTTATAAGCGTCGGTCTTCAGAGGCGTTAGTTTTTATAAGCGTCGGTCTTGAGAGGCGTCGCTTTTGAGAGGCGTCGGTTTTTATAAGCGTCGGTCTTGAGAGGCGTCGCTTTTGAGAGGCGTCGGTCTTGAGAGGCGTCGCTGGTGACAGGCGTTGGTCTTGAAAGGCGTCGGTTTTTATAAGCGTCGGTCTTCAGAGGCGTTAGTTTTTATAAGCGTCAGACTTGAGAGGCGTCGCTTTTGAGAGGCGTCGGTTTTTATAAGCGTCGGTCTTGAGAGGCGTCGCTTTTGAGAGGCGTCAATTTTTATAAGCGTCGGTCTTGAGAGGCGTCGCTGTTGACAGGCGTTGGTCTTGAAAGGCGTCGGTTTTTATAAGCGTCGGTCTTAAGAGGCGTCGGTTTTTATAAGCGTCGCTCTTGAGAGGCGTCGATTTTAATAAGCGTCGGTCTTCAGAAGCGTCAGACTTGAAAGGCGTCGGTTTTGTTAGGCGTCGGTCTTGAAAGATGTCGGTTTTTATAAGCGTCGGTCTTGAAAGGCGTCGATTTTAATAAGCGTCGGTCTTCAGAAGCGTCAGACTTGAAAGGCGTCAGTTTTGTTAGGCGTCGCTTTTGAAAGGCGTCGGTTTTGAAAGGTGTTGGTTTTTATAAGCGTCGGTCTTGAGAGGCGTCGCTTTTGAGAGGCGTCGGTTTTTATAAGCGTCGGTCTTGAGAGGCGTCGCTTTTGAGAGGCGTCGCTTTTGAGAGGCGGCGGTCTTGAGAGGCGTCGCTGTTGACAGGCGTTGGTCTTGAAAGGCGTCGGTTTTTATAAGCGTCGGTCTTCAGAGGCGTTAGTTTTTATAAGCGTCAGACTTGAGAGGCGTCGCTTTTGAGAGGCGTCGGTTTTTATAATCGTCGGTCTTCAGAAGCGTCGGTCTTGAGAGGCGTCGGTTTTGTTAGGCGTCGGTTTTGAGAGGCGTCGCTTTTGAAAGATGTCGGTCTTGAGAAGCGTCAGTATTGAAAAGCGTCGCTTTTGAGAGGCGTCGGTCTTGAGAGGCGTCGCTGTTGACAGGCGTTGGTCTTGAAAGGCGTCGGTTTTTATAAGCGTCGGTCTTCAGAGGCGTTAGTTTTTATAAGCGTCAGACTTGAGAGGCGTCGCTTTTGAGAGGCGTCGGTTTTTATAAGCGTCGGTCTTGAGAGGCGTCGCTTTTGAGAGGCGTCAATTTTTATAAGCGTCGGTCTTGAGAGGCGTCGCTTTTGAGAGGCGTCGGTCTTGAGAGGCGTCGCTGTTGACAGGCGTTGGTCTTGAAAGGCGTCGGTTTTTATAAGCGTCGGTCTTCAGAGGCGTTAGTTTATATAAGCGTCAGACTTGAGAGGCGTCGCTTTTGAGAGGCGTCGGTCTTGAGAGGCGTCGCTTTTGAGAGGCGTCGGTTTTTATAAGCGTCGGTCTTAAGAGGCGTCGCTTTTGACAGGCGTCGGTCTTGAAAGGCGTCGTTTTTTATAAGCGTCGGTCTTGCAAGGCGTCGGTCTTGAGAGGCGTCGGTTTTTATAAGCGTCGCTCTTAAGAGGCGTCGCTTTTGAGAGGCGTCGGTCTTGAGAGGCGTCGCTGTTGACAGGCGTTGGTCTTGAAAGGCGTCGGTTTTTATAAGCGTCGGTCTTCAGAGGCGTTAGTTTATATAAGCGTCAGACTTGAGAGGCGTCGCTTTTGAGAGGCGTCGGTCTTGAGAGGCGTCGCTTTTGAGAGGCGTCGGTTTTTATAAGCGTCGGTCTTAAGAGGCGTCGCTTTTGACAGGCGTCGGTCTTGAAAGGCGTCGTTTTTTATAAGCGTCGGTCTTGCAAGGCGTCGGTCTTGAGAGGCGTCGGTTTTTATAAGCGTCGCTCTTAAGAGGCGTCGGTTATGTTAGGCGTCGCTTTTGAGAGGCGTCGGTCTTGAAAGGCGTCGCTTTTGACAGGCGTCGGTCTTGAAAGGCGTCGGTTTTTATAAGCGTCGGTCTTGAAAGGCGTCGGTTTTTATAAGCGTCGGTCTTGAGAGGCGTCGGTTTTATAAGCGTCGGTCTTGAAAGGCGTCGGTTTTTATGAGCGTCGGTCTTGAGAAGCGTCGGTCTTGAGAGGCGTCGGTTTTTATAAGCGTCAGTATTGAAAAGCGTCGCTCTTGATAGGCGTCGGTCTTGCAAGGCGTTGGTCTTGAGAGGCGTCGGTCTTGAAAGGCGTCGCTTTTGAGAGGCGTCGGTCTTGAAAGGCGTCGCTTTTGAGAGGCGTCGGTTTTTATAAGCGTCGCTCTTAAGAGGCGTCGGTTTTTATAAGCGTCGGTCTTGAGAGGCGTCGGTTTTAATAAGCGTCGGTCTTCAGAAGCGTCGGTCTTAAGAGGCGTCGGTTTTGTTAGGCGTCGCTTTTGAGAGGCGTCGCTTTTGAAAGATGTCGGTCTTGAGAAGCGTCGCTTTTTATAAGCGTCAGTATTGAAAAGCGTCGCTCTTGATAGACGTCGGTCTTGCAAGGCGTCGCTCTTGAGAGTAAAGCCAAGAGTGACGCCTCTTAAGACCGACGCCCTTCAAGAGTGACGCCTCTTAAGACCGACTCCTCTCAAGACCGACGCTTATAAAAACCGACGCCTCTCAAGACCGACGCCTGTCAAAAGCGACGCCTTTCAAAACCGACGCCTCTCAAAAGCGACGCCTTTCAAAACCGACGCCTGTCAAAAGCGACGCCTTTCAAGGCCAACGCCTCTCAAAAGCGACGCCTAAGAAGACCAACACCTCTCTCTAAAGTTTAAACACTGTTTGTGTGTGTGTGTGTGTGTGTGTTTGAACTTTGAAACCCCGTTTTTTACATACATACATACAATAGTCACGCCTCTTTCTCTTGTAGGGGTAAGCAGAGACCACTTCTTTCCACTTGCTACGATCCTTACACACTTGTTTCGCTTTGTCCACTTTCATTATTCCCTTCATACATGCTGTTCGGTTTATGGTACTCTTGACCTGGCCTTTTTTCATTCACACTCGCCTTATGGCTCCTACACACAGTGCCGGCGGCAGTGCCGCCGGGCGAGCCGCCGGCCAAGCCGCCGTGCGCCCGGCGGCATTCAAAGCCGCACAAAGGAGCCGCCGGCATTTGTTTGTGTGACGACGCGCGACGGCTTGGCCGGCGGCGGCTCGCCCGGCGGCACTGCCGCCGGCACTGTGTGTAGGAGCCATTATATACACTTTTTTCGTCAATCGTTCTTCATTCATTCTCTAGACATAGCCAAACCATCTCAGCATAGCTTTCTTAATTCGTGTCTCAACATCCATCATCTGACATACTTCATCCACCTTACCATCCATTCCTCCTTTTAGATTTAACGTAGCGAAGCGGCTCTCCGTGGGCCACTTTTCGCCCCCGCGAGAAACGAGATGTGATGGGTGGCGAACCACATCGCTGCCATTTTGGATAATTAAATTATTTTTATGATTGTCCATTGCGTTCAAATTGCGTTCCTGCGGGATAAGGAATTGGGAAAGGATTCGTTGGAAAGGATAACAAGGTAGGCCGGGTTATAGGATGCTACCATCACGGAGGTACAATAAATGTGACAGCAAAAGCTAGGGCAGTCCGGGGTCGCGAATCCGTAGTGGATCTAGCCACATCACACCCCGTTTTTTATCGTTAATAAACTTAAATTAGGTCACAGAGCAAAGTAATATGTTTAACTACCTCGTACATTATGAAGAGATTTTCGTGTTCCTTTCAGCAAACATGAGGCACGTGTTCTCGCTGAAGGAGCACGAGTTGGAAGGGATTGCTGACGGCATGACCATAGACATTCAGGGGAACCTGTGGATCGCTCTCTTTGGGGGACACCAGGTAAGAGCAATGGCAACCTACCTTCTGAATATTGCGAAGGATGTCTTAAATACTTTTGTCATTTGAAAAGCCTAGTTTCTGCCATTATTTTATCAACCGATTTCAAAAAGAGGACGTTCTCAGTTCGACTTTAGGTTTTATAAATAAAATATAAAAAATATTTTCGTCATAGATAGGATGTAGGTATACACGTATAGACCGCAGATATGGTCCCATATAAATTTATCTAAATCAATCCAGTAGCTTTCCGTTTTTTATTCTCGTTGTTTTAATTTGCAATGTACATTCTTTTCTACAGGTGATAAAAGTCGACCCTAGAACGGGGACACTTTTGGATAGAATCCCTATCCCGACCAAGCAGGTGACATCAGTGACCTTCGGGGGCCCCAACCTGGACGTGCTGTACGTGACCACCGGGAGCATCGGCATCGAAGGCGAGCAGCCGCCACCGGGGGGACCCACCTTCGCCGTCACAGGGACCAAGGCCAGCGGACATCCTAATATGAACTTCAAGATTAAAATGGAAGGGAGATAACGATGATTAAATCGGGATTTTTGTAGGGCAATGTCGATAGCCCGGAGGTATTTAAATGTATTTATAATATTATATAAACTATGTTAATCAATAACAGCATCTTGCGGTTTTATTCGTTTTAATCGTTTCTTGTAACCATCAAAACTCTTAACAGTCTGTCAGTGGGTAAAGTTAAAAACCACCATTGTGTATGGTGTTTTAAAAGTTATGTTTGTGGCGCCGGCTAAAGGATAAGGCATATAATGATACTCAACCATGGTAAACAATTTACGTATATTTTGGTAACATAATATTAAACAACAATATTGTAAAAAGTAATTATAATGTCTTTAAAGGTAATATATCAGGTATAATCACTCAAAATTCAGTCTAAAACATTGGTATAACATAGTGTAGTTAACGTAGTTTTTATATTTGATATGATTTTAATTACATTACATTTCAATATAATGCCCATAAAAGTGTATATTATGGCAGTATACAAATTAAAACTTAAAATTATTATTAGGGTTGCCCTTAACACCTAGTCCAGTGACCATGAAGGTGGCACCGCAAGGCGGCTCTTGCAGGCCACGGCCCAAGTTGACACTGGCTGTTGTTACAAACAGCACATCATAGTTCGGACCTCCAAAAGTCGCTGAAGTCACTTGAGAAGCAGGGATGGGGATCTTTTGGAGCAGTTCACCCCTCCTGGGGTCAATCTTGAGGACACAGGACCCCTCGAACACGGCGACCCAGAGATTCCCGTCAGTGTCTATGGTCGTGCCGTCAGGGACGCCATCTATCATGTTCTTCTCGAAGTCGAAAATGTATTTCAAGTTAGCTGAAAAAAAAAAAAAAAAAAAAACATGGCTTAAACTACAGTGAACATCCAAAACGGGTCGATTATTGGACTTGTTGTCAATGATCGTCAATTTTTAAAAATTCTTTATCAGAATGGCCCGAATTAATAGATTATTTTGGCGATATTTAATCACAATTTGATCCTAATCATGTGGTTTTTAAAGTTTAAATTTAATTATCAATTTTTATACGCATAAATGATCGTCTCTACTCACAAATTTCCCCAGTCTCCACATCATAGTCGTATCTCCTGATATTCTTCTCGAGCGAGTCCGTGTAGTACATGGCCTTCTGGCGCAGGTCCCAGGCCAGGCCGTTGGAGATGTCGATGTGGTCCGCGACCTTCGTGACCTTGGCGCCGTCCAGCCGGAACAGGTTGCCCTGCTTCCTTATCACGTTGCCTTGAGCGTCTTCGTGGCCCATTGTTCCTGAGGGATAAGAGGGCTTTAAGATGATTCTGGCAGTAGCCGTATTGCAAATCATATATATTGCAGATACATGATTCGCAATACAGCGAACGATACAATACGAAGTACGATACTTCACGTTTTTACCAAAATGTGGCCAAGAACAACTTGTACACTAAGGAACCTCTCATGTATTTTTTTATGTATTTGGACAACGTCACATGCCTTGTTCTGAACCCAAAGTAAGTAGCTAAAGCGTTAAGCTATATTGACCCGTCCAGGGGTTGAACCCGGGATTTCAAGAGCTAGCGACACCTTGAAACTGGTCGGCAAATTTATAGTTACCTGCGAACACCCTCCCCCTAGGATCCGCCTTTCCATCATTGATCCTGTTGGTGGCGGCATCGCGGTCGACCTCCGCGATCTCCTTGACGACGGTCGCCGCGGACCCGTCCTCGCCGTCCCACCGCACCACCTGGAACCTCCTCTCCACGCCCACCAGGAACTGGTCGCTGGTGCCTTCCACCGGCACCATGAAACCGACGCGACCGTCTGGACGAGGGTGTAGTATATATTAAAAATATCCATGACCAATCCGTGAAGGTATTATTAGGTATCGATATCAGATTCTATTTAGGTAAAAACATATTGTATAAATAGTACATAATAAATTTATTAAATATTTAGCAGTTTTCTGGAGGAACTTCGAGTCGGTTATTGTTATTCCATACTTGTATACATAAGTGCCAAAATATCTGGCACAATAGAAATTATATTGTTCGTTGACCTACACAGTGGAATACACTTATTTATTAATTGGTCTGCGGCTACAGATATTTTGTTTGTTAGCAAAAAAGTTTAGAGTAAAAAAATAAAAAGATATTTTGTTCTATTCTATATCTTATAATGTGCAGCGTAAAATGAAACATTTTATAGAAGGATAGTAAAACCCTTGTCTTAACATATAAATAACGATAAATAAAGTATGACAAAAAATACAAGATGTAACTTACCAAGTTTGGTCTTAGTATGTGTACCAGTAGCCGGCACATACTTATGTATGGTGCGGTCGCTGATGCTGACGAAGTACAGCGCCTGCTGCTTCTCGTCCCAGTGCGGGCCCTCGCCCAGCACCACCGGCTCCGTGATCTTCTGGACCTTCACCGACATCTGGGAAAACACTCGAACTCTTTATATTAAATTAACGTGTCTAATTATGCCTTTAATTTATGAAGCTGAAATTTTCAAGTATTATGTAAATGTAAAACTTTAATAACCGTTTGTACCAACCTAAAGAATCTGTAACTAGTCGGGCGATACCGAGAAAGCGCGATGTAGACCGTTGAAATTCTTAAATAACCGATTATATTTTTCTTGAGTATAAGGTATGAATTTGGTCTCAAGAGTCATAATAATTAATTCATAGTCACTGTACTCGACTGTAATTTAGGCGGAATAATTTTGGGAATGCATGGCTATGCCTTTGTCTCGCCAGAGACCATTATAAACTACAACTTTCATGGTTTTATCACAGATAAATCTTCGAATAAGGTCTGTATTCGAAGATTTATTATTTTCACAATATAAAAGTCTTTCTTATCTATCAGATACCAATTAAAATAGTTATTTTTACTACAGATAAAATTACGCTTAACTTTGATAAAGTACTACAAAACAACAATAAGATAAAAATGGATCCACTTACAACTGGATTTAGCTATCAATATTACTTCACATTGAAGAGCCACTTAAAAGTTAATTATTATGTAATTCTATTAAGTTAGCAACAAATATTTCATCAACTCAAAAAGAAGATTATACCAGTGATTTTATGTTTAAAAAATTTAAAGCTGAATTGCCCATTATTATAGCCTTTCATCATCATCATTCAGCCAATCATAGTCCACTGCTGGACATAGGCCTCTCCCATATATTTATAGCCTTTAATGTTTCAAAAAGTTTTTTATAGATGTATTCATATCACAACTTATAATGGTGGCCTATAAATGTCCCACTGCTGACTACAGGTCAGTTCTCATGTAGCGAAGGAACAAGAAATTATTTACCACAATGCCTGTAAATCGCGGATTGGAGATTTCAGATTCCAATTATTTGAAACCAGGTTCCCTCAGAATACTTTCCCAGTAGTCAATAACGTCTAAGGCGCGTCCACATCTGACGAATGAGCATTATACGAGCAGCTCGAGAGCTGCGATACGATATTGAAGAAATACGTAACTTTGAAAACATTACTTTGGTACTAGCAAACAATTTTATTACAAATACAATCATTAAAACTACTAGGCCGCCATGATATTTTTTATTTCATATTGTACCTATATCCAACTATGTAAAAAGAAAAGTGTCAGTATAATATTAAAAAAAATATATTGATATTTGAGTTGGTTAACTAGTTTTAGAAAATGAATAACTAAAAACTGGACAAAATAGAATATTATAGGGGTAGTTGAAATATTTTTTTAAATAATTAAAAAAATAGCAATATTCTTCAAAATTACTCAATAATAAAACAGTAGGACATACCTTATCGAACGAGCGTCACACAGCTAATAACGTCGATATCAATTGGAACACAATTATATATAAATCTTTAAGCCTACTCTATAAGTACTACTTCGTCTGCGTTTCCGTCGCAATTGACTCGGTACAATCCTAAACAAGAGTCTTTTTGATACTCTGCCGATAACATACACAAGGTCGACCAATTGTCTTTTCCTTCATTCCAATAAGTAGGTACACAGATCTTACGAATCGAAATATAAGCATTCATTCAGATGTCTGATCATAAAGAGCTTTATAGATGTCACAGACTGCGTATTTAGATACTACACGCAGTGCTTCTATACTCGTGCCGACTGTCGAGATAACAACGTATATCAGAATAAAAATATAAACATGAATGGTTAAAACACAGATTGAAAGCCGGCATAAACATAAGCTTACATTACTTATTTTAGTGAGTTAGAAGTGTTTAGACAAAATTAAAAGCAGGAAAACTTTGAGTTAGTTTCATTTTATTGTTATACTTGTAATACATACTTTAATTACACGTACTTTTCATAAAAATAAACACTGAATTAGGTCAGAAAAACGCCGTCAGCTCATCAGCTGGTGCTGTGCTTGTCACTGTCAGACGTCAGTCAGAGTCAAACTGTCAAAATTAAATATATTTGCTGACAGAACAAAACGTAACTTTAATGTGAAAATAAACTGATAACTTAGCTGATAATAAAACGTTTAATTTCTATTATTTTAAAATCCGGTATTCAGCTGAATCCATGGGCGTACCTAGGGGAGGGCAGGGGGGGGGGCAGCTGCCCCCCCCTGGAAATCTTGCAGAACATGTATGAACTCGATTAATTACTAATCAAAGTGTAAACGGGTCCTTATGCTCGTAACTTTTAAATAAACCGCGCAGTAGACACTGGCAAAATGCACGGTGCCATTGCCAAATAAATATAGTTTAAAAAAACTAAAAAACACTCTTTAGTACTTCTAACTAAAAAAGTGAAAAATAATTCCTAATGTAAGCTGAAATTGGTAATTAACAAAAAACACTAGTATTATTGTGAAAAAGCGTGGGTTGCTCGATAGACGAAATGTGGCACAGAGCGCCAGAGTTTTCACTAGTCATCCCCGAATTTCCGTTTCCTATACTACTGAACCAGTACCTACATGATCCCTTATCGTGTGTGAAATCCAACTCATTATTAATAGCTTTTTCAAAGAGCTTTCTGGATAATTAGACTTAGGTCCAGAATGCATAACAGTATTACATAGCAGCTCTGCAGAGCTGGATTTTACCATATTATATTCTTTCACTTCCAAAAACATTGGCCAATCAAATGATGTCTAATTGCACACACCAATGCCCAAAGGCGTACACGATTAAAAGTTTAAGGGTTATTAAGGGTCGAAATCGAAAGTATGACCCATGAAGAAAAATCCACATGTTTTATTTATATCGACTCGACTGCACGGATAACAGATGGCAAACCGCATAAAGGCTCCTACAAACAGTGCCGGCGGCACTGTCGCTGGGCAAGCCGCCGTGCACTCGACGGCATTCAAAGCCACCGGCTTTGCCACACAAAGGAGCCGCCGGGTGTGCCGGCGGGTTGCGCGGCTTGCCGGCGTCGGGTCGTTCCTGGCATTCGAGCGGTAGTCTCTAGCAAAAATTCAAAATCTTCATGTCATTTCAGAAAACCAAAGAATATACTATCGCGCAAACGCTGACACCCCACATCATATTTTTTAAAATCTTCTATCATTACAGTAGGTACCGTTGCGCACCCAAAAGCTTGTCGTCATTTTGTATTTTTTTTCCTATTAAAATAAAAATTACAACTGCGGCGGCAGTGCTGATTTTCTTATTCATTGTAACCAACGAAACATAAAATGTGCACTTCACTAACGTTCTATGTGACTGTCACAACCAGAATTATGCTCGGCATAAATCCGGCAAAAGTCCGGCAGACCGGACGAGCTTTTGTGTGATCCATAAAATGCTTGTTCCAAGTCTGGTTTTTCTTTGTATGTAGGTACTTACAAATTAAAATAAAAACTCGATAAAAAATCAGTTGACTTTTATTTGATGGAATTTGGAAAAAAATTACAAATAACATCTCAAAGGCGGACATAACGCTAACTTTGAGCACTGTACAACCATATAGTTAAGACGTACATCTATCCATACAGTATATTCACAACACAATTATTGTATTTATGTATGTTTATGTTGATATGATAACAAGAAATTTGTTCTTTGGCAGTCACGTTGATCGTTAAGTTGTTGTTTACGGAAGTCACTGCCAATTTACATAAAATACATCAAAGTTGGCACAAACAAACATTACTAACTACAGTGAGAACAAAAAATATATAAACCACGCCCCAGCGTGCACGAGATTACAAAGTAACTGACGGTATATACTTAAATAAAGTAACGCTAAACTATAGTTACGTAAACATTAATTAACGACTAACATAAAATTCTAACTCCTAGTGATTTAAAACTAATACTGAAACACCAAAAAATGACTTTACATTAAACATCACACATACCTACTTATATAGGGTACACTTATTTTCTTTTTGTATTTTTGTATAATTTTAACAACGCTCTGTACAAACAATCAAAATTTTGTTACAAAGTACTTTATGATAAATATATAGTTTTACGTGATATACATACATAAATGTAATATAGGTACGTTTGTTAGAATAGAAAATAGAGGATTAGAAATCATGGGCGGAGTTTTTCGTCAAAGGTACTAACCTTAGCAATTCCGAAACTATAAATAATAATTTACAGACACATAGGTAATATATATTATAATTATTGTAGTTAATGGCTAGAGAGACATATAATAAGTGTTAAGGTATATCTATATTAATCTTACAACCATACTTCCTTCCAGGCTTTGCTGAGATTACACCCGAATCACAGCCAATATTTATATTAACATTCCAAAAATACGTGTTGAGACAATTTTGACGTCGGCGGGTGTTATGCCGACAGTCCCGAACGGAACGCCCTCTTCTTGCGAATCTCAAACTACGGGGCTACGGCTATGTAAGAATAAAAAACTTGAATATGGCGTATTACATACATACTACCAGCAACTCGTCTCCCAAGGAGATTCTCAGTTCCTTAAACTCCATGGATCTTTCTCCAGCCTCTAAGACGCGATAAATGCAAACACAACTTAGGATAGTAAATGCAGAGACTAGGTGCCATTTAGAGAAAATACTAAATAAATAATATACTGGTTTTGCTGTTTCGGAAAATAAATAATTGCCATTTGAATAGTGGAGCTACATAAAATAGTTTACTAATAACAACGGAACTACATTAACACAAGTTATAATATAATATTGTTAGATGAATTTGAAACACTTATAGGAAAAAAAATATAAACAACTACCCAAGCACCAAGGTATTCTTACAAATGACATTTATGAGATCAAAGTAGGATACTTTCTGTTTACGTTGTTTAATTAACTTTTAATACTAATTGTTGAAATTTGTTAATAAGAGATTCAAAAGGTCTGCGATCGAATCGTGAGCCTGAGATCTGGAAAATATATTTAAAGTAAACCTACTTGTAGTATGAGCCTTAAATTTAGGCATGTGAAACCATATTGACTTATTTCTAACTAAACTAAAAGTAAGCCAAAGTAATCGACTAATCACTATACACGAGATTAATATATATTATGTCTTGAGTATGTGAGCAACACTTGTCCTAGAAGATCTTTTGTCAACGAGTTTAGAATGCGCATGTATCGTGATAGCGATTAATTGAAAACTAAAGAGAAGGAAACTTAAATTTGCGACGTAAAACTACATTACATTGGCTTAAAATTTACAGTTTCACCTTACATTATAAGGAATGATATACAGCGCCTAGCTACTACGCAAAATTGTATGTATGTATAATGCCGTACCATACAAAAATATTTCGTAAACCCTGTACCAGGCAATTTTGCAGCACCAATGAACACTTAGGGATTAAAAATTTCGAAAGGGATTTTATCAATTACAAATATCGAATACGTAAAAACGGGCTAAGGTATCAGTCGACAATGATCACAAACGGTGCACGACAATAATCGGGATTGTTAAAGAGTTTCAAAAAGGGTTGTTCACAATTCAGTCTAACGCGATTCAAATTCTAGCAGGTTCCGAATCTCACGTATGTTTACAAATCCTTCCCATATTAATCTCCTCGTTTTAAGTACAGTTACAAAATTTACACAATTTTAAGACAATAATATGTCACATACATTTACTTCCGTATCGTAATAAATAAACAAATAATGCCGTGCTGTGCGAGGGTCTAGTCTAGTCGCATCAAATGCCACACTATGGGCCCCAAATGTATAATTTTGTCATCCTTACAGGACGTCACTAAAGCATTAAGAACTACAAAAAAAGGTTAAATTAACTGTTTTAGGATTATTGTTAAGTAATTGACGCAAGTAACTGTACCAAATTTATGTTTCTATATTCCACACAGCACAGCATCACGGAACAACACTGACGAGTCTTTCAAATGTTTCTTTTTATTATAAGTTAATGGTCATCGAAAATCGTATACAGTTGTTTCGATGAAGTTTGTCGTTGTGTGGTAACGATTAGTCCCCTGTGTTACAATCAAGTCTCATTAGACTCGTGGGTGACTAAGTCTTGGTCAGCCGAGATTAATGTATTTTTATCGCTAATTTAGACACTTAAAAAGTTTAATATATGTAAAAATTTAATTAATCTCGGCCGACACTTGTTGTAACTTAATATACACTGAACTATTAGGTATTATATTTACATCCTTAGCACGATAACTTGAATTATTCTGAAGACTTTGGTAAAAAGCTATTTCAGAACAGTTTTGTCCATAGTTTCAGTGTATATCAAGTTGAATGTGTTCTCACAACTGAATATTGATATACATATTCAATTTCTCCAACAAATGGAACATAATATGCATAAAAACGTTCAGTTTGTGTGAGAACTGGCGATACATTTAAATACCCAAATTTTAAACTTAAAATGTATTGGAGAGTTTACCAATTTTGTACTTGTTCAAATTGTAAGTATTTAAATGTATCAAATATATTAACCACCTTCAAGTGACACGAAAGGCCTGCATTACAAATGAAATCTGAAGCTACAAGCATTATTTTTATTTCAGCTATCACATATCCGACATACTAAAGTTGATAATATTTTTGTATAAACTTTGTAATAAAATGGACACGGTATAATTTAATATGATTTCAATAAAAAACTAGTGTATCTGTTCCTATGAATTCTATGTAATAAATTTCGTAAGTGTAAATCTCAACATGGTTCAAATATCAGACTCTTCTACTTTAAGTGGAAGATTACTAAGTCTCCCTTGTAAATATATATATTTTTGTTATGATTCGTCACTTGAAGGTGGTTGCTTGAAGCGGTAGCTAAGCTAATAAGCGCCGTCAATAAACCAGATATTTTGAGAAAAATAATTAGCTTATGCAAATTCCTCGTTTTCTTGTTACATTGTTCTTATTAAAGCGATGACCAGGTATAATTTATTACCATGTAACAAATCAGAGCTGTTTATTCAAATAATCGACTAAATATATTATGTTTAGCCGATTAGTCAAATAATATTGAAGATGTTTGAATTGAAGGTCAGTAAAAGCATTTATACAAGATGTGAAAGTGTATTAGAATCTTTAAGGTTATAGAAATGTCTGCAACATTGCACATAAAAATATAGATAAAACTGGTTGGTTAATATCAGTCACGTAATTCTCTCCAAAATAGAGCTGATAGGTCGTATAAACATTTTAACTGACCAACCTAGAAGGTCCTAACACAAAAATGCAAATGACGGGGTATGGTGTCTTAGGCGCTGAGCAGGCGATATACAATTTGTCCGCCAGGTGGTCAAAGTTTAGCCGCCTGCTTGGCGCCTTATTGACATCTCCGTAAGACTTAATATCGCTTGAGTTTGTTCATTGTCAGTTTTGTGTAGAGAGCTATGTGCAGCGGTGGTGTGGTGTTTACTTGTGGTCGACGTGGTGCGGGTGCGGGTGGTGCGGGTGCGGCGGCGGGTAGTGCGGGGCGTGCGGGTAGTACGGCTGCATGGCGCCCTCGTACACGCCCTCCTCGTAGCCCACGTAGCCCATACCACCCATTATGCCCATCATGGCTGCAACAACACATTACAACTTAGACCGTCTCTTGCAATGTTATAGTATATTTTTTTGAAGAAAAAGTAAAAATGTAGTTCATAGAAAACTGCAGCAGAACTTTTATTAAAAAAATGCATTCTCACACTCAAATCATCATCTTACAAACATGTTTCTTTTAGTCTACAAACTATAATTCACTATTATTACCCAGTTATAATATTGCCCCGATTGCCCGATAAATATTTAAAGAATTAGTAAAATTTAGATCTTACATAATATAACTGTAGGAAGTACTTGTGGGCACAATTTTGGGGCCATAACCTAATTGATGGTTAGAAAAAATCATATAAATTTAAACGTGAACTCACCGGGATCAGTTTCAACAGGGTAGTACTGTATGGGGTACATGGGCGGCGGGTATGGGATGTATGGCAGCGTGAGCAGCGGCTGCTCCATCACGCACTCGCCCTCGCCGCCGCCGCTGTTGTAGCCCATGTGCACGCTGTTGCGGCCGTCCGTGTGCGAGTTGCGGCTACAGTACAAAAAAAAATACTTTAAATAAGGTAAGTATATTTCAAGAAGTTTCTTTGCATGGGCACCTGAGAATTTGATGATTTTGATAAGTTAGTGGGGAGTGTGTGAAAGGAAATCGTAAAATTCAAGAGGGAAAAAGGGAGAAAACATTGAGAAAAGTCTTACCGGTTATTAGGACCCTTGTTGCCCATATTGTTGTTGTGCTTGTTCGGGTTGTGGTTAGAATTCTGGTTACCATCCTGGTTGCCACCGCCGCGTTTGAATCTATTGCAAACATTTAACAACTTTAGTACCCGAATTCCCTTACAAATATGTTATCTTGGTGCTTAATTACTGGTTGTGTTAATTACCTAGGTCCCAGCAGTGGGCGTTGTCCGTTGCCCTTGCCCTGCGCGGCAAGCGGCGGCTTATCGGAAGCCTGCCCCGTCTTATGCTTGTGGTTCTGCTCGGCACCGGTGTGGTTCATCAGAGGGCGGTCGTGAATCGAAATTTGCTGCATGTCCTAAGGAAAATACAATATATAGTAACAAATGGACCTTGCAATCTATTGTCTGCTGAAGGCCTAATGGAAAGTATCATACTTGTGCAAGATCCCGGGGCGAGTAGTGCCGCGGAGGCGGGTGCGGCGGCGGAGGCCCGTATGCCGCCCACATGCAGTCCACACCCAGGTTAAAGTAGTAGCGAAGCGTTGGGATATCTGCAACATGAGTGTTTTGTTATTACCATGCAGAGAAAACATAAATACGATAAATTTATGCCGTCTTGTATATCACGTCCTGTGATTCAGAGAAGAATACAAACTTTATGAAAATGAGGTGAAAATTAAATGGAATGACAAGACAAAATTATTTTCATGAAAATTACGAAATGTCACGTTAGCACATGAAGATGGGTATCAAAAGATGGAAACCTGTTTGTAACAGAAGTTTATGGCCGTGTTATGGTGAACGAGGGCGGCAGTAATGTGTGTACTAACCGTTCATCGGCAGATCAGCGCCATTAGCCTGCACGCTTTTGTAGACGTGCGGGTTGACGCCGTGCGGCGGCGGCGGCGGCGGCGGCGCGAGCGGCGCGGGCGGCAGCGGGCCCGCGCCCCCCGCCCCGCACCACACCACGCCCTTCACGCCACACACGTACGGCGCGCACGCCCCGCCCGGACCCACCGCGTAGCCCGCGCCCGGCCCGCCAGGCCCGCCCGGCACGCCAGGCCCGCCGGGGTTCATGTCTGGAGGGAATATGCTGATGCTGTACATGCTCACAAGACCCATTAGGACTCAAATGTTCTCCAATCACTATGCCGGAAGAAGATTAGCGCCTAAGGCACTGATCGAGCTAATAATATATCCTGGGACAACTCACACACGGTTATCTGATCCCAAGCTAAGCAGAGCTTGTGTTATGGTAACCAGACAACTGATAAACTTACTTATATATTTCTAAATACATACATATTATAGCTAAATTACACCCAGACACCAGAACAAATAATCATGCTCATCACACAACATTTGTCCTGGGCGGGAATCGAACCCACGACCTCCGGTATAGCAGTCAGGGTCACTAACCACTAGACCAACAGGCCCGTCAAAGCTGGTTTGATTAGAATAATTGACATTAGATAGAGCAATCGCATCAACTATTTGGGAAGTGATGACAATCGTGTCCTACCACCTGCACACGCGAGGACCTGTACAATGCTACAGATAATGCTATCCGCGTAGCTGAGTACTGGTCCGAGAAAATCTAGTATTGCCATTTATCGACACGCTAGGAAGAAGTGATGACAATCGCATGATCGAAACAACGTCGCACTTCGCATACGAGAGACATATATACAAAATAATCAATCGCTATGTGATTTATCATTATCTTTTATTATAGCAGCAGAAAAAAAAGATACACATTTTGTGAAAAAATTTACTGTCTGCCTACTTTGATTCATGCAATACGCTCCGTTGACCGGCAGACGGACAGTGGGACAGCGGAGGCTTAGGAACTAATAGAATCACATTGACAAACTAAGTTTTAAATATGAGTTCCAAGCAGCAATATACCGTTAGCAAAGTTCCATGCGTCCAGTTGTACAACACGTTCCGTTAACATGGTTAGTCAAAAAATAATGAAATTTATCTGTGTAATCAGAAATAAATATTTGAATATTGAGCTAGAACTTGGAGGATATTTTCAAACCTGTATATTTAAACATAATAACCAGCAGTTCCTTTGTACTCGCACTATACACTTAACTAGGTATTAAATAACTTTTGTCCAACTAAACAAACAAGTATCGTCCTTCAGTGACACAAATTTTATGAATGCAGAATGCAAACACGGTATGTTTCACCCCTCTCGAACCCGAGCTCTAACTAAAAGCAAAGCTGAGTGCACTCGCAAATCACTGCAAACATGAATACGGTCAGCTCTTAATAAGAGAGAGAACTAATAGCGCTCCCCTAAAATCAATACTTTAATATAGCTACATTAACTAGGTACCTACTAACAATTATTTAGGCTCCAATTACGAATTGAATCTCCCCATGCGGAACATACGCCGGCGAAATTTTAATCTGAGCCCTTATGAATGTGATATCGATCAGTCGATCCTTTGATGTTTTGCAATAATTCGCCGCCCCTCGTGTTTTGACCCTCGAAACATTGGTCCAGCCGCCGTCCCCAAGTAAAGGATTAAGCTGGGGGACGGAGATTACCTGTCTGTCTGTCTACACGTCTGCGGCACAATGTATTAACGTAACGAGGTGCAACAGACGACACGGCGGCGTGCCATTTATGTTATTCAAATATTAAACTTGGTAACGAAATTTATAAAAGCGTTCATTGAGGCTGAATTTCTGTTAGTATTCGCATCAGAACTATTAAGATACACTTCCACAGTTTTAAAGGAAAGTTAAACTTTTCTGTTACTTAGACAACAAAAGGCGCGTTTCAAGCTACCTAATACATTTACACACAATAGTTCCTAAATACCCTAGGGTAGGGCAGCGCGCAGAACCTTTGCGTAGGTAATGTAAGATTAAATCTGCCAATTTTTACACAAAAGCTAAAATTTTCAAATAACTCTCCACAAGAAAAACCTTTCTAAAAAAAATATTAATTCAAAGTTCAAACTAATAAAATTGTAAGTAAAAATTTTCCGTGACGTTACAACGGCAATATTTAGGGTAGAATTTCCGATAGCGCGAATGGTAATGGCTGAATGTAAATGCGATAAAAAGATTTATATTTTGAGAGTCGAGTCGAGAGTAAGATGGGCGGGTACCTAATTGGTAAGAAAACAGGAAAATGTGTACGAAAAAAAATACGAAAGAACATCAGAAAAAATTAGCTAATAATACCAATATAACGGTAACCAAGTCATTGTTAATAGATTCAGGAAGTTGCTCACTGAAGTATAATATTCACATCCCTGCAAGGATGTGAATATTATACTTCAGCTTACTATATTATGCTTCATGTTACTCTATAGCTATAATGTAAATAAACTATGACTTAAAACACTATTTGGAACTTGTATTTCATTTTCTAAGGTTGACTTAGTATGTAAATAGTACTGACGCCATGACGTGCGTTCATAGCTTAGGGTCATGTTGCTAAAGTAAAAAATGTATTTGGTCAAATCTATTTTTCGATCTTTGCTAGTTTAGAACTACTTTTTTAGCTTGATTAGTTTTACAGAAACGCTTGAAAGTCTGAAGCACCCCAGGGTTTTAAGACGGAGTAAATAGGGCTGATGAAAAGGAAATCGTCGGATTCTACATTGACTTCTTTTTACATGGAAACTATAACATAAAACAATAAATAGAACCTGTAACCAAACCCATACAATATTCCCATTTTCATCATCAAAGTTCTTCTACATCCGTTACGTTCAGTAGTCATAAAAAACCATCCTTAAAAAAATTTAACGCTTTAAAATTAAAACAACTTTTTAATAATTTGGTAATTTTCTAAAAAAAATATTTATTTACTATAATGGGAGTGTATTATAATGTTATGTACTCACTGGTATAGGTAGTAAGCGTGTTGGTGTTGGCCGGCGTGGAGGCGCGCACGGACGCGGGGGACGCGATGCCGTGGGCGCCCATGTCGCCGCTGCCGCCCGCCTGCGCAACACATCACGAGACATGTAAACGATGTTGATGGATAAGCTAGGGGACTCAATCATGGCGTAGAGTAACTTTTGATGTTTGCTAAAATTTAATTTGACAATCCTGATAGATGCATGTGTTTAATACAGCGAAGTAAGATCTAAAAAACTTTCCAAAACATAGACGAGTCTCAAAACTATGTAGTACAAGTTGGTACTGAAATGTAGTACTTTATTATTATACATTTTTGGTTCCTTTCCGCTGTGGAGAGACATGTCTAAATGGAACAACCTTTGCAATAGGAAAGTTGTAATTCTTAAATTTCCTTTAATGATAAATTCTGTTTTTTTTTTTCTATTGTAAGATTTCATAAAACATGCATTCATTGCATGCTTTATGAAAACTTACAATCCGTTATTTTACAAGGTAAAAGTAAAATCTATTGCATATTCACAATTATTATGGAGTAGACGACCACTTATGACATTGATTCGTAATATTCGCAAAATCGGTGTTCGTCGCAGCACAAACGAAGGAAATAAGCCCTCAATATTAATAAAATTAATAAATCACAGAGCACCTGAATATTGACTGAATACTCGGAACAGGGCGTAGCGACGTAGTTACAGACAGGCGCGCCCGTCGCGGAGCTAACAGCGAAGGATGTAATCATCTTTGCTCGACGGTAGTTAAAGACAATATTTGTTGGTATTATAATATAATAATGAAAAAGCGGCTTTATACTATGAAGTATAAAGCCGCTTTTATACTTAAAAGCTGCTTTAAAAACGAAATTGTGGGAAGGAGTGTTTCGAAATCAGTCTAATTAATAAAAAATAGGGAACACAGAATGGGGAAAATCTTATATTTTTTTATCAATTGGGTCTCATCTAATCTGACTTTAGAAATGTACCGAATATTTTTAACAACTGCAATGGTTTTAAAATCATTTACCTGACACAAGAAAATAATAAAACTAGGTAAATGGCACAAGGTTTTTGCTAGAATATATGAATGGAGCGAAAACCGAAATCGTTACAATATTAATGTGCGCTGTATTGTATGGGACAAGGCCAAACCCCCTGATCTATAAACCTGCAAATATTTAATGAAGGGGGAACTTCAAAGGCAAAGTAGTAGCTTGTATATTTTCAGAAGGTAAAAACTGTATTTTTTATACATTTTTTTTTTTGGAGGGAGCAAAATAAAATTGTAATCAAAACTACAGTTATAAATATCGATAGTAATTAAGACAAAATGCTATGTATTTAAATTAATCGCTAAAGCCTCAAATAAATCCTGAAAATATATTTTGACATTAGCTAATTTATCAATATGAGTATCTTACCATTGAAGTAGAATTCGGCAAAACTATAACAAGAACTATAGTTTTGCAACCGGAGAGAAGCGAAACGTCACTTCACTTCGGGAGGTAGCACGTGAATGCAATTAGATCGAGAATATGTGTTGAAACAAGATGGCGCTATTGAAGAGGTCTAAGAAAAACGTTTAATTGGTTCAAATCTGTTTCTGTAATTCATGTACGATCCTAAGATTGTACGGAATACTCTACTTCTTGGAAAATCGTCAAGATATAATATTAAAGCTACAAAACAAAAAAATATTGGACACATTAATTCAAAAAAATTGCACAATACGTCCTAAAATAATCAATTGCGAAAGTTTGACCGACTTACCGATGTGCGCATAATAAGAGAACATAAAAGCAGTTGTAGAGATGAATGGAAGCTGAATACGCATTGCGCCGACCCCAAATAATTGGGAACAGGGAAGGGAGACGAAGAGAACATAGAAGCGTAACATTGAAATTGACAACGATTGTTCAGAGGGATTATACTGTGTTACATTGGCAGGAAAATCAGGTAAACATGGCGATGGCGTCATCGCTGAGATAGTTTCGCTGTGGCAGTGAGCTACAGGCATAAGCTGAATGGCGCGTCGTCATCCGGGAAAATGCTAAGTACCAAACAGGTGGTGGAATAAATACACAAATACTAGTTTTAGAACTCACCTGGTTATGATGGTTCTCAGTGGGCGCACCGCCGTTCGGCTGGGTGTGCGCTAGCTCGTGGGGCGGAGCACCCGCGCCCGGCCGACAGTCCACCATCAGGGGCAGTGCTTCAACTTCAACCTAATAACAAAACAACAAATATAAAACACCACGTTTAAACAACAGAAAAACTAATTACTTACATAAATTACTGACAGAATTGGACAATGAAAACGATATACATTGTTCGTATTCTAGTTATTGCGCGGTAATTATCAGTCAGAAAACGCGAAGTACTACAAACCTGACATGTGTCTAAATCCTCGGAATCAGAAGACAGACTGGACATAATGCGATATTATCGATGTGCACTTATTAAGTGATTGATTGCAACAAATTTTTAAAATAAAAGTGTCTAGGTTTGTTGACGGTGCGGACCAATCGTGAGCTGTGAGCTCCCGGGAGACGCCGGCGGGAATGCGCGCGCCTCTATTTCGCCGGTGCAACATGCAGGCACTAACAGTGAATCTTTATTTTTCTTGTCCATTTCATGTTGTAAGAAAATTGATAACGCAATTTTCTTTACGAAGTCTTTGTGCGCTTCGATATTTACTTGAAGGTTTTAAGTTATTTTGATAACTTCAAGGGCCTATCTTTGATTACCGGAGGGCTGAGACACTTTATAATAAGATTTTAACTCGTAACTCGTTCTTTAACTTATTTTCCATCCTGCCAGTAACTTATTACTAATCTACTAGATACTACTAAAACAACTAATTCTAAGACTAGTTTCCCAAATTCATTACCTCTAAAATAGCTACGATATGGTACTTAAAAGGGTAGATTTATAAGCACTTCACTTTTAGACACGTAGACGAATTAAATAAAAGGGGTATTCATTAAAACTCGAATGAAAAAATAGAAACAAAATTATTTTTTAATAGTTAATTACAAAATCTTAAAATATATTTACAAAAATATGGATATGAAACGTAGGACTTGTTACTTAGTATACCTAATTGCAATTACGTAGTTCAAAAATTAATGAGCGAATATGAAACCCCTCTATTGTAATGTTGTGTATTGGGGTGAAGGTATACTTTTTGGTATAATGGGCCTAGTTTAGCCAAACTCTATTTTAACAAAGGAGAATTTTGGCTTCACCGTATCTCGTTATTTTTCGACAAGTAATCGCGTTAAATAGAAAAAGCCTTTCGGTAAGTGATATGCTTACAAGTCACCCAAGACCTACGTCTATTAATGTCTAGCTACAACTAACAGGCATCGGTTCAAAGTTTAGGAAGTCCAGGTGTTGGTATGTGAAATCGACGTTGTTTTGGAAGGATAGCTCAGTCTCTTCGTTCCACGAAACTTTGTTCGGTTTGATAGCTTTTTCCGTGCTCTTGTCATCCGTTGCCACCTTAGACTTGTTCCGGGCCTTGCTCAGACCTTGCTTTCGAGTGATGTTGCCTGCTCGTGGAATATCAATTGAATAGAATTATGTACAGCGCAAATTGTTCGTAAAAGAACGAAACAAGAAAGAAATAACAGTTAGGTCATTGTGAAAAAAGGACAGTGTTACAAATTATTATTATAGTAAGTAAACACAAATCCTGAATGTTTAGGGTATGAATCATTGTTATTGTAATACATAAAGTCGAACCTATTTGCTGCAACATTTGGCTTAGAGTCAGGAACTGAGAATGGGCTCGGGAGTATCTATACGGAGGAGCCCAGGGTCTTATTTCGTCAATTGGGAGCGGTTCCAGCTGCTCAAAGTTCACGACTCGCTTTTCACCCAACTCCTCAATAAACACGAGGCAGGGACCACCGTCCGGCCTCATCTCCTGGATATGGCAATGGTACGGGACCGTCTGGTCGGGCTGCAGCTTACACAAACATTTTACACCCACTTGCAGAGTCGTCCCATCCGAATACCTTGCGCCATAACGCATTTCTGTAATATCATTTCATAAGTACCGGAATACATTTCAATATGTAAAATAAATCCTTCAAGTGAACTAGAATAGGAAACTGAAATGCCCAAACAAAATACATCACCGATTGAAACGTTGGCCTCGTTACATAAAAAATAACCGCGCCGTTTCCGTTGTTGCCAAAATTATTGAAATCAATACGAAAACAAAAGAGAAAGCCGGTGTAAATACGAGTGGGCACTAATAATAAATATACCAATTTAGCTGAGCTTTAGTCGATCAATAACTTTGCTCTAAGCGGCTTAGAACACTCCGATTTCCGCGAAAAACTGACTTGAGTAGGATTTCTTTTTCCTATTCCGTTTATGGACTTAAAACTCCTTTACCTCGTCTTAACTCACTCCAGACATCAAATTCTATATTTCTATAGATATCGGGGTCTAGGGCTTTAGCGACCTTGTATGGGAATGGTGTGATTCCGTTATCGAGTAAATCTTTAGCGCTGTTTACATTAAGGCAGTTCATGCAGACGTTTTCGAGCTGTATCAGGCTGCGGTTGAACACGAAGATGCTTAGTGACTCTTTTAAGAGGCTGGCTCTCTCCAGGTCTTCAGTGTGATGCTTGCATTTCAGCGCTAAAGCATTATTGTTCCTATCTTTGTCATCGTCGGCGGCCTCGATGAATATCTTAGCCCTCTCTTTCTGCTTCTTACGACGCTCGACATTCTCCGACATGAAGTACTCGATATGGTTGGTGGGAACCTTGTCGTGAAGCATTTTATCAACCGCGTAAGACAAGTCTTTTAGCTGATAAACTCCATCGTAAAGTATTTCATATACCAAAGCTATAATAATATCAATATTTTGCTTAAGCATATTTCAAAATAAATAATGTCAATAAATATCATAAAAAATATAAAAATTAAGAAAATGAAAAGGTGTAAATGAATGTGTGTGATTAATTCAAAAAGAAAAATTCAACTATAGCTAAGTTAGCCTAGGAAAAACATGTAACTGTCAATGATTCATTTCTGTATGTAAAACATGTGAATTTATTAATTTAAATTTATTCACAATCTTTTATTAAGAGCAAGTAAAACTGTGGAATTTATCAATTTCACAGATAAACACAAGAGATTACATCAAGAAAATAAGTTGCAATGCTGCCTTGTCTGCATATTCCTAATTGAATGATAATAAATTAATACTACTGCTATTCAAGCGCGGATCCAGGGGGGTGGTCATGGGGTCATGACCACCCCCTGGGCTAGGTCCAGAAACTAGGTAGACCACTAATTAAATTGTTATCTATTTCTAAAAGAGGGCAGAAGAGCAGCTGAACACCGAGCAGTTCAGTAACAAACTTAAATATATAACAACAAAATATGTAATGATGTAGAAAAAAATCGCGCTCCGAGGCCAATGTCATGGTGCAAAAGGAAATCTACCTATTTTAGGCTCATTTGTTACCGGCCGATTCAGATTGCTACTTAACTTAGAACAACTATTTTTTTTGGAAAAATGAATGATTTTTGCATTGTGAGAAATAATGTAAATTCTTTTGTGTAGGCTTAATAAAATATGGCTAAGTTAAATCTTATTAAAAAAAAATTGGATTTCTGGACCAAAAGCTGGGGGCACCCTTGCTACTTAGGACTTGGCCACGACTATGTGACCACTCCCTGGCACCAATTCTGGATCCGCCCTTGCTGCTATTATCCATACAAATATTATGAATGCGAGTAACTCTGAAAAAAGGACATAGGCTGCTAGCTATACTTTATGCTGCAATAAGTACCTGACAAGCTTGTGAGCCGGAAAAGGCTAGCGTGAAATAATTGTGTTTTTATTAAGCTTTGTAAGAATCTAAAAAGAAGGTGCTTGGAAAAAAACTACATTCAAAAAAGGTCTAATGCATGCAAGTTATCTTCTAAATTGCTGACATGCCATATTCTAATCATAGAACTGTTTCTTTGTATGTGTCTGCAGTTTACTAAAGACACAACAAAGGCAGATTATGGCTTAACTCATCAAAATCAAATCAGCCATTTAACAAATAATACTAAACTAGGAAGATTTTAATAATATTTTTATAGTGAATGTTTATGTAAGAGTTGCCCGTGTTATTAGTCTTGCAGTGTAAAATGTTTGATATTATTTCAATATAAATTCACTTACACTGGCAGTATGATGATGTGTTAATGAAATCTTTAGTGTACACCACATCAAAGTGCTTAGTGTCGGGAGAGTAAAACAGGTATATCGGGTTTCCATAACCATTGCATATTTTTGTTTGTGGACCCTTGTTAGCTTCAAATATTACAAAGTCACGTCTGCAAGTTTTTAATCGCAAGTTACAATTTAAATTGTTATAATTTTGTGCCTAACGCAAGTCATAAGGCTCCAAACTGCACTAATTACTAAGTTATTCTAAGTTTAATAGCAATAATACTTGTGTTCTTTATTTCAATAAGCTAGTTTGCCATAAACACAGTAAAATTAGGAAGTTATAAATATAATATTAAAATAAGAGTGAAGGTAAAGTATTGACTCAGCTTGTATTGGGATTGATACTTAACATCAACAGCCATAATATCAGCAGTTAAAAAATCAACACCGTAAGACCAACGATTCAAAATCTCAACACTTCAGAATGTCAACAGCTTAGAAAGTCAACAATTCACCAGACCAAAGTTTAAAATCTCAACTTGGAAAGTATTAGGTAAATACTAATGAATGGTATATATATATGTTTTACTACAAACAAATCATGTCCAGTAAATCTACCTATTACAGTTTCGATATTAAAATACTTGTGCATAGTTTGGAACCAATCTACAGGAAGAAATAATTATTCATGAATTATAGCTTCAATAGAATCAGCTGAAGTATGTAATCTGTATTATATAAAATTATTTCAACCTAAACTTTTTAATGTCACCTTATGACGTTTGACATAGAATTGACAGAATTCAGTTAGAAACAGAATTCATAGTTAAGCCCTCTTACGCACTAGCGGTTAACCGCGGGGGCGGCTAACCACGCGGTTAGCCGCATTTCCAGTTTAATATGCAACCGCTTGTGATTGTACGCACTTATCCGCCACAAAATTTCAACCGCGGATTGGACCGAAGAATTGGACGCCGTCGAGGTAGCCGCGAAGCGGGCCGCAGCTATCCATTCAACCGCCGCGGTTGAAATTTTGTGGCGGTTAAGTGCGTACAATCACAAGCGGTTGCATATTAAACTGGAAATGCGGCTAACCGCGTGGTTAGCCGCCCCCGCGGTTAACCGCTAGTGCGTAAGAGGGCTTAACTATGAATTCTGTTTCTAACTGAATTCTGTCAATTCTATGTCAAACGTCATAAGGTGACATTAAAAAGTTTAGGTTGAAATAATTTTATATAATACAGATTACATACTTCAGCTGATTCTATTGAAGCTATAATTCATGAATAATTATTTCTTCCTGTAGATTGGTTCCAAACTATGCACAAGTATTTTAATATCGAAACTGTAATAGGTAGATTTACTGGACATGATTTGTTTGTAGTAAAACATATATATATACCATTCATTAGTATTTACCTAATACTTTCCAAGTTGAGATTTTAAACTTTGGTCTGGTGAATTGTTGACTTTCTAAGCTGTTGACATTCTGAAGTGTTGAGATTTTGAATCGTTGGTCTTACGGTGTTGATTTTTTAACTGCTGATATTATGGCTGTTGATGTTAAGTATCAATCCCGCTTGTATTAGGCACAGTGCATTGCAAATGTTAGAAAATATAAATCAAAAGTGGGTAGTTACATTATAAATTTCATACTAAAACTTTCTTACCTATAGAGGTGGCTCATGGCCGATATTTCAATTAAACCACCCCACTCGGATGGATTTGACATCTCTTTGAGATAATTTTCAAATGGACAAGTCAATGACTACAAAACAAAAGTATTTATGTTAACATTGTGCCTGGTATTGAATAATATTTGACAAATAAGTAGCGAATCCTACCCCTTCGAAGAGGTGCCTCTTAGTAGCCATGAATTGAACGCAGTCCAGTCGGACTTTATGAAAGTATCGCTGGGTGTTAAACATGTTTTCAGAGACAGCGCGAAAAAGACAGCTAGAGTCTCTAGCTGTGTGTTTACGGAAAAATCCCATCTCATCCAACCATCTGTCTGGCTCCGAGGAACGCTTGTGTATTTTCCAAGGCCCGCGACAGCGGATCGGAGAAGGCGACATTGTACACTGCTAGCAATCTGCAGGTAAACAAAAACAAATGACGCTGCCACTCCGATCATCACATCCGCCAAAATTTTCTTTCAAACCGACTCATTTCACGTACGTAAATAAACAAATCGTTGTGATTTCACGGATAAGGAGTCCAAAAAACCATATCGTAGCTATATCGTCTGGCGAATGCAAATGGTTGTTTTGCTGTCTACGATATACAACACGTGCAAACGTTAAACCGTACGTACGACGCTAAAATATAAAGAAAACACTTACCGAAATAATATATCCCAACTGTCAGCATCAGTGTTTAACTGTATTGTATTTGCGAAGTTGTATTTTACGAAAATCTAGCGAAAATTGCACGTGCCAAAAGCAAACCGTCAAGAGCCGGCGGGAAGCAAATCAAAATTTACAAGGCGACGGCATTTTTGCAAGAATGTTACCATACTAGAAACGCTTTCATGGTAGATATCTGCGGTCTCTTTCTAACAATAGCACAAAATGTATCTTGCTATTTCACCTACGTATTCTTCATGCTAGATAAGTTGCTATTGTAGTAAGTAATAATAATAATGCGTAGTCCTTCACGAAACGCTCTTTTACCAAAGAGAACTGTCATAGACTAGACGAACTGTTTATTCTAGGCGAAATGAAAAAAAAAGATTTTAATTTTTTATTATAATATTTAATAAGAATTACATATAATGGTTAAGTCAGTAAATAACTCAATTCTATCCACAAAATCAATTATTTTCTATTCGTTGACAGAAATAACTTAAAAGAGTTGCCAATTTTAAATTCTTGCTCAATTTAGAGGTAGTTTTAAAACTTCAAATACCTAGATACTTCTCACATTTATCATGCTATTATAATTTATCGATGTTTTTATAAATGACGACCTCCGTGGTCGAGTGGCGTACGCACCGGTTTCAAGGTGTCGCTAGCTCTGAGGTCCCGGATTCGATCCCCGGACGGGTCAATGTAGAAACCAACTTTTCTACATTGCCTCGGGTCTGGGTGATTGTGGTACCTTCGTTGTTTCTGAATTTCTTAACACAAGTGCTTTAGCTACTTACTTTGGGTTCAGAGCAATGTATGTGATGTCGTCCGCATATTATTATATAACATGCTAAAAAAATATTATTTACGCAAATACATTCTCAACATAGATAAAATTGCCATAGGGTTTGCTGAAAAGCAATTATTATGTTTTGTTGTTTTTCTCAATTTGAAACTTCTAAACTGATTTTATACTAAGACAATGTTTAGCTGCAAATGAAAATAGGTGACTATAAGAAAGTGAATTGTTGTAAATCGAATTTAAGTTAATTCGATTTACAACTTGGAATATTGGTATGTTATTCAAGTAAATGTAGTAGTAGCTCATCAAAACTAAAATTTACTTCTTGTAAATAACATAACACTATTCCAAATTTTGGGGTATGTTCAATAAATGAAAGTAAATAAAACAACGACCATTTTTTAAATCTATATTTATAAAAAGCACCGTCTGTAAAACATACAAAATTCCGGTAAAAATGGTTTATTGGCATCGACAGCGTTATTATAAAAATGGAAAAATGTTGATTATTGGTTGTATATGACAATATAAAAATTATGATTGTTCACATAATGCTTAAACAAACTATTGCTTTATTTTTGAATATCTATACCAAATATGGTTGAGCAAGTGATAATATTACAGTACTACTTCGATGATACTTAACTAATTTCTAAGTTAATACAATACAATGCAAAAATACTATATCAACGCAGAAATAAAGTTAAAAAAATAAATTTTGACCCAAATGAGATTTGGTAACTACACTCCTAATTTATTGACCAGAGTATCACACACGCGCAGATGCATAATCCTCGTGAGCACTTAAACATATCTCAACATAAAGAGAACACAAGCACAGATGAATGAATAAAACAATAGAATATTATTTGGAGTGCAGTGTGTTCCCGACTTAAATAAAATCAGTACTGGACATTCATACTTAATTATTCTTTCAATATAAATTAAATTATAAAATGCTCGTAAAATACGCTTATTAAATACATAATATACCGTTAAAAAGTGACATAGAAAATTTGGTTCCTATAAACTAATGATAAGGACCAGTTTACAAAGTCCATTTTAAGTCTAATGGAAGATAACTCATTAGTGGCGTTCTTTTGTTTGATAAATTAAGGACTTGTGAAACGGACAATGCAAACGGCCCTATGACTTACATCGAGTTTAAAATACGGCGATACTAGCGAGATATAGTTGCGGGTAGTATAGTAAGGAGGCTGTTCAGGCCGTTTTCTCCTGCTCGATGACGTCCTTGGTAGGCAGGGGGTTCTTCTCGCAAGTCTCGGTGTGCTTCAACTTGGTGGGGTCGAAGTTCTCGATGCCGTTCAGGAACTTGTTCTTCTCCTTCTCGGCTTCGATAGCTGTTGGACGGAATAAGTGTGTTAGTTATTGTGGTGACTACTGTTTGTAAATCATCTATCTATGAGTTTTTACGATAACGCCTGACATAGGCAAAACTGCTTGCCATAGAGCAAGGGTATAAGTTTCTACCTATTTCTTTCTTCCTAGCTGCATGTCAAATACAGCACTCTCTGTCTAAAAACACCAAATGTTCATCATAGATTGTTTAAACCTAGCTTCAAATAAACTCTTATTTTTTCAAATCTAATATTTTACTCATAAGAATTTGTAAGAATGTATCTACAGTTACTTAACTTTTAATTTTAACTAGTGTGAATATTTCAAAGTAAGTGTGTTGTTATTTTCAAAAAACTGCAAAGACTAAGGAGACATTTACCATGAAAATAAAACACCACGTGCTTTTAATGTGGTTGCACATAAAATTATTTTACTTAAAAATACAGCAGGCAGGGATTTGCGAATAAGTGATTAAATTAAAATATACAGGCAGGTAAAATAAAGCAGCAAAACAAAAACCTTCAATAGGTGGTAAGGGGTTCTTTTCTTCCGTTGTGGTATGCTTCATCTGACTCTTGTCGAAGTGCTCAACGCCGTCCAACAGATTCTGGTGCTGTTTCTCCGCTGCTACAACTGATGCAAAGCAAATCGTGCAAGGCAAAACATAAATAATAAATACAAGTAAATAATAAAAGCATTCAATGCGTCTGTCATGTTGGTAACACAATCATCCGTAGAGAGGCGACATTTACATGCTAATTGACCGCACGATATGTAAGTAGTGCTCGGAATAAAAAGCGTGTCATACCGTATATGGTCGCAAAATCATTGATAAGCTAATGACTCTTGAGTCATTAAAACTGCATAAGATTATTCAATATAAGGGTATCGAGTATATCGGCAAATTAAGCGCAATAAGTTATAAAACAATGTCATTTTGGTAAATAAATGTATTTTAAAATAAGGAGTTGTTGCGCATTTGCATGCATATAAGTGCTTGTGCATAAACTGGTGTTATAATAAAGAAAGCATACCATCTTTGTCAGGAAGTGGGTTCTTTTCCTGTGTTTCTGTGTGCTTCAGCCTAGTAGCATCAAACTTTTCGATACCATCGAACAGGGACTTTTGAGTTTTCTCGGCGGCAACATCTGCAAACCATAGACGTAAAGTGTCAAAACATACGAAATTCAAATTTATTTGAAATTGGCGCACTCTCACAACGTCTAGAAAAAAAACATGCTCGTTATTATTTTAGTAAAATAAACTAGTTAGGTAATTTGCAACAGTGAGTAGGAAACTGCAATGAGTCTTCAAAGACATATTAGCTTCCCTATAGTCCCCTGGTTTAGTTTCACAGTTAAAATTAGAAGGAATGCGATGAGCAAAAGCAGCCACGTCTCACAGGCGTATTGCGACTCGCTATTATTTATTAGTGGCGCGGCATTCCACCCAGTGATATACCTAGTGCGTTTGGAAGCACGATTTTTTCCACCGTCTCCGTTTTCCTGAGGGAGGATGTCTGAAATTGTTCAACGCCTTGAAGTAGCGCGTTGTGTTGCTTTTCTTGCGCTACGTCTGTTGTGAAATCGAAATTTTCTTTGTTATTCTGTTATCGGTCGGTGAGTCATGGAATGTTTGATCGTTTGAGCGTCACATGGTACGTTTTATATACTGATGTGCTTTAAACGTCTTTGTTACGTTTTACAATGGAAGATATTAGGTAATTGATTTAGATTACTACTTATTTCACCCCTCAGTGAAACTTAGTGCTCCGGTCGCCGACTGAGCATGAATCCACTTATCTTAGAGTATTGAAATTGATAGAGTTAGTTCTCTTGATTGATAACTGCTCTCGGCAAATAAATGATAGGAGGGGTGAATGTAGACCCCTCGTGTACTTCTGGTTTAATAAATCAATTTTATCAATCCCTAGTGCACATACTTATTCAATTACTGATCCCAAAAGTGATTTTTATGCAATGTAACCTAACCCTAATCTAAGCAATTTTTTATTCTCCCTTCCACTGGATTAGATCCTAATAAACGTATTGAGTTATATTGCTAACTCAATTACCCTAATTTCGAACACCTTAATAAACTACTTATCTACTTGCCTAATTGGGAACAATCAATAAATTTACTCTTAATCCGTAGGTAATCACCTAGACTGTATGACTAACAACGAATAACAACTAGACCAATAAACGTTACATTTTTTTATACAATTGAATCATTTGAAACGGTTTTGCGAACATTTTGTATCAACTGTCTGTGCAACTTTCTATATGACCCTGTTCTGATGTTTAATGAAATGAAATCTGAATATTTGGTTGCAGTACAATAGTAATGCGATGTGCTCTATTTGAATAATACCCAGGATAACAATGCATGTACATAAATGATTTGTAAAAATGACGCTCTTATCGCTAATACCGATCGTACCAATCATTTGAGTGTAGAAAACTGTGGGAATGCGATGATCCACTTACAAAATACCTCGTTTTTTATTCATGTATGTCGCCACAGAGGATTCTAGTGCTGAATCAAATCAAATCTTTATGGTTAAAAGTTCGTTGAGATTTATTCCATTGTCGCTATAAAATGTCCTTTCCCAATTCTTTACGAAGCAGTGGTGAACCTACACCCCATACCATTTTGTATTCTAGTTTGTTTGATGAAAGTATGTCGATCAAGAGTGTTCGTCTTTCCTCGAGCACAATAAATTCTTATTTAACGGAAGATCGCAAAGATGCCATTTTCCATAGACTTGCAACCTGTGACGATAACTAGTTAAAGCAACAGAATCAATCAGAAGAAATCGTTTGAAATTGACCGTTTTCCTTTCATTCCCGGTCTTTGAACCTGAGTTAGTACATACCTTCAGCAGATGGCAGCACGATCTTCTCGTTGGTGTCGACGTCGCGCAGGCAGCTCTGGTTGAAGCCTTCCAGCTGGCTCTTCAGGTCGGTGGCTACCTTGGGCAGGTCCTTGAGGGAGGGGGTATCTACTGAACACGCCATTTTTTGGGATCTGAAAAATAGAGAATATTGATTGAGTTATAATTCCAATCAACGTCAAGTAAAACTGATAAATATATCTGAATTTCTGAAATCTAGATTTTTTTCTTTTTTACCCCTTCCATTAATAATTCTTTAAGGTCTATTTTAAATTTTTGGTAGGATAACATAGCTCAGGTAATATAATTTCGAGACGACCTCCGTGGTCGAGTGGCGTACGCACCGGTTTCAAGGTGTCGCTAGCTCTGAGGTCCCGGGTTTGATCCCCGGACGGGTCAATGTAGAAACCAACTTTTCTACATTGTCCCGGGTCTGGGTGTTTGTGGTACCTTCGTTGTTTCTGAATTCCATAACACAAGTGCTTCAGCTACTTACTTTGGGTTCAGAGCAATGTATGTGATGTTGTCCGCATTTATTTATTTATTATTATTTATAAATTGAAGGATTCGAAAAAATAAGTTATGTATAAATTAAAAACAAATTAAGGTTTAAATAGAAGAGTAAGTAGCTAATTAAGGTTTCTCTGTTAAAATTTGAAGCAAGTGAAAAGTTTTGTAATTTCATCCCGTAATTCGTAACTTTTCCATCCCTTCTCAATATGACTTCGTCTGTTTGAATTTCCGAAAATAACGTTCCTTTCTGTTTAGAACATTGTTCTTTACAAACCTAGGTAATTATATTATGCTGTTTAAAAAGCTTTTGTTACCTTTAAAGACAGCTAAAACAATACATACGTATCGATCTTTAGCTAGCAGTAAAAGGCATAACGGCATTAAAACTTTTTTAACATTAGGCGTGGGTTATCCGGCTACTTTCCCGTATCAGTAGGCGAAGGCACGCACTAAATACGTTGTCGATGGACCAACACATTAGTAGAAAGTCACCTAATCATTGTTTACTAACAAATGGCGCTGTACACGAGTATAGCGGTGCGATGTGAATGCTTGAAATATCTCGACTAATTCTTAAAGGCTTGATTAACACAAAAAACATTTGAATCGTGTGCCAAACCACAAGTCAAATGCTTTGATTAATTGTGAGTATTTTAATCATCCAATTACAGTTTTAGGTAATAGATTTGACCAGACATTAAATAGACCAGCCTTGTAGTCACCAGGGTTTAATTCATGTTTTGGTTTATATCACTTTGTGAATAAATTTATATGATGGCGTGTTTTGACTGTCTCATCACACGCAACTGTCTGAACATCTGAAGGTCGTAGCTATATAACGCATACATTAACCCGGCCCCGTCTGAATAAAGAACATTGGGTTGCAATACGACTTCTATTTTACCTTACCTATTTATTGTTGATCATTATTTTCATCAACAAAAAAGAAAGTGAAATTCTAAAATGGGGCCCTCGGGTGTTGGGACCTAAGTACACTCAAGGTTTGAAGAAAGAAAAAGGCAAGTAATAAAGAGCGTTGGTAATAAGCCAGATTGCAGAAAAAGAACGAAAAACAAAAGAATTTTCGCCACGAATTCTCAAAAACCTTTTGTAATAGGAGCCGTATTTTCTTGGTCTATTTTCGTTTTGTAACCGCACTGATACAATAGCCTAGCAGGCTAGCATTCTCAGTACACCACAAACCACAGACACAGTAAATAAGTAATTAATGTCTGCTCATTGTAGCTGACTTTTAACAGTTTTTAGTCACGGTTACCGCGACCTCTTCAATTACAAATTGCTTGTGGAACGCGAGTGAGTTAACTGTATATTTAACAAACATATTATGCGTACCGTTCACGAGAATTGTTGCTAGGTTAACTGTTTATCTTCGCCCACATGTAATGATGAGCACTAGAATAACATCAATCTTTTTTTGAAATAAGATCATATTGTTTATTGTCTGTTAAATGTAGCAGTGTTTCCAAACGAACTAATCTGCAGACTCTTTTCAGAAAGGTTTTTACTACTTTTTACACTTAATTTTCTTTTTTATTTTGTAAACATAGAGGTTGTTCAAAACGTAAAATATTCAAGGAGGTTTTTCCACCGTTTTCCAATGTTTATTAATATCCCCAGGGAAGATCCTATTTTCTTTCAATCTAAATCCGATTGCGATAGAAACCTTAAATTCAAGGATAATTAATTACGATCCTCTTTTCAAGTTTTCGAACAATTTATACTGTAGGTATAAGTAAATCTCTATAGTAAATTAATTTTCCGTTCATTATAATTTTCAGCGTTATTTTATTATCTCCTTTCCAAGAATTTACTTTGCGGTAAATCGTCCATTATTATACAGAGTAATAATTATAATGATCTGTATTTTTTTCCACCCGCCCGTATCCCCAGTGAGGCATCGCATGACCACAGTCGTAGCTAACGCCTGACGCATATTAAAACATGGGGTCATTGTTGCCGGCAACTCGGCGTGTATACTAAACCAGAATACATCCTGTGGACAGGAAAACAATCTTTTGTTTCTAAAAGGATGTTTGTTCGGGGTTGATAACAGATGTATCACAAGGAAGGAAACTTTGATTAAGTACTCTTTTGTTTATGGGCCTAGACAAAATGGATGCTTGACAGTTAGAGCTCAAATACAGACGGTTTCTGTAGGGCAACAAATGTTATTGGTTGACTGAAAAAGAATCTTAACATTCGTATTATAGAAACAGATGATTTAAAAAAAAACCCTCTATTGATTTATGTATAAAAATGTGAGGTACTTCTTCGTAGTATGTGGATGTTATAATAACATTTTATTGAGAAACACAATAAGAAAATAAATGTTATTGCAAGAGAAGAGTCTCTCGATAGGTTAGGTGTACGTTATTATAAAACCTACCACATCCTAACAATAGACCTAGTATTAATAACACGAGGATAACGTCGTATTGTTTTAATGAGTCCTTTGACAGAACGATCCAGAAACGTCATTATAATGAAGTATATTGTTTTGTTAAAACAATTCCTCTGATATTGTTGATTGACAGAATGCTAACCAGTTTTACATTTCAGTGGACGAGGAAAAGGTTAATAACCTCCTTGCTGTGTTAGTTATTGAATTTTTGGTGTCATTAGCTTTTTTAATAATGCTAGGGGTCATCTAGATAAAATTGTATTGATAATTTAGTGTAGTAAACTGGTTTCTCTATTATAAGGATATCTATTAGTTTAACGTCATTCTAATTTTATCGCTAATATAAATCTATGTTCACTCTTAAAAGCATTTCCTAACTACATATACCTACATACCTAGTTTGTAAGCGTTCAGCAAATATTAGCTTGTTTGTACAATGCAAATTATCCGAGCCATATTAGAGCATTAAGTAAGTAGGTAGCTATGACTATTTGTTTGTCTAGCAAGCAAGCAGCGCACGCCAATCCGAGCGCCCCCTAGGGCATGGGGCACGGCGCGCCATTCATCGCTAACTAAGCTATGATCTGCTAATCAACTGCGCACGGAGCGTAATCATAACTTTTAATTAACGCCGCAAAAGCTCCATGAAAAGAAAACTATTTGTAATTTTATTCTACAAACATTAAAATTCATAGTTTTTCTAATAAAGAAATTAAAATAATTGCCTGTAATTACTTTCATGTTATACAAAAAATGTTGATTGCGGGTGTAATGTCGGAGTGTTGTGGGATAAATGAGGATTTCGTCACGATGTTGGTATGTGTGTGCAGTCCGGTTTTACCTGTGTATTGATAAATACGAAACCAGTGGAACATGTTGGCGACATGATAACACCTCGCACTTCGCCGGCCGACACTTTAGATAGTTATAAAATGCATTCACTCAATGAGGCACAAATCAAGTTTGAATAACCCTTAAAATGAAGAGAAGCTTATGTATTTTTATATTTTGAAAAGCTTATCGCCATGGAATGTGTTAAATTACGTAAGTAGATATTATGAGATGAAGCAAAGACGTTTTAAATATAATAGGTACTTTGTTAAATAAACACCCAAGGGTCGAACGCTTATTTGTTTTCCTAACAAGAGGTTAGCAAAGGTTATTCTCTGATAATAAAATACGAAACTTTTCTACGTGTGTTGAAAAACTTTGTTCGCACGTTAACGAATTTCCGAAGGAAATCCTTTAGGATCATATTTCGGGATATTTGCGAGGGCGAACAAACGATATGTTGGCGGGAAACAAACTGTCGTTACAGTAAATATGTTCAAACAATATATGTTTACAATAAACTCTGTCGAATTACTGTCTGGTGACGAAAGACCGCTTTCATGTGTGAACGAAAGTTGATTCCATATTTACGGTCCTTATAAGTTTTATTACTTGTTACTACAAATGAGAAAAGTTTCTGGAAGTTAGAATAGAATAGGCTTCAAAAGGTTTCGGAACGAGTTGGCAAATAACAGGAAATTGAAAAACTTTTGTTACCGTCATTTAATATGAGGTCGTATAATTAAACAAGAATATATTATATCATGTTATATTACGTCGCGAAGTTATGAAAATATACTTTTATAATTTCCGCTGGATGTAGAATTATGAAGATATTTATAAATTATCTTTGTTATCAAGTAGCAGATTAACATGACTAAAATAAGAGATGCTAATGAATGGGTTTATTAAACTTCTCATAACAACTTACGAATGATCTGCGAATAAGGGAACACGATTAGCAATAAATAAAGTTATAAAACGCTTCTGTTTAAATTCTTGTGATAGGTAGTTTATATGATCGTTGAAAGCCTATCGTTACTGGCATAGCTGATCTTTGAAATAACTAAGTTATTTCTTTATAAAAACTCACAAATGGAAAACACCCATTAAGTATCTAACCTAGGCCTTAGACTACTTGTAGCTACTATTAACTACTTATTCCAAAAAGTCTTCAACCATTTTAGACTCTTTGGAGACACTAACGAGAAATTGAAATAAAATAATATCTTCAGAATTCTTAAATTAAACTGAATCATTTCTATTTACTCAAGTAAAATGCTATCATCGTTGTCAAACTGTACGTTGGTTGCAATATTATCAATTGGCCTCAATAAAGACTGGCCGTTTATCCATGGCTGTCAGGTTTTTCAAGGTTGGAAGATTAGTAGGATCGGATGCACAACTAAAGGAAGCGAGTAAATTAACAATTAATTATGTTTATATACAGTCGTATGTAATAAAATTGTAAATGTTTATGGTTTCACTGCTAGAAAACTGTTCCAACTTTTGTTTATTCAGGTAGGTATTTTATAATGTGAGCCTGGAGCCACTGTTTGGTGGAGGCTTCTCAGAATGAGAAATAAAGAAGATATTACCGCATTTAATCACTGCCTGTCTACTTATATTATAAATACTAATTTAATGTGTAAGACTTAAATTTTTGGAATAACATTACTGTATAGGCATCCATAAAGTCATGTCAACCATCATTCCTCGCCAAATATTTGACGCTTAACTAAAGGGCCACTATATCATAATTTGGACAGGTATCCACAATTCCGTACCCTCCGCAATTAGTGAGGGTGCGTGTTTCTGTGCTAAATTAAGCACAACCCCTAAAACTCAACGCTTTGAAACTAAAATCAAGTTGATTTACTACTGAAACTTGCTTAATAAATTAAGGCAACGATTCCACAAGTTATGGAATAATAAACTTATCACTAACCCGAATACCTTAAACGACACCTTTTCAAAAGTTTGTTCTTCGACTTTTCACATTATTATTGAACTTTATACCTTATACCCCCGAACATTGAAAAGCAACATAAGTTTGAGACGTTCTATGTCTATCTGTCGCTTCTTTAAGTAACAGAGACAGTTTGAGATTTAAAGGATACTTCTTAAGCAGCTACGTTTGAGTATTCGGCCATAGATCCTTATAATTAGTATTAATGTTTGACATTAATACTAATTATATCGAATCTAAATGGATTTGAGGCCAATCCCAGCTATGTCTAGTTATGTATTTGGTTTGCGGTCGTGTGTGCCTGTGTGTGCAGGCTGTTAATGTATCCCGCACACTGTTCATACCGCACGCGTCTTGCTCCGCTAACCAGAGCATGTTGCTAATTACCTAGATAAAAAAAAATAGATACACTAGGTAGCTAGATACATTTTTGAGAATCACCTGCGAAAACATACATCACTTTTTGAAAACAAAATTACTTGAGCAAGTCACGTTTTACGAAATAAAATTCTTACGCCATCCAAAAAAAAAATGCTCTAATTTGCTTTATGTGAATTCATTAAAAAAAATATGAAGCATCTTATTGTAGTCGTTGCTTTTCGGGAGGATTTTTAATATTCTTTTCATTGTTATAAAAATATTAATTAAAAAGCGAGTCAGTCTAGCGAAGGCATATAATAAATAACAGTACATTTGGCTTTATGTTAATTAATTTTAATGAAACTTTGTATCAACGCCTCGCGAATTTGTAGAGCGATTGTTTCTTCATCTCACGCAACTTTTCAAAAAAATCGGCTATTTTGTTGAGTAATGTCCTCTGACTACCTCTGCAGCTTACTCATAAACCCGAAAAACGAAGGTGAGGTCACTGCTCACGCCACATTTAAGCCCAATACTGATAATGTATTATAGGATGCGTCATAATTGATTCATGCTCCTTAACTACCTTAACCATTTAGATATACATTTCTCTTTCGTATCGAGAAAGGATGTGACTCATGTGAATGTGTCTAACGACAACACTACAAAAAAAACAATGGGCTTTAAAGATATCACCATACTTTGCTAGTTGGTAGTTTAGTTACAACAATGGCGGACGCACACAATCTAACATGTCGGCAGTCCGTCCGACCATCTGTCTCGTCGAAATGAAATCAACGTCTATTGTAACTTTAGATTAACCCAGCTTAACGGTGCGTGGCGTGTCGTGGTGCCTTTCCAAAACCTTATAAGGTATAGAACCTGTAAGAACGAGTACGTTAAACAACTCGAATCATTCTTGGCGCCATAAAAAACAAGACGCATGCGCGCCATATGGTCAGTTTTCAAAATGTCAGCCGAAATGTTTACTTGTAATCAGCCATAAAAGTACAAAAAATTAAGATGTGTTATTGAGATAGAGTAAGTATAAATTTATTTTGGTTTTAATGTTCTGTTTCCCATGACAATGAATAGAAATATGGTATTTTATAACTGTAATAAAAATGTTTCGTTTCATGCTACAATGGCGTCCATTTTGAAATGTTTTAATTGTTACGTTTGCATGATGATGAATTCTCATTGAGTCGTTATGCAAAAATAAGAGTCGATTGAGTAACAGCAAGGTTTTCGCCAACATTTGGGGAATCAATACCGGCTTAGTGGCTGCGTCTGCCGTATTTTGGTGGGGGAGCGTACAGTGAACCGAGTGAGTCATGCGATGCACGTCTGCGAAGCCACCGTAGAAAGTTTTTAACTTATTAAAATTTCACCGTAAGCAGATCGCCGGCCTCGACTCGTACCGTTTTTGCCGATCTACAACTGCTACTTTATATTATTGTAACTCGGTAATGCTGACGATTGAGAAATTCAGCGGATTATGTATAAATACTGCAGTAAGCAATTAACATAATCGTTGAACAGCAGCAGTAAAAAGAAATGGCTTTCGATAAGCCAAGGTCTGAGGTAACTGTAATGGCAATCGTATTTCCAACATAGTAATACTCGTAACACAAGATAGTGTAGTCGTCGACGCAATCTCCACGTAATTCTCAGATAGAAACTTATGCTTCTTGTTTCCCTTTTTACTTGTAGAGGATGTTCCGTCGAGACTGGAATTACTAATTAGCTATTACTAACAACTTCCTGACGAGAATATTAACGAAGAAACACATTTAGATTCCTAGTCTGATTAGATGTAAATCTGTAATGTAATTGTCATATACTTTGCCAACACTTTGTAAAGGATAAGATAAAAGGCGATAAATCATTAAAAGTTTACCGACAAAAAGAACTCAATGGACGTTAAATTACCAATTTCAAAATGAAGACTATTCTAAAACGTAATGATCATTACTATTACTGCACTTTATTTAGCCAGGAAATTGACAAAAGAGGAAATGTGTCAATAAAACTGTATGGCCTTTAAAATTTCAATTATTTTAATAAACATGGAGACTCCTTGAACAGTTTTAGAATTACTTTAGACCTTCACATGATACATCGTACAAATCTGCACTACTTATTCTATTGACGAAAAAGCGTAGGAGTCACATATACAGTGTAAAAACAGCAGATAGTAAGATAAATCGCTTTTAAAACTGCATACAATCCAAGAATCTTAAACGGAAACATTTTAAGGATCAGTGTTTTCGCTATGCCATCAAATATGGTTCTACAATATGTCACCCAATGATCCCTCTGATCAGCCTTGCGCTACAACAAATACCCGATAAGTCGTGATGTGCGATGAATAGTGCCTAACCTTGTGACTTGTGGCTAGGACGGCCATACATGGTGCTCTCGTCACTCTCCGCATAAGGCCGCAATCTATATGGGAACCAGGTCGACTGAATTCTTTGATTAGATACGATGGATTAAACGCTGTTTAGATGAATGTTTGGTTTGGTGTTGTTTTTATTCAGCGAACATAATATGTAGCATTCGTACAAGTTTTGCAAGAAGAATGGTAACTAATTCATTTTACTGTAACCTCTTATTTACTTCTTCAGATCAATTTCGTTAAATGTTAAACAGTCTATTGATTCTCCGGTACACGCTAAACATAAATATCTGAAATGTGATATTCCATTAGGTAACCATAGTAGATCCTAGTTCTCAATGAAAGGCTTCAAAAGCCCTCCATTGAAAAGTAGGATCTCCTTAGAATCCTATAAAGTTTCCACGGAAGACGCAGACATGGGAAAATCAATATGTCTGTCTACGGTCCCCGTCTGCAAGTTTCTGCCTCTTACCACTTTAAATGAAACTTATTTTATTTGTCAGCGGGAGCAAACGAACTCGAGCTTATTCAAGTCGTTTTATTTGCTACTCCTTGCCGTCTTCAAAACGTATATTGGTATCGAATTTCAGTCTGGCCAACGTCAGACGCCAGTTTATCGCCAAAAAAACTACATCAGTCTATTTGTTTGATGTGGACTTGGTTCGTGTAAACATTGACAAGTTAAATATTTTCAATGTTTCGATCGAACAAGTTAAGTGCTCGTATGTTTTACTGGATTAAAATCGCTTCTGCAGATGTTTGTCACAAAAGAGGTCCGTTATCGCGATTAATAGATTAGGACTAATTCTTTTGTTTTATAAATATTTACAGTTGAGTTGGAATAACACTGAGGCACGTAATCTTATCATTTTGATCAATTTCATTTATATACCTACCAACCAACATAGCTTTGATTGATATTACGGTAGAGTCCATCGATTCCATTTCAAAGTAAAGCCCTTTGAATATTTTTTAATGAGGAGTAGCATCGAATATTACCCCGAAATTTGTTGCCTCCGGCGACGGTAAACCAAAACATGGGGAATTGAGAAGGTACTGGGGGAATCGACCGCTTTCGAGAATCGTTACATGAATCCTTAAACAAGTTGACCCTAGAAAATGGTTTAAGGTTACATGATTCACAGGCCCTGGTTCCCAAACTATGCCAAATAGAGTTCGCAAGTACAGCCCTCATCGCTCAATCAGGTGCCCGGAAATTGAGCTCGTCGAATCGAATTGAGTAGGGAGCGAATTCAATAGAGAGGCCTCCTTAGTTATTTGAAATTGAATAAAAAATCTGCTGGAATTGTGTTTAAGAAGCATCAAATAAGCTACTCTGAAATCTGATAAAGATAAAAAATGTACTTCGATCAAACGGTATAACGGATATTTAATAAAACAGTGAGTAAACAATAAACTCAACATTTTAAGAGCTTCACTTTTATGTGTTTTCGTGTTTTTATGTAACATCACTAATGTGTTTACTTGCTCTCGTGTCTACACTGTTTTTGCCGAGCACACTAACTTTATGTCGTGTTGGTAGCAACTGTAGCAACGTCACGTAGTCGAGAGATTTATGATTGAGATTTAAGTTTTCTAATAAAATATGACTTATGAGTTGTTCACTGCTGTATAGCAAGAAAAGCAGTGCCCGATCCACCCTTTATTGAGTGAATCCAATGTTAATACGTTTTAGAAAAAATGGTGTTAGTGGAAGACGGATACTACATAGACTATTTTAAGTTCCCGGAATGATTTGTAGCTACTTGTAGGCGTCGAGACTAGTAAGACTCCTTAGCTTTAGCCTGTGGTATTTAAACTACAAGTAACTACTAATTAATAAACAGCTGACACTTCCCCTACCACACCCACAGTTATAGTAAGTAACAAAACACTTGATAAGTCAATGTTAACTAACTGTTATCAGCTCCTATGTATATCCTATCAGGTCGATCCTTTAAATGTCAATATTCGGTTATCGTGCCCAGAATATTCTGTAGCTAAGTTTACATTTTGATCATGTATCAATATAATTAATGTAATTCTTGATAAATAAACAAAGTGCAACAGCAAATGATTAATAGCTCGTTAAGTTTATGTAAAACAAGTACTTTGCGTACAAATTGTAGTGGCAACCAACGCCCTTAGAGTGTCGAAAGGGCGGCGTTGAAATTTTAATGAATATTACTTTTATGATGGCGTGCTCCGGGATAAGCCACTTCATTACTCGGTACTCGACTGGCATGAGGTTATTACAGTATTTTTAACTTTCAAAAATAGTGTAGTCTGCTAACTACTCCCAACACCCAACAAGTTAGGAGATGAGGAATATCAGAAAATAGATCGCTTTTTTCAAGTTGTTTCGTATTGTTGGACAAGGTTTTTGACGTTCGATTTGTTTGCGAAGGTATCCTTTTTATTTATTTTTAAGGAGATAGACGCATACAAAATTTTGGCCAGCCTTAAAATATTTCTTCAGACTAAACACGCTAGTTTCGGCAGGTAATCTAGGAAGTTCGCTATTGCTAGTATTCTAGCCAAAACGTCGTGTTTCGCGCAAACAAATTCGTCTTTCCATAAATATCCTTCCGAATGCGTCAGTGCTCCGTAGCCCCGTTGGCACTATACAGGCAAATGTGTCGAGGATGGTAAAAGTAAACATTTTACGAGACACCGCAGCCATAAAACTGTAAATTGATGTACTTGAGCTCGTCCGACCGCCCTTTAAAGGGTGAGTGTTCAAAATCAACCGTATGAAGGGGTTTAGCTAGTTCGCTCTGTGATCCCTGATGTGATGTTTAGAATGTCGAGCAGAAAATAAAATGTTTACAAACCCTGAAGAGTATTATGTTAGCTAAAATGAAAATAAGCTAGCACTATGGCTGGAAGTTGCAAAGTTTGGGTTTGATTTGGATAGAGGTAAGAAAATAGACAAATCAGACGGTCTTATAATATAATTGGACAAAGATGTAGCCAAACTTCGACCTTCAAACCAATTAAATGACAAATCAGGATGAAATATCTTATGACAACGCACAATGGCGTGATCATTGTGATCTATGACCGGCTGTCATTTATTTTGTGACTATTTACAGAAGGGGAAAAGAGGACAAGACTCTTGTTTTGTTATGTAACTTTAAAGCGGTCATATTATTTACGTACCAATCCGAAAAAGAGGATTATTAAACACACCAAATGGCTGAAGTTACTTTCTGTAACTGCTCCATAAGAAAGGACATTTTGGAACTGCGCACCTAGTCATTTAGAACTTTATCGTTTATAAAGCGGCTATTTGAGGATTACCAGAAATAAAAAAATTAAGATTTTTATTTTTATTGTCACTTTGGAGGAGATAACATGAACCAATCTGAAAAATAATAACGCATAGAACAGCTGGGGTGTGCCCTTTGTATTTCAGCTTCAAGCGTTGCTGGGGGTCACAAGATCTAGGGAAACCCTATATAAGATTATTAAGGGTCATATTAGCAATTTATTTGAGACTACTACTTCAAACGAGGGTCCGGGAGCCGCTCGTTTGAAATATAATGCCAAAAATGCCTTTCCAAAATTATTTATTAGGTATTTATTTGTTAATAAACAAAATTCTTGGATTTTAGTCATACCTATTCATTATTGATGACTTAAGGTATTTCCGTTCTGGCAACTTACCTAGTATAATAATTATATGCGACATTATACAGAAATATTTGTGTGACTAATAATATAGGTAGGCATTTATAACATTTCCTTTACAATTTTAGTTCCAAATGAAACAGCTGTAAAAAATTACGTAAAGAATGTAGAATGCAAACACTGACGCTTTTTTTAGATCCCCAACAGTAAACAAGACAAATCATTCGTATAAAAATGTCTAGATATCGCTACTTTATAGGTCTTTGACCTAAATGTGTATTCTGAATTCCTGGAAAACTGTCAGTACCTATAGTCCGGAATAAGCTGAGCGATATATTTTCCTATACCTATGCCTGTATTATCTAGCGTGCATTCGTTGATGATACATAAATATAATAATATTGACTACTGCACTACTGCACACCCACATTATTTTATTACTCTATCATTTTTATAATGTCGCGTTCAATATCTTCGTATTGACATATTTACAAAAACGACTGTAAAAAGTGTTGGTTAATAGTCTTTATTGGTAAAATTCGGTAGTTATTTACTACAAGAGTGTAAGGAAGGCATCTTAGGAACGTAAATAAATAAAAATAACCGTCTTCCGAAACTGCAGACCAAAATGCAACATGGTATCCACTGCAAAGTCTGCAATCATCGACAGTAATATTCCCGCCAACCGAGTTCGTTGCTCCAAATTATATTTGTGCATCACAGAGAAAGCAGCTATATTGTAACACTGGCTGGAACAATTTAATTCCATTGTACAGCTGTTTCTAAATTTAAATCTATTCAATCAGATTCAATCAATCAAAATGGCGGCTTGTTTATTTGTCTTTATTATTTGCGTAACTTTATCTATGATTTAAATAAAGATTATTAGGATTTAATAATTTAACTACACTTCTAAATAAAAGTAATGTGCGATAAATTTATATGGTTCAAATTATCGTAGAATACTTACATGATCGTTTTGCCCATATGCTCATATGATTCAATCTATTACTTGATAAGGTGTCGTTCGATTTGATTATTATCAATTCTCACTATAACTGATTGAAATGTTTATTTACTTCAATCAAATATACTTGTTTGTCGTTCGTTGTAACAGCACTTTCCGGCGACCAAAATAATTCGCAGTCACGGACAGTTCGCACAAAAAACGTGTTTGCATTTGTGTCAAACTGTTACATCGTGACTTAAATATTTTACCGTGACAAACTTACAATGGGCTTAAGACACGGATACATATTATTGTATCCTATTTATGGATTATAATGATAAATGTACTCAAGAGCAATATTTATACTAATATAATAAATGGGAAAGTTCTCTTTCTGTGCTCCACCAAGAGTGGAAATATAACATCGAAATAAAATCTTGATAAAAATACTCCAAAAACCCTTTTAGGTTGCTCGGGAATGTGCACCTTGCGCAAAATAATCTCGGAAACCTGATTCCAACTAAGTTATTAAACGAATACTTAAATATCATACTTAGGAGGCAGAAATCTGTATCGTGACACAAAGGTGGTTTTTTTTTGTAAGTTATCGGCTAAGGAATCTCTTAAATAGGTTCTGTAATTTATTGAAATAGTGCGTATAACAAGATTCTTGTAAATCTTATACGGGATAGGGTAACGGTTTGTAAGATATTGCCGCGTCACTTCAGTAGCATCAATCTTAGGTCCCGTTTACACCAAGTTTCAATAAATTCTGAACCTATCTAGTTCCAGTTTAGTTCTGGTACACGGACCTGTACAGACTAATTGGTAAATCATTACTAGATTTCGTATTATCATGATGTTTAATTAATTGAGGTTTCGATATCATAAAATCATTTATAGTTATCAAGAGATCTGAAATGATTTATTTGGTCATCGACCGTATTTCTAAATACCAGAAAATAATATATGATGGAAGGCCTTTGCCCTGCAGTGTGACAGAAATGGTTAAAAAACCACTAACAATTTGAAATGATCGATTAACTTTTTATTGATATCAAGATAGTGTTGAACTTCGCACTATTTCGTCTGATGAACCTTTCTATTCCAGTGATAAAATTATTCTTCCTGAAGGTAAGTTATCCGATTATGTAATTCAATTAAGTAAGACGCGTGTTAGTTTTATTTATCTATATAATTAAGTAAGTAGGTACTAACATTTCCATAATGTCGTCTTACAATCGATATAGTCCATTGTCTCCGGCGGCATTGTTGGCGCTCGTGACTCACAGTGGATCCTTCAACCAGTTACTGCTTTCGTTGTAAGTGTGTATGCCAAGGTGTTCCACGTTTTACGCAGATAATAAACTCAAACCTGTCCTGCGGTAGTACTACGGCACTACGAGTTACGCAGGTCCCTAGGGCCGTGAAATGTTACTAAGTTATCGCTCCGACTGAAACCTTACTCGATATAAATCGGTAGGTAATACTTCTCCCCCAAATGTCTTATTCAAGGATAACTGCAAAGGTCACCTTTGCCATTTGTAGCTAATCTAATAAATTTTCTACTATATTTAGCCTAATGGCAAAATTCCCGTTCCATGACATTTATGTTTAATTTTAGCTCTCTTCTTATCCAAAGACAAAATTAAACACGTTTCACATAGAAGGTATACATGCACTAAACAGAAATATATCATGAAAACAAGATGCTATTTCAAGATCGTTCCATAAATAACGGGTACGACGTTGCCATCTGTTTAAGTACATATTTGTAGCGGGTGCTGTGACTGCTGTGACAATCTTAGTAATCAGAATCGACTAACGATCGATTAACTATACGCCATCTTGGATTGGAATTCGCATCTGTCAATTGGTCTCTCGACATCAATTCTAACCGTTTCACTGCACTTGTGAGCGTAAAGCTACAGTAAGTGGAGCTTTCCATTTCCATTGACTTCGTCATTAATTAAAGCTGCAAAAGCTCACTCCACGTTAATTACTCGACTGATGTACACAGCTTTCAATCATTAGGAAAGCGTATAGATACGAAACTAATACATGAATATTAAGTATAGAGCTGGATGTTAGTTCTGAAGTAATTGATAGAAACTTCGGTTCAACTCAAGTAGGCTTACAACTGGTTAGGTATTCATTACGAAAGAAAGTACTATCGGTTCTTTATTTATTGTAACAACTCATAAATATTCTAAGATAAACTGTCAACATAAATAAAAAAGTCGTAACTAATTTCATCTTATACCGTTACATGTCTGGCATTAAATTGATTAAGTATTCTTTTTCTTTTTTTGGCAGTGTAATAGGCATGTCACCCTCATGGAGCGTGGGCAAGGGCGTGTGCCTGCGCCCCCACGGCTCGAGCAAGGGCACACAATATTTATCTAATGCCAAATTTAAATACAGTCAGCGTCTCATAACTCAATAATACTTAATGGGGCTGGGAACATGCTGAATGACTAAGGGATGAATTAGTAGTCAGCAAGTTGGCAGAGAAAACTCGACAAAAGTCTTGATATAGGTACCATAATATTTGTTATCCTGATGATGGATATTTATTCAAATAAAACTGCCGTTACAGACTAGTTACTTCCTATTTAGAACTGCATAATATTATCTCAAAATAAATTTAAGCTCAGCTAATTAGTATTATAAAAATGTTACCTACTTAGTAAAAAATAAATCGACTAAAATTCTAATGTGGTGTGATTTACCGCGGCGATGTCATCGACCTCGTCTAAGCTAGTGCGTTATAAGTTATAATAATATCAAAGATACGTCACAAATTTTATGGAGCGTCAAGCAGGCCAGCCAGCATCGGCAATTAAGAGATTTTCAAGTGTAAGCATCACGGATGGGTGAGAAACCACCGCACAGTCTGTGCGCCACATTTTTTACACGATCTAAATCTTTCGGTATGCACCACACTAATTTAGAATAGCCTCTCATAAATGATAATTAGATACTTAAGTTATAAAAAACTGTAATAACTATTATTTGAGCTAAACAATTTCATTATTAAAATGGAATACATTAGGTAAATTATTCAGCCTCTCGCTACAAAAACAGCGTTATTTTATAACATTGCTGCGGCGGGCATTCACGGAACGCTCAGATGCGTTTCCCCTCTCCCTTTATTGATCTATACTCCAACGTAGGGTACCTAGGGTTCAATAATATATATGCGACGGAGGGGGACAGATGGTTGCCACCCTAACCACTAAAATTTGGACGCTACTTTCTACTTTAGATACTGTCTACATTTACGGTAAAAATATTTGAAGGCCGTAGTCGTCAAATCGTGTCTACTCGTAAAACTCCTTTCCTGATCGACATTTAATAGTCATAAGCAGACGTAAAATCATTAACGTGGTAATGTCATCTCATTTGCGCGGTAATTAACACGGAGATAACCAAGGCTCAGACCGGACCAGCGACCCTTGTCTTACCATTCCTGGCTGGCACAACATCGAGTACTAATTCGATTAATTCCCTCGCAGACAACCCTAGCTATTAGGCATTAGGGGTGCGACGCGTTGTTTGGTCTCCCGACCAATCGATTCGTATTCGGGAAGTTATTTCGCCTCTTTCTCGCAAACAAGTCTGCGTGTATCCCTCTCTCTCCCCCACGAGCCAGTGTCCTGTCTGGACAGATTTCATTACAAACCAACGCACTTGCATCGTTGTATACCGGGCTTATGTAGGTACCATCGATCGAGGAAACGTGTTTAAATCACATAGGTAGCCGTTGTGAGGATATTTAGCTTATGATTCACATTTTGATTGAAATTCATTATTTACGGATCAACAGGAAGTTTACTGTTATATTCTCAACATTATAACTGTTACAGAATATTTATGTTTTGCCAGGTTTAAAACTCAGGATAAGATTAAATAATATTACTAGTTACTACAAATGGCGTACAAATATGACATAAGTAAATGTCGTGCTTATTTATAGCGTGTGTACTAATTATAGATTTCGTCAATGATTGCCGTTCAATACTCTATGATGCGTGAAAGCGGCGAAAGTCCCAGCGTTCACACGAACCGGTTAACTCTTTTGTAATTATCCACCGTGGTTTATGACTACCGCACATTTTTTAACATGAAAAGAAACCTACATGTCGATACCTTAATTGGCAAACCAGCTAACTCCTTATGAGCAAATTTTTCAGGAGACACTTAAAACTCTATAATAATTTTTGTAGACTACTTATAAAGAAATCTAAAATCCCGTTGGTAGATATTAACCTAAATTCTTATTTTTTATACTGTCAGATCGTTTTTGTAAATAAAGCCGTATTTTTGTTGCTTACTAACTAAACAAAAAAAAAATTTTTGACGAAATGTGGAGTTGGCTGGTTTGACAATTAAGGTATCGATGTGCTACTATTGAACTCTATCAAATTATACGTTTGCCTTGTTTAAAAAAAAATAAACCAATATGGCGGAATTTCACCAAACTTGATCACTCTACAAATGCTCTACAACAAGCAATTTATAGTGAAGTTAGTTATCAATGAAAGTACGTCCTGTACAATGCATTAATTGAAGCTCAGATAGGTACCTAAGTAAGTATTATCTGAACATGATTTATTATTCAAAACATACCGGACGGTTATTGGCTGTGTCAAGCATGTGTTGTGCATTAGTCAGATTTCTTTAAATAGCGCCGGTTGATACAAAACTTGGGTTCATTAGCACCACATCAATGGCTACTGTTAAGTTTAAGGGCAACCATAAAACTTTACGCTTTAATAATTCAACAATCCGCAGTGAAGTCATGAATGTATGAAGATAGACATTTGAAGCCATGTGTTGAGAAGTGGCTAAAGATTTAGTGTAGGTAAAATTACCCTTTTATTCTCGGATTAAAAACCTCAAAAATCTAAAGTTGAACGACACCGCGCACAACATAGTTAGCGAGACGAGTTAATTGTATTTATTAACATAATATCGCATGATGTTAAACGAACCATAACGGAACGGTTAATTCGGTTATTTTCCCTTCTTTTTTCTACTAAGAAATTGCTTACACGAAAAACTATTTTGACGGATTGCTTCCTGGTACAAAAAAATACATAAATAAGTTAAGGAAAGTACATATATTTCTAAATATGATTATTTATGTAGCCTCCCTCACTGCCACCCTCCGGAATGTCTCTTTGTCATTCTAATGAGTCTGACTCACTCTTTCCCTACGATTTATCAGCGACATTATTCGAGGTGCGACAAGGGTTCGTTGAAAATAAGTAACAATTTGTAACAAAATTCTATTAGAACAAGGAAAATTAACTAAAAATATGTGATCCTTAAAATAGGAATTATTTATAAATCTGTAGTAATAACGTGGGTAGGAAGGAAAACCTTTAATATAATTTAATCGTCGTATAGGTTTTAAAGAGTAACGTTCGTCCTCATAAACAAATTAATTAAACCGGTATCACAGTAATCACAACACGCAACATACTGTCTACAACGACAAAAGACAATATCCGAACAATAAAAATGCGCGATGTATACACAGCCTAACATAATGAAGTCATACAACCGCTCCCATTATGACCGTCGGACAAAGATTCCGTTAGTCAAAAAATATAATTTCCAATTTGATTCATTTACGCAGACTTCAAAAGAAATTCCTGATCAATGAGTCCACGATGCCGCTACACCACCCGGCTACGAATCCCGTATTCCAATTGCCGGTTCCCGAGGGAGTAACTTCGTAAAAAACCGTTCGATAATACGTTAAAACACGCAAAGATGAATTAATGACATCGTTTTACAACCGGAATAATATAAACAAAGAAGTTTTGTATCGAAAAAGTCAAGAGCCGGTTAAAAATTACAACTCACCAAGTGTTTTTTGATGTGGGAAAGGAAGAACGATGTTCCGTGCACTGTGCAGCAACGTCAAAATGCGACTGAGGCGAACAGACAGAAGTTGTGTGCGGGCGCGAGTGTCGGGGGTGGCGGGCTCGCGGTACGGTGCCGCGCGGCTTCAATAATAATATTATACTGTACGTGTTTGCGATGATTCATAGCATTCAGGCTATCTCTCTAAAACAAAATAATAAAGGAAATACCTATGTCTTTGGAATTGATGACATCATTGATCGAATGTAAATAATTACCTGTGTTGATTAAGCTAAGCTAGATAGAAAACGTATTATTCCTATAGACCCTTTATTGTTTATGTTAGTGAACATTCCTGTTTGTTTATCATGGAAAAAATACTCCATTCCTTACAGTTTTTTAGTCTTTCTTTTGTTGTTTAAATGTGTGACAGTGGATGACGTTAAAAAATAATTGGGCTCCCGCACTCCACCGCGGCTCGTGAATCATCCATCACACAATGGCTAAGGAGTGGGGAGGTCAAGTGTGTACCGTTCGCTACTTAAATCCTAACAGTTTTTTTTGTCACTTATTCACGGGACAAATTTAAAAGATGACGCTCGATTCCAGCGTTCCATCTGCAATACAACAATTTTATTTTCGAAAATAATTATGATTTCGCATTTCGTTGCCATTGCCACCAGTACAGAAATTGAGTATTGCAACATTTCTCTGTGTGTATGCTTTACCATGCACAATTTATTAAGACTGTTTTAGCATAATTGTACTTTTCCTCCTAACAAACATTTACAAACATTCACAAAAAGAATAACAGCTGTGTCTTATCGTTTTAATTACGGAAAATAGATAAGGTGGCTTATGAATGATAAAAAGGTAGTAGTTACCTACTTTTACTTGCGAAATAATTATTTTATTCAGTGGGTGTTAAAGGGAATTTAAAGGTACCTAATGCTACTGAATACCACTACTACATTAACTATAAGTCCAAATACTTACCTACTGTAAATATTAATTTGTCAATCTAGATATAAATGTGGAGGTTTCAAACCTGCTAACCATTACGCAGAAGCCCAATCGTTTAGCCACTGAGTCAATTAGGTCATAGCAACTGCTAATACCGTTCGTAGTTTGATTCATAATAATTCATATCAACTGTTCTAGCTGTTAATTAATTGAGTGTTTATGAAATTATTTTTTAATTGATAAGTAGGCTGTATCCATCACCAAGCTAAATAATTTATTTAATGATTGCTTCTTAGTAAGATAACATAAATCCGAGGTGCAGTCGTCCATATTTGGAGCGATTTTTTATGTGTTTCGTGCCGGTATTGAACCCGCGACTTGCATTTCACCGAATCAGCTAACACTAACATCTGATCTGTCCTATATTTTTTGGCATTTTACATTTAGGTACTCGTAACTCGTAAAATTTACGTCGTTTTGCATCACATTGCTATTGTTATTTCATGAATCGAACGCGAGTTCTCCATTTTTTTAACGACTTTTGGGACATTGAGATATTCGTTATATTCCAAAATTTGACTCTTGTTACGGTTACACCCCAAGATGGAACTACAAATGGTAGCTTTAAAAAATGTAACTAAGGGCGAAGGGCTAAATAAACAAACTAGGTAAAAATATTATTATAAATTCGTAGAAAGAGACAATATTACGGGAATTATCATTCAACATGTGCCGCTGTTCCCTTGACGGAGGAAATGCGCCATTATTGTGGCGAGCCCCGTGCCCCGTGGGCGATAGAGGTGTCTAGACTTGATTCATTAGCGCATTCGTTAAATTCAGATATAAAAGGGGAAAGGGTGTTGCTAATGTTCATAATATTATTCTAGTTCTTTTCTATTGAACGTTGAGTTGTTTAATAAGCTAATAGCTTACCAAACAGGTAAAATTGGAAAACAAAAAACCAACATCATCTACCGAGCCTTTTCCCAGCTATATTCGGATTCAGCTGAATACCGTATTTTATAGGGAGCGACTGCCATCTGACCTCCACAACCCATTTTTACTGGGTAACACATAACCGGCTTTCACTTCACTACGAGGAAAACAAAAAACCATACTGCATAAAAAAAAAAAACTTACGTGTAATAAATGTAAAATGATCGGTATTAAAAAGTACAAACCCAGTGTCACTCTCACAACCGTGAATAAGTTCCAGCTTTCCATCAAGCTTTCTTAGCTTTTTTCTTGCTTCAGAGGGTGCCAAAGAAATAAACATGCAGCTTACATAATTAATAATACAGATATATGTACCTACTCGACTATCATAGTCCTCCTGACCAGTCAACTATTAATTACTTTGACGAATGTAAAAATCCATGTTTCGGCTTGTTATGCGCAAAATCCATTGCGCGTTGTTCGTTAATAGGATAAAAAAGTACAAAATTAAAGTACGCTAGCTAAACCAAGAACCTATAATATGATTGGTAAATTATATTATAATAATTTCTTATCATAAGGAAAATTCAGAAATATTGTTCAGGTCGCTCAGGTTAAATCTATTACTGTCCGATTGCAGTTCAAAGACTTTTTTACTTACATAACTTGCAATTTACCACGGTGGCTTACTTTCTGCAACTACCCACATCAGTAAAATTCTTCCTTCCTTCATTATGTTATTTTTCACCCGTTTACATTTCGATCTGATTTACCTATTGCAAATAGCTCATTTACTTGGTTTTTTAGTACTGCTATTGAAAGTAGGTATACATTTTGCTTTTGCCATAATAATAAGTTTTAGAAATCAGGCAAAGTTATTTCTGAAAATCGGCAGAGAATGACTGTTACCTTAGGTACATATATTTAAGAATTTTTATTTACAATCTAAGTAAAGCATAGCATTTATTTTAAACCACACAAATAAAGGACTAAGGAATGGGCATGTAGGTACATAAATAAAAATCAAAATTTCTGAAAAAGAAAAAAACTTTTATTATTATTTATTCTTTCACTTTTATATAATCGAGTAATCTTTTTCGATTCGTATTTTTTTTTGTTCTGATAATTATTACAAAAACGTAACCTACAACTGTACAAAGGCAATTCTATATAACTATATTTTCTGAAATAAATTCTTTAAGTGTGTAACAATAGATAGATCTTTAATCCGGTAGGAAAGGTGGTGGGTAAGATTATATAGAAACATCAATCCTATAACTACGTTTGAATATTATGAAGTCTGTTTAGTCTAGGCTACTCCGCAAGTCTCGAAACCTAAGATATGTCTAGTCTTCTAAGAAGGCTGCGTAAACTAATGGTAGCCTATATGTACAGTAAATACACAGGATATAAAGTATTTGAAATATACAGCGTATAATTGCTAAGATAATACAAGATATTAGAATAGGGGAAGGGACAAATAACCAGGAAACGTCTTAATTCGACGAACCTTATCGTTCTGTTAGCCGAGATATCGAAGCATATTATTGCTTGCTAAGAAGTTAATAATATTTTAATAATTATTAACAAGGCGTGGTAACGTTAGTTTTTTAACTTTCCTTCCCCAAACATAACTTTTTTTTTATATTTACAAATTAGGTCAGAGTTTAAACAAATATATTCCGACACTAGAGCATGACCACACTGAAATTATATACTGTGTTCTGTATTTAAATTGAGACTTCATGTTTTAACAAAAAATACTTAATTAATTTGGCCGCGCTCAACAAATATCAAATTACCATGAAGTTTAATAAAAAATATTTAATAACAATTCCTAACTTTAAAATTATTAATTATAGATGTTTTAACGTCCTTTTATTTGGCATTAACAAAAAGATAGTTGACAAATTACTTGAGAGACCTAACGCTAGAAATTTTAATAATATGGAATATATTAATCTTTTTCGGTGGTCCACGTCTCTTCCTATTTACAATTATTATTTACACGAAAGCGTTTGTTAATATCCCTAATTTTCACATTTTAATTAAATAATAACTTTTACACGTTAAATGAAATTGTCGAGTTTACAACATAAATTGTGTGACTACATTGTATGTGTAATTCACTGATTTTTAGCGCCTTTCCAATTTAAGAACATTGGCACTGTGGCAGTCAGCTTTGCAATACTATTTTTAAATCTGTTATGGTTCACATATTGGTAGCAGGTATGAAATTAATATTAACTTATACATTTTTGTATTTATTTATAATATTCAAATATGAAAACAAATCTGTCTGTCTTTTTCGGATCGTTTTTCTCAATACTGAACTGTAAAATAATCACCTGAGCATTACAGCAAATATCCGTTAAGCCAAATATTAAGCTAAATTACTTTTTTTAGGCAAAACATGTTAATCCAACGGTTTTCAGAATATTCTAACATGTCATAATATTTACTACTAGCATTGCCTGCGACTTCGTTCGCGTGGATGACGAAACTTATCAATGAGATTTTAACCGCAAAATTAAGTTTGTTTTTGTTTATACTTTTCCGGGATAAAAACTACCGAGTGTGGTGCCCAGGATAATAAAGAATAATTATACCAAGTTTCATCGTAATCGAACCGGTAGTTTTTGCGTGATACCTGAACAAACAGACAGACAAAAATATTTTTTTTCACCCTTTTGGGTTCGGTGTCGGTAACACCCCCCGCCATTTATTTTTTTGATATTTTCAATATACAGAATTTTCACTTCTACAGATTTAATAAGTATAGATGTCAAACTTATAAGTCCTAAAATATGTAATTAGGCTGATTTGCTTATGCTGTAAACTCCACAATTAACGCATAAAGTTATTAAAAGTTCAAAAGACGTGATTATTTAGATACTTCCTACTTATGAATTAATCGTAGTTATCACATAGTTCCGAAATAACGAATTAACGAAGTATGGTAATTAATAAGGTAGAGATTCCTTCGATAGTTACAACAATGAGAAAATTACTTAGATACAACTTAAATATCAGGAATATTATTTCGCTGACTTACTATACTATAAGCGATTCCCACTAAAGAAAATCATTCGTATCGCATTATTCTTGTTTCTGTACAGCTTTGCTTATGTTTTTGTGTTTTGCAATATTAACTGTACAGGATAACGGCCTTTATTAGAGGGTTACCCCTACTATAGAATGAAATTAGCTGAGAGGGTACCCCTTACTACCAAATTAGCATGTAAAATGATTATCCCTCTTTTTATTTTAATTAATATTACAAAAAGTATTATACGATACGAAATTAAAAAGTAAATACACTCTTCAAAACTCTTATTTTAGTAATTAGCACCGACAGTTAGGGCGAAATCCAAATTAAAAGGAATCTCTAACTTACTTAATAATAGTTGGCGCGATTTATAAATAGAAACATACACTTATCACTCATTTATTCCAATTCCTTTCAACTTTTTCAAGCGGTTTATATTTAATGCAGCTCAATATTAGTTTTTTTTTGGGAATACCACCAGCCTATGACTATTTCAATGGTTAGTACGTTTCATAGTTTAGTTTATAACTGCCCCACAGGGGTTCCAAATCCTTTATAAAAGAAATTAAACTGAATATATGCAGAGGTCTTAAGGACTAGTCAAAATATGATTTAACAAGGGGAATATCAAATGATTTTTAGTCAGCATCATGTAATGTTATTTGCTTCTTCCACTGTTTTAGCTACTGCACATAAGCCAGATGAAACATTCATTCACACATTCAATCAAACACTTATAAATATAGTTCCCGGCTTGTTTCGGTGAGCTTTACAGACGACTTTTTGGCATAAATGACTAAATTAATGTCTGAACAAATAAGGACACATATAAACGGGAAATTTGAATTTTATGGACTAAGCTCGTACCTATTGCAAATTACAGAATTTTCAGTCTTGAGAGGATAATTTCTCCCTCGATAAAAGGCATTTCTAAAATAGTTAACGATGCCGATGATAGAAATCTTAGATTGTTTAATACAAAAATTAGGGAGTCACTAGCATTTCAGTATTTAAGAGAGAGCTAAGTCAAGCCTAAATGGCTAACCAAAAAGAGTTTGTAGTGGAATTACTACATGAAAATCAATTTCAAAAACCTAATGAAGCCAAATAAATCGTCGTAAAGTCACACTAGCTCACATAACTACAGCCTTCAATACATTGCTAACTTTACAATTGCACACGGGGCACCGCTTAGCCTTCGCCCACACTTTGACAGCGCACTTATAACAGCAACAGATGTGCGCTATCCGGCCGTGCACGAACACGCCCGACTTCGGCTCAGATATGCATATCACACACAGATCCTTAGCATCCATCTTGTCTATTAGAGAATTAGCGATGACCTTTTTGGTAATGACTTTGTTTTTTGGGAGTTCGTCGTCGATAGTGATGGAGGGGTCGCTGACAGTTTTGACGAGGGGGCGGAGTTTATCGAGGGTGACGTCATCGTCAGTGGAGAGGTCGGTATCGGAGTCTGTGCGGGAGAGTCTCTGTCGCTTGAGCCGGCGCTCGGCGGCGGGCGCGCGGCGCTTGCGGTACGTACGTGTGTCCGGCGCGGAGGGCCCGGCCGGCGCGGGCGAGGCGGGCGAGGCGGGCGAGGCGGGGGGCTCGGGCTCGGCGGGCTCCTGGCTCATGTGCGAGTCCACGCCCGAGTCCTGCGAGAGGGTGCGCGGAATTTCGTCTGTCTTCGCGTCTCTGTTGCGCTTGCGTTTCGGTCTCGGTGGGAAGAAGTTCTTGCGTACCTGTAATGAGTAACACAAAGATATTAGTTCCGAAATTCTGTAATTTTTTGTGTACATCTTCGTATCAGGCTTTGTCTAACACGAAAGCTTCGCCGAAATAGTGAAGCGAGACTTCATGGGTCTTCAGCCAGAACAGGCATTCTGTATAACCTATAATTCTGCTGATAAGCTTTCAAAAGACAATAATTTTACCACGAATAAATTACAAACTAACCTTAAAGCACTTGTAACAATATCTGTAGAGCGGATTGTTGTTCTTGGCGCGGCACTGCGCGCAGTTCCAGTAGTCGTAGAGGTCCATCTCGCTGTCGCTCTCGTACGAGCTCGTGCGCTCCGAGTCCGCGAACTGCAGCTCGCCATCGTCGCCCACCGACACTTCAATGACTTTAGTCGCTATTATGTCGTTCTGTAAATAATATTACTTAGGGTTAGATGTGAGAAACAAGCAGGAATTTGTAAAGAGTGCTCTGGATACAAGATGAATAAGCTGTAAAATTATGCAACCTATGTAGCTTGACGCTCTTTATTTCGTAACTTTCTAAGCTAAGAAAATCTAATATTCGTTAGTTTTTGGCGTGCCTTGAACAGAGCAGCGGATCTGCCGCAGTATTTTGTTTGAACTAATACCGACGTAAACTATTGAAATTAGTGTCGGTATTTAGTAAGGATACTGTAAAGAGCACGGCGCGGCGGCGGCGTGTTAGTATACTCTTTCACCAACTAAAACACATCGGGTTCAAAAGAACCAGACCGGGTTGTTTTCTTGTCGGAGCCGCAGAAGCACTTACCCATGCTCAGCTAGGAATCGAGAGCTAGCCCAAGTCAGGTGCGGCCTGTCACAAAATTTCATTTATATAAAAGAATGGATATAAAATGAGACTCACATCGCTATTCTCGGTAGTATCATCATCATCGACGGGTCCGTCGTCGTCGGGCTCCGTCACCGGCTCGTACTCCACATCGGACGCGTCGGACGCGTCACTCAAGTTCACCGGGTCGGTGTCGCTCGTGTCGCGCGCAATATCTACAACACACACACACGTCAGCCACTGCTTGTGTCAACACCGAAGCCATAAACTGTAGACTGCTCTTTGAATCTGAAACTGTCTTTTTTTTACTTCTTTCCTGAAACTGTCTTTTTTTTTACTTCTTTCCTGAAATTGACTTTTTTTTTCAACTAAACTGTCCAACTTTCCTAAAATTATATTTTCTTTTTTTTTACTTAACTGTTTAACTTTCCTGTAACTTTTTTAACTTTCCTGTAACTTTTTTAACTTTCCTGTAACTTTTTTAACTTTCTGTCAATTTGTTCTCTTAACTATCCTTTTTGTGCTTATTTTTTTTTAGTCCTCATTTTCCTAAATATTTTTTTCTAACTTAACAGTTTTTTTAAACCTCATTTTTTTTAATTAAAAATCTTTTTCCTCTTTTCATATTTTTTTTCTTTTTTTTCCAGTCAGTCAGTCTTTCATAATTCTTTTTAAATTTTGCCTCTTTTTTGTTTATATCATATACGAAACTATTATCTAAACACAGACAAATAATACACGTGCAGATATGGCCGTGATAAATACTGCAAAAACACGATAAAGAGAAGATAAAAAATATTGAGTCTATATGAGCAATGCAAAGTTTTAAATTTATTTTTTACTCTCAATACAACGTTAAGATTAGACTTAGCTTTATAAATAGCAGCAGTAAAATGATTATAGACAAATGTTTGCGGTACAATTGTATAGCATTCTGTGGCACAATGGAATTCTCAACTAACATGAGAAATTGCACATCGCACTTGCGTGTTAAGTTAGCGAAAAGCGAATATTGTGAAATATGGCAACCACCGATGAGAAATCTAGCAAAAATTTATCCGACACATATTTATCACAGCCACATAAAACCACAAATTCATCTATAACTAATAGAAAAATAAACAAACATACAATCACATAGAAAACGCATTTCAAATTAGGGTTGCCACATGATGCATTTATGGACGTGCAAATGACAAATTGTGAATGAATATACTTACTGCACTCGTACACTTATGAGTCAACTGGTCTGATTATTTTATTGTACTCTTAGACCTCGCCTCGTATAAGCCAGGTCCTTATAAATCAAGAAATCGTATAATCGGCATGGGTTATTTATAATTTCCAATTAAGATTATTGATCCATATCAGACATAAAGAAGTATCAATAATCCGTCATGATGGAACTTGAATATCATAACAGTCAGAATAAACGTGCGTTAAAAAATCGCTTCAATCGAATATTCTGTTGACACAAATGTCATCTTGTCATCATGCAATATTCATTGTGAGAGGAGAATAAATATTTGTTCAAGTGTCGCCCATTGTTTGAGAGCGCAAGCACTCGACACAAGTACCTTGTTGATGTTTGGTGTAATAGATGGCGCTACTCAGCGTTAAGGATATAGGTAAAATTTATAATACGCATTGGCAGTTTCCTTAATAATTTCCTCCACCGTTTTAAGCTGATGAGACATAATTTTGTTGTTTTGAAATTACAAAGCTGTTTGGCAGAATTTGTTATTTAGATGTAAGGGTAACCCTAATTTGAAATATGCTTTAAATCTTACTTTATAAATATTACAATTGAAACTAATTTCTAATTAATGTGATATTGCTTTATAACAGATATCTTTATCTGAAATAGAACGCTGAAATAAGCTTTTTGGTACCAGTAAATAGACGTCAAACTTAGTACATGCATGGCTGCTTATTTTCAGTGCTACTATTTGAGATACGATGCAAAAAACATCCGTCATAATAACTAAATCTATATTCTAAGCACTGTTTTAGATACAATATTCTGTCCCTAGCATTCTTGAACGGCCATAGATTGAACTAAGCTAGGTTATTCGCAAAATGGCGACTGATTCCCCTCAATCATCATCTCTTCTTGAGCCCTGGACCCTGGACCCTGGATCCAGCATGGTGCGGACTGCAGTTCACACACATCTGACAATCACCATTAAAATGTTAATATACTTTATATTGATTGTCCTTACTTCTATACTGTGGGAGAGAGGATTGAGGACCTATATGGCATGGAACGTTTAAGCTTACTGTGTGTGGAAGCAATTGTTAATATGGGTTCGGGGAATTTTGGCTGAGTTAGTAAGATGTAACATGGAAAAGAGGCAAATTTGAAACAGGATCTACTTAAGTAGGCTAATAATAAATTATCTTCATTTGTGTCTTTTCCTTTTCGACTGAAAAGTCCGACTAGTTTCAATTCTATAATCATGAGATTGTGCTATCGAAGCTAGTCGAATACATCTGTTAAAACAAGAAGTGATATACCCGTTTTTGGACCTTAGAAATATATAATATATACCTGATGATATGATTGCTTCTTTAAAATTCTAGAAAAGAATATAATTATCAACAGATTATTAAAATAATGATTTTCTTTTTTCTGTGAGCTTTATCGCGTTGTATGACGTGCTTTATGCTAGTCATTATGATTACCGTGCTATATCTAGTGAATTAAGAATGAATCGATTATTTTTTTGACCCAACCTAATCATTCATTCAGTTATCCCTGAATGAATCAATAAAATTTGCTGAAAATAACATGCTGCATGCAATCCTTTTGCCAAACATAATAAATAGGAAATAATTTTAAATTCTGCATCTGTGTCTGGGTTTTGTATTTTGGAGCATAACCAGGATTTCGAAAAAAAACTGCAAAATGGCTGTCCTTCGTCGATATAAACATAACATCACGCCTGTATCCCCGAAGGGTTAGGCAGAGGTGTACCAATGTACACCCACAGTTCGCCGGTATGTTTAAGTCCCATGTAATAGGGGGCGAGTCTATTGCCACTAACCGGGCACAAATCCAAACTCCGACCTGCTACTGAGAATTTCATAGAAAAACCCAATAACACCTTGGTCGATTTGGGAGTCGAACCCAAGACCTCTAGCGTAGCAGTCGCGCTTAGCTTCACTAGGCCAACGAGGCATTTGATACCTCTATTGAGATTACTAATAAATGTAGATGGAGCAGTGAATACAAAAGCACGAAAGCACTTTTGGGAATTAAACAAGTGTCATTGCTTGTTTGTTTAAAGATTATAGGAATGCAATTCATAACATGAAGTGACAAAAAATGTAATGAAGTAATGAGATTATCATTTACAAGGTTGTTTTTCGGTGTAATCGAATCGTGAGCATTACGAATCACGTTACGTATGGCAGACAACGAATAAGTCGTGTCACCTTATCACGATGCTGTTACGTAATGATAAGATATCTGGAAATCAAATTATGATGACAAAAATGTATTTGAAAATTTAAATGAGGAATGAACCCATGAGTATTTCGCTCTGTGAAGCTAAGCTTGATCTCTTGTTTATATCAAAACAAGAAATAAATTAACTGATATAAAATCAGCCCGGTAAAAAAAGCGCAAATAACGGGTCGATTTTTGAGCATAATGTACTTTACAGAAATACTCAGTACATACCTATATTTTTAGCTTATCCTAAAATAGACAAATTCCGAGAAATATTTAAGCAGAAAAAAAAAAGTCAAGAAATCTGCCCATATTTTTCTCTTTAGCTTAGCTGCCCAGTCGTAACTTGTATTCTAACTCATTTGCATATCAAGTACCTACTGACCAGTAAAGATGTCAGTGTAGATTTCAGATTCCTATCAGGCATCTAAAGTAATGCAGTGCAGTGACTCACGATAACTCATGTTTAAACAAGCATAGCAGTTACGCGTGCTGTATTAGAGTTTGTTTTTCACACGTTAAGTAACCTTCTTACTGTGATTTTGTCTGGCGAAATTGAAATTCTTAAAAAAAGCGTATTCTTCAAAGAGTGCAAAACTGTTGAAATTGAATTGTTTTGACATATCATCAGAACTTTGACATTTCTGATACAAGAAACATAAAGTTATCATTGAATAAGTCACGCGGCGAGCCTCCTAACAAATGACGTCGGGTAATTACCTAGATATTGCCAATACATGATTTATGGTCCATTAAATACAGGACTATTTTTTTATAAGCGTTCCGGATTAAACAGTTACGGTTTTAAAAAGGGGCGTTAGGTTGCAACTCTGTGTACAATTCCATATGAATAGTATATGATTTTTAAATTTTATTCCGTTAAAGCTCTTCTGTACAAGATTATATTCTATAACGAGTAAATAGCTGTTACTTACACGAGTAAGACCTTACTTCTTAAAGACGCTTGTCATGTGCGTTATCAAATTAATCTTTATACACCTTGTAGATAATAGTACTAAACCGGAATTAAACAAAAACAAAACATTGCTATATTCAAGGCTAGCATGTTTACAAACGTAGAATAGTAGACAAACGGGCTCATCTTTGACGGGCATGACAATTTGAATACTCATATCAGGGTCATAATTTCAGATGACCGGTATCAGAAACGATGACGTTTTAATATTAAATAAAACATTTGATCATCAATCACTTATTTAACATCGACCGTGACCTTAATTTTTTACCAAATAGGGATTTGTAGGAATTGTAGGACTATTTATTGCTACTTTCGTCGAATGCCTATCCTATTTAGGTATCATAGGCAATCAGGCATACAAAATCGAGGGGAAAAAGAGTTTAAAATTAATTTGCGATTAAAATAACTGCATCTTTTTAAAAAATACTTAAAGATCAATAAAGTTCCGAATAAACCGTCTAGACTTGATCATTTGTACAGTATTAGAGTCAACGACCAAACGCGTCACAACTTGAATGCATTTCCGACTCTAAATTTGGCCACGGACAATTACATCGTCCGTAAAAAGATTCCAACTAGTCACACTAGACAAGTACAGACTTGTCTGAACTAAAACATGACTAATTGTGATTACTAAGAACTCCCGGTTACTTGAAAAGGACTTTGTTATTTTTACATTAGGGGAAGCCCCTATTAATAAAAATGTAGGGTCTTTAGCAACAAAAAATATTTATAGGGCATATTTTAGGCAGGGTGTTTCTTTTTGTTCTCTGGTACTGGTAATCAGATAGTGAAGTGTACCTATAAAAAACCACTTGAATTAAAATGATCCTAGCTATTGCAGAAATTTACATAAATTGCACAAGTAAAGATAATAAAACAGGTTCTAACGAAAAAGGGAAGATACCAACTTAATTTAAAACCTGGTAAGTACCAGGTTGGCTAAGTAGCCAGAGTACCTAATAAATTTAGTGTGGGGTATACACATCATATTTGCTTGGTCTATAATAGTCTATATTATTAAATAAGTCGTAAGTAAAAAATACAAATCTAAACTTTACTGTAAATTGTTACCTAAAACTTATTGTTACTGAGTACAGTGCGTGGAATTCCCCAAAAGGGTTGGGGTTACCGTTACATTACCCAAATTCGACGAAATAATGCAAAAAAAAAACTGTTTACAAAAACTACCAGTTTATTTTTATATTTGGGACAACCCTACGCGTAGTCAAATAGGGTAAGCAAAGTCATGTTCACACAGAATAATATCTGCGCTGCGCATAAATTTGTTTGTAAATCCTTCATAACCGATACATTTTATTCAAAATACTCTAATGATAATAAACTAATTATGATAAGTGGTCATATCGTAAAGGCTACGAAATGTGTTTCCCAAAATATTTCGAAACATGTTGCAACAAGTTAACGTGTAACCGCCAAAAGTCACGGGATGACGTGGTGGGAAAACATTACTGACCGTAACTAAATTGATTTTTGATACCTACTGTGAGAAAGAATTAATAAAACACCTTGTTTATAACTTGGAAATCCAGTAGTTGCTGAGAACTAGAATTCCATCATAAATCATGAGATTTTAGGCCAAACATATTTTTTGGTTCAGTAAATATTTTTTAAATAATATGCAAGAAAGGAAAAAATAACTTGTGTAAAGAGATGGTTTAGATATAGAATAGGTATCCGCTTTCATTTACAGTATGAAATCGTGGGTAAGTTAGGCCTGGGTCAATAATTGACTCTGAATACAATTTATCAAACTAGTTCGTAAGTAGGTACGCGAAATGTGACAAACAAATCACTAAATTCCGTGTTTTATATGATACAAATGGTCAGACAACGTCTATATCTTATCAGCCCAATTGTTATCTAGAAGAAATTGTGTGATAATGTGATTAACTGACCAATTTTACATGATATTATTTAAAGCCTAATTTATACTTATTTAACAATCAAATTAAATTAACAGGCGAAGCCCCAAGCCAGTAGACCAAGACGTTTTTTACGCCGAAATGCACATTTACATACGCCAAAGAACTTACAGATAAAGAACTAATTAAATTTTGTAATTTGAAACAATTCAAGAGTAATTTGTTCTTGTTGCTTTTACAAATAAGAATCATTTGTCATCCTTTTTATAACTAGGGCTGTCCCAAAATTTTTTCAAGACCAACCTATTTACATTAATACATACACGCGATATTCGACTTGTCACGTTTCTATTGCAACATTTGTGAAACATGAACAATGTTTTTAGTTATTTGTTTTTATTCTGTAAATCCATAATAAAAGTATGATGCAAACTTTCGATATTTTTGCACAAAGTACGGAAATACGCGGTTTGCGAATGAAAGGCGACCACCCACATGCAGGAAAACGGGCGAATTCTACGTAACAGAATCCTGTTAAAAAAAGTTGAGAAACTTTTTTCGGCATTTGTTCTACCATGGGACGTCATTTATTCAGCCAGTATCAAAATTGAATTCTGAAGTTGCAATAAGTTAATATTGAGTAACTTTGAAATGAAGTAAGATGAAGCAAAAACTATTTTAACAAAACAAATTCATCCAAGTAACTAACACACTAGAAAAATCTGGATTTTATGCATTGCAACACTTGCCAATTGCCATTATGAAAAGCATGCAGACAACACAAAGAAGTCAAATTAAATATTAACTGTTTAGTTTAAACTTACCGGTTTCCTTCCCTTGTATGCTGAACACTGTCTCAGTAGAACAACGCCTGCTCCATGAATTATCTGCAATTTTTATATTGATATAATAATGATGATATGAATATTTATAAAAAAAAACACGAAAGTAGTTTGGTCTGACAAATAATTATGAATGCTTTTTTTGCCAAGACAAGCTAAATCCATGTAGGCCATAAACAAAACATACAGTCACAGAGATACTGAATATTGAGTTGGAAAGTATTTTAATTTTGGTAATGAAGGAAGAAATAATATGGTTATATAGTTCCTATATAATATAGCTTTTTCTTAGTATAGCTCAGAAACAAGACTAAACTTGTCTTTATTTGTTTAATTTGTTTTCTTGCTGTAATCTTTTCCCTGCCGAGCAACAGATTAAGCTATATTATTTAGCTATATAAGCAGGGAACACATTAAGATATATAGCTCCAATGTGCATAAGTCGAGAAGTACAGATTTTTAGTTATTTAAGTAACAAAGCATATTAAAATATCATAACTGTAATTAATTGACAGCAAATATTAGAATATTAAGATACTGTAAAAAAATATTCATGTAGTTCTTAAGTTGATTTAAAATTTTTAAGTAAGTAAAAAATAGCAATTACTTCACAATATTTAATAGAAAGCAAAGTAACTTTATAAAATACAGATAGGATTAGGGTAATTACATTATTTTAATCTCTGACAGAAAACAGATAGCAAATTTATCAAAAAAATAATTCAAAATGTAATCAGTTAAACTGGACTGCTTATTAAACAGGTCAGGTTGGTATCAGTCAAGAATATCAACCATTATCAAATCATAACAAACAAACAACTTTTTAATTAATAACAAGTTGAAAAGGTTAACATTTTACTTTATATGATTAGGACTCTATTCAATAGCAGGTGATTCCGAGTAAGTATAATTTATGATTCTGTTCTCTTTCTAGTAGTAAAAATAATATAATATTAATTTACATAAACTTATATACTAATAGTCTATTAATAATAATCATGATAAAAATTGTACTTAAAATAGCTTTGTGAACACCAATTTTTGAATTAGTGAAATATTTTTTTAAACTAACTAAAACAAAAGACCTCAAGATTTTTAACCCACGGTTTTTACCTAAATCAAAAGAGTTTGTATACATACTACTGTATCACAATAGTTTTTTATTTAATTTAGCATTAATTCCTCTTTTTAGATAACTATTTTTAAATAACGGTCCCTTCCCGCGCATCTGACATTGACAACCAATACAAATACTTTTAACACTTTTCAGATAAAGCTACTTTATCGACACACGCCTAAAACATATTATATTATTTGTCAGTTAGTTAATAACAACATTAACAAACAGCATTTAGGTTTTTTAATAAGCGTTCATCTCCAAGTAACCTGATTTTATGATTTGGAATGTTAATGATTATGACATGTCGTACGCACAATGCTTATGAATGAATATTAAAACCAGTCCAAATTGACCTCTAACTGTTTTTTATAATGCACTAATTGTACAAACACACGGTTTAAAACATAGTTCTATTTATTCATAATCCATATTAATCACTATTCACTGAGCAGAGCACACTTCACGGCACAAAGTTTTCACTAAATTAACACAAATGACACTCACCTGAAGAGAAGGTTGCTGTTGTGTTCATAATAGTAAGGCTATTTTGGCGTTCGGTCGTTTACCGAATAGTTGTAATTTCTTGTTCTAATAGCTAGCGATTGTTTTCATAACAGAAACATTCTGCCGATATCCAAACGAAAGATAAAACCAGGTGGTACTGGTTGGTTCGCACTTTTGTTACGCCGCGCTTGTGTGCTTGATTTGTACAGTTTGCCTTGCCTTTACGTACCTACCTACCACAGCTACCTACTATTATTACCACAGAGTACAACAGCAACTACAACTTTTTGTAATTAGTGTTGCCAGATTATAAAATAAAGCAATTTTTTCTTGGGCCACAGATAATAAATCCACACCATCCATCGATGTAATTAATGATTGAACTGTAGAATTCTACTACTATTAACTACAGCTTCTAACATCGACATCGGATCTAACATCGGATCTACAATAAGATTACATAAAAACTTAGTGATAGTTTTACTCGCACGCCAAGAACTCCGAACAAATTTTCCCAATCTTCACGGTCAATACTCCAATAACAAGTTTTACTAAGAAGACATTTGGATTCACTTCTCATACATCGATATACCTATCTTATTTTAAAACAAAATTGTGATCCTAGTAACAAGACGTGGAGCCCTTTTATTTGATAATAAATAACAATAATAATTAACACAATGTGGTATGCAGGATTTAGAGTCTTTGTATAGAGAAGAAACAAGCATTAATCACTAGTTCGTCACTTTTGCTCAAGCGTGATGAAAATTTAAAATTCAAACTATTGAATTTCAGGATTCGTCGCTATGTTTTCCTTCACCGTATATGATGTCATGGAATACTTAAGAAGCGATCAAAAGCGAATAAGCGATCAAAACTTGCTTCAAATTATGAATGTATAATATTACACACGGGTCCTGGGCCTCGATTCAGCTATTTTAAACGCATGTCAGTGGTCGGTCCGTGTACTTGTCACTGTGCCTAATTTTCGTATTCAGATAAGCCTACAATAAAATCACATCGAACTCTCGAAGAGAATGATCGTAATGACCAATTATCGTAAAAATTACCAAATGAAGCAGGTCGATTGGTCAATTCAAGAAACTCTGAAAGAGCGGAATGAGGCCTCTACTCACCCATAAATATAATAAAGGATTCTAATATTCGTCCGCCGTCGTCCGTCGTAATACTCGTAATAGTCGCGTTTTCTCTTCATGATTTAAATTAAGCTTTGATAGCATTTTTAGATAACTTTGAACAAGTTATTTTGGTACTTGCCTGTGATGTATTCGACACTGCAAGCTTGTGGACAGAAAACCGTTTAAAAATTACCACTAGGTTTTTTAATAAATTTGCAAAAAAAAAATCAAATTATACGAATAAATAGGATATTTACTACTCTTATTAAACATAAGCAGATTTTAATTTTTAACCTAATTCTAATTATTTTTATATATTATATCTCTAAATTTTTGCCAGCTATCCTCAGTAATGAGATTACCCGATTCTTTAAAAGGCATACATGTACATGGGGGACACATTTAACACGCAGCGATAATCTAGGGGATAATAAGAACTGTACTCAATTATAACATTATTCTATTGCTTTAATTGTAAGGTGACATTAGGATTAGTAGACTCTGTGTATGGAATAAACACATGATTGGGAACTCTTAGAAAAGTTAGAAATATTAAATGTAAATACACAACATGCAAGCAGTCATAATTTGTGGGAGATATATTTAAATTATTATTTAATTCGGTAAAAATTAAAATTTATTTATTATTATTTTTCATTTGTTAAAAATATATGCGATATAACTTGATCAAATGTAGAAGTTACCGAGACGCGAGCCCCGCTATTGTAAAATTGAACATTTTAATTTAGTCAAGTTAATATTCTTTTCGCTATTGGTAACACTAATCTAATCTAGTTTCCTTTTCCATGTGGCATGGTGTCGGCGTAAGGTGAGTTTGTTAACTTTGTGAAATAAATTTCAATTTACTGCGCAATATTAGATTAGATTGTTATTTCGAGTATGTATTGTTAGTTTTATTGAGTAATTTCTACGTATATTCATTATTTCGCCGAAAGTGAACGATATTTCTCGATATTTTGACACGTGCATTTTGGTGTTGGATTCTGAGATTGAGAAGTGGAGTTTTAGAAGATATTGGAGTTATTTACTACTGCAGCCTGCAGCAATTACATGTAACTTACATTGAAGTTCGTGTAAACAAGTATTTGGCTGAACAAATCTATAATTTAATCAAATTTAAGCATATTGTGAAAAGGTTAGGTTGTGAAGAAGCCTTTTGATTTTGATAATTTTGTTGTAGTTGCCGAATAAGCAACCACAATGCCGCAGAACGAATATATTGAACGTCATAAAAAGCTATACGGTAGGAGGCTCGATTATGAAGAGCGGAAACGCAAGCGTGAGGCGCGTGAGCCTCACAAGCGTGCTGAGAAGGCGCGTAAACTGCGTGGTATCAAGGCCAAGATCTACAACAAGGAGCGCCGCAATGAGAAGATACAGATGAAAAAGAAGATCAAAGCACATGAGGAGAAAAATGTTAAACAAAACACTGAGAAAGTATCTGAAGGTGCGCTGCCTGTGTACCTTCTGGACAGAGATGTCCAGTCCCGGGCCAAGGTACTATCCAACATGATTAAACAGAAACGTAAAGAAAAGGCTGGAAAATGGGACGTACCAATACCTAAAGTCAGAGCACAAGCTGATGCTGAAGTGTTCAAAGTACTAAAGTCAGGAAAGACCAAACGCAAAGCATGGAAGCGAATGGTGACCAAAGTTACTTATGTTGGGGAGAATTTCACACGTAAACCACCAAAGTTTGAGAGATTCATAAGGCCTATGGCTCTACGTTTCAAGAAAGCTCATGTCACACATCCCGAGTTGAGGGCAACTTTTTGTTTACCTATCATCGGAGTCAAGAAGAACCCTAGTTCACAGATGTACACTAGTTTAGGTGTGATTACAAAGGGTACCGTGTTGGAAGTTAACATTTCAGAACTCGGTCTGGTGACACAGGCCGGGAAGGTGGTGTGGGGAAAATATGCACAGGTTACTAATAACCCTGAAAATGATGGATGTATTAATGCTGTACTATTAGTCTAACTTACTAACACCCAAACAAACATATGTTGATGCATATATGTAATGTTTGCAACAGTTTAATTTGTTTTCAACAGAAGTTTGATTTGTTTTCATAACTATTAATTAAACTGATAAGTTTTAAATTGTATTCCATATTTCAATGATTGGTATCAAAATTTTGTACTTGACAAGACATTACTGTCTAAAATTCCATCAAAAATATGTGGTTTGTGGCCCCCACATAAGCTAAGCTCATTGTGCAAGTGCTTATGTTTTGTATCCACTTAGGGATGATTTATGGACCTTGTTTGCCAATAAACTCCGTAAAGCATTTATATGTGTTTAATTACTTACCCATAGCTCCAAAACAATGGTGTCAATAAAGAAACTTAGTTCTGTTTCAGTGCTTCGTAAAACATGACTCAGTCATGGGACTTAGTAGGTACTCACAGGAGGCACACTATTGTTTATGTATTGTAATACTATTGTGTACTACATATTTCATTGCATTGTTCCATTTTGTGCAATAGAAGTACACACTTATCAATGCCACACAGGGCTGGAGTTGTGTAGGTACTTTGTGGTTGACTTGCTAGTGCCCTTGAACTTGTGTTAACGTGGGCGCGCACAAATATGCATCTACCTAAAGCAACAGATTCGCGCGCGACGTCTTAAGTTCACTATCGGCTTTTAGGGACTGGTTTATCATTATAGAAGCATTGTTTGATTGGATCTAAAATATATTCTGGCCTAATGAAAGGAGTCGTATGATATTTTTTAGGATTTATTTCCTGGTAGTGCAAATTGATTAGGATTTCTATATTTCTAAAATCGGAAATGTAGCCCAAATACGCAATTAAGGGGTCATGTCCGCATTAATTAATTCTAATTGTGTACTAAAAATTGTGTGCGGACCTTCCCTTTTGTTAAATATATCGTTATTGCTTTGTTTAGGTGAGTCAAGATGCAGATTTTCGTAAAGACCCTAACGGGCAAGACCATCACCCTTGAGGTCGAGCCTTCGGATACCATCGAGAATGTGAAGGCTAAGATCCAGGACAAGGAGGGAATCCCCCCAGACCAGCAAAGGTGAGATACCATATAAATACCTATTGAACTACGACGTTAGTTACAAAAGGCGATTGGAAAATTTTAACAAAGGCATGAGCTAAAAGAATGTAAATGCTATTCCATATTTTTTTAGACAATAACTTGTTTGTAATATTTTAGCTTTTGAGGAATTAGGAAATCAGTAAACCTTTCTTAGCTTAATTTTATTTTTTTCTCTGGTCAATTCTAAATCCCCATTTGGGTAACAAAATTTATTTCTTGTAGTATTTTCGATTTTTGTACCGTGTGAATTAATATCGAGGTAGGTGGCAAGGTAATGCACTTGTAAACATGGGTTGACATCATCGGAATGCAATATAAACGCGATCAGCTTACGATCTGAATTGCAGGGCTCTGCTTATAACGACATTCCAGTCAAGATTTGCATGTAGAACTTTACTGATACGGAAAGGAAGGAATATGATCTCTAGCCATAAACATTTAAGTTTTTTTGCTTGGAATCTTATGATTTTAGTGTGCAAAAGTTATATATCAACAAGATTTTTTGCTATTTAAACAATTGTTACAGTGTTTTCAGTAGCCCTTATTTCGCGCGTAAGATATAAATTATTTTATTTAACTTAACATATTTTTATTTTGCAAGTTAGATCTAAATACCTAGACGCTTCTTAATTGAGATTGTGATATCCTCAGATTGATCTTCGCCGGTAAGCAACTGGAAGATGGGCGCACCCTTTCAGACTACAACATCCAGAAGGAGTCCACGCTCCACCTGGTGCTCCGCCTGCGTGGTGGTGCCAAGAAGCGCAAGAAGAAGAATTACTCCACACCCAAGAAGATCAAGCACAAGAAGAAGAAGGTCAAGCTAGCTGTCCTTAGGTTCTACAAGGTCAGTTTCACCTATACGAACTGAAGTATTTCCATTGAGATGTGTTAATTTTGTGTTACACAACATTGATAAGAAAACTTTAATCAAATTTAGATATGTAGATAGCATTTTTAATTGCCTTTAGATTCGCCTCTCTTTGTAAAAACATATTTTGAGCGATCCACAGTAAAATCAGACTACAGAATGGTTTCTTTTTTTGCACTTGTTTGGCCGACATTTAAAACATTTTACGTGGTTGTAAAGCACTACATCATCGTCCATCATTCAGTTTCGTTTATCTCTGTTATGACGGCTCGTTTATTATTACATTTAAATGTATATCTGGAATTCTGATCCAACACGCACGGACATGTTCTGGACATAAGGAAAACCCGGGGCTACTTAGCAAACACTAAATAAAAGAGCGCGTTTCAAAGAACTCGGGAATGTAATAAAAGCTTTGAATCGTGAAGTAGTGCTCAACAGGTCGCGACTTGAGGGGCGTTTGTTTGTAGTGAGTCAGGGTGGCAGTGGAGTAGTGGACATGTTTGTGCATGTTGTAAACAATGCATGATTCATGTGGGATTCGTTGAATATTCCGTATCTTGTCTGATTATGCAATGACCCCAACGGGCAACGATAATACGTTAGTGTTTTATCAATTGCCGGCTTTGATGCATTTGAGGATTAAAGCGTTTTTAATAAAGGGACTTATTAACATAGGCTGACTTTATTTCAATTTTTGTAAACTTGTCGAGAACCGCAAACAAAATGCGTTAGTTATCTCACGTTGATCGAGTCGAAATTATGCCGTGACGTCACCTCACATCATGTCTGAGTTAGTTAGATGATTATGATTTTGTCACATATTATGTAATCTTGAATAATAAAGGTTTGATCAAACTCATTCTAGGTCCTAGGTAGTACCCTCTCCCTCATATAAGAATAAATACTAATGAATAGTTTTATTATTTTTCCAGGTTGATGAGAATGGCAAGATCCACCGTCTCCGCCGTGAGTGCACGGGCGAGCAGTGCGGCGCCGGCGTGTTCATGGCCGTCATGGAGGACCGCCACTACTGCGGCAAGTGCCACAGCACCATGGTCTTCAAGGACGATGACAAATAGACCCTAAGAATTTAATTATAAGACCAATCGCTCAGACTTGCTGTGTATGATGGATTTATAATAAATAAATCTTGACACAGTGTCCGAGTATTTTGTTGGTTTTATTTTTGCAGGCGTTTTTTTTCGAGGTGTAAGTATGTCCCTAACCTTAGGCAGTGGCCACTTCCTTCACGTCATATGACAGTAGTACATGTTATATATCCTTCCTATTATTTATGAATACCTAGATAAAACTAAAATAATTTGTTATAAGTAGTTAGCAAATTTATAATTAATCACTGTTAAGTGCAGATATGTCGCTGATCGACCTGTTGTCATGGATTTGGTAAGTTCCTGTAGTAGCAATGGTCGTGCGACTTCTGACAAGGTATGAATTATTAAATATGGGTTCACAATATAAGCGACCACGAACCGGAAGACGCAGCGTTGGCAGGCCTCCCACCAGGTGGACCGACGATATCGTCAAAGTTGCGGGCACCCGGTGGATGCAATTGGCGAGTTGTCGTTCATTGTGGCGTTCTAGGGGGGAGGCCTTTGTTCAGCAGTGGACGTCTTCCGGCTGATGATGATGATGATGATGAATATAAGCTTTAATTTTAATCACCTTAGAAGAATACTTGCTATTTGATGAATGAACTACCACAGTGCAGACAGTCAAGGTAAGTGCTTAATTAACAAAAGGAGTGTTTATTTTTATGGAATGTTCCTTTTGTGTTTTTTATCCAATAAATTCGAAAATACTATTTTTGTGTTTTATTATATCTGTCAGTCAACCAAAATTCATCTAGATTGTCATTCCAAAGTTTTATAGTTACACATTACTTACCTACTGTTCGATTCAAAGTTCAGTGATACACAGTTAAAAAATAAACTAATGAATTCATTAAAATATTTATTCAATACTGAGAATAGAATTGTCTAACTTACATAATCCATTACACCTAAAATGGAATTACAATTGTGCAATAAATTCATCTTGGTTCTGGCAAGCGCACAATACGACGCATGAACTGAGGAGCGGGCATTTGTTAGTATACCATCGAGTGGCTAGGTCCTTTGAATAAATTAATATTAGGCAGTATCACGTATTTAACAAAGGAATTAAGTCAGATTTTTAATTAGTAAATTGAATTGATCTTTATCAACAGAATAGGTGTGCAAAAACTATAGATGAAAACAATGCCACCAGTAGTTCCAACGACTTCAGTTTGGATATTAGCCACAGATGTCAGTGCTATCGCTGCCTGTGTCGTATTGCTATCGCTGCCTGTGTCATATGGCAACAGAACCCATGTATAAAAATAAAGAACTTTCCTACACCAGCAGCAATAATAATACAATAAACTGACGCACTATTCTCCAGGTTCACGGAATAGAGCTCAAATGCAACGTACTTATTACTGCCAGTGCCGAAAGAGTGCAATAACCGTCGGTGAAGCAACATCCTTATGAGAACAAAAATCTATATATATGAAAGTCTTGGTAGCTTTCTAGTTTTAGAACTCCTGCCCGCTCCTAGACCGACTCCATTCACATAGGAAATGCACAATAAAGGTATATCTAATAGGAATCTATGTAATTTGTCCCACCTTTCCACCTTATCTATGGTTCAGATCATTTCACACATCTGGAATGAAGTTCAACAACTGCGATGAGTCAATATTGTTCCACAATTTATTTATTCTAAAGGCATTACACGTGTCCCGTAATATGTATATGCAAATAAAACTTGAGGCATCTCCGTTTTGAAATAACGTGGATTCCGTTCAATGATTTACCAATAAATAAAATACATAATTGACATGTTCAATATACAAACATCAATTAAAAATAACGAAAAACATTACATTTTTCAATAAAACTAAAGCACCGAAACATAACTAGGTGTAGTAAAATATTTTTACAATAAGAGATCATTACTACAACTGAAAAATTTACATTATTTTCCTTTGTTTTCTAGACGATAACATTGACATACTTATATTTAATACTCTTTGAATAGTCTAAACAACACTGTGATAATTTTCTTTTATATCTTTTTAAATTTATTATATTACATATAAATCTATATAATTTTTAGATTCGTTTTAAATATAATTAAACTATTACATCTATATCAGACATGTATCGATTATATGCTAGGATAAGAATGCAACTTTTGACATGAAATATATTTTTAATTTAACTATAGCAATATGTAGTAATATGTACACAGATAAATACTAGTTCGATAGATTTTTTGTACACTTCAAGCAACAAAAGAGAACCTCGATTGACTTCGCATTAAACCGATACATGTCTAAACGAATTGAAAAATACGCATATGCTTAGCACTATGCCGCGTATCACGACGTTTGGCGGTAGTCAACTACACAATACCCTTACTTTAACAGTATATCTAACTCTTCAAATGCAATCATCGAAACCTTATACCGAGCGTGGTTAAGAATTTTTGGTAGAGCTGTCAATATCTTTGTTATACATACATACTAATATGTATTTAGGTGCGTGTGTATAAATGTTTTGTGATAAACAAATAAATAAGTGAAGTACATTTAGTAAGTGGTGCTGCAGGCGCCACATGTAGGCGGCTATTATTGACCGAAGTCTAATGTTTAGAAGCGACCGCCATTTACGAAGCCTTTTGTTACATTAATCTATTATTGCGCCTGCGAATTTTATCAACAATGCACAATATATTTAAGACAATTTTAAATAAATATTTTGATTTAAATAATCTGTACATTTATGTTTCATAATAGCTAACAATTAGGTAAAAGTTTTGTCCAAGCTAGCCTGCATTTATGTCTAAAACTTCTCGACTGATAAAAATAATAAAATAATGTGCACTATTGAATATACATAAATTTAATATAACTGCCATAAGTACTTATTACGTTTTGAACGTTAATCTTAAGCCTCGTATACACTGTACTGGATTTCACACAAACTAATGTTTAATTAAAAATATAATAAAAATTGTGATCGTTAAATTTACATATAACTCATGCATTCCAGACATCTAGTACAGCGACCCGACACCGAGGTAAATAAGGCCCACCCTTCGCTTAGGACTGGTGGTCAGCTACAATACTCTCAAACATACTAAATCTACCCAATCCATATGACGTAACCACACCTGCATACTGACCTATGTTATTATACATCCAAACGTACATACTATAAAATTTTCTAAACAGTTCATCGAACACAAAACCCTTAAATCAGCATAATTATGAAATATACAACAAAATCTTATTAAAACCCCCAAAGGAACCATGTCAAGTTGATGTTTCTCGTATTTATTAAACAAGCACAAACAAACCTTTATAAATTAACCCTATTTTACAAATTCGTAATTACCTACACATCCAAAATTTTGCAAAGCTGTTTAGATTTTGACAATAACATATATTATGAAACAGCCATTCACATCTTAAATCGTAATATTGCATTTGTATTTACAATTAGTTATTATAATAGTATTCGTCCTTTTACCCGGGGCCTTATTCACCTCCCCACTTAACACACAATAAATCTACATAATAATAATTAATTACATTTAGCAAATAAACTGGAAAGGAGTACAACGCTTGGCGTACATACGTCACGAAGGGTTACAAGTATTCACTAGAGGAATAAAATTATTATTTGTATCTACTTTATCACAGTGGGGATCTGTGAGGTTTTCTTACGTGCTGGTCTAAAGGGAGATAGCATTAGGTATTTTTGTGTGAAGTTATAATATAAAACTAAGAATTAACTAAATAAATTCGTTATTAACTCAACAAAATATATTCAATTTCAAAATTTGTTACTTGGTTGCCAAAGTTTTAAGTGCTTTGACTAAACTTTAACCGAAGAAGGAGCCTACACACGGGAATTTTCGAGAAAACCTCAAACAGACGAATTAGGATAAAATATATTACATTACCTTGCAGACGTGTGATTGTATATACACAATGGTGAATGATCGACATCGGTCATATCATAGCTTAAACGATTAGCTAACTTATTTTGAGCAATGTTTTAAAGAAATGCTGAATATCGTACAGTTGATCGCACAAACTGACGTTTACACCTTTATTTCATAGTGATAAGGTTGTATGCAATCACCATACAACATTCTTATAATAATTGTTGTCACATGTATGACTCGATAATCGTATCTAATACTAGGATGGTCCTGTTAAGTGCAAGTTAACTCGGTGCTGTCTTATAAAGAACTAAATAAATTGTACAGTTGCGTATGGAATTACAGAATTATAATAAATAATTGGTGTTGACCTGTCTGGTTTGTTATGTATGTGTAATGCGCCTGCCACACACTCGACGAGTGGCATGGGAAGTAACGAGGAAAGGCGGCAGAGACATAGTGTGGCAACATTACTCGTCATGCCACACGTCATGCTCCTCGTCCTGCCCACTGCTCCCTATTTTGTCGGTTTTTGCGCGCGAGTCAAAGGACCGGCAATACGAGTGCGAGTGGCTGGCCACATAATCGCGCGGTCGCAGTCCGCATCGAGCGCTCTCGCCAAGACGCACGCGTATGCAAAATTGGAAATTATGTCGTCGCCAAGCGTGGATAGATGTGATCCACCATCTCCGTTGGCGAGGACGACGACGACGATGTATATTTCTTTTTACTACATTAATATAATTAGCTATACTAAAAATGAATAGCGCGCACGCTGCCACCGTTTCAACGTCCATTGTCTCACCAAGGCAAATGACAAGTGAGGAGCGTCGCGATTAATTGCGCGAGTAGAGCAGAGTGTGGGCAGAGAGGGCAACATCGCGGCAAATCACGGCAGCGCGAGGAGCATAGCGATGAGCAGCGCAAGGAGCATAGTCTGGCAGGCGCATAACATTACCGTACGGCTCGCGTCCCGTGTCTTCAGCCGGTGCACAGTGGTATGTATATACAGTCACACGCACGCGCAATGTGCGTCGCTCAGAGTTCGTCTCTGCTCTCTGCTTCGCGTTGCGCTTTTTCTAGCGAAGGTTTTATTGTTTCCAGTAATTTCGCTAAAGCTTGCTCAGTCTGAAAAGGAGTAGGGAAAATGTGTTATTAATTGTGCGCATTTGTTAAGAGGGAAATTGTGCGCAATAGTTAAGAGGGGGTAATAACAAAACCGAGGTACACTAGCGTGTAGTGTGTTACCTGTGCGAGATGCGCGACAGCCCGCTGCAGCGCGTCGCGCCAGGCGAGCAGCTGTCCGCGCTGGCGGTGCGTGTGCTGCTCCAGCAGCTTGGACCAGTCCGCCATCTGCGACCCGCTCACAGTGCTCATCCTGGTAGATGCACACCGACGTGAATGATACGACTATGATTGTATGCTCGCGAAGTTAAGTTTATTAGGAATGCTTTACGTATGTATTTAATTAATTTGATGTGAAATGGACACATAAATTAATCATTTTCTAAAAGACTGCTACAGCGACAGTATTTTTTAGTGTTGTCTTAAATTAATCACAATGGAATAGAAAGTTTAAATAGATTAGCTTTACAAAATTAATTTTACAAATGTTAAAACTCAACTCAAAACAAAAACAACATAAAATACAAAGTTAAAAATAAGTTTTGTTAAGTATTTTAGATATAGTATATAATGCTTCTCACACACACAACAATCCAAGAACCCACCTGTTCTGTAGATCATCAAGATCAAAGGAGTAGGGCGGTCTATCGGCGTGGTAGAGCTTCCAGTAGAGCAGCGCGTTGACGATGAGCAGCGCGGCCAGCAGCGCCGCCAGCCACGCCGCGCCGCGCCCGGAGCCCGCCGCGCGCGGGGGCCCGCCCGGCCGCGACACGCGCCCCGGCCGGGCCCGCGCCGCCGCCGGGAGCACGCTGGCCGCCGGGCTGCCCGCCTCCACTGCTGATGATGCTAAGGATAACCAACACTATGAACATGGGCGTACACACAATCAATAATAACCTGTGTAATACTTTGTACAAAGCAGTCTACTAGATCCAATACATGCTAATAACATTTAAATCATATACACTTATAAAGATATATGATGTATATCTTTAAAAATGAACACATTTATTTAGTAACTAAAATGTAGGATCGCTTTTACATGTCAAACAAAAATATTATTGAAGCTCACCGAATCCGATAATTCCATAAAGGCTACTCTGAGAAGAAATGACTAAACAAACTCAGGAATCACAACCTCTTTTGAAATCAAAACAATCACTATATGATTTAAAAAAATATGAGATATTTTCTGAACTTGCCTTTTATCGAAAGAACCAAATCAACTTAAGCTCAGACTCAAGGAAGATGTGAGAGATATGATCAGCCTTATCTTTCAAATCTCCCTTATATCTTTAGTCGATAAACTTTAATTTATGTCCTATTTTCTTTCTAACTACCAACGGAAAGTTATTTACGATAGTTTCTGAAAAAATCCATTAAAACAATCTTTCATTCACCCTCATATAAGTAAGCCAAGAATTAACTGTACATACGTATAACGCGGCGATGCCTGCGCGACTTCCTGGCGGCGGGCACGGCGCTGTCGGCCTCGGCCGCCAGCCGCGACTCCAGCAGCCGCGTGAACTCTTCCAAACCAGACATCGTGTTCTTCTCTAGGAATGCTGGAAACATATATTATAGTTATTATGTATTCAGCGAGCGTTTTAAAAGGTGGAAATATGTGTCATATTTAGATGTGGTATATTGTTTGGCGAGATATGGGCTGTTTCGTATTGGTAATAATATTGAGACAAGAACTTATTTCTTTTACAATGCACTTGTCTAATCTTGTCTCGTCTTAAAGCATAGGCCTCTCTATCACTCCTCCGTGCACTGCAACAAAGTTTTACTTATGTCCATTGAGACAGGACGGCAAGAAATTGGGTGATTAGAATCAATTTTTTTCATACGGATCATTTTCTTTGGAGGTAATTTTCGTCCTCGATGGATAAGTTTAAGAAAGTTACACAGCTGTTCTGAATTATTCAACCTCGCTGACCAACTTTTTTTTTGGCATGTTTAACGCATAGCTGTTATATTACCTTTGATCATGGGCCACATGCTCTTCTTGTACTTGACGCTGCCGTAGAGCGCGAGCTCGGCCTTGGTCTCGGCCACGCGTTGCAGGCAGTAGTGCACCTCCACGCTGAAGTAGTCCGCGTACGGAATGCCCGCGTTCTCGCTCGTCGAGTCGATCGAGTACAACACGCCCGGCTTCGAGCACTTGTTCATTACCTACAGAAAATAACGATGGCCTAAAATTTATGGTACTAATAACGTCATGCGATATATTGGAAATAGTTTTTTTTAGTACTGTAACTTTAGTTGTAGCAAAAACTCCCAAATCAGTGGTAATGAGTGAAAAAAGTTATGGCACAATAAAGGCCGACTTCATTCAGCAAAATGACATTAACTGTAAAAGCATGTTTTTACATGAATTGCTTGGGATAGGTATATTGAATGGTATTTTTGCCGGAAGCGTTGAGTTATATATAAGTGAGTTACGAAATATTTAATGGAAATTGATTGTACCTGTGTTTCAGTGACCTGCACTTCTTTTGGTCCGATAGGTCCAGACGTTAAACCTAAGGTATAGCTGATTTGCCGGCACTTCAGCCCACCTTGTGCTTGCCATGGCGCCTGAAAAAACACAAAACAAAAATGATCACTGACAAACAATGTAAAAACAGCTTTTAAATATTCTAAATATTTGCTATAATATGTATTGTAATTTTTGAGTAAAATATAGCTGTACTCTATCTCATTGGCGATGACAGTTATCTGGGACGTCAGAAAAAAATATTGGTCATGTTCAAACATTCAAAAACGTTTGATCTCGTAAGTAACCTATAGTTAAACACAGTTTTCCACCAATTGTAAAACGTGGGAAAATAAAACTTGTCGGCTAAATCAAGCTGTTCGAAGAACATATTGGGAAGTGAAAATATTAAATTACCTGTACGTAGTCTGTGGTCCCCCTGGCGGCGAGCAGTTCTAGGTTGAACTTGGAGTTGGTGAAGATCATGGTGAACATCTGGTCGATGTTGAAGGGGAACTCCTGGCGGAGGAGCAGCTTGCCGTCGTGCGCCGCAGAGCACTTCTCTACGTCGCCGCCACTACACAATGATAGTTCAGTTAGCATGTTATTGTATAGGTCGTTAGCTACTTACCATGTAGGTCTTAAAGAGTAGTCGGAAGAATAAATTGAGGTTTAAGATAGCTCAACTATTTATTTTGCATTGTAGTATATTATATTGGTTGTCGTCAGCTTTGGAAAGTATTGAATATGTTTAGGAAATTATATTATGAGCAACAAAGGACAATTGGAAAAAAAAAATAGAAACTTATTTTATTAAACTATACAATTTTACTAGCCATTCTAGACCGGCACGGCCCTGAAGAATTAATATTGATTATTAAAATTTTCACTTCATCACCGCCCCAGTTCCTGATTGGACAGTATTGTTAAATCCATCATATCATTTATCAAATACTGCTTGTTAAACAAGCTACAACTGTTGTATCTTACTTGTGCGGCTTGTCGGGCTCGCTGTCGCTGGTGTCGGACATGTCAGTGGGCAGCGTGTCACCCGCCTCCTCCTCGCGGTACTCCGCATCGCCGTTCGTCACTGCGAAATGTTAACATTGTTAAAATAATAATAATAATGTTCCGGGACAACTCACACACAGTTATCTGATCCCAAGCTAAGCAGAGCTTGTGTTATGGTAACCAGACAACTGATAAACATACTACCTATATATACTGCCTATATATATCTAAATACATATTATAGATAAATTACACCCAGACATAGAACAAACAATCATGCTCATCACATTAATATTTGTCCTGGGTGGAAATCGAACCCACGACTTCCGCAGCAGGGCCACTAACCACTAGACGAATAGGCCAGCAAAAAAAAAATACCTATGTATTTGTCTAATTTATTTGCACATTGAATATTATAATCTGTTATTCACTTGTATTTTTTAGCAATAGCAAGTTATTATTATTAGTTTTATAGTACACTGATTAGAAAAATAGGGTCAATGTTATTTCATAATCAAAAGATGGTGATGAAATGATGTTTACGACTGAATGCTATTAAATTTTACCCGTTGCTCTGATTATAGGTATTACTTAAAAATAACATAACTATAAAAAAATCCTAAAAACACGGTTCATACTACTTTTTAACGCATCTAATTTAACTCATAAAGTTACCAATTAAACTCTCTGCAGTCATATCACAAACTTCAACGAATTCCCACGCGTTGTTCAGCTCTAAAACAACAAACTCTTCATCACAGCAGTCCGTGATAGAAACCTCCATAGTCACACATTCCACAATATCATTGATAACACCACTAAAAACCATGAACTTTACTTATTGTTCGAGAAAAACAATGACTTCAATATAACGCAGCAACTTAATATTATTTTTATTCGACTGCCGAAGTAGTAGTTTTTGTTTATATTTCAGCTGAACTACAATAGTTCCCAGGTATCTTATCAAGATCACAATTGTGAGAGCTACTCAACTCACACACTGTACCTACTCACAAAGTGTCAATTAAAAAAATAAAACTTTATAACTACGCTACAAATATTTTTCAATCAATCCTATATCTGATCTGAAAGGAAATCATCACTAATCATTAATTCTTCTAAGTCACATTTATACAACACTATATCTAGTTTAAACCGCAACCGAATTTAGTTTCGAAACTCCGAGGCAATCGACAATAATAAAAGTATAGTGAACAATGGTCAGCGCGCCGCGACGCCTGAGCTCTTACTAAGTAGTAATCAGTATCAAACTTCATTACAGATCCGTTGCAAACGTAAACTATGCATTCTTGGGGGATTACCTCATTTGTAAAAGAAGGGTTGATAGTAAATCGTTTGTTAAAAAAAGGAGGTAAAATTAGAAGCTAATTACACTATTGAACTAACGATGATAGACGTTAATGATACTATTAGGAAGCTTATCTCACAAAAAATATCAAAAAAATTTAAGAGGTTGTTTTTATACAAACGTACGTACGTACAACATTATACAAATAATCTGTAAATAAAATTAGCACAATTCTAAATATAAAAGAAAGTAATAACGTTATTTTTCCTTTTCCCTCCAATAATAAATTAAATGTTATTTCATATTTCATCAAACCTTACACATAAAGATGCATCATTATCATTTTGCATACATTGAGAAGTATGTGGCCGTGCATAGTAATGGCTAGACTTTAATGGTAGTAGGGCTTATTTGTAAACAATCATAAGACTGCATACATTTGAAGCGGGTTATGTACTAGACTAAAGTAGACTGGCGCTGTTTCAAGGGTATTTAGGTATAGAAAGAGAGTTCAAAGTAGCCCAAACATAAGGACACAATGTTTCTTTTTGGTTCATTTACATATCTTAGATAATTTGATTTTGCAGCTTTATAACAACTTTTATTTTTATCAATTATATGAAAACTGACAAGCAAAAAAGGTCACAGAGTTAGGCCATGGTCCAGAATGAGAGCGCATGGTTACCTTCTGTGACCTCATGGTGGCAGCGAAGGAAGCCGCCGAGCGACAGAGGAAGGCTAGCGCTGTGCACCCTTCGCGCACAGGGAGCTTCATGTCACCTCACCTCGTCACCCGATCTGCTGACAGGCCCGCACACGCATTCGTATTCGAAAGGAATGAGGGGTGGGCACGTCACACCCACTCCTCTAGAAGGGGTCCTTATAGGACCAAGGCCCGTCGGAGCTGCGTTGAGAATGCTTAGCGATCCCGCGATTCCAGCAAAGAACAGCACAGGAACGGGGTGTTTTTGGTCGGTGCAAGTCTGACATGTCCCCAGGTCGTCTCCCGACGCGGGTTGAAGTCTTTAGATTTTCAAACCGCAAAAAAAAGGTGTTTATGTAGTCTACCAACACCACATTGAAAAGGTGCTGCCATCTTTTAAAAATATTGTTTAAATTTTGAAAGATGGTATCACTTCGTCAAACAGTAGCTGGGAATAGCGGTGAACAGGTAGAATGAGTGGTTGGTAGAGGTGTTACTGACCGAGTGGCGGCGAGGCCTCGCGCGTGTGCGAGCGCGTGCGCGGCGGCCGCTCGTCGCGCCCCTCCGCGCCGCCGCTCGCCTCCATCGACGACTCCACCAGCTCCTGACACACACATAGCCTTACATTAACACCATGACATACACCAATTAGTCTGCTCGAAACGAGGGTATACGAGGAGACGAAGTGATATTCGAAAAGAGCCCGTCGAAATCAAGTTTTGGAAATCGGTAGTTTTATTTCCAAAACTCCCGGAAAACTTTCTAGGTGGAACTACCAAGACTGTACCATTATGTGAGTGAAAAAAACAGATTATATAGAGTGTGTGTGAAAGTGATGGAAATAGATGAAATTAAGACAACTTTCCGAATTTTATTGACTTATTTTTAACGCACTAGTCCGATATCTATTCTTCTCTTTTACGCCCTTGATTAGAATCATAACTTGTTTTTTTACATTTTGTATTTTTTTTACTTCTATGTTCCAGTTGATTCTAAATGAAGTTTTGTCAAGTCCATCATTTGTACCTTTAATAATTAACATAATAGGATTCTGACGACAAGTTTCAAATCAGCTGCATAGTATTTAAAACGATAGATTAAGATTAAGAAAACATGTTATCATATCATCACGTTTGATAAATCTATTGCCATGTGTAGATACTGTAAAATAAATACACCTTAACTTTTGCACATTTGTGTTTCTTTTTATTACTGTTATATTTATAGAAGTCCTTAATATTATTATTAATTTGTATCACGTTACTACTCTCCAAATAAAGATTTGTATATCGGTTAAAAATACACACCGTGCTTATTTTTTGTTTGTAAATTATAAATATTTTTTATTATGTTTGTTTTGTTTATTCAATACCCATGCGAACCCATTTTTTATACCCGAAACACATAATTTAATTCATCAATAAGAAAACTTTACTCTTATCCTGTTAAACCGCTATTATCTTCCACAAATATTACATATTTAAAAACCACTCATATCACACACAATTTAACACAAGTTTAAATAAGCAAACTCACTTTTTTCTTAAATTTGGGCACTCGCATTGTACGCAGTGGGTACACTATCTGTTATCGAGGCGGTTGATTACCGATTGATTTTACTATACATGAAGAGACCCTTATCAGCAGGTGCGCGATTACCGCGATTGGCTGGACTTATCAATGAGTCAGCGTTATCTACGTCTTGTCGTTTACGTTGTTACGGGGATTTGTAGTGAAGTGACCATTAGAAGTGTGTTGAAGGATGATAAGACAGGACTATTTTTAGAAAAAAGCATTTTTAGAGCGAAACATTTGGAATTTGACAGATAAAAGTTTTTATTTATTTATTTTATTATTTTACTAGCATTTTGTTTTCTGGCTGTTCGTATAACTAATCATTTTATTTCAAGAATATCTAATATGTTACCTATTTTTGTTGCAAGTTGTATGTGACTTGTGACTGACAGAATGAGGTGGAAGGAAAACAGTAGAAATAAAGCTGGCATATAAGGGATTTTTGTGCAGTAAGTGGAGAGTAAAGCTTAAAGTTAGATAGTAAAGTATTTTATTCATTAGTGTGATGAAGAGATCATGTATAGTGACGGCTTGTTATAATTACCGAGGCATTTCAAATCGATGTGATATTATCAGATAGGTGCGAGTTTGTTATAGTTACCGGGTCGGTGTCTGGCGGCAGCGGCGGCACGTCGTCGATGGCGTCGCGCCCGTAGCCCTCCTCGTCCGAGTTGAAGCCCAGCTCCTCGCCGTAGCTGCTGTGCACCTGCAACACATATACACGCACTTGTCAATATTATAGTATTATGCCACATAATGTTAAAAAGAAGGTCAAGATAAAAGAGTTACGGTAAAGTAGGTTATCATCATCTGCCGAGCCTTTTCCCAATTATGTGGGGGTCGGCTACCAGTCTTACCGGATTCAGCTGAATACCGTATTTTACATGGAGCGACTGCCTATCTGACCTCCACAACCCATTTTACTGGGAAACACAGTATCCCATAGTAAGACTGGTTGTCAGAATTAACTTAACGACTGCCAAAGATCATAGTATGACAGTCGGGACCTACGGCTTAACGTGCTATCCGAGGCACGGAGGGGTCTCTGTATGTTTGGAAATGGTCACCCATCTACGGACCAACCGCGGCGAGCGAGGCTTAACCTTTATTATCGGTCAAACCGAACGGCTTACACTTAACCACGAGCCTCTCAACGTAAAGTAGGTACGTCATTAATAATAATAATACTAATGACAGCGCTTGCTCAGTTTCGCGATTACAGATTCTAATTATAGGGACCCAGGTTTTTTCACAATTTTATTTGCTTCACCGATTTTCAAGTATTTGGTATAAAAAATAGAGATGGGTAGTTAATAAATTTTGGTGGGGTTAAATTATACATCATGTAGTATATAAGGATATGTTCAACTAAAATAATAATAATAATAATAATAATCATTTATTCGCCATAAGTGTTGTAAAAAGTCAGATGTGTGATTCCAAACGGCATTAACACTAGATAACGATAATAAACAAATACCTACATATACTTATTTAGGTTTAAAAACAAATTGTTTTGTCCGTCTGCAGTTTGAATCGTAAACTCAACCAATTTTAAAACTCAATCGACAACTATAGGTATACCTTAAACACAACTGTATGATAATAACTTTTATTTAACGCCTAAACTAGTACTTCAATAGATTAATACTCAATTAGGATAATAGCTAAATCAATTTAAACTCTAATCATCAGAATCTATTCTCCTTTAGTGGACACAATTTAAAATATCTACGACATTGTTATATATTCCTAAACTAGGTACTACTTACGACGAAGAGTGAACCGATAGTAATGTCCTCACAGTGTATCCACAGGAGTAATAAATATTAAAATTTATGTGACACAAAGTAGATCTCAAGCAACCTTGGGGTGTACAGAATCGTATGTAAAGTACTCTTGTCACGATAACTTTATAATGTATCTACGTTGGGTATAACTGAGATTTAGATCAAGAGCGTTTAAAATAAATGAAAAATTAATAATAATAATAATAAAGGAAATATACCATACTTCAAAAGTTTGACCATATAAGAAAACAATAATAAGTACTCACACCAAGCAGTTTAGAAAACCTCAATGTTGCGTTTGTTGTTTGGGTTTTTAATAAACTAAACATTTATAACACTTGTTCTGATTTAAGCATAACATATGGAGATAAAGATTTTTAAACCTGCACTTCTGAAAGGTCCTAGGAGGTCACTTTTCACCAGTGTCTTATTGAAGATAAAACAAAATACTAGCTGTTGATTATTACCATTTGTAGGTCTAACTTAAAAAAAAAAAAAAAAAAATCAAGACATTAAGAATTAGACATTAGTAGGGCAGGGTTTTTATTAATTGATCTTCAAAACAATTAAGTAAATACCTTGACATAGAAATATCAACCTTACAGACACGAATTCGAAAAATACAACAACTGAGTCACCGAACATCAATCAAACATAACTAATCTTAATTATTTAATGGATGTTATGTATGACGATGACTCACATACTATAATATAGATAACATTGAGTAGGTAAAATCACACTTGATTGACACTTAGACACTGGCCTTTCTGCGATCAAAAACATTTTACAGAAAACAGACCTATCCACAGTGAATTGACAAAATATTCGGACTAAGAACTAACTAACTCTTATCAAAAAAACTATATTTATATAAATTACCTGTCACACTACTTTTCGTTAAGCTCGTACAACTGATAAGAGAGTTTTAGTGAATAGATAACGTTAGATATTTAGCACGAAAATTATATAATTTGCTAGTATTTGATGAAGTAAAGTGACGGGGCATGGAGCGGGCAGAACTCCAAGCGGGTTGGCGGCGCTCCAAGCGAAACATAAACATTAGTGGCATCATGTGGGGGTTGACAAGGGTACTGTCATGATATACGTATAGTAACGTAAACAAGTGGTAAACAACAATATGAGAAACTACGAACTCAGAAACGAAAAAATATTTACAAAAAAATATGGCGCAGTAGTTTATGATATTCCAAAAATAATATATAGTTTTTATGAATAATTAGATAAATACATTTTAATCTCGAACGCATTTTAATGGACGTTGGGCTTGAGGCTATAATCCTTGAGTTTGTTTCCACATTTATTCTCTTAGAATAGCCAGCAAGAAAATGTTGACTCCAGCGAGCTCAACAAATATAATATAATATGACTATGAAAGGTAATTACATTATCTTAGTAACAGAAAATATCACTTGATTTCAATAAACAAACCCTGGTTATCTAAAGCTCAATTAAATAAAACTGACAAAACAAAAACCATAATCAAGTTCCTCAAATGTCTATATATCAAATACGTAAGTATTCTACCTGCAGCTTAACTCACGTGCAACGTACCGCTCGCCCGCCTTCACAGTCCGAGCGAGTGACAGACTACCGTATGATCATTATAATATATTCTATATATCTCGAAATATATGGCAACTCCAATGTGGAACTTTCGTATTCATGGTTAAAATAGACAGATTGCCGAGTACTATGATTTTAATCAGTTTGAATTCACCGTTAAATCTTATACTATCTCTAGGATATAAAATAGCGAGGGGTATAAATTATAGTTTCTTTAAATTAGCGTTTTCTCTATTAGGAGATAATACTAATATGTTTTACTATTATAAATTCGTAATTTTTTGACCTGTTATTCTATCATTCAAAAACAAATAAACAGATTTTAATTTAACTTTAGGATAAAAAAAATTAATTAAATAAATAAAACAAAAACATTAGGATTTTTTAGAATTAATTATTTAGGATTAATAAATAAACAACTTTATAAATATACATACGAAAGCTAAATCGCGAGTCATGTTGGAGACACGAGGTAGTTATGCTTCATCACTTGAGTAGAAAAGAATACTGAAAATAGGAGTGTTAAAAACTGGAATCTATTAAATTCATACATTTTATGATGATTGTCGTGTAAATAATCTATTGTTCGATATGTGTGAATGTAATTGGATAAATACCAAAGGTAAAATACATCGGAACTCAGAAATTATTATTGTTTTAGCTAATATGTTTCTGGCCTTATAAATTGATCCTCGTCGGTTTAAAAAAATGTTAAACAACACACAGTACAGCTAAAAAAAACATTTATATTAGTAAAATATTTGGGTTCGAGGTTCTATTATTTAAAAAAGTAAGTCTTTTCTAACTCATCAAAAACATACTTATAAGGCGCACGTCAGAGACTTAAACGTAAGTAACGTTGCATTACAAAAAAAAACCGACTTCAAAATAAGTCTTATATTTATTTCTTATGGATCCCATTATCAAAACTGGACCAAATTTAAATGACATTGGAAGTACCAGCTTTCTAATTAATAAAATCGGTTTACCCAGTCGAAAGTTATGAGGTAACAAATACAAAAAAAAAGAAAGAAAAAATACAGTCGAATAGCGTACCTCTTTTTTGAACTCGGTTAAAAAATTTACCCTACTGGCTCTATAATAAAGACCAAATCATGTAAATTTGTGATGAACGACTGGCGCAAATAACCCCTAACTGGGTGATCTAGTAATATAAATCACATAGAACTATGTATAAGTTTTGCAAAGACAAAAACAACCGGCTAACAAAGAATATATCTATAATATAATATATTGGGTTTTATTCAGTTCGTATGGTAGAATTGCGGTCAAATATATTTGAATTGTTTTAAATTTATAATCTGTGACTGTAGTGAGTGTTGCCAACGTATGTGGCAATTAAATTAAATATATGAAAAATTATTTCCAGGCTTTTAAAGACGTTATGACGTTTCTGATTTAATTTAAGGATAAAATGTACTGTTTATCTCTAAATTAGAATTTATTTAATAGCATTAGTACAACAGTGCTAAAGGCATTGCCATAAAAAAATCTTTTCCCAAAAGACGTATTGAAACGAAGATCTTAATGTAATTTTAATCAAAATACAATGCAGGAATATTTTCTCATTTATTTTTTTAAACTGACAACACATTTCCAAGGTGTTAAAGCAAATCTTGTTTTTCACTTTTATCTCTTTAATATTAATTCGGGATCGCTCAACTATGCGCATGAGTTAGAATTAATGCACAATATCTGTGTCGTGGTGCTTTGAATATATTTGAATGTATTCAACAAGATCTATATTTGTCAAAATGGTGTGACTTGTGACGAAGTTGATGAAAATAGGTATCGTGGTTTAAAATGTTTTTGACATATTTATAGTTATGGCTTTTTAGGGATTGGTGTCATAAATATATGACATATGGCGTAGGTAGACGGAAAATTTCTATGTATCTCGGCTTTTCATATGCTAGGTTTAGGCGCTTTCTAGGGAAATAGACATTAACTTCCCCCACCATAGGAAAAGCGGTGGACCAGGTGTATTGCCGGCTCTTACCGGGTAAAACTAAGTAGTTACTAGGGACCAAGACCGTATTCACAAACCACGGCAAAAAACAAGCAATTTTTATTTTGACTTTTGGAAGTCCCCCATATATTACCGCTGGCCTGGGGCAGATGGCGGGACTCCAACCAGCTAAAACCACTATGATCGAGTGCTTCTCCATTCCCTTTTACCAGGGGACCAGGCGGAAACTCATTATGCAATACTACTGCGACAACTGCCTCGTTGGCTTAGTGGCGCTAAGCGCGACTGCTACGCTAGAGGTCTTGGGTTCGATTCCCAAGTCGACCAAGGTGCTATTGGGTTTTTCTATGAAATTCTCAGTAGCAGATCGGAGTTTGGATTTGTGCCCGGTTAGTGGTAATAGGCTCGCCCCCTATTACATGGGACCTAAACATACCGGCGAACTGTGGGTGTACATTGGTACGCCTCTGCCTAACCCTTCGGGGATACAGGCGTGATAGTATGTTATGTTATGTTTATGTTGTTATGTTATGTTTACTGCGACAAAAATAACTTAATCCGTAAAAAGTTTATCTATTAAACAGAAACTATAAAGTAGTCTGTTTGCGACGAACGCCGACGAACTGGCGAAGCATCAAGCCCTAAAGGTATTTAAGCATGTACACGCTTATTCTTGTTATATAATATTAGTGTAAACATGCAGCGCAATAGTTTAAAAGATAGTAGAAACTAAAAACTTCACGTGGTTCATGGCTATCTTCAATCTATTCCAGGTTTCTTTAGTACATTTCCCTCTAGCATAACAAAAATGTAAGACATCGACATACCCACTGCCAGAACTCCTGGCTGCTCATGGGCTGGTCCATGAGCGCGTTCTGCCAGATCCGGAACAGCATGAGGTACGCCTTGTCGCGCCCGGAGAACGACGTCAGGAAGTTCTTCTCGCCTTCCGTGCAGACCAGGATGGCGTTTGGTATTACCTGGTGAGGAAGATGGATCACGGGTTATAGTAGTTCTTTGCCCAATATAAAACGCATTTCCATTCTTTCTATCTTTTTGAAGGAAAACACACTACCCCAGACCGCAATTGTTACATTCTAAGTAATAAGCTTACCGGCTTATAAGATAACCGGTTAATCTTTGACCAGGTTGAAATATGTGTGTAACATCCGGGTTAAAACGTTGTTGGTAATTTAGTCGTCTAGCTAGGTATAAAAATAGAAGGGGCGTGATAGTCTGAAGTTTAGTACTTTTCCATTTTACCGCGACCAAACGCTTTTGCTGACTACTGGGATCCCCAGGGAGGGGGCTCTCTTAACGGAAACATGTTGCTGGAGATTAATTATTCTACCTACTCCTTTGTATAAATAAACCGAGAAACTGTAGACATCTTTTTCTATACTTATAATAAATCTGTAGAAGTGAAAATTCTGTAGGTACATTGAAAATATCAAAAAAATAAATGGCGGGGGGTGTTACTAGACCGACATAAACCAAAAAGTGTAAAAAAAAAATTTTTGTCTGTCTGTCTGTTTGTTCAGGTATCACGCAAAAACTACCGGTTCGATTTCGATGAAACTTGGTATAATTATTCTTTATTATCCTGGGCACCACACTGGGTAGTTTTTATCCCGGAAAAGTATAAACAATAAAAAATAAACTTAATTTTGCGGTTAAAAACGCATTGATAAGTTTCGTCATCCACGCGAACGAAGTCGCAGGCACAGCTAGTTTCTTAATAAGTACAATAATTTCAATCAATTCAGCCTATATCGGTTAACTGCTGGACAAAGCATTCGCTTCCTAACACTTTAAAAGAGAACTCCAGTCCCACTCACTAGCGCAGTCTTCTCTTTGGTGATGGCGGTGACGTCCTTCCACCGCGTGGTCATGGTGGTCTCCCAGCCGAAGATGCTGGCGTAGAAGCAGAGGTAGTTCTGCGACGCGTACAGCCGCCCGTGCGCCAGGATGTCCTTCTGCAGGGCACACGAGTAGTCTGCAACAGACAAGTAGATACAGTCTGTGAGGACAGAGACCCGTCGTGGCGTAAAATAGATCTAACATTAAAATCATTTCATAAATTTATTATGAAGAAGGATTTTCTGAAAAAACTACGTTCTATCATAAAGGACATCATCCATTTTGGTCCAAATTCGAAAGTGCCGGCCAACCAAAAAAAATGTTATATTCTGATAGAGCTCGTCCTCCTAAGCATTTCTTAATATGGCACCAAAGCTGTAGCACCGCTGCACGTGATTTTATCCAGGGTTAAAAATTCTGAATTTTCATGCATTTTTCGATCACATACCACGATATTATCGATTAAATGAATTTCTAAGAGGACAGAGCTTGTCCTCCTAAGCATTTCTTAATATGGCACCAAAGCTGTAGCACCGCTGCACGTGATTTTATCCAGAGTTAAAAATTCTGAATTCTCATACAATTTTTCGATCACATACCATGATATTATCCATTAAATGAATTACTAAACACAAATGAAATGTTCCGTTAGGGATACTAGCTCATAGTTAATGAGTCCATTTACAAACCGGCGCATTGTAGATACGCCACTTGGAAAGTTTTTGTTCCCCTCTCTTCTGTATTTTCAGATATTTTAAATTCAACTTCTTCTTTTCGTGTCGATGGTTATTTAAGTAAGAGTACATTGTTGCGGCATTGTTAGCGTGCTTTAAGTCATCCAAAGTGCAGGTGTATGTAAATTCAACTAATCAACTAAACAAGGGAAATATCCTATCAGAATATGCCGTTTTATTTATTTTTTTCTTTTGTATTCTTGCATCATATACTACACGAGTGCACCCGTATCACGACCGTCAGGGAAGGATGGCGTCGCATCGTGAAGCGGATTACGGCTGCCCGCAATCAGTCTACTTGATGACCACGACCGCTCTGTCAAGAGCGAACCGGAAAAGAAGAGAAGATCATATACTTTATTTCAGCCGAATTGTAATCCGACTGAACGACAGTTAGCCCCATCCTCTTACAGCCAAGTTTTGTAATCCGGCGCACCATTTTGTAAAACGGCGCGTTATAGAAAACGGCTGCGAATTATTTATCGTGGTGGTCCAAACTTTTATCGAAAAGACTAGCTATCGCTCAATACTAATGCACTTGCGTCACAGAAAAAAGGCTAATAGGGTGCTTCTCTCACATAATGTGCGTATTATTATCTGAGCTATGGACTACATTTACAAAATATAACCACCAGCTTTAGGATTAGAGTATATATAATTTTTACGCAAGACTTTTTCGACGATAAAATACATTAATAACTTTTAAACTATCGCGCTGCATGTTTATAGTAATATTTTATAAAACGGGGATTAGCGCGTACATGCATAAATACCTTTAGGTCTTCTTGCTGTCACGAGTCTGCTTGCGACCACGGCCTGTGTAACCCGGTCGAAACGTCAAGCCCTAAAGGTATTTATGCATGTACGCGCTAATCCCCATTTTATAAAATATTACGATAAAATACATTAAACATCTTTAAAAAGAAAATCTCTGAATTTGTTACAACCCCCAATCATTACCTATGAGCTAGTATCCATAACAGAACATTTAATTTGTGTTTAGTAATTCATTTAATGGATAATATCATGGTATGTGATCGAAAAATTGTATGAGAATTCAGAATTTTTAACCCTGGATAAAATCACGTGCAGCGGTGCTACAGCTTTGGTGCCATATTAAGAAATGCTTAGGAGGACAAGCTCTGTCAGAATATAACTTTTTTTTTGGTTGGCCGGCACTTTCGAATTTGGACCAAAAATGTATAGAGAGTGGATGATGTCCTTTATAACTATCCAGACTTTACAGTTTTTTTTTTTTTTTTTTTTCTTTATTTTATTTGGGGTTTTTATCCACACGGACATGACAACCCCATCATACCTTATACTAATACAAAACCATATAACTAGTTATAATCTACAAAATTACATTTTAAACAAATACTTAACTAATAAAGTTTATCAGCTGACAAAATTTTTGTGCAACAACTGAAGTTGGATAAGCTAAAATGGATTGAGTGACTCCAACATCCATTAAATTTTTGCAGAATTGATCCATAAATAATTCCCTCTCATTTTTATTTCTGACACACTCCATCAGCAAATGCTGCACATCTTCAACCTTATCGCAGGCTATACAATTAGGCGTAGCTACTTTTTTCATTAAAAATGCAAACTTTGCTGATGGATAATGTCCAGAACGTAATAGACTTTACAGTTACACTATAATAACGGACCAGTGTTTATAATATTGGATCCTAGGTTTACGCGACTGTTAGACATAGAAATGCAACTACTTCTTACGGAATATGTCGCAGTTTATTTTAGATTTCAGGTTCCAACGTTTCGACCTTTTCAGGTATCATGTTCACGGGCACGCGACATAATCCGCAAAAGTAGTTTCATTTCAATCACAGGGTATGCAAATGTCTAATCAAACAATCGCGTGGACTAACATAATTTATTTACCCTGCCTTAAGTGCACCAAACAATACTATAAATCGACTCCTGCGCTCAAGATCATGTTTCCAGATTCTATCCGGAGCATATATTAACAACTTATAAACGTCCCACTACAGGGCACAGGTTTCCTCCCATATAGAGAAGGCATGAGCATTGATCACCACGCTTGCTTAGTGCCGATTGGCGATTGCAGATCCTACTTCTTGTAATCCAGGTTTCCTCATAACGTTTTCCTTCATCAAAAACTATTTTTTTTTATCACCTACCTACTATAAGCCTCTCATCATCAGGCAGGTCCTTGAACAGCCGCTTGAAGTCGTCGTACTTGCTCTTGTAGGTGGGGTACAGCGAGTTGTACCAGCTCTTCTTCTTCGTGCGCGCGCCGTCCATGCCCTTGTTGTTGGGGTTCGACACCTGGAATGAGGTGGTTTCTAAATATGGTTGGAACTGAGAACGAGAGAATTTTGAGGATTAATGACGAAAGTGAGAAAATAAGTAAAATGAAAGGCGTACGGAGGTTAATTGCTGAATAGCAGGGATGTTATGGATATATAATTTCGGATCCGGATATGGATATTGATAAAATATAATATCGGTTTCGGTTATGGATATTAAATTATTTCGGATTATCCGATAGTTTCGGTTACGGATATTAATTTTTTAAGGAACTGTAAGTACGAATAGCTGTGCACCTCGCGCTGTGACGTCATTAGGTAGCGGGAGAGGTGTCGTATTCCAGCGGAGTGCACAGTTAATTCGGACGAGTGTAGTATTTATTTAGACTCCGCCCTATCCGAAACTATCCAAAACTTTTATTTCGGATTCGGTTACGGATATTTTTTTTATTTCGGATATCCGATAGTTTCGGTTACGGATATGGATATCCATAACAACACTGCTGAATAGTACACACAACTACCTACCAGGTAAGTCACTTTCAATCTGTATAAACAATTTTGCTGGATGGTGCAGTAAAAATTGACTAAGTAAGATATTTAGGAACCTTTATCGTTCAGGATCGAATTGTTGTCTAACATGTTTATTGTATTTTATTTTATGTACGTTAATTAAACAGCATCGAGTTGGCTCGTGAAATCAGTTTACACCATAGAATGTGCAGTATACATAATGTGTCGAAGGTCTTATTTAGGAACTCGTAAATACTCGTAATTTGGTCGCAGTAACTAAAAGTCAAAGGTGTGTTATGTATTGAAATTCATAGTAACTTCTTCAAACAGATCTCCGGATTTTGTTTTAAGACTAGCATGGAATTACATTTCTTACCTTAGGGTTGTCCCCCTTCTGCGCGGGCGCGGCGCTGACGACGGTGACGGCGAGCTCGCCGCTCGACACGGACGCCGAGTCGCCGCCCGCCTGGCACGCCAGCTGCAGCGACGCCTCGCTCGTCTGCAACACACAAGCTTCTTGTTGTTCAATGCTAGCTGAATGCGGTTACACATTATACTGCTCGTGGAATCAGTTGAGGTTCCCTTATAGTTTTTGTTCTAAAAGGACTCATATGCTGAGGCGGGCTAAGAGTTAAAATAAGTTCTTAATGGGTTTTCTCAACGAATATTCTGGCACAGTAAATTATATTATTGATATAGTTTACTGAGCATTGGAAGATGACTGAAGCTGACTGGAGCTGACGACCCGCATAGAGCTGGTTTTGTCAGAATTTTCCTCGACTTTCTTTACTGAATAATTTGTATACAAATCCCCTTTTACTCAAAGGCATCACATTTACAAACATAATAAAAGCAGATTTCATTTTTCGGTAAGGTGGCAAGTGGTTACTGCATCTACCATAATTTGTGTTTCCCGCATTTGATTTACTATAAAGGAATTATGTAAAGATAAAAAAGTACAGCAATTCATTATAGAGTTCCTCTTTAAATGATGGTCTGCATCTAAAGGCCATAAAAAAGAACATAAGTAACTCAATACCTACAGTTGATCATCGCGCTCACCTTGTCATTGTCTAATGCTTCGCTGGCGCTGTCGGTGTTGCGGAGCGAGGCGGACGGCGACGGCGACGGCGACCGCGACACGCTCCTGAAACACAACCACCGGAAGATTATAATAACATACATAACAACAAAACATAACGTACTAATAAAAACTTTTGTGAGACATGATAACTGTAAAAGAGGGGAAGAAGCAATGGATTTACTCAAGTATTTCTGCTAACGGCAAACTAGTCGGGCGAATAGACAAAGAAATACGTGAGTAGGTAAAGCCGTTTCACATCTCTAAATATACGTTAAATATAAAATAACGTACTCATCCTAGTAATAGTTTAGTTGCATTATTAAACGTCAAGCTTGAACGCGTTGTCTGATATCGTATTAGGAAATTTGCTTGTTGGGGATCGTTGGGATTTTTCAGATAGACCATGTAATTATTAAGGATCCTAGTTTAAAGGGTGAGTTACATAAACTGCCCCAAATGTTCGAAAAGTAACAAGGGTATAAGGCTGATCTCTATAAGTTATGGTTAGAATTCGTATGATCATCTGGCCATATGGAATTTATTTTCATATTTCGATTTTCACGGGAATATTAACTACATAAAATGTAAGTTTGATAAATCTATTTTCAACAGATTTCGATCTATTCAGTAGTAATTATGTAATTGAGCAATTTACATAACTATAATTAACGATCTAAGAAAGTCGTGGAAGTATCCATTTTATTCGTTCACGCTCGCTGCACACCTGAAGCGAACAAATCGACCACCCAATATTTCATGATAGTCAACAACGAGGAAATTTAATGCTAGATAATGATTTAAAAGAAAACTATATTCGTATGTATTTAGAAACGATTGCGTATTGTTTGTCATATAGTATTTAATGATAAATGTACAAAGAGATAAGCCCCGCATTTTCATTTATTAGCTGTTGTTTGTTTTAAAAGGGCAACAAAAGAATTTCGTATCGGTCATAGTTCCACTGACCCCGCTAAGGGTGGGACGGACGGACACCTCTGTTTACTTCGTAAATATTTATCTTTTAATTAGGAATGTGGCGTCCTTTCGTATTGTGAATTAGGTCAACTTTTCAATTGTTTGTAGGACTGATAAGTGAGGCTGATATACACCATATCGCCAACATACAATGTTACATATTTTTATTAATTATTGTCGTCATAGAGCATATTTAATTGGTCTGATTTCACTTATTTATTAAAGCGGCCACTTCTAGATAAACATTTACTAGGGATTCGTTACATTCGTGTTAACTTTTAGCAACAGTAGTTACAACTTAATTTTGTGAGCGATAAATTTTGGAAGCACACGCCTTGGGGGATACAAGTTGTACATGAACGAACCCTATCTATTCTAACTTAGCAATAAATCCAAATTGCTTGCACGCAATGTGTAACACTTTTCGTTTAATATTTAGTAAACAAGACTATCAATACGAGTAAATTACCTTCACAGGTTAGTCTAAATACCTCAGAATTCTTTATAAAAGACATCGTTACGAACACACAGAATGCCCTGCCTAATAAGCACGAAACCGAATCTTTCTTTATGCTACTGTTTCTTAAAGCCATAAATGTAATAAAGTCTATGAGTCTTGATAGAAAACGTTTTGGGGAAGGGTCGAACTAACAAAACTGAAGAGAATTCTGAAAGTACCGGAATTATTAATCTGATGAAGGTAGACTTAATTCGTTACAACCTAAAGGGAGGACAACAAAAACGTAAGGAACATTGTCACATACATAATACATGCGCCCCCGATACGATCAAAAAACAGTTTGGGTAGTTTTCCGGAACTAAAATACCTGGCCTAAGCGACGACACGCAAAAACAAATAATAGATGCGCATACAAAATGAACTCTTCTGAGTTTACTTAAACATTTATTTATTCAAAACATAATAAAGAAACCCCTGCTGGCGTTGGATAGTGAAAAATTTGTGCTTAAATAACAATCACGTCTGTTAATATTCGACGTGAAGAAAATTTCAAGCGGATATCCCAGGAGAATAAAACAATAACGAAAGCTTTATCGATCAGGAAAGAAAACAAAAGGATTATTTTCCACGTATCTAGATCCTAGGTATCGTACGATCCCTGATGATTTGATAGCTTATATCACAGACAAGTAGAATGAGTAGCAGTCGTTAATTAAAAACAGATAACGATCGCAATCTTTACGACGAGTCGATACCACAAGACGTCGACGCTGTGGTTATCACGCCTCTTTACCGTGAAGGGATCAGCAGTAGGTTTACTTAAAAAACAATAGTTCCATACAAGAGAGTTTAAGTGAATAATAATAAAAACATAAACTTTTAACACTCCCCTGTATGTACATATTTGAAACTGCACTCTTTGTCAAATTAAACCTGCACTTGTTTGAAAATTTAAAATCTAAGCGGCGAAACAAAGAGATAAGCGTTATACCACACAATACTGCCCTCTTTTCGAAAAACTTATTAGGTATGGCACCAAGGCTATATAATAAAATACCCAAAACTATAAAAGAAATTGACAACATTCGCAACTTTAAGCAAGCCTTACTAAAATTTTTGTACACAAAGACATATTATACAGTCAAGGAGTACTTAGATGATAAACTGTAATTTATGTAAGTGCTCTGTATTTTTTTTTTTTTTTTTTTAGATTTCAGTATTTGTTATATATCATATCTTTATTTTTGTTGTATAATTTTTTGTATCTTTATTTTTGTTATATAATTTTTGTTTTGAATTTTAAAGTTTTGTTAAATAATTATATATTAGTTTAACTTTTAAAATGTTCTAGTTGAAAAAAAAACTGCCTTTTTGATAATATATAGGCACCTACTAGTTACTAGTACTAGTTAGTATTCAATAATATTTGTACGCCTTTAACGGCAGGACATAGCGCTCAATTATATTTGTATTTTCAATGTAACATCTTTGTATACCTATGATCTACAAATAAAACCATTTGAATTTGAATTTGAATTTGAATATTAATATTTTCAGATTTTTCTATTTATTTCATACGTAAGAAATCAGCTCTATACTACATGTCTCTAACTTACATGAATGATTTCTTATCTTATCGTTATAAAGATAATCAGTATTAGTCATATATCCAAACACGAAAGCACTTGCCTAATGTGTCAAGGAGTTATTAATAGCGTTTTTTTTTCATTCAATTTGTGGCTACACAAAAAGTACAGAATTTTGGTGCCACAAGTAATAGAACTTATCGCTCCATTTATCGCTTAAAACCCACAAAACAATACTTTCTCACGTGATTAGAATTCTAAATATTTATTCAGACCAAGTTAAAAGCACAACATCTACATCGACCAACTTTTAAAGTACCTGTGCTATACCATAGATCTTCAGGACACAAAACATGGTGAAACATGCGAGGACCATGCCAAGTAGTACTACCATTACAAAATCTTGGCAAAAGAATCTTACATCCTGTATTAACAAAAATTCTCTCACATTACCCTGTGTACGGTCTACAAAACACATTTTAAATCTGACTGAGTGCAAGCCAAGTATCTGAAAAGGTGCCAAGCAGCGCGGATAGTTGCAAAACAGTGAAAAAACTGATTGCGACACTTGACAATGGCATTCACTGCACCGTATTGCATTTTGAGTCACAATCACAAATTTAAAATACTACGTTGTTAAGCAATTTGTGTGGCTGAAATAAGGATAATTGTTGTTTATGATGTTGAGAAATAAGCTTTGTATATCGAGTATATTGTATATTGAAGTTAATTGAGATCTGAAATTTTGTATGTGTTGAAAAAAATATTATTTAGCCCCAGTTGTTACTAGTAACATTACAAAATACTATAATTATCAATAGAGCCCAAGCAGCAAGAACTTACTGACAAAAAGGCTAAAATGCAAAGTTTATTTAATGAAAAGTTTGGACACATTGTTTATACACACATATCTCTTTAACTCCCAATAAACTGCATCAAAACTAGCCAGCCCGGCTTGAGCGTCAAATTAAGTTAGTTGGCCTCATTTCCCAAATAAAGAGTTCAAAATCTTCAATGAATGCACCTAAAACGTACTTAACCATTGGGTTGAGTACGTTTTAGGTGCATTCATCGACCATTATAATGTAGCGTAGCCGCGTAGGTGTAGGAATAGTCCTATACCTACGCTTTTTATAATGGTCTAATGTACCAACTTATCAGGCATGCACACTGTCACTGATACACTGCCGATTTGATAGATATCTTATCATCGAAATTGCCATGCGGGAGCAATTTCAGGGCTGTTAGCGAGCATAGCTTGTTTCACCATTATCTACAATTAAACTATATATATAGTTGTTTTTAAGTTTCCTTTTTATCGTGATTGAGTATTTTTATAGGATTAACACTAATTTTCTTTTTGTCAATAGGAAAAATGATCCATTTTTTTATGATTCACCAATTCGTGGTATAATTTGTAATCAGCTTTATTTTGGTACTGTAAAAATACGGAGCTGCATAAGCATAAACAAAACATTTTTTTTTTAATCTTTACCAGTCATTTTTAAAATGCGTTGGTGTTTTTTTCGGCACCTTTTAGCAGTCAGATTTGTTACGACTAATTGGTAAATTAACTTACTTTAACAAAGTCAACTAATTTAATTGGCTCTAAAAACCATATACGAATCCTTGCTTTACCGCCACTAGTTATAGTGTTTGTATATTTAGTTGCACAAAGAACAGGTACTAAAAAGTTTATTTAGACTTCCTAAGTAAACATGACAATTTTAAAAAGCAAATGATTATTATTGCGTTTGCCTATCAAAGGAGGGATGATCAGGCATATATTAACAGTGATTTACCTTCAAAATGCCTATTAATGTAGGCTAACAACGTGTATTAGTATTAGAAGATCCTCTTTGTTTATTGTAAACAACTTATGTAAGAAGTGTTTATACTTAAATAGTGTAATTGTTGTGAAATAGAGCGTTTGCTCCAATTGTCTGCACTCGTTCTCTCACAATCATTCCGAGGCAGATTGTTATGTCCATTATAAATATCTAGCAAGTAATCCCATTGTCTAGCGCAACATATTTAAATACTATAAATGATGAGAATCGCTGCACTTGCACATGGCCGCGTAAATAGATTGTTAGGTATAAAGATTAATAATGAAGTATGTTACCTTAATATAAAGGCTCTACTCAAGGAGTCCCACTGCGTATACAACACATGAAACTTTTCAGTTTCCATCACAAACGTATAGAACCTGTGAGGCAACACAGACGACACTAAACTAATTACTTACACACTACATACACAGATAATATGATAACCGCATGATAACCAATCTTTATAAGCTTATAAAATTAGATACACATAAAAAGGTGTGAAAGCTGAACAAAAATATGTATTTTTAATTTATCTAAGTTATACTGTTTAGCGAAAACAATAGTATTGATGAGGTCGGTTGAATGCGCGGTTTGATTCTAGTTCTTTTGTTGTTTACTGTTATTAAACTTAAACTTGAAATGAGCGTGTGCGCATAATTTGTTTTTGTAATCCTTTATTATGCCACGGCATTGAAATAATGCCTGAAAATATGAACATTTAAAAATCGGCTCCTATAGCTAATTAATCGATTAAACTGACCTATATCCACGAAAAAAAAATATTATTCCACAAATGAAGAAATTAAGACTATGAAATAGATATAGAAATTACCTATTATACGTATGTCGGTATGTATTAGGAATAAATTAACAAATAAAGGATTTTTCACATTAATTTCAATCATGAGAATTTGCGTGATTTAAAAATATTCTGAAAATCTACGAAATTATAATTTAACCTCATAAAAAATCGTATTAAATGTATTTGAAGGTCATTTTAGTTCCGCCTTAGCTGTGTGATGAGTAAATTTTAGTAGTTATAACAATGGTTGGTCACGCATCATGTATAAAATATCGTGTGTGTGAACTACTAGACGGGGTTAGCAGTATGATATACCACATACTGCTAATTTCAATAACATATCTATGGATTATTATTCCGATATCCGAGATTGAAATTTAACGTATTTTTTATGGCGCTTTAGTCATAATTCTATCTCTAGTAGGAAAAGCTATCTTCAGATAGGTTATTGAAATTGGCCGTTATAGCCAGCTAGCAGATAGATAATGAGATCGCTTTAATTCCTGTATTTATATATCGTATTTAAGCACGGTATCCATTAAAAACATGTTCATTGCAACATTTGCAACCCTAAACATGGTCACCGCTAAAAAGTCGTCAAGTCTCCTAGGTTACAAACTCTGTACTAAATGAAGCGACAAATTCAATACGTTATAAATTTATTACGGTCACGCGTATACCTAATAATAATGTCAATTAAAGCAATGAGTGGCAGGAGCTGTTTAATATTGTGTAATTTTCGCGTTTTCGGGTCCCGGACTGAATTGGAAGACAAATGTTGGTTTAGCGTGTGTCTGTTTTAATAATTCACGTCTAATCGAGAAAGACAAACATAATTTAAGAAGAATACACTTTGATAATGTTTTCCGACATTTAGATGAATGTAAAATACTGTAACAAAACATTTCTTAACGTATTTTAGTTTAAGTACAGGTATTAAAAAAAATATTGCAATATTCGAAAACCAATTTAATAAGAGTATTTGCAATTCGACAACGGGATATTAATATGTGTGTTGTACAGATAATAATGACAAAATTATATGTTATTAAATGTAGGTGATGTAGTTTCACCATCACGTTACACAGCAGATTGGATCGAACCCATGACCTTCTCGTTGGGCCGTTGTGTCTATTGTCTCTCAGTGAAAGTGTAACAATAATAAACATAGCCTTGTTGAATTGAGGGCGAAATTACTCTAAATAATTACCAATAAACCTGACTAAACAGATCACAGGAATTCTTAGAAAGTTATTGGGTATCACGTAAACAGGAAAGGACGGTACCTATTTAAAAGGTTTTGAAGTGGAAAATACCCTTAAAAACATCAAAAACATTAACGATCAAAGTATTCGAATTATAAATAAAGGGTTGTTTTTTAAACCTTATTGATTCATGGCCTTCTGTGCAAGGGGTAGATTCTCACGCGGGACAAATATTTTATTGATATGCGAAATTCTAGAATCCTTATGTAAAATGTGAAATAAATTATAGCTATGTCAAGATAAGTGGTCAAGTTTTTTTTTCTTTAATGACCTGAAATTGTCCAGACCTTTACGCAGATTTGTTGTTTATTGATAAGCTGTGAATTTCGAAGTGGAACTACGATTTGTCAATACATTAAATAAATGATTAGGTACGTGTAAATAAACTTGAGCACCTATATTTGCCTAACTATGGAGCTAAGGTTTAATACGTGTTTGAGCTTGGGTGCCAGCTTAAATAAAAATACGTGTACAAAAAATGTATTTTCACACTCAATAACCTGCAATAAAAGCATGGAAAGTGGAGCCTGTTTTACCCGGCTTCTATTTCCTTGCAAACAGCTGGCGTATCAGTTTCTATACATTTTGCTACGAAGTACTGAAGCGTGCCCTTTCACATTTTTATTTCGACCTTTACATAGTACGAATTTATGAGCATGTAGGCGAAATAACGTAGGCAATAAAGGTTCTTAAATACTTTGATAACCTACTTTTCATGTTACTTGGCCATGCCTAGAATTTAAACAAGTCGTGATTTTCATTAAACTTTGTGTGTGCTTTATTAATAGGTAACATAGTGTTTTGAAAGTTTTTCTGACAATTTCAACTATTAATATATGGGAATATGAGGAATATTGTCCCGGAATATATTATTTGGTAAACTTGCTTGCCAGTGTTTTCCTTCAGAACTACATGCTTTTCAAATTAAATACACTCATCATCATCAGTCCTGTATACCCCACTGCTGGGTATAGGCCTCCCTTTATTTACGCCACGCTCCTCTGTCTCTTGCTGATCGTTTCCATCCTACTCCTACACTCATCTTTGAATTTACGCGCCAGATTTCAATTACGACAGGTCACTGCCCATTGATTTCCATTAACGAAAACTCCTATGAGAATATACATTGCTAATGCTTACTAAATATAATATTTTATGCAATACACGCACAAGGTTCATTGTGATTTGAATGTTAAAATACATGCATATTTGTGACAGTCATTATAACCCACAAAAAGTTACCTTCAACTTAAATGTTAGAGTTTTATTTCAGTCATTAAATACAAAAAAAACTGGTATTTGTGTGCATAAACCCTGTATTAAAACTAACTCACTCACACACAGTCCATTAAATCGCTACAGACAATTAACATAGACACAATAAACTAAGTAAATTGGCATATCTTTTGATTACCTAAAACTTTATAACAAGTCAACAAAAAATAATGTGTTATGCAAATATACCTGTTTAACATATTTTTGTTTCAAGCACACTAATAAAACCCTATTTACTGCTATACCTAAGTGATTTTATTTTGTTTATTTCTATAGTAAGGGTCCATAAACAAATGTGGCACAGTAATTGGACCTCTAAAGTATTATTATGAATGTAAGATATTAATGAAATAGGATACTATTTATTTATTAAGCAACAAGCAATGAGGCTAATTTAATAAAATATTGGTGAAATTGTTGTCTCACTAACAGAATTTTATCTGTCTTGAGAGTTGAATATCACTGTTTTTATTATTTGATGTGTTTTAATATCTTATATTTTTAACTATACCTGTTTTCCTGTATAATATTGTTGGCATGTTGTGTGATCACCCCGGAGAATGTGAGTGCTTGGCTGATACTCTGTCCGATGGCATCTTGAGATGATATTACTAAGTTTTCTACTGATTTTCGCCTGTTGACAAAAACAACATTACCTACATTAGTATAAGTTTTGTGATAAAGACAAATAAGGCCTAACTATAAGATGTAAACATAAAACTTAAATTGATTGGAATGTAGCTATCAACTGTTGGACAATTTAACTGAAAAGATAGCATAAAATAAATACTATTTCATCTTATCATGCTTGTTTTCAAATAATTGTGAACAGAATAATAATATAATAGAAATTATGTAACATGATGAGAATAAAATAACATTCAAAACACCTGAATTGAGTATCATTGTCGAATCTGACCAATGTAAAATAATTTATGTATATTGTGGTGAGAAAACAATAAAATAAATAAAGTTGATCCATTCGACTGGTTAGACAATACTTCGAATTGCTATGCATTGAAATCTAGATATATAGTGATCAGTGGATTAAAAACCTTATTCTAAATCATTAAAACAAAGTTATGTAATAGAGAGCCAAGCCTTTTCATAACAATAAAATCTAAGAAATGAATGTCTAATAAGCAGAAAGGCCTTCAATGTTTTATAGTTTTTCTTGTATTGTATATGATACGGTGAAACTTTATTATTACAACTTTAGAATAAAATGTCGATTTTTATATTGGGTTCTTTTTTGCAGAAAATTTCAAAAGTTAAGTTCAAAAATGTCTGTAACTCTTGCAGATGTAATGGGGTTTTAAATGCTAGTTCACTAAATACTGTAATTGAGTATAGCAATATCTAAATAGAAAATGGATGAAGTTGAGAATGATTTAGCCTAATTTTTTAATCCAGCAGTGGTGGGAAACATAATGTTTAGTCTAATTAGGTGTTTTAAGATTATACTGTTTGTGTTTACATAACATAATGACAACTTTAAAAGTAAATAATGATTGGACATTTTTTAGTTGTCATTAAATTATTTTAAGAGGTTTTTAGGAACACTATTGTCGAAAATAGTATGTCTTAATTAATATTTACATAACTGGTGAGAACAGATATTAACAATTTTCTTTGCTTCGAGTAAGGTATTTAAATAAGAACAAATTATCACTTAAAATTTTTAGTATATTTAAGTAAAGTATAACAATGGAAATGTAGACGTTACGGTAGGTATAACTAACTGTATTAACAGGTCATTGGCTGTTGGGTGAAGGCCTAGGTACACATAAACAGTCTCTTCAAAAATCCTATCAGGTAACTGACAGATCATGTCTACCATCATTTATATGTGAAAACAGATGCCAGGAGAACAGTTTTGGGGTTCCTACGAAGCCAATGATAGTATTTAATATCTGCATTGCGGGAACGATACAAAGTAAAGATGAACGACCGATCGTCAACAATTTGTTTATTCAGATCATCCCTAGACTTGTGCGCAAATAATATTAACTAGTACACAACATAAACAAACTTCAGTGACGAATACAATAACACAATCGTTCTATAATTAGGAAAAATGCGTATATTACTCACATCGATATGGCGATGTTTCGGCTATCCAGCTCCGAAGAAGTCATATTAGAAGTCCTGTTTAATTAACTTTTGTATCGGCCACTAGCGAGCTATCATTAACAGCTGCGTTTTTTGCTTTCATCATCCAAATAATGGATTTTTTTGCACAAAAATATAAAATTGATCTCTGTAGCTGCAGTCTCAATGACAACAGGAAACTGTGTTGCAAGAAACATTAAATAAACATCTGTAAATAAATAGAAGCCAAGAGTGAAAAATGTACAAATGTAATGCTACAAGGCAACTCAGTAAATTATATTATAAATTATTAAATGATATGTATATTAATTTTATTAGACGTTACTCTGCTTATTGTTTTCGTTTAATTTTCTTGATTCTTGGTCAAAGCCCAATATTTTATTATTTTACATCTACATTATGAACAACCTCGACACGGCTCGAAAAGAAGAATTACTTAATGCAACGAATAAATTTCTTTCTGCGATATTGATCATCTTAATTTACTTGATAAACCGACGTAACTTTCTATTGAAAACGTGAAACTTTCAGGTTTTATATCATATCAGGTTTAAAATGTGCCGGTTTATTTCGCCTTTTTGGGTAAAATATCAAAATACACGAGTTCTAACCCAGGAACTTTTGACAGGCTTATTTAAAAAACTAAATGTCACTTTGCCACCGACATGTAACACGTGAGGTTATTTTATTTTTGAATTGTTAAAAGTTATGTTTTTATCTTTAGAATTGCACATAACATAAAAGTAAACCATGGCAGATGAAAGTGCCTTTGATAAAAAGAAGTCGCACCGCGCTAAACAAGCCGGGCGCAAAGCAGAGAAGAAGAAAAACAAGAACAAAGTTGATCAGTCTAACCTAAGTGCTCGACAGAGAAATCCCAAAGCTTTTGCTATCCAGTCGGCTGTTAGAGCTGAGCGGCAGTTTCGGCGGCGAGAAGATGTTATCTCAAAGAAGCAGCATATCCCGCAGGTGGACAAAACTCCACTGGAGCCTCCACCAATCGTTGTGGCTATTGTGGGTCCACCGCGAGTCGGTAAGACTACTCTCATCAATAATCTCATACGCAGCTTCATCAAAACTAACGTGACAAGCACCAATGGGCCGATAACCATCGTGACATCAAAGAAGCGGCGCATTACATTGATAGAGTGTAACAACGACATCAACTCCATGATAGACATCGCCAAGTGCGCTGACCTCGTGCTGCTGCTCTGCGACGCCAGCTTTGGCTTCGAGATGGAGATATTCGAGTTCCTCAACATATGCCAGGTGCATGGCATGCCAAAAATCATGGGGGTTCTCACCCATTTAGACATGATAAAGAATGCTAAGACACTTAAAACTACGAAGAAAACTTTGAAACATCGTTTTTGGACTGAAGTGTACTCTGGAGCTAAGTTGTTTTATCTCTCGGGTATTGTTCATGGAGAGTATTTGAGGAATGAAATAAAGAACTTGTCCAGGTTCATCTCCGTGATGAAGTTTAGGCCTCTTAGTTGGAGAATGACCCATGCATATGTGTTGGCGGATAGACTGGAGGACATTACTAGTCAGGAGTTGATACGGAAGGATGCCAAAGTTAACCGAGATGTGGTGCTGTATGGCTATGTGAGGGGTGTGCCGCTGATGAAGGACTCATCAGTCCATATTGCAGGTGGGTTCTCATTTTTATTAAAGCTAGCTTTGTATTTATTGTATGTCATCTTTTTGTGTAGTCACACCCCATCAAAAGTCTATTTACTAGGTTAAGATGTTACTTGCCAAATAAGACCTAACATTAATACTGTTTCAGTTTAGGTAATTTGCTAAATGATATGCTTGATATCCCTCTTAAAACTGAGCACATTAATTAATGTAAATGTGACACAAAACAATTAATTGTAAAATCTGATAATTTTAGAGTATGTTAGGTTACATGATACATCTAATTGAGCAATGCAAGGTCATGTCAAGATTGTTTACTTTTTATTAATTACCAAAGTTTTGACAAATTTTTTGTTTTATATTTTCAGGTGTTGGAGACATGAAAATCAGTGAGTTGTCTTACTTACCAGACCCATGTCCATTGCCCAGCAAAGAGAAGAAACGCCATCTCATGGAGAGAGAGAGACAGATATATGCTCCTTTCTCCGGTGTTGGTGGCATTGTGTATGACAAAGATGCAGTCTACATAGAACTACAAGGTTCCCACTCTCATAAGAAAGAAGATGACGAAACAAATGAAAAGAAAACCCTCCTTAAAAATGTTGTTGAAACGAAAGAGACAGTTGATGAACAGATGCAAGAATCAGGATTCAAGCTGTTTAGTGGAGGAGCTACCATTTATGCAGACATGGTTAAAGATGATGAATACTTACAGCAAAACAAGAAACCTGACTCAGATGATTCAGACTCTGGTGCAGAAAATGACAGCGATTCAGATAATGATAGTGGAATTGATCAAAGTGAGAAAGATGAAAAGAAAAACAAAGTTCCATGGGAGAATAACTCTGATGTTGGATCAGATGCTGAAGGCGATGAAAACGGAGAAGGTAGTGATGATGAGGACACAGCTAAGGAGAATGAGATGAGTGCTGACGAAGGTGACACTGACACAGACGAAGAAATACAGACAGAGGAAGATTTTGGTTCCAAATGGAAAGAAAAGTTAGGAGAAAAAGCTACAGAAGCATATCTAGAGCGACAGAAAACATCTAAGAATATTATGAAGCTGGTTTACGGTGAGTTTGAAATCGGAAACAAAACTAAAGGCAAAAAAGTTGAAGAATCTGATGAGGAAGAAGATGAAGAACTTGGAGGTCTGTTTAAGAAGGTAACAGATACCCAGAAGAAAAAACATAAAGAAAAGGAAAGGTTAGATATGGAGGAATGCACATTCTTCTATGCCTTGGACAAACCAAATCTTAGAGACTGGACAAGTGAAGCAAATAAACAATTTTTAATTAACAACTTTGTAACTGGCAAGAGATCAGCTGATGAAGATGCTTCAGAGCTTCTGAAACTTGATGACGCCAGTGACGGTGATGAAGAGGTCTACGGAGATTTCGAAGACTTAGAAACTGGTGAAAAACACGTTGCTGAAGAAAACACACCCCAAGAAACTGGTGCCAAACGCAAAGCAGAACCAACTAAATCAGAAATTTTAGACAAGAAAATGAAGCTAAAAGCTAAATTTGATTCAGAATATGACAACCCCGATGATCACAGAATCAAGGGAGACCATTCTTATTATGAGAACCTCAAAGCAGAGGCTTTAAAACAATCGGAACTTAACAAATCAGTTTTTGAGAATCTAGATAATGGTCTCAGAGTTGAAGTAGAAGGTTTCAGACCAGGCTTGTATGTCCGGATGTTGTTCAAAAACATGAACTCTGAGTTTGTGACAAACTTCGATGCCAGTTACCCAATACTTATTGGAGCTCTGAACATGGCTGAACAAAACATAGGCTTCGTATCTTGCAAGGTAAAGAAACACAGGTGGTACAAGAAAATATTAAAAACGAATGATCCTCTCATCATTTCGTTAGGTTGGCGGCGCTTCCAAACTTTACCTATCTATTCCAAGATAGAAGATGACTTAAAATGCAGGTACTTGAAGTACACACCTGAACATGTTACATGTAACATGCACTTCTATGGTCCCATGACACCACAAAACACAGGTTTCCTAGCACTACAAAGCGTTAATAACAATACCAATGAAATTAAACAGGTTGGTTTTAGAATAGCTGCAACAGGCAGTGTCAACGAAATCAATAAGTCCACGCAAATTGTAAAGAAATTGAAATTAGTTGGAACACCACTGAAAATATACAAGAAGACTGCTTTTATCAAAGATATGTTCACAACCACACTAGAGGTCGCTAAATTTGAAGGCGCTAGAGTAAAGACCGTGTCAGGTATCCGTGGTCAGATAAAGAAAGCGCTAAATAAACCGGAAGGCGCTTTCCGAGCTACTTTTGAAGACAAAATTCTGATGAGTGACATAATTTTCTGTCGAACATGGTTCAAAGTTGACGTAACGAAGTTCTACGCGCCTGTAGTCAACATGTTACTGCCTGTTGGAGCTAAGAACGCGTGGCAGGGAATGAAGACTAAGGGACAACTGAAGAGGGAGAAAAACATAAAGAGTGATGCCAACACTGACTCCATGTATACAGAGGTGAACAGAGCACCGAAAGTGTTCAAACCTCTTGTGATACCTAAGAACTTACAGAAAGGCTTGCCGTACAGGTTTAAGCCTAAGGAGAAGTCCAAAACCCTATCTGGAAAGAGTAACAAGGACAAATTCCAGAACAGGATAGCAGTAATCAAGAACCCGGAAGAACAAAAGGTGTCGAGTGTTATGAAAATGCTGAAAACTAATTATGAGAAGAAGAAAGAAGTTCAGAAGGAAGCGACTGTGCAGAGGCTGGAGAAACACAAGAAACAGCAGGAACTAGAGGAATGGAGGAAACTTAAACGACAGAAGGAGTTGAAGAAGAAAATATGTAGACATTTAAGTAAAATTGGCAATAAAAAGAAGCCTCAGATGTAAATAATGTGTTTGATTTAACCTACATCACTTTGTTATTATTTTTGTTTATTTATTGTAATACTTAAGTAAAATGTAGTCAAATAGCACATACGCATTTCTGGCCATAATAGCACTCTTTGAGTCAAATAATTGGTACTGTTCCTCAATAAGAACCTTTAAATAACGAAACTCTCATTTAATGTTTTGAGTATATTTTGTACCAGTACCTACTTAAAAATATTCCTCGTTATTTAGTAAATGGTTTCAAACGTTCAATCACCAACGAATATGGAAATGATTTTAACTTTCTCAATAAAATATTCTAGATTTACCTAGAAGAGAAGAATTAAGGTTTATAAATATATAAATAAAACAAGTCATTGTATCGTGTAAATTGTATTTACCTCTTATCATTATGCATAACGTATGCCGTCATCGCACATTTGATAAACGTTCTTACAAACGCACAGATTACACATTAGTACAGATTACATTGGTCAAAATAAACATTGTCTAGTTAACAACTTCCTTATGACATCAAAACAATGGCCGTTAGAAGGGTTCGCCTGTAACGATATATCGATTCCTAGTCGGGGCCAAAGCGATCATATAACACGGAAAGCCTTGGAATGTAACGCGAACGGCGACGAGACGCACGCGCAACTCGGTCAGATCCCGTCACTATAACAAGCTATGCACACACAGGCGAAATTATATACATATCCAATTCTTTCACTAATAAACATATTTTACATTAATTCCTTAACGTGAAGGTAACTTTATTCTTTGGTAGCGCGAGCCACTGGGACTTAAAATCTTGGAAAAAAATTTTATTTTAACTTTTTGTTCGATACGGGTCCGACTGTGCGACGTCGGAGTGAGTTGGAATGTGATAAAATTATTCTAGTTATTGTTCGGTCGCGTCCGTTCCAAACTGTCGGTTACTTGGCACTTGTGGAGGTTACACGCCGAGGACTGGAGGCTGGCAACACTGCAGTGCCGCCGGGCGCCGGGCAACACCGGCCGCAGGCGCGTGACACACGACCAACTTAATTTAAGGACCGATTTATATTGTACTTACATTACGATAGCGGTTACTATTACCTTCGCACGTCGAAGGCGTACAAACAACTAAAGGACAGACATCTTCACTCAACTATCTAGTAACAAGGCACGTTACACACTCGTAACCAATCATGACCAACGGAAGAGTCTCGGGCGTGTGTCATGCGCCCGCGCACGGCTGAGGAATCGGACGTGGGACTTGTCTACGCTAACTGACGGAAACATATAAAACTGTATGATTATATAAGGACCGCACAGCGGCCATGACACGTCGGCTACACTACGCCATCCAAACCACTTTATACAAAACTTGATTAGCTACGTCGAAAAGCTATAAGTACATTAACAGTTAACTAAATAACCATCTCCATACTTGCATTGTATACAAACATTATGTAACTAATATATATAATTTATTTTATAATGAAACGATGATGTGTACGTATGATATTGAGTCAGGCTTTATTGACGAGACGTCAGATTGACGAACTACGAGAAAGCGAAACGAACGTAGAATACATTCAGTCTAGAATTTAGAATAAATACATTCTAAATAAAGTGATTATTTCAACACGATGTAACATAAATCAAGTAACAGAATTAAGTTCATTTATAAATAGCAACACTATATTTTTAGTGTTGCCATAAATAGTATATGTCGTTTCGTGTTCTCTGGCTCGCCCACTAACCTAGCACGTCTGCGCGCATTGACTAGCCGCCGCCTTCTACAGCACAGTGTGTGACTAAACGTGTGGACGACGCGAATAGACCGGGAGCTCTCGAATATCCGTGTATACTCGCTTGACAAACGATCCCATACAAATAAAACTTTTAACAACATTTTATTTAGAGCTTTTTTATCTTTGTTTAGTGAGCCGTTTACACGCGATATCCTCACATGAATGTACCTTCCGCTCCGCCCACACAACAGTATGGACCGCGTCTACCCTCCGGCCGTGTCCCTGTGTCGTTGTCACCAATACAAATTAGATACGATTCACTTTCCTTCTCAATTTATTTATGAAAAATTTTGAAAATGCCCCGCGTCAAAGTTTGTAAGATGCAAACGAAGTGAGAAATGTTTAGTCGACAGCAGTTTATAGTAATGGCGCTTACTTATAGTAGTTAGATATGTTTTTCACATCTTGCAACATTCGACGCGTACAACCTTACTCCGAGAAGTATATATTCAAATTTATCTACTATTAAAATTAATTAATTTTATAAAAAAATCACACCGGTGGCGCCGTCTCTCACCTAAGTTTATTAATACTGTTACTCGATAACTATACAATAGATTAGCTGAGGCGACCTCCGCGTACTGTGATACGCGACAACCGTAACACAAACGATTATTGAGGTAATTTTATAATAAACCGGTATATTTAATACATTCCCTATAATAACTTAATAAATAATAAAATCTAGTTAATAAATAAGCGGTTATTATTACAAAGTAATAATACAATAAAAATCCTTTCAGTTTTGAACACATCTTAGCTAAATATTGCTATTACACCTACAGTCGATACAAATCATATATAAACGATAATATTTACAATATATTTGCTACTGGTTAAAACGACTCTCCTTCAACTAAAACCGCTTTAGCTATACATTTCATTCATTTTATTTCATTATCTATTGATGTCGCCGCAAGGTGTACGGCTGGTACTTACAGACACACACTCTCTTAACACTGAAATTAACTATCTGTCAATTATATGATTGTTGTTCAAGCTCACACCGCGTTGCGTACCAAACGTGCAGCTTGCGACGACAAACTCGGACCAAATAAAACTACAACATGAACGTTTGCGACAACCCTAGCTCCCATTGTATTTCCGAACAGATTTCCATACAACGTTAGGTAGGGTTGCCGCTTACAATATTTGTAAAACGCTTAACAAAAATATACCTAGCTAAGTTCAGCTGATCTAGTAGCAAGTTAATAAAACAGAAGATTACAAAACAATGTGATAAGTTTAACACTGTACACAAGACTAGTATCGTGGCTCCGGCTGGACGCGCACTTCATCTACATAAAGCTATGTATATATACACACCTCGTCGAGGCACTTGGTAGACAGGATAGCGCCGGTAACACTGCGACACACTACATCACTCACAAACCCATATTTATTTGTATATCTCTTATTTATCACAGGTTATCCTTAGTAACGATAATTCTTTGAAACGCTAACGTGGGGACACAAGTCCAACACGCATAGGCCTTTTTAAAACTGTAATTTTGTATTGTATTATTATTACCTAACGTACATAACATACGTTTGTCACCTCATTTTTACTTTTTTAGAGGAAAATAAAACTCATACCATAACATTTAGTCAAGTTCACTTATCTTCCGATATCAATTGATAAGGTTTTAGAAGATGATTTTGATCATATAGCTCAGGTAATTCGTTAGACATATCTTTAATAGCAAAGTTTGTAATTGGTCTGATGCAGTGATGTAGTGTGACGCAGTGATACAGAACGTGTATTGCAACTAGTTTTACTATACAATACAATAGACAGGTATACAATCCAGTTTTATGAATACAATATATTTTTACAATTATTTAAGATTAAAATCAGACAAAAGGGTGAAACTCAGTCCTGGATTAAAACATTAAAAAATCTGACAACCACGTTTGGACATTTCTCACAATCGGTTTAAATTTCTGGCTTCGATAGTTATTTTTTACCCAACTAGGCAAAAGCCAGCAAGGGAAATATTTTTTTAATAGGTGATAAAATGGCTTTAAAAAAAAGTAATTAGTTTAATCTCACTGTCATTTATAGGTAGGTAAAGATACCCAGTGTATACCTATCTACCAGCTTCAAGTACACAGATTAGTTGCAATACAAGTCCTTGCAAAAGTACAATAGGGCCGACACTCAGCGATAGTAATCTCTCACAACACTTAACTGCAGCCGACGCCGCAGTCTGCACCACTAACTTAGTTAAATGTAAGCATATCATGTATAAGCATGGAATCCCCCTACTATATAGTCAGCCACAGGAAATATTATACACTAGCTGCGCCCAGAAGTTTTACTTGGGTATTTTATAAAAAATCGTAACTAAATGACATGCTCCCAAAAGGTTTTATACTTAGTCTTTATGTGAAAAAGTACGTAATTTCTATCAATCCTTGTAGTCCATCAACCATCTTAACCCATCCCGAATTATGCATTTATTTCAGAGCTCTTAACTATAACTACCGAATCATTTTTGGAAGAGGTCTATTGTTAGCTTAAGCACAGACTTTTTTATCTTTATTCAAATGAAACTTAGGCCGCTTTCTGATTTGTGGGTGCGGCATCGATATTTTCAATGAGCGTTTACTGATTGGCTTAATACCTCAATATTTTGACGTTCATTAATGTTTTCTGTCACTACATAACAATGTAAAGTGACAGAGACAACAAGACTCTTAACGGCGACTTAGGCCAATATAATTTAGGTTAATTTTTAACTGATAAAATTTTTCATTAATTTGTGAAATTAAATGTGCACGCATATTCTTGTAGCTGACTATATTTCCTGTATAATATACTTTTAAATATGAATTTAGAAATTTAGGATATTTCTATCACAGTTTCAAGTCTATGATATTACTTACATATTATTTATATTATAGACTAAATTGCGTCGATTCAAATCTTATAGGATTTTTGAAAGTTAAATATTTTAGTTATAAAACTGTAACAATGTTAATACCTAGACTATTTGCAGACTGTGGCGTCAGCAGTATACATTATATTAGTTAAAATATAACTAATATTTGGCATCAGAGTATGACAATTTAATAGCGTGTACCGTGTTTCGAACTGTTTAAATAGTTTGTCGGGCTCCTGGACTAACTTCAGACTGGTCTTAGTTAGTCCAGGAGTCGAGTGTTTATACTATTGCGATGTATAAAGCTAATGTTTAAATATTTTGTATAGGAGGTTGAGATTCTATTCGCATCAGAAGGAAGTAGATAGATTGATAAACTCATAAAGATCCTAGTTTTTCAGTATTATTAGTTGCTCAAAACGACGTCTATGGCCCAAAATAGCCTCTCCTAGTGTATTCTTAATAAGTAAATGATGATCTTTAAACGTAAAGGTCTACCATACTCAAACTGTATGTGTCTTTTGAGCCAATGTAGCTAAATACCTCGAAAAAAAAATAAAAGAAAATAGAAGATCAATAGCAAAACTGTATCTTACATTATGATACAAAGAGAACCTCATTCGTTAGCCAATATTGCTTTATACTCTGTATACATATACTGTACATCTAAGTTAATACTTTAAGGCGAATAATACTTAAGTTAATGATTATATAAAACACGGTACAGCGCGCCATAGCTACACAGTTGTATCCAAGTTACATTAATAAATATCTGATTACAAGTTAAGTACAAGTTCTACAGTTATTAGAGCACTTTGTATTTATTAGTGAAGCCTTAGTTAACTGTATCATTAATATACACATTATGGAGAAATATTATTGTATCAACAACTCTCTTTATTCATATAGCAACATTGTATAGATTAAAAGATGGAAGGTAACGTGAAGTCAACAATATATATTAAATACTGCGAAGTATTTACAATAAGTTATGAAACTTGTTTACAAAAAGGACAAGTGTTTATATAATGTTGCCATATTAATAAATATTCGATAAAGCCAGTTATCATAACCATCGTAAGCCGATTCGCGTCGGAATAGCCGCGAGATTCTGAACTCAAATGGTTGTTGTGAATAAAACAATTTGTACCAAATAAATAGTGTACTAAAGTTAACATGACTATGTCCCGGCCCCCGCGGCCGCTCACGCTAGCGCGGGTACGACGTGGCCTGCAACACATATATAACGACATTAATATTATGCTGTACACGATTACCAAGACAAGTTACATTTTAGCCGAAGAACAGCAGCTTCTTCTTCTTCTCGAGTCAAAGATCCAACTTTCAAATTATATCTGACCAAAAAGATGCCACGCTTTTTGTTGTAGTATGTTTATAAAAAATTGACGGAACAGTTTTAAAATTTAATTTCGACGTAGGAACAGTTCGTACGTTCATTACGTTTCGAAATAAGCCTGTGACGGTTTGGACTGAGCTAATGGGATCTCTCCGTTGAACAATTCAGAACCTAGTCAAGCACCTGTGATATTTTTGCTTGAGTGGTAGTTTTGAACGTTTATCAAGGTGTTATTACCTAGTTGATGGTGTGATGTCAGGAGGCGGCGTGGTCGTGCGTCAGACGCGCGCTGCGCTCCGTGCCCGACGCCAGCAGCGAGCTGAACTCCAGCTCCAGGATTTGTCGCGCCTGCGATACAACACATCATACCTCAAACCTCAACATAACCAAACGGCTTGCTTTAGCAATGCTGCTGTGCCGTAGCGCTAAGATTTCAAAACACAAGCGAGACACAAATATTGTCACTGTCGTAGATGATGCGTAGTTCTGCTCAATGGTACAAACAACCATTGGACCATTTATAATCTCTATACCATTTATAATCTCTTATTCTCGTGTAAAATAGAACGAACGCTATTGCAATTGCGGTATTCAAATTTTGAATAAGTTTTCTCTACCTAACACACTTATTGCTTCATAAAATGCATATTTCCCTATACCTACATAACGTATATGTAGGTATAGATGTATTACCTGTGTGTTCTGCGTGGGTATCTGCAGCGCGAGCGCCATACTGTTGGCGTCGAAGTTGTCGTCGAGCGCGATCAGCGCGCCGTGCACGCCGCTCTCCGACAGGTTATTCGCGTATTCCTATAATACTCATAACATTACAGCACATATAAATCAAGGTATGGTAGAGTAACCTAGATAAAATAGGCCATATTTCTCGGAAATTATCTAAGTACAGAATACGCCCTAGTATGGCTTAATTCACGTACGTAAATAAAACAAATGCGAAACGCGATTTATCAGTCAGTTCCGTGAAATAGGAAATGTTGAGTCTGAATATGATATTGAGGAGTTATTGTCTAATTTAATAACTAGTAGCGTCAGCAAAATCAGGCCTGTTCCTGTTTCTGGAATCTTTTAGACTATACATTGAAAAGAGTTTTTTTTTAAAGAGATCTTCCTCAGACGTTCTGATCGTAGCCTTTGACTTTTTTGACTGGATTTTCATTTATAAGTGTGATGGCTGGCGTATGTGTAGTATGTGAGTGATGTATGAGTGTGTGACCTTGAGGTTGATGGAGACGAGCCAGCGCTGCAGTCGCTCGTTGGTCCAGACGAGCACGTCGCGCGCGCAGTGCTCGGCCGCGCGCCGGCGCTCCTCCAGCGCGCGCACGCTGTAGCCCACGCGCTTCAGGCACGCCACGCCGAAGTGCAGCGACGTTCTACGCAAACATATACATTGCTCAGGTAAACTAAGGGAAGGATAACAAAACGCGAAGCTGTAAAGCTTTGCGTTTTGTTAGGGCTCATATAACGTCGACGCGACGACATCCAGTCCACTGCTAGATTAAAAAAAAACGTTGCACCGACGCTGCGTCCACGTTGTGCAAGACGACAAAGCTCAAAAAACGCAAGTTTGGATGGCCCATAAGTTGTTTTTTCTTCAGTAAGACATTTACGTTCAGCGTTCACTGCAAAACCTGTCGTGTGTCTTAGCACAACAGGTTTTGAGGTTAACGTTATCATAGCAACCGCAGGCCATAAACAGTCATATTTGTAGTAAGACCTAAAAACAGAATAGAAACAGAATTCCACAGCACATTTCATCGTCTGTACCATGAAAATAGGGGGGTATATGTAGAGTGTGTGTACCTGTGGAAGCTGTCGAGCATCTTGAGCTGCGTGCGCAGGTCACGCTTGGTGAGGTGCTCCAGCATGCGCGCATCCACCAGGCACTCCATGAACGTCGTGCGGTACTGCGGCAAGCCTGTGTAGCATAATAATATTATGTAGGTAGGCAAATTATATCTATATCACTATAGTGGGGGGTTTACACAGGTCAGTTTTTGCCGTGCGACGGAGCGCGCAGGCTATGTCGGATGCTTCTCTTTTTTAGGGCTTGCAATTTCCGTCACCTGTGACATAGCCGAATTGCCATTTAGACAGTCAACCATGTAAATCCCACTTTACACATATTTAGTAAATAGGTCTAAATGTCCCTTAGACGGGCAGCCACAGCTTCAGCCGGTGCAGCGGGTTGCTGCTGCCTGTACAGTAACCTGTCCTCACCTAGCGAGGGTAGCCAGACGTTCCCGATCCACTCGTGGTTCATGTCCCCGAAGGCGAGCGCGGCGCAGGCGGTGCCACGCGGCGCTGACGGTGACGTCAGCGACACCATCTCCTGGATGGCCAGCCGCAGCTTTAGCCGGTGCAGCGGGTTGCTGATACCTGCACAATGGTCCATACTACGTCAATAACTGATAAAAAGGTGTAAGCTTCAAACTAGACGCGAAAAATTATAGTTCTTACTAGTGCTCACGGTTCATACTTTAACATGCGCAGTCTACAGTTTCCTATCTACTCTGTGAGGTACTGACCAATCTCCCTCTGGATCTCCTGGTCGGAGAGCGCGGACATGATGGCGCCGGACTTGACGTTGGCGCGGCAGGCGGCCACGTACCAGGCCGGCATGCCCACCCACAGCTCCAGCCACGCCACCACCGTGGGACCGTTCCACAGCGCGAACGGCGTGCCGGCTCGCATCGCTTCGCCTAGTAACTCGTGCCGGTAGTCGCGGTCTCTGTTTAACATGTTATGGTTCAATTAAACAAGGCATTTCTCAAGCTACTTTAGGTAATATGGTCTCCGCCGGAGTCGCACAGAGCATGAGCAAACTCGGCAAGACAGGAGTAAAAGACTCGCAGAGATATTAAACTAACTTGCGAAAGTCATAATATATATAAGCCAAACGATGGTAAAACGATAGGATATCCTATCGACCAGTGGCGTAACTACAGGGTGGCAGGACTGGCAAAATGCCACGGGCCCCCGACCCAAGAGGGCCCCGGCCCAAGAGGCCACGAGCTCAGTTATTTTTTTTTAAGTTTATACCTGAGTATTTTATTCAGTGGCGAAGCGTGACTTGGTGGGGCCCGCATACAAAATTGTTTAGGGGCCCTTATGAAGGGTAAAGAATTCTCACAAAAGAAAGAAAAAATTGCATAAAATTAAAAGAAATACTTATTTATCATAACTTTCTATTTGTCTCTTTTCCAAAAAAAAAACAAGCAATTTAAATTAAATATGACATGTAACACATCCTTGCCTTTTTTCGGCAAACTTATTTATTGTACCATTTATAGCTGATGGATGAGGACTTTAGTTTTTCTAAAGTTTCTGCCTCAATGGACAATAGTCACAGGTCTGCCAGGTGTTCATGTCCCATTAAAGTTCAAAATTATATATTTTTTATCAGTTTTATTTTATTCTTATTTACATTTTGTAAATTTTGGTTTACGCACGTCGGGAGTCCCCGTGGTCCATGGCCCCGTATAATTGTTACGGCAGATATGGCGGTAGCTATGCCCCTGATTATATTTTCCATGAAAACGTTCTGCTTAAAATCAAGTAAAGTGGGTCTACTAAAAACCATAACACAATTTCAAATTTGGTTATGCATTTCAACACATCCTAAACGATCTTGATTTAAAGAAATAAAGTAGGAACTTTGAAAGTGATTGTGTAAAATTGTTTAAGTGGGAGCGATAAACGAAAGAGAAAGATTCACAACGTAAGGAGGTTTTATAATAAAACAAAAGAAATATATTTCCCTCAAATTATACGCAACTACAATCAGTACCTACATGGGTAGAGTCGTTTTGCTCGACTAATAGGGTAGATGACTGGGTATGAAAAGTCAAAATTTATTTAGTCCGCCATTTAGATAATCAAAATATAATAGACACATATTTTTTCTTTTCTCAAATAAATTACAAAATACGAAGATAAACCGCTGTAAAGTTCAGGAGTGGGGGCTTGTGACGTCACGGCTAGGTACAATTTGTACTCAAACGTGACGTCACGCAAGAATTGTACTCGCTGTATCTTCGTAATTCTTTGTTTACGGGACTAAACAAAAAATAAGTGTCTAATATTTTTTTCTTATCTAAAAGATGGACATAAAAATAAAAATTAGTCATCATCCCTATTCCTGGGACAGTAAAAAATAAAAATGAGGACAAAGAAGTGGTATCTGGACTGTTTTACCATTTCCTCGATATAGAGCAAACATGTTTCTCTATTACCATCAGTTTTTTTTCCAGTTTACCTATACTTCCCGTGTTCTAGACCGAAATAAGATCTGATATGATTAAAAAAAGAACTGTAATATAGGGATAAATCCATGCTCTTAAAAATAAAATTGTTATTCGTGTTGGAAAAATACTTTAGTAGTTTATTAAAATTTAACTAAGTACAACGTAAAAAATGTATTAATAGGGCCCCATCAAAAGAATTTGCCACGGGCCCCAGATGGTATAGTTACGCCACTGCTATCGACAATATATAATTCATAATTTTTATCATAATTTATAATTTTTATGAAGTCATGGCAAGAGATAATACGAAATATCTTTTTGAAAGCACAAATTGCAATATTTATCTCTGTAAATCCTATCGTGACTCTATCACATATTAGGTAATATCGCAGTGAGGTGTTTTTTAAATTAACAAGGCTGCAAATTGGTTAGTATGTCTCCAGCTTTTCCACAATTACACAATATAACTTATTCCATTTCTATACATACACACACAGAAACTGTTAATAGTAGTAAATAGAGGGTACTGACTTGCTCTTGGTCCTGGCGTAGTCCTGGTGTTGCATGGGCGTGTGCGACATGGGCCCGTGCGGGGTCATGGCCTCGCCGATGGCCGGCTCGTCCGTCAGCGAGGACAGCCCTAGCGAGGAGACCGAGGACAGGGACCGAGGGCTCTGCCCCTGCTGCAGCTGGGGACAATGGTTTCTTACCCTGAGTATTGCACATACTTGGTAATGTGGGACCAGATCTTGTCGGTAAGTGATTTTGTAAAGAAATTGTGATGGCACCAAGAGTAAAAGTTAAAAAAGAGATTTTTTACTAACGTCAAAATACAGAAGATTCTTTGTTCGAATGTATGTATGTGTTTGTATAATTATTAATCACAAATGACGTTAGATAGAACTTGACTGTCGATGGACTATATTTTTTTGTCCATATATTTTCCTGACAGAAGAACACAACGTTGAATCACTTACTTGATTATATATTATAATATAGATACTTTTCTAACAACAATGGGACTGATTTCAATCAATAAATCGATTCTGTTTTTTTTTTTCTTAAACTGAATTAATCTCTTAACTTTATTTCAGAATGACCTAAGAAACATAATTAAACAAATAAATGCGGACAACATCACATACATTGCTCTGAACCCAAAGTAAGTAGCTAAAGCACTTGTGTTATGGAATTCAGAAACAACGAAGGTACCACAAACACCCAGACCCGAGGCAATGTAGAAAAGTTTGTTTCTACATTGACTCGTCCGGGGATCGAACCCGGGACCTCAGAGCTAGCGACACCTTGAAACCGGTGCGTACGCCACTCGACCACGGAGATCGTCAAAATTAATAACACAATATAACAAATTAACAATATACTCTCTAAACAAAATCGTACCGGCATGCCCGCCTTCTCCTTCTTGCTGAAGAACCTGCCCAACGAGCTCTTGATGCCCCTCTTCTTCTGCTGGTGCATGGAGGCTATAGACGCCGCGGAGGCTGCACCGGCGCGCGCCCCGCCCTGCCCGCCCCACGTGCTGGCCATGCCGCCGCCCAGCGACGACGCCATGCCACCCAGCGACTCCTGGCTCGAACTTGACGATATGTTGCTGTATAAAAAGTGTATTTTAGTGAAAGCTGCAATAAAGAGCTTTCTGGTAAAATAAATAATGGCTTATAGTTCTTGGCAAACAACTTGAAGCATGATCTTATCTGGGCAGAAGTCAACTATAAAATCTTTCTGGTAAAATAAATTGGGTGTGTGTGAGATTTTGACCAGCATTAGCACCTCCTTCAGTTTCAAAGAAACTTGTGTAAGTGGTATGCCAAAAACGATGTACTAAATATTAAATAAAAAGTGGCAAAAAAAACTACGTGCGATTTACATACATAGAAAACAGAAATAAGGTTTCATCAAAATTCACGACTTTGTGCTTTTTATATTCTAGCTTAAAATGGAATTACTAATATTTAGCCATATCGACCTCTACTATGGATTTGGGGTCACACAAAAAGAAGCATTCAAAAACATACCGTTGACAGTTTCATAGTCCAATATAATTGTAGGTGTGGTAAAACAATTAGTAATTCCATTTTATTATGTATTTATTAAATAAAATAAAAATTCTAACAATTCTTCTGAAAAGAGAATGCATGCATATTTATTAAAGGTTACATATTAAAAAATCAAAACTTTCTTGAGCAAATTTCAAAAGAACAACGTACAAATCAACAAAGTTTAAAATAACGATGGTCATTTGATCAAAAGTTCAGCTGACCAAAGTCTGGAATATCAATGTTTAAATTATTTTTTACACTCTTGACCAAATCGTTTAAAGGTCAAATGGACTACTGGATAAATTATTAATTATCAAATGGATTAACTGAAAAAGGTAAAAATAATATTAATATTAGCGAATAGCGCCTGTCTGATACAGAAAGCCTTTGCACAACATGACCGGTATGCTAATACCGGTCATGTTGTGCAATACAAATAATATAGGCGTTATACTAATGCGTTATTTATATACATAACATTGTTGGTTAAAAATTCTACATGTTGTGTTACAAAAGTTAGTGACAGAACCGAATCGCTGCAAAACCGACTTTACGTAGTCTTGTCTGCCCTACCCCTAGAGTGTAATTTAGAGTCGCGTAGGCGCGGAGCGGCGAGGCGGCCCGCGGGCTGAGGAGCAAGCGGCTGCGAGCGAGCCGCCGCGGCTGAGGCTGGCCGGTGAAGCCGGCCAGTTAGCCGAAGCTGCGGTGGTGAGCGAAAGTCGTTTGCGACGATTAGCACGCGTGGGGCCGCCGGAGGCCCGCAGCGCCGGAGCCGTGACAGAAACCTGCATGTTGCATGCTTGCTTGCAGTCTTCATCTAGCTTGCGTGCCGCTCTTTGGGATTTAATCCATCGGTACACATCATCGGTTTACATCTAGCAAATTTATTCAGTCGTCATTTGTGATTATGTAATTTGATTAGTAATTATTTGATATTTTAAAATTACATCTAGCAACTTTTGATCAGTCGTTCATTTGATGTCACGTACATTGGGATTCTAAAATTTTTCTAAATAAAACATTTGGTCATTTAAATTTTGTTATTTCGTTTATTGTTCTTTTGAAATTTGCTCAGGAAAGTTTTGATTTTTTAATATGTAACCTTATTAAATCACTAAATATTGAAAGCAGACGACCCGCCACATTGTTCTTCGCTTGTTTAATTTTCTTTTTGTAAGTTGAATAAAACATATAAATACGTATTTGTATCTAGCTATAAATAATACAAAATACCTCAGTCATATAGGTATAGATCATAGATCAAAATGACTGTATCTTCTTTGAAGATCTTAATAAAAAGCTGCTGCTGGATGAAACTGCGAAGATTTCAAATATAATCTGTTATACCTAGATTTTGAGACCTCTAAGCTAAAAAAGCCTGACTGAAGTAGGTAGGAATTATTCATATCTTGCAATTTTCTCACTCAAATATAACTAGCAGACTTCACCAAACAAGGGTGATGAAACAAATAGCTATCGACTATCCTATACATGTTGGACTTAAGACAGAGTCGATGCGGGACATAATTGAACAATGTGTCGGGGCAGTCGCACCACAAGTGAGCGAGGTTCACTTGCGAACGGTACACCGGTTTGGTGCTCGGCTGAGGCAGAGTCGGGCACCTGTGCATGGGTATCCGCGCGAGGCTGCCCGACATAATCGAGCTCCTGAGCAGCGTGCGGACAAAATACATGTTAGTAGATTAACAGAAATGTATAGTTACACAAGTTGTAGTTAATAAATATTGGTTAATCAGGTCAATTTTGTTCGAAAGTTTAGTTAGATGTAGTTCGTCACTGTGTTCAAACAACTCAACGTCGTAACGCAGTGTCATGACTGCCTACAAACAACGCTGTCACGTTACAGTGCAGCTTCTCCACTGCATTCCAACAACCCTGTTACAATGCAACGTGTCTAAGTCCTCAAAAGTGCTCCGACGTCACTGCGTTCTTACAGAGCTATCACGTCGCAACGCTCCGTCGTCACTGCGTTCTTACAGAGCTGTCACGTCGCAACGCTCCGTCGTCACTGCGTTCTTACAGAGCTGTCACGTCGCAACGCTCCGTCGTCACTGCGTTCTTACAGAGCTGTCACGTCGCAACGCTCCGTCGTCACTGCGTTCTTACAGAGCTGTCACGTCGCAACGCTCCGTCGTCACTGCGTTCTTACAGAGCTGTCACGTCGCAACGTTGCGTTGTCACTGCGTTCTAAAAGTAGTCACGTCCAGCTTACGCACACCCTTAAAACCTGTCCTGTGAGTGTATAATGTGTGTACTCACGCGTCGTATGGCGGCTGGTAGTGTGTGCGCAGACGGTCGCGCTCGGCGTGGATGGCGCGCGCGGCCCGCTCCAGACGCAGCGAGCGCGCCGTCAGCGGGGACTCCGCGCCCTCGCCGCCCGACACCACGCCGCCGCTCTCCTCGCACAGCTGCAGCTGTGGCGCGATAATATACGGTCAACATAAACACAAGTTACCAAAAAAGGTGGTTTTGTACCGGCGAGGCGAAGAGTAGATGGTAAGTCCAAGAATAGAAGTCAACCTTCGCGCGATCATTCGCGCTCGTTTTAAGCGCGAATCGCGTTCACATTCGCCTTCGCGATCGCGTGGACAAGAATTGAAATTTTTGTTCTAACCACGTTATTTTAAAGGGATAAACTATTGCGTTGTCAAACAAAATACATCAATATTTTTATTGACGCCAGCCCCACCTTCTCCACGCATCGTAGGTCTAAAACCACCTTGTGAAGTTTATGTAAGATTTTGCAATTTGGTTACTAAATAGCAAAAATTTAAAAACTACTAACAATGAAACACATTTAAAAATTTATATTTTAAGAACTAATTGACTCCTTATTTAATAATTGATCTTTTCAGACTCTATTTTATGCTATATGGTTAAAACAAACCCTAAGGGTGACTAGAGATAGAAAAATATTAATCAATATTAAAAACCTTTGAGACACATAACTCAATTTATATAAAGTACTCTCTATTAAAATGTTTTATCTAATTTAATATTTATTCAACTCAATGACTCTACCAGTCATAACACATTTTAAATGCATATTTCTATTAAAACTTTAAACATATATATCATAAATTAATACATATTTAAAAAATAGGATTTAGGCTTATACAACATTTTATAAAATTTAAATATCTGAGAAAGTCAGTGATACTCAAACCCATGATATTTCATAGGCTTTTTAATGTAGTTTTCTTGGATGTAGTTGCTTAATTCAGCCCTTAAGACCGATCTTGAGATTTTTGGTGATTCTTAAAAATGTTGAGTACCACTGCTCAGTAAACACATATAAATCTCACATACAAGCGTCGCCTAGTATCTACGTTGCGTGAAGCAGTGCTGTGCACTTATATTCTTTATATGACAATATTTATATCATAACTACTGGCTAATTACATAGGTCTGCTTATATAGTTGGGGGATAGCTGTCATGCCAAATAAGGTTGGTTTTCTACCGCAACTTTGAATTCATTTTTTTAACAAAGTTATTAGGAAACAGGGAACGAGATAATAAATGTGAAAGTTTGTGATAACTGATACTGTTTTGTCTATTACGCAAAAAATACTAATTGAATATCAGAAATAGAGAATTTAGAAACGGAGTTTGAATCACAGAAAAATAAAAGATTATATCCTGGATTGTACAATATAGAATAGGATTTTTTTTTATCGTGAACAAGAACTACACGTGTAGAACTGCAGGGATCAGCTTGTACCTTAATAATTATTTAAAATTCGCCTGTACCTAAATAAATAATTAAAATCCGTCTTCAAAGTTGGTGAGAAGTGCCCTGTATAAAAGTACTGTAGACGATATTTGACATATGAGATACTTTGACGGAATCCAAAACGAAATATACGCTCATTAGGGATGTTCATATTGCTACTTGTAGTCAAAGCAACTAGGAGGAAAAACCAACCTATAATAATATAAAGTTTACAATAAGGCATTTTACTAAACATTATTTAAGTATAACAATATAAATAATAAATGGCGTATCATGCTAGGATGATATACACTTCTCATCAAAAAAATCGAAACACTTTCGTTTTTATTGTTTTTGTCCTAATTTTTTACAAAAGAGAATTAATTCCATGAAAAAAAAAACATTATTGTGTAGCTGGCAGTTTGGTCATTACAGTAAGAAGAAAAAAATCAAAATTCGAAATTAGAATTTCATTTGTTTATCCTATAAATGAAATTAATCACTGTTTTGAGACAAATGTGTATTTAGGGTTGGAGTACGTTTCTCGTTTAAAAACTAAAAATTAGCGCTTGTCTTTAAACTTTTTGTTTCTTATTTCATTTACTGTGACTTTGGGACGTCTGAAAAAACTTTTTTTTCTAAAACATATGGATACTTCGCCCGCAGAAGCCGCCCAAGTGGTGGCATTGCTGGATTCTGGACTTAGTCAGCGTGTTGTGGCTGCAAGATTGCATCTAAGCTTATCATCTGTTCATAGAGTCTACAAACGCTATCGGGAGACTGGTTCGTTCACGCGCCGTTCAGGATCTGGCAGGAATCGGGTCACTTCTGAGCGAGATGATCGATTTATTGTAACAACTTCTTTACGAAATCGACGCCTTAACGCTTTTCAACTGCAGCAGCAGCTTCGCGTTGTACGAAGAGTAGCTGTAAGTGACTCTACAATAAGAAGAAGGTTGAAGGAACGCGGATTGGCACCGCATAAGCCAGCGAATGGGCCGAAATTAACTGCAGACCATCGAAGAGCGCGCCTTAACTTTGCACGCGAGCACCTAACTTGGTCATACCTTCAGTGGAGCAAAGTACTGTTTTCTGATGAGTGTAAAATTATGCTGTATGGTAACGACGGAAGGAACAAGGTCTACAGAAGAGATGGAGAACGCTTTGCACAATGCTGCATTGAAGAAAAGGTCAGCTATGGTGGCGGTTCGTGGACGGTTTGGGGAGGAATCAGCGCCGACGGTAAGACAGAACTTGCCTTTGTGTCTGGGCCACGGCTGCCTGCACTAAACTCTCATCGGTACATCGAACAGTGTCTTGAACCTCATGTGATGCCCTATGCACATTTTATTGGCAACGACTTCATATTCATGCACGACAATGCTAGAGCTCACACCGCGGGCGTCGTACGAGATTATCTTACCGAAGTCGGTATCTCCATTATGGTATGGCCAGCAAGAAGCCCGGACATGAATCCCATTGAACATCTATGGGATGAATTAAAGAGACGAATTCGAGCAAGAGATCCAGCCCCAGAAACACTTAGCCAGCTGCAAAATGCAATCCAAGAGGAATGGGATAATATACCACAACATGTGATCGTGACTCTCATCCGATCGATGAAGAACCGTATGGAAGCAGTAATAAGAGCTCGCGGAGGGAATACAAGTTATTAAATAAACGTTTCTTACATTTTTTTTTCATTTACGCGTGTTGTTTTACCCATTTCCTTCATATTCCATACAGGGTAAAAATTACTCATTACACAAAATACGAAACCTATGAAGACTTAATTTGAATTTAGAACATTAACATTAGGATTTAAAAACCTCATACTACTCACTATTAAATGACATTTTACATTTATTCCTAAATATACACATTTTTCTGATAATCCTTATCAAATCATAAACTGCGAGGTGTTTCGATTTTTTTGATGAGAAGTGTATATTATAGGTACAATTTATTTATTATATAATATCTACACAATAGCTAATAGTTTATTCGTGTTTTAAACGACTTGGTGAAATAGCCTGTTATATAAATTAGGACAAAAATGTAAAAAAAAAAAGGTTTACAATACTGTAAGAAATAAAAATATTCTGTGAGAACTATAGTAAACTATTGAAAACTTGACGGTTAATTATAAGTATTTAGTAAATACAGCAGGCTATTTGACTGCACATGTATATATTATCAAGAGTCGCAGTAATCCACACAGCTGTAAGCCATTCCCGTGAATGCGTGCAAACCATCCTTGTACCAAACTGTACCGCTCAACTGTCTTTATGGAGTTATTTTGTCATTTTGTGCTATCTATTATTTGATCCTAATCACTATCGTATACCGTATCCTTAGTGGCGACTTCGGCAAATCAAGCACACTTGAAAGAGACGACTTGTCCAGTAGGGCACCACTTGCACACGCAAGGACCTTTTATGCGTGTCAACATCAATGAAATGACATAGAAGGACAATTGTTCGTCGCTCACCGGTGACCTAGACATTACTTCGAGGCTTAAATAGCGACAGTTGAGCGTTCCAGCCTAGATACAGAGCACAGCGCGGGCGTCAGTGGCGGTACAGTAGCTGCAGTATGTGGCTATGTCGGTAGCATGTCGGTACGGCACCTGGCTGGAGGGCAGGCTCTCGGACGCGGGCGGCGTGCGCCAGTGCGCGTGCGCGGGCGACGTCGACGCCGGCGCCTGCGTCAGCGTCGCCAGGGAGAATGTAGACCCACTTATGTTACTCACGAATCACCAATAGACGCTCAGACTAAACTCAACTTTAAGACGCACTTAAGAATCAGGATCGAGCTAGAGACGTGGCTGTAAGAGGACCGTGTTTCTTTTTCCCGTTACTGTCCTGATATGAACGTAAATCTGTCGCTACCGTAAACTTTGTAGTCCCAGAGAGAAGTCTTTTTCTTTTTGAGAGATTTATGCAGTTAGCCTTAGCGCCGGCTTTGACTGCTTCACCAGACTTTTGGCGAGGACCTTAAAGCCTCCAGCTAGAGCAATAGGAAAAACTAACTACGACAGCATCGTCCACTAAAACTTTTGTCCGAACCCCGCAGGGGGTGGGGGCGGACAAAAGTTATGACCTAACGGCAATTTAAGTTGAGTGAAATTAGAGTGTCCGTCTATATTATATACATGTTATTTTAATATTATACACATAAACTCATTGTTTTTGTGAGATGAGGGAAAAACAATGAGTTATCATACAGGATGAAAGTATATATTTTTTTACACTATTATTGTTAACACCAATGGTTATGCCCTTGTTAAATGATGTGAAAACCCAGTTATATCTATATGGAAATATGTTACCTGTGTAGGAATAATGTACAGTAATCATTTTCCAATCGTTGCAAACATTGAGTGTCCTTTGTCTTATTCAAAGAACTGTAGATTTAAAAACATTGTCATGTACACAAAAATACACACGATTGATAAATAACCCTGTACATTACCATCCCTGATACACCAAATCCCAAAATTATTAGTATGATTGGTACTTAATTTACCCATTAAAAAATAAATAATGTAAACTCAATTTGTGTTACTCGGTCTACTTTTAGAGTTGTAAAACTATTTTAGCTTTATAGTTGCTCAAAGCTTGAACTAAATAATTACATAGGCTTTATCAAGATCAAAATCAAATCAATTATATTATGTCACTTAAATTTTAACATGTACTTCATAGCTATGGGCTGGAATGTGTGTCAGTGTCTTTGAGGAGAATGAGGAGCACTAAAAAGTGACGCGTTACTACCGATTTCGGAGCGTTACCTATCGTGTTGTCTTGTTGTCACTACTGTGTGCGTGTGTGTGGAGTGTCTGTCGTGTTGTATGTATGTGTAGGAGGAGCGTGCGTGGGTACGTACGGTGTGGTACTTATGATGCGCGGCGAGGTGGTGGTGCGGATGCGCGGCGTGCGCGGCGTGCGCAGCGTGCGCGGCGTGCGGGGGCAGCGTGCCGCGCGAGGGCGAGGCGGGCGGCGGCGAGTCCCCGCGGCGCGACACCACGTTCATGTGCTCGTAGCTGCCCACCTGCCCACACCACACCCGCTTATACACATCCTGCGCAGCCACCCGACCGCTTAGTACACACACACTACGTACTGACTACAACTGACGCCGGACACAACGCGAATACCACATTCTTTTCATCATCAGCCTAGCCTTTTCCCAAACTCTGTTGGGGTTGGCTTTCAATCTCACCGGATTCAACTGTACCACATTTCATTGCCTACATTGTTACTTTTTTTTACATATGATTTAGCTATTCCCCTAAGGACTTTTCCTGTTCATAATATTATCACTGTAGTTCAATTATGCCTTTATTTTTACTTCCAAATAATTTCACCTGGCATATTTGAGACTACCAAATTACAATTTAATTTCCACCAATGTGCTATCGCAATTTCAGTCTAAATTTCATGAAAATGAAATCCGTCATTTTTAATAAAATAAATCAAAACATGGTATCCACGTTCTATCCTCGTCAGTCAGAATATGATGTATGGAACTATTTATATGTATACAGTACGTAGAGGTCGCTGTCGGTTGGGGGGTGATTCGAGGCGATGGTATTATGTGAACACATGAAAAGCATCAGTATAATATATATGTACCGATACTCATCAAGTGGTAGTTAGTAGGAGTCAGTGGCGGCGCGACGAAGAACATGACCATAAAATCTTAAGTTTATGTTTATAATTTAGTTCAAATTGTAAAAGACATTTTAATGCAAGATCTAAGTAGCAGAAAAATTGTGGAGTGGTCTACTTTAAAACTCAGGGCACATGACCTAATTCTTATTGGGTTCAAACGAAGCTCACCGCGGCATTGTATGAGTTAAACAAAAAAAATACTTAATTATTTGGTCACTTTTCTGGAATCTTGAAACGTCGCGCCACTACTGACCAAACACCACCAAATGGAATGAAAGGATGAACCATCACCAAGAATACATATATACATGAGAGATAAAATTAATGTAAGCTGTACACTGAAACATATGAATACACGTGAAGTTATAGACCTTAAAGTCATTCTCCCACCACCATTAATCTGTACAATATAAGAAATACTTTAATACACCCAACCACCAAAAAGCCTTACCTTGGAATTCGAATCCGATAGCTTTTGAGGTCACCAAACTTTCCTGCTACTATTTTTATGTCCTTACTTTGATATAGGATAAATAACTAGCTTATTTAAGAAAACTCACAACCTATAAACTATTCTTAACGTCCTGAAAACAAAGGCCTTTATCCATCTAAATTTTGACCTGTATCATTTAAAACTCTTTATTGTAGCCTAAAATGTTTCCTATACCATATTTCTAGGCAACGCGCACACAGACTGCTTGACGCGGTCGGTACCGCCTGCTAAACTTCTATGCTTGATAAACCGCCAAGACCTTTCTGGCACATGCTGTATGCCAATGACACATGCTATATGCCAATGAGACATGCTATATGCCAAAATGACATGTGTCTTGGTGGGAGTTCCGTCGGCATACGATGTAACGCCGTCTTTCCTGAACATGTATATTATGTAGGTACTGACCCTGGACTCCAGCTCCTCGGCGCGCGCCTCGGTGGTCTGCTTCTCCTCCTGGATGAGGCGGATCTCCGTGTTGATGGCGTCCAGCTGCTCCTGCAGCATCAGCGCCAGCGCTGCGGCGTCCGTGTGCCCGCCCTCCACGCCGCCGTCTGACTCATCATTCTACACACCAAAAAATGGGTATGTTGTTAGGACATATCTGAGTATAACTAACTTTTGACTGGACTGTTGGTCTAGTGGTTAGTGACCCTGACTGCTATTCCGGAGGTCGTGGGTTTGATTCCCACCCAGGACAAATACGTGTGTGATGAGCACGATCATTTGTTCTGTGTCTGGGTGTAATTTATCTATAGCATGTATTTATTTAGAAATATATAAGTATGTTTATCAGTTGTCTGGTTACCATAACACAAGCTCTGCTTAGCTTGGGATCAGATAACCGTGTGTGAGTTGTCCTGGAATATTACATATAAGAAAATATATTCTACCAACGTATGCAGGTGGGAAATTAACCCGGAAATTGTGTGGTAGCCAATTAAAAATAACTATAAAGAAAAATATAATATAAGTTAAGCAATAAGTAACTCACCTCAGCGTCGCTGGAGACGTCGAAGGGCTGCTGTACGTTCGCGAGCACGTGAGCTTGTTGCAACTTCTCCCATGAACCATCCAGCTGATGACAAAACACAATAAATTAAGAAAGAAAATATAATCCATATGTAACGGGGGAATGAACATTCAAATCAAACGTTTAAAAAAACACTTGGTCTTAAAAAAATTTGGATAACACAAATGCTTGTCCTATGCGGGGATTGAACCCGCAGCACGCTGCGCACAGAAGTAATTGGCGAGGAGAATTATACCACTCGAGTACCGGTCTAGTTCAACAGTAAGCTAAGCTAGGTTTAGTAGTGGGTCGTATGCTTAGAGTATACATAAGCAAGTATAGAGTACGCGCAACAACAGGGGCCCGTCGTACCACTCGTAAGCAAATTACTAACGTAAAGTACTCGCTCGTTTTTTGATTTTACGTGCGAAGGCAGGTGTTTATATGGTTTGATATCGGATTTTAAAAATTTAGTTTCATCTAATATTTAATCGAGTAATCAATTGGAAATCCAGTTTTATGCACTATTTTGACACTAATTTGAAGTGACCTTGAAGACGTCGCTTGTTCATATTTCCTTGCTGTTCATACATCACCATTCACACTCTATAATTAATTTATTAGCGGCAAGGTTTGTGTGTGTACCTCATGTGCGTATGGTACATCACGCACCTTGGGCTGGAAGAGCGAGGGCGGCGGCTGCGGCGCGGCGGGCGACAGCGACCGCGTCAGGGCGTCCGTCTGCTGGATGTTGAAGGCGATCTCCTGTTCTAGCATCTGACGCTTTAGCTGCAACAAACAGAGATGTGTCAGTAATGCACTCACTCAACGGTGTAGGACAACATTCGTCTTTGTGACTTTCTTGTAAGTAAAGTACCGAGGTTATACGCTCAATAAATATGATTTTCTCCAGCTTCTGCGTCAGCGCGTTCTTCTCGTCTATGCCTTCAGTCCTATACACATAGCCAACAGTATCGGGTACATACCTGCTCAGTCTCCATGCGCCACTTGGCGAGCTCCTTGAGTATCTCCTGCTTCTCCGCCAGCAGCTCGTCGGCGTACTTGCGCGTCTTTTCCAGCTCTTGCGTCAGCGCGTTCTTCTCGTCCAGCGCGTGCATGCGTTCCTTGAGGTGGACTTGTAACCTGGAAGGAGGCAGAACATTAGTCAGACCACCTTGAGGTTGAGCCTGCGTCTCCGGGACTGGGATGTTTTTAGACAGTGCAAGTCATGCACATCCCACCATGGCCCTCAGCGTGGGTCGAATCATTCGAGTTTTACCCCGTCACAAAAAAAGGTCGTGTTATAGAATGTGTTGAGATTACAGTATATTTAAATCACATTTAGTGTATTAGTTTAGGCCTATATCATTACAGCCGCATTAGCTTATTAGGGCTTTGGGCCCAAAACTAGTCTACTAATCTTGCAATGTTCATAAAAAATGCGTGTGCAAATATACTAAGTATTGATGCAGAAACCGAACCTTAAAACTTTACCTAACTTTCTTTCGGAACTAAGTCAGGCTGAAAATGATAATTTTACCACGCCTTGCCTATTTAGACAAATATCATTTCAAGTTACAGTTTTGGTATTTTGGAAGCATAGTTTATTTCAGTCCCATGATCCTTATTACCTTAATCCATCTAAGCATTCACCCTTTTCTTATATTCTAAGACCATTCGGAAGAATCATCTATATAACTAATAAGGTAATGATCTCACCTGTCATTAGACTCAGACAGCAGCTTGTCAACAGTGGCGGACAGACGGGTGTTGTGCTCCTCGTTCATGCGCAGGCGCTGGTTGAGGCGCATGAGCTCGGCGTTCTTCTCCTCGACGCTGGCCTCCAGCCGCTGGATGCGGTCCTCGGCCGAGCCGTGCCGCTCCTGCGCCTGCGACCCCGACACACACTACTCTCATATTTAACATTTACATTTATGATGCTACTTACGAAATTATATTAAATAAATTTGCACTACAACACATACATAAAATTAAATATGCTCTGAGCCCAAAGTAGGTAGTTATAGCAATTGTTTTGTTATTTACTTGGTGCATAACAACGGTTATGCACCAATTTTGTAATGGAATTTAGAGACCACGAAGGTACCAACACCCAGTTCAGCGACGATGTAGAAAATTGCTTTTTTAAATTATCTCGTCCGGGGATCGAACCCGAAACCTCGGAGCTAGCGACACCTTGAAAATTGACGTGTTCGCCAATCGGTTTAAAATATTAAGGTTACGAACAACTTTATCTACACTAATATTATAAAGAGGAAAACTTTGTTTGTTTGTAATGAATAGGCTCAAAAACTACTGGACCGATTTTAAAAATTCTTTCACCATTCGAAAGCTACATTATCCACGAGTAACATAGGCTAAATTTTATTTTGGAAAAAAATAGGGGACCGTGTCTTTCCTGGGTAGGCTTTTTGCAGCGGTAACCGACATCCACGCGGGCGGAGCCGCGGGCGACCGCTAGTTTCTCATAAGAATTGTTCTTAAAATATCGGAATGTTGTAGTCCCACTGCTGGCTAAACGCCCCTTCTCATACAAAAATGGGAAGAGCATTTGATCACCGCTCACTTGCGGATAGCCAATATCAGATTCCATTTTTTAGAAACGAAGAAAATTTCCCTTCCAAATTGTCAGTGGTGTCTTTGTATGATTAAGAAACTACATAACTTTGTAACAGACACACCACTATAAACCTGGGTTAGAACCTGCAACCTTATACACACAAGTTCAGTCATTGTACTGCTAGGCTTGTTACCCGCAACAGATACACGTAAGGGATAAAGTTTTAGTCAAGTTAGTTACAACACACATAAAAGGGCCAACAGTTATAATAATCAACTTATTATACTACTTACAATGGATAGGTCGGTCGACTTACGTGAATGAATTATGAAAAGCGAAAAGCATGACTTTCTTAACTATAGACAACATATTCATATTAATCAATCAATTTATCTCTGATTCAGACTGTATTCCTACAAAGAAAACTTCCGGATAAATATTACTAAGACTTATATGATAATCATGCATCAGTAAGGTTTCCAAAAGTACTTGAAACTTGCCTGTATCCGTTTAGGGACAGGAACAAGATATGGCTTCGAATAAAACAACTCTATTTCACCGCCATTGGAACTAGTTTTCATATATGGTCACAAATTGCTTCTGGATTACAAAACTCATTTAACTTTATTTTATACTTATTAGTTGAATTTAAAGAAGTAAATAAAGAGCAAATTTATTTACTCCTCTCAAAAAATCTCCACGGTGTTTGTTATTTCCTACACCGTGGACCTCTTATCTCCGGAAGCCTATTAAACTTTATCTTACCTAAGTTGTAGAATCAGGCGTTACTTTGCGGAAATTCATAACATTTAATTTTATCTTATCTCTTTTAGTTAAATTGCTCCGTGCATTTCCACCACTAAGGGTCAAGCAAATTGGTCTAACCCCTTAACAAATCTACAGGGTGTTTCTTTTTCCCTACAGATTACCTCATAGCCCTACTGGTACCCACAGACCTACACGGTGTTTCTTTCCCCCTACAGATCCACAGCTCAGTACCCACCTGATTGAGAGCCTCCATCCTGGCCTTGAGCTGTTCCTCCATCTCGGGCAGCGAGGACATCTGCGACAGCTTCTGCGTGGACAGCTCCAGCTTCTCCTCGATGGCGGCTATCTTCTCCTCTTGCAGCTGCAATGCATGACGTGACATGGTCCATGAACTGTGCTGGTGACTACTACGCTACGGACTTTGTTAGTTACTGTACATTCAGGTTTTAGTAGGGACTTGGTTTTCAATACTGCTTGGGATGGTTTAAGGTAATAATTCTACCACCACGATCAATAAGGCTACCTTTCACACTAGCGTCATCCACGTAACGGTTCTGTCAAGAGACGACGCTCCAAAAACACTAGTGTGGAGGGTACGTTAAATATCTACCTAAGTCCTAGGCTGTTAAAAAAACTATATATACAAAAAATGTTAGCACTGTTTTTGGAGTCCAAACCTTTTCATCTCCCCTATACCCTCCTATATACAACTCCTTCCACTTTTATTAGGAAACACTCTACCTTCACCAAATTTCCAGTCGACCAGTCTACAAGACCTCTGTCAGTTCCCTGTAAGGCCTTATGTAAAGGTTCTCGTGACCAGTCTTGAAGACCTCTAGCAGTTCCCTGTAGGTTCAAGTCGACTAGTCTTACCAGACATCTGTCAGTTCCCTGTAAGGTGTAACGTATAGCTCACCTTAAGCTGTGCCTGCTTGTGGTTGAGCTCCTGCTCCAGCTTCTCGTTGAGGTCGTGCAGCGAGGTGGACTCGCGCTGCGCGTTCAGGTACCGCTTCTCAAGGGTTGTTATCCGCTCCTCCTTGAATTAAAGGGGTTTTAAGTGGTTTGTGTTTTAATTGAGCAATTCCAGCTAAATCCTAGTTAGGATCGTCAGTTCCTGTTTCATTTGAGCCATAATTTTGTGCTAGAATTTTGTTAGGTTCAGTTTGCGCTACAAATTCATAATATAAGTGACTCTGTTAACAGTACCAGTCAGTCTTAAATGAACTTTATATACACTAGTATTAAGTGGATACAACATCAATTGGCACAAGAACTTTAACAGACTATATACTTTGTTCTGTACCAGTGTGGTCACACTGCGACGGCAAATGGCACAAAAATTTTTCGATTGTTAAATAGTTTCTCTCGTAATTGGCTTATACTTGTGTAATTACTTTCTTTTTTTTTTCGATATATATATTCTTTTTATATCTATGTGTGGAGGCTTGTTATTAGCTATTTGATAATATTACACTCATTATAACATTTTTCTGTTAGTCTGTAAGCCTTCTTTAAAATGTAATAAATAAATAAATAAATAAATAAATGTAGTATATTTCGGTACAATGTCTAGGTAACTTGAGTGGTTTTAAAATTGTCACCAGGTGGCGCGTCGCTCAATGAAGAATTCTCAAACCATTATTTGCACACAAATTAAACGTCAATGAAGTGTCTCCTGTCAAAATGTCACCAGAATTTCATAAAAAAAAATTAACATGTCTACATCTACAAAAGGGCTACCAAGTGGGAGAAATTGCAAGAATTGCCGCCATTAGCAGCACATCTCCAAAGTCCCAATTAAAAGTAAATCCAAGACTTTCTCAGTTTCCACTTTCCATTTAAGAATTTCCTTATTGTTACTCCTAACTCCAATACACACCTGGTCCTCCTTCTGCGCAACGTTCTCCCTGAGGTCCCGCTGCAGCTTGGCGCACTCGTCCTGCTTCTTGGCGAGCTCCTTCTCTCCCTTGGCCAGCCGGTCCTCCAGCTCCGACACCTTGTTGTTCAGCTCGGCCACGCGCCGCTGCCACGAGCTTAGCTCTGCTGACTAGATTGGGAATAAGACATTAAAATATACGCAAATAATAGTTTAAGTTCCCTACTGGCTTTGCGAAGTTGATAAATTAATCAGAGGAGTAAATGAGTTATCTCCGATTTAAAAGAAGAAAATGAATTTTGGCCCAAGACCATTTGGACAACCAGACTTGTCACATGAAAAAGGATCTGTTAAAAGAAGCAATTTTTTTTTTGGATCTTAATGGTATATTACGTAAAATTTATCTCATCTCATGAAATCTCATGTTTTAGAATCTAGAGAAAAGTTTTGATCTGATCGGAAAAATATATTTTGAACAAGAGCAAGTTTTGTTAGCAAAAATTTATTTTTTCAACTTCTTAGCTTAACTTCTATTTAAACTATTAAGTGTTCAAAATTGATCTAACTACTTGAATGGAACTTTAGTATACACGTGAAGTAAAAAAACTATTCCGACCATGTGGGGTCCAGTGGGGGTGATATACCGTGAGTCCCAACTAGAGTGGTGACTGGTGATGGTAGCCACCGGTGATCGTGTTAGTGTATGGATGTCCTACGGTGATGTCAGTGTGCTCCCATGGTTAGTACATGTCTCTATTGGCCGGATACTCAAACGCAACAAATAAATAACTGTTGAACTAGATCTTACACGAGGCGACCCCTCCAGAACATTTTAGTACCGCCGTACAAACTGATAGAGATTCGTACGTAGGTACGAATCGTTGGAGACTAAACTAATGTCTGAGTATTCGGGGAATAGATTTTTAAGGACGTCTCAAAGATAAGTAACATTTGAGTATAACGGTTAGGTATTCATGCTGGTTAGGTTTGGTTAACATTAGCCATGTATTGGGTTATGCTAGATTTTTTAAATCAAAGTTTAAAAAAGTGGGAGATCTAAACGACATGTAACAATAATTTAGAATCGTTTGTCAAAAGTATTTAGAACATAATCATTCCAAATGTATGACGTTTTAGAACCATACCTACTGATATTTTTCTTTATAAGAAAGCCATTTAAGCGAAGAATTTAAGCTTTACTAATGTAAGCGAAAATAACTGTTGTATAAAGCCAACATTTTACTAGCAGACACAGCTTTTGAATATAATTTAGCCTAAATTAAAAATGATTTATGTACTTAATCTTAAGATAGCATATTTATACTAATATACAGTACTTTTGACAAACGATCAGTTTAAGAGTCTATAACATAGTTATTTACAAATGATACTAATGTCTAATTTAAGTATGTTTAAAACTAGTTTACTTATCCGGTTTTTGTACCCAAAAAGTTTACTTAAATTGAAAGTTACTTTTTAGAAATATCTTATTTGCTGAATGCCTTTGCTTTAGAATGTTTGAAAATAATCGCGTATAGGGTACAAAAACCGGATTTAAGCCGTTGCATCGTTTTATCTTCTATTTCCCTTGATCTCGAAATTGAGGAAAATGAATATTTTTAAGGACACTTATTAGAAGAGCGCCAGCTAGATGGGTGGACCAACTCAAGGAGGTGACTGGAGGCCAGATACAGGGAGCGGTACATATGGCGCAGAACCGGACCGAGTGGAGAAGATTGATATACAGTCACGATCCTCAGCATTGAGGGAACGACCAGAAAGAAGAGTTAGAAGAGTCACGAGGCAGCGGCCAGATTTTTGTTTATTTCTACTTAATCTAAGGGTTATTGGTCTATACATTCTGTTAGCTGTCTATGCTGTATACATATGCGGTCGTATGCGAGTTAGTAAGATGATGGGCGAGGCGTTATGGCGACACGATCGTGCATGGCGACCAGACTGTTAGTCTGTTAGTTTGATTGGTGATCACGACCAGGCTCCTATGGCTGTCTCTATTAACATTAAAATAAATATTTTAAAGTAAGCTGTATACTCTTTATTGTTAGAGCTACAGAATAGGAAATGTTGCTATATAAAAAAAGACAAATAACATTTTAGCAGTAAAAACTAGTTTATCCAATATTTAATTTGTTTTCATAACTTAGGATTTTATTTATATTGTTTAATAGTTAAATGTTTAGAAACTTTAAGTATATTTCAATTGTTAACATAGATCCTTCCATAGATTATCATATTATATTGCCAAACAATTCTGAGACTTAAAAAAAAAATATTTTCTGGAAATTTCTGTTCCTTTTTTATTAGTTTACTCGTTTTAAAACTATAGATAGAATTTCCTATAGAGTTTGATAGCCATAGAAGCCGTGGTCCACCGCCAGCTCAGTACAGCTAGGTGAGCGAGTCTAACCTGCTTGGCGACAGTATTTTGGAGTTCACTGATTTTCCTTGTCGTCTCCGATTCGCCGTTTACATTATTTGTATCCTGTCGTCCATTCAAAACAAACATCAATGTAAACTAACGCTAGTTTGTTGTTTAAGCGGAGTTTTCTAGAAAAGTTTTACTCAATTCATCACTCTTAATTTTGAAGTTTTTTTTCTTCTTGGTATAAATTGAGTAAAACAGTATATAAAAAGAAATACATACACATATTACCGTTTCTGACTTAATAAGATGGCGTCTATTAGTCTGTCTAGATTAATTCAAAAACCTCAGTCCTGCGACCGATCAGAAAATTATATTGAATTTCATAGATTTGCTAAGAGTACGCCATTGATTCAGAAACGGTACTTATAGAAATAATTTAGCACAATCACCATCCACTAAGGCTGCGTACACAATAACGACGAAAATGTAGAAAAATACTTCATTTTAACTTCAAATATTTAAGTATTGTTAAAACTATAAGGGATTCTACTTTATAATTATAGTGCAAGTTAGTAGCTATGTGAGATTATAGTAAACAAGAGGTAGACAAAATTATTACAGAGATTTCAAAAAGAAGCTTGTTTAAAGAATATTATATTAGTGCGATAAAAACATATTTATTTAGAAAACTCTACTTTTTCAAAGTGTAAATAGCAATGTCGTCAGTATATACGCAGCCTAGGCTATCTAAAGGAGATAAATAAAAAGAAAAACACTTATGTGTTCACTGTTAGTGTGTACATTATGTACTGTGTATTATGTATTACAATATCAACAAAGTAAAGTCTCCAGTGCATATTATCCCAGTTCTTAAGGATTGCCCATAAATTATCAAGTCTTCAAGCTTAACTTAAAGATAACTTTAACTTGAGGTTTACATTAGTTGTTGTTAAAGGTTAACTATTGAATATTATGATGCTCAGCAACCGGCAATTTAATATTCTGTAACTTTTTCATGTTTCTTAGTTTGTCTTGGTCTGTCGTGGTGGCCTAGCGGTTCAATGAATGGATTTGTATGCACAAGGTTGCAGGTTCAAACCCAGGCAAGTACGAATGTGGCTTTTTCAAAGTTATATGTACTTTCTTAATTATTTTAAGACACTTCTGACAAACGGTGAAGGAAAACATCGTAAGGAAACCTGGATTCCAAAATTTGGGATCTGAAATCGCCAATCCGCAGAAAGCAAGCGTGGTGATCAATGCTCGTGCCTTCTCTATATGGGAAGAGGCCTGTGCCCAGCAGTGGGACGTTTATAGTCGGATTATTATATTATTATAATAGTTTGTCTTGAACGATTTAACTTATAGTTTCTGCAAAGCGAACTTTGAAGTTTTAAGTGCAATAAAAGGTTTGGATTTGTTAACCTCAAACTGGCCTTGATTTTATTAGGAAAACATACCTATTTACTATAATAATTATTCATCTAAAATTCAAGAGATTACAAAACATAGGTACCTTGTGGGCACAAGGTATGTTTTGTAATTTCTTTAATTTTCGACAGAATTTAATTGTTTTATCAGTACTCTCTGAACAATAAAGAAATATCTCATAAATTTAGCCATATATAACACTGTTTTAACTAAATTTACAGGCAATCCATCTACACCTATCCCATATCAATCAAGTCTAGTACATATGTATAGTAGATATAGCTAGGTGTGTATAGTGCGTACCTTAGGCGCCTGCTGCTCGCCGTTCTGGTCGGGCGAGCCGGTGGGCACGGTGCCGTTCTCCTTGGGCTTGTCGTCCTGCGATGACTTGTACTGCTGTAACTGTGGGCGAATATAATGTTAATATGGTTTGAATCGAATTGAATCAGAGATAAGGAAAGTACCTGAGACAATGTTGAAAAATAGTTTTATACCCGTCCAGGGATCGAACCCGTGACTACCAACAGTCGTCAAAGTTAATATCTCGTGAATTGGCATATTTAACCTGGATCTAATACTTTTATCAAGTTTTTTGTTATTTATAGCGAGTCCTTAGTAGAGAAATGTTCTTTTATTCTTCTTCTTGAGAGTAGTAAGTAGCATTAGACTTGGCTCTTACACACTATTACCTACTCAGTACTCGTAGCCATTAGCATCGGAAGTGCTCGACTATTTGGAGTAGATTTATTACAACAAGTACAACAAAAGCAACTGACCTCTTCTTTAGTTAAAGCTAGTTCCTCCTCCAGCGCCGTGTTCCGTTCTAACGCAACACGCAACCTTTCTCGAACCTGAAACACGAGCACCACACATATTACTATAAACGTTTTATTTATAATACTTATCTACACAAGTATCGACTTCAAAATACAATGTGTTTCTCAAAAGTTTGAATTTGAAACTCAAATAAAAACAATTATTTACGTAGGATTAGGATTGGTGGTCAATTCAAAAGTTACAGAAAACGCTAAACAGCACAATTTAAGCGACTGACAAGCCTTTTGTGTTTCTATTATTTACATAAAAAAATCTTTGGTAGGTAGCTATTAGTACTTAGGTATTTGATTGTCACCTGTACCTTGAGATTTATAAGCTACAATACAAAATACAAAATAAAAAAATCTATAAAATCCAATCCCGATCCCGAGCAAGGGTAACGGTGATCTTCTCCATCAGAAAAGCACCGATAGCCTGTAAACGGCTCACAAGATTACATAACCTTTCACATATAAGACAGAGATGTAGATGTTACCTTTTCGTCGAGCGCCTTGTGGTGTTCGAAGAGGCTCTTGAGCGCCTTCAGCACCTCGACCTCGGAGGAGACGCCAGACTGCGCTGCCGCCTGCCGCTTCACCACCGTCATGCGCAGCGAGCGCTCGTGCCGCGACACCAGGCATTCTAGGTGCTCTAATAGTAACTGTAGAGACAAATGGATTAGTTAGTGATCTTAGTTGGTGGTTAGATAATGGCTAAGGTAAGTCCAGCATTGTAGGCATGTCTGGGCATCAAGTTTGAAACATATTGATCTAAATGAACAAGCCATGTCGATTCTCATAGAAGAATAAGTATATTAAAGAAAATAAAACGATACGTTATATTTAGAATTTTAAAGTTTCAGTAGTCTTATATGTAACACAAACTTTCAGATATAGAGCGGTATACCTAAATTCCGAAAACAAAGCAGTTTTGGACTCTTTGTTTAATTAAAATATTAGTCATATTTATAGCATCATAAAGGATGTTTCTATTAAAATTATCGTAATGAAACACAATAGAGTAACAAATCATGAACTAAACTAACTATAAAACGTCGTTAATTTGAACGTAGTTATTAAATGAACCCGAACGAGACAATAGAGTAATTTTTCAAGTAAAACTAGAAAAGTAAATGATCCGACGCCGAGACACTGACCGAGGGCGGGTGAGGTCAGTGACCCCGGCCGAGATAAAGAGATTACCAGCTGATCGCAGCTTCCGCGCCTCTCGAAGATGAGAGGATAGCTTTGTGATAAGGACTGTATGGACAGGGATATGGGAGGCGGGAAACCTTTGACATGAGCGTAATCTTGGGTAAAGTTTGATGTACACGTCCTTAGTTTAATGTAGCACAATTAGGAAATTAATTTAATGATTTAATACTACAATACTGAATGTTTTCTTTCCAATCAGGATTGATAGCCTATGTCAGTGTATGTAGCGCCAAAAATACAACTGGAAAAAATTACAATTCCGTATTTTTATAGAAGCCAGAGTATAACAATGAACCCACATAATAAAAGGTTCAGCTGCAAAAATCCTGTTTAAGAATAAGAAAGTTTAAATTAATAGCCCACCATTATTTTGATCCTAAAAATGAGGGTCCACAACATATATCTTTACGCGCACGTCACTTTAATAAACACGCACAGTTTAATTTAAAAGCAACATCAGTTTCAGAATTTAATACATTTCCAAAATACGTTGTTATCTGATAACCTTTGTTACATCCTACGGACCTTTTCGGCGAAACAGTTCGAGCGAAATCACATCAGATAGAATACTAATCTAATCAACACTATTCAATCAAGTTCTGGGTCTCGCTAGACCTCTAGACCTCAGACATGGGCGTGGTCTGGTCTCGGGCGTGGTCTAGACGTCGAACGTCGTGAATTATTCAACGCCTTTCCGCGAATAACTGGAACACCTTTTATATGAGCTGGTGTGACGTAACGGAAATTATTCAAATTTCTTATTTGTTGGTAATGGGATATGCATGCTATTGGGACTACACATAGTAATAGCATTTTACTTGTGATTTTAGATCTGTTAATGTTAGGATATATCTTCATGCATGAAAAAAAAAATACCGTGATAAATAGAAAAAAAAAAACATTTTAGCTTCTTTCTATGTAACACCAAGTTTCGAATCTGTCGCGTAGATTTTACTAATAATGTTTGCGATGGTATTTAGTGAACTAATTACAAAAGATCTGCACTCTACACGTAGACAGTCTTCTCTATTTCTAAATAGTGTAATTTATCCCACAAAACTTTAATACCATATAATTCTAATAAAGGCTATATAACAAGCAACAAGACACAGAGAACACCAGGCCGTATCATGATTGCGTACCTGATTGTGAGCCTAGATCTCTGATGAATGCTCTCCGCATTCCTCGCTCGTAAAGATGACATATGCGCACATTACTACTGCTACAGCATCAATGGACTTTATTTATGTAGATTGCTGCAGTACTCCACTGATGTATAAAGAAAACTGTGTTGGAACAACACCTTATAAGCTTTAAATAACTAGTAAAATTACCCTTAGGTAACATGTTAAAGTTTAAAATACATATTCTAGGTAGCTTTACGTATCATCCTGATTTCTTATCATCCCATTAACTGTCTCATTTAATCGGTGTTAGCGCCCGGTATCCAAATTCTGTAATACAAATTTAGGTTTGCATTTTTCACTTCTATAAAACATTGAAGTGGAAATCTCTAATGAATCAATAGATTGCCAATTGTATTTTGCATGTAAGTAAATGAAAACATCTGATTAAAACAAATATTCTTTGTTATTAAAAAAGCTCATATTGAGTATTCTAGAAAATACACGGACTAGTAAATACATCTCTGGTGGCTGACCCATTTCTGCAAAATTCCTACAATTTTCAACGAAGATGTAGCAACATTTCAAACATCCATATATTTCAGAATCCGCTCATATTTCAACAAGGACAACATAATAATATATTTTCTATGAATAATAAAACCGGTGAATGCCCGCTTGAACAAATACGGTTCGGATACGATAAGTGAAAATATTTCAGATGTCATCGGCTATCGGTTCGCTCGAGAGAGCTTTCCTAACGGATTATCATATGCATTGTTTTATCAAGATTATTTTTATGATATGGATGGATTTTCATCTTGTTCAATCGTGGCAGTTTTATAAAAAACTGGCCAAGTGCGAGTCGGACTCGCGCACGAAGGGTTCCGTACCACCGTCGTATGAGAGCCCCCCTTAAATATTAATTTCATGTGGTTTTTAGTATTTGTTGTTATAGCGGCAACGGAAATACATCATTTGTGAAAATTTCAGCTTTTAGCTATCACGGTTTATGAGATACAGCCTGGAGACAGACAGACGGACAGTCAGACAGCGGAGTCTTAGTAATAGAATCCTGTTTTACCCTTTGGGTACGGAACCCTAAAAATGACGTACAAAACTATTACATTTATGAAGCGTATAAGACCACTACACAAACATAAGGATTTGTGTTTTCTTAAATCGATCTATTGGTATAAGTTTTGTTGTGGAGCTTGCAACTATGTAAAATAATATATATTCAAGACGTTTTATTGATAAAAGCGAAAAACAACAATATTCTACAATAACTCCTCATTCACTATGGAATATCATCGTATGAACATGTAAAAGCGCTCTCGGGTTTGGTAAAACTTAACTACTTATTAAGTTATACGTATAGGTCTAGGTCATTTATTTCGCTAAGACTTTCGTAGTTATTTGTAATTATAAACGTAAAATATAGCCAGCACATATTTCTGGAAAATGTTGGGTCATGTGTTTAGTCAAAACATTATTTTAATTGTACTCATTACCCTATTCATAACTTAGGCGACCAGAATAATTAAACAGATTCTTTTGTTCAAGGGTTCCTCTTTCCGTACCTCTGAATATTTTACTGTTGTCATGTGGAACAGGGGTTTTTTATACCATAGGGATCGTGGGAACCACCTTTGTTGCAGACAGGGCTCATAGAGACAACCATTTGATACGTTATAATGAACATAATGTTTACGAAGCAAAATCCTTTAGAGGTCTCTTAAAAATTAAGCGTTTTTTACAGACCTTGCTTGAATTTATTAGTTTTTAAATTAATCTCAGTTGCAAAGAAATAACAAAATGGTTTAAAACCGCAAGCTTCACAAAGAACCGAGACAGCTTGACAAGTTACACGAAACTCTTTGAGATGTTATCAGCGACAATATAAATGCATTCTTTACTAGTTCAGAGAATTCGTTTAAATCAAATGTACTGGACTTTTGGTATACCGCCATCATAAAGTAACAATAAAAAGCAAGTGCTGCAGCATGCAGTTTTAATTTTTATTTTTAAAACCCTCTCAGGCTTCACAATAGCTCTTCTCAAAGATAATGAGAAAATACCAAGATTCTTAACAAGAAACATCAGTAACATTGTGTGTACTGAGACCATATAGGTACAAATATCTGCAGATCACATAAATACTTTCGTCTATCGGGGATCGAATCCACAAAAACACACTTTCTTCAGACAGACTATTTCAGTAATATATCTATAGATAGTTGACCCTACTAGATATAGAATTTTGATTTAAATGCCACACAAATTACGTCAAATGCCAATCTCTAGTCGGTTAAACGATCTCTAGATATGTTATTGAAATAAGCAGTGAGACAATTCGCTAATGGGATGCAGTAGTAATAAAATCTTACTCTGGTGTTGTTCCTCTCTGCTTTGAGCTCTGATATCTCCTCCTCCCTCTCGAGGAGCTGTTCCCGGGCCTGGTTGATCTCCTTTGTAAGCGTCGCAAATTCCTGCAGACAAACAAAAATAATCACATTAGAAAAATTGACAAAACCAATCATTTTAAGGCTTGGGACCGACTTCCATTCAATGTCCTTACATATCTATTTCTGTACGTATCTCTATAGTAATCCAATCACATAAAAGTATAAAAACGGAAAACGGGAATTAAATCACATCAGAGCGTATAAACCTAAAAAAAGTTCTATTTATAACAAAAATATCGTAAATCGAAAATCTGTGGCGCGGGTAACAAGAGTGAAACTGTTGTAAAAATCACTTTATTGAAGTGAGGCTAAGAAGATTTGAGTCTAGATCGAATACAGGTGTACCTGAAAGCCAGTGTAAGCCTCTGGGGTACAACGAGGTCGCACAACTGACACGGAACGAACCCCAGTACTCCTCGGGGACTTAGGACCCCGCCGAGAGTTTCTTCATAACGACTCCCACGTAAAATACAATATTAACGTTTGATTTTCAACTTCACAAGTAGTTGAAATCGTTGAAGTTTTCATCTTGTAGCTATATTAATTGAAATCTTCGATTTGGTTTTGAAACTTGGGATGCGAAAAACACTTTACATATTATTATAATGGTTTTGTATCTTGAAAAATAATTAACTTACTAAGAGCCTGTCACGGCTGTCACCTATGAACGATATTTGGGTGTAGAAATTAGGATAAACACATCTATAAAAACGTCTGCAAGGACGACATTATATATTAACTTGGTTGGCTTGAAAGTGGCTCAGGTTTTTATGACTGCTGAGACAGCTAGCAACTTTCAAGACCTGTATAAAACTATCTATGACAACTGCGCGCTGCGTAAAACGACCAAAACAATTCTAAAACTAAAAATGATTATAAAAACCCATGACAGCGTTTTGTTCCAATAGATACCAAATACCACAAAAACAGCGTTGCAGATATCCCGTGACAAAATATAATAATTGGTCGATGAGCAACTGTCCGGCCGTTACCATGGCAACGCAAATTAATATCGCTTTTAATGGTAGGTACCTACTCGAAACAGATGGATGTATTGATGTATTGGATGTATTGCACTCGGTTTCATTTCAACGTATTGATATGACTTTCGTTAGTGCCCTGTTATCTGTAAGTACGGGAGCCATTTGGGAAATTTAAAGTGCCGTGTAAAGTGTTTGGAGGACAACGAAAACAAAGGGATAATTTGAGTTGATATCGAAAAGTATTGGATTCGATCTGCACAGTTTAACTTAGTTTTATCTAAAGTGCTGTGACGTAAAGTGTTGCCGAATACAAAAAGAACAAATTCAAACCATACACGTCAAAACAATACATCAATTTTAGGTAGCTTTTTAATGACATAAATATTACATCAATGTTCTGTTAAACATGTTTATTGATTAGTTTTTTGGTATTTTTTCATTTGGTGTAAAAACAATGTGGTTTCAGTTCCGTACATTTATTATATCCGTACCACACGCCCTAGGTTAATTACATACAGTGTAATGTTGCAAACACATGTTTCATTTAAAAATATCATCTTTATTAAAATTGAATCTTACATATTCTAGTACATTTTAAGTTAAGGTTAGCTTTTAGCTTTGGACAAAAACTTAGCAAATGGAGTTTGCATATTCCTTTACTTAATTAACTGGCTCTCTAGTATCTTTGAATTATACGAGATTTTAGTCATGAAAAGTAACTTTACAGTAGTATATTATCCACATAGTTAATGTGGTAAATAATCTTCGTGTTCTTTATCAGCCACAGTAGACAATTGCGAATTTCTTTAAAAATTACTTTCAAGTCAATAAATCCTATATATAAGAGAACGAAAATTTTACAAAGCGCTGTTAAATTCATGCTGAATCTATAGAAAATAAATGTTAACGCCCACGAACGAGTGTATTTCCAACATCTCGGTACACTGCGTCTTGTTTTACTGCCGACACGTATCGTCTTTATAGCCGACCGGCAATGTATGCTGCACTAGAATATTCCTATATTTTGTACGAGTTGTTTGTTTTGAAAACAACGCTGTTGCTGTTGTTAGCTTATATCGAGATAGGCAAGATGGCTGCAAAGCAAACTTTGTGGAGATTGGTTAAAATAATTTTCAAAATTATAAGAATGTGTTACGGGTAAATATTTTATTATTAAACAAGTGCAATTTCAATTATATTAGTATAAATACTACAATGGTGCTGAATAGCAATAAGTTACAATGTCTTGCACAAATTAACCGAAATAATTTAGGTTGAAATTTCAAATAATCGTGAGTTATATTACAAAGTTAATAGGTAACAATTTTCTTATGATAAACAACGTTATAATCTAATTTATACATACTGTTTTACAAAGGAGAAGTAGCGAGTATATTATAACACCAATTTACATAAACCAACAAAATTAGCGTCAGGAGATACGACAGCAAAAACATCTTGGTCGTTGAAAATTCACGAGCTCACCTTTTTATATACACCTAGGTGCCTCTAGTTTATTCCCACAAGGCTACACATATCAAGAGGTGAACACAAAGTAACTTAATCTAAGCTCGCAAAGCCTCGAGCGTCAGTTTTAAACGGATCAAAACTTGTTATCAGGCAATCTAGCGAAGTTATATCCGTTCAATAAATCGAACTCTCTTCTGAAGGTTGTAAATTAAGGGTATCTGCGGAACCAACGCGTCGATAATAGGAGAATAGGGCTGCGTGGGCGGACGGAAAAGGTATTCCTTGTACTCATATTTCGTAGTTACGTACAATTGAGAGTTAGATGGGTTTCTTTGTTTCGTTTTGAACGCTTTGCGGTTAGATTTATGTTGATGTTTAGAGGAGCGCGAAATTTTCAGATGAAATAATAACAGCCGTCTCTTTACGTGCCTTTATGTACGGAAAGAATAAATATTTGGGTAAGACAAAGTGAGTTACCTCATACTTAACTTACAATTTGTTTTACGTCTTATACTAAAAGGTATCGGGGTAAAACCGTTTTTGTTTAGCGTAATTTATGTACTTATAAATGTAACGCATACCTATCTAATACATTACATTTCAGGGTGTATATTGTTTAAGTAAATGACTCAACCATGTTTATTTTAGTTATTTTAGCGTGTAGACACATCGACGGCCTTATTTGTGGCATTCCCCGCGGAAAACAGGTGGTGATGCTAATGTAGGAACAACAGCGAACAGGCCTTATTTATAGTACGGCAGGTCATATCGACCGGCACGGACGAAACGATCTCGTACCTTGATTCTATTCTTGGTTCGTTCTAAGACTATGAGCGGCATAATAGTGCTGTAACCATGTCTACGAATTTTAATGCAGATAAAAGGGTCAAAAAATTAAAAGTCACCTTTAAGTTTGACAGTCAGGCAAATATGCCACCTGACAAAATTACTTACGTAGGCGGTAATACAACAACAAATATCCTTGTAAGAAAATGAAATAGTTTGAGTTTACGGGAGTATGGCTCCCATTCCACTAGAATAAAATTATAGGAAATGCATTATGCCACAGTTCAATTTCGACTCGATACTTCGACCCCACAAATATCCCTCAAACGCAATGGTATCCTAGAAGCAATACTCGCAAACTATCCAATAAATATTTGCGGCGATAATCGCTTCATTGGCCCAATTCTGCTGATCCTATTTCTGGTAATACAGCGCGGTGGGCGGGCGCGTCGCCGGCCCTCTTTGGTGTCATCCACGGAACATTGTGCACCCTGTGGCGCACTCTGAGAGCTTAATAGAGATAGGTGTAGAAGGTTCACTAGGTAAAATAATTTTGTATTGAAAGGAATAATTTTCTCGAATCTGATGGAATTAAAAAAGTGGTGTAACATAATATATGTTAGGACATTGTTTTATAAAACACGATTTACGTCTGTCTTTTAGCAGGAAATAAGCTTAGGGTAAACCCTATATAAATTTCCTGCCACGGTAATTAAAAAAATATATAGGTATCCTCTAGTTGCAGTTATAAATAATTCCATTTCTTTAGGGCCGTACGTAAATGATAGACAAATAACAATACAGAAAAAACGTCAATTATTTATTTTTAACAAGAAAATTTCAGTGTGGGTAAATAAATTGCCTAGTAACAAAGCGGCCTACACTTGTTAGAGTAGCAGCAAAAACTAACATCATACCGATCCTAGAGAAATTAAAAGTGTCAATTCTACCTGCACTTCTGCGTCCTCCGCACAGTGGGCGGCTTGTATTGACAGCATTACAGATCTATTGAGTTGTTTACTCGCCTTCATTTGTCTGTCGCCGCTGTCAGCAACGCCCAACCGTTTAGCTGTTGTTTGTGAGCGAATGATTTTACTGCTCGTTCAGGAATTGGTAGTATTTTATGAAAACTTTCCTTTTAAATATGTAAATGATTATCGGTATCTTAAGGTACTTACAAATAAGCATAAGCTAAATCTTCTTGTGACAATATGTTACCACCAAATAAGGCCTGTATTTAACTCAGTGAAATGAAAATGAGTATCCCTCCTTAATAATTTTTAAAACCCCTTATTTGAGCTGAAGTTATATAAAATCTTATCAAATTCATTTCACCTTCATTTATAATGCAAAAAAGTTCGACTTTAATATTCCCCACACTTTCTACAATTATACTCCCGAACTAAGTTTTTATCAAAGTCAATTAAGCTTTCGCAAGTGATTTCAAGTCTCAATGGCGAGTGTTAGTAGTTAAATATAATTGAAAATTTAAGTAGTGTGCGGTGATAGCGGTGGTTGGCAGAAAGCCAGGACAACCTGTACATGTGTCCGATTCAGACATAACGATACAATATCAGAAACAACAGCCTTATTAGATGTAATGGAGAAACTTCGCACAGTGTTAAACATTCAAGAAATATGGACATATGTTATATGGTCATATGGTGGAATAATGAAAGTGGACGAAGCGAAACAAGTTTGTAAGGATCGTAGCAAGTGGAAAGAAGTGGTCTCTGCCTACCCCTACGGGAAACAGGCGTGATTATATGTATGTATGTATGTATGTCATATGGTTCTGTGGCTTTTCTCATAGTAGCCACTTTTCATGTATGAAAATCAAAGCATAAAAATTGGATAACGTAATTTTTTGATACCACTAATTGGCTCATTTTTAATTTTTAGTCCATAACATAACCTGTATAACCTACCTACTCTTTTTATCTTCAATGGCGTAACCTTCAATCAGCTAAGATTATGTTGAAGTCATAATATTCACGATTCTATAACACATTATCATCTATCAATAGGGCTTTACGTAAAATCGTTTTCCAATCCTGATAGATGAGGTCACGACGTAGTTAAAGGGTGACAATAGGTCAAGTGGGCACAGGTGAGCCATTTGCACTGTCACTGAGGTCCATAGAATTCTATTAACATGTCTACCTTATTGCAAAACGTAGGGTAATTAATTTGATAGCATAAATTATAGGTTAGTCTGATTAGTTTATTCAGTAGATTATAGAGTTAAGGATATTGTCTCTTTTTTATCATTCTTAATTATTTAGAAATAATAATTACACAATAAAAACTTCTTTATCTTAATAACTTTTAAACTATCGCGCTGCATGTTTATAGTAATATTTTATAAAACGGGGATTAGCGCGTACATGCATAAATACCTTTAGGGCTTGACGTTTCGACCGGGTTACACAGGCCGTGGTCGCAAGCAGACTCTTCTTTATCTTAACAAGTAATTTGTTACTTATTAATATAAAGATATTAATGTGTACTATGTTTTTGTAGTCCATATTTAATGATAAATAAGTAATGGTAAAACAATACTGATTCTTTTAAATACAACAAAATCTATTAATTAATCATATTTGCAGATAAACCGTTTTAAAAGCGGCGGCATAATCAATTACAATGAAGCAGTGTCATCAATAATTTCACATGAAAAGTATTTACTGATCGTTATTATTGTATGTTCACATTCATTACGAATCACGTTATTTGCTTTTTTTATTATTTTGTTTAACGCAACCATTTAATAAATGGGTCAAAATGATATGTTGACACAATATGCAGTTAAAAGTTAGTTATTTTTATTTGTCTATAAATAGTTTAGTTAATAAGTCACTGTGTGCGATTTTTTGTCCGTATTTTAGTTTCTCACAACACCTATATTTTCTAGCAACGATATGCTACTCAACTAAAGCATAAAAGCTTACACCTATTTGTATAACAAAACACAAAACAAGAAACATTCGTATCCAAATATACCATAAGAAGTATATCCGGCCGCGTATGCCAAAGATCCCTACTTCCCCACATAAGTTCAATTTCCTTGCGCAAACATTGTAGCCAGTTGTTTCAATTAGCACTCGCTACTCGGTTAGTTTTAACCGAATCAATTTCAGGCGATACGAACAAAAAAAAATTTTTAAACATACCAACCAATACGTTCACGGTACCGGCCATCGACATACATTTTACGGTTTTCATTCGGAAATTTGGAATTGGTAATGTGTTGACAAGCCAGCATTTTGAGAGAGATTATAGTTATTTGTTAAGCTATAGTTAGGCTAAGCGCGATGAATGTCGCACAATAAGTACAGCTTATGAAACCGAGTATGAAATTGTTGTACCTTTATTTTCTTGTATTCATGTTTGGAATCATGTGATATTTTTAGTTTAATTATAAAAACTGTGTTACTTTTTTATTGACGGATTACTATTTTATGGATTAACCTACTAACGTTAGCACGACAAACTACATTATTCCGCCTATATTTGTGATATTTTTTAAGTAACTTTATGCAATCTATTTTAATCATCCATCCGGACACTATCGTATTGGCTGCCAGACCGGTGAATTAATGATGAGCTATCCTCAGTTTTATTTTCAATGCAGATCTGGATTCCTGAAAATGTCGTGTAAAGGCTCGTCTGTTTCAGCCCGTGTGTAAGCCGCCGCACATATTTTTCTATTACTTTTTTCGAATGCTCCGTATGTTTAGTTAGAGATACATGAAAAACATTTCAGTCTTTGTTTATTTTACAGGAACGCGGCTTGTTTGAACATAGGACTCGTATTTTTCGAGGTAAAATAGTATTTTTGTTAGGAAAACTCATTATGGTCCTTTGTTTTATGTTTAAAATAAAACGATTTAAATATTTACATAACTGTTTCTTCTTTTTTTCGTATGCTTTTAATTCAAAATTTAAAGAGTTGTTGTAAGACATGTATAGCTCATTTGAATCGTTATTTTCATAGCTGCTTCATTGCGTCACGGAGCAGGAAGTATGCAAATCCGAGGAGTTGATATTATCAGATGGCAACCACTACATTTTATGGTAATTTCCCTCAGGATGTAAGCTAGCCTCCTTGCAATACTCACGTGAATATGTTGGCATAGTTTAAAGCTGCGTTGCTGTAATGTATTTAATCAAGATTGTTCATTTTGGTAAAAGTATTGTCTTTATCTCGACTCAAACGTTCGCTATTCCCCAAGTAAGAGTATCCATAGGGATTACACATAAAACGAAAGTAACTAACACCGAATTACCAATACTAATCATCTTAGTGTAGTCTAACTTCCTTATCGCACAGTTTACCTTAAATAAAGCTCCAGTCCATGTGAATAAATACTACTCAGAAAAGAGAAAAAATATCTTAAAGCCCACGTAAAGAACGTAATTAGAGCGAAAAAGTTAACGGAGTTAGGACACTAAGCGGACATAAGTTGTTCTTACCTTTAAGAAGCATGTATGGCTTTTATGAAATACTTTAAAAACTTCGCGTTAAAAATGAAATCTAAGTTTCAAACGTGAAACTTGGTGGGAATGTCGGAAAATCAAGGGTTCGGAAACTAGATTGTTCGTGAAGTGTATAGAAGTTGTTAGTAGTTGGATCTAATATAAGGCGACGGCGGGCGTCAAATTGAATCAGATCGGTGAGTGTCCGACTGCAGTGCTGTAGGCACTGGTGCATCATGTATGGATGGTCATATTTCATTCATGATGCCGGAAAAAGGCTTGCTGCAGGAGAGTTCTTTCAATATGTTTTGTTTTGGAAATACGAATACTGAAAAAAAAAACTAATTTCTTTTAATATTTAAAGTTTAAATGCAGTTAAGTAATTGTGTTTAACTGTGCTCTTTGATATAAAAATAATTGCTAAATTAAGATGGTTTCAAACACTTCACTTCTTACTAGTAAATGACCTTTTTGAATACAATTTATTCCATTGTCAATTCTTATGACGTATAGGTTCACGTTGGTAATCATCAATACAAAGAGATTCCTGCTTAATCCAGATGTTTTGTAAATTCTAGCAGCATTATCGCGACTCGTAACGCGTATCCTATTTACATCAGCACCTTCCACTCGTTCACACCTGTCTGTCAAATACGAACGTGATTATATTTACATAGGGAACGTGAACCGAACGCCTGCTTTTATATAAACCAGCTCAAGGTAAAGTCTCTTACTTAAGGTAAAATTTGTTTGCAGTCATTAACACCTAATCATCAAATTGTATACACAGACTAATTACAAAAAGAACCCATATATTTGCTTTGAAAACCTTATTTTATTGCAAAACAGGATTCAGTACAGAAAGGCAAGAAAATGGTAATGCAGATGCAGGAAGGCAAGGTTGAAACATAACTTATTTTATTTCAAGTGTTCTTCGAGCCTTTCTTTGTAAAAAAAAAAAATTATTCAAAGCACACCCTAGTTTAAAGTAGCACTTATATAGAATATTATCCTAAGCTATATTAAAAAAAAATTATCGATAAGACAGACACACGAAACGTCAAAAATTCCCCGTCGATAAGGTAGTGTGGGTATCATACCTGCAGTAGCGCGGTGTGCACGCGGCACGCGCACACGGCGCCGTTCTTGCGCGCGCACGGCGTGCCGAGCCACGCGCACGCGCCGCCGCCGCGCTTCATCGCGCGCGACCATCCCTCGTGCGCGATACACGCGCTAGCGTCTCACACAACCATCCAACTTATGACTTACACTTCACAATACATTCCACTGTGCATTTATTTAAGGTCATTATTTTATACGTATGAACTAAAGTTTACGTTTCACATTCTCCTTAAAGAGGTCAAGTCCTTTACACTGTAGTATATAGAAAGTATGGTCTCATTAAAATGTGGTTTAGCTTTGGTGTCTGTTGTTGAAAAGTTTACCTGTTTACAAGTTGTTCTTAAACGGACATGTTATGTAGGTACATAAACATGCATCATACATATTGTTATACTTGCTGTCTTATGCATATAGATAACCACAGGTTTTAGACTTTTGAAATAGCAGTTTGAAATGTGATCTTTGATATAAACAGAGAACGTATTTACCTAAAGAAAATTCCCTATATCACATTGGCCTTCTCACGGTATCTGTGAAAATCGTGTTAATCCGGACATGTATCTATCAGCGTTCACTCAAACCCTACTGCGGGCGTGTTGGGGGGCTCGTAAACCACGCCAATTACTGTTACAGCCCCCAAGGGACCCCGTGACCCCTGTGACCCCAACCAGCGGGCACCGGTAGCCCCACACTATTAAATCGTCAAAATTGTTGCGCTGTTTTCCCGATTGTTTATTTTTAAGGGGAGTTTGTTGTATTAGGTTAAATTCAACTTTCAATTTATGAAATTTGATGAATTATTGTAAAGGTCAACTTAGATTGACTTTAGCAAGAGTTCTGATGTATTAAGCTTTGTTCTTGAATTAGCATTTAGTTATACATGTCCTAAATATCTGGGGGCACGGGAGTGCCCCAGCCAAGTCTCGAGCAAAACGGGCACGGCCGTACCATTCTTTTCTCGAAGCGTTTCGCGGCTATTTCACCCCCCCTGTATCATCGATACGGACAAAGCTAGGGGTTTAGGTTTTTGATGACCTAGAATAAGTATTAAAACAAGCTCAGCCTCAAAATTACATGACATTAGAACCAATAGTTTACGAGTTATGAGCGATCAAAGTTACACCATTTTGTCACTCACTGACTCACTCACTGACCGATCATCAAAAATCTAAGGTACTTCTAGCAAACATAGAACCTTCAAATTTGGCACCAAGATAGGTTTTTAGCTACATGTAAAGGAAAAATTATAAAAACGGTAATAAATTATATACCTTAGTAAATAATATGAAACAAATTTATATTTGCGGTTTTACAAGAACATGGTAGATGAATTTTGACTGCATTGTTAACTTTGTTCTTTGTTTATTTATAAAAAGAAAAGAAAGAGACCTACAAAAAATAAATGAGATCCCACCAAAAACATTCAATGTAAAAAAAGCCAAGTCTCTCTATGCAATTCTTCCATCGTAAAAAGTTTTGAGATCGCATAGGAGCCAAGTCCTGTTCAACTTAATTTGTAATAATAAATCAATATTTTGTGACTATATCAATAGTTTTGTTTACATTACAATAATAGTGACTTGGCCATGAGCACAATAAGATACAAATATAAAGCAGCATATTTGGAGGAGTTGCAAGTAAATAATAAATAATATCAGGACAACTTTACCGACAGTCGGTATCATCCAAGATCAGTGAACTGCACATGCACTATGGCGCATGTTTAGTCCATAGTGATCTCAAATTCCAATCAGTTACAAAATCATGTCCATAATATATATAATATATAAATTCAACGGTATTTGCACGTAATTACAAGGAGCAACCGACCTTTAACTTATGCTCATGGCCAAGTCACTGTTATTGTAATGTAAACAAAACTTTTGATATAGTCACAAAATATTGATTTATTATTACAAATTAAGTTGAACAGGACTTGGCTCCTATGCGATCTCAAAACTTTTTACGATGGAAGAATTGCATAGAGAGACTTGGCTTTTTTTACATTGAATGTTTTTGGTGGGATATACATTTACTTTATTAATATTGAATGACGTGAAAAAAAGTCACTAATTTACCATACCTAATAGCAGAAATCTATACATTAATTACCGTAATTATCTACATTACCTATTACCGAAAAACAAAAGGGTTATTTCAGAAACAATCTGGTCTTAACTCATCCATGTTTTAACCTTCGTCTATTTTCATGAAGACATTTTATACCCTGGGAGACCAAACACGCCCCTCACCCCTTGGTCATGAATATTCTCGCTACATTTAAAAGAAAAAGCAAAAACAAGTACTAGTCTTAATACTCTTAGAGATTTTCCAGTCTCCTTTGTCTTGAAAAATGAAACAATAACAGCAGCGTGTTTCTGATAAGTTTCCAATAGAGGCTTGTTTAATCGGCGACGGCAAAGGGATATATTGTGCAGTGCTGCAATACAATGGCTTTACAAAGCAAACCGCATCAAAGAGCGGGAACAAGGTAATAATATTCACCGGGAGCATTGCATCCTCATAAATCGATATGATTTTATAGTGTTTATTTTTGTAGCGTCGAGCATAGATTGGAAAAGCTTTACAATATAAATAGTCTTTACATTTAAAATACGAAGGTGTGAGAGTAATGATATAAAGAAAACCATATTATGCATCATAATACGATGCTGTTTGATTTAAAACTTTAAGAGGAAAGGGGAGCGGACATACTTTTGAAAATTCGGTTTTTGAAGAAAGTATTGCTGTCGCTCTAATTCCCCCCGCCCTCTATTTCGTGCGATAAGGACAACTGCAGCTCAGACCGAAAAACTGACGAAAAATCGAGGTTTGGCTCTCGTCTATTTTCTCCCCCAATTCTTAACCAATTTTAAAGATATTTCATATACTGCATAAGAAAAGAATAATCTGTGCCTCTATTTTTTCCTTTTTTCAATAATCGTTGCCAAATTTGAAAAAAAAAAACGCCTCTGAAAACTGCGGTCAAAATCGGCACTTTCTAGAAGGTTCTAGTTTCTTTAAATATAACTTATTTAAAAAAAATAAGGGCATAGATCTAGTTCATATTTATATTACTGCAAAAAATCATAGCCCTAAGTTCAGAAACCAGCGAGAAAACAGACGAGAACGTTTATATGGAGAAAAGTCCTCTTAAGTATAGTTTGTATTAAGTACTCTGAACTTTTTAGAGATACATTCAGAACTTAGACTCAGAGTCGGGCTAATATAATGTAAAACCTAAAATCCTTTTTTCACCTGAAGTTTTTTTTATTAAATAATATTTATTAAGGGTCAGACTCGAGTAACCCGACATAAATTCAGGTTTCCTGGAAATATTTTCCGTTTTCAGAGGGGAATGACAATAAGCTGTCTGCTGGGCAAACCAAGGTTATACACAAAAAAGACGAGGTCCTTAAAAAAGTAAAATATCCAGATATTTTTCAGGTACCTTTTTAATAAAGATTTGTGCGACGGAAACGGCAGAATATTTTGGACATTTTAAACTGTAACAACCTGTGACTACAATATTCTTACAAATAAATATATTCTATTCTATTCTATTATATTTGCCGTTAACATTTATATTGAAATATACAAATTAGTACTTACTTAAATACTTTTTTTTTACAATATTCATGTGCCAAAACTTTTTAAGGTAATGGGAAAATTTAATTCAGTAACGACCAAATAAAGTGATTAATATACAGTAAACTTTATTAACCCGTGTATTTTTTATTAAAAAAAAATATCATTGTTTGCAATTTAAAAGTCTATAAAATTGATTTTTTCAAAGCTCATGATTTATTATGAAGTATTATAACAATATGACGTGACTCCTGACGTCTAAGTATGCACTATGCATGCGGTGTTAAAGTTTGGATAGGTGCATATCCCATGGCGGCTTCATTATTCAACCTGTCTGTCTGTCTGCTCGCAACAACTAACGCTTCATCTTTTGTGAAGGGCGTATTGGTAGCGCGAACTTGTTTGAGACGTCATGTGTTAACTTAACGTCTTATTTATGGTCCAAGTATCATGATTCAACTTTTAGTGTACACAGACAGTAACTTAAAGTTCATGTTAACTTATTAGTGTATTTTATAACAAAACTTTTTAGCGATTTTAGATGAGCGGTAAGTAAACTTAAATTTTGTTTTGGAACGGCATGTTTAGCATCCAGACCATGTATTTTGATCGACAATATACAAAGGACACAAAATCTAGAAACTGTTCGCTAAATTAAAATAAAATACACGAGGTAAAACAATAAAGAATTTAATAAAGCCCAGTTTTTCACAAAAGTGTTGACTAGAACCCAGATGAAAGTGGATGGAAGTGACAACGGCGAGGAGTGCTTTAAAAGTAACTGGACACTGAGCTAGCGAGACTGTGTGCCGAGTTAAGATGGCCGCTGTTTGTTCAGCAATGATGGATAATAAGTGGCCGTGAAGTGCTGGTAGTTATGGTATATATTACAGACCTTTATGAAGGTCTCGCTAGTTCTTAAAATTTATTTTTTGTACAAAATTTTGTTAGGTTTGCGCCATGGATAATTTTTGTTAGGAATTTTGATATTTGTCTTCTGGCAACTCCTTAGAAAAATAGCATTTTTACTAGGGTATGTATGTACGTAGTTGTTTTATGTGATTTCTTTGTAAAACCTTAGGCTATAGGATGTATTCTGATTTCCTTTAGAAAGATTCACTTCTAACATCATATTAAAAATGCATGTAAAAATCTTGTCATGGAATCAAACTTGGTAGTCTAGTGGTAGAGTCAACCCGTTCTGAACATGTTGATTGGTCAATTTCCATGCAAAATATAGCTGCACCGCACGACAGAAAAAGTGACAGACTGGCCTAATGGTATCACTTTTAAAGGGTGTTCAAAAATCAATGACTTTGAACGTCAACAAACTTCATCACTGTACATATACCAACATATTTTTTATGTTATTCAGTTGTTTTTCTGAACTCTGACCCTCTTCAGGTAGACAAAAATAAACTGCAAAAAACCCGCTATAAAAATAATACTCAATAATTGCAACGTTTAAACTCCATAACCAGAATATTTAAGCATTATAAAACATATTACAACTCATTTCACAGACGCCGCGCTTACCGTATTTTGCATAATACTTTGTGAAGAGAAATTGTGTTGAAATTTAAATTACATTTAGCTTGAAACGTTCGTACATTACAAATATTACAATAGTGTTGCATTTGAACCGCGTCATAATCGCGCCACAATCACGGGATACAAAAGAGGGCGTTCACCTTGTTATTATGTTTATGATATACAGCTATACTTAAGTTATAAAGTTGTACTATGACTATGTCAATCTTGGGTACATTGACAAAGAAACTTCATAAACTTTGATGTCCTTAACGAGACTTGCGTTTGTCTTTTGTATATAATGTTGTAACACAAAACATGCTGTATTTTCTAGATAATTTAGGTTCGACTTTATTACGCATTGTGTGTAAGTAAAATAGTAAATAAAAGCTCGTTTACCTACGAAGTAAACAAATAGATCACAGTGCATCCTATATACATATTTACGAATGAAAACAATAGTTTAATAATAGCCCATAACAAATTAGTAATTATTCCGTGTCAATTCGTAATCAGTTAACATTGACGTTAATTGACATTAAACTGACTTTATACAATCAAGGGGTTATCGACAAAATTCGGTAACAATAAACTCGGAGTTATTAAACTCTGTAACACATGCGAATTTAACGCGTGATCGAAGCTTTTGTTAAATTATTTATTGCGGTTATTAATAACGATTTCGAGGTTTCTCTTTGTGTTACTTGACATGTGGACATACAAAAGAGGGATTAATTGTAAATGTACCGAAATTCAATCAAAAGGTTTATAATAAGTGTTGTACCTTGGTACCTTACCTTATCTTGGTACATCGCTTACATGAGCTCTAGTTAACAAATCTACAAAAATCAATTTCCTTGGATCACGTAACATACCATTTACTTAACATTTTTTTTCCAAACTTATCACGTTCTTTTTATGTTAAACTACAGCATCCTCAGTTTTACCTTTAGCAAAAAGCCAAGCTTATTAGCGTACTAGTACTCGTCCAATACCAGCATGTCCCTACCCGTTAGTAAGGCGAGCCTCGCCAACTGGTCCCGAGGCTCGTATTGCACAATTTTCACAATTTTTGCATACAATTACCTCCGAGCCATCGGTTCATTAGAGTGGTGGCACACTTCAGAGCATGCTGCTCAGGTTGTTTTGTTTGCTTGCTTGCTTGGAGTGGGGTATTAGAATAGTGGATTATTTTGTTGAGTACTTTTATTATTATTAGCAGCGAAAGTTGATTAGGTTGGTTAACCAAGTATATTAATGCAGAAGTGTTTATACTCGGTTTTGGGAAAACTAACTAGTACGTAAGTAAAACTAAAAAATAATATATTAACCTACCAGTAAAGAAAAACAGTTTATTTCTGTTTTCCTTTTGTTCAGATTTACTCAACAGTTCTCTCATGAGCATATAAAGTAAACAAAGAACGAACTCGTTTAAATTTTAAAATCTACATTTCTTGCGGGTTTAAATAAACAGAGGCAATTAAATGAAGGCAGACGCAAAAACATTTAAAATTGTTCAAAATATTTTTTCATGTTTTTCTTTACTTTAAGGATCGTATACTCTGTATTTGTATCGTATAAACTTATTTACTTTTTTTTTTAAATATATATCAGCCTCAATACACATCAGTCATCGCTATTCCGTTTCGATGACAAATCAATCGCTATCGATAAAAAACCTGCAACGTGTGATGAACACTTACAAGAATAGTAAAAGAAAAAGGATAAATAAAACAAGTTATAAGCGACGATACAAACTACTGGGATGTTTGTTTAGTACGGCCGTCACGTCAAACGTGTGACGAGAATACGGGAGCGATCGAAGTGTTTGACATGTGCAATAAACATCAAATAGAGATTACAATATCTTACTAAACTGGCAAGAGCCTGTCTCTTGGGTCTTGAGTTGTATAACAAAGGGAGGACTTTGCCCAGCGGTGGGTTAAACTGGGCTGCAAATGATGGTGTAACCGCTGAAAAACGCATTCAGGCAATAAGCGTAAAAGTATTATATCTGTTAAACAGGTAGTTAGGTTCAGATAGCTGCAGAGTTGATTGGCAATGCTCCAAGACGATTTGAAAAACCTGACCATTCTATTGACTGAGAAAATATTTGAAGGGTTGGTTACTCCTTTAAATTCTAAAAATATACATACTCTTATGTACGAGTATAAGCTTACTTTTCTCAATCACATAATTATCGATATTCCTCATCGTATATACCGTATATCTAGGTAGTATACGGGTAGAGCCGTCACTGCAATAAGACAAATTATATCGAATCATTGTACGAAGCCTTAGAACAATCAGATTCGCAACAAATTACAGCAATTTCAGCAGCGGCTGAGTCATGCTGACGTCTGGGCCACGCCGAAATTGTTACAGAAGATCAACAGTAAGAAGGAGGTAAATAGACAAGTAAACTACTCCTTGTTGTATACAGTACGAAATATTGAAAAAAGAGTGAAAATAAAACTTGAACTCAGTTCTTTTTGGATGTCTACTTGCCTGGTGATTAAATTATTACCAGTCATTAAAAATATACAATGCTTAAATCTTGCTCACAATGCTCGTGTCAAAGAAACGTTCAACCTCTAGTGCCTAAATTCTACGTTCTCAAGCTCGTTTTATGTGTGTGCCATACAAATATCTACCAGCATCATTATCTACGAAGCTACCTCTATCGCAGCGTCAGTGTCACTTTTAAATATGTGAGCTGACATCTGCGATCATCTACCGACAGATGTCTTCCCGAATCTCACTAACTATGTGAGTTAGGGTTATTGGATATTGTGACACGAACACCCCGAATTCATAACTATATATCAGCCACTTTAAAGAAATAATGACCGTGCTTTGGGATTATGAACCTTAATTCAATGACTAACAGTTCAGTTTCCATCACATTCAAATTACTTTTAGGCCCTTTTTGGTAATATTTGTCATTCTAAAATGAACTTAAACACATGTTGTCAAAGTTGATAATTGCGTAATTAGTAATAACGTTTAATTCTCTTTCCAGATTGGCTTTAGTATAGCATATACATCTAATATACTTTCTTATGGCACTATAAACGACAGTTTTCAGCTTCAACGAAAACATTTTTTTTCGTGAATCCAATTATTTTACATGCCCAAAGCAAACGCTTTCTTCTGTTTATTTTAAGGATCTTATCACGACACGTAATTAAGGCCTAAATAAAATTCCTATTGTTGTGTGAGGTGGAACAACTTTATGTAATTTATATGGTGATGTAAATAAGAGCGTCAAAAGCACCATGACTGGTAAATACTGGATATAACTGGTAAGCAATGGATGTGCCATGAATTATGGAGGCAAAGGTACCATAGCCGTGTGAATTGTTTAGTGTTTGAGTTATGTGGGTGCGAACCGATGATTTGTATGAACGGCCAAAGGTTAGGTTTAGAGGTTGCCGCTGACCTTTGATATTACGAGACCACCTACACTGTGTACGTGTGTAACTGTAGAAAGGCAGACACTTTAGCCAGAAAAGAGTAATAAGAACATTATTGATGAAAATAATTTACAATACATTTGTAACGTACTTAACAATTGGAAGGCAGAAAACACAATAATAATAATGTGAGCTTATTGAAATAACCGTGTAGAATATCAAAAACACCTAGGACCTACAAAATTTAGTTTTGATCGAAAATGTGGTCAAGGAGGACGAAGAGAAAAACGTGTGTGTGAAATTAGCATAATCATTAGACTTAAACCGTCTAATTACTAAACTCATACTATAATTAACTTATGCGAGTCAACATTATATAATGGAACTGACGTTTATAGGTGAACCGAGAGTAAAAACTTTTTGGAAAAAACTTTACGGTTCATTTTATTGTATGGAACTAAATAACTTTCTATAGTATTTATTACAAGAAAGGTATTTATTTATTACTCTTTCACATAATATACCATTATGGATCTTAAAGAAATTAGTGAAAGAAGTCACTCGCTGTGTAACGATACAATATAATCTGATATAATAATATGTAAAGGCTAATGTCCAACGACCTGAATTAATCTCGAGTTTATAACAACAGCGTACCATTATTATATCACCTATTTCTTACTTTGTTTAGCTTTTTCATTAAGTTATTTTTTATATATTTATGGTTTAAATACCTAAAAAGGAATACACATATTTTTATTACATTGAATCAATGTGTTATTTTTACCAATCGTGGCTTCTAAGGTTTAATAATGCAAAAGTTAAAGTCAACGAGAAATTCGAAATAAAAAATAAATAAATAAAAAAAATAAAAAAACCCGACTGCATAAAAACACTTTAAACAAAAACTGAAAAGTAAAAAACAAGTTCAATAAGTAACATAATTGACTGTCACAGTCGGGACCCATAATGAATGATTTTAGTCTAGCTTATTTAATGGGTCCCGACTGTTACAGTCAATTATGTTACTTATTGAACTTGTTTTTTACTTTTCAGTTTTTGTTTAAAGTGTTTTTATGCAGTCGGGTTTTTTTATTTTTTAAATTTATTTATTTTTTATTTAACACTTTTTAGTTAAAATCATAATACGTCATGGTGGTGGAACTGGCTATCCACCTAGCGTACGGCATTCGAGTATGTATTTAGTTTGGATAAAGAACAATTTTTCACATAGTATTTTTTTTTATACGTAAATGATATACCATTTTGGAATCCTCGTTACAAGCCCTTTAATTTGATACCCATATTGTAGCAAACATATTTTTTTTATTTTTTTTTACCTCAATCTATGGCACCTCGTGGCCGCCATGTTGGTTTTTGTTTGACGTGACATATCTAAGAACACTTGGGTAATCGACACAAATCCAACGATACCCTAATTATCGAAATCCATTCGGCCGTTTCGAAGATATGAGGTAATAAAGAATATTACACACATACATACATACATACATACATACAAGATACGCGCGAAAAACATAACCCTTCTTGGCAGTCGGGTAAAAAATAACATGGACGGAAACGGAACAACAAAGCATTATACCCAAGTTTCCTGGCTAGGAAAACAGCGAGATTATAAAAGTAGCTTATAACGAGAAATATGAAAGCACTAGTTCAGATCTAAATGTGTCTGATGCGTCCCTTGGGAACGGCTGTAACTCGCGGCTTCCATTAGCAAAGCCGGCTTACACTTTCACAGGAATTATATTTACTTTAACATACAGAAAAAGGTTTTGTGACTTCTTCAAAGTTATGAATTGAATATCAATGGTGTTAAAGCGGAGAACAGGTGATATTTTTATACATACACTACTTGATAAGGACTCTTCTAGAGCTGATTTCAATCCTTTCGGCTATGTTATTTATATTTTCAATCATAAAAGTTATCCGCAGTACCTACAAAGGCATCATTCATGTTTCCATTTATTCCCAGCAGGTATTATAGTCCATTCGTTCCATCAAAATAGAAGCTATCCCGCTATCATCTATTACAACACGTCACGTTTTAATTTCCTCGCGGTACAGCAGATTTGCGTAAAACCAGGAAATTCATCAAATGATGGATGTTAGGACATGTTACTAATGGCTGTGATCACATTACGGTGAGAAAGCTACAACCAGTTGCTGTTGACCTCTCTCACGGGATAGCAAATGCTTAGGTAATGAATTAAAGGCCACACTGCACTGAACCTCTCATACATATCCGAGTGGGTTGAAGACTACGTTGTTTCTTAGTTTAGATACAGTTGGTGACATAAAAGCAGATCTAAGGATAGACAAAATCACAAAATTACAATATGTTAAAAAATGCTTAAACTCATTAAACTAAAAATATATAACGGAACCTTTTTTCGTGATACGAATATAATCTAAATGCTGGATTGAGTTAACAAGTTGATATTGAACAGTAAGTTTATGGCTAGCTGCCTTAAAAGGAGGCTAACGAGGGCTCGCTTATTGAAACATCGGTTCGTACAAGTTATGTCCAAGTTAAGCCTCATGTAGAATACTTATACATATACATCTATACTTACTATACTACTACTATATCTATACTTACATCTATAGTACTTTTATAAGTTATACGGTGAAAAGAACCTAGTTCAGCTAATAAGATCTTTTACGTAATTTGTTAGTTTTAACTTCACGTTGGTCACGAAGTTTTCCTTTCAAGTTAGGCGCTGGTATAAATACTAACTTGATCTGAGTTTTTCACAGTTTATTATTAGACGTAGTTTATAGTTATTTACGAGTCGATACCGGTAATGATTTGAATACTCATTTCTCATTCTACTGTAGTGTGTTTTACCTTCGACAAATTATTATAATTAAAAATTTATGAATGAAACAGTTATCATGGGTATTAGATATTATTGAACACCCATATGTCTTCTTTGATAAATCGACTAAAGTAGTGTAAGAAAAGAATCACATTTTGGGTTTGTTAATACGAACTTTTCCATGACCATCATAGATATTACGTAGCATAATCATTCACAAAAAAAAAAACTGCGCGCTAAGTAAACCATTTCCCCTGATCCAGTAAATAGTGGGTTCAATGTTTCCAAGTGAAACCGAGGCCATTTTGAAATCCTATCCTTTTACGAGACCATTCGGGATCCGTCGCAGACCTTTTTACGTAACAAGTGAAAATAGTCGGCCCATTCGGGACGACCTATTTAAAGTTGGATTGGACAAGTTCAAAGACGTGTATTTTTTAGTAGTGTCACTTTTGGAATGGCTTCCGTGTGATTGAATGTTCTATAAATGCTTTATGTCACTGAGGGACATGGAAAAGAAGAAGTTTGAAAGAGTTTTCATAAAGCCATTGTCGAGGACCAATTCCAATTTTTGTGTTGAGTAAATGGCCGACGAACTGCTTTAAACCATTGTTATATTCATGTTTTGAGCGATGAAAATTCAAGTTCTTAAAACATTGTTATACCTACATACATGAATGCAGACAAAATAAAACTGCTATCATCTAGATTGTAACAACTCATGCGATGCATAACATTATCATACCATTACATAGAGATTTCGTATGAAGCTGTTCAAATAACGTTATAACGTACTAATGGTTTCAGTAATAGAATTCTTGGAAATGTAAAACATGCTTTTGTTGGAGTTCAAGAGCCAGACACATCTATGTTAATATGAACACTCAATTTTGATAAAAAAAATTTGCTTGATGCATATACGTCAAAAAAAAAGATGAAAGTAATTTGTCTGAGCTTTAGTGCCCCAGCAAATGTACGAAATAGTAGTAAAATTTAATAGAATGTAACAACTAACAAACAACAAAGTATTGCAAATTATATACCCAAAGGAAGAACAAACCAAAAAAGAACTTCGAGTAAGTAGATAGACATATACTCTATGCTCAAAAATTTGTCCAAAGTTTCATTCCGTCTTTTGTAAGTTAGGTCTATTTACTTGAGATTTAGCAATCCATTCGATATTCTCTTTAAATCGTCCTCTCAAAGGCCATACCTTCAATTAGTACCAGTTGACTTCTCAAAGGAACGTAACGTTACATTCGTCCCGCAAATACTAGAGATACAGTACAGGATGGTATGACAGGTTTGGTTGCAAACGAACAAGCTTCGCAATTAGCAGGCATATCCCGCCTCTCCGGCTGAATGCTCGATGAAATATAAACTGCGGTAGAACTAGCCCCGATAGTTGGATTGTTAGCTGGATAAAGTTTTCGATGACGGCATCGGGAGCATCGCTGTCACCGGCAGCAGCGGAGCGCAGATGCATTTAAATTTAAACCTTACTTAACAAGCACTTAAAGTTGTTTTCGAGCACTAGTTCGCCTCGATATTTGCATCATCTTACTTAGCACGTGCAATTAACTATGTTTCTAAATATAGCTCATTATCCTTCAAGTATTAGTTTACTCCAAGCTACAACTTTGTCCAGGTTTTAGTCGAAGCCGAAAATGCTTTTGCGTCGATACTCTAAAACATTAAGTGGAAGTACATGTATACCAGGAATAGACGAGCTGAGTCACTAATTTACTGCCACAGCGTTAATGAAAATAGGACCGTGAAGATCCAGTTAAAGGAAGCTGCCTGAATTTATGACAGCAGATAACCGGGATCGGAAATCCCGGTTTGCGGTATTATTGGCTTTGTTAGCCCACGATCGAACTAATATTTATTTTACTATTACATTAATGGCACGCATAAATATGGGTTAATATTCAATAAAATTTTAATATATAGTGACAGGTAGTAACTTGGCTTAATAGGGCTATCAAAATGCAAATGATTGGTTGAACCAATTCGTGAAATCAAAACAATTTGCTGAGGCGCATTGATTTAGCGTTTAAATTAACATCATTGACAACGAAGGCAGAAAAACTTGGCAAGGCATGGTATCGTGTCCTGAATGATTAGCGGCACGAACGTAGCCGGTTCAATGTCTGGACGAGGTAATAATTCCTTGAAAAATGCATTACAACTTTCAACTTCTTTGTTAAAATACTGCACGGCATCTGTAACTTAGCGGTATGATTTACTTGTGCTATTATTGTCGAATTGTGTTTAGGAATACATACGTAAGTAAAAGATATCATATCTTATACATACACATGTATAGCGACGTACGTGTCCACAAAATCAGCACATGCTTGTGTTTTCAAAGCTATTCTACTTTGTATGATTCTGAAAGTTATTTTTCACACATAGACTCACACTTGCTTTTACTATAAAAATACGTCCTTTAGAGGCCTTTATACTTAATCAATATAAGATTCATGTATCCTACACTAAGTATATAACTAGCCGCAAGCCGTCCGGTTGACTTGCTTTTGACACATGCTTTATAGCTGAGTAAGAGCTACATACGGTATTATCTGCTAGAGCTTGTCACACCAGACACTATAAGATCAGAGACAATTGTAAGGTCAATCTGTACATGACAGCTCTGATCCTATTTCAGTTACACTACAGCATGCAAGCCCGGAAAATGCTTCCAAGTATTTTTATATAAATACACAATGCATAATATTCATTCTGAAATAAATGATATTTGCAATGAATAAACAACAAGTTCAACATTGAAATTATTTACAAAACGAAAAACCGTCCAAATCTTCGAGAATTTTAATTAATAATTGAGGAGGAAAAGTAATATTCGTGGGGCACGTGAGAGACGTTTTTCGCATCATTAACGATTGCGCGTATGTACGACACGAGGGTGGGAAGAGGGGGAAGGGGAGGAGGGAAGGTACTTCGAAAGCCTTACTCCAGACTTAGTCGCGGATTTAAAATTAAATTAAAGTTTGGTCGCGTGAGCTAGCTAACAGTCGGGCTTAGAATAGACAGGGAGGGGGGAAGAGGGGGAGCTATTAAAAATGTTGAACGAATGCTTTGTGGTATGTCGGGCTTTCCTGTCGAATTGTTGGACGAAGATTAAATTTAATTGTAGAATATGGTCCGGAAATTGTTGTTTGCGACTAGGTACAAATATATACAAAATTGATATTTTTGTGATTCGATGAGGAAGCCATTTTATTATCCTAATACCGATTGGGTATTTAGTTGATAATTGTCAATCATATTAATCAAAACTAATCATTAGGACTTATGGCACGACAAAAGCAACACTATAACATACCGTAAATCGATGATATGCTAGTTACCGACAAGAAACAAGTCGGCTTAGCTAAACTAACAAACTTCACAGCTACAAACTTCCATGCATGATGAGAATTGCATGCCAGCAAAATAACAACTATATTTGAGGTAAATTCGAGGCATGCCACACGTTCTAACTTAGCTGCTTTTGTAAACGTTAGAAAACGAGAAGCCAACTAAAAGAGCTTTTACTTTGCAGAACGCGACGTGACACTTTTTAGGTCACAAATTAACTCAGGATTTAGTTACAGACTGAAAGAAAAATATAACATTCTGGACCACAACACAGACTTTATATTATTTTCTTAATTAAACAAGACACCGCGGACGTAATGAAATAAAAACGTACGTTATTTCATTATATACGGTCTTACATTAGGGATCCACATTAATCGAGGTCTTACAAAAACATCTTTGTAACACAGCCTACAGGATTAAGAGGTGAGACATAAAACATTCTGAATGTCTTCGGGAAACTAGATACTGAGGATCCTTAAACTAGGAAACACTAACTACAAAAACAAGTGCCAGCAAACTTGGTAGGTACCGATGAAATTCGAGGTTGAAAGATATGGTAGTCTAGAAAAACATCCAGGTGAGCTCAAAAACAAGACGAATGGAGGTTGGGAAGTACTGCAGGAAACCAAGGACTTTAGTTATCACGTCTAGTTCCATTAGAATTCTAATCACGTGCAGCAAAAACTTGTTAAACGGAATAATGCGAGGATTTGGAAACTATACAGAAGTTTTGAAGTTCATTTGGCGCATTGGTGTCTTCATATAACCTTCGATAGAAAATTAATATTACATAAAAAATTTAAGCTAGTCTATCTAAATGCTTATTTTATTAAATAGTATATGTATCTATAGCGACCAAATACTACAAATCTAACCTAAAAATATAAAGAGTTGCCCAAGTCAGTAAATATTATTACAACTCAGTTGAGGATGAAGGCGCTCTATATTTTTCTTGGAACTTCTGATTGCCAACTGTTTATAGTTCTAACTTCGGTAAATACACTCAGCAATGCACACTACAGTCTCGGGAACTAAATACAATATTACTTGAGAGGCAGGAATTAGCTCGTCCACAATGCTTCAAGAATATGATAATTTGCAGAGTTGCTCGTTCATCAGAGTGGTGGTCTTGTTATGGAAACTGAAAGGTTCGTTAGTGTAATGGTGAATTGTTGAGATTAATTGTTCCAGTGTATCGGTGAGCTTGTTAAGGTATTGTTTTAATTAAGTATAAAGATCGCAGCTTATTTTCTTGCCGACAAATCAACGAGAAATGTCGACAACGAAAAACGATTTGATGGATCTCAAAGTAATTTAATCCAATATTTAATTTTACCTTCTACAATAGACGAAATTAAGATTATATGAAAGCCTTTAAATCTAAGAATTTATAAAGGTCGTTTAATTCCAAATGATATTTGATTTAACGTCAAAAATGTTTACGAAAGCAGATGAACTCATAATTAATTTCCAACTTATGAACTTTCTTCATTTAAAACTCAGATTACAGTTGAGAAAAATTAGGATCCTTGGGAGGCAGGGCTCCATATTCCATGAGAGCTCGCTCATCAACAATTTGCATGTGAAAGCGAGACGGGCTGGCGCGCGTGATCTGAATTAATGAGCGGACAATTTGACGCGAGCTAATGGACGCTATTGATTGAGATGTTGCTGCGGTTACATCCGACCTGTTTGTGGTCAGCCCGAGCTCCAAGTGTTATCCGGATTCGATTCATTACGATGGATCAACGTCACAGAGGTTTACGATCGGAATTTCGTTTGTGTCTTGGGAACACATTGTATCGGTAACAAATAAATTTGGGGAGCAATAAGAAAAACCAAGGATTCCGTAAATCGTAAAACCACAAAGGTGTTGAAATTGGGATAATAGCGCTACAATTTACGATAGAAACGTACGAACGCTCCCAAGACAATTACGAAATTCTCAAGAAAATCCGCCATTTATACCAATTTCCGATAGCAACGAGTTCATTTCGCTTAGTTAGAACCTCTTTCCATTCGGTTGTAGGCTTCATATCCCGCCAATTGGCTCAAAATTTGTCGGCATGTAATGGCCGCTATTGATTCCCCGTTGGTCAGATGGACCGATTTAGATAGAATCGATCACGTTCAAGAGCTGTCGGCATTTAGGTCGCCTTTTAGGTGTTGGGTTTCAGCACCTACGACTTTTATTGATGATATTTTAAGAGCGAGAAGAGATGTTCTTATTCATTTTTAATCGTAAAATGTTACCTGTCGGATTTACTTATTCTGAGAGACATGATATAACGTTTTTTATATATTTAGTGAAACACCAATTACAAGTTTTGCTATAAAGTAAAACTAACGAGTAACTTTATTTTAGTTTTATTTTTTTGGGTTAACGAAAACTCTTTTGGAATGATGTAGGGTTTCACACGCACATGGCATGCGTGTTACACATTTTGATGGCTTTGAAATTAGTTAGACCATGCATCATGAAGGGGAGGACCGTACAAACGCACTATTGATCTAAGATAATGTAATAAAAGTTAAAAATCTTGTTCGCTATCTAGCCCTATGGTTATGTGGGTGGAACTTATTATGATAATAACAGTTGCCGTTAAGGCGAGCCTTGTAATGGCTTTGATGCCACATTTGATATTAATGCCTAGAATATTTCTAACTTATCGATAAAGATTGCTTTTGGTCATGGATATTTATTTTCTAAAATTATACCGCTTATCAGATTTTCTCGTATATTTTATTTCTGGGTTCACTTTATTAAAGTTTTTTACGCACGGATACGTTTTTAGATCAGCTATTTTAGGGCTACAAGAATTTATTATTCCGTTCAGGTATCTAGCAACAATATCTAAATTTTGTATCGGAGGACCAAATTCGTTTTGTTTTTGTAGAAGGTCTGGTTACAAGCGGAATTTCAATTGAATAGCACGCCTGACATATAATATCGCCGGGAAATCTGCATCTGTCGACTTACTAGACAACACAATTTACTCGTACCCTTTGCCTTCAATTCCGTCCTTCACAAAATTCGCTGCAGTTCTGTTTAACAATCCATCCAAAATTCGATCAACTAGTTGAAAGTGTTCAGCACCAGTCACACAGTCAGTCAATTCAGCAGTTTGTTTGCCGATAACCGCACAACTTGACGAGGACTCGAATTGTGAACGAAACATTCAATTCTATTCGAATTTTCAACTTATTTGTAGGTATGGTTGTAGCTCTGTGTGACAATTGATGTTGGAGCTTCGATATGTATGGTAAATACAGTTTGATCGAGCTTTAGCAGTTGTCAAATTGAATTGAAACATTTGCTGTTTCCAAATGTATACTTGTTAACTTTATGATTAGGAAGGGTCTTTTTGTTTTTAAATTTGAGTTTTGTAATAAAACAAATTCATAACAATACAATCCTTAGAGAATCCAACAAGACTTGAGTAATCTTAACACAATATTACGACTTTAATTTCTATTCAAATCCTGAGATACGCGAGACATTCTTAAGACTAAATGTGAGAGCAATCAAATCTGTCTGAAATCAAGCAATCTCTAGAATATTTAGACCGAATAACATCCTATTGAATGTTGAACACTTTAGATATGTCGTTTTCTATTGCAGACATGCTGAAATATTAGTTTTGTACGAACGTTGTTTAAGACGGAACAATAAATAGTATGTGAACTGCACTACGGAAACTTACAAACTCAATGCTGAAGGTACGTGCTTGTAATTGCTAATGGATTGAAAATGGAGAAATGTATTGAAGTAAAGAAGAACAGTTGGATGGTTTTGGTTAGATAGGGCGAGGAGAATAAAACGATAAATAAACCAGATTTATAGTGTTGATGTGGGTGAATACCCTGGAGTGATATATGCTTAACTTGTTAGTTCTTAACAAGATTAAATGTTCGCTTATACCTGTAGAAAATATATTCAAACATAGGAGGTAAATCGAAAGAGGCGATAGCTAAATAGAGAAGAGGCCCAGCTTAAAGAAGAAAGTAACCATTTCGTAGCGTTGAAAGTAACGAACCATTTTCGATTAAATTACGTTCAGACTTCAGACGAAGAAAGTACTTTAAGTTAGTAAAAGGATAGCAAACAGCAATTAGTAGACATTCATTCATTTGCTCCATTCAAAGCTCCTTAGGGAGTAAGTATCCCTGAAGCTTGAACAGATCTGAGGCTTATTGAAATCAAAGTACTTTTCCAAGGGATTATTATATCGATATTTTTAAAATTCAGAGCAACTTGAAGGCATTGACGTAAGAAAATCGGTCAATCCCAGGGGCGGTATTAGATATCGCTATAAAGTACGCTTGCGGCAATAAAAGTACGGAAGGGTGGGCGAAGGTTTATTACTATAGGTAAAATGTTAGACAAGATAAATTCTAGTTTAATCTTGTACTTTGTAGTTCATTCTATGTTGCCTTTTGACGTTCTTAAAATAAGGTATAAACGTGATAGCGCGAGTAATTATCCATCCATAGATAGATAAGAATATGCCACTATAAATTCTGTGTCTGATGCGCCGTCCATCTATAAGATTTTTTGCGAAACATTTAATAAGGACCAAATTCTGGACAGCGAACCGGCATTCAGCTGCATTTTTTATGCATGTCCCGCGACTACGCACTAATGGAACGAAGACAGATTTTTATTTAAATCTGAATACTGGTGCATTAAGTTTCGAAGATATTCAAAGTAACTTGCATAATCTCGCAAAGAAAACAAACTAGACAAACTTGTGCAGACTAGTTCATACAACTAATTAAATTTCCATGTCTTGCTTGGTAACATAATGTAAGTAAATATGCACTTGAGTTCACTTGAGCGTTCAGCTTGTTATTACGATGCTTCAAACAAAGTTGATTGGGTTTGAACAGAGGAGCTGGTGTCAGTAGTGATGTGTGAACGTCGGTGACCCGGTTCGCACGCCTAGTGAAGGGACACGTATCGGTTGTGTTACAGGCCTATGGACTGATATTACTTTCGATATAATGTATCAGCAGTACATATTAATGAGATATATTAGAGTAAGCATTATTCATTTTGGGGAGCCGAAAAGGTTGTGTTGGTGTTTCCTGTTGATGGCCAATTATTCGCCCTCACGATAGGTGAAAATAAATGGTTAACATCAGGTGTCTGATTTACCTACTTTTATGATATAAACAAACAAAATTTATGTTATCACATAAGACTTAGTTGAAGCATTTGAACCTACAAATTCTTGAGCTATCAATCATTAAAGTTTAATTAATTATCCAAATTCTCTACAACAATGGGTGACACTACATGACACTTGATATTTGATAAATCGTGTGAATGTGGAATATGTCGACGTTATTGTAACAGGTATATTTAATTAATTTAACCTTTAACACCTCAACATAACAAGATTATGGTGATACGTTTAATAATTCATGTATCAAATTTTACCGTTATTATAGTTTTATTTTTTAAGTGACTTAACCTTAAATATAACAATTTATGAATACTTCTTGACACTTAGAAAGTAACTTTTAATTCGGTATTGTTGTGTACATGACACCAACAGTGAACTTACTTTGACTTCAAGAACTTTGTGCTTCCAAAGTAACGAACTAAAGACGTCGCTTAAAATAAATAACATTTCATTCAAATTATATTAAAACTAGAAACTGAATCTGCATGAGTGTTTTTACTTTTAACTTGTTATTCAGTTGAAGAACTCATAATATGCAGTTGAGTCTAATGAATAGGAAACGTTAATGAGTGTAACCACCGAACGAGATTTAACTTAAGCCAGTGTTTAAATCTGTTGCTGGCTTTTTAAATACACTAAAGAAATGTGGTCGTCAGAGGACTGTTTTTTTGGTAACGCTGTTATATCACTTTGTAAATCGCCAATATATAACTTATCTGAATTTAATTAAAAAAAACTGGTCAAGTGCGAGTCGGACTCGCGCACGAAGGGTTCCGTACCACCGTCGTATGAGGGCCCCCCTTAAATATTCATTTTATGTGGTTTTTAGTATTTGTTGTTATAGCGGCAACAGAAATACATCATTTGTGAAAATTTCAGCTTTCTAGCTATCACGGTTTATGAGATACAGCCTGGAGACAGACAGACGGACAGACAGCGGAGTCTTAGTAATAGGGTCCCGTTTTACCCTTTGGGTACGGAACCCTAAAAATTAACATATTGTTGAAAGAGTAACCGTTAAACGCTATGAAAGCTACATAATGGTTTTCTTCACCTGTACCTAAACGCTTGAACAACTGATTCTATGTCATTGCACTAGTTTTTCTTCTAATTACCGTACGAATTCATCTGTAAAAGAAAAATCATCGGCAATCTTAAACAAACTTCAATCGACGAAACTTCAATTCTCAGAGGAGTTAAAATCAATTACATTCCAGTGGTACACGTTATTACATTCCGAGACGTCTGTGATACAATATTACTCTATAGCACTAAAACAATATAAATACTGAGAAATAACAGATAAATTGGTCCTAGAGATTGATACGTGAATTCTGTTGTAATTCGTTGTTGGGGCGCGTTAACCCGGCGTTATTGGTCTCTTACAGCTGGCTGCCTGTTGCTAATCGAAGAAACACTTGGGGACTGACAATGTATTGGAGAAGCAGATATGTGGCAACACGTATCTTGAAATTGAATATTTTTATGGAGTTTGGAGAATAATCGATATTTTTTTTGGAACTGTTTGCGGTACATTATTTTGCACCCATATGTGTAGGTCAGATCTATCCTCTTTGAGGTTTACAGAACACGAATCTTAGGGGTATATTTAAGTTATCTAATTTTTTGCTATATGCCTCAAAGAGTGCCTATAACAGGAACACCAGATAAGTCGGCACTTTCTTCATAATAATATGGTAAAATCCACTACTACAAAAAAAAAATCTATTGCATATTTCCAGCGGGTCTAGACTAAACTTATATAGATAGCTAAACTATTCTTATACACTCATAAAGTCAAAGACCCTTACTAATATTCAATTACCGACCAATTTATCCGTTTAAGAACAGCCGTAACAGCTAATAGAGTCACTATAGACACAACATCTATTATTATTAACACTAACAAACACAATTACACTACACTTTATTTTATATTTTATATAATTCATTCACTGCTATTTTATAAATCACAAGTTTTAATTGATTGATTAAATCGATGTCAATTTACACTATTCACAATTCGTATCACTGGCAGTCAATAATAATTAACTTTCACAAAAATGAGTTCTATTTTCAAATAGTAATTCGGTGGTCCATGTAGTGCAGGGTACACTCGCGGCGCGCGTGCGAGGCGGGCGGCCGGCTCGCTCTTCCCGCCCATCTGACGGGCTTGCCGCCCTCGCTGACGTACGAAAACATTGCCGACTTATACGAATGTCTGAAAGCTGTATTTCATGAGGTTTCAGGCTGGTATGATTGGTTTTTATTGTGTTTATCAGAAAAAAATAATAGGTAAAAATAGAAAAAAAAAACATTTAACTGTACTCCATTATTTTTATGACGTTGTAAGTAAGATATCCACTTAACATGTAATCCACGTATCTCCATTACACCGGCACTCGACAGCACCGCAGTTATTCACGGTAATGCGCCGCTCTACCAGATTGCAATACTTTCCCCTCTTTACCCTCCGTAACAAACGCATCGAGCTCTTAGCTCCAAGGTGCTCATGGGGTGCATCCCTTTCATTCAATTAAGCGGTTTAAGTGTTCCCCTTTGTCCTTAAAGTCCAAGGTTAGAATTTTGAAAGGGGCAATTTTCTAATGGATGGGAGCCTGCCGCAATAATTGTGTAATCGACGTTGTTTCAAAAATGGCGTCTGATAGAAGTGATTTCTGTGTAGTTAGAAATAAATCTTGAGTAAAAAGATTATATTAGCTTTCTGCAGTCGTTTTACTTTTTCTTTTAAGTGTTTCAGAAATCCAAAATTTCGACTGCCTCGTTAAATCTCAATACTTGCGTAAAAGGAATCACATAGAAATAACTTTCAAGTGAAACATTTTTAAAAGTTTTAAGTGTCTAACTTTTTTTCATCTCCTCTTTTCACATTTCTCGGCAAACGCTTTGGTTCATTTGAATGGTAACGTATCTTATAGGAGATCAGCACAACTCAAAGAGATCTACAGAACACAAAATGGAACAATTAATACCTTTATTAAGAACGTCACATTCCGTTCAAATCAAATCAAAAAATATTTATTTAACTTAGGCTACAAAGTAGCACTTATCAAACGTCAAAATTTTTACAAAAGGACAGCATTCCATTCACACTTTGACGAATGTTAAATCAAATTACCGCATCCATATTTGAGTTGAGTGTGAATATTGTCAGCATTCTTAACATGCGTGTGCAAAGGTAATGAGGTTTCAGTATTTAATGAACGTTTTCTGAAAGGGTCACAGCTCACGGCACACCCACTGCATTTTCACGATTTTCAGTATTCCTCAAAATTTGGGTTATCGACGTGAGGGTTATTCACTGGGAGTTCCCGGGAATTAATCAAGTCTTTTTACGACTTTTTTGAGTTTCGGTTTTAGGAATGAATTGGTAAGAGAACTAGGAGTAGTTTACGAAACGTAATGAAAAACTTGTTGGTATATGTAGAGAAATGTAGTGAGTGAGCTCATGATCATAATCTCTTTTATGATCATGAGCCAGTGAAACATTAATTAGACAAGGTTTACTTGCTCATGTATTGCTGAGATTGTTTTAAGGTTTTTAAGGATTATAACTAGTCTGTCATAGATTTTCGGAACCACAGTACTAAATCAAATAATTACAAAATTGATAACAAAAGTGTAAAAGAGTACATAGTAAATGAGATACTTAATGTATTGTAAGTGACGACTGATGAGCCCGTATTTACCGAGCGCCGAGCCCTTATCAGTTACATCCATTCTATAGCAATTCGGCCTTGTTCTGAACCAACAACTCCAGTCGCGTAACCTTCGGTGCCAATTGCTATTTTCATTCGATATTTCCAACAAAAATCGAATCGTTTTGATCTTGAGTCAAAATAAATTGAATTTATTAATGTTCATATATCGTGGATGGTATTTTACGGTATGAATAGAAGTACTAATCGTATAATGCAGGTTATTAATAGTACATCGACTTAAAAGAAGCCTATAGTTATCCTATACCTAATATCAATTTGGCGGGAATATTGCTGTAGTCACCACTCGCCGCGCTAAGCAAATTAATTAGTGCAGATAATATCTTATAATTAGCACATAAGAGGATGTTTAAGCCTACATTTAATCCCTTAGGCGACTCGTACTTTACTTAAAACGGCGGCGGTATTAGGGTGCGTCCACATCTGACGAACGAGCACCGAACGAGAATTACAGTTACTGCTCGCGAGGCGCTCGCGAGCGGCTCGCGAGCATGCCGCGAACGCACTAGTGTCAAAGACGCCGTCCGCCAGACGTGCGCGCGCCGCTCGCGAGCATTACAGTAACAGCGAGCTGTTACTGTAATGCTCGTTCGGTGCTCGTCCGTCAGATGTGGACGCACCCTTAGGTAACATAAAATTGTAGACAGCAAATATTTTTATTTATCTGGGCTCAAATCTCGGATGACATAAAATACATATTACATGAAAAGTCATTACTTTCTGTCTGATGTGGAGTTTAAACGAAATGTTTAAAGATAAATATTTGTAGCTTACGCCTACATACGATTCGAGCTACAATAGCAAAAAGCAAAAAGAACAGTGATTTACATAAATCACAATATATCGATACTTTAAATAAATAGACCTACGTTTTCCAAATTCATGTTAAAGATACAATTTTATAAATTAAGAATCGGTCTTTTTCTGTTATCATCCTATAGCAATTAGGCATACGATGTCCCTCATTATACCGTACCCAGTGATTCATATCCCAGGGTCTGAATCCCCCGGGCGGGTTCCGGGAAGCAAGGCTTTAGCGGCAGTAATATGTCAACTGGACGTTAAGCAGACACGAGACGGACGGTTGTCCGTCAACCTACAATTATATTGATCTTACTTTGCTATATCGCTGTTTTTAACATAATGCTAATGAAGGTTTTAAGCAACTAGATAAAATAAAAATTAAGCTTGCTACGAACTTATTATAACTTACGTTACTTATCAAATTCAATGCTATAAGTACATACTTACCATTGTTCTTCCTCTCTCCTAAATTTTGCGTGCCCAATAGGGTCCACGATGTACTATATATTCTTTACTTACCACCTATTAATACCATTGTGGAAAGCAAATAAAAGTTTTGAGTTTGAGTTTTGAGTTAACTTATTAGTTTGTATAGCGCTGGACTATATAAATATATTGTACATCGACTATGCTTTAGGGTTAATTTTCAGAGAAACAGCGCCATCTATGCCTGTATTTAACTTAACAAATACTTCATCTACTTAATTGAAAGGATACAAATTGTACAGAATGTCTATGTACTCCATTTTGCTAATGAAAATTGCAGCAAAACCTTCTAGCCTATTGTGATAGTATAGATATATTATGGAATACTGTCATCACATGTTTATAACAAAGTTAGCAGAACTAGCATCACCGTACAATCTGAACGACTGTATAATGAACGTGTTCATTCCATATCGGTCCCATTCACGCGTGATGCATAGCAACTGAACATTGTACGAATCAACTGTACGAACGCTCCGTGGTACGAACACTTTAATTGCTACATTCAGTAAAAGGCCAGTTTTATTGTACAGCCTAATTTTAGTAGCACTGGACCTACAAGTTTTAATTAAATTTTCGTATTCCTTCTCAGACTCAAATGTAGGTATTCGCTCTTAATTAGTAAAAGTTAATTAATCAATGGTACTTATATAATCCTAGGCCGGAAGCTGATATTCGAAAGGATATTACTGTTGAGAAATGTTAATATGGAGACGAAAAACTTACGACAATATAGATAATAGTAATACCAGGTAACTGTGAAACGGTATTATAAAACATATTACCTACTGGCCTTAAACAACCACGTACCCTAAAAATATTGTGTTAAACAAAGAAAAGAAAACTAAACGAAGAACAGCTATAAGGGACGCCAAACGGGGTGGAGACAACTAATCCCTCAGAAAATATAACTTTAATAAACAACGCTAAGGTATTATTACCATTCTTACCCTGTCAAAATTAATGGGCCCTAATTTATACGGAGGAAATTATAGAAAACAAAATGAGTTTGATCATAAACAATAAATAATACGGAGAGCAAAAAAATACAACGAGGATCTGTATTAAACGATATTTCGTTTATATCAAATATTTCGAAAATAAGAGTCTATAGAAATACTGGCACTTTTTGATCTAAATAAAAATGGTCGTCATTCAATCAGATGTTATCCTGCCAAAATAAACAAGTTGAGTACTAGATCGAAGGCTCAAATGACACAATGTATCAGCACATAAATCCTTCATGTATTACAATATTTTACGGATGAAATAATAGAGTAAATAGTGTCACGGGAACTTTAGTAAACCGGATAGTTGAAGTATTTTCATATTGGACATGATTGGATCAAATGCGATATGGCGTAATACCGGCCTACACGCATCCTACGGATGTAAGATCATGCGTGGTCTTACGAGGAGTGGTCATTGCATTTTATGCAACGATGTCAAAGCTAAAAAAAATAATGGTTTATTAGACGGCCTCCGTGGTCGAGTGGCGTACGCACCGGTTTCAAGGTGTCGCTAGCTCTGAGGTCCCGTGTTCGATCCCCGGACGGGTCAATGTAGAAAATCAAATTTCTACATTGTCTCGGGTCTGGGTGTTTGTTGTACCTTCGTTGTATCTGAATTCCATAACACAAGTGCTTTAGCAACTTACTTTGGGTTCAGAACAATGTACGTGATGTTGTCCGCATTTATTTATTATTATTAGTAAGATTGATAAGGTTAATATTTTTTATGTAGTATTGTTGATACATTCATGGGTAGGGTTAAATAAAAAGTTAACATCTACATAATAATCATACTCTTTACGTTGCAGAATGCAATATAGCATCTGATGAGTAATTTTATTAATATAAACCACCGAATACTAAACATGAGGATTACTTAACCATTAAATATGACCAACTAAGTAAAAGTAAGAATTAATGGCGTACCAATCATCCGTAAAGCTATAAAAAATATAAAATCGAAATAAAACAATTATTTGCAAATAGCCTTTCTTTTACCGTACATTCCCAGCGTAAAAAAACTTTGGTAGCAAGATTAAATGACAGTCAAATTCTGTGCGTGTCTTTTTGCTCGAAACAATCTCATCTGCGCCTGCTTAAGCGGGTCGCCGTTGTCACGTTGTTTTTGTTAAAATCTTTCTCTAAACGATATTGTTTGGAAGTAAAATTAAAATACAAATAAGAAAATCTATTATTGAAATGGTTTAAGGGAGAACGGCACGTAAAAATATGATACATATATAATTAATAGATCTGTAAATGATGGTGTTTGAAGTTGATATGATTTCTAATGTATTATTTTTCTAAATTGCCCTGTATTCTGTTGTCTTTGAGACATATTTTTTTATTATACTCTATTCTAGGATGTTTATTTAAATGCAATATCATTATTTGTTCTTGCACAGCGTCCTCAGTTTGTCTATCTTTGAGAAAGTTTCATAAAGCATTCCTAGTCATGAATCTTTTTCTAATTAAATAGCCACAGTACAAAGTTTGTAGAAAGAGAACGGGGAACGAAGAGATATTTTTTTGAATTTCAAATTGTATCTCACTGTTTATTGTTCTACCAACTTTTGTGTCACTGGGTATTTTTGTTTTACTTATAAATGGAAAACTTTGTAGTTGGTTTGTTGTTGTTGGTATTAATTAATAAATAAAGCCAAGCCATAATTTGCAATGTGTTGATCCCAAAGTAAATACCTAGAGCACTTGTGTAATAGAATCATAGACAATGAACGTATCAAAGACACCCAGACAGCAGAAAAATGGCTTACTACAATGACCGTCCGGAGACCGAACCCGGACCTCAGATCTAGTGACACATTGAAACCCGATGAGTACGCGACTCAACCATGTCAAAATTTATTCAATGAATAAAATTACACTCTAAACCTTGCATAGCTTGTCAAAAGTAATCTAACTTGACCAAAGTTTACAAACTGCAAATCAATAAATACTAACATTTTGAAGTCAGTCTTATGTTTATCTAGTAAACCCCTTAGCGTGTACGAGTCATGCCAAGGCAGACTCAGTATATCACAGTTAGTTTATCAAACAAACATAATAATGACCGGGTGCGACAACCTTATGCTACATGAGGTCAGGGTCGTCTGGGGAGAAGGTCACCGCCTCTCCCTAGTGGATCACCAATCTTGACTTCACATAGCCAGTATAGCCTCGTGCTTATACTTTATAATAACATAGCAAATGCTTTCACACTGACATCATTTGACGGGCCTGTTGGTCTAGTGGTTAGTGACCCTGACTGCTATACCGGAGGTCGTGGGTTCGATTCCCACCCAGGACAAATGTTTGTGTGATGAGCACGATCATTTGTTCTAGTTGTCTGGGTGTAATTTATCTATACATATAATAAATCTGTAGAAAAGTCATTTTTGTACATTGAAGAAATTTAAAAAAAAAATAGCCAGCGTGTTAAAGGATAACTAACAGAACCCATTTCCATTATTTTTGAAATTTTTGTCTGTTTGTCTGTTTATCTGTTTGTCTGTTTGTCTGTTTATATGTTTGTTTGTGCACGCATCACGTAAAATCTACGAATTGAATGCAGACAATGTTTATATACAAAAATTATACACAACTTGAGGTATAACTTAGTTTTTGTTTCATCGAAATCGGTTCACTCTATCAAAAGATATAATTAATTTAGTGAGTTCAAGAAGTTAAATATTACAACACGCAATTCAGTACAGTATGTCTATTCTGTAAATAATTTCGGTATCGAGCTTCACCTAAGTGACAATAAAGCTCAATTTAAAATGAACCCAATTGGCCTTGATTTAGAATTCAAATTCGAGAATACGTATTTGACATCTCACCGCGGATTCCGCTGTCGAGACATGAAAATAATGTTACAGAATAGCACTACAGTACTTGCATTACAACTGTCTTTTGCCGGGGTCAGATTTCATGTTACAGTATCAAACATAAACTACTTAATCGAATGGTGTAAAAAATTGAGAGGTGGTTTTCAAGAAATCGTAGATGGTTGTTAGCTATGTTGAAACATGCTATTGAATCTAGCTGATAAGGGGAGGAGCTTTAAATTTCCAAAATCATTTTCTCAACTGCACACATAAATTGGCATTATTGACAGATCAAAAGATAAACAAGAGGGTAACCATGGCAGACTGAGGTAGCCATAGCAATCTTCAATTTGATTAGAACCTATATTTTAGTGAACTAGCTATCGAGGTAAACAGCTTGGCGGTTGAACGATTGGAAATGAGTGATGTTGCTGCAAGTTCAAATCCGGTTGTTAATGTTTGTATTTTTTTTCATGCGTCCATTTTCTTATATAAGTTTGAATTTTTTGATACCCAAGTTCAAATCTCAGTAGAGATAACTCTTTTTGTGTTTTACTAACGTATCTTTTTTAAGTAAAAAAATATTTGTAACATTTTGTTGTATTTTTAGTCGCAATAAACGACATCTTTAAGTCGTGAATTTTTTCTCAACCGATATATAAACTTACAATTATTTAGTGTTTGTATTTACTAATCTCCGTAGGTAAGTTTGTTCCTCATTGCTGATCATGGAGGAACAAACGTGCATGGCATGTACCGTAAAGTGATTCAGGCGTAAATGTCCTGGCCATTTGCTTGGAAATTTACGCATTCGCTGACTTGAAAACGTAAGCTTCCCCATAGATCACTTTATAGTTGGTTAAAAACTTTAATCCACTTTTAAACTATTTTTCCAATATAATGTGTAATGTTTTCTATTGGTCATCTATATTATATTTCATGGACAAGATCTTTTTGTATTTGTTATTTATTTTCTTTTACCCAAAAACCCAATGATATTTTTATCACACAATCTTTAGTATGTACTACCTCTTTAATATTCTTGCTTCTCATGTAGGTTTTTATGCGTACATGATATTTTATTTATGTGTTTAAATTTCATAAAGTTTTTGTACCCTATTACCGGAAGGTTGGGCCAAAACCCTAAATAAAATAAACTTTCTATCGCATTCTCTACATTTTAAAATATATACGTACGGTATTTAAGCCCATCACCTTATGCTGCACCTTACACTTAATAAAGCGAATTGTACAGGATACAGCCTCTGACTTTAATCAGGGTAGAATGAGATTGTCCTTGGACAGCTATTACTTAATCTTTCCAAACAAATAATTTTAAACACAGTTTTGGTAATATTCTGCCACTGCGCCTCTCAAACCGTACGTCAACTTTTTGTAACTACCTCCTCTTTCAGTTTCATGGGTCTCATGTCAGTCACTGCCTATCTGATATCCACTCTCAATTTAACGGCGTAGTTCAATTTCGAGGTTTCGCACCAAAACCTCGCGTCCTGTAGTCTCACTAGGGACTACGGTACCAACGAGAACTAAAGCATAAAAAATGGACTAATTTGTTTTTATGGATTCGGTTTTTGGGTGCCCTTTGCCATTTACTGCCTAGAGCGACAGCTGCTTTCACTTTAACTCAGAGTTGGCGCTGCCAGTAGACTCAATACCAAAACATTGACCTTCAATTATTGTAACCAACTGGGTAAAGCACAAAAGAGAAAACATACTACATATATAAAAGAGTCAGTTCAAAACTGCCCAAGGTAGACATATTTTGGACATTGACATCGAAAGCCACCATGAAAATTATAATTTTTTCTCACGGTTCTGGACTTGGAAGATAAATGTAAATTTTTTAAACAAAGTAGCATCAAAACCAATCCTTAAAATTTTTAGAGGTAAGCTAATTATATAATTGTGACGATGGTACTTTTTTATTTTGAGACTTTATACAAACAGCAACATTTGTGACAAAATTTACTCGGCAGTAGGCAGTTCGTGTTAGTGGCCCTCTATATCACAGTCAAATATTTATTCATAAAGATGAATGATAGGTATATAAGCGAACAACGTCGCGGGTACAGCTAGTCTATAATATGTATGTATTTAGAAATATATAAGTATGTTTATCAGTTGCCTGGTTACCATAACACAAGCTCTGCTTAGCTTGGGATCAGATAACCGTGTGTGAGTTGTCCCGGAATATTATTATTATTCTCTTTATTTTTTTAAATACATACAAAGTATTATTATTATTATTATTTACTGAGAATCGATCGATTTGTTAGTCTTCACAACTAGGTAGTTGGAATGAAATAGGCTATATTAATCATCAGTAGATTACAAAAAATCCTTTAAGGTTACCTTATACTGTATTTATTATTGCCCGTAAAAGTACAAAATATGTCTTCAACCAGTTTAAGTTGCACTTTTAATACTTTACCATACATGATGATTACTGGATCCAAATAAGATGAGCTTTCGAAGTTACCTGTAACAAGAAGAAATTAAATTAATTAAATGTAGCAAACATATTAAATATATTATTTATTCGGGACTAGTGTCCGAGACACGGGTCCGAGATCATTCAAACAAAGATTAGTCACAATACCAAATCGAAGACCATGTATATTACAAACGAATATTTTTTAGATATTTTAGTATGTCCTCACTTGTTTTCCACACACATGTTTTCCTTCACCGTTTGTCAGAAGTGTCTTAGAATAATTAAGAAAGTACATATAACTTTGAAAAGTTATATGTATTATTCCAAAATTTGGGATCTGAAATCGCCAACCCGCAAAGAGCAAGCGTGGTGATCAATGCTCGTGCCTTCTCTATATGAGAAGAGGCCTGTGCCCGGCAGTGGGACGTTTATAGGCTAGATTATTTTTATTAGTATGTCATTATTACATCCCATTTTCCATAAAGCTCATTGATCGTTGCGGTAATAAGCAATTTTATTTTGACATATATGTCCCACAACCATTACACACACGTTATGCGCCAACGAATTCGGCAAATAAAACATTATTTGTGACCAAGCTTTAGGCCACACGCTTGCACCGTGTTGTAAAATGAGCTGTCATTAAAATAATTACAATGGAAGAATAAATTTAGGTGTTATTTAATACATCAGAAATCATGTTTTATGTTAGATTAAAAATAAATTTATTTTTTAATATGAGACTTGTTTTTACTTGTACGAACTTTAGATGCTTGTTATCTTTATCATCATCCACTGCTGGGCATAGGCCTCTCTCTTGTCGCGCCATTCTTTACGGTCCTGTGCCAGTCTCATCCAGAAGCGACACTATACTTATGTTATTTTTCGACCCATCTTGCTCTTATTATCATCTTATTATCTTACTTTCGTTTAACTAAATATTTAGGCGTTAAAAATTGCTAGTAATATAAAGTTTATTTTGCCATTCAGATATTCCCACGAGTTCTAAATAACACACGATTACCATAAAGATAATGAGCAAATTATCCAGCAATTAGGAGCAAAGTTAATAGCGGCAATAGCTAATAGCTTTAACTAAGAATAATTACATGGAAATGAGAGCAGCTCGCTTAGTTTTATTACTCCTGGCTGTAGCTACCGGTGGATAGCGAAGTTGCTTTATTAGGTTATGTGTGATTTATAGAGGCAGCTGAGCATGGAAGGGTATGAGAACTGATAGCACAAGAAATTAGGAAAGAAATTATTGATTTTCTTCATTTACGGCAAGTCAACAAGTCACTGCTCACTACAAGATTGAGTCAGACCCTTATAATGCATTCAATATTTTGGGGATTACACATTTAATAGTTAACGGTTTACTTACGTATCCGTAATCCGTATTCGGCATAATATATAAATCTGGCGACCCCATTTCCTTAGTTTAGAATGGGATTCGTTTCCAAATTGGAATGATCCGCAAATATGATTAAATGTGAAAACTTTTAAAGGCGACATTTATATCGTTAATGTGTTACAAGTGAGCCAGCTTAAAATATACAAGTTTTATATGAAATATACGAATTATATCGATCAGGAAATTCTTAGTTTGACCACATTTATCAGTTATTACACATAATGACGAACTCCGTGGTCGAGTGGCGTACGCACCGGTTTCAAGGTGTCGCTAGCTCTGAGGTCCCGGGTTCGATCCCCGGACACCCGTCAATGTAGAAAATCACATTTCTACATTGCCTCGGGTCTGAGTGTTTGTGGTACCTTCGTTGTATCTGAATTCCATAACACAAGTGCTTTAGCAACTTACTTTGGGTTCAGAACAATGTATGTGATGTTGTCCGCATTTTTTATTTTATTTATAATCCTTTGAATTCTTTCATTATTCTAGCCGTGAATCTTCAATCGCCCATCAACACTTTATAAAATATCACAAGGTCATCATCATCATCATCATTTAGCCAATCATAGTCCACTGCTGGACATAGGCCTCTCCCAATTTGCGCCACAACACCCGGTCCTCCGCCCTCCGCATCCAGTCCCCTCCAGCGACCTTTTTCAGGTCGTCAGTCCACCTGGCGGGGGGGCGTCCTACCTTACGCTTGCCGAGTCGCGGTCTCCATTCTAGGACTCGTCTGCTCCAACGGCTATCGGTCCTTCGACAGACATGGCCAGCCCATTGCCACTTCAGCGAGCTAATTTTACGAGCTATGTCGGTTACCTTGGTTCTTTGTCGGATGACCTCATTACGAATTTTATCCTTCAAAGAGACTCCGAGCATAGCTCGCTCCATAGCCCGCTGCGCGACTTTAAATTTGTGGACTAGTCCAACCGTTAATGTCCACGTTTCGGCACCGTAAGTCATAACAGGTAGGACGCACTGGTTGTAAACTTTCGTCTTCAGGCATTGCGGTATAGGCGAAGAGAAGACTCGACGTAGTTTGCTAAACGCTGCCCAGCCTAACTGAATCCTCCGATCGACTTCCCGCTCGAAGTTGTTTCTACCAAGCTTGATGACCTGCCCTAGGTAGATATACTCTTGAACAACTTCGAGCATCGATCCTTCGACATATATCGGTCTCGGCATGACATGTTCATTGAACATGATCTTGGTTTTATCCAAGTTCATGCCAAGACCGACCCGTCGTGAAGCTCCATTCAGGCCATGCAGCATCTCGCTTAGTTGGTCCAGCGACTCTGCCACTATGACGATGTCATCGGCAAATCTAAGGTGCGAGATGTGCTCACCGTTCACATTTATACCCCGTCCAGTCCAGTCCAGAGTCTTGAAGACATCCTCGAGCGCATTGGTGAACAGCTTTGGGGATATAACATCCCCCTGTCTCACCCCCCGACGCAGCTCGATCGGATTGGTCTTATGGTCATGGAGCTGGACAGTCATTGTGGCGGTGTCATATAAGCATCTCAGCGCCTCGATGTATCGCCAGTCAATACGACATCGTTGCAGAGCATCCAGAACCGCCCAAGTTTCGATGGAGTCGAAGGCTTTCTCGTAGTCCACAAAGGCCAAACACAGCGGCTGATTGTACTCTTCGGTTTTCTGCACAATCTGCCGAACAGTATGGATGTGGTCTACGGTGCTAAAGCCTTTTCGAAACCCGGCTTGTTCTGGTGGCTGGAACTCGTCGAGTCTTCTAGCGAGGCGGTTAGTGACTACTCTCGAGAACAACTTGTAAATGTGGCTCAGGAGTGAGATAGGTCTGTAATTCTTCAGCAAGGTTTTGTCGCCTTTCTTGAAGAACAGAACCACCGCACTCCCGCTCCACGCTTGTGGTGTTAAGCCTTGATGAATGACGGAATTAAAGAGACTCGCTAGCTCTTTCAGGACTGTGGTCCCACCGGCCTTAAGGAGCTCGGTTGTAATTCCGTCATCACCCGGCGCCTTGTTGTTCTTTAGTTGTCTGAGAGCTGCCTCAACCTCGCCCGGGTCGACATCCGGGATGTCCTCGGTGTAATGGCGCGTGAGTGGGGCTCTGTGGTCATCTTCGCCTTGTCTCGATGGTTTAGTCACCCGTGATGCATATAGATGTCTATAAAAACTCTCAATTTCCTCGAGAATCTCGAACTTAGAGGTGACGGTCCTGCCATCCCCGGTCCTCAGTTTCGCCAGATGGGGTCTACCTAATTGCTGAGCGAAGACTTTGGTGCCTCTATTTCGCTCAATCGCAGCCTCGATATTACGAGTGCTGCAGCGTCGGAGGTCACGTCGCGTCAGTTTCCTGATTTTCAGGTTTAAGGACCGCCTATCTGACGAAGACATCTGGGCGTCCGGCGTTTCTCGTCTTTCCTTCATAAGTTCGAGAGTCTCGGGTGAGAGCTTGGACTCCCTATTACCGCGTTTTCCGGGGAACAACCTTCGAGACACATTCTGTAGCGTTTTGACCACTGTGTCGGTTTTTTCGTCAACATTGTCCGTGGTTTCCAGCAGTGCGAAACGATTTTGGAGTTCCAACTGGAACTTATCGGAACCTAAAGCTATTTGGGGCAGCGTGGGTCGGAGAGTAGGTCTCATCATCCTAACTCTTTCAGCCTTAAGGTTGATATTTAGAGAGCCTCGGACGAGTCTATGATCGCTACCGGTATTAAACCTATTGATCACCGAGACGTCTCTAAATATATGCCGTTTGTCCGTGATGATGAAATCTATCTCGTTCCTCGTCACATTATCGGGGCTTCGCCATGTCCACTTTCTGTGGGGCTTCTTCTTAAAGAAGGAATTCATTAAGAAGAGCCCCTGGGACTCTAAAAAGTTGACCAACATTTGGCCTCTGTGATTTCGGCGCCCCACGCCGTTAGGACCGATTTTCGTTTCGCCGCATTCTTGTACTCCCACCTTGGCATATATACACATATCACAAGGTAAACACAACAAACAGCGGCGGTGTCAGGGTGAGAGGTGATGGCAACAGGATCCGCCGCCGAGCAAGATTGATGGAGCTCGGAAAAATGTTACCGAACACTATACGATGGTAATCAGCTGTCGTTAACACTATGCGTTCATACCTGTGTTTGCGATTTTTGTACAATACTCTTTTCTGTGACAATTTAGCCTATTTGTATGAATTTAAGCCAAAAAAGATGGTAACCAAGTCGGTATGTTGTCAATAGATTTAGTAATTTCGACGAAAATTATGCTACTCTTTTACGTCAGTATTGATGTGAGGCACAGTATCACGCTTTAACATAATTAACATCTTAGAATAATTAAGTATATAAATCAGTTCAGGGCTCAAAATAAAAAAAAAACACAAATTATCTAAGCTAAAGAATTATTTAACTACACAAAAAAAAAGTACAAAAAAAAAAAAAAAATATCCATAGTTTACATTTATTTACACTTTATTTATACATTACATTTGTTTACATTTTATATTCAAATTAATATATCCATAATCTTAGACCACACAAATCATTAGTGATTATAAATAGACGAGCAAAGTATACTGATGTCGGTGCAACCGGAAGACGTTAAATAATAGCTAGCCATCGTTAGTAACCTTACACGGTTAGTTTTAACTGCTTGTTAAGACCTGCCTCTTTAACGTTTTTCATCTTTTTTTATAACTAGCCGTCATCATCAACTTTACATACACCTTAATAAAAAGTCTGTGTGTTATTCTCAATTATATGCTTTAAGGTTTTTTTAAGATCCGTTTGGCAATTTTACATGAATGATAAAAATAATCACTAAATTTTAAAATTTCAATATGTTGATACATATTTTCCGAAGCAGTAATAATTAGTTGTATTAAACATGTATCAAAACAACCCCTAAAGACAAACACAAATATTTAAGAGGTATTTAAATCTATGTAAAGTAATTTTGATCCAGTAGCTTTAAATATTATTTTAAACAATTTTTAAACCATAATCATTTCATCGTAATCCACTAAATAAAGTATGTTACTATAATATCATCTATACTTATAATAAATCTGTAGAGAGGTCAATTCTGTAAATGAAATATATTTTCAAAATAAATATCAGGGGGTGATAAGTGATCGATACTGATGCCAAAAATGCAATCAGTAAAATTTTTGTCTGTCTGTCTGTATGTTCCTTATTAAATAGAAACAAAAACTACTCGACGGATTTTAACGAAACTTGGTACAATTATTCTTCATACTCCTGGGCAGGTTATAGTATACTTTTCATCACACTACAATCAATAGTAATAAGTTCGTCATTCATTGATAAGTAGTCATCCACGCGAACGAAGTCGCTGGCACAGCTAGTTTATAATATAACATAAACCGATATAAAACAAAAGTAATCTTATAAGTAGATTAAAAGGATTACTTTTTCAAACTAATCATTTTATTCTTTTAACTTTGAGCGGATGATTGGAAAATATAGAAAAAGGAGCGGAAAAACTATGATATATTATATTATGGAAGTAAACTATCGGATGATTAAAATTCTGCGATGTCCGCTGGCACTTAATTGAATTAGAAACTTCGATGAAACTTACCTACATTCAATATTTGACGACCTCCGTGGTCGAGTGGCGTGAGCACCGGTTTCAAAGTGTCGCTAGCTCTGAGGTCCCGGGTTCGATCCCCGGACGGGTCAATGCTGAAATCAACTTTTCTACATTGCCTCGGGTCTGGGTGTTTGTGGTACCTTCGTTGTTTCTGAATTCCATAACACAAGTGCTTTAGCTACTTACTTTGGGTTCAGAGCAATGTATGTGATGTTGTCCGCATTTATTTATTTATTTATTATTAATATTAGACGTTATTAAAAAGTAGGTTCTCTCTAGCATGTTTGCAAAATATATGGCTTGCAAGTATAGCATCTGTTACTTTAAATAATATTATAAAATAAGGAAAGAGTTCAGTTAAACTAGAAGTGAAGACTTGTAATTGGCTTTCTGTAAACTAGATTATAACTATCCTATATTTGTATAGCTGTAAGTCCTCCATGCTGTATTAAATAAATAAATAAATAAACATTTACTGGTATTTTGACGCAATCATTGTTGTATGGCCTGATTCAAAGACTACTGACCCAATTATACCATGCCTAAAAATACTCTTCTCAAGTCGCAATGTTAAACTCCAATACTAATGTATTCAGTTGAATTTTATTATTAAAAACAGTTTATTTCTGTTGAATTAGGTATCAAAAACAAATCTCTAGCCTCAACAAAAATGATAACATCTAACTGTTAAGTTATTACACATAGAGAATATGCGAGCCATCATCCAAACACACGGCCGTTGAACCAACAGCGAGCCACAAGGCACAAGAGCGCTTTGTATTCAATCCCCGGGGTCCCTTGAGACGGACCCGCACTTCCTAAATGTTCAATTATTATTTAATTAATACTGTAAAAGCCGCTCTGTTAGATCTTTAACTTTATTATTACTGTATTTTGAAGAAATGTTTCATTCACAGACATTTCGTAGTCTTATTTAGTTATAATCAGTTAAATATTACCCGTAAATGACGAAATAAACATCAATTCTGACATGCATTTTCAACCGATTACAAAAAGAAGAGGTTCCTTCTATCTTGGTCTGTATGTTTTTTTTTTTGGATGTATTTTACGCGAGATCTACGGCAATGGCGCCAAAACCTATCCAGTAGTTTTCTTTTCAAACTAGACCTTTTTTGATTTGCAATAATTTATAATATACCACAACATGTAAACTTTCTTTTTACTTAGGTATCTACAGCGTGTTTCAAATTCCTGAGTTCGAGAGATTCTTGATGAAGAACAAGCGACTTGCAATTAACTGGGGGTTGATTGGATGTTCCGTGCAATTAGTTCCCGATTGTCTGTTATCTAGAGAACTGCATCGCATATCAATGACCTAGTGAATTCTAGTGCTTTTCACTTCTATATCTAACACTGGAATTACCTTTTATTAAACTTCCAATTTCATCAGCTTATGTAAATCGAATGAATTTTAATATAAGTTTACTTTAAGATAATGTAATTAAACTATGAGAACAAGGATAATATAGAATCATTGTTTTATAAAAGGCTTTCTTGTAAACGTCTTTACCGATTATTATTTTGTTGAATAATTAATTGAGTTTCCTAGAAATTGGCTAGTTATGGTAATTAGACCATGTTCATGCTAAAACGTAAAAAATCCTTAATATTTTCAATGAGTTGCTCGTGTTTTTTAGAATATTAATACAAATAGAAAACACTGATAATTAATGAGAAATAATTTAACTAACATAATATTGTTAGTAATAACAAAGAGATGAGTACAGTTGAAAAATTTGTTGGAGCTAACCATGGGAAATTGTGTGATTACACTGACAGGTGCTAATCATAATGATTGGAGCGGCCATTTTCCTCATTACTACGTGCGTCATAATCAGCATTATCCTATAGCCTACCGCACGCGACTCTTTGCACGTGAGCTAATTTATAAACTACTTTTTTGTGATATCCGATATATCTGTTGGTCATCATACAATATAATGGATGTTAAGAAAACCCTGTCCGATCCGTTAAGGTGTTGTTAGGTATCGATATCTGATACTATTAATGTAAAAAATAGAAAAATATTAATAAAATAATATAACCTAAAATTTTTTTTTTCTCAAAAGGCGATTGAGAGATTTGGCGTCGTCACAGGTTCTGCCAAATGATCATACAAAAGGGCGCCAATAATACCCACGAAAATGGTTCTATACTTTTTGATTTAAGTTCTAATTTGGGGAATATCACGGAAAATAATTAGTTATTTCAAAATTAATTATTATTGTTTTTATCATGAATATCCCAAATGTAATATTTTATTTGGGCATGTGATTGTGAACTCTATATCACCCTTGACCCGCCCGGATCGGACAGGTTTTCTTAACACCCTGTATAAATAATGGCCATTAAATAGCATCTTTGTATGATGAGACATAAACCAGACATAAGTCAGAATTTACTTTTGTGTAGGTACCTAAAGTTCCCTGTGTACACTGGGTATCGAACAGACTCTGCCCCTGATAGTTAAAAAGGCGCATGTGCCAAAAGTTCAAAACGGAGAAAATAATATTTTTATGAGTTTTATATTAAATCGTTTGCTGTCTTTGAGTAAATTAAAATAATAAAATACTTATAATGGAAAATCATGGTAATTATAATTGTCTTTGAAGCCAATTAATAAAAACATAGTTTTATTTAATAATTTAATTAAAATAACAGAAAAACCGTTTCATCTTCGTGTAAAAAAATCTAAAAAAATACTACGTCATTAATTGAAAGGGCGCAAACAGCCATATGCGTCTTTTAAATCTCAAATGTGTAGATCTGTACTCATGATTTTAAGAAAAAAGGTCGCATTTGGCTTTATGCGCCTCTTTGCTTAAGTATTCATCTTAATACTTTTATTGCATACTTAAGCAAAGAGATGCATATGAGGTCTATAACGTTGATTATCTCTCGATATGCGCGTCTTACATAAAAATAAAATGATATTAAATCATTTCGCTGTTTCATTTAAAGTTTTAACCAGAAAATTTATTAGGTACTCTTATTTATTAAAATAAAGAAACAACTGATGGTTTTCAAAGTATTTAATAAAGATTGGAATTTGACCCAAATAACAAAAAATGCTTATCATTGGCATAGAAACATAAAGTCACACAAGAACAAAGTTATATTTTTACATGTCTTTTCCCAATAACATTGGGTCGGCTTCTATCTAGACACGCGGCAGCGAGTCAAGCCAAGTTCAAGCAAAGGAACTGGCTAGCCAGTGCCAAGTGTAATACTACACGAACCACTTGGTGCCACTTTTGACCCTTCTATAACTCAAAACCTCTTAAACGTAAACACATAAAACTAAGTGTGTTTAATAATATCCATAAGGACAACTAAAATCCTAAATTTCATGAAGCTAGCTCAAACGGTTATTAAGATATGAAGGTCAAAAAGTCGTAAATTTTAGCACTGACTGACTGACTGACATATTATAGTACCTAAACCTAACCTACTTCCAGATGATCTAGAAGGATGAAATTTGGAATCCAGCTCGGTAATTGTGCGTAAACGTAGGAAAAAATCTAAAAATAAAAAAAAGTAAAAAAATAAGTGGTGTCCTCATACAAAAAAACTTATAATACGCGCTAAACAACCGGCCAACGGTGTGTCGCGGCGTCGCGCGGCACCATTTAATACACAGAACAGAAGTAAATCTACATAAATCTCAATACCTGCCTAGTTTTCTTTACAAAAAGTAATGATATCCCACCAAAACATAAATGTAAAAAAGGAAAGCCATGTTCAATACGAAAATTTGCTTGGCTGTGGACATCGCCGCAAAAAGAATGGAGATCTAAATGAGTGCCAAGTTCTATGCAAAATCCAAATATGTATTTATAGGAACAAAATAACATTATGAACAAGTATTAAACACTATTTCTTTGCTTTATTGGATAGTTGGATTGGATTAAAGTAGGTTGGATTTGACTTGGCCAGTTTTTATCAGAATTATAATAAATATATAATATATATTATATGTGAGATAATATGACTAACTTTATAAAATGACTGATGTAATGAAAATTGGCCAAGTCAAATCTAACTTACTTTAGGATCTCACATTAAAAAAAAACATTAATTGTTATAGGTATCCAATAAAGCAAAAAAATTGAGTTTCATACTTGTTCATAATGTTATTTTGTTCCTTTAAATACATATTTGGATTTTGCATAGAACTTGGCACTCATTTAGATCTCCATTCTTTTTGCGGGCTTTTTAGCCACTCGGGCGCAACTGGTCGGCCGCCCTACCATAGTATAAAGAGAGAAGAAGTAGGCTATCTCCGGCCCAATCCGCGATATAATTACCTACTGTCTCAGGGTTGTCACTTTTAGCTAAATTTTAATTCAGTGCTTATAAATTGGCAAGGGTCGGGAAGTTGTATTTTTTTCTTAATTGTCTGGGTACAGGGTTTGTGAGGTCGGTTTTACCTAAACGATGATGAAACCTTTCACTAATCTACTGTCATCAATTCATTAGTTTAAAGCCCGGCCCTTGCCAAAGATAACACATCTCTGTATAACTAATTTAACAATGATTATTGTTGATTTTAGTTTAACAATGATTTTCCTAACAAATACAGAAATGTATTCAAGATTCAGAGCAGTATTATTTATAATAATATTATTATTATAATAATATTAATATTATTATAATAATATTAATATTATTATAATAATAATATTATTAATATTATTTATATACAATTATCAGTCATTTTTCATTCGTTTAGCGGTGCCGAAAAGCCGTGACGTGCGAACTTAGTGCGGTGTTAGCCCCGACTGGCGCACTGAGAAACGGGTCGAGAATTTGTTTAGTGTGCGTGCGGCGACGCGTAGGTACTATGGCGCACACATACAAGCCACGCGCGGTGCGTTTGTATGAAGATAACTTACTGCCCCTCTCTTTATACTATGGCCCTACTAACTAAACCCCGCACCCCCCGCACAGGACTCAGGATCATAAATAAAAAGGGCGTTTCTGTATATTTGCGCCTTTGATATTAAGTACCTTCGATACCTTTTTGGTTCAACGTAAGATATTAAGTCGTATATGACAAATGCGCCCTGGCCAAAATAAACTTTACGAAGTAGAAAGGGCGTAAGTGGTAGATGTTGACGATTTTTCTTAGTGTAAGAGCAATTTCCAATTAGTGCGTTAGGCGCAAGTGGTCAGTTGCGCCTTATTAATTTCGTCTTAAAATATAAGCGTCTTTTAAATTACCGAAATCAAAAACAAATCGTAAGGCAAAAGGGCGTGTTTAAGTAAATGCGACTCTTCAATTAAGTTTTAGATAAATTCATCTTTTCATCGTCAAACAGGTGTAAAAATGTATGGAGAAGCGCCTTATTTTGTTAAGCTAAAATTGCAGCGGAGCAAGTTAGAAAAATGAAAAAAATATGGGCAGATGCGCCTTTTTTTTCTGATTCCGGCAATGTATATAATTCAATTTCGAAAAAAATGTTAGATGCGCCTTTTCAACTATCGGGGGCATTGCAACTTCTCGCTTTCTAGTAGCTTTCGACCAAAAAGCCGTAGATATATATGTGCAGACATGGGTAATTGCCAGACATATATCCTGGACGAATTACTATAATATAAAAAGGAAAAAGGACGAAGTATGTTCGCAAGTTTTCAAAAACTAAGTGAAAATGTGATAGCACATGATAATTTACCGTTTAGCAAATAACTGAACAATGCAATTGCATAGTAAGAGCACTAAACAAAAGGTGGAGTGCGTTGTAACAGCGGTTCCGTGTACTTATAGCGAGTGCGCAACTTTTGTGCACAACACCCATAAATCTAGTTTAGGTTGAGTTCACATCTGCACCTGGTCAGGGCTGCCACACACATTAGTTTATGCATTGAATAAGTATACATATTTAGCATTTCATGTGTAAATTAAGTATTTTTTTTCTGCGGATTTAAATATATTGCTGTCAATATATTTATTCTTAATTATTGATGAAATTAAACTTAAAATATTTACAAAGATAAAAAACTAAGCCTACACAAGAAATAAGAAGAATTATAAACTAAATAAAACTAAGAACTAAAACAAGGCATCAAAAATATTCGGTGTTAATATTCTTGATGATTAGAATTACGATTCGCGAAGATCAGTAATAGAATACTATGATAGATAATTTATCTAAACCTTAAATGAAAACTTTTATGTGTATGCCTAAAATTTTACTATCTCAATTAATTAGCATGCAGAATCCATAAATAATAAAATGACAGACTTGAAATGTTTTCTAATACGTAAAAGGTTACACTATACGAATGAATATTAATTATAGCGACAGCCCTACATGTGCCGACAACTTGAAAGGATTGTAGTTCAGTACCGTAACACTGTTTGAGTTTCAGGTTAACTTACAGTTTAATTTGCAGATGATTTAACTTTCTACTGGCTCCGGCTATTTATTCTATTTGTCAACACTGCTTCTTACATTATGTTTTTGGGACGTTTTAATTACTCTATTAAAATTTTACTATGTTCAGGATTTGTTTTGACTTATTGCTGTTTGTTTACTTGTAAGCTATTTTTTTATATACCTAATTATTTCTGTGCCTATCAAACTTAACTTCTTTGGGCATGTCCTAATGCAACGCGAATGCGTGATCAAACATATGGATATGGAATAGGTGTACTAACTGAGAATCGCGCGTTTGCATCGCAGTCAGTTGTCACTCGTGCGAACTGAGTTGCGTTGTATTAGGACATTTTTATATCAAACAGAACCAAGTAATATAAATACTGTAACAAAGAGGGGCGTAACAGTAATGTTTCATAAAGTCCAAACCACGGCTACCAAGTGTATGGAGTGGCGAGCGTATCCGACTTCCCTCCGAGGATATAATTAAACGCAAAACACGCCAACTTCCCCAAATTAAGGAAACATTCCTAATAAATTTCACATTTATTGTTTTTGAACGGAAAAATGAAAAAACTCGACCGCTTGACGTTTCAAATGTTTCAGAATTTCTTTATGAGTTTTCGTTTTATTAAATGTTTGTAAAAACAACAAAGATTCGGAAAATATGTAAACAACTGTTGAATTAACGATAATTACGTTGTACTATGTTCCGTCCGTACTCCCACAATTCTTGTTAAAAGCTCATTTAAAATAATGATGCCAAAAATTACATTAACAATGCGGTTCGCAAATCCTACCATGAGTTAACAAAATGCATTTAAATCCGGAACGGGCGGGTTGAAGCGGGTCAAAACTGCTTTGGATTGGATTAAACCGGACTGTCACAAAAACGTGCGCTAGTGCGCTGTATATAAAGGCGAGGTACTTAGTCACCGCGAAGAGTGCAAAGGGGGTAGCGGGGGTAGAGGGGAAGGGTGTTTCAGTTTTGACTCGCTAATGACGTCACCAGCTCACAAGCATTCAGGATAGTCAGGATTCAGACAGAATGGAAGGATTCACAGCTTTACCGAAGTAATTACAGCCGCTAAACTGTAAGCTAACTGCTAAAGGGATATTTTTATGAAATGATGGCTTCAGTCAAGTTACGTTTTTAATTAAATCATTTTTATTTCATACTAAATTGCACATCTTTCAGAAACTATCTTTTCAACGTCACAACACTCTTAACACAAAAGTCAGATGAGTGTTACGGAAAATTACTAAGAATAAAAGGTCACTTTTTCTTTACTGCGAGTAAGAACAACTTTAAGCTAGGATATAAACTTTAGCAAAACGGTGGTATGAGGGCTGGTGTTAATCGCACTTGAATCTTTTACCTTTTTTTTTTTTTTTAAACAAACTATACTCTACTATGCCACACAAAATTAAGGTGGTAGCCTTACCAATTTGGTCTTTTTCAAATATAGGTACTGTTCACTGTTCAAAATAATCGAAACAAACACCAACATCAGACAAACAGATGCGAAAATTTCTTGACAAATTCTGCAGGTAAATGTAAATGAAGGTTCTAGAACTATGGGCGAGTAGAATGAGTCTATTTACATGCACGAACCGGGAATCGAACCGCGACATCGCCATCTGGTCTCAACTTTTGTCAATTGGCATCCTATTGTGTTGGCCCGCGGTTGTTTGCGAGTTTTTCAGATCGTTTGTGATGCCAATAAGCCCAAATGTACCCCCAAATAGAAACATGCTTTTGTTTTCATCTGCCTGTTTTGGGACATTTGAATATTTGATAGCTTATGATACCGTTAGGGAACAATTTTATGACATCATTGGATTAGAGTGGTTATCAAAATTATGACCTACGTAGAGAAACGGAATTCAAAGGTTATTTTTGAGATTCCGTTTATAAAAGCGGGTATAAGTCCGTTTATAAGTTTAATAAAAATAATCCGAGGTTCCTAGGCTACATACCCGCTTTCGGTGTAATAATATCATCATCGTGTTTTGGGCACACATACAATTAAAAATGTATTGATTAAGTTACTATCGCTTTTCATTAATATAATAGGAAAGCATTTCACATTATTTCAAGGATGAGTGCTCTGCTTCTTTGTATTAACATTTCGTGTATTCTGAGTATTCTCCATAGCTGTTAACGCGGATCATATTGCGCGGTGCAGTGAACCTGACGAGACAAGACTTGCATAAAGATGTGCACTCGTCGAGGTATGAAGCTCATTTCTTATCGAAAACATGAACTGAAATTACAGAAAGAACCAAACAACTTAAATTTCATCGAAATGCACGCCTTTAATGAAAATAGCGATCAATACCGACGTTCTTCAATACGAAAAATCACTATCACAAATTAATTATCATTTTCGCTAAGCAACTGAAAATGTATGCGAATCTTCTTTTCTTCTTCTTCTTTCTTTTTATTAAGCACCATATTTTAACTTTGCCTTCTCTGTATCTCTTTGAAATCTCAGTCTTTGTTAAATCTAATCCAAATTTGTTTAAAAGGCTTGCTGATGTTAATAATAGAAACAGGCGAGATAGCCAAAAGTTATGTGTAAAAATGTCCAACACAGCCTTACTGCATAAAAGTGTCTTTTGTATGGCACCAATTGTTTACAATAAGATACCAAAACCAATAAGAGATTTAAATTATAAATTGTTCAAAAAAAGGCTCAAAGTGTTTCTAGCTGGTAAATGTTATTATAGTATTAACGATTTTTTAACAGAGAAATGTAATTAAGCAGATAATTATTATTATTGTTACTAACTACATTTGTTTCTTTATTGTGTTTATTAGTGATTTCGTTTATTTAGTTTATTTTTAGTTACTTTATCAATATTTAATTTGGTAATTCAATGTGATTGCACCTATACCAATAATGTACACCCTTTGGGTATGTTACGGAGATCCCTTGTATGTACACTACCACCTGTTATTTATTTTGTTATACCTGTAACAACATTAAATAAATATTCTATTCTATTCTATTCTATCTTTCCTGTCTTTCTTTCAGGTATTTAACAATATGCAAATAGGTGTATTATGTCTACCACTTTAACAATGCAAATCAGAAATTATAACAGATTACAGCACGAAAGTGCTCAATCACTGTTGGAAGTAGTTCACCACAATTTCAATAAGAATTTCAGAAATTTTCCCACATTTTCAGCGCTACATCATATTGCGATGGAAACTGGAACTAAAAGGTGCCACAAGCAGGTCTTTTGCTAACAGCTTGTAGGTACCACCTTGTAGTTTTATTGTGTATTACATAGAGGTCTCTGTGTATTTCCCTAGCTAAACGTTGAGGTTTGGGTAAAGTGCTTCTATGAAAGTATCAAAGAAGTAGCAATTGGTAGATGAAGCCGTGGGTTTGTGACGATCGTTTTAGTGTACGAAATCACTTAAGTGCCCTTATTAGGTAATAATTTTAGGTTTTAATAAGAATAGTTATGATAATATATAATCTTACAGTTAATCTTACTAGTTTATTGCACGAATAAGGTGCTAACAGATGATGTCGCAAATTATGAATCGCATAAATTGTGGACCCTGTTGGGCACACATCGTCTTAAACTACGTAGCTTTTTTACTATGCCGAATTGTATGAGACGATAAAAAAAAGATGTTAGAAATAAAGTATTAATATTGCCACGAATTCTTATTTTTGTCACACAACAGCTCACGCTACATTTTAATATTCGTTCCAACTTCAATAAAATTCCGTTATTTACTGTGACATGTTTCATATAAATGCTGTATGGCTTATGAAGTAGCAGATGTTTAAATATCTAGATATGTGAACGTGACGCGTGGAACACGTCTAGCGCAAGCCTGACGTCTGACGCATGCCGTCAAACAGACGTTATCACCTCTCCACAATAGAGCCCTGGTGGAACAATACGTGCGAGCGGTTGGTACGTTTGCGTGAGTTAAATAAATAATAGGTGTATCTGTAGTATTAAAAGGAAAACCACTGATACTTGAAACTTTACAATATATTATCATAAGGGTGCGTCCACATCTGACGAACGAGCACTACACGAGCAGCTCGCGAACCGCTCGAGGCATGCTCGTGTAGTGCTCGTTCGTCAGATGTGGACGCACCCTAAGAATGGATTCAACGTTACAATTACAATACTTTTAAAGGCCAGCGACGCCATTGTGTTATTCCGGTAATAGTGACGCGACGTATTAGTCGATTCTAATTTCGGTTATCAGTAGTAAAAAAAATGTTATCTTACTTATTAGTTGTCTCAAACAGGAAGAGTTGCATTTGCAAGGAACGAGGAGAATAGCTGACATAGGCGACCAATAAATAATGTGCGTTTCGTGCATTACTCACTTAAACTTTTCTACATACATACATTTAATCACGCCTCTTTTCCTTGTGTAGGGGTAGGCAGAGACCACTTCTTTCTACTTGCTTCGATCCTTACACTCTCGTTTCGCTTCGTCCACTTTCATTATTCCCTTCATACATGCTCTTCGGTTAAACTTTTCTATTCTACCAAAGACACATAAAGGACACTATTTTAGAAGAAAGCATTTATTTTTCGACACTATATTCTAGTAAACCATTAATTTTAAAACGTATAATGACCAAAGTAAAAGAAATCCATTTCAAAAAGTCATATTATATTTTCATTAGTTATGTTTTACCCATTTTTTCCCGTACCAACTTCGTCTCCATATATTCCAGCTTCAATTTTTCCCCGCGTCTGTAGCACAAGTGCGTTGATCTTCTAATCTCTAGCTGTGACACCTGCCTAATGAAACGCTTCGTCAGAGGCAGAGAGGGGAGAGTGAGTGATTACCTTAGCGAGTGGCGACGGGGGTAAGTTATAGTGTTCACTTGTTTAGAGATAAAGGGTGTTGGAAAAATATTGAATGCTTAATTGTTTCCAAAATGGGGAGGAAGCGGAGTGTAGCTGATTTACCAACCGATTTAAATTAAATAAGACGGTTAATTAATTACTATTTTGAACATTGCTAATAAATATCATCAAATCCTTTTTTTTTTTAATACATTTTAAGCCAGTAAAAGTAAGTCAGTAATTGGTACTCGGATGGATATCTTTTTATCGTATTTCAAGCCTACAATTGTATTGTAGATACGATTGAATGTTATTACCGTATTTTTATGCGTCAGTAAAAAGGACACAGGATATTTTCGTTTTTACATATTTTGCTATTTGTGAAATTGATGTTTGAGTTCGGTCGACATTATTGCTATTGATAATCTTTATTATTTTGGCTGTTTACGCTTTTCATTATTTAGGCCGCGACTGCGAAATGTTTTAGAAAATCCTAATAACTTTACTACAGAATGTTTTTAATTTATTTTGTACATTTTTTAACTAATTAAATTTATGCCTAGTTTGACATACATTTTTATCAATCTATTACATCTTTATTGGCCTTAAACATGGGATAGAACTATGAAGGAAACAAATAGTTCCATTTACTCAATTTTTTTACTTTATATTTCTTTACAATTGAGGAGCCATTTAAATATAGTTTTCATGACTGTTCTCTCTCATCAAGTTTTTGCTATAGGCTACAAGTGTGTGAAAATTTTGACTATATTAGAGAAGAAAAAAGAAGAACTTTGGCCTACAAGGTTCCTTGTATAAATAGGTAATATTAAACAGTGATTTTGTCGTAGTACTAAAATATACGGTAGTTAAGCAGCTTCAAACAAAGGCGAAGTCATCAATCTATTGATAGAAATTGTAACAAAGCAAATAATGCTAACTAAGATCATAAATATCAGAACTGAATACCTTTAGGTATTTTGTATAATACTTAGACAAAACCATTTATTCTCTGATACAATAGATTTTATATTCTGACCTACAATGGGAACTAGATAAAGTTAACGTTCCATTGTGTTGTTTGTTGGATATTGTTCTAATAAGGCCTGTGTAACTTGTCAATGTATATCAAATAGCCGTGGGGTGTCAATAGTCGTTAATTCCTTGTTCTACACATAGTTCCTAAAAGCAATAATTCATCTCTTTGTCTGAAGTAAATACGAATTCAGTAGTTTGATAAATTTTTATTGCTTTTGTTTTATTAGTGTCGCTAGTCGGTATTTAATGTTTGTTTTCGGCCTAAACATTGGCGTAGGTTAACCATTGTTCCGTGTATTATAAATAGAAGCAAAATTTTAGGCAATCATCCAATCGATTAGTAAAGTAATTAAAATTACATTCTTGGACGTACAAACGCGGCAAATGAGATGAATTACAAAAAGTAAGCTATAATTAGCAACATCGGTATAATAAGTTAATTAAACCAAAGTTTATAAATATAAAGATAAGAAAATTAACTTAACCTAAATGAAAATTTTTAAAAAGAGTTTTTGAATAAAATATGTGAGCACAATATACACGAGAACAGAACATTTACATGAACATGACAGATTTTAATTATATGCTCCAAAGCAATTAATTCTATTTGCAGTTCTAATTCAACCAACTGCTAAAAATATGGGGGTTTTAGTTTTGTTTGTTTTTCTTTAAAAATGTTTAGAGTAACTCATTTCAACCACTGTTTTTAAAGAACAGCCGGTAAATTTGCAACAAATTTGCGTTTTTTTCCGATACCAGACGTTTGGGGTCTTTTGAGCTTTTTATTTCCAAAACTAGACTTTTTATTGCAGTTAGTTTTTTTGTAATCAAAACAAAGATTAGGAATTTATTAGAATTGTTTACTATAATATAACCGTAGACCCTATTGTACGATCTTTAACATGAATTACCGCCCCGTCTTATATGAACTTACACCACTTTAATATTAGAGTATCGTGTATAAAAAATTATGAACCACCCCGTTTTAAAATAATGCTTATTACAAAATTGTAGTACGTAGTTAGTTTTTCTTGTCTGACTATCAACTACGGGTCTATTATGGGTCGTGTTAAACTATTAGCTTCCTCCATCATTCCCGTCGACGGAGCGTCTCGTCTAGGACAGATTAAAGTCGCCGCGTTATTACTGGCTTATAATTATAACAACCTCCTAAGTTGTGCCACCGTGTAGTGTTACCAGAAGGCTGAGGTTGCTGCCTTTCAATTGTTTATTTTCATTGTTAGTTATATTTACAAGTAATTTCTGCAAACAAGAAAAAATAGTGGAAGTAGCAGCGAGCTTAGAGAGAGCTTTCGATTTCTGTTCCATAAAGTGTATAAATGTTTTTTCTTAAACTTTTTAAGATCCCGTCTGAAATAAGTAACCAATTAGTTCTAAGTTAATATCCGATTAAAAATAATGGACACAAAACTTGTTGTAATGTAATTTGTTTTACCGTGAATAAGATAAGATTAAGTAACAAATACGTGTCAATGTAGATAACCTAACCTTCTGTACCTACAGACATCGTGGCAGTAAGGACGGTGTAATTAACCGCAAAAGCGATTACATGGATATTTGTAAATTACGCCGAGTTATGGAACGTTTAAATTAATCGGTTATCGAAGATTTGTGGTTCATATTGTTTGGTTTACGGTTCGGGAAGATCAACTGATACGAGCTTTAATTAATTAATGAAACCCACAAACAATATTCCGGTATAGTTACTTTAATTAATTGGTATATTGTTAATATAGCCTGGATATTTGTTCTGTTATAGTAATTTAAGGGTTGAAATGTTAATGCACAGGTTTATAGTTAGAACCACGGTTAAGATGACTATAATCGCGGAAGTGTATGTTTTTTAATTTGTATGACTATGACTACAATCGTGGAAGTGTATTTTTTTTTGTTTGTGATAGTTAGATAAAAACATCAACAAGGAACCTAACTAGATTCCGGTAACGAATAAGAGAAAGTAATTTATTTCTCGTATCCGCCCTTTCGACTTCCTCTATCAACATGAAATAAGTAAACACGATGAACATGCTTGAGCTTAAACCAAGCGATAGAATTTGAAAGCAAGTATTGTAACATTTTTGCTGTCAAGTCCTATTTATTGATGAGATATCGCTTTGCTATCGCAAGTTAGGTAATACCACTGTCGGTCACATCTATTATAAATGTTCTCTATCAAAATGAAAGTCAGGCATAAATATAGTAAGCTATAGGAAGGTAAGCTTTCCAAAAATGATTTAAATGTATTGTTGTAAGCACGAAAACCCTTTGCAAAAAGGGCCCACAGGACCTGAACAGAAAAGTATTATCGGAAAAAGGTCTAGGTTTTACTGGAAATACCATCTAGACTGCTTCGGATCTGAATAAGAATTGTATTCATGAATAAAATGTTTGAATAACATGGAGCTGACTTTTGCCAAACATAAAAATTAGGAAACACAACGTTTTTATTTCCCCCCTTCAGAAATGTAGATAAGGCTGATTAATGGCCATATGCATTTCATTACTTGCTTTATATATGAATTTAATAAAGCGATACAGCAAGTAAATAAAACACAAGCAAATTTAGACCGTTATGTAGAATATATTAGTTTTACTTATTTCAATTAATTTATATAGTAATGTTAAAACAGTACATATCTGAATTCAATTAAAGTTGCATGTTAGCTGTCATGCAATCAAAAGTAAATACTCATTATATGAAACAAATACATGTTACTGTCTGTCACGGAATTGAAATAACTATTAATTATGTGTCAATCAAAATGAAACTATTACGTACAATAAGCATAATATAACGTTACAGTTAATGGTGGCTCTAAAAATAATTACAAATAAAAAAATGTATTATGCTAGCAATGTCGTGGTGGCCTAGCGGTTCAATGAACGGATTTCTATGCACAAGGTTGCAACTTCGAACCCAGGCAAGTACCAATGTGACTTTTTCAAAGCTATATGTACTTTCTTAATTATTCTAAGACACTACTGAGAAACGGTGAAGGAAAACATCATGAGGAAACCTGGATTACAAAAAATTGAGTCTGAATTCTTCAATCCGCAATTGAGTATGCGTGGTGATCAATGCTCGTTCCTTCTTTATATGGGAAGAGGCCTGTGCCCAGCAGTGGGACGTATAAAGGCCGGTTTATTATGCTATTATAATATTATACAATGGGTTTCGATTTCTATACGAAATAATAAACCGCAAATCAGATGAGTTCTCATTAGTAACGACCACGGTTCAATGTCTGCGGTAAGCGTTGGAAATGTGATGTTCCGCGAGCGACTTTGTAGTTCACGACTAAAGAGACAGATGGCGTTGCACTTAATAATTTATGTTCTGAAGTTTTTATAGTTGTAGAATAGCTTTTATAACTGTGGTCTTCTCAATTTAAGATAGGTACTTAAATAAATTAAAAAATGCAAATTCTATAAATTAAGTTACTGTGGTAAGTAGGTACCATTATTGCACGTGATAGAGATAGACCATATTGGAACGCTTTTAATTATTGCCTCCCTTGATGAATGTAATTCTCGCATAAATAAGTAAACAATGCATGTATGCATATAAGATATAATATAAGATTTAAATATCTATACATATTTAAATATTATAACAATAAAATTAGAACAGCGTATATGTAATTTGTACAGAACGTCGATTTATAATAATTCATATTGGTTTCGATCTTATCTCATTACAAACATTTATTCTCCACTAGCTGTGCCCCGCGGTTTCACCCGCTATATTTTGGACAATTCATACACTATCTTCATAAATTATAGCCTATGTGTTATTCCAATGCATAAACTAAATTATTGTAAAGTTTAATTAAAATCCATTCAGTAGTTTTTGCGTGAAAGAGTAACAAACATCCATACAACCAAACAAACTTTCGCATTTATAATATTAGTAAGGATAAACCTACTAACATTTGTTCAATGGCTACAAAACACAACTACTACTACAATCCAAAAACTTGTCGTTTAGTAAAACAGGACAAAATTTAAAGCAAGAATTGCAGCTGACCTAAGTTACAGAGAGCTAAGACATTCCCATAAACAGCAGTACTCTATAAAACGTCTCCAGCCAGTCTCACTTCACCAGACACATTGCCAACAGGGGCAGAAGACATGCCAAGTCGGTCAAAAAACAATATCATCTTATATTCCTCAATATAGTTCATGCAAGATATTCCGGTCACCGATTCAAATGGATTCCTTTATCGCATTGGATTACATTTTGCAAATATACTGTATTTTTGCAGTTTTCTGAAGTAGGATACGATTGCTGAATATGCATATTACAAGTAATTGCTTACTTCGTTCTACTTATTATTAAATGTGAAAGTTTTTAAAGATACATGTCTAAAATTACTACTCAGATTTACAAAGAAAGATATTGATTGCCTAGGTCTGTAGGCTATTTAAAATCAGGTTAATTGCTTTGAGCTAGTTTAAGATAATTTATAATCTAAAAAGACAACACCGTTGAATTACATCCACATGCATTTATATTTTCCTTCAATCTTTCACTCGGATCATTTTCATGCTAATTTTGTATCATTATGAACGACTAGATAATACATACGCAATCAAATAGCCCCAGTTCATTGGAAACACAATTACAAAAGCATTGCTTCGATCTATTTCAGAGCAAACATCCAATACTACATTGTTTAGCCAAACATGAACCAAATATACCAACATAATGGTTACTATGATTAGTCGGAAATGCTATCATGTTATAATGTTGTTTGGTTAAAACAGTAGGCAACTTGTTCGATATGTAATAAATCTCAACAGCATTTTTCTTTGACTGGCTTTTAGGTATGAACTCCTGAATTTGATAGGGAAAAGCTTGGGAGTTCCCAAAATTGAAAACTGCTATGTTGTAGAGGGCAATCGTATATTAAAAGATTTTTTTAACACTAGCATAACAAGCTGTGCCCCGCGGTTTCACCCGCGTGAATAGTTATTCTTTTATATCCCTTCTGCAGCTATGTTTAAAATAATACCTAACTATAAGTACATAGAATATACCCTTTGTTTTGTGTTAGTTAATAAGTATGTAAATTATATAGAGTCATTAAATTAGATAAAACCATAAAGTGATGTTATAACTATAAATGATAAATAGAATAAGTATTAGATGTTTATTGTTTTAGAAATATTGTTAGATTTGTATGATAGGTATTAATTGTATTGCTATGCTTGTAAAAGGCAACTAAGTAAAAAGTCCCACATATTTTTTACTAGCTGTACCCGCGACGTTGTTCGCTTATATACCTATCATTCATCTTTATGAATAAATATTTGACTGTGATATAGAGGGCCACTAACACGAACTGCCTACTGCCGAGTAAATTTTGTCACAAATGTTGCTGTTTGTATAAATTCTCAAAATAAAAAGTACCATTGTCATAATTATATAATTAGCTTACCTCTAAAAATTTTAAGGATTGCTTTTGATGCTACTTTGTTTAAAAATTTTAGATTTATCTTCCAAGTCCAGAACCGTGAGAAAAAATTATAATTTTCATGGTGGCTTTCGATGTCATTGTCCAAAATATGTCTACCTTGGGCAGTTTTGAACTGACTCTTTTATATATGTAGTATGTTTTCTCTTTTGTGCTTTACCCAGTTGGTTACAATAATTGAAGGTCAATGTTTTGGTATTGAGTCTACTGGCAGCGCCAACTCTGAGTTAAAGTGAAAGCAGCTGTCGCTCTAGGCAGTAAATGGCAAAGGGCACCCAAAAACCGAATCCATAAAAACAAATTAGTCCATTTTTTATGCTATAGTTCTCGTTGGTACCGTAGTCCCTAGTGAGACTACAGGACGCGAGGTTTTGGTGCGAAACCTCGAAATTGAACTACGCCGTTAAATTGAGAGTGGATATCAGATAGGCAGTGACTGACATGAGACCCATGAAACTGAAAGAGGAGGTAGTTACAAAAAGTTGACGTACGGTTTGAGAGGCGCAGTGGCAGAATTACCAAAACTGTGTTTAAAATTATTTGTTTGGAAAGATTAAGTAATAGCTGTCCAAGGACAATATCATTCTACCCTGATTAAAGTCAGAGGCTGTATCCTGTACAATTCGCTTTATTAAGTGTAAGGTGCAGCATAAGGTGATGGGCTTAAATACCGTACGTATATATTTTAAAATGTAGAGAATGCGATAGAAAGTTTATTTTATTTAGGGTTTTGGCCCAACCTTCCGGTTATGAAATTTAAACACATAAATAAAATATCATGTACGCATAAAAACGTACATGAGAAGCAAGCTACCTTTTAAAGAATATTAAAGAGGTAGTACATACTAAAGATTGTGTGATAAAAAGATCATTGGGTTTTTGGGTAAAAGAAAGTAAATAACAAATACAAAAAGATCTTGTCCATGGAATATAATATAGATGACCAATAGAAAACATTACACATTATGATGGAAAAAGTTTTTAACCAACTATAAAGTGATCTATGGGGAAGCTTACGTTTTCAAGTCAGCGAATGCGTAAATTTCCAAGCAAATGGCCAGGACATTTACGCCTGAATCACTTTACGGTACATGCCATGCACGTTTCAAGTTCCTCCATGATCAGCAATGAGGAACAAACTTACCTACGGAGATTAGTAAATACAAACACTAAATAATTGTTATATAAGTATATATATCGACATATATAAGTTTATATATCGGTTGAGAAAAAATTCACGACTTAAAGATGTCGTTTATTGCGACTAAAAATACAACAAAATGTTACAAATATTTTTTTACTTAAAAAAGATACTTTAGTAAAACACAAAAAAAGTTATCTCTACTGAGATTTGAACTTGGGTATCAAAAAATTTAAATTTATATAAGAAAATGGACGCATGAAAAAAATTCAAACATTAACCACCGGATTTGAACTTGCAGCAACATCACTCATTTCCAATCGTTCAACCGCCAAGCTGTTTACCTCGATAGCTAGTTCACTAAAATATAGGTTCTAATCAAATTGAAGATTGCTATGGCTACCTCAGTCTGCCATGGTTACCCTCTTGTTTATCTTTTGATCTGTCAATAATGCCAATTTATGTGTGCAGTTGAGAAAATGATTTTGGAAATTTAAAGCTCCTCCCCTTATCAGCTAGATTCAATAGCATGTTTCAACATAGCTAACAACCATCTACGATTTCTTGAAAACCACCTCTCAATTTTTTACACCATTCGATTAAGTAGTTTATGTTTGATAACGTAACATGAAATCTGACCCCCAGCAAAAGAGTGTTGTAATGCAAGTACTGTACTGAATTGCGTGTTGTAATATTTTACTTCTTGAACTCACTAAATTAATTATATCTTTTGATAGAGTAAACCGATTTCGATGAAACAAAAACTAAGTTATACCTCAAGTTGTGTATAATTTTTGTATATAAACATTGTCTGCATTCAATTCGTAGATTTTACGTGATGCGTGCACAAACAAACATATAAACAGACAAACAGACAAACAGACAAACAGACAAAAATTTCAAAAATGATGGAAATGGGTTCTGTTAGTTATCCTTTAACACGCTGGCTATTTTTTTTTTCAATTTCTTCAATGTACAAAAATGACTTTTCTACAGATTTATTATACCTATGTATAGATAACATCTAATGTACACTTAGTATGCAATAAAACTTTGACTTTGACTTTGATACTAAGTTCCGTTCCCGATGTCTTTATAGTTATTCTCTAATTCGGGGCGGAGACAAAGACTTGCTTTTTTAGACTTTTTCAGGGATTTTTTTTGTTTTTCTCTCCGTAAGAACCATCCTCGTACTTCAAGGAATAATAAGAAAAAAAGAATTAGCGGAATCGGTTCAGCTGCTCTCGAGATTTGCGCTTAGCAATACATTCAGCGATTAATTTTTATATTATAGACTAGCTGTACCCGACATGCGTTGCAATGCAATTTTTTCTACCTAGCACCTGCCTACTACCTACCTACTACCACTTAGGGGTATGAAAAATAGATAGTAGCCGATTCTCAGACCTACTGAATATGCATATAAAATTTCATAAAAATCGGTCAAGCCGTTTCGGAGGAGTATGGTAACTAACATTGTGACACGAGAATTTTATATATAAGATATTGCTTAGATTTTTGAGTGCATGAATTATGACAACCAAGAAATATTCTGTAAGTTAATTACAACATCGTTCGAGCCGAAAGCAGTAGCAAAGCTGCATGTACACAGATTTCATGCCCTACTAGCACTCTAAAGAAAGCGTGAACGGTTCAGGTGTTATACAAGTGCGCTTTGAGTTACAACACACCTAATACATAGACATACTCATTTCAAAGGCTGGAAACATACCAATAAGCAAATTAGGTTGCACATTATCAAGATAATTATTTTCACGGATAATTATCCGATAATTATCCATCCATGTGAATAATTTATGCAAATAAATAAAAGAATTTTGTATTTTTTCATTTTAATTTACAACAAAATCATATTAAAATTTGTATCAAAGTCTGTATGATTATAATCTGTGCTTCTCGGTGGTGGAGCCTAGCCGCCACTTGTCGCGAACACATCTTTTTTATTATCAATACGTAATTATCAACGATAATTATCCATTGCAACCCTGCCAATAAGTCTATACAAAGGTTTTAAAATGAAATGACATACGGTGGATAGGTATATGGTCGAGTAAAATGTGCTTTTATTGGCATAAACCTCGTATCTCACAATCAGTACATGTAGCGATCATTAAGTTAGTTATAAAGTATAAACACTATAATTTACGTGATGATAAACATCAAAATACCATTATATGTAGGTAAGTACAACACTGAATCACACATTCGTGCAACCACTAACTTCACAAATCGATATTATACCGATTGACATCCAAACGAAAGGATTTAATACGGACATTAAATAGGACTATTTTATTACCTGATTCGGACGGCCGCGGCATAGCCAATTTATATTGTGTTATATACAAACAGGAGTTTGAACAGCACTATTCAATTTTGTATTTTTGTGTATCTGGTTATAATATACAATTTAATGTTACCGAAACCAACTATTCTACATTGTCCCGGGTCTGGGTGTTTGTGGTACCTTCGTTGTTTCTGAATTCCATAACACAAGTGCTTCAGCTACTTACTTTGGGTTCAGAGCAATGTATGTGATGTTGTCCGCATTTTTTATTATTATTTATTTATAATGTTGAAAATTTGTGCCCTGACGTTGGTGTCGCGCCACTACTGTGAAAGGACGAATCACACTTATAACGCGGTAAATAGGCCCCTATAATTCGAAAAGGACAATGAGTTACTTATACGTACAATAGCGATAATACGGCCGGTAATACACATAAAGGCACTTCTCACATAGATCATGAACATTCACCATTTGTCCTGCTCACTTGCGTGTCGTCAATTTTAATTTTCTATTTGGAGTCTCATTGTACGATATTTTCTTTCACTGTTCATTCGTTCATCAATTCTTCCTAATATTATGATTGTCACTTTTTACACAAAAACTGCTAAACAGAGTTTCATTCATTTTTTTAATTATTTGGAATAAATATAGACTGCATTTTATAAAAATACTGTTGGTCAGTCACGGCAATAAAGTCGTGAAAGCTAGTTTAGCCATTAACCCGTTTAGCTATTAGACAAACGGGTTTAATATTTTAAGCCATAATTCTCTCTTTTCCTTTTTACAAAGTGACTACACTAATATGCAGCGTCGCATATACCCAAGAAATCAATGCTGTCCAGGTAAAAGCCAGGTAGCAAGTGCACGGCGAAGCTATTAACCACTCCACACGAGTACGCTGCACTTCAATACCTTTGCCACTAGTAGGTAGCTAGGTATGTGTGTAGGTACTGTGAGTGTTTTCACATTATCCGATACGATATCGGTATCGGATACCTATACGATATCAAGTCAAGTAACATTCAGAACCTTATGTGCAAATCAAAATGTCCCAACATTAAAACCTTATTGCTAAACAATAAGAGATAATTCAATCTCATTACCATTTGTCTATGACTAAGCAGCGAAAGACAGGTACATGTTTCATACATTTTACTTGCCTCCGATATCGTATCGGATTCCGATACCGATATTGTATCGGATAAAGTGCAAACGCGCTTGGGGAGAGCAGTATCCGATTGAATCGTTTTTACAAAAATACCAGTTGCGCTCTTATGGAGACTAGAGAAGGAGTTCTTAGATAAAATAAAGGAGTTTTTATTCTACGTGCTTACTTTTTAGTCTTATTTTTTTCCGTTAATTTAACTTATTTGTATTCCAAAACTTATTAACAGCGGGATACATAAGATGATAATGCTACCGTTTGTATTTAGTAGTAGAATTATTAAATAAAACCTGCCTAAAGCTATTTCCAGAACTACACTTCTAGGCTCAGGCTCTAAACATAAACCATAATAAATAGCTAGGCGAAATAAACCCTTATATTCTTATGCCAAACATTAATACGAAAGCATTAAGGTTCTCATAAATATTAATATTAGGTATTATGTAGAATCGTGAATATCGAGCATTCTTTCGAGCACGTACCATTACCGTAACATCACGCATTGCCGATGCGAGGCGAGCAGAGAGCTATGTACCGACAAATTTTCAACCACATAAACCTCAATAAGTCACTATTTAGAAGCTTTTTAATCGAGTTATAAAAAAGAGGAGGTTCTATGTTGGACGGTGTGTCTTTTATTCAAGTATGTCACGTGTGACGAATAACGTACACTACGTGCGTACGTGTATAAATGGTTTTTGTTTTGTGGAAGTTAACACCCAGCAATCTATGCTTATCGTGTTGAATCTTTTAATATAATGAAAACTTACTTAAAACCACGTGACTCAAAACTATGTGTTGATGTTTACCTGTAACAAAATAAAATAGTACAATTAATTAAATTATTATTTACTCGTATTACGGTAAACAGTAGACGTCCCATTCCATATGACGTCATCGTAAACAGAACTAGATTTCCAGCTGGAAAGCTAGGCAAATATACATGTTATCTCGGTTGCAAGATAAATCAACAGCTTTAAGTTGGAATAGTGCCCTGTGTACGACTTACTGCTTATGGCTGTATACACAAGATCTACTTAATGTTACATATTATATTATGCAAAGCCTATAATATAAGAAAATAGCTCACTTGGCATTTCAAATAGGGTAAACAAATTTATCTTTATCTTTATCTTTATTATTCAGGCAGATTTAAAGCCTAATTACTATTTAATAGTCAAATAAAAATATATCCCTATATTATTATTTGTAAATCAGCTGTTATGCATAGTAAGTGATGATATTATTACATAAACAATGGAATAACATAAAAGTTGTCCAATTCATTAGCGTTGCGGTCACAACAAGCTTAACCAAGTATCGATGCAGATAGGATAATACCTAATTGAAATTTATGCGAAAACAGAACGCCATTAGAATGAACGAATAAACAACAGGAATTGAAATAAAAGTACTTTTACGGATTTTATCGCGGTTTGTATCATGGTCACGGGCATACTGATACCCGTGACCATGATACCTGCTAAGGTGTCGAAAGGTCGGGATTTAAAATCTAAATACAAACCACGATAAAATCCGTAAAAGTAGTTTTATTTCATGTCTAATATTCGCGTAAACCTCAGAACTCATTAAACAACAGCAAAATAAAAAGTGATCGTAAAGAAAACGTGTATCTAATAGTGAAATAAAATTGTTAATGTCCCCTTACCCGTTTTATGTCGTATAAGCCCGTAAGGATACGTAGTGCAACTGGATTTACTAACATACTAACTGTTGCTTTATTGTCTAACACAACATAATTGCACATGTATTACTTTGTAGGGCAAAAAATCTATGGACAATAAAATATATTTTTGAGCCAATTAATTTCCGTCAATTTCATAAGGGTGCGTCCAGATCTGGCGACCGCGCACCGAAACGAGCAATGCACGAACAGCTCGCGAGCAGCTTGCGCGGACATACTGATAAGTCTAATAAACAAAACTCCTGCAGATTACACCACTAACGCCAAAGAATATAATAATCAGGATATTAAAAGCGACATCTCATAAAAACATCATCGTAAACCCAACATTAACAAAATCATAGCTACCATACATATTACATAATAAAACTACCCTTATAACTGGAATGAGCTGTATATGTTACATATATTTACGAAACCTCCTCTAATCTCCTCACATATACAAATCTGTTCCCGATATGTTACACATATGGGAGTTATCGAGACGTAATCTTTTGACGACAAACAAATCCGTGGTCTTTACACTGTACAGTGAATAGCTAAAAGCTGGCGCTTGTAAACGCGTGTTTACACTTGTTCGACTCGCGTTCTATCGGTTTTGCTGTTACTGTTAGATAAACAGGATTATGACGTTTTCATAACTATGCTAGTTTTAGTTTATAAAAGATTCAGAGAATTAAAAAAAACCTTTATCATACACTCTTACACTTCGATAGTATAATTTAAGGTTCGTTATTTGCTGATTTAGGCTAAATCTAGTTTTATTTCTAAGTCAACTATTGTATTCATGCGTTTCAAACCTCAAAAATAAATTAAACTTATATTTAAGCAGCTCTCAATTCCAGTATTCCCATCCTCAATTCAATCCTATTAGGTCGGGGTCCGAGGTCGGATTCCCCACTTATTGGATTAGACCATTGGTTGGGAACAAAAAGCTATCAGCGATATCAGACCCAGTTGTAATTTTAACCTAATATCGAATACAGAAAGCTTTGTTACTAACAATAAGTTTTTGTTCACACGTTTGTTCAGAATATCTATATCTATACTTATAATAAATCTGTAGAAGTGAAAATTCTGTACATTGAAAATATCAAAAAAATAAATGGCGGGGGTGTTACTAGACCGACACAGAACCCACAAATGTGAAAAAAAAAAAATCATTCTGTCTGTCTGTTTGTTCAGGTATCACGCAAAAACTACCGGTTCGATTACGATGAAACTTGGTATAATTATTCTTTATTATCCTGGGCACCACACTGGGTAGTTTTTATCCCGGAAAAGTATAAACAATTAAAAACAAACTTAATTTTGCGGTTAAACACTCATTGATAAGTTTCGTCATCCACGCGAACGAAGTCGCAGGCACAGCTAGTACATAGTACAAGCCAATAACCGTCCCTACACCAAACATTATATTTTTAAAACAAAAAAATATACATACTCTATAAATAAGTACATTAAGTGTGTAAGACCATCGCTTGCATTTTTATCTTGTCACGAAGGGACTTAATAAGCTTTTACTATATGCATTAGCTTTAGCACGCTTCCATTTTTTAAACCTACCTCAATATTCCATTTTACATGAAAAGTTTAATGTAGCATGTTTAGAGATTATTTTTATCTAACTAACCTACTTTTTAAATTAAAACTTAATTATTTAACTTTGACATAATTACATGATATTACCCTGGGATATCTTTAAATTTTTTAACTACATTGAAAGCAACTATCTCTAACAATTCTGACCACATTCAAAAGGTAGCTTCACAACCACATCCTATCTTCATTCAGATACAAAACCATCTACAGAATCTAGTGATAGATCAAAGTCAATCCGTTGAAGTGATAAGAGTACTCTCACAGCTTTCCCCTCTTGAGATGCAGCTCGATGCATCCGAGTGTCATGCGGTTACAGTATGCGCTGAAAGCTAATTAATTATCAGCTCCAGTCTCATTTTGCTTTCGAGAGGGAAATGTTGTGAGGAATACGGGTATTGTGGGAGGTATAAGGAAATTAGTTTACAGGTAGCTCGTTTGTGAACAAATTGGAATATTGTATTGTCTGTTTGTTTAACGCAAAAGCTCGTTCGAGTAAGTATGGAAATATATTGGCAGGTGTTAACAATATGGGCTACATGCCGCTCTACATGGATTGATGTTATATTATAAGCCTTGTGCCCCAAGGGGTCAAAAAACAGACTTGCTCTTATATTAATAACGATAACCATACTATCAATATCACACCAATTTTTATTCAAGCTCTCAAAAGATTAAAAACGGATCAAAAATTCTAACAGCAAACCTGCAATCAATAAGGCAGCGGTGCTCCCAATCCAAAATTACCATGCAAATGATATAATCCCCAAAGGAATACCTCTGGGCTTAAAAACACAGCTGCGGCAATTAATCAAAAGCGGACTAATTAGTAATGATGTCGGTATCAAGTGTAAGATTAATGAGGCTCAGATTTGTGTAGTGCGGGCTTCGCGGAATCTGACACTAGGTGGTACTAGGTACTATCAAGTGTCATGTGTTAGGATAATTATGATGATGTTACATGAAAGCTTTTGGTGTGGAAAAGTATACTAAGATCATACTTTCAAGATTAAATAGCAACTACGACGTGTTTTATTAGCCTACTTTCTTTAGGGTAGTTCCTATTCTTGTTATTGTTTTTCTAATTGTCTGTTTATTAATTTAATATTTTTTAAGCTTTTACTTTCGTGTATGGACCAGGTCTTTTTTTAGAAAAGATTCGGTTTTTTGTCCCGCAATAGAATTAAAGTTATACAAAAACGGATTAATACACAAAACAGTCTTCTAGAATATTTTTTACAGTACCTTATGCTGAAAACATTTTAAAATCTAACAACAAAGGTTCTGAATAACCCATCTACGGGCTAATAAGATCTAAGGCTAAGTGGCTCCAAATCCCATTCCTATTTAATTAGTCTTCAAGAAAAGCGTTGTCCTAACGAGACAATACATTCAATTAGTTACCGTCTATAGAAGGCAAATGACTTTTAAATACCATCATTAGTATGCAGGAAACAAGGAGCTGTTATATTAACTGCTTCCTAATTAAAATTATCAGACCTTGAACCCTTTGCGAGTTAACGATGTTATCGGTAGCTGTAATTTTTTACTTAAAGTTTTGAATTTTGGTAAGATAATAATAACATAATTTTCGGTTATTTGAAAAAATATTTAACGTATCAATTGTACGTTATATTTAAATGAAAAAGGGTTAACTTAAAAATGAATAAGAGTATTTAACGTATAAAATGTTTAAAATTCAAATATTAAGGTCAATCAAAAGGACATGTTAAATCAGAGCTATGTAAAACTGTTTCCTTTTTAACTTATCTTGAAAACTTAGGTATTCTTTATAAGGAGGCTGTAATTCCACATATTTTAGAGCTTCCATTCTATAACAGCATAGTGTCGAGACTTTCACGCCGAGTTTCAAGAAACTCTTACAAGTGTCTGGCTTCTTGTTACACGAGCGCAGGTTGCATTCCCATGTGTGCACAACCTGCGCGTTCATGCACTTAAACCGACTCCCTGACATATTAAAGGAAAATGCTTCTCCTTTGCTAACGAAAGAAAACTAAACCTTTGTGAACGTGTTAAAGCTTCAACAAAGTTTAAACACAAATTGTAGTATTTTTCTTCACCTAGACGAGAAGATTCGCTAATTTAAAGTCAATATTAGGTCGTGACTTGATTTAAAAGAAACCTGTTTCACTTTTTTTTCCTTCAATCTGGCGCCTTGTTCTCTTTAAAAACTGATTTAGATTTCTATAAAGTAAAAAACGTAGCATGAATATTTATATTAAGCGTACTTGCAATTCATCTAGTTGCTAATTGCTTATTCATTAGACCAGTTACAACCTTTACCTTTTATCCTTGTCACCTAATTACGGGTAGAGCCTATGTTATTGTTATTCCCAGGTGTAAGGTCCCTCATGGACTTCTTCCGCCCTGGGGTAGGAGGGACATGCCGGAATCTTACTGGCTAAACCGTTAGGATTGCTGCTCACCTTTATTATACTGAATATCAGGCGGGAAGGCAATGCAAACTACCGCGATCAGTTGTGTGGTACCTGCATGAACTGCCTGACGCAGTCGGCGCCATGCTCCCGAAGGAAGGTCTGCAGCGTGCGCACGCCCTGCACGGACAGCCGGTACCCGCTGCCGTTCTCGCCGGCCGCGAAGAACACGCCCGGCAGCGGCCCCTCACCCATAGCACTCACATGTTGCCGACACTACACCACAATAAACTCCAACAACTCACCGAAACTTTTTATTTAAACCGCCAATTTTAGTACTTTAAAATTTGTTGGAATATATTACCACCCTTTGATTATATTATCAATTTAATTAATTTAATCTACAAAAAGAAATTGTATACCATCTGAACATCACTTCATAAACACTCAACTTTAATTCACTACGCTACGTCAACTTGATACGCTACGCGCGTTGTAGCTCGTAGCGTTCAGCCAACGCGATCGACGCGCCCGTGGCCACTGCTACGCGACCGTAGCTCGTAGACCCGCTCGTAGCTCGACCGTAGCAATGCGACGCAAAAGGTCGCGCCGAATATGACGTAATGGCCGAAAGCCGATTTTTTGAAGTCAGCCGAAATTGTTCGCGCGATGTGGAATCGTTTGTACGATCCATAAGTGAGATGATTTGTCAAACTGTGAACTTTTTGTGGCACATGTTTGCACAATTTATACGCTTCAGATTAGAACTTACAGAGTAATAAATGTAAACTCAATAATTTTATATGAACTCGATATTATAACTTTATAAGCGTTACAAATGCGATTTGTTCCTAGCATTTTAGTTAGCACAAAAAAAAATGATAAAATTAAATTAAAATTCATATCGACATCAAAAAAACAATTAGCATTATTATTCAGTGGGCCTCTTACTACGGTAACTAACAGCCGACTTTAACGAAAATTGGTGATTCCGTGAGCGGCGTTATTCCCGGCCGAACTAATTCGTTGAAAGGCCTCAGACACCGATAATTAAAACGTAAAGGCCGTAAGATAAATTGTTAGTGTGGACTTTGAAAAGTTTTCAGCTTACTTTGTAGGTGAGCTCTTGTTTGCGACTTCATGTTTGTCTAGGACAACTTCAATATTTGTTTCAAAGTGGGGACAGAAGTTATATTGTCGCTTTTACGAGCAAGAAATAGATAGGATATCTTTCTGGTCTTCAGGTCAAGGTCAAGCCTCTTTATATGATAATAGTAGGATGCGTGAGAAATCGCACTTTTTGTGCGTTCTCTAGACAGAGGAAGCGGCGAATATTCCTTTATTCGAGTGAAAACCTGCGACCTTGCGAGAACGTGCCGGAACTGTGGGAGCGTGCTTCGCGGAAACCGAAATATTTTGCCTTACCTACAATAGAGCCTTAAATGTAAAGTAGGACTGAGCTAGCATGTAGTAACTAGCGAACTACATTTACTACTTTAGGATAATGTAGGTATCTATGAAATAGGCCTGTGCCCAGCAGTAGTACGTTTATAGGCTGGATTATTATTATTTATTTTTATTATGAAATATAGTTTTAAAAAACATTTAATATTTTTGTTGCAGTTGCATATTCTTTTGTTATTCATAGTTAATAAGTTGTTCAGTAAAAAGTGAGCTTTAGTATAATTAAACTACACACTTAAATATTATTTAGTTAGTACTGTCAGCATCATGAATGTTTAATTCTTGAGGCAAGAAATCTTAAATGTTTTTGTTGAGTACAGTACCACAACATATTGTTAAGGTTTACGATGCTAAGGAGGATTTGTCCGCGAAGGTTTTATACCGCAATTCGCATCTCCTAGCATTTTATGTTTATAACTCGACATAAAGTGCAAATTCTATTAAGATTTATATCACATAAAGTGCGACACGTCTCGATAAATACGCGTGTAAAACATAGCTGCATGCAATTCTAAATCGATTCTCACGCGACACACTGCATCGCAATCTCCGCTTTTAGGAATAAACTATCTGGGGTAAATGTGTCGGTATCACATTTTTCCAGTCATGTGGCTAGTTTAAAAATAATATGAGACTTTCAAAAGACCTAAATAGGAAATAAATGGGTGACAGTATATTATAAGCCTACCGAAGTACCTTCCATTTTCGATGACCTATGAGGCTAATAAATATTACTTAACTGAGGCCGTAAAGTCGACCGATACAAATATATACCTTGTATATGACCATAGAAAAGTATTGACTAAAACTAAAATCTCGGCTAGTCCAAAATGTTTGACGAAATCCGTATAACAGCTTACATAGTGACATTTGGAGAGGATTACTGGATCCGTATTTCCGATGTCCCGGAAACATATTGAAAACACGATTTTCGCTTGAAATATTAAACATAATATTTGTTGATGTTTTCCTTTTAGATAGAAATTTAATATTCATCAAAGACCCAATGTCAAAATAAATTATAAACTTGTAATGTTTTAGACAACACAAAGACGTTTATTTTTACTTAATTTCCTTTAGGAAATTGTTTTATGAATTAAACACTGAAAAAAGAGAATTGTTTTACCGATAATACTAAAATCAGCCAAATATGAGCCGATTGCACGACAAACTCCGATATTAAATAATATTAATATATAAGTTACGGTTTGGAAGCAGCTGTTATATATTATTGCAAGACACGCTAAACCTCTGAAATACCAGTATATACGGCAGAGAAGTAGCAGTCAGACTAGTTTCGTTCAGGTAATAAACCTAACTGGCCTTGCATGCAGCTATGTTTTGACTGGCCTGTTGGTCTAGTGGTTAGTGACCCTGACTGCTATACCGGAGGTCGTGGGTTCGATTCCCACCCAGGACAAATATTTGTGTGATGAGCACGATCATTTGTTCTGGTTGTCTGGGTGTAATTTATCTATAATATGTATGTATTTAGAAATATATAAGTATGTTTATCAGTTGTCTGGTTACCATAACACAGTCTCTGCTTAGCTTGGGATCAGATAACCGTGTGTGAGTTGTCCCGGAATATTATTATTATTAACTTTCATGAAATCTATGACATACTAGACTGGAATATCTGCTTACGTAAAGTGGAAACCAGCTAACGTTTGAATTTGAAAACTGCAGATCCAGAAAGCACTGAGTCATATACATATATCAAAGTAGATGAATGTTAGATGTTTTATGATCGAGATGATTCTATGAGGAACTTTTCGAATTATATCGTTCGACGTAATGGCGACCGTTTGCCTCAGGCGTTTTCGTTTTGGCCTTACAATTTCTATAGAGCAAAGGATAAGCCGTAAACATTTATTATGGATTACAAAAAAGGAAAAAGTATGATTTATAGAAAGCCCAAACAAATATTCGAACTTCTTGAGTAACTTTTGATTCCATTACCAACAAATCGAGGATGTAATCAAACGAAATGCAGATTAAGGTTTTCTTAAACGCGAGTTTTTTTGGTCGCGATTCGTTCGTCGTCGATCACGGCCGCTGCTGATCCTGATGCGAGGCCATCAATCACCCGCCAAGCCGTGACGACTGTCCAAAGCCTTCCTCACACTAAGTGTACTTTCTGATTCCAAAAACTGGGAAATCGATCTACCCTCTTATTTGTACGTAACCGAATTTTGAACGAGATAAAAGAACGGACTTTACGCGTGATTCCTTTTCAGATAAATTGAATCAATTGGTGTATTCAATAATAAAATGGGATATGAAATTAATGGTGACCAAAAATTTTGTTCCCCGAATTGAATTATGTCCGGTGCAATTTATGTGGCCACATATTACGTGCAACGTTCGGCTTGGAAACTATTACGAAGTTTTGAGGCGATAATGGTCGAACGAGTAAGTATAGACTAGATAAGTACTTTATGATTTAGAGCTTAAACCTTGCAGGTGAATATAGGTGGCGCTTAAGTGGTTAGGTATTTACTTACCTACATTAAGAGTTCGTAAGGCAGGTGCAACCAAAAAGTATTCAGGGCAATGATATGTTAATGACGCTTAGAAATTACATGTTTCACGCACCCCTCTAGAGGAATGTGAGCTTTAATTGTTGGCAAATTAAAAGAATAAACAATATTAATAAGCACATTTAAATTCTTATTGTCCAATTTCAATATTCAGTATATAATGATGCCAACATTGTTCAACTTTATAATTTTTAAACCCAACGAACTACTTCGTGAGTTTTATATTATTTTAGAATGCCAGCGGCACGGTTTAATCCCGACAAAAATAAAGAAGAAAACCAACAACTTAATTAAGAATAAACTTAAGACAAATTAAAAATAAACTTAAGACTATCCTTATTTAAATCTTTTGGCCGAGTTCATTAAACGTCACAGTAAGAAAGGATAGTAGTCTTAAAACAGCGACGGTACAAAACGGGGAATACAATTTTATTGCAAACATGCGAATGCGTTTGTGAACAAAACCGCTGAATATAGATGAGAGAGAAATGTTTATTCCGATATAATTGTAGAATTCTAACGAGTATTGCTGGCTGATTGCTTTTACAATGGACAAAAGAATGAACGCGAGGAACGGCTAATCTCAAGGGGATTAGACAGCAATTTACCTTTCAACTTTGTCTTTTATACTGATCTAGATAGCAGCAGGCCTAGCCAAGTTACAAACGTTTCGTATCGATTCTCTTTCTACAATTGTTAACGCTCCGGCGTAAGCAATTATAAACAACGCTATCTTGGTAGCCAACTTGACAGGACTGAGTCGATCGCTCGTTCTACAATGACCTTAGAAAAAACCTATACTTTAGTCTATGGTGAGCGTTCCCAGAAACGTCAAACTAATGTCAAAGTCACAGTTGTTTACTTTGTGCGCGGGCTGAAGTTTTGTTTTGAATTTTTAAGAAAGAGAATAATTGTTTTAAGTGTTAAAAAAGTAAGCAAAATAACGTACAAGTTCTTCTTATAATTGGTTTATTATAATATCACAGTGTGGAATATAATTTTAAACATTAATGTCATTCGAAATAATATGATATCGTGCATTTAAATGAAAGATAGGATGAAGTGATAACTTTTATAGGATGGAATCTAGATCTCGAGCAAGCCCAGAACAGTTCGCAGCTTTATTAGAATTTATGGAAAGGTACGTAAATTATTAGTTATTTCGTAATCTTCCTTTGTTTAATTAAATATTTCATACTCGGGGCACTTGAAAGTTAGAAACATAAACAATGACGTGATACGCGACTTGAACTAATACTACTACTTATAAACCAAACAAAGCAATTGTGTTTGACCTTAATCAATAGACCCTCTGTTTCCCTGAAATAGTTTTAACTTATTTTCTAGCCATGGCGATATAACGATTTTGTGTCGGAGTTCTTGACAAAGGTCTTGGAAAGTCGATTTGTCTAGCCGAAAATGCTGCACAAATAAAGTTTCCGGCATTTCGCATATTGTTTCCATGCACTGACGATTTATGTCTCGTTTTCGGCGCCTTATCCACACTTCTTCATTATGAGCGCACCACAACATATTTAAAGTATGCATTTTAAATGTTTAATGGTAATTAAACAAAACACTTCTCGGTCTCAACACAGCTGGATCATATAAACGCCATTTTTTTATCGTTTTCTCTTGGGTCTCGGCGAGCGCTAAGTAGTCGTACAAAAACTTCGACATCGTTTCGTTGTCGATTGTCAAAACTGTAACTTGGCTACGATTTACATGGGATGTAGCGTTCAACCTTGTAGAAACGCTCACATTTCATTCTATCATTTTGAACAATGTAAACTTGGCTACGATTTTTCTATTCGTTTGTTTTGACCACGTGACTTAACGTTGAGATGACGTCATTCCCATACATTTGATTAGTTTTCTATTAGCGTTTACGATTGTAGATTGGCAACTTGGCTAAGCCTACAGGGCTGTCGGTGAACTATGCAGACACGGTAAGCTTTAGATGTACATACTGACAACGAGATTGGTCCAAGAAATCTTTGTCTAAAGAAATAACTGATTGTAATTGCGGTAGCATTGCTACCAATGTTAATTGTTTGGAATACTAAAACATTTGACATGGCTCAGCGAAAGTTATAGGTAAATAACGTCAGTGAGCATTGTTTTCAAGTACCAGAATACGTTTTCTATTTAACTAGCAAAAGCTACATCAAACTTCGGAACTAGTTCTCGATTGTAAATGAGTTTCATAACTTGAACAAGTTATGAAACTTAACGTATAAGGCAGCGGTTGTTATACGTTTCCGTGTATTTCTCACTAAGAAATGATTTCAAAGAACAACATCTAATCCTTTGTTGGAGGAAAAAAGGCGTAATAACCTTGCCGGTGTAATAGAAGGGATCGCGAACTTTAAGTAACGAGGGTTCTTCATAAGCCGTTTATCATTTAAAGGGGAGCTCGAGGATGGTAGGAAAACTGTATTGTTGTAGGTTCCAGTTTCTTGGTAAATTAAGGTTTTTATTTTTTCGGGATGCTTGTATTAAAAAGTACGTATGAGGCTTTTCTGTATTTTATTGCTTTTTCGGATTTCGCTTTTATTTTTTTGCTTATCATTGTTATTAAAGAAATCATTTTAGAGCATGATACATATTTATTGAGTCTTATAATACAGCTAGAACTATTAACATACACGAAGCTATTAGTGTAGAAGCTAAAGGCTTTACTTAGCTTGGAGCTTAAGCCTTAAATAAAACTTTAAATAGTTACGTATTAACTATTCTCTAGTCGTTCCTACCGTGTCAGTCGGGCTTTGACAAGCTTCAGCGAGTTAACTAACTTAGATAAGTTAAAAGGACAGCTTGCCTTTGGAATACTGTAAAGGGACTTTACGATATCTAGATCAAAATAGCACGAACTTGATTTACATATTGCTTACACTTACAAATTGACCTATTTAATAATTAATTAATAAATGCGGACAACATCACATACGTTGAGCTGAACACAAAGAAGCTAAAAACCTTGGCAAAGATGTGAACGCAGAATCAAAGACGTAATTTTTACAATGAACCCGTGTATGCCACTCGATTACTGAGGTCATTAAAATACTTTTTTTTTCTAATACTTAAATTTTACATTTCGATTAATTGACAAGGATCCAATCAATAAAATGGCGTCCCCCAGGGTCTTAATCTTGGCCCCTGTAAAAGCTATTAACAAAATTACATCATAGCAGAAGCTTTCAATTTCCAAAATCTCCGTGGTCGCATTCTCAAGGTCAAAGTAAAAACGCGACCAGCATTATTCGGGCTGTAGTTAGGTACGCGTATCACGTATACACCAGATAATGTGCCCAGAATATGGGTTATCAAAATTCATAATAAGTAAGTACAATGTTGAGAGCTTTGCATATTAGATGTACTAACTACGGCTTACTACTACCATAGAGCCTCCAATTTAGCCCCTCAGCAAGTTTTTGAGGATATGGTAAATGCAACTTAATACACTTTCCAAAGCTTAGACGATAATATAAACAAATAATTAGAGGATTCATATTTTGATTTGTATACGACATTATTTATTTTCGTATTAGTTTAGCGAATAGCAAGGGCGTGGGACGTTTCTACTGTTGCATAAAAAAGCTAAGTAACGAAAAATTCAACAAAAAAGTATTCAGTTACAATCAGGCACAGGATCTTTTTTAGGTCTGAACAAAATAATGAACGGAAATTCGTATCCTACAGAAAATGATTAAATTTTCTAAGATATAAATCTGTCTTACAAAGAATAAAGTAATTTAGGACGAGTATTTCATTGAACCGACTTTTGCTTTCAGACCCTAAACTTGAAGAAACAATTTCTTTATCCAAACCATTGCGTCATTTCCAGGCTTTAGGGCACGCTAAAGAATTCCGCGAGTTTTGCTTACAGAATAAACTTGGTTTCCTGGATTTTCAGGTTTTGTGTACCTATATTGATTCTTGTTATTTATTTGTCAAAATGTATTCGTACACGAGCTTTGATTATTTCTGATGATTTATAACCGAAAGATTCTTTTTTGTAACAAAACATGTCAGATTACTGGTTTACAGGACAAAGTGTCGTTCTTTAGACACAGAAGATCTACTTTCGGCATTATAAAACATAGGAGTCAAATCTAGTGAGTGAGGCTAGTGAAAAAAGGAAAGAAGATTTCTCCAAAACGAAAATCCGGAAATGAAAACCAACAGACTCAGACATTACTTCTACACTTCAACAAACCTTTACATAATTTAGAATTACAGCCATAAAAATATGTCTTTAGAATAACCGTCAACAGTACCGAAACAAAAGCTCGACTATTAACCATCGCATGCTATAGCCCCGTAAAGTATAACTTGACTACATGACATGTAACCATGCAGTGCGCGTTAAGCTGCCGAAACATCGCGACCGGCGCGCCCGCGCTCGTAAACAAACGCGTCCAGTAACCGTACCATGAGCTCTTAAAGCAGGACTGTTGCCATTGAGTAAGCGGGAAAGCGCTATACGCAGTGTGATGCGCCGTCTCGCTTCCACAACCGCAATAGTACTGCTTGAAGACATCATGGTACGGCTACAGATATACCTTATTGACACAGTTCACACATAAAATAAATTGTTCCGTACATTCGTACGTACACAGTTGTAAGGTTGAGAATCGTTTGTATTTACTTTGAACGAAAGTGAACACGAATGGCTTTGTTCTTTTTGCTTTATTGTTTTAGCTTGGGAACTGTTGAAGATAGCTTTTCAAGGTTATTGATGATTTTGTAACACACTTTCATTATGCAGAATGAAGTAGACCAGTACAACAGAGATAATTATCAAAGATAGCTTTTTTTAAGTTCGTGTAATTTTGTTTTCAAATAATCTTTATTTGCGCAGATAATGTGCCAAAGATACACAAAAATTTCATTCTTAAGGCCTTAAATAACTTTTCCAAATCCAGGAAAAAAAGCCAGAAGCCAGTATAATTAATTTAATTCGCCATAAAACCAGCATCAACAATACCACTACCATTCCACGAGACCCTTTCAAATGGGATTTAAAGGAAATTTCTAAAAAGAAAATAAAGGGGGCATTGAACATGGAAATGTAAGCGGGGATTGCAAAAAGACGTATTATGTGTTGGAGGCAATTTACCTACCGCTGTACCTACCGCGACGGTTGGCTCTGATAGAGCATTTTGTAAGCGGGTTACGCAAGTTAAGAGCGACTAGCGATATTTAAAAGCAAGATCTTGTTTTAATTTCAAGTTAGTAGCAATTTATCAGGCCACGATTACTTTAGGTACGGAAAATCCCTATATGTGATTTTGTAAGTAGGCATTGTAACTTCTAGTAAATTATTTAAAATAATAAAAAAAAAAAAATGAGCGCATACAATCTCTATAGCAACAGCATCGTTTCAACTGAAAGCCATGTTTTAAAATCTTGAAGGTATTGAAATTATAAAAGATAAGATTTCTCGGACGCCAAGATCACTAAGTGGAAATTGGGAAAACTTTCTCGAAAGGGTTTATTTTTCTTGTTCTTGTACCACAGGGCGTGGAGAGGGCATTTCTAATTGAATAGCCGCCCGGAGGCAGTTGCTTTGATTGGCCCACTGTACGCGCAGCGTCTAGCCTCCGCGACATCGTACCAATTTTATTCTCACTTTTTAATCTTGAAGAAAACAATGCGATGCGATTTTCCAGTTATAAAGGGTTTTTTAATGGTATGGTATAAGTAGTTTAATTTTGTATGTCTGCCAAAGTAACATGTTTATTTATTCATAAAATCGTTTTACTTCATTTCATTCTTATTCCGAGATACATATTATGTCCCTTACATTAATTAGCTTGTGTTTCTACCACATACATTGACAGTTGCATTGACACATCCAAGTTATACCTAGTTGTATATTTTTCTGGATTATAATTGTAAATTCATGTACCTGCTTCATATTAGACACCGATAACTTTATAACAATCGACAAGCAATTATGCATGATAAGATTGCATAAATCGATTGGATATGAAAACCAATCTGTATCGTTCTAAATTCTCGCAAATATGTAATCGCTGAACATTTTTGGGGTTTGAGGTAGATAATGCTTTTGTGTGGAAGCAATTATGTTATTCAAAGCAATGTAAAGTTCTAGAAAGTGCATTTTAGTAAGAAAAATACAAAAAAAAAACAAAGTTAATATTAACTCTGATTGAAATTTTTCTTTGTTCTTCAAAGTGGATCTTGTTTACTTGCAAGTATTTTTTTCTTTAATACTTATGTGCAAAATGTGTAAGCGATGTTTCTAATTACACTTTCGTCTAATGGATATAGTACATGGAACTATGACATTCTGAGGCAGACCTCTAAATGTAGAAACATACGGATTTCTAACTGAGGTTTCAATAACGTTATGAAAAATACTTGCTTCAAACATTATGTATAAACCTGAGTGAATAAATAAGTAATCTTGATGAATCGTGAGCTAAAGCTAACCTACCCATTTAATGAGTAGTGCCTTATAGCTTAATAATGCGATACTTTTAGAAAAATTTAAAGGTATATGTAGGATCGATTGTCTACCTTCCATATTTACCGAAATTACGGATGCGATGAATCGTTTTATAGGCTTTCCGTTTATATTGAACGTTAATATTTTATTATTGACCACTTCGCCGATGGTCACTCATAAAATGTTAATTGTGCATTCAACTGCACATTAAATGTATTTATTTTATATGAGCATAAAATAATATAATAATAATAAATCATTTATTTTCAGGCTACTAAGGCCCATAGACATATACCTTACAGACTAACATAGATATTTTATACAAAAGTTGTTAGTAAATATTGCTTAAAATTAAGTTAGTAATCTTCCTTGCACTACGTCTTAGTGCGTTCTGGTGGTACTTGTCCGCGGAAGCGACGGAACACCACATTCTGAGGCCAGAAGTTTTCGTCCAGTACTTGATGCAGGAAGCAATTCGGTACTCGCACCACAAACGCCTTGAAGTTGACGTTGCGGCGCGACTCCAGCTCCTGCACCCTCAGCAAGTAATTCAACTTCTGGCACACGTATTCGACAATACACTCTTTCTTTACAGAGTGATGTAGGCGGGAGATGTAAACTGGCGTGTTCGGCTGTGCGGCACGCACTAGTCCATTGGGCTTCAATGGAGCTTTGCCGCAGCGGTTCTTCACGGTTATGGGACGGCGCTTCTTCCTCTGCACCATCTCAAAACCGTCTTCATCCCGTCCAGGCGCCAACACAGCAGGCGCGGGCAGCGGCGCGGGGCACGGCGTGCGCGCGGCACGTGTAGGAGCGCGCTGGGGCGGCGGCGCGGGCGCGGGGACGGGTGCGGCGCAGCTAGGTGTGCGAGCTGCGGCCCGGCTAGCGGCGGCGTCAGCATAAACGCGTCGAGGTGTCAAATAATTTCGTATTAATACGCCCGGAATAAAGAACTACGAGGTTAGAAAGGTGTATAGAAAATTGTATCTATATAGACAAGATACCTAAATCTAAAGAAACCCTTAACTAACCTACTTGAAGATAAAAATCTTTTGAAACTACCCAAGAAAAAAGTATCTGTAAAAATTTTGGTGTATCATTTTTTTTCACAAAAATATAAATCAAAACCTAGGCGATTCTACACTATTTCCTAAAAAATACATCAATAGCAGTATGGATAAAAACAGGGTCTTTCACGCCAACATTCCGTATTTTTCATCCGTGTCTCCTGCGGCAAACGGGCTGGCTATAAATCGGTTTAAGTGCCTCCAGACAAACAAATGTACCGTGAAACCGACTACGGCTGACCTTACCAGATTCACACTATACCATGTTTTTGTTAATGAAAAGACTGATCATAAACACAACAACATAAACCTTTAGGATTTTTTTTTTCATGTCTACAGTAATTTATTCTTAACAACTTAACTGTTCCGCCAGTAGACACAATAATTACACAATGGGAATATTCATATGTGACTCATTGGACAGGAAAGTGGTTGATAAAGATTACAGTTGTTTTTTTTTTTTCGAGATAATAATTAATCATGAAGAAAACCAATAGGGTAGAATATATATTTCGTATTCGTTCCCATAAAATAAATAAAACAAATGACGATCCATTTTCCTATTTTTGCCAAGAAAACATGTCAAAGCTCATGTTTCATACCTTGTACAGTAAGAAAAACATATTATTATGTAATGGATCATATTGAGCTGTGTGTCACGTTTGGTACGCACACGCCATGGGCATATTAAAAAGGAACTACATAATATATTTATTTTACGTAACGCAGGGAACATTCAATTAAACTGCTAACTGCTAACATTATGGAATAAAGGAAAATAATCATATATAGCGGGAGTTAGCTTGACGTTTCAAACAGGTTACACCGGCCGTAATCGCAAGCTGACGACCTGATGTCTTCGGCTATTGTTAATCGATTTCAAAAAACCGCTATGTAATCGATACAGTATACCTCAGAGTTGGTCCCATATAAATTGTCAGTCAATTCTTTTTTTTTGCATTTGCGTGTAATCAATTATACATACTTAGGCAATTGTAATACCAAACATTTTATTTTTCTTTTCTACATTTCCAGCTACTTTTGTGCATTAGCCAGGCTGCACCGGCTCCCTTCAAAGGTACGCCGTAAGCGCGGTAATAGCAAATTCGCGTGTCAAAGAAGTACGCAGCACATGCGTAGTGTTTTGTGTAATATACTAAAATAAAATAAAAACGTATGAATAGGCTGCTGTCGGAAGGAAGTAAAATTACGTTGAAGAATGTTTGATTTATTTTCGTACTAATAAATGAGATCGTGAGCACCTTGGTATGTATAAGTACCTATCATATTAGTATCGTGATATTTATTGTTATAACATGTTTACTTAATTACTTTAGAAAAAAAATAAAAATAAAACCGCGATATATTATCCTAAGAATATCTTCTTCAAACAAATCAAAGTCTTCATTCGGACTATCAAATTGCTTTTTATTTAACGCAGACAGGTCACACAATGCACTTCTATCTATAGTTTACGCCATAATAAGATATGCAGCAAAACAGCTCAAAACATTGGTGCAGGCCATTGATTTATACGATGCAATTGGTCGGCGCAGCCGGTGTCATACTGTAAACGGGGACAGATTTATCGCAATGCAGACTATTGCATGTACTATGGACAGGTGCGTTAGAATTATAGTTGTTGTGTGCTTCGAGGTAATCAGGCGATGGTGAGTCGCTGAACTTTGTAACTATGGCTGCATTATTTAAAGACAAGTTTAAGCCTCTAATTCTATTAAGTCTGCAATATCTATTTTATAAACGCAACTATAAAAAATACGTTCGTTACAAATGGTTTGATTCTCAAGTTTCTATTTTGCAATCCAGCGTTAGAAATAATTTAATTTATTATTTTTATAAGCCACACCCTCAACACACTTGACAAAGTAAGTGTGAGGCTGTGATTTCATAATTATTATTTGATTTGACGGGCCTGTTGGTCTAGTGGTTAGTGACCCTGACTGCTATACCGGAGGTCGTGGGTTCGATTCCCGCCCAGGATAAATGTTGTGTGATGAGCATGATCATTTGTTCTGGTGTCTGGGTGTAATTTATCTATAATATGTATGTATTTAGAAATATATAAGTATGTTTATCAGTTGTCTGGTTACCATAACACAAGCTCTGCTTAGCTTGGGATCAGATAACCGTGTGTGAGTTGTCCCAGGATATTATTATTATTATTATTTCCTTTTAAAATTTCAAATTACGGAAAGTAAAAAGCTCGCGAGATCTTTGTTTGATGTTACCGCGTTACCTGAGGCTAAGACCCTTAACCTTGGGCAAGGGCACGTGCGCCGTCAGTCAAGATCAAGACACTCTGGTAAAGTAACATAAGTGTCGCAAGTACCGTAAGTACCGCTCGAGTGAGAGGCGTGGGCGCGGAGCGCATCGCTGTCAAATGTTACTTCTCAGAAAGTCTCTTATATTCGTAAAGTCAGACGGGATAAGCTTTGATTAGGTGTATTCAAAGTGGGTTTACAGTTGATGCTAAAATTGATAGAACTTGAGGTGCAATGGATTATAGGAATGGAAATCGAAATAATATTCCCATGTAGGGTCATATAGACTATGCTGACAAGGCATCGGCATTACTTTGAGTTGAAATTATAGGTAATTATTACGCAGGTAGCTGAAGCCAAATAAATGTTTTTGTATAAATTCAATAGAAGGTTAGATTTATCTACTACACACACATTTATACTCATATTAGACAAACCTTCACTTACAATAATTGGCAGATTTCCCATCAGCACGTCATACCACTAAAATTGTTATGCAAACCATCTCGTAAATATTACGTATGGACTTTCAAGCCGACGTAACTACTACATGGTCATAAAACTATAACGCTAGATTATCGTAGTGTAGACGTATGTTGATCTTAACCAGACTAACTATTGTCTTATATAAGGAGTCTACATACCAAACCAGGCTTGATGTCGGCGGTACGTCTACGTACACGCTCATTTGATGCTTTACAGGATGTTACCGAAAGGGTATATCTATCCAAAAGGGGTGTAGAGTACATCTGGTATAGAGTGAGATTACAAAATTTCAGGTAAAAATGAGTTAATTTAATAAGGTATCTTTTTTCGATACTGATGCAGTGCCATCGACAAAGTTTTACTACTTGAACGAGACGTAAGCTGCTGACTAACCCGTCGACAAACAAGCCGACGACAATTTCTGAAATATGACAATAGTTGGTGTTGCATAGCAACAGTGTCGAGGCGTGCCTCGTCCCACATAACAGCTGTTTGTACAATCGCTTCTTTTGTACGTCTCTGTAAATACGGAATATGTTACGTATACGGTATACATTTCCAGTTTCGACATAAGCAATACGTGCAGTAATATCAAAGGCTTTGTAACTAGCCTGTGTCCACATTTGTTTTCCGTGGCTTTCAGTTTGAATTATAATTATTAGGTAATTTTGAGAACAGAAGTAGAGCAAGGCTCGCTGCAAGTTACATCTGGTAATCAAAGAAACATTGATTTATTTTCGACACACCATTTTGCCTTTGTAATAAATACTATCTACCTACTTCTCTAATTTTGTCAAAGTATATCTTATCCCACCAAAAACATTCAATGTAAAAAAAAGCCAAGTCTCTCTATGCAATTCTTCCATCGTAAAAAGTTTTGAGATCGCATAGGAGCCAAGTTCTGCTCAACTTAATTTGTAATAATAAATCAATATTTTGTGACTATATCAAAGGTTTTGTTTACATTACAATAACAGTGACTTGGCCATGAGCACAAGTTAAAGGTCGTTTGCTCCTTGTAATTACGTGCAAATACCGTTGAATTTATATATTATATATATTATGGACATGATTTTGTAACTGATTGGAATTTGAGATCACTATGGACTAAACATGCGCCATAGTGCATGTGCAGTTCACTGATCTTGGATGATACCGACTGCCGGTTAAGGTGTCCTGATATTATTTATTATTTACTTGCAACTCCTCCAAATATGCCGCTTTATATTTGTATCTTATTGTGCTCATGGCCAAGTCACTATTATTGTAATGTAAACAAAACTATTGATATAGTCACAAAATATTGATTTATTATTACAAATTAAGTTGAGCAGGACTTGGCTCCTATGCGATCTCAAAACTTTTTACGATGGAAGAATTGCATAGAGAGACTTGGCTTTTTTTTACATTGAATGTTTTTGGTGGGATCTCATTTATTTTTTGTAGGTCTCTTTCTTTTATTTTTATAAATAAACAAAATTGCTTTAAAAATATTTGCTTTTTGTACATAAACAAAGAACAAAGTTAACAATGCAGTCAAAATTCATATATCATGTTCTTGTAAAACCGCAAATATAAATTTTTTCATATTATTTACTAAGGTAGGTATATAATTTATTACCGTTTTTATAATTTTCCCTTTACATGTAGCTAAAAACCTATCTTGGTGCCAAATTTGAAGGTTCTAAGTTTGCTAGAAGTACCTTAGATTTTTGATGATCGGTCAGTGAGTGAGTCAGTGAGTGACAAAATGGTGTAACTTTGATCGCTCATAACTCGTAAACTATTGGCTCAAATGTCATGCAATTTTGAGGCTCAGCTTGTTTTAATACTTACTCTAGGTCATCGAAAACCTAAACCCCTAGCTTTGTCCGTATCGATGATACAGGGGGGGTGAAATAGCCGCGAAACGCTTCGAGAAAAGAATGATACGGCCGTGCCCGTTTTGCTCGAGACTTGGCTGGGGCACTGCCGTGCCCCCAGATACATATACGTATGCCGCGTATTATCTAAGTACCTATGCAAACTGCAGCGTTTATATATGACGATTATAAATACTAAGCAGAATAAATGCATAGAAATATTTATATCGGAAATGTTTAGCCATAACATAAGATCATTCAATGCAGGAAATCATTACTATGCCATCAATAACTAATTACATTTGCCTTCACGTTCAGAAATACCGCTACGTAGAAAGCTCGATCAATCGACAAGCAAAGGCCTGGGATAGATGACAGGGTATCGTATGATTAGCATGTATTTGATGTCAATTGCCAGATATTCGAACTGTAGATTGGATGACGTGATAATTGGATGGTCCCTAGCTAGAGAGAAGTACATTGGTTGTAAATGTTACTTAGTAACCATGTAAACAGTTAATACGTATTTTGTAATAATTTACGAGGAGTCATTACTTGGCAGACAATATAAACAGTTAGAAAATGTGTCACATCTTTCCATACTGACACCATTTTAGAGTAGACAAAGTAACTTAGCTTTTCATTGATAATTTCTTCTGTACATACGCTCGTACAGGCAAGTGACATGTATACTGCTTAGCAACCTTTAGCGCTACGAAATAAGGTTAAATGTCCATAAATCTAAACTAAATTACCGCTAATAGTATCAGCATACTTGGAGTCACATCTCCAGACCATAGATCAGATTGCTGACCCGGCAATTGACCCGTCCTACATGTGTAGGATAATAATCTGCAGGCACGGACATTATTCTCAAATGAAAATTAAATTCCACTTCTGTACTGGATGTATGCCAGTTGAAAAGGCTCTGCAGCCGAATGAAAACCTACAGAACTTCTAAAATAAATTCACCTAAGAATTAAATCGTCATTTCTGAATTACTTCAAGAGCTAGACAGACGACCGCCCGCACTCACGGTGGCCACCCAACTGATCGAGTACAACGGAAAACATCACGTTCTAAATTTAAACTGCGAATGAATGAACTCTAAATGCGTGCGCGCCTACAGAAATAGTGTCGTGACCCTCAGGCGCTCTGCCAAAACGAATGTTATTAATTTTTTATATTGTGTTTACCTTTGTAATACACCGATGTTGGGGAGCTTAATGTATTAACATTCTTTAAATATATTTATTTGTTTTAGTCGCTAACCACTTTACGCGTACAATGATGATGCGCATACATACTTGTTCTTTGAAGATGTTTCGGGAGTATGATTCATTGTTGGGAATGCTGTTTGAAGAGTAACGTACCTGCAAAAATCAAAATAAACACATTATTAGAAAATATTTCAGGTGTAAAATTACTAAATAAGCACACATAATAGTTAAAGAATCATAAGTTGACAATCGTGTAAATGATTCTATGTCTATTACGGCCATAGATATTAATATGAATAGCTATATAAAGTATAATAAAGATTAATAGGTAACGGGGCCATGTCCTCAAACACCATCCTCTTCCAGTTGACATCGTTACATCAAGGTCACGCGACGGGAGGATGACAACAATCTCCTGTTATCATATCGTACTGAATACTACTATACTAACCCATACAATATGCCTACTAAAATGTTAAATTTTTAGGTCCAATCAAAATACACATATATTTTTTTTATGGAATTGAAATAAGACATTTCACCTATTCCAAATAATAAGAAACAAAATAAGACAATATATGGAAAAATAAATAAAATATATTATTACTATTTAGATGTAAGCTATATGTATCTCATTTTGAACTGTTATATATGTTCCTATGAGAATAAAATTCTTTAAACGCAAACCCAAAAATAATCATCTGTCAAATCTCAAGTAGGTTCTGGGGTTGGTCTTATGGTCAACCGATTATAACACGTTGTCTTAAGTTGTGACAACACAAAGTAAGTAGCCTTTCAGAAACTTAGCGGAAGTGTATCTATGTTCTACTTAAAATGCGGAAATATCTACCACAGCCCAATCCATTAGCCTTGAAGTATTCCTTCTGACCTTACTGACCCTTTCTAACTATCCCCTCATCATATTCCGAGAAACGCTCAATAAAGTGCTTGTATCAGCACGTGTCCACACTTAACACCCAATAAAACAGCGGGGTTCCTTGAAAACATTCTCGTGTCCACACTATCTTCTCAGAAATTAATCCATGCTTTTATTCGATTTCCGTCGGTTTGGGAAATGTCCAATTATTTCGGAGGCTGTCTTTTTGTCTGTTACCGGTGATTGGGATTACAGAACTGTGTGCGGTCGAATGTGTAAACCGCATGAGAGGATTCTAGTTTAATTAGTTTTATCAGAAAATTTTAGCATGATTAGATTAGTGTTCGATGTAATATTAGTTTTAATTAATTCCTACCATAACGGAAACACGGTATGTCAATGTCAAGAAACGGAAAATATAGTAAGACTATAAGAAATCGTACATACGAGGTTGTTTGCAAAAGGATGAGATATGTACTCTAGCCAATCTAGGTATATGTAATGCACGTGTTTTACAGCATGTGTCATTGTAACCCAAACACACCTATGCCGTTAGTATGTCCATCTTACAAGCAATTTCTGGGCATTTTTAAATTATATGCATCAATTAACACGTTAGTTGTGGGTTAGCTATGAGTCACGTCATTGCGTTCACACGCTCAGTGTCAAAAACATGCGTGACAATTTGATTACACGTGCTTCGTGTATTTTTACAAAGCTTACGATGCGAACTGATGTAGTGAAGTGATGATTTGAAACATACAGAGTGCTGCACTTCATTTAGGGTATTTTACTCGTTTAAAGCGAATCGTTCAATTAATAAGCCAATCCAACATGCCTCCTAAAATGGCTTTACATGATTTGTGTGTTGACTGTTGAAATTGATCATTCGTGTATAATTTTTTTTACGAATTTGCGTAAAGCGTATAGTTAGGTAGGTATTTCCTATAATATAAATTGACTTGATATTGTACAGTAAAAATAAGATTGCCGATAAATTATAAATAAGATATAAAAATAAGATTGGCCGATGTTGCGCGCTGCCTTTTCCGCCGGATATGAACCGACCCCTAGGGTGCTGTCCTTTTGTAATAATTTTTGACGTTTGATAAGTGCTACTTTGTAGCCTAAGGTAAATAAATATTTTTTGATTTTGATTTTAAGATTAATCGAAACAAACATCAACATTCTAATCAGCTAACTGTAGAAAATTCCGCGAATGTCTGCCAAAACCTATTCGTAAGTCTGGTATCGTCAGGTCACGCTTCAAAATTAGTATATCCAGACGATACACTCTGACGTCATATAAACCACAGCACGCGTTTTATGTATTGTTTATGTTACCCATCTCATAACCGGTTGCGTCGTAATTATAATGCAGTTTACACGAAGCAAGCGATGGCAGACACGCGTAAACAATATCTTGGGAACTAGACTCTATTGTTTTGTAAAGTAACTTGTAATTATTGTTATAGATCATGGTTACGATTTTATGAGTGTTTGTTTCATAAATTGATTGGCAATTAGGTTGTCAGAAAAACATTGTATATTATTAATACCTGTAGTATGATGAATTTGTTCACGTATAAACTATTTTAAGAGATAAAACAATATTTTAGCACAAAACAAGCATTATTCGCACTTTCCTATACTTCTTCACGAAGTTCAACATTCGGAACACGTAACGCCATCTATCGCAGGGTGGTGGAACTAAAACGCGTTGGCGTTGTCACGTGCTAAACCACCCTGTTGCTTTGCAAATAGTTCCAACAATCCCCGCTAGATGGCAGTGGCGTACTCGGGGGTTGAACCAAATACACGTGGTTTCAAGAGTCACGTAAAAATGTAAAGTAGGTAGAAATGAGCTGAAACTCAGCTTAATCCGTTTATAAGAAACTTTATAACGTAGCTACTGGATTAGAATTTAGACATAATATTCTTAACCCAAACATGAACTTCAAACAAAATTGAAAAAAGAAAAGGCAATGTCTTCTCAAGACCGAAATCAGTGAAAATGATCTTAGAGAATAAAAAAAAATACGGTGAGATAACATTGTAAATTGGATATTTTTCTTATTCAACTTGAGGGATGTGTTTCTTAACTTTGCGTTTAAGTCTCAAGAACCTTCTTATTCCCTACGAGTAAATTTCAAATACATCAATTCCATTATTTATTACATTGCAGTATTTCACAAGACACTTACAATGAGGTCGATGGTCAGCAGTGAAGACCTACTTGGATGGCACCCTTCCAAAACAGTCTTCAGGCTTATACTATTAAGAGTTTTGCCAGTTCTCATGTATTGATACAGACAGTTCATATTGAACAAGTATCTGGCATTTTTCGTATGCAACTATGCGGTCCTAAAGCGCAAACAATGTAATACTAATAAGCATCATTTCAGTAATATTCACATGGCCTAAACAATAGCTAAATCTACTCAAGATAAATAGTTCTTTAGGTTTCTTTTAATTAAGGTTATCACAGATTATACAATAAAACTGCTTCATTATCACAAAGAAACATTAGTATCGAAATTCACACCTAGTTAGTTCTGAAGACTCGAAACAATTTTCAACGACAATTAATTTTTACTTCGAATATGTACCTTTTCCAAAATAAATGCCTGACTGAAACTGACGAAAACTACTATATGACTACCTGTCCGTATTGGATGCAATTATGACACACAATTGACTGGAATATTTGGTTGAACACCTTTAGTTAACCAAAGCATCGTCGGAGAGTGGCATCAGCGTGTAAATGTAGCGTGTATCATAACGATGCTCCTGTGAACTCGAGTTACACTCAATTGTACGGAATGGGTAATTGTGGCAGGCAGTGACACGAATTGTGATCACAATGCGATATCACGACAAATGGCTTTCGGAGTTTATCTGATGTATGACCGTCTTTTAAAATACTAGTAGCTGAAATGAAATATTTTTTCCTTCGAACTATTTTTTTTTATGGTTTCATTTTATGGATTTTAATTGAAATTGGTGGATCCATACCATCACAAGTATTTACTTGTTTCTTTACTGAATTCGGGATGATAAAGTTTTAATAAGTATTTAAGCATCCTTTTTGTGAGACTAGACTGACCTTAATTATAATCTACGAATGGATTAAAAAAAACGTTTTTCAATTAACTCTTGAGAAATCTTACAGATATCCCTACACTAAAGAAACTGTTTTAGTAAATACTTTATTTACCTGTTACATAAAGTCATTAGAGCGTTCTCAGTTCTCACCGACGCGACTCGAGCATCGTGTTATCGATTAGCGTCTTTCCGCTAATAACTACTTCCGACGCTTTCTTTATCAGTATTCGTTTACAAGGAAACTTTAACTTAAACGAAATACAATTTTATATTAATTAATTGAGAATTTAACCAGTTTTGGCTTTACCAGTAGTTAGGATTTCTTTGTATTGGTGATCATACAACACCTTGCTGCATATAACAAACTTCGGCCACCATGTAGATACAGCATATTTGTTTAGGTACTCTATCTCTCCTTTTCCACTATACCCAAATTTTTTACATTATATACAAACTTTAACAAAACTTCGACTATTATCACTTCCCCTCAATCCTTAAATAGTCAACATTGGCTAACAAAAGCTATCAATTACAATGAAAACCGAACACTAGAGCCACAAAGCACGTAGAAAGACCGGACATCGTCCGGACAGAAATAAAGTCAATTATCCAATAAACCGTATCCCTGTTTACTGTACGGTGTCGATTGTAAAAAGCCATTTACTTCGCTAACGATTAACTTAAGCGGCGTACGATTACTGTAAAGTTGGATGTAGAAGAACAACAAGGGAACGGTAAACATCCTATGATAAGGCATCTAAATTAATAATAATAATATATGAATGTATAGTCATATTTTTTAAAATAGGGGCTTAAAAGCCTACTTAAAATTTTAGGAAGAAAGGAGGGGAAAAGGTAATCTTTAGAATAGAATAGAATATTCTTTATTGTACACCATTTAAGTTACATACAGTTTAGGCCGTTACTAAGCCGTGTACAACATATCCAATTATCATAGAAGCGTCAAGGCACGTCATGTGTAAGATAAGGTATTGAAAACGAAGCAGATGACAGAATAAGCTGATGCATTTTTACAACAAAAAATATTAACCAAACAATAAGATACTCATCAAGATTTCAATAAAAAACTGCAAACATCAATCAAGGATTTTCGCAATAAAAACCTAGTAGAGCACTCTTCTCACAAATTATGACCGCTATTAATTCTTTAGTGATATTAAACCAGCAATCATAACGTTAATAAAAGCTTGTTTATGACACCAATATTTCATTCACACTATTCTAACCCCTTATTATAAGTGAGCCTTCTGCACTTCGTTTATTGCGACCAACATCCGCCGGCCGGATATAACCGGATTACGGCAGATCGCGCCGGATGAAACCAGTTGCAAGTTTAGACAACGGAGTCGAGGAATTGTGAAAGACGCTTCTTTGAATAAGATTAATTTAATTTCTACGAGTAGGTATTGAAGAGAAATATTCAGGTAAATCGAGATGGCTTTATTTCACAGAATTTAAGTTTGAAGAAGAATGATGGCTCAAATAAATTCAGACCTGATCAGACTGACGAAAAGGCCTTTCAACAAAATAGATGTCTTTTTTGCGAGGTCCGCTTAAGCTATACTTTTTGATTCTATTTTTGCGGAGCTTTATGTTGGCATAACTCCAGTCACACTTAGGCCTAAGAAAAATGAGAGGTCACACTAAAGCAAAGGTCAACTATTCTTGCCTTTTATGTATTCTGATTTAACCACAAAACCTTCATCCGAATCCGAATCCGAATACATCATAACCCAAAAACCTCTGAACCTTCTACACAGTTTTAAACGCCTAACCTCTTGTATTTCATATAAAAACGCTTATAAACTCAACAGCGCGATCAAAACACAAACATTTACTGAATCGTCGAAGTTTCCGTATAAAAAGTGTAACATCGTTACAAACAAACAAACAAACAGTGTAACAAGCTTAACTGTGTATACAAATTAGGTGATCAGTTGGTCGCGGGGGAGTTTCGAGGGAGAAGTTTGCTGGGCTGCCTATATCCTGGATGATAGTAAACGGGCTTTGTTGTCCTGCTTTACCTTTTGAGAATATATTGATTTAATCATATTAAAAGAAATCTATTTCAGTATTGTCATGTTTTGAGCATTTATAAGTTTTGCGTTCCACGGATGGGCTATGTTGCTACCATCGTTTCCGGTAGAACGAAGAAAATCATAATTTAAATAAAGGTTATGATTTGATTTGAAATAAATAAATCTTGCTTACATGAGGAAATATAATAGAATTGCAGCGATTAAGACAGAACAGAATCTGAAATAATGCAAGTGTCATATTTTTTTTCTGCAACTAAGCAAATAATTAACATATCTACACTTGTTAGAGTTGCACATGTCATTGTTTTACTCATTTACTGAATTCCGAAAAACAGTTACAAAATGAGGTTTAAACTAAAACCCCTGACTGCCTTCCGGGAAAGTTAAACTTATAACCAATTTAATATGAATGAAGTTGGGCCATTGTAGACAAGAGGCAAGTCTAACATACTATAGACTTAGGAATTACAACACACAAACATGCTTCAACATATATGTAAGCAACAACGCAATCGCCTTTCACAATGGAGAATGCTAACTAAGTTTATGAACAGGAAAATAAGGAACGATTTTGCCATTTAAACTGAGTTTCAATGAACTTAGTTCTTCGAGATCAAGTTTAAGTTTCGATGTTACATTTGGCGTCAAATATGTTCAGTTTAGGTATATTGATTGATAAAATTCAAATCTGAGAATTGAACTCGGTAAAGTACGAAAGCTGCGAAGTGTAACTGATCGCGTTTATTTGCTTCCGTGTAATTGGCCCTTAAATATACGGAAATGAGGACCTATTAAAAAGGAATATGTTATCTATTAAAGTTGTGTTTAATCGACTGAAAATATTTGTGTTTAGAAAGGACAAATTTTATCCTCTGAGAATGTAAATAACATCGGCTTTGTAGTTTCGGTCGCTCGAGTGAATTCGTGGTTAGCTTGCTTCACCAAACAGTTTAAATATCAAAACCGGCTACATATTGTGGGAACAAAGTGGTTATTTATTCGTAGCCGGAAACTTAAACCTATCGATTCGGAAGATGAAAAGGTCAGATTTACTTCAACAATATGATTTTAATTCAGAGAATCAATTTAGGAAGATCATTTTCTGGATCTTCCTCTACATTATTTTTTGTAGAATTCTTTAGCTTAGATACTGCCTAAAAGGGGCTTAGAGTTCATTTAGCATTTAATTAACTGTTATCGTTAGTTAAAAGACATCTGTTGTAAATAGCTATCTCAAAAGACAACTAGCAATTCATAAATCACCTTGTCAAACGGCGAATACAAATTATCTGTAAACAAATTAATATTTGAGCAAACAGTTCGCAACGCCGCGCCGGAGATGTTTCTTTGCTAAAAATAATTTACTTTTAAAGGGAATTTAAGTTAAAATAGATGTGGGCGTCGAAGCTTATGGCTGACAAGACGTCGCCCATCGCGGATTATCTTTCATTTTCCAGTACTTTGCGCGATGCAGTGGGTGTTTGATGATCTATTTTATTTCTATTTTAGTAAACTTAGAGTTATTTTGTTTACGTTTTATGCTGGCAAAAATATGAATTAAAATGTAGTGGACGAAGCAGTGATAAGCTTACTCACAGGGGGAAATTCGATCACATATATTTAAAACCTTAATTACTTCTTACTTGTTTTCAAAGGTCACAATACTATAAACGTCCATCTATCTAACTACTCGCTTTCGATTAGTCTTCCTCCTGCATAATTCTATCATTTCCAAAAGGAGCCCACGTGTGACATTTAACTAGTGACCCGGTAACACGAGCAGGTTATAATAAATTCATAAGTAATTAGTGTGGCTGAACGCTAAGTCTCGGGTAATCTGCGTTGAGTGCACGCAGGACGGGGGGACTGTAAGGCTGGCTATACACGAAACGCTTGAGCAATCCGTGTATGGACGGCGTTAGACCTATGTATCGTTAATTAAGCGGTCGTTTAGCCGCGTCGTATTGATAAATTTTCACCTTGATGTGCTCACACCAAGGTAAAGTTTTTCATAATTGATTGTAGGACTACCTATGTTTTGGTGATGTCAATATACCTACAGTCTTTCAAAAGCTAGGAATATAAATAATAGCGTACCTCGTACTCTGGTCTCGTTATGTTTTGTTAAATATAAACCTTGTGTAAACAAAAAATAAATAAAATGGAAGTCACACGAACCCCCGGACACTGCAAGAAATAAAGCGGACTGTTTAAATTAAATCGCTTGGCCAAAATTGATACCTTTTGGTCAACCAAATTAACATTTAGTTAAATTAGATTTCACAACCGCTAATTAAATCGTCCGTTTACCAGATCCAGATCCATATACCAGAACTGATTTCTTTGATTGTGAATTAATATGTCCAAGCGTGGTATACAATTTAATATTAACACAAGTATCCGCCTAACACTTCATCTATTTCTCATCATCTCTCCAGACAGTTTTCAACCATATTTGCCGCCCACAGCCGACTTGCCGTACATTAACCACGTCGCGTGGCTGACAACCTGTCGAACTTTTGACCTGTCGCTGTTGCGAGCCGTTGAACTAATGACATGTTGCGCACTTGATGCTTGAACTTGTCTCGTGTGTTTTGACATTCAGTTTGGTGAAGTTATTATTTTGGCTTTCGGCTAGATATTAAGGTATCATCTATAGCTAATCACTGAGGTTATAGAATCATAAAAACAGATTATTTTCTGAAGGAAGTGAGAGGTATTTTGTTGCTAGAAATTTTTGATTTTATAACTAAGTTCCATTAAGAGTATGATATATTCTGTATAAAGGACATGGCCGGATTTTGCCCTGAGAATGAATTTTAGAAAAACTAATGTACAGCAACTATCAATATATGAAAATTCCTTATTAAATATACTAAAATTAATAGCCACAATTATATTTCTCTAGAACTTGCGAATAAAAATGCCAAAAAAAAAATAGTGTGCTCGTTGATGTTGTGTAGGATTCTGCCCTCAGAATGAAATAGAAAAAATAATTGTACATCACTATTAACATATGAAAATAACTTATTAAATATACTAAAATTAATAGCAACAATTACATTTCTCTAGAATTTGCGACAAAAAAATATACCTAAACATATGTTTAACTGATCTTGTGTTTGTATGTTTGAACTGCGCGCGCACCCGTACTCCTTTCCGTCTGTCAATGAAAGTGACAACCGCAGTCATAACTTAAAAAACATATTGAATGATTGGTTTCTGTTCAAGAAGCAGTAATTATTTTCACATTTTACCAAGTTCACTTACGAAACAAATTCGATAAGTATTTCTTTAGTGAGTACAACATAAAAAGACATGGTTTTTTGCTCCTCTAAATGGATTGATTTGAAATGCATGTTATGTATTGCTCAACCAAAGCGATGAAGAAGGTTCACATAGCAGAGTACTGGGATACCCATCGTGTGAATTTGTTGTGGGAGGCTCTATTATGAAACTCTTGAAGAAAACAGTGCATAAATGTATATAATACTTGATGACATTGAAAGTATCTTGTCTGAGTAATTATAATGATGATTTTCTTTAAATATCTGTAAAATAAGTAGATACAATTTGTATACAACCAAATGTAATCCTACCGACTGCTAACCGAAATAAACACTTTTCGGGGCTAAACTTCTTAGGATTCACACGCACTATGCGGTTACCCGCAATGCGGCTAGCCGTCCGGCTGACCGCAAGCACAATTATGTATGAACGCTTATGGTTGTCTTGCATTGTATAATATTCTACAAGAACAACCATTATAGTGTCGTTTAAATAAATGTAATGCTGTATGTAATCCAATAATAATACATTGTTAAGTGTACAAAATAGTTTTATTTAAACGCTGGCCAATTAGATCTTAAAATAAAGAATAAAGATTTACCTATTATAATGTTTTATTGCCTATTTATTTGTATATTTTTGACCACTTCGCTTTTTTTAATATCATAGGCTAGGCGTCTAACTAGATACTATAATATTATATTACCAATATATAAAGAGTTCTCCATAGTCATCTCACTGATAGATAGTTAGGACTAATTAGGAAGAACGAGAACCACCAAAAACTAGATTTTAACTGTAAAATATTTCAACAACATGTTTTACTTGGTATTTCGATTTTAGACCCTTTTTCCATAAGTTGACTTAGAGTGTTCCATTTATTGAATAGAATTCACTGATTTTATTTATTATTATTATTGTATTTCTTCTATTAATTTGGCTATAAAACTCGGAACTGATACTCATTGCTATTTAAAAAAATCTAGGCGTTTAACAAGAAAAGAACCTATTTACCGGATCTCTCGCAAGTTCCCTGACCATGAAACCTATACTATTGTATAGACAAAACCATAAGCTTTAATATGAGATACGTTACATCACTGTACATGAGTATTTTTTTCAGGGCATAGCTCCATACTAATTCCGGCCATGTCATTTATAACGTAGTTAATCCAAAATTACCTTAACCACTATCAAAAAACGCAAAAAAAACTCCCACGTCTTCTTCCAAACCTACCTGTAAGAAGGCACACTAGATGTGCAACAATATGTTCCTTAAAGTTGAAGTAACTTTACTTACAGTAATTTTTCTAACTTATGTTTTAACTACTAGATTCCTCACATCATTATATTGAACAATGGTTTACAATAGGTCTTGTATCCCTCCCTCACGAATCACATTAGTTATTTAGAAGGTAACGGTCACGAGACATCGCGAAGGACGCTAAATGTGTTTAAATTCTCGCTGAGTGCTCGTATGCTCGAGCTAATGGACTGTACCTGTCACCATGTAATGAACTATAGAAGTTTCATATTATTAACCTGATAAAATTATACATTTTACAATGTAGTATATACCTAGAATATGTTTAACAATAATTTAATTCGATGTTAAATACAATGTTGCATATGGTTGGGAGTGGAGAAATACCATAAGTTCTTTAAAGAAAAATGAATTTTTTTTCAGCTCAACTTTTAACTGAGAGGCTATGTTTTAATGCAAATAACCCCTGTACCTACTGTTTTAAATTATGTGGTCCATAATAACATAACTCCGTTTTCGAGTAAGAGCGAATCTAAAGCTACAAGAAAGACGTTTCACTGCTCGAAAGGTACACAGAGTAACGCCTGTTGCATCTTACTCGATAACTATTAAGACAACATCCTTCGAACAACCAAGTTCCCGGACATAAGAGCACTCCAACAACAACGAACTTGACACTTGACGATAAAAGTGTAAGGGAAATCAATAAAAGATAGAAACAATAAGATTAAACAACCAAATAAATCATTATAATGTTGTTTATACAAATGGATTTAAACAAGTCAAAAACTAGTTCCGTAAAGTAAGCATTCTGCTACTTTTTGTACTTCAACTTACAAATCCTCAAGGTAAAGATTAGGAACCGTAACACATTAGGGATATTTATAAGATGAATGGACGTGGAAAATTTTTGATACCACGTATTTAATATCAAAAATACTTTAGGTGGTAAACAAAACAGATAATGTTTTATGTCGAAGATATAAATAGATTATTCTGCAACTGTATAGTTCTTTCCTCTTTAATTCCTTTGTGGTTTAGTTTTACCTATTGAGCGTTGGATAAAAACCTACGCAAAAACATGAACAATAAAGGTGAACCAGGGCAAATAGTTAAGCTTGTTCGTGACGTCACCCAGGCATATGTACCATTGAAAATGGAGTTCTCGATGATTCAATAAGTATTTCGGTAGCCTATGTAAATGTATTTCGCGGCGTACTCAACAATAATAAACCTAATTTTCCCATGAATACTGGAAATCAGTATATTACACCTATAGGAAATATAAGCTGTGTGGTAGCGACAACCTGGGCCCTGTTTAATTTTTTATTTAATTTAATTTAAAGCTGACAATTCGATAAATATGTCGAAAAAAGACAAAATTGTACAATTGTCGCGCTTAAGCTGTTTAATAAAAGTGACAAATATGTCAAAAATCGACAGGTGAAATCTTGTCATATTGGTCATGTAAAAATGCGTTTAATAAAACTCGACATATTATGTCGGAAAACCCACGGTCAAAATATTTCTGACAATTGTCGGATTGTCGTGACAATTTGCAAATATTTTTTTTTATGATTTCGCGACAGTGGTTAAAGCTCCTGTCAGAATTGTCGGACAATTCTACAAATATGTCAATAAGTCATGACAATTTTCTGTTTAATAAAGCAGATTTGACAAGTTTTTCACGACAAATTGTCACCTGTCACCTGTGGCTTAAAAAGTTTTATTAAACAGAAAAATGTCGGATTGTCGCGACAATCCGACATATTTGTGAATTTTTCACCATGACACTTTTGTCGCTTGTAAGTTTATTAAACAGAAAAATTGTCGAATTGTCACTTTTTGACATATGTCGGACTTGTCGCATTGTCAGCTTTATTAAACAAGGCCCAGGCCCAAAACTTTTCAAGCGATAGGTGACAGGTGACAATTTGTCGTGAAAAACTTGTCAAATCTGCTTTATTAAACAGAAAATTGTCATGACATATTGACATATTTGTAGAATTGTCCGACAATTCTGACAGGAGCTTTAACTTCTGTCGCGAAATCATAAAAAAAAAAATTTGCTAATTGTCACGACAATCCGACAATTGTCACCGCAATGAGGAAGATGTAAATAAAAAAAAAACGCATTTTTATTGGCTTATCAAAAAATTTAGGTGAATAAAAAAATAACTGCGAAAAAATTATGTCGATATCTCCAGTAGTTAATTTTTTATAAATTTTTCAATTTCGTATCTCCCGATAACTTTTTGAGCCGGCCGAGAACCTGTCGTGACGTCACGCCGCCGTACCGCAGGCGACGGGCGATCGGGCCGGCCGGTGGTTATTTTAAAATTATGATACCTCCTAAGATGTTGATGGAAATCAAGTAATGTCAAAGACAATTTTGTTCACAATTAAATACTTGTGATTAATATCACATTTATTTAGATAAGGATTAGTATAATTTTGACAAAACGCCTTCGCAAATAATTCATAATTTAAAACAAAGTTGATTTCCATAAAAATGCGGTTATAGTATTAAATCTTGAAAGATAGCCATATGTTGTCGCTGACTTTTTTTTAGAACTTTTAAAGAGGAACAATTTCGTCATACATGATTTTTGCCTAACTTCAACCGTTTACGCTGCGCACGCAACGGAAGTTCACAAATAGGGATATTTTTCCGTTTTTGTTACATTTTCCATTGATGCTTCGCCCTATTGGGTGCAGCGTAGTGTTATAAAGTCTGAATCAGTAGTTCCTAAGATTAGCAAGTTCAAGCAAACAAACATACTCTTTAGCTTTATAATATCAGTATAGATAGGTAGATTTCTCATGTTGAACATTTTACTCATGTTCGAGAACATGAAAAGCAGCGGAATGCTAAATATTCAGTAGTATATGTGCCCCAATGTTTCACAAAATCCCCTTTTAAAATAAATAAAATTTAAACTTCCTATTGCATTATCTATCTGTGACTGAAAGTTCTGTCAAAATCGGTCCAGCCGTTTCAGAGATTACCCGGAACAGGCAGACAGCCAAACAAAAAAATTAAAACATGTTTTTACGTAAGTATGTACCGTATTTGTAGTTAGTGTAATGCTGTTAACCTAAAGTGTGTTTGTAATTTCATATTAAGATATCTATGATAATATAAGAAAGAGGCAAGATTTGATTGATTGTTTCTTTGTTTGCATTTTGAATAGGCTACGAAATTATCATACTTATTTAAAAAAATCTTTCATTGTTGATTAGCTACACTATCGTTGCGTGAAGTAGCCTATATTATATTAAAATAATAATAGGGATCCTTACTAAAACTCCAATAATGCAACAAGTGTTCTTTCATTAAAAAAAAATACAATGACGTCGCTGGAAATGGCGACCTTGTGTTTGACCTTGGTAGTAATCCTTATCAAAATAATTTGCTTTATATTTAAGACTGCTTTAATACCATTTTATCATCATCATCATGTCAGCCCGGAATCACCTACTGCTGGGTATAGGCCACCCCTTTTTTCTGCTATTGTTATCTGTCCTGCTCGTAATATAATACATTATATTATATATTATTATTATATTAATACATTATATTAATTCAAGTTACATAATACCATTATATAACTAGATTTTTTCAATTTGGACATTACATTCGAAAGATAACACGAGTTCAAAAGTATAAATATAAAAAAAAAGTCGCTTGGTTAATGGTGGCCGCTCTCTCCGCTCGGCTAACTATGCGATGTAGACGTCACTGGAGTACGGGAGGGGAGTAAACTAAAATAAAATATAAAATGTAATAGAAAGATTCATAAACAATAATAAAAAAAGAAATAACAATCCAATTTTCTTTATAATGAAATTTAATGTACCTACTCTTTTTTTGTACCCCATTCAAAAACGTGTTTGTGTGAGTGTTTATTAAAATTAATATATTTTAAATGTTTGTTAAATACTCGTGCGAAGCCGGGATGGGCCGCTATGGATAGAAATAAAGTTTTAGCATTATTTTTCACATTGAAACGATCTTTTCAAGAATGACGACTTGTTCTTCCTTTTTATTAATTTACGACAATATAATACACGAGCACATACTTTTTTTTTGTCATTTCGGGCACAAATCAGTTTTCAGTTTCTAATATAAATTAATTTTAAACACAAGCTTCAAATTTAACTAAGCTCACAGCAATAGTGTAGACTTATCAAACAAGCCCAAACGCGATGCGATTACGTCATTTAGTTAGAGAGTTCCTCGGGCCACCTTCTGGCGCCATCATCAGATCAGCTCGAAAGTACTATAAAATTATATTGTCATCCAAACTTAACAGATATACAAAATTTCAGCTCAATCAGTTAAAGATATCTGTTTCAAAATTAAGTTGCAAGATTCCACTCGTAGCTGTAGGTACAAACGTATACATTGAATGTTAAATAAAAGCTTGTAAAGATATATTTTTTGGCGTGCTAACTGTTGTATTAGTACAAAGAAGACTATTCAGTAACTTTACGCTACTCTTTTTTCCATATTTAGCAAAATCTAGAAAAATATGCGAGTAACATAAAAATACTGCACGAAATCGTATGTACGGGAGCGGAGGACGGGCGTTGTGACGTCACGCGTTGATCGGGCGAACCAAAACTAAATTTAAGAATGCCCGACTTTAAAAATTCGTAAAAAATAGAGTTTTTGAGATATCGCTAAAATTTTTTCACCATTGTTTTTCTAATTTTTAGTTTGATTTTTCTAGATGATAAAAAAAACATGCTCATCTTCCTCATTGTCAGAAATATTTTGACCGTGGTTTTCCGACATAATATGTCGAGTTTCATTAAACGCATTTTTACATGACCAATATGACAAGATTTCACCTGTCTATTTTTGACCAATTTGTCACTTTTATTAAACAGCCTAAGCGCGACAATTCTACAATTTTGTCCTTTTTCGACATATTTGTTGAATTGTCAGCTTTATTAAACAGGGCCCTGATCATAAAACTCCATGGATGGTTAAGTCAACAAATTAAATCGTGTTCCGCGATCATCGAATAAATATTAATAAGAACTTGCCCTAGTTTTGTGTTGACTACTATAAGTTATAGTATATAACATCAATATTATGTTTGTAACAGGTGTGTTAAAAGACTTTAATATCCTCTGTACAAGTTTAATAGCGGTTTGATTGACTTTTAAGTTTCGATTATAGTCGAGTTAAGTCATTTTAGAGTGTTAAAAAACTGCGTTAAACATAGGTATCACCGTAATAAATATTGTAAGTTTAATATGTTAAGGGCACCGTCATCGTTTAAACTGGTTTTAAAGAATTTGCATTTAGGAATTTAAAAATGTTTATCAGTTAAATAAGTCCTTCATGAGCAAGTTTAATTTCATTAACCTCATGCCTAGTCATTGGAGTTCTATCAACCGCAAATAAAATACCTAGGTACCAAATAGACAATGAATTGTCGCGTCCATCAATCATAATATATACTTTAACTAACCATCTGTCGTATCCCTTCACCATATGCAACAGAGGCACCAAACAGAGTCGTCTATTAAAATTCCTCAGTAAGGTGCGATACGACTGGCTCGCCTTGACAAGGTCGGCAACCGGTCTAACACGACACCGTGGGACCTCATTCATAGTATTGTGGCAGTTTTTACGCTTGTGATACATGATTGGAAGATGGCGCTCTATTTAACTGTCAAGTAAGTTAGTGGTATCGGTGTTAATGGGACAGCTGATGTTGTGAGGTCACACACAGTTATTTCTGCAACTAAATTTTCATTGAAATGCTTTATTGATTGGTTTATCAAACGAATATACATTTCACATAGCAACTATCTCTCATAGCAAATTAAGCCACCGATTAAACAAAATCACTCATATTGCTTTCTGAGGTTTACGCGAATGTATCATGTATACGGATTTTAACATGGTTTATATTTGTTTTAGTTCACGATGTTTTCTCATTTAATGTTAGTAATTACAAAGTTTTAACCTGTTTACATAGATAATAAATTGTGGTAGGTATTTTCTAGAACAGAAATTCTGCGGGCATTTCACAACAAAAACGGAAGGGTGTTTCAAAATATGTAAAGCGTCTAGCGTCGTCTTTAGGTATCTCCCTTCGCACACGTGTAACATTCTTACGCACAAATGCGTACAAAACACTTTATGTACTCGGCACTTAAAACACGGCAAACTTTCTCTCAATATTTCACGCTAATGTTTCAGATAACAGTGTCCTCATCAGCGGTACGTTTGTAATACAAATAAAACAGAAATACCACTTCGTACAGCGGTCGTTAAATGTTTATGATGCTACAGACTTATCAACCAAAACTAATTGACTAAGTTACGCTAAGAACTCACGGAGCGATTTTCACCCGCGACCGCCGCGGTTGCGGGCCCGCAGCTTCTGTAGAGTGCAGATATACATGTAAAAAATTAAAGCACATTTCACGACGCGTTTTACGCCCGCAGTCTGCGCGTTTGTTTGCGGGTCCCGCAGCAACGGCAGGCAACTAGTAGAATCGCGCGGGCCGCGGTCACCCGCAGCCTCGGCGGGTTGCACCCGCGCGCTCTGCGGTTGATTGGCTGATCGTATCGCTAAGAACTCACGGAGCGATTTTCACCCGCGACCGCCGCGGTTGCGGGCCCGCAGCTTCTGTAGAGTGCAGATATACATGTAAAAAATTAAAGCACATTTCACGACGCGTTTTACGCCCGCAGTCTGCGCGTTTGTTTGCGGGTCCCGCAGCAACGGCGGGCAACTAGTAGAATCGCGCGGGCCGCGGTCACCCGCAGCCTCGGCGGGTTGCACCCGCGCGCTCTGCGGTTGATTGGCTGATCGTATCGCTAAGAACTCACGGAGCGATTTTCACCCGCGACCGCCGCGGTTGCGGGCCCGCAGCTTCTGTAGAGTGCAGATATACATGTAAAAAATTAAAGCACATTTCACGACGCGTTTTACGCCCGCAGTCTGCGCGTTTGTTTGCGGGTCCCGCAGCAACGGCGGGCAACTAGTAGAATCGCGCGGGCCGCGGTCACCCGCAGCCTCGGCGGGTTGCACCCGCGCGCTCTGCGGTCGATTGGCTGATCGTAAACTGCCCGTCTTGCGTCTTGCGATCATCGCCCGCCACCTCTGCGGGCGATGATCGCAACCGCGACGGCTGCGTTACCGCGCAAATAGCCGGTCTCGTGAGTTTTGAAATAAAACCGCAGTTCCGCCACCGCGGCGGTCGCGGGTGAAAATCGCTCCGTGAGTTCTTAGCCTTACGACTCTTTTAAGATTGAGTACTGAGAATTTTTGTTTTGTTTAAGACTACTTTTCTGAAGTCTTATTTGGAGTCAAAATTCTAAAACAAATGATCATAATTACCAAATTATTAATGAAGTAGGTATTTCACTAAACAATTTTCTTTTAAATAACCAGGAGAGCTAAGCCAGAGACTAGAATAAGAAGAAGAGGTTTGGATTAGGAATGTGAAAAAAAAACATTAGGTACACATAAAAAAACCTAATATCCTTAAAACCATAATTTCTTCTTGTAAGGTAACTTGTAATATTTACGGAAGTTGTTTTTACTTACTGAGTGACTACAGGGGGTATAGGTAATTCCCACGAGCCAAGGTCGTATCCCGCTGTGTTTTTAATTTCGGCATCCTAAAGAATTTACCACAAAAAGTTCCGATTTTTATTCTATTAGTAAGCTTTCTGTTTTAACTTCACAATGTTTGAGGCCATTCAAAATTGTACGTGATTAATTGTAGTAATTCAATCAGGGTTTGTTGATAACTGTGTACACGGAGTGGACAATTGCGTGAGCGCGCGGTAAACATCGCCATCAAGTGTATTTGCACTTGTTAGGCGGAAAGACAATGTGTGGACATGATTACAAACACATACAGCATACGTAATAATAATATAGGTAGGCATACATTTACAAAAAATAACTAGGTTTAAGTGTTGTTAGTCAATTTACAATGTTTTTCTCTTTCTGGTATGAATATGAATACCTACCTCGATTTTAATGGCAATATGTGTATAATTACAAGATTATTAACCAATTTGTGTCTGTGGCTAGAACTGGTAGATACTTATGTATATTGGACAGGTTATTACCTCATTTAATCCTCCAATTTAGTCTATCTTAAGATAAATTTCACCCGACTCATGTCAAATAAGAGCAAATCATAATACCAATTATAAAGTTTTAAATTGTATAACTATATACATACAAATTAATTTACTTTTTCCTCTTGGAACGTTTTGGTTTTGCGGTTTTTATTTCCTTCGAAGCAGTCTTCCCCTTGAAGTTATTTCCAAGTATTGGTCTCCTTGTAGGATTTCCATGCAACTCGATAGTTTGCTATCACCGGCCATGTTTGTCCTAGTTTAAACGAGGTCATCTCTATTCTACCATATTATAATTGCTAATTTATTGTTGCTCTGGAATTAAAAACAATTAATAAAGGCTCTATATTTTTAACAGGGCCGTCTTTTCTGACGTAGTGTATTTTTATGCAACACAATGTACCAATAGGACTAAATTAGTACCAAATATAAGATCAGCTACTAAAAAAATTGATATGTAGAAAAAACGTTATTGCATGTAGCATTTTACTTAAAAACTCTGTTCTTCATGTAATAACTTTTGAGAACAATTAGATACTTCACCCTATTAATTTCCGGATCCATTTTGCTAAAACAAGCCTTAAAACTCATAAAAAAATTCTAGATTTTTTTAAATTATTTAAAAAAAAACTAAATCTTTGTATGGCAAACCTCAATGATAGGTACCCGAGAGTTACAACCGACAGATACCCGCACAGGTCTGATAACAAGTTCGAGTCTGGAGCGAGTATCGACCGCGGCTATTTATACCGCGTCGGGCCTACGGAGAGCCCCACGCGATTATAACCGACGCTATTGATGAATTTATTTAAATTAAATATACCTACGATTTAGGCTATAAAAGGTTAAGTGTGAGGAACATGTTTTTGTAACACGCTAACTTTGTTGGGGTTCATAAACATGACTTGGAGTGTACATCTGACAGGTAAATCTAGTGATACCTATTTATTTTTTTCATTGTACCTAAAACGAAACCTATTGCTGTAAGTATAAGCGGTTGGGATTGATGTAACTTTAGTGAACCTAAACCTATACCTATTTGAAAGAAAAAGAAGTCTTCTTGTATTCTTATTAGTTAAACCGCCATAATTCTTGAATAGACGGCATTTGCAAAACTTGAGATTGTTGAATATCCTAAGCATCTCAATACTCAATATCTTATTGGTTTCTTAGATTTACGCGAATGTTAGACATTGAAATAAAACTACTTTTTTACGGATTTTGTCGCGGTTTTAATAAGTCTGCCCGTGACCATGATACCTGCAAAGGTGTCGAAACGTCGGGACCTAAAATCAAATTATAACCGCGACAAAATCCGTAAAAAAGTAGTTTTATTTCAACTCAATATCTTTATTGTTCTTCCATAATGTACAAAGGTGGTGGTATGCTTAAAGCTAATGTAGGAAAACAATTATGGGCCCTGTTCACAAGTTAATAAGCTCAAAAAGACAGAAAATCTGAACATGTCATGGGCATAATACAAAATCATATACTATAGTTACCATTATTAAGTTCAACAACTCACGGATCGGCATATAAATTCATTCATTACTGTATTAGGCCAATTGAAAAGTCTCCGGTCTGTCACACAGATGGCGGTGCTAGTATTAAATCCATATGATTTTTAGTTAGTACCAACCTCCAAACGATACGTGTCAAAACTTGACAGCAGTCCGACCATTACTTTGTGAGATATTGCGTTGTGAGTGTAGCTACTTTTGTTAATTGAAAAAAAGATGGAAAAAAAAGAGTTTCGTGTGCTGATAAAATATTGCTTTTTGAAGGGAAAAAATACAGTTGAAGCAAAATCTTGGCTTGATGAAGAGTTTCCGGGGTCTGCACCAGGAAAATCAACCATCATTGATTGGTATGCTAAGTTTAAACGTGGTGAAATGAGCACCGAAGACGGCGAACGCAGTGGACGCCCAAAAGAGGCTGTCACCGACGAAAACATCAAAAAAGTTCACAAAATAATTTTGAATGACCGTAAAGTGAAGTTGATCGAGATAGCAGACATTGTCAAGATATCATCTGAGCGTGTACATCATATCATTCACGAATATTTGTACATGAGAAAGCTGTGTGCAAAATGGGTGCCGCGCGAGCTCACAATCGATCAAAAGCAGCAACGCATTAATGATTCTGAGCAGTGTTTGGAGCTGCTCAAGCGCAATAAACCTGAATTTTTGCGTCGATATGTGACAATGGATGAAACATGGCTCCATCATTTCACGCCGGAGTCCAATCGACAGTCTGCTGAGTGGACTGCACACGATGAACCGAAACCAAAGCGAGGAAAAACACAAAAGTCAGCTGGCAAGGTTATGGCATCAGTATTCTGGGATGCGCAAGGTATAATATTCATTGATTACATCCAAAAGGGCCAGACCATCAACAGCGATTATTATATAGCATTATTGGATCGTTTAAAGGATGAAATCGTTAAAAAACGGCCCCATTTGAAGAAGAAAAAAGTGCTGTTTCATCAAGACAATGCACCGTGTCACAAATCAATGAAAACGATGGCAAAATTGCATGAATTGGGCTTCGAATTGCTTCCGCATCCACCGTATTCGCCAGATCTGGCCCCCAGCGACTTTTTCCTGTTCTCAGACCTCAAAAGAATGCTCGCTGGAAAGAAATTTAGCGCCAATGAAGAAGTAATCGCCGAAACTGAGGCCTATTTTGAAGCTAAAGATAAATCGTATTACAAAAATGGTATCGAAAAGTTGGAAGATCGCTATAATCGCTGTATCGCCCTCGAGGGCAACTATGTTGAATAATAAAATCGAATTTTACCAAAAAAATGTGTTTTACTATGGTAGACCGGGGACTTTTCAATTGGCCTGTTAATTCACTTTTTATTACTATTTTCTCGTATTGTTTTGTTTATCGGGCGGGTAGCGACTCACTGCAGACTGGATTTACTGGCGGTATCTTTATCGACGAGCCATAATCGTATACAATCGATCAACCAGAATTGAAGGTCTTAAAATATACTATCAAAATGCATACCAAATACATTTACGTTTTATATAAAGTCCTTAATATTTTTTTTCTTTTTTGTAGGTAAAGCTGCTACAGAATTCATGAGCTTTCCCAAGAAAATGCCGCATATTTTCAGGGTTAATAGTTTCGTATAAACATTCACAGCCAGTATTTTAATATCTAGATGGCACCGGCATTTCATAACAGGCAAGGACTAAGAAAAAGCGTAAAGGCCAAGGCTTTTTTAAACTTTGTATAAAGTTTAGAACCAAGAATTTGATCAGATTTCGATTTGATTGGGAAGGGTCTGCCTTTTGGACAGCACTACTGAATAATTATCCACTTTTTTTGGTGATTTTATGATTTAAGGAAGTATCTTGGATAGGCCTTCATAAATCATGAACACATTGTACTGAAACGACTCAGCTATACGGTACGCATACAATAGTTTAAAACTTAAAAGTTTAAGAGATCACTTTACATTTAATATTTTTGTTATAATGTTGATTGTGGAGAACAGGTAGGCTATCTTCTAACATCATTTGGATGATTTTATTTTGAACATAACTTACTTATTTCATTTATTCTAAAATCCAATAATAAAACATCTTATTCGATTCGTGACTCAAACAATAGAACTGGATCCTGTACTAACGATCCATACTAGCTCACAGTTACATAATTCACCTATGTGTCACAGAGAACACCAACAGGAATTGTCCATTAGCTCAACTTTCAGCGCTATTTCCTGCTCCATTATAACACAGCACTACAGAAATTTTAAAAACTGACAACACAACAGTCTGAGGCAACATTATGATGAGCATAAATAAATCTAAACAAAAACAGCTCGTAAAATACATCGGGGAGGCGGTGCTGAGTGTTTCCTTTAAATATTTCAGCGGCCAGAGGGTTTGTGAAAACTGCCCTCAGCCCTAAACGAGCTTTGGGACCTGCGAATTTAAGCCGAGCCTCTTTGTTGCCTATTCACAAATTCCGTAAATTGACGCATAAAATGATTAGAGATTTTTTATGGAAGGTAAACGATGTGGTCTAAACGGTGAACGGTTTACGATTAATGGTGTGTATCGTTTTAACTTTATATTATATTGGCACATAAGTAAGAGACAAGTTACTTGAAACTGCTAATTTGACTGATAACGTAAATATGGAAATTAAAACGGTTTTCTCAATAAGGTTCGATGTGATCAAGAAAACAAAATAAATAACAGGTAAAAATAATTCAAGATCAAAAGAATAGTCTCGGAAAGTATGTGTTTGTACCGTTAGGTATAAAGTTGACTGACAAATTCGTAGAAACAAGCTTATTGTCACATTCGCTTTAATTTTTAATACCAGCTTCCGAGGAACCCTACATTTCTCACTAAGCAAATATTTCTCGTTAATCTATTTTACTGCGTATATACTCATTTTCATAACATTAAAACTAGAATTCACATTAGGTCGGAAAAAAAAAGAAACAAGGCTAAACCAGACGAAACGTCGTCGACGTGTTTTTCGAAAATAGCTAGTGAAGCAAATTTTATAAATCAATAACTTAAAATGTTTATTTAGTTAAATCACGAACCTTCAAAGCTACTTCTAAAAGGAGGTAGCGTCACATAATTCCTGCAGAGCCGGCAAATTGGAGGCGGGTATCGACAAACACTATTATTGTAAAACGATGTCTATTTATTCATCAAAGGCTTCCACTAACTCCGCAGGCCGTAGGCGTTCAAAGCTCCTCTGTAACCTCCGGAAAATTCCACGCAAATCGCTTTAAACTTACTTATAGATATATTTTTATAATCAATAGGCTTAGTAAGTAGAAGAGACGACGTAACTAATAATTAGTCTTTTAGACGGTTAGGTGAGATCAAAGGACGAGTAATTGGGCAATGTATTTAGTTAAATTACTTATCTGAGCTTGTCTAGGTATATCGATTTCTCAATATGGCACATATAGGATAAACCATTGAAAATATATTGAATTCTACATACACGAGAGTATTGTAAAATGCATAATTAAAGCGACTAGGTCACAAAGAAAAAGCCGTTTAAAAAAGGCAGAAATAAACAGGCAAATATTAGACATCATCAAAAATCCCCTTCAATTTTTCATACTAAGCTTATAACAAAAAACTTGTGAATCTGACAAAAGCCTCCAATTATGGCGGGTCATTTTATAAAACGGTTGACAGATGAAGGCTCCCTATCAATTACATTCGGTAGACGGTGTGAACACTGCATAATGCTCCCTTCAACAATCTAATTAGTCAAGAGGGACATTTTTAAATAATAGGAAGAAAAAATATATAATTTTAATATTGATGAAACTGCGAAAATTATTTTTGATGCGTCTTAAAGGTACAATCAAGGTGCTCTCGTAAATGTTTCAGATTGAAATCGACTATGACTTCTGGTAGCTGAAGCTTTTTAGTATTTTCTCAATAAGCCATTAGTTAATTCGGGGAATTGCAGAGATTGGAATTGCACTGAGTAGCTGGAATTGCTTATTCCACGAACTCCCTTAAAAGCCAAAAAGTATTATTTATCGGGGTGTTAAATTAAAATGCGCCGCTATCTTCAATCAAAACAATATTTACGGGTGTTTAATTAGTTTTATACTGTGGCTATAAACACCAAACATAAAGCAAGTTTTGCGAGAAAATGGCCTTTTATTTGGTAAAGCAACTAAATAGATTAGTTCAAATATTTCAGTTTATTATTGAGCGTAGTTGAGCAACCGTGATGAAAGCTCCAAACCCCCCGTACCTCTCAATGTCACGCATACAATGTTCAATGAGACTGTAATGTTACCACATTAAATATGCTCTAATTAATTTCAATCAAGTGATTTGTCAGATAGCCATCAATTTTGACCACAAACCTAAACTACAGCTTTATCCAAAATTAAGTATATGTGTCAGTGTATTCGTACCTTTAAATTGAACGTTAACGTTATAAAAAGTAATGGTGCTCCCACATTGCCGTTAGAAAATGTTTAGTAACGTTAGTAAACATTTGTTAGCAAAAATTTAATCACGAATATAAAAAATATTTTCATGTTAGAAATTGTTTAGTAACGTTAGTTAACAAATTATAACAAAACTAGCTGATTCCCGCGACTTCGTCCGCGTCAATTTCTTAAAATTGCGACTATAATTTGAGATTTAAACTATCCTATCTCTCAAGTTGGATCGAACTGCACATGGTGTGCGAATTTTATTATAATCGGTTAAGTGGTTTAGGAGTCCATTGAGGACAAACATTGTGACACGAGATTTATATATATTAAGATAAAACATGTGTTACCTTTTGTTTGTATTTTATAAAGGTGACGGCGGGGTATGCGGTGAGTCGGGGATGCGGGGGGTTTAGAGACCAGATTTAAATGTTATAAAATGTTAGTAAACATTTTCTATTAGTGTAGGAGCACTTATAACATGTAACAGTTCCTAACAAAATGTAACAATTGACAACATTTGTTAGTAAATGTTTTTATGTTAGAAAATGTTTACAAACATTTTCTAACGGCAATGTGGGACCACCTTAAGTACAGACGACCAATAAAAAACATGTTTACGAAGAGTAAAAACTGTACCCTTTCGGCAAACGCCTGACATCCCTCGACCAGCGAAATGTTTATTCTTCTTCAATACTATTCTAACATATGTAAATGCTGGCCTAAAAACGTGACTATTCCTATATTGTTCCAAAAGAAATTCTGCGTTTGTTTTATTTATGATTTTTAGACCTTTCTTCATGGGAATGCTTAAATTCTTCATTTTTTTTATATAGTCTAGCTAACAAGCAAGGATCTTTCAAGATATTAAGGGAACACCGTAACCCATGTCAACCTCAGGTGTCTTGGAAACGCGTAGCCCGTGAATTTTATTTAGTCATGGGAATTTTCCAAAACTAAGATTGATGAAGAGCATAACACTAGATTTCTTGGTGAAATGCCGACCTTATTAATGTACATTATAGCGGTACTCAATGCAGGTACATTATCATGATGGTCTCAATATGTATGGGACTTAATTGATAACCTACATAAGACCGAACTGATCAGTAAATAATGAGTAGATGGTGACCTGCTATTTATTATATGTTTTTACAGACAGTGACAAGGGCGCCTAAATTCAATAAAACAAAAAATAAAAATACACGTATACTTATTACACGACTGCCCAAAAAGGAGTGTTATGTTTTCAGGGTTCATGTATGTATAAGATAAGTAAAAATATAATTAAAAAAATTAAAAAACATGACTGCCTCTTTTAAAAAGAACTAAAAAATCCAAAACAAGTGGATAGAATAAAAATCTTAAAACTAAAATATAGCAGTCGGGGGACAGTTCTGCGGGAAAATATCTTTATCGGTCCCCCGACTCCTATATTTTAGTTTTAAGATTTTAATTCTATCCATTTTTAGTTTTTTATTTTTTTTAATTATATTTTTACTCATCTTGTATTCGTGTAGGTTTTAATCAGAGTTGAGCGTTGTCAAACATAACAGAGTTGAGCGTTGTCAAACATAAAATTGAAGTTCTAGGAAATATGTTTTATCACAGCATTGTATGAAATTATAAAAGACAAGGCATATGAAGGTAATAAAATTAAATCAGTTGTAAGTCAATAGTTTTTTTATTGAAGTAGACTTCTAAGCCTACGGCCTAAACTTGGCTTATGTTATATAATTCTTAAATCACACTTAATATTACCTACACAAAAGCAATTTTACAATTAATTAAAGGCACGCCGACAAGCATCTAAAACGGTGAACTTGTAAGATTCACTTTAACAGTCAGAGCGTAAACAGACAACTAAAACAATAGGATCTTAAGTAGCAAATATCGTCGATGTTCAATTGTTCGTAAAATAATGAAAGCCGTATTTTAATTGGTTGAAGTTAAAACCAATTGAAGGTAATTGATGTTATTTAGTACTTGTAACAACAAAGCATTTAACTTAGTAACTTAACGTAGCTCAATTACCATCACGGCAACGGAATGACCTTTGCTCTTAACTCGGGAGGGCGAAAATAAAATTTATCTTGCTTAATCTTTTTCTTGTTATACAAGCAATATTACTTTCTGGCTTCAAAATGTTTATTAGAAATGTATACCTACTCTGTTTAACATTCATTGTGTAACAAAAAGTGATCACAAAAAGTCCCACGTTGTGCGCCAAAAGCCGTCGGAATATTTTTCGTATTAAAATAAAAGTCCTTAGTAAATACTTTTATTGAATGTTTATACTAATGAACCAACATTCTTTTGACTATTGCTTTTAGTAACTGAATATTGCGTGAAAAAATTCACCAAGTCCAATTTGTATTCTGGTTATTTTTTAAATCGATACTGGCACTTTAATACAAAGGTTTACATAAATTATGAGAAAAATTGCCTTATTGCTCATATTATATATTATGATCGTGGAAAATAATTATCTACTCGATTTCACGATTTTATGTGATTGCAGCAATGACATACAATACAGTTTTAATGTAACAGGTGAATGGCGTGTCTGTTACAGTAATCTAATCCTAAGCTGATCGAACACAACTCGATAAGGATACCTTTTTAATGAGCTCTTAATTAGAAACAGGCTAGGCATACCAACACGCAGTGAGTAAGCGATGCTCATTCTTTTATTCTCAGACCATTTGCGCATTTGCGGTCAACAAAATCCCGATGACTAATATTTCTAAACGATGGAGGGTAGTCACACTTTGAATCAATGTTTTTAAAAGCAATATATTATATTTTTTTAAGTTTATCTCTGTATTTCTCTTGAAAATATGTGCGGCAGAGTACACGGTTGAAGTAGCAATTCCCTTCAGTGTCGTGTGTCATTACTTATGGTACACACGAGCGGATAATCAGTTACGTAATCAATACACGTCCCGGGAGGCGTCCAACTCTATATTGTGGACGCTTCGTTAAACCCTATGAAAAAAATAACTTAGGTTTATTTTAGTAAAGATCATCAACGAACGTATGAACTTGCTTCGTCTAAGATACTAGGGATTATATTTGCTGGAAAATAAGAAAGCTGGTAAATCGAGCCTGAGAGATTTATAAGCATATCACACAAAAATATTGTGATTCATTATATAAAGTTACTAGCTGTTCCGGCATGCGTTGCAATGCAATTTTTTCTACCTGCCTACTACCTACCTACTACCACTTAGAGGTATGAAAAATAGATAGTAGCCGATTCTCAGACCTACTGAATATGCATATAAAATTTCATAAAAATCGATCAAACCGTTTCGGAGGAGTATGGTAACTAACATTGTGACACGAGAATTTTATATATAAGATTATTACTACACAGATACGTTTTATTTGGCGAATCACCTCTTTTACTTAGCTGAGAAACGATAGAGCAGACCTTTGACTAAAAAGTATGTAATGAGCAATTATTTATCTTATGATCCCTTAGTAACTATTACTCTAGTTCAGACACCAATTGAATCTTAGTCAGAGGGTTAATTTAATAAGATATCTCCAGATTAAAAACCTTTCACAAGATTAACAACCTTATCAAAGTGAATTCTCGAAACGTCTGAAGAAGACAGGTTCATCGACCGCCGACATTCCAGAGAACAGGACTCGTATAATACATCCATTCATCATCAAAACCATTACGGCACACAGAAAATTAACTCCACAAGCCTTGCTGAAGGAATATGCTCCTTTTCACAAAGTATTAAAGTTAGAATTACTTTTTGTTTTCATCCAACATTTTTGATTACTCTAACGACCTTGCCCCAATGCATTCAAGAAGCGATAATCGATATTTGATGTTGTTATGTATTAATATCAAACAATAAAATATTTATGGTATTTTGAAGGGTATAACTGTACCAATGAACGCTGAGTGACTGGTAATAGGGTACGAATAGGAAATGAAGAAAACTATTAACATCTACTGAATTTTGGGTTTCATGCATAGGAATCATTATAAATGTAAATTTAAATAAACCACTAGTAATATAGGTACTAAACAGCAGATTTAGAAAATCGCTAGCGATTTGCAAAGTGGTACGCATGAAGGCACTAAGCGTGTAGTTTCAGAATTCGCTCAGAAATAGAGATTATTCTGAAAATAGAAATAGATGCGGTCGAAGTTTATCTGGAAAACATGCAATTACGGCATGTGGTGAAGCGAAAGCAAAAGAGAATTTAACTCGCGCTAAGATTATTGTATCATGAAATTGATATTCCGATATTACCTTTATTTGTTAACCTATGATAGTGTTGCTGTTATTGTAGGAATATTTTAATTAGGTACAGAGGAATTAGATAAAAACGTCGAAAATCGCATTAATGTTAATGATATTTTATTAATACGAACACAATTCAGAAACCCTTATCTTTGGGCTAAATAAATACATATTTAATGTAACATTCTATGAAGATGCATTACCCCATAAAGCACATAATTTATTTAACTTAACGAACAGCTTTAAGGACTACAGTCAAGGGTGGCTTGTCGTCAAAGATTTCGTTGATAACACTGTCCTTTGATGACAGATTTTTCTTTCCTTTGATTCCACTGAGACTTCAAAAAACGGATATAACAAAGCTGCATGTAATCATTAATGTAATGATATTTGAAAATGGTAACGATAAAGTATTATAGTACCTTAAGTATTATTTGGTTTCAGAAACTGACAAAAGAATAGTTTAACTTAGACGACTTTAAATTGTAGACTTAACTTTACTGGATTTTTAGGAACATATAATGAACCAATTCCTTGGTAGAATCCATTACTTTAAGATGACTATTAACAAAAGTGCTAAGTATACCTAGCACCTTCTTAATTTGGCAAAAAATCCGACCCCAAGATTAATTAACGTACGTAATTTGCGCGAATCTTTCGAAAATGCAAATTCATGAGCTCGATGTTAATCCCGCGTTGTACAAATTAATAAGACTGCGGAGGTATTTGAGTTCTGCCATTACCTAACACAACATGGCGTAGCGACTGAAACGCGTAACAATATCCGAGTGAACGTTTGTATGAAAGGGAACGCCCGTTGCGCACTGATTATCTGCTAGACACGGTTGGCTCAAGGATTAGGCGGAGACTAGCCGGACAATTTTAATGTTATTGCGTAATAAATATAGATGGAATTTAGAAAAATAATTTCAATAAAACATGGTAGGTATTAAACAATTGCAGCTGCGCATACCATTGGGCTTCCGTCCAAAAGTTTGATTTTATTTCATTTTCAGAATGTGGTGTTTTTGTATATTTTTGGCCTTGAAATAAGATTTTTTTATATCAATAATAGATACAATACTATTGCGGAACTTTAACATACTAAATCATTTCATATGCAGCAAAATGTTTCTTTTAAGACAATTTGGTTCTGATCCAGTAACATCTTACTACAAAGGCGTAAAAAAGTAACAAATCAAAGCAGCGTCATGGCTAGTCTAGACTGGTTATGAAAGAAGCTGTCGCGTCCTGATTAGTACTCGGCGACGATGTCGTTTCCGCCAAACAATAGCCCACCAACTAGACATCGTGAAAGGCGTCTAAAAGATTAAGTAATCATTCAAGAACACCAGACACTGAACAGATCAAAAGATAGTAATTAATCATAATTTACACGAGAAATAGATACTGAAATCTTTTAACGATGGTGATTAGATTGTATAACATCAACCGTTTATTCTTGGACCTAAACTAGAAAACGATGACATGGGTGCAGCTAGGAATCCAGTACATGTCACAGACTATTGTCATCTGGGTCGTGCGAAAATATATAGAACAATATGAATGCTGGAGACGTTTAAACAAATCATAGAGGGACATAAAACGCGTGGTAAACTGAATTCTACAAAGTACGTTATTGCAGAGCTCAATATACGGAACGTCTGTAAATTATTTCACTGTTTTGAAACTACAGAAGCTACAGTTGCGATAAGATATATTTAAGAGTCGAGAAACGTAGCAATTATGTGACGAAACTGAAGCTACACAACCACTTTACATCACGCTAATACAACAAAAAATAATGAGAGAATTTCACAACGCTAATAACATATTCTGGTTTAACGTATGTTTTCTAAAATACTTATCTAACAATTACATCATGCGTTTGCTTGATGTCAACAGTCCTGTTGAAGTGACCATTGTCCAGCCATGCGCATCTTCTCACGATCATAATAACATTTGTTTGCATTATCAACCGTGACGGCAGAAAACCAGGTTTCACTGTTGGTAGAGAATAGTAAAAGCGTTTCTAATATACTTTATTTGGTGAAGTTAAACAAAATATTTCAGTACCGTCACGTTGAAATAGCTTTTCTGCTAAAAAGATTACGTGCAGGTAAATCCAAATAGTTTTCGTCTACTGAAAGTAAATGGACATACGGCCATTTACTTTCATATTTATTTATAACTCCTATACCACATTGCAAAGTTTTTTTTTTCAGTCGTATAACATATATTCCAAAATGTTGGTTTGAATCTTGCCCAGCCAAGCTCAAAATCTAAATATAGGCAAAAAATAAAACGGTTGGTAGGTCTTTATTTTTGTTCACATTGCTTCAAGTTTACACTGCCTTACACAGCTCATAACTAAATAACCGTCTTCAACACTATTTCAGTAAAGTAAATCTGGACCATTTCTCAGTAAACGTCGACTAGGTTTTACACAAGATAAACCAATAACTCGTAGTTTAGCGACATACGTTTAGATTCCGCTTTCAATAAACAGTCTGGAAATGGACCGGAAATGGCAGCATTTATTTTGTAGCAAACCTTTTTCCAGAATAAATACTTGTTCAGTAGCAATCGTTTTTAATAGCCGGTGAATGTTTTAGTCCATTCGCTTCGTTTTTTCGAGCACTCTCAACATGGCTCACTAATTACAAGAATAGGTTCGCTAAACAGAACCGTTCACGATTATTTGTTTAAGAGAAAACGCAAATAAACTCCTCGATGCAGACTTTTCTGAGAATCAGATTTCTACAAAACTGTATATAGAACTAAGAATATCCCACTACTGCATTGTTGCATAATGTTTGCCAAAATAAATGGAACTAAAGCTAGGTTTGCTTTAGGTAAAACATATTTGTAGAGTTTTCTTCTGTTTCTTTACTATCTCATTTTCTTCCTCTAATATTATTGAACTAATGAAATACTACCATACCTTATCTAGCTTCTTTCAAATTAAGATTCTGGACTGATCAAACGTTACGATTTGAGTCTAGACACGGACAATCAGCCAGACATTATAGCATTACCATATGACGTCATCAAAGCCGGATGTCATAGCCATTACTTAAGCGTGTCATTACGTGTTCTTATGTCAACGTCATTCGCGGTAATGTTAATCTATTATTTGCAAATCAGGCGTTAAGAGTGAGAGGCGATCAAGTACGGATACTGTTCACTACTTGTTTTTGTCATGTATAATGACCGATGGCTACCGTTTTTAATACCTAAGAGTAGGCCTAAACAAGTACCTTTTTAACGAATATCATTTTGCGTGATCTACCTATGCAGCTGAGTCATCAATGATTCACTGGCATTTTCTAAAAACCAACGGAATAGATTAATTCCTCTTTTGTTAAACGTCCAAAATCAATTTCGATGTATAAAATCAAAACGCAATGTATTTTTAACAGCGACGCAGAACAATAAATGTTTGAAAAACCAAATCGACAACGGATAGAATGACGACCAACTGACTAACTGTATGGGTCGAAAAAACAGGGAATAAATTGGAATTTAACATCAAAATCCTGCTAAACAATGTACCTCTTATAGATTGGACACACAATAAAGAACACAAGTAGTGTACAAAAACATTTTACCTTCAAAAGCTACAAGACTTTTCAAATAAGGTATTCCGTGAACATGGCATGGAAAAGATGAATTTACTGACACATTTTGAGATGTTCAACAGAAAATCTAGGTCAAGAGTAAGAAGAATCATCCATTACGGTCACTACACCTCCGGGAAACAGGCGTCACATAAAATATATAAATTTAAGAGACATAGAAAAGTGAAAACACTTCAGAGAGCATGAACAAACAATTCTATCCAAATGCCGTCGATAAACATTTTTCGTGGAATAAAACAGTTTGGCGGCTTGTCCACAAGTTAATGTTGTTCTGACTGGCTGACAGCCAACGGGGATGTTCTCATATCGACAAAACATGGCGGTGTTTATTAGATGTCCGAAATAAATTAAATTGCGATCATGACATTATTCAAGGACGGGGAACGGTGAGATCAACGTCCGCTGCAATATCAAATGAGATTTTGTTTAGTCATTTGAAATATTGCTGTTGTTTTATTGTGGGTTTTATTTATTTATCTAAATATGCTTTATGATATTTTAATAACCGACCTACCCGATCGAGGAAAATAACGATAAAATTATATAACGTAGAAAATGTTAGTGTATAGGTACATTAAAGTGTGATCATGCAAATAGCACCGGTTTCTAAACGAGGCATGTCGTCAAGATGTGCAGCCGATGTATATTTAGAAATTGCTGCCATCTCTGATGAAAAATATTACCAAGCAGATCGCTAACGTGATAAAACCATAGTTGTACTTTATTAAACTTCAAACCGCTTCGGTCTCGCGAGTTCTGCGTAAGATTTGATTTTATTTATCAAAAAAAATATATATTTATCTAGTCTAATAGAACTTGAATAATGTCTTGAAAGAAAAACATGTTAACAGTTAAAACATTTAGTTTAATAGCTAGGATGGGCCCGTATCTATCTACCTACTACCTACACTATCTACTACCTTATAATGAGTAGTTAGCCCTAATCGCTAGTCCTAGGTCACGTTACTTACGAGTATCTAAGTAGCAATAAAAATAAACCTCACGACTGAATTCTAGTGTTAATTGAATCTAACAACCGATCAAAATTTCAATAAGGACTTGGCATTTTGTTGTGTCCCGAAATCGAACACCCTAACATGTTTGCAAAGAAACTTGGTATATTAAAACCGGGATAAAACATGTTGGAACACGGGAATTTTATCATTGACCTTACATCGTGAAGCGGAGGCTGACGTGTGTTTACATTAGGCGTCACGACAGAACAGCCGACGATTACACGGGCTCACGTGTAAACAATTGTGTAACTTTTACATAAATTACTTTACTCGCATATTTGAGACGTTACGAAACACAAACCTAATTAGAGATACGATAGTAATATCTGAACGGTTAAAAAATTAATACTACACTACTATCTAAGATCATATTAATATTGTAAATTTTAATATAGCACTACTGTATTACCTATCTCAGACCATATAATTTGTATATTTGTTTGTTTAAAATATAATAATCTCTTTAAGATCGTAAAAATAATAAATGGCCTATTAAAAGCCGTTGAAAGATTGATGCGTTGTTTCTTCAGTATACTGATTTAGGTTGCTCTTGAAATATTTACATTTACATTTTTATTTTTATTTTTTTATAATTCTAATAAACAAATATGTTTTCATCGTTACATCGAAATCATGATAATTAGACGGATATACTATTTTTCCTCCTCTCATGCCTCAAAACAAATTCTTTGACGATTTGATTAAAATTGATATAAAAAATGACACATAGGATAAAGGGCACAACTGCATACTTATAGCTTAATAAATACGATTCTATGTTTCTTATAAGGTATGTAGGTAAAGCCAATTCAATAAGTGCCGGATATTCAAACTTACAAATTTAAGTTACCGTTAAGTCTTTTTGTCACATAGACATGATATATTATCGAAGTAGCGAAAGATAGATTATCATTTAATTGTACTTTTTATTTTATTTATTGGGACATATAACAGTTATACCTACATTTAGTGTGTTTAATTGCAAAATTGTAGTAAATACGGGTGCTAGCTTGGCAATTTAGCACACTAGAATGTTATCTAAAATCTTTCTTACTTCAGTGTCAGACACGGCTACAAGTAATACACGATCAACAGATGTGAGCAGACTGCAGACCAGATGTTTGGGTCCGCTCGTGTGCTATGTGTCTGCGATGTCAACGAACACGTAAAGCTACTATGGAACTATATTCATGTCATTTCAATAACCATTTCATTTGTATTCCTTCCAAAACGTATGTTGTAGGACTGCTTCTTTGTAATAAAAATATTTTTTACGGATTTTATCGCGGTATATATTTAGGTTTTCCAACGTTTCAACACCTTTGCAGGTGTCATGGTCACGGGCAGACTGTTTATTTCTCTTAATTTATCTTGATGCTTACGATACAGGTAATCCTAGAATTAAAAAACTTAAAGCATTTATTTCAGGTGCTCATAATAATATATAAAACAAATTAACTACAAAACGACAATTAGAATAGTACATGTCCAATCAAATTCTCGAAATAATTTCTATACATTTAATTTAAATATCATTTGTTCTTGATGCTAGTACATCGTTTATCTTGAAGATCTTATTGAAAAAACTAATTAAGCTGAACAACCGGCCAGTTGTCGGCTGTCTAATTAATTTCTAAACCTCAACTTATTAGGCCCCAAACGGTACTTGCTAACGCTGTTATTTAAATTAAAAGTAACAAGCGATTACTAGAATTTTAATACGGGTGTTTTACATACGTTTTATTACTGAAAATCGTAATTTTATTAACCAATATTAAGGTAAAAAAATCTACAAAGTACGCTAATTAAATAATATATTTAATCGATAGTTGTATCTCAAGGCATCGTGTAGACAAGACAGACAGATAGTCCACTTTGTTTGGCTTACAAACGGTAAGACACCTTGACAGGCGACAAAATGTGTGAGAACGTTACAACGCCGACATTGACAAGACTCGACACCCGGTGAGATTGTAAAGATCATCTGTAAACCTAAGCAGGTGAGTACAGTTTTTGAAATTAAAAATAGAATCAACTTTAACATTGTATTGATAGCATTAAATAAATCATAAGTGAAGATTCCTCCGTCAATGTACATAATTTGAACTGTGGCCTGAATTTCGCTACCCTCCGTTTTTGGTCGTACAAGTTTTTCAAGACAGATTCGGTTATTTCTGAGTACCTAACATTTATAATTATAAGCTGCAAAAACAATACAGTAAATAACGATGATCTTGTTCTGTAAGGTTCAAGTATTTTAAAATAATAGCAGAAATATTTCAATGTCAAGCGTGAATGACCATTGAAAATTGACTGATGATCAAACTAATAAACTAAGCAGACATTTTGTACGCATAAAGATAATACACTATGATCAAAAACCACAGTAACAGCTAACGAAACACATTAGTCGAAAATAAGTATAAAATATAATGTGTAATCTAAATATAGAAGGGCATTAGAAGTTCATTGATATTTCGAGCGGGCCACGTTGGCAACCGAAATAGACAGTTCCGGAAATGTGTAGTGGCATTCTAGGAAGACATTGATTACGAATGGGGAATGCAGGGGACGGCCGAGATCTGGCTGGGCAGGATGCCTTCACAAACAGTCATCGGCCAGATCACTAGTAGGAAATGTCGGAGATCGCCGCTCAAATCATCATTTGACAATGAAAATTGGTTGTCTATGATCAGCACACATTATCGGGCTACAGCATATTATGGATACAAAAACGATAGAGAATATCTCTTCAGGTCTTACGTAAATTATTATTATTTATTTAATAAGGTAAACTCACAGGAATACGTATAAGAATAATAATTATACACTAATCTTTCCCAAAGTACATAAAAACCTTTTATTACTTAAGCTGAAACTACGCTCATAATCATAAATATCTTAATTAAACAAAACTGCTTCTGTCCCTAAAACCTTTTTACACAATTCCAAAGTTAATAACACTCAATTTTGAAGACCCTCACGACTTCCCAACATTCTTCGCTTAAAAATTCCTCGGAATTACTTTCAGGTACCTAAAGGGTTGCTAATTCATGCGAAATCGCTGACAATCCGGCTTAATTGCTTCGGATACAAACATAAATCACTACGACGAAAACTCTACTCATTTCGTTAGCAAATTACTTGGTACAAACCCAACACATGTATTTCGTTGAATACAAAAGTAGTGGTATTTTTTCATATGTGTTTTATAAAACTATATTATGAACGGGATGTGATTTGGGAGTCCAAAACATAGACCACAAAGATCGCATAATTATACTTATTTGAAACAACTTCAATTTAAAAACGCAATATGTAATTGTAACTCAAAAGAATGTTGTTTTGAATGTATGCGGCTTTCCTCACGTGTTCGTTTCGGGTCAGCCAAATAGTTTGGGAGCAAAACGACAGGCAATCGGCACGTGAAGTCGGTCAAAGCTCATGAATAAGGGCCCGCGTCGAGTCCACAACTTTAGGAGGAAAATCCACGAAACATTTGTGCGTGAAGCCAATAAAACTTTGTTAGATTCAACATTTCGTATTTAATTTTTTTGGGAAGAAATTTTTGAAGCAACATTAATAAAGGTGGAAATATTAGGTAAGGGAACAGGTACTGACTACTGGTTCTCTTTAAAATGTCGATGCCACATACACTTTTTTAACGAGAGGCCTTTGTAGACCGTGCACACCATCGTGGTGGTTGGATATTACAATAACGTGAGTGTAAAGAAAAATAACCAACGCAACACAAGCTTGTTTGAGATGGTTTTGGCTTTAACAAGCCAAAAACGACTTGTTAACATATACGCGACGTATTTACCAAAACTTGCTCAAATAGCCTTATGTATGTTATAAATCTATACTAATAATATTATAAAGCTGAAGAGTTTGTTTGTTTGTTTGTTTGGTTGAACGCGCTAATCTCAGGAACTACTGGTTAGAATTGAAAAAATCTTTTTGTGTTAGATAGTCCATTTATCGAGGAAGGCTTTAGGATATATAACATTACGCTGCGACCAATAGGAGCTAAGCAGCAGTGAAAAATGTCACAAAAACGGGGGAAAATATTCATACTTGAAAGCTTCCGTTGCGTGCGCTGCGTAAACGGTTCGAGCTACCCAAAATATATGTATGAAAGAATTGTTCCTCTTTAAATGATCTAAAAAAATGTCTGCGACAGTATATGTCTATCTTTTAAGATTGACTCACTATAACCTTTTTTAAGGTAATCATTTGGTCGAAATTAATGCATTATAGCCAATTATTTGCTACAGAGTTTTATCAACATAATATTAACTAAAATTATCATTTACGCAGAAATACTTTTTTTTTAAACTTCTTAATCGCGGTCATAATAACAGAAATTGACGCGGACGAAGTCGCGGGGATCAGCTAGTATAAGATAAAGTTGAATACTCTTCAGATCGTACAAATGGAATTCTTTGTGTAATTTCCAATCGTGTTCATCAATCAGTGGTTATTTCCTTTTAAATTATTAATTTCGCCAGTATCAACAAATAATTTAAAGAGGCCATTTACTACGCGTCGGCTGTTTATTTAACGTAGGCTCAAGGAACAACAATATAATATCAAGGATCGTGCTTAATTTGTATTGAAATTGAATCAAAACAAACAGATGCAAATCGCAACAACTGTTCAAGGGAAACGTGGGCGAGGAACATTGTTTTTGGATTTGTTTACGTCATGTTCTTATTATGTTTTACGATTTATATTGATTTAAAGCATTTTATTTGTGAACGTATGAGGTTTGTGGCCAGAAATGTCAGTTGGGGCCCAAAGAATTATGGCTTTTATAATCTATTTAGGTAGTACATATGAGTCTCATGTTGTCATGATTTGTAGAGAAATATGGATTGACTTCGGATTCAAACAGTTCTGCGAACTCTTTTGGGTAGTTCCGACGTAATCTCACTTGATGAGTAAGCAAAAATAGTTAGTATAAGAATAGCAATACTATCAGTTTTGAGACTTTTAAATCAGATAAAACAGCTATTTTTCTCTTAACCAATTTGTGCCCACGCCTAGACCAAGGTATCCGAATACCAGGATCGTGCGAATTTTGGCTTTTTCAAGCTTTCCCGCCTACTGTGGGTCAGAAATAAAAGATATGATTTAATAACATAACGCGTCACTGTTCCTCTGCGAATCCATCGCCTATAAATAAATCATGTGGTCAGGAGAATAAACGAAATAGTAGCTAGGTACTTATTTTAGACAGAGTTCTTTTAATACTTTTTAGATTTTTTCGAAGTTTCTGTAAATGTCATCGTAAATTGTATGTACCACGCGGGTATATAATCTGAACCTTGCAGTAGTTCAATACAAATACGCCTTTTGGCAAGAGGAACCAACAATATAACATTATTCAGCATTAATTTACTATGGATTTAATGAAAATTTGTTCAAACAAGGCTGTTGTGTTTATTATTTAAGGTATATGCCACCTTTAACACAAGTATGCATTATTATCATATAATAATTGACCTAGTCTGCACCAAATTCTGTGCAGTCTGACTTCAATGGAAATTAAATTAGTATGATTAACACAAATGAGGCGCTATTCAAACGTTTATTTCTATATTCTATATTCAAATAAGTTTATTGTTAGTCATTTATTTCAAACTGGACTACTGTTGCTATGATTTTATTACTTTATGACAGATTTTAATGCAATATTACTAATCCAATATTAGAACTCAATAAAGTGACTTTTTATCACAGTTTTGATGTATTATAAATAGTCATTGTTCCTTTCAAAATACTGCACTAGATACAATTAACAAGACAAAGACTCAAGTGACGATAAACATGAAACTTAACATCTGTTGTAAGAACCCACATAAAACCCTCCACATAATTCTACATTTATAAATTAGGATGAGAAGTTATAATCAATTATTAATTATATGTATGTTTACTACAAAGGATATAAATTGTTATTGATAGTAATTATTACACAAGATTAGTTCTATAATATCATATTTTTATTGCAGTTGTTCATGGAAAGTGATAGATGTAGATTATCATTTCTTCTTTTACTCGTTAATATTGCATGAATGACAGTTACAAGCTGAGAAACTTTCTTATAGCTTTCCAAACCGAGTTTAAAGTAAAACCGATTAAAATAATAATAATTATAAAAAGTTACATAAAGCTAGTTTCTCTTATTTCTGGTAAACCTAGAAAAAGTTACAATATCTTTTTGTTTAGAATTAGAACACAATATGAGACCATAAAAGCAATAATTCATAATAGTAATGAGCATTCATTTAATTTTGTTCCATTGACTGAGCATTATAGCTGCTACGTCTCCTTGACACGGTCTGTACAGTACAATATTCATTGTTACAGCGCATAAGGTATTATTTAAGATAAAGAACAGTCTGGGTTTAATACTGTTTAGATTAGTAAATACAACTAGTCCATCTATATTTTTTTATTATATTATAGTAAGAAAACATAACCCTTCTTGGCAGTCGGGTAAAAACAGTATGAAATACAGTATACTATTTCCTTCTCTTTTCTTCTGTCTATGAGAAGAGCCATTTGCGCTACATTAGTATAAATACAGGCTGAGTTACCTATATTTAAAAAAAATATTAATCAGTAATGGAATACAAACTTTAAATTTATTATTTCTATGATAATAAATAAGATAAACAAAAGTGACAAGATCTCATAAAGTAAAATCAATATTTGTCTACTATACAGTTAATTCTGACACTTGAATAAATCTTGCTACCTTTGCAGTATAAAGAAAACTATCATACTAATAGTAATCATGATTTAATTGGTTATAAAATCTAATCACATGCCCTAATCATTGTTATGGAACAATATTAACAAATAACAATAGAACATCAATTGTATAATGGTCTAGGGCAGACAGCAATGCCAGGTTCAATCTTATTATACAATTAACTAATTACTGTCTGATTGGCAATCCAATGAATATTCATAATTGTTTAATTCATTCAAATAGCACATAAATGCATATTGAAAATAATTTACTCATGCCATAACTTGGTACCAAACAGGTCAAAATAACTGCTTCATGTACTTCACAATAGACCCACGATTGTCTACACTAGCAACCGTAGTAGAGCACTGCCTGCAATATAAATAATATCCGCTTTTACATAAGCACAGGCATTAGCACGCAAGTCACTGACCTGAGGCAAATTGGCGGCGATCTGTCTGTGCAGCGAGTCCCGCTCCTTCTCTACCTCCTTGAGGCGCAGCTCCGAGTCCCCCAGCCGCTCCTGCGTCTCCCGCAGGCTCTCGACCAGCTTATCTCGCTCATCAAGCATAGACACCATCAACTGCTCGAAATTCGCATCCTCGCCGGATAACTGCGAACTCCTTTGACTGATACTGTCCTCCGATATAGTGGGCATCACGTCGCACATCATATTCCACATTTTAATTTAACATCAAACCAGAATACTTATCGTACACGACACACCGAAAAACACAATTTCGATCACCGTTTTATTACATATGTCCCGGCACAAATGTTACCTAAAACTAGCGCACTTAACGCGGGGAAGTTGTTTCACATCGTCAGAACATTCGTATAAGACATTAGTCAATAATTCGGGAGACATTCTAGTTCGATATTTAGAAAGACACACCTAAAAATCGTAATCCTACGATTCCATACTATCATGGCTCAAGCGGCATGTCTGCCATCTTGGAATGGAACGTCAATCAGATCAAAGAGTAGTAAAAAAGACGCGTTCAGTGCGTAGACAAGACGAGCTGTTGAACTCAACAATGATCTAAGAATTTGAGTTGCTTTCGTTCTTCAAAATTGTTGTGACGTAACATGTAATGTAATGGTTATCTATTTTAAATAGTCCTATGAAAATAGGAAAGGCATATATTAAAAATATGACCACAATATTTATGTAATTAAAACATTACGAATGAAAAAAAAAAAACAAGTTTTCCTTTTGATAACTTATAAAATACAAACTAAACTAAAGATATTACAAACTAAATTAAAAATATTGTCCACTATAAAACTATTGGAAAGAACATTGAAACTTCTTCTCTTAAATCCACTAATCTACCTATTCTCAATATTTTAGTCTTTGGCACCATTTACGCGTAGTGTCGGCAGAGGTCGTTACGGTACACATGAATGAAGTTTACAAGGAACGCTATTGAAAAAACACGTTTCACAAATAGACACAGTACTTTAGAACATGTTACATGGTTTTACCTAATTTTAACTTTGGTTCTTAAAATACGTGATATTATTTTTCAGTCTTCCCAAATGTTTCATATGAGATAAAATCCCAAGTATCCAAAGCAAAAAATAAAGTAGGACACGAAGTTCACAGGTTTTCAAGATTAAATTATACGATTCCTTCTTTAATCCACACTTGGACGAAGGCTACCCCTTCTAATTAAGTCTTTGTTATGTACTACAAAGAGAAAAATTTTATAAAAAAAATGCAATTATCAATACAGTTCTTATCGAATAGCATAATATACCTTAAACCAACTTAATAAAGTATATATATATACGCTTTGTTTTATGTTGCTTTTTGATAGATGATTGTTTAAGACTTTTACTTTTATAAGGGTGTGCACCCATATTTATAAAAGTAAAAGTCTTAAATCTCACATTTTTGTTGCTTTGGTTATTCGCAATTCAGAATTGACTCTTATTTGAAATAACGCCATCTTCAGGCAATCAGTTGAAAGTTTATTTAAAGTTTTCCTCTCGTACTCAGAAATTTATTGCTCGTGTCTTGGAGGTTTGTACTTGAAGCATTTGAATCTCATGTACAAAGTATCCTGAGTTAAGCACAAGCCTTTGTGGATCACCAAATCTTCATCCCATGCAGGGTTCGAACCCACAATACGACGCCTACAGTGTATAGTACCTATAGGTACTATACTTGGCCGCTGAAACAATGCAATGCCCCTTTCTAACACCTGTCAGTTAGTCTTGACTAGTAAAGAAACTAAATTTAATAGCATACATACATACATACATACATACATACTACATAACGATTTTTTATGTTATGTAGCCTGACTTTTATTTGATTGTGAACCGTAACCGTAACCGCTTACACAATTTAACGCATTATTTTTAAGTAGATTATAATAATAATAATATAATAATAATATAATATTATTTAGCTACTAATAATATTATTTACAAAAAAATTGAGCACGAAATAATAGCACTAACTTATCACTTATAAATTATATCTTTTAACACTAATCTGACATATATTATTAATATAGTTTTGAATGAAATTATTCGTTAATAGGTCATATAAGTATAACAAAATACATTATATTGTCGTAAGGTCTTCGCCACATCAAAGTTATTTTGTCTTGTTGATCGCGACCTGCCAGGAACGCATTTTTTTCAGCATCCAGGGTATAGGAAGCTTGGTGACCCTTTGATAAAATAGTCTTTCGAAGCCTATCCACTCGGCAATGAAGGCAATAATTCGCGAAGTGCAGTCAGTCACATAATACCTACCGTATTAATTAATTTCTTAGATCCTTTTTTCGCTCAGCCATGGAACGCGCTATGCTCGGCATCAAACTTCAAGACCGAGTCCGTAATGTGGATATCCGAAAACGAACCAAAGTTCGAGACGTCGGTACCACAATAATGAGGCTGAAATGGAGCTGGGCAGGCCATTTGGCCAGACGAAGTGACGACAGGTGGACTAAGGCGGTGACAGAATGGTGGCCAAGGCAAGGCAAAGAAAGTCGGTCGTCCGAGAGCAAGATGGGTCGACGACATAGTTAAAGTCTCGGGTCGAGTCTGGATGAAGCTGGCACAGGACCGTAGAAAATGGCACGAAAAAGGGGAGGCCTATGCCCAGCAGTGGGAGGACAAGGGCTGTGGATGATGATGATGATGATGATTAGATTCTTTTTATATTATACAAAAATACAAAAATACAAAAATGTTTTATTTAGTTTCTCAATTTTTACATTAACTTAATTTGTGATTGGCTTCTCCCTTTAAGCAAATGATGCCTGTGTTAGGAGACGCCGCTCTTTCTTATCTAAAATTATAGTTAGGTATCTAGAATTACTTAATTTATTTTACAATTATTTTTGCTTACTTATTAACACTACTTTTACTTTTTTACATTTAAATTTATTCATATTTGTACTTATTACATTTGGTATTTTAACTTGTAGGGATATATATATATATGTCTCATGTGTGAGTGTGTGTATGGATGTGGATTGTATGTGGGAGTGGTGTGATGGTGTAAGGTACCTGTGAGTAGTGTAGTTATGTATGTGTGCTTATACGTAAGAATGTATGTGTGGGTGAAATTCTGGGTGATGAGTTCTGTATGTATGCTGAAAGAAGTGAGTTAGTTCATGTTTTCTAGGAGTGTCTCAGTTTCTTTGTACGTTAATAGTTTTATCCAGTCAGTTATATATTTTTTACATTCATATAGTTGTTTAGGATATATGTAAGTTACTTTGTTTACCCTATTATATAGGTGTGCAGAACGTTTATCATACTGCATAGTAGCGAATTTTGTTTTAGTTTGTGGTAGTGTTGTTATCAAATCTTTCCGTCTTTTTGAGATTATGTTTATATCGTATGGAATTGATTTATGCTTTTTAAGAACAGTGTGAATTATATACAGTTTTCTAACAGAAAGCAAGCCACTAATTTCATACAGTTTCTCAGTAGAATACCTTTTCTTTTTAAAGTACATTATTTTTATTACGGATCGTTGAGCTCGTTCTACATTTATAAATTTGGTTTTTGCTGCACCGCCCCATACTGGGATACAATAAACTAAGATTGCGCAAGGGCAATATAGGTTTCGTTAAGGATATTTCTATGTACAAGTGATTTCTCATTTTCATAATTTGTCGGAATTATCCTATGCATATTCCTATAACAATTTGGCTAACTAGTTTACTAGACGTTAAAGTACAGTATTTTAACCTGTTTCAATATTTCGTAAAATTCAAGGAGAGGGAAGCCGGCGATTTGAATCCTGTAAGAATGAGGTCTGACTACTACATGTTTACCTGTAGAAAAATAATGCAAAAATCTTATTTCTTCGACGAACTCCGTGGTCGAGTGGCGTATTCACCGGTTACAAGGTGACGGGTCAATGTAGAAACCAACTTTTCTACATTGCCGCGGGTCTGGGTGTTTGTGGTACCTTCGTTGTTTCTGAATTCCATAACACAAGTGCTTTAGCTACTTACTTTGGGTTTGCAATGTATGTGATTTTGTCCGCATTTATTATTATTTCTGACTTGTAATAAGCTCTTATTAAGTTAATTATATAAACTAAGTTACAATAACGTTAGTAATTAGCTAAATTTTTTGATAAAGTATCATGTTATTAGCTCTTTAGGTCAGTACTTTGACGTTTGACCTCTTAGATTAGTCGTAGCCAACAATGATGTTGACGCGACACTTAAATATAGCTAGTATCTAAACTTGTTGTTCTTTAGTCGCCATCTTTCCGTTGGCCCGAGCTAAGCGTGGGGAAAAATGTTTAAAGTTATTCTTTTGATCGCAATCTGTGCTGCGGTAAGTTTAATTGAAATATTATTTGGTAATATAAAGTTGTTTTAAACGATTAGACAATTTTGAGAGTAAGCAATGTCGTGTAATGAGTTTGATTGTTATTAAATTATTGTAGGTTTGTGTCTAGGTTTGTAGCTAACAGGAGCGTTGTATTTATATACAGCACGTCGGTTAACGCCTCAGTTAAAGCAGCCCTTTTCTTTCTTGGGATTAAAGCTAGCACATACAAGTTTCATAAAAATCGGTCCAGTGGTTTAGTTATGCTGACTGATAGACAAGCAGAGTAACTTTCGCATTAATATAGAAGTAGATGATTAAAAAATCAAATAAAATAATTATTTTATCTCGTATTTTTTTCCGAATGGAAATTTTGCGTGACGTCAATGTACGCAACAATTTTTGCCATAGTGTGACGACACAACCTCCATCTCTTGAACTTTTATCTTTATCTTTGTAAAGTTTAACTGTTTTGATAAGAAAAAAAAAACTCATTTTTTATTATGTGTTTCTTACGGACAAATTAGTTCTAACTTTTGAAACCCATTCATATACATAATTATTATGTACTTAACTTAAATTACCTGAATCTTTATAGTGGTTGCTCAATGTATCATTATTATCTCATTTAAATAACTTGAATGTATTTCAGGCCTGCTATGGAGCGCCAGGTACGCCAGAAACATACTGCGGAGAAGCTCCGAACAATGTAAGTATATTTTTTTTTTTAAATAGATGCCAGTCACTTTAATAGTAGTGTAGAAAGGATAAATAACGAAGATAAATGGTGTTTGCCGGAGTAGTCGGAGCCTTTCTCAAAGCCTGGAAGCCCCGACTCTTGCATCCTCAACCCCCTGGGGATGCAAGGCTAGCTCATAAACGAGTTTCACCAGACAAAAAAAAATGGTCTAACTAAAGTTAACATTGTACCAATTTATTATTTCAATAGTATCCTAGAGGTAAAACCTTTTGGCTCAGGTACTAAGAAAAACACCGTGTAATATGAAAGCTTGGTTAATGGATGTTTAATCATCTAGGGATATGGTTGAAATTAAACATCAATAGTTTGCAACCTACAAACCTTTATTATAGTTTTTTTTACAATTCAATATGTACTTAAATCTAATACAAGAACATACAAAGACTAAAATTAAATCTTATATAGATAAATAAAACTAACACGCGTCAAAATACTCATCGTCATCCCTGTCAATGGCGGGAAACGTGCCCAGAAGGCTGGCAGCATTGCCACGTTGAATGGCTATGCCGATTCTCTGTGCAAGGAACAAACCAGCTCTCTGATCACGAGTAGAGTCTACCAAACGTTTTGACAGTTCTTTAAAAAGATTTCGTGCACTCGGACCCCATGACCCGAGCGTTTCAACCCCAAACGGCTCGAAAATATAATTACCCATTAGGTTATTATACTTTCGCCGTTTAAGGGTCTCCGCCTCCACCTACAAACCTGAATAAATATGGATTAAGTATCACGTAGGATAACGCATACTGCAGGTCCTGATAACTTCATTGGATATTCAACTGTCTTATATATACTTAGTAATGTATGTTATTATAATATTCCAGCTATTCCGATGCCTAAGCGCCCCAATATTGATAGGCAATGAAGCGTCCCAGAAATGTAAATCCTCTCCAACCGAGGTAAGTTCAAAACGTCTAAACACTACTGTAACTTCTTACCCAACATTCGAAAGTATCCGCGGGTTTACGCAGATTTTACGGAGAAAGGCTTTATCGACCTCATTAAAGCCACAGGTCTTCACAACTATTAAGTCTTAAAATACCAAAACGCCATGTGCATGATAACGAATATAAATGTAAACACGTATATAATAGTAACTCATATTATTATAGATGGCTTGAGGAGAACTGGCGAAGAACAGGCTGCAGGATGTTATAGCGAATCTTGGAAGAGGCCTATGTTTGGCAGTAGACCGCCTGCTTCTGAGTTCATCTACTTGCTTTAACTTTATTCTTGATTTCAGTGCGACAGAATTAAATGTCTGTTCCGTGAATCGAAATGGACGGACGGAGACGCAGTGGACAAAGAGAAGTTCTCTACATTCCTGAACAACTTCGCTAAGAACCACCCAGAGTGGTCCTCAGCTGTGGACCATGCGAAGACGGAATGCCTCGGAGAAAGTCTGAAGCCGCAGGGGATCTACCTGAACTGTCCCACATTTGATATAACTCACTGCGTGTACACAAGCTTCATTAAGGTGAGTTTTATGCAGGTTTTTTACTTTTTGTAAAGTACTCGCGCATAACACCAACTCGCATTTAATATCAACTTGCATAGCATCTCCACTGCTGTCGTAGATAACATTTTAACCAGGTATGCTTCTTCAAACACAGCTGAATCTGGAAAGAACACTGTTCAAGTGTTTGACGACTGGACGTCATATATTTTGACGACCTCCGTGGTCGAGTGGCGTACGCACCGGTTTTCAAGGTGTCGCTAGCTCTGAGCTCCCGGGTTCGATCCCCGGACGGGTCAATGCAGAAACTCACTTTTCTACATTGTCTCGGGTCTGGGTGTTTGTGGTACCTCCGTTGTTTCTGAATTCTATAACACAAGTGCTTCATAGCTACTTACTTTGGGTTCAGAGCAATGTATGTGATGTTGTCCGCATTTATTTATTTATTTATATGTTCCTCTCCAGTTTTTCAATTATCATAAGTTATTTTTCCGACTTCTGGTTTTGGCTATCCATGAACAGCGGTGTTTACTTACAGTTGCATAAGGGAAATAGAAATTACTTTAAGTATGCCTCATTTATTACACTTATCTAATTATATTGAAATATAGATAAATTGATAGAAATGTGTGTTCTTCCAGAACTCCGCGTCCTCGCAGTGGTCGAATGAGGAGAGCTGCGCCAACGCCCGCCAGTACGCCCACTCGTGCCCTGTGTGTCCCACCGACTGCTTCGCTCCATCCATACCTAAAGGGTCCTGTAACGCCTGCTATCTGAGACCAACCTAATGCTATGAAACAAATGTTCATGATAATAAATCTTATGATCATGACAATAAGATTATTTTTCGTAGTAGCTACTAGTTTTTTTTTGTTGTACCTATAATAATAAATAAATGATTTTCTTGATATGGTCTTGTTTATTATTTGATGTGTGAGATGTTGTGCTAAATGATGATGTGTAGTAGTATTTAGCTTACATACTATAATTAGGTGCAACTTCCAGATGTATTTACATGTCTCTCTGTAATGCTTCATCTTTTTTTGAAAGACCAATAGCTTAAATTTCTTATATTATTATTCACTTGTTTTTCTGTTACCTCATGACATTGGATTGTATACTAATAGGGATGATGACAATTTTTTATTTTTATGTCCATCTTTTAGATAAGAAAAAAATATTAGACACGTATTTTTTGTTTAGTCCCGTAAACAAAGAATTACGAAGATACAGCGAGTACAATTCTTGCGTGACGTCACGTTTGAGTACAAATTGTACCTAGCCGTGACGTCACAAGCCCCCACTCCTGAACTTTACAGCGGCTTATCTTCGTATTTTGTAATTTATTTGAGAAAAGAAAAAATATGTGTCTATTATATTTTGATTATCTAAATGGCGGACTAAATAAATTTTGACTTTTCATACCTAGTCATCTACCCTATTATAAGCATTATCTTTAAATTTTTTGTTGAATTCAAACATTATTTGGTAACTAGCTGTGCCCGCGACTTCGTTCGCGTGGATGAGGAAAATTATCAATGAGTTTTTTGTGTAAAGTGCTATTTGTGTAAAACGTTACATCTGGCTAGTCTAGTCTCATTCGCCTAGCGTGTCCCGATGCCTAGCAGAAAGAGATGGTCTCTTTCTGGTAGGCATCGTGTTATAAGTACCTATATACTTATTAAAAACAAAGAAATGTTTAAGATTATTTTTAAAGAAGAGCCCAAACACCTAGCGCCTACCTACACTTATACCAATAAATAAGCAAAATCCCTAAAAACTAAAATCCATACGAATGACTAATCCTACCTAAGAGTAGGTACTAAAAATAACCTACGTTACACGCTATCAAATATACTACGCCTTATAAAAGTAAACCTAAGTACCTACCTAATGAATCATGTTTTATTTTAGGACACAACAAGACTTTATAATCATTATTATTTAAATAAATAAAACTAACACGCGTCAAAAAACTCATCGTCATCCTTGTCAATGGCGTTAAACGTGCCCAGAAGGCTGGCAGCATTGCCACGTTGAATGGCTATGCCGATTCTCTGTGCAAGGAACAAACCAGCTCTCTGATCACGAGTAGAGTCTACCAAACGTTTTGACAGTTCTTTAAAAAGATTTCGTGCACTCGGACCCCATGACCCGAGCGTTTCAACCCCAAACGGCTCGAAAATATAATTACCCATTAGGTTATTATACTTTCGCCGTTTAAGGGTCTCCGCAGCTCCAGCAGCAGCGCCAGGACCTACCTAAATAAAAAAAAATCTCAATAACAGAAAATAAAGTACCTACCTACCTAAATAAACCTATTTGTGATGATAACTAATCTAAACTCAATAAATAAGCAAAATCCCTAAAAACTAATATCTAATATCTATACGAATGACTAATCCTACCTAACAGTATTATAAAATAACCTACGGTCACTACGTACACCATCAAATATACTATTTACCTATACTTTAAAATTAAAATCTATACCTGCGACTTATAAAAATAAATCTAAATAACTCTACCCTAAAGCTGACGTAACTTAAGACAAACTTATTATTTGGGGTTGGTACAGTAATCGGGTCTAGGGATCGAACCGCAAAATTAAGTTTGTTTTTTATTGTATTTACTTTTCCGGGATAAAAACTACCCAGTGTGGAGCCCAGGATATTAAAGAATAATTATAATACCAAGTTTCATCGTAATCGAACCGGTAGTTTTTACGTGATGCCTGAACAAACAGACAGACAGACAAAAATTTTTTCAATCACATTTTTGGTTTCGGTGTTGGTCTAGTAACACCCCCCGCCATTAATTTTTTTGATATTTTCAATGTACAGAATTTTCACTTCTACAGATTTATTATATAAGTATAGATATAAAGTTGTTTTAAACGATTAGACAACTTTAAGTGTAAGCAATATCGTGCGATGAGTTTGATTGTTATTTAATGATTCTAGGTTTGTGTCTAGGTTTGCAGCTAACAAGAGAAGAAAGAGCGTTATATTTATACACCGCACGTCGGTTAACGCATCAAAAAGTAGCCCTTTTACTTTCTTGGGATCAAAGCTGAGCAAGATTCATCAAAATCGGTCCAGCTGTTTAGCTGTGCTGACTGATAGACAAACAGAGTAACTTTCGCGTTAATATGGAAGTACATAGGTATTTAAATCTGTAGAGATTTAAATGCTGTAACGGCTTTGCTCATGGATGATAATTGGAGATTCCTGCGAGATACCTGAGAGATACCTAGATCATCTCCCGAGCCTTTTCCCAACCATGTTGGGGTCGGCTACCAGTTTTACCGGATTCAGCTGAATACCGTATTTTACATGGAGCGACTGCCGATCTGACCTCCACAACCCATTTTACTGGGAAACACAGTAGGTATCCCATAGTAAGACTGGTTGTCAGAATTGACTTAACGACTGCCAAAGATCTATGTATGACAGCCGGGACCTACCGGTAACGTGCTTTCCGAAACACGGAGGGGTCTCGGTATATTATAAATGGTCACCCATCCACCGACCAACCGCGGCGAGCGCGGCTTAACCTGTATTATCGGTCAAACCGTACGGCTTACACTTAGCCACGAGCCCCTCTGAGAGATACGTAGAGATTTCCAGAAATGTCACAAAAAAAAATAAACGCGTAATTTATTTCCGAAGATAGCGAATGGAAATTTTGCGTGAGGTCAATGTGTGTTCCAATTTTTGCCACAGTTTGACGCCACTACCTATCTCTTGAACTTTAAAGCGCTTTATCTTTGTAAAGTTTAACTAATTTGATAAGAGACAAAAACATATTAGTTATATAGTTTTTATTATGTGTTTCTGACGGACTAATTAGTTCTAAGTTGAAACCCAGTCAACATTCTTTACTTAAATTACCTGAATCTTTAAAGCTGTTGCTCAATTTATCATTATTATGTTATTAAAGCAAGTTGAATGTATTTCAGGCCTGCTATTGAGCTTTTAGATTTAGATTGGCTTTTATACTACTTAACTATAAGCGTCAAAAGGCACGCAGCAAGACATCGTAAGGTATTTCCCAGATTTAAATTACTTATACTTAAATAATTTAAGTAAAAGAATACCAATCTAGCTAAGAAATCTCAACGTGATTTAGAAGAAAGAAAGAAAGAAAGAAAAACCATTTATTCACACATAAGTAAAAGGACGCAAAAAAAACAACAAACAGGTAAGACTAGATACAGAACCAGCAAGAACATAAAGAAAAAACGCTGCATTTGCGTCGCTTATTGCGAGAAAGGGTCAGCGCTTAGCATAGAAGCTGCGTCTTGTGCTCGCATTTAAATGATTAAAATCGTTCGATTTGAGTTATTTTCCTGTTTCGATATTATGGACAGCTAAGTCAACGAAACCGCTAGGTTGAATCCAGTGAGACTGGAAACTGACCCCCCAACATTAAGGGAATAAAAATTCTAAGTGTGCTTATTATTTTCTTCTCTTATTTCAAAAAGCAATTTTCCAACATTTGTTGGGGGACGTATAATATAATATCTTTACATTTTTTTATTTACCTATTCATATTTGCCCATATTTCCGCAAATTGTGGATTAATTTAAATAAAACTTTTAGTTATTGATGGGGACCTCAGAGGTGATCCCATATAATTTAAATTAAAGTCTGTTTTATTTTTAAACTACATGTAAACAATTATTGGGCACTGGAATTAAGTAGTTATCTCTTAGCAATTATTGCCTTCGCAAGAAAAGGTGCAACAACATTCATATTCTGTTTTTTTTTCTTATTAGGCTGATATATCCTCGTGCTATAAAGGTACTTGACCTCTCAGATTTGTGGCCAGACCTCAATATTATGGTGACCTGATATACTCAGGTAAAACGTGTTGTTCCTTAGTCACCTCTGTTCCGTTGCTGCAAACTATTGTGTGTAAAATGCTCAAAGTTTTTATATTAATTGCGATTTATATTGCGGTAAGTCGTATAAAATTTTATTGTTAAAAATAACAAAGTTTCTTAAAATAAAATTTCGCGCATAAGTGCCAAAATTAAACACAAGGACCCTAGGCAGGTATACATATATCTATTCAATTCGAGTAATAAAAAAAATATAATAAAAAAAAATAAAAAACACGCCTGCCATGTTAAAAAAAAATTAAAAACAAGTCAAATATTTGCAGTCGGGGGACCTGTAATGAATTGTTCCAAGTAACCGACCCCGCCTGCAAATATTTGACTTGTATTTATTTTTTTTTGACATGGCAGGCGTGTTTTTTAATTTTTTTAATTATAGTTTTTTAATTTTTTTTTAATTATATTTTTTTTATTTTATACTTTTTAGTGAACAACAAAAAAAAATGACAACACAAAAAAAATATCGTTCGGAACCCTTTGCAGGCGATTTCGACTCACACTTGACCATTTTTTAATGTCCACATAGCCTATGTCACTCGAGATAACTCAAAGCTTCTAATGATACCACAAACATTGAAATCGGTCAAGCCTTTTAGAAGTTATGGTGGAATAAAGAAACTCACAAACATACATACATACATACATGAACCCTGAAAACATAACACTCCTTTTTGGGCAGTCGTGTAAAAAGCTTGTCTAAAACCTAGAACTCCTTAAAACTTTTCTTTATTTCAACATCAACAGCATCAACTTAGATCTATTACTACAGGAATGCTTTCTGCAATAGACCAGGGCCTCGATTCAGCTATTTTAAATGCATTTCAGTGGTCGGTCAGTGTAGTTTTAATTGTGCCTAATTTTCGTATTTAGATATGCCTACAATAAAATCGCATTGAATGCTCGCAGAAAATGATCGTAATGACCAATTAATGATCGTAATGACAGTTAGCAGAATGGCAATTATCGTAAAAATGACCAAATGAAGCAGGTCATTCGGTCAATTCAAGCAACTCTTAAATAGCTGAATCGAGGCCGAGTTACTTAAATCTTTTTATGTTAACAATGCTCTGTGTTTATAAAAACATCAACATTAAATATAAAACTACTTATAAAGTTATACATACATAGCAATACCCGTAACCTGAAGGTACATTTTCTGCAGCTCGTGAAATATAATACGATTGATTCTGCTTCATAAAAAGTTCGTTTTCCAAAGTTCATTTTTTAATTCATTTGTTAAGTATTAAAAATACATACATACATATAATCACGCCTCTTTCCCTTGTAGGGGTAGGCAATCACGCCTCTTTCCCTTGTAGGGGTAGGCAGAGACCACTTCTTTCCACTTGCTACGATCCTTATGCACTTGTTTCGCTTTGTCCTCTTTCATTATTCCCTTCATACATGCTATTCGGTTTATGGTACATCGGTGAGCTTAATAAAACTTAGAACGTTTCGTGATGAGAGATAATACAATGATGATTAAAACAAACCATGTATGTAACTATAACCGTTACATTGTACCAACCATTAAAAATAATTGAATTTATAAAAATTAAAGTTATAATTAACTAAATTTATTGTCAGTAGTTTTAAATAGAAGAGTTCTCATTTTAAATATTTTTTTTGTTGTATAAGTTATTATTGTGTCCGATAAACAAATGAGTTCCGAAAAATAAAAAGTATGAACTGAAAAGCCATGAAAATAATTATTGTTCAACTTAAACAATATTTCCAAACAAAAGAAAGTGGGTACACGTGACTAGGCAGGATCACGTTGGCGAGAATCCAACCTCTTTTGATCAATAACTTTTTTGTTTAAGGTTTATAAGTAACGTGCCAGTTCTTGCGTAAGTTGAAAATTATAGGGCCTCAAAGGTTTTCATAGAATACCGTCTGCCTGTTTGATAAGCTTAAAATTTGTTTTCCATCAGTAATATTATAAAACGGGGAATAGCGCGTACATGCATACCTTTAGGGCTTGACGTTTCGACCGGGTTACACAGGCCGTGGTCGCAAGCAGACTCAGTCAGTTTATCCCCGTTTTATAATATTACTATAAATATGCAGCGCGATAGTTTAAAAGTTATTATTGTTTTCCATCAATTAAGCTAAAATTTCAAACACTGACATAGGAAGACATTTTTTCCTTGATAGCACATCCGTGCGACAAGGAGTTAAACGGATGTTTTTTTTTTAAAACCTGTTATCATGTTATTTCATGGCCAAAATAGAGGTGGTTGACCGCAGACACATGTAACAGTTTATTTAACGTTATTGTTTAAGATATCTACGCAAAATATCTAGAAGTTATTTACGACTTCGGTGCTATCGCCAAGAAACACGAGTAGCTTATTCACTACGAATATCTTGCGACCTTTGTTTAACAAAGAATTTTTATATCAGTGTCTAAAAAAAAAATAGTATAAAGGTAATGTATAGATAAAAGAAAGATGTATCTCAAATTATTCAAGACACTTCTGACAAACGGTGAAGGAAAACATCGTATGGAAACCTGGATTCCAAAATTGGGATCTGAAATCGCCAATCCGCAAATGAGCAAGCGTGGTGATCAATGCTCGTGCCTTTTCTATATGGGAAGAGGCCTGTGCCCAGCAGTGGGACGTTTATAGGGCGGTATTATTATTATTTATTTTTATAGATAAAAGCATTTTACACTCAGTTCAGGTGGTGCCTCGACCACTCATCAATTGCGCCTCCCAACACAGCCGCACAGTAAGCTCCTTGGCTCCAACATAAACCTTCAGATACACCTTATACTATTATATTAATATTTCACTTAAAATAAGAAAAACATAAACTAAATAAGACCTAAAAACTAAAATAAATAATCAAAAAATTCATCCAAATCGCTGTCGACTGGGAGCGTGCCCAAAAGAAGTATTGTGTACAATTAGTTAAGTTTATATATTTTTGTAAATATCTCGAGCAAATTTTTTTTTTATTGCAAAGTTTGAAAACTTTATTAAATATTTCTATTATATTATGCCTATGATTAGGTAACAACTTATCCCGAGGGTTATGATACGTATCATTATGTAGTTAAGTCATATACCTAATATTGAATCAGTAATATTTATTTTAATTTGTTACATTTCAGGCCTGCTATGGTGCGCCAGGAACAACCTGCAATGTAAATATACTAAAATTTTATGTGTACATAAATACAATGCTTCATAAAGGTGAGTTTTAGAGTTTTATTTCTACATTTTGTAAGGCAGGCAATGAACTGATGAGAGTTGTGGTTATTGTGCAACTTTTCTTCTCATGAAATCGTTGACATTAATTTTTTATAATGTTGCCTCCAGGTCCTTGTCAAATTAATCATGCCTACGAATATTATTTAGGATTATTCCATTTAGGATCAGGTATAATTACCACATGAGTAACTTGCCAATTACTTAGTTACCACAAAAAACATGCAACTATGACATACCTAAGTACAGATACAATGACTTTAGATATAAATCTATGCGTAATCTTCCAGACAGATACAATGGAAAGAAGTCTATCTTCATATACATACCAGTAAATAATAAACATTCTTATGATGTAATAATAAATATTTCTTATGATAAACGACGACCTCCGTGGTCGAGTGGCGTAAGCACCGGTTTCACGGTGTCGCTAGCTCTGAGGTCCCGGGTTCGATCCCCGGACGGGTCAATGCAGAAACCAACTTTTCTACATTGCCTCGGGTCTGGGTGTTTGTGGTACCTTCTTTGTTTCTGAATGCACATAACACAAGTGCTTTAGCTACTTACTTTGGGTTCAGAGCAATGTATGTGATGTTGTCCGCATTTATTTATTTATTTATTTATTTATAAAATAATACGTATTTCTTATGATATAATAATACTTATTTCGGTTGCAGTCGTCTGCGTCTACTGAAATGAAATGGTCGACTGAGGAGAGCTGCGCCGCGGCCCGCGAGTACGCTCGCTCCTGCCCCGTGTGTCCGTCCGAATGCTCTGCACCTGATGTACCCAAAGGTTCCTGTAACGCCTGCTCTCTGCGATCAACAAGTTGATGTAGATAAAAGTTACCTGTTTCTTAGGCGATACGAGAAATTTCATGCCAGTTGTAGTTCATAAGGGTGCTTTTCCACCAGAGATGTGCTAGGCAGCTATGCTGCGAGGATGTAATAGCTGAGCTGTGAAACTATGTGACCATTTCCACTGATACTAAGCGTAGCGGTGCGAGTAAGATGTGCAATGAATGTGCGCCGCCGCACAGTAGCTGCGCGAGGAAGTTGCGCAGCAACTGTGCGGCGGCTCTGTGCTTTGCACATAGCTACACCACTCGCGACGACTCGTAGCAGGCATCCATAGCACGCATCCATAGCACGCATCCATAGCACACATCCATAGAACACATCCATAGCACGCATCCTTCCATATAAAAAACATATCTTAGTTGAATCCGTTTCCACCAGTGCTAAGCTATGAGCACCAATGAATATGATTGGTGGATATCAAACGCATCCATAGCATCGTAGCATAGCACATCTATGGTGGAAAAGCACCCTTACGGGGCACATATGGAAATGTAATGCACCTCGCATATTTTTTGCATCGTCTTAATCACTCATTAGTATGTCGTTCAGTTACAATACAGATAGTAACTTCAGTGATTTTGATACTTAATAAAATTTGATCTAGACATGGTTGTGTTTTGTTATTCGAGCTACGGGTAAATTCATATTACATCAGAGTCGAAGCGTATCGAAGCAACAATGAATAAATTGATATAGCAATTTTTTATTCCGGCTACGTATGCTCTCACTACATTACATACTTACATCTCAAAGTCTAGATGCTAAAGATCAGGAAGCTGGACAAAAAGGCACTGCAGTTATTGTTTGGTAAATCAAATGTTTATATTTAAAAAAAAAATGACAAAATGCTTCTATATGAAACTAATTATCCACTTCTGCTATGGAATGCATCAAGTTCCTTGTGACGCTCAACACACTGGCCTATTTTGGACCACTGAAAGATTTCTCAAGTTAGCAGTAATTGAACAGCCTGTAACCTTTAGTTGACATTTCTAAGAAGTTATATGATTGATGATTTTGGAAGGACGAAGTCAAATCCATTTACAATCCAAACATGCAGGAATTTTATTTACCAAGCTGTCCCTATAGGTTTTCTCTTTTAGTAGGTACTTGGCAAACTCACTTAAATCGTAGACTTTTTAAATTGTCATTTCTTTTCAGGCAGGTCGTTCAGCCTCCAGTCAGTTATTATAAATTCCAATACTAGGACGCAACTTAGTGCTGGCAATATAGCACAATCATAAGCCTTGGCAAATAAAACTAAAACTCCAATCTCAATAAAGGCTTTAATTTCCTGCGCCACGTCATATCCTTTCTGTATCGAGCGCCTGCCACGGCTAGGCGGCTGCCACCCACGTTTCCCGCCTCCCCCGATAATTTTCCACTGGTTCCCGCGCATGCGCCCCGCCATGCGCTCTCTCTGACACCTGTCAAAATCAGTCTGTCCCTCCCCAGTGCCGTGTGGTGTTCGACGTCATTGCATCCATCATTACGGAAAATCCAAGTGCATTTTGGTGAAACATGAACATTTATTAGGTAAGCTTAAAATATATTAGATTCTAAACAAACTCCAGTCATTCGGAATTTTATTTGGAATTCTAAATTTGTTGCGCGTTGCATGACACACTAGTACTTATTTTAAATTTGGAATGTTTAATCTCAAATTGATTTAAATCTGTACCTTTTTCATTTGTTTGTTTTTTGAGATGAGTAGTCTGTGTCGGCGTATCGATCGATTAGAAAACTTGAGACGTAGATTATGACAGCCTTCGTTCTATTTATAGCCCAATGGTTTATGTGATAACAATTACATGTACCTGTGTACGACTGATATTGCGCCTGCCTGGTGACCTTTAATCTTAGCACTATCCGATCTGTTGCTGATTGATTGAAACAATTGACATAACATTTATCTTAATTAATAGATGACATAATTGTAACTTCAATATTATCGATTACGAGACAAGTAATAGTGTATACATATTTTGCATAGTAATAGTTCTGGTCAGTAATTGATTCCGTAAAGTTTAAGAGGAATAATCATGTAATTTGTGTATGTAAGATATCTCATCAGGTACCATTTTGTTGCGTTCAGAAACATCGAATACTCTATGAATACTCTCTAACCGTATAATGACTAATGGTTGGTTGTAAACAACAAATGGATAACTATTATTTATAATCGATTCTATCAGATTTTAGCAAGGGGCGTTTCTACTAATCGACGTTAATATCTCTTATTCCCTCGCTCCTGTTTTCTAACTCAAGTAACTAGTAGATGTATTATGTATTGAACTTTCTATGGGTTTCTAGAAATTTCGAAACTTCTGCGCGTTATAACTTAGTCTTATGATTGGAGAGGGTTATATTATTTCCCTCAAAGATACGGGTTATGCTACGATAGAGAATATAGGCTGTCAACAAGAATGGGAGACTGACAGCCAGGGAAGCGAAGATATAGGTCTATTGAAAATTGACTGTCCAACCCTTCAAGTAGTTAAATGGGCAAATAAAAACTTTTTACTTCCGAAATTCAGTGATCAAACACATTCCCTGTGTCTCAACTTGTCATCAATTTGAGAACCATGGCTACTAACTAATGGTATAGCATAGGTACCTTGCCATTCAGTCGACCATAATAATATCTGAGTTCATCTTACTATGTTACTTCTCTCTATAAATAAACGTTGTTTATTTAGGTATATAAAAATATAAACTCTTACTTACGCGTATCCAAGTATCCGCCATTTCTGAGCATCGGCTACATTTTACGACTATCATTGATTCTGCGTATGAATTTCTTTAACGAATTAATTATTAAATACACGTCCGCAAATACTGCACTGCGTAAACAAATCGCAGATGTTTTATAAAACCAGATTGAAATAAAATTGGGATATGTATCGGATTTGTTATTTTGACTAGCCTTTGGGCAAATATAAGGGTCACACATAATAAAAAAACATAACGCAATAATAATAATAATAATAGTTTATTTTCTCACCACAATACATTACATTACATTAAGCATCGCATTAAAACATAATACAGGTAGGTATATTGCGGGAGACTGGTGCCTAAGCTAGGCTTTAAGGGCCTGTATTTCAGGTCACCAGGTCTCCACCCTTTAGCCTATATTGCTTTTATTAAATTATGTGCTGCTAGTTAACAATTATTGCGGTAAGTACTGTTAAATTCAACAAGAAATTTCAGCAATAGATGGTGGGATGAGCTCGACTCCTAACAGTGCAGTATCTTAGCTGGACAAGCATAAAGTCGTGGTAAATGGAACACTATTGGCCGTAGGATGTAAATGGCAAAAGTAAATAACATTGTTCTTTTTCTTCGCTGCTCAGATAATAAAGCAATTCCTGAAAAACAAACGAAAAATTATACTGATGTTCAAAACATGAATAACTATTTTGATCCTACCTTGCATTTATTTACTTTTAGCCTTTTTAAATAATTACTCTTTATTACTAAAGGATTATACGAGATATATAATACTATCTAAGTACATTAAGACTTATGTATCATTCTAAAGTTCTACTTATTCTTAAAAATTGAAAGAAGCTAATCAATAACATTAAATACTCTAACCATGTCCTTGAGCGTCGTCAACACTGAAATAAAACTACTTTTACGGATTTGATTATTTGTGTTCCGGCCTACGCAATATTATGAGCTCACGGTGAATTATCAAGAGAATTAACAAACTCAAAATCAAACCCAAGAGCAGCGCTGCAAGACCTCAAGACACCGTGAGCTCATATTGCGTAGGCCGGAACACAAATAATCAATAAAAATATGAAGGTAGAACAAGCAACAACAACCGTCAAGACGAACACCACCTCAGTCTGCCCGTGACCATGATATCTGCAAAGGTGTCGAAACTTCGAGAACTAAAATTCAAATACAAACCGCGATAAAATCCGTAAAAGTAGTTTTATTTCAATGTCTAACATTCGCGTAAACCTCAGAACTCAACGTCGTCAACACTTTAAGCTAATCCCACTTGACATTTTTATCATCGCTTCAGGAAAGGCGGCGCTCTAGATCTAAATAAAAACAAACTTTATAAGGAAGTCATCAAAACTCATTAATGTTGCCAGCTTTGCAAGATTTTAAGACGTGTCTTTCCCAGATTACGTTGTCTCTTAAGAATTAAACCGATTTTTGCGGACTCAGAGCATTATCGCAAAATACTTTCAAATTGGGGTATTTTTGTGGCTGTTTTCCGTCGGGGCCTCTGGATATGAAATTCCTGACAGTAAATACATACGTCTAGTTCTATAAGGTTACCTTCTAATATGACGTTAGTTTGCCGCGCCAAGTGTGTGAAGCTCAGTTTTCATTTATTTATTGAAATTACAATGTAATACAACAAACAGGTCAAAACAAAACACTTATCAAGTAGAAAGATTTAGTTAAACCATAACTTTAAAAAAGAAAAACTTAACTTATCAGAAAATACGAACAGTCTGGGAAGTAATGAGCATTCGTTCAAGTTTCAAGAACACAATGCCCTACACTATTTGTAAAATACTTACTGCCAGGTTTATATAAAAGGAAACATCAAATTGTGTTGTACAATATTGTACATCTATAACATTGTTAGCTATTCCGTAAATAAGATCAGTCCCTCAGATTACAATTCTAGGATACTTCGAAAAGGGTACTTTCAATATTTAGGAATATTTTCGGCGCACATGATCCCGTATTATAATAATTTATTAAATCAGAAGTCACTTTGGGCAAATCCATTGTGGATGTGATCCTTTTTGGCCGCAGATTCAATATTCATAATATTTTTTCTATTGTTACATGTCTTGTTGTGTGGTAGACATGTTTTTCCACTGATAGGATCGGACCTCTTCAGTTAAATTTATTACGTGAGCGGTTTTTGGGGTTAAGGATTAGTGGGATCGTTTGGTTGTAGTTATTCGTCCGCAAAGTGTAGATATAATTAGGTATTACTATAGATGATAACCACCTATATTTTGGTGTTATATAGCTGTCAGTTATTTTAACAGCTGGGTATCGTCAAAAGATTCAAGTTGCGATAAAAAAAAAAATATCGCACAAAAAAATATCTGTCGTTGAGTTGGCTACTCAACGGTGGAGGACCGGGTGTCATGGCGCAACTTGTCCTGTCCACTATGGCTAGCATTGGCGCGTGATAAGCTGTAGTAGTTTTTTTTCTTCTACGCCATTTTATTTTCGTCTATCTCATTCAAGCGACGTGATGTAAATAGATTTGCCCACCAATTTAGAGACTATTTATATTAAGCTTACCCAGTCTTATTATTTTATTTTCTTTAGGACTTCCCCGCCGGCTACCATTAGCATTTAAATTAATTTTAGTCTGACGATGGGAATGCTAACACAAATTGTAATATTACGCATTTCCCTAGTACTCGGTGTTTAGGTGTAGGAAATACTATGGCTAATATCGCGCAAATGATCGCAAAGGGTGGGGCAGAAATGTTTATTCATGTTGTTTTTGTAACGTTTTTAAAAGAACAATGCATGCAAAAGTAAGTTTAAAAAAAAAACGATATTTGAGTTCTATCCTATCCCTAAAAAGATAGACCGGTGCTCAATGCTTGGCCTAACCGAAAATATCTAAGAAGTACCTAAAACAAATCTACACTAATATTATAAAGAGGAAAACTTTGTTTGTTTGTAATGAATAGTCTCAAAAACTACTGGACCGATTTTAAAAATTCTTTCACCATTCGAAAGCTACATTATCCACGAGTAACATAGGCTAAATTTTATTTTGGAAAAAAATAGGGGACCGTGTCTTTCCTGGGTAGGCTTTTTGCAGCGGTAACCGACATCCACGCGGGCGGAGCCGCGGGCGACCGCTAGTTATATATAATTGGATGGAAACGAAGCAATCAATTAGATGAAACTTGCTCTAAAATCAATACGGCAAACTTTCTAATAGAGATAATCAACAAGGGATATTCACAAGGAGAAACTAAATAACTTATATATTCACATACATAGATCTCCACATATCCCCTACATAATTTAAGTCACCTTGCAAGTCCATATTACACTGGATCAATAGTCGTAATAAAAGTTCTATGCGACTGACTACAATTAGAGACGCCACAGAGTCGACAACACTGTATGAGTCGGAGGCGATAGCTTGCAGAAATCCTGCACTTGTCGCTATTTTCCCCCTTTATTGTGGAACACTTGTTTTTGAATATAATAGTACTTCCGTTCTTGTACAAAAGGAGTAACGGGCAATCAATTTGTTCTACTTGAAGGAGCCTTTTATCAGAACGGAAAATGTTTTGTGGAATTCCTTTTTGTACTGTGTGTGATTTGACTTTGTATGTCTATTTCGCTGAAGGTTCTTCATCTTAATTGTGTAGTACATAGAAACGGTTGAAGTTATAAGGAAAGTATTTAGTTTCCCTTTCGATTGAGAGTTCCCTAATACCAATTAGAACTTTCGTCGTAGCCGACTATGTAATCTCCAGATATTGACACGATGAGTTGGTTTTATTGTTAAGATAGTCTCATTTCTGTATTCCACTTAATTAATATCTTCTTGTATCAGAATAATATCAAAATCAGGACAAGAATCAGACTGTCGTATGACGGGTAAGTAGGAGGTTATTATTTTTTGATCCTTTCAAAATAAGTTAAGTTTGATTTTACAAATATAAGTATAACTTGACGGTGTTAGTGACCCTGACTGCTATACCGGAGGTCGTGGGTTCGATTCCCGCCCAGGACAAATGTTGTGTGATGAGCATGATCATTTGTTCTGGTGTCTGGGTGTAATTTATCTATAATATGTATGTATTTAGAAATATATAAGTAAGTTTATCAGTTGTCTGGTTACCGTAACACAAGCTCTGCTTAGCTTGGGATCAGATAACCGTGTGTGAGTTGTCCCAGGATATTATTATTATTATTATCACAGTTGTAACTTAAGGCGTTTACATGAAAGATTGACAGTCAACGATAATTCGTTATCACATCGAAACCCTTATCCGACAAATAAACACCAAATTACTCACGTCATGATACATAGGTATCTTATCTAAAGATAAACGTGATAACAAATTAATATACGTTTACTAGAGGTATACATCTGTATTGTTTACCACCTTATCACTCTATAGTCTATGCCGATGTATTGATTTTGTTTTTGTTGACGTTAGAAGAGAGCCTGCCTTCTTCGCGATAAGACGTCTGTGGTAAATACAGCATTTATTTTAATTTCCTTAATGTCACACGTACTGTATAACGACGCACCGGATAACAATTTCCTAAGCGTGATTGCGTTAATAAATATAAATCACTTGTAGAGACTGAGACGCGAATTGAATATAATGTAATTGTTTGTACAATTCTCGTGTGGTTTTCGCGTCTGTGAGTTTACATAGAATGATTAGAATTTAGTGCTAAGCTAAGCCGGTGGGATTACACATAAGCGCGAATATTTATAATACTATTCTTTATACTTTCCTATATTTTATTATGTACCTATTTATTTTTGTTTTATTTTTACCTACATTCAATATATTTTCAGTTTTGTGTTTATAAACAATAGTTTCTTGATAAGAAAGACTGATACAGATAAAATAACTTATACTAAAGCCAATATGGAAAGAGAATTAAACGTTTTACTAATTACGCAATTATCAACTTTGACAACATGTGTTTAAGTTCATTTTAGAATGACAAATATTACCGAAAAGGGCCTAAAAGTAATTTGAATGTGATGGAAACTAAACTATTAGTCATTGAATTAAGGTTCATAATCCCAAAGCACGTTCATTATTTCTTTAAAGTGGCTGATGTATAGTCATGTTTTCGTCTTTTCTTGATTAGATATATTTTATTGATTGATTCAGCGTTACAAGATCTGTAAGCATTAGCTTTTTAAACTTAATCAGCAAGTCAAGAGGCAGCCCTGAAAGGAACCAACTCATCCCTTGACACAATTCTTTAGTTACAAGCTACGTCAGAGAAGCGACCTCTTTACTTGACACCTCCTGGCTGGAATGTATAATACTGGTCTGTCGGCGGCTTGGAGGCAATATGCTAATCTGAAGTCAAGTTATCTCAGCGGCTATGCATAAGAAACTTGAAAGCTTAGGTATTGAGCGCCGTTATTTGAGAAAAGTCTATGTAACACTGGCTCTTTGAATTAAAACTTTGAAGGCGATTTTAGCTACGTTTTTGGTATCATGTCTTCTAAAACTATAGTTTTAACTGTTATCTTCTCGTACCCTTTACGTAATTTTTGACACTAGTACACATATAGTGACATACCAACTACACGTACACGCTTTTTGCTCATGTAAAACTAGTGTTATGACCCTAAATACCATATACCAACAACTCGTAAAAATCTTTTGCTTATGTAAGGAACTGTATCTGAAAAAGTAAAGAACTTGAAAGGGCACCTTCTTTCATACATCACTAGGCATAACTTTTCAACTTCGCCATGAATTACTTACGAAGCGGTCGACCGCATCGCTACCATTCTTAAAATAGTCGAAATCGATGCGCTGCCGACGCCGCGACGCATCGATTTCGTCTATTACTTATTAAGTGGCCGGTGCATGTGGCGGGAAAAAGGGCAGCTGCTACATGTAATGTGAAATGTTAAGTTCAATAAAAGTATTGCAAAGGTCAGAGTTGTATTTAATTTCTTATTCTCAATGTTGAAAAGTTTCATATCGAACTTTAGCTTGAGATCATTTTGAGATGGCATTTTTTTTTATAGTGGGGTAGTTGTAGGATATAATAATATATTTGAGTACGTATTGGAATAGATATAGGACCTGTAAATAAACTGTAAATTTGGGTTCATAGGAACGGGTCTTTCTGATAGTGACGTTCTTGTAGATACTCACTCTGGTATGAAATAACCGGACAGCTGAAAATTACTAACACTTTTCAGTTATCTTCTTTCTAAAGAAAAGTATATTATGCGTGCGTTTGATGACATAAATATCTGTTGTTGACTTCAGAAAAGTAAGTTACGAGTGTAGGCATACTTTGAACGTATACGTATTCGAGTGCAAGTGCCAAAACACTCTTTAGTTCTTATGACTAAGTCGTAATGAGTGTTAATATTAAACATATAAAATACGGAGGCTTTTCCTATAAAAAGCTCCATATATTTTCCAGATCTTAGCTAAGAAGTCATTAATACTTTTAAAAAAGGGTCCTAAAGGTTCCTACTTGTATACATTATTGTAAGACCTTGCATGCCTGTGTATGTTACCTACTCATGTTTACAAATTAATAATCTATTCTATTCTAAAAAACATTTACCATCAAGCATTTATCTATCTCTTTGTTTATTTTAGCTGATCATCAGCCGTCACGATGTTCGAGGGCGCGGTCGCCGGGATTCTCAACCGGCTGCTCGGCAAGTACGTCCAGGACCTGGACACAGAGAACCTCAATGTGGGCATCTTCTCCGGAAATGTCAACCTCACTGACCTCAAGCTTAAGCCTGAGGCTTTGGTAAGGAACCACTATATAACAGAACCTTCACGTATATTTAGATCTAGAGCCTAAAAAAAGTACAAAAGCAGATTATTTTGTAAATCAATTTATGGCTATTTCTGGAATTCTTGTAAGAGGCAAAATAATGAATACTTATAATGTTTTCCTTTAATTTATCGCACTATTTACTTTACAGTATGAACTCGATCTACCAATTGATGTGAAAATCGGTACTATCGGGCGGATAGGCCTGCAGATCCCCTGGTCCGGCCTCTACACCCAGCCTGTGGTCGTCCACATCGAAGATGTGCTGGTCCTAGTGGGTCCAGCCATATCCAACAGTCACTTCGACCCTGAACGCGAAAAAAGGCTCACCAGAGCCGCAAAACGAAAGATCTTACAAGATTTAGAAGCTGAAAGTGAGGTGTTGAAAGGTCCTCAGAATTTCTTTGAGCACCTCTTCACAGCTATTGTGAATAACCTTCAGATTTATGTGAGAAATGTCCACGTGAGGTATGAGGACTCCATTAGCTCTAAGGATGGACCTCTCGCGTGTGGACTGTGTCTGCAGAGCCTATCCATTGAGACTACAAATAGGTGAGTAGAAAGGACAATTCTTTTATTTATAAAAAAAAAAATGATGTAACTCCATTATTAGGTTAGTTTAGTTCTGTTTAGTTAGTTTATCACTAATCTATTTGAAGTAGTTTGTTCAATAGACATCAATATTATCTAATATAGCATTTGACATCTCACCAGTGACTTATTTGTTGAAGCAACAGCCTATCATTTAATCGAAATTTGTACGTAGGCTTATTTCATATCAACAGGTATTTAATTAGTCAACCTTCAAGTTATAAATAATAAAAAAAGGTTTATTGCATATTAGAATAACGTACATAGACATGAACTCTTGACTTCCAAACTAAGTAACACTTGTATCATGGAAGTCAAGGCGCTCTTTCATCATCAAGTCTTTTATCTGAGTGAATATTTATCCTAACTATAACCTTACCTACCAACAGCAAATGGAAGCCGTCAGTGACACCAGCGGACGCGTCGACGGTCTACCAGATGATGCGCATCGAGTCGATGTCGGCGTACTGGAACCCCACGGCCACGGCGCTGGACGACAGCGAGACGGCGCACATCACGCCCATGCAGTACTATAACTGGAAGCATTATATGCTGACAGGATTGGATAAGTTCTCCATGCATCATGAGGACTTTGAATTCTGTGAGTAGGATATCTATACTAATAATAATATAATATTATAAAGCTGAAGAGTTTGTTTGTTTGTTTGGTTGAACGCGCTAATCTCAGGAACTACTGGTTAGAATTGAAAAATCTTTTTGTGTTAGATAGTCCATTTATCGAGGAAGGCTTTAGGATATATAACATTACGCTGCGACCAATAGGAGCGAAGCAGCAGTGAAAAATGTCACAAAAAACGGGGAAAAATATTCATACTTGAAAGGTTCCGTTGCGTGCGCTGCGTAAACGGTTCGAGTTACCCAAAATATATGTATGAAAGAATTGTTTCTCTTTAAATGATCTAAAAAAATGTCTGCGACAGTATATGTCTATCTTTTAAGATTGACTCACTATAACATTTTTTAAGGTAATCATTTGGTCGAAATTAATGCATTATTGCCAATTATTTGCTACAGAGTTTTATCAACATAATATTAACTAAAATTATCATTTACGCAGAAATAATTTTTTTTTAAACTTCTTAATCGCGGTCATAATCCGAATCTGCTTAAAAAAGCTGTTGTAAGCCCTGTTTTTAAAGCTGGGGACAAAACCAATGTCACTAATTATCGACCCATTGCAGTATTAACAGGCCTTTCAAAGATTTTGGAAAAAATTATAAACATAAGATTAATTAAGTATCTTGAAAAGAACAACTTACTATCGGATCAACAATTCGGATTTAGGCCTAAAAGATCAACAAATCAAGCAGTTCATAAATTAACAAATGTCATCTGTTCTAATCTAGATAATGGTATGGTCACAATTGGGATCTTCTTAGACCTTGCCAAAGCATTTGACACCATTTCTTGTACCCTACTATTGCACAAACTGGAAAAAATGGGGGTAAGAGGAGCACAATTAAAATTATTCTCTGACTATCTCAGTGATCGTCACCAGTGTGTGAAAATAGGTCAGTACAAAAGTATTGACCTAAAAAACAGTGGTTTCGGGATTCCTCAAGGTAGTATTTTGGGACCTACCCTCTTCTTAATTTATATAAATGAATTAAGCAGCTTGTCACTTGAAAATGGTGTCATTATGTCATATGCTGATGACACAGCTCTTGTGTTCTCAGGCACATCAAAAGATGAGGTCTATGAACTTGCCCAAAATGGTTTCAATATAGTGTCAAATTGGCTTCACAATAACCTACTGACATTAAATTCAGATAAAACCAAACACATGTTATTTACTATAAGAAATACTAACAATACGTCCACTAACCTAAACATTTATGCACACAATTGTAATATGAGTACGTCCGCTGACACAGCATGCGCCTGCCCTACATTACAAAAAACTGACCATATAAAATATCTAGGTGTCACGATTGACGCCCAGCTTAACTTCCGTAAACATATTGACTTATTATGCACTCGAGTTCGTAAATTAATATACGTTTTTAAAAATTTGCGTAACATAGCAGACTTCATTTTAATTCGGCAGGTGTACATGGCCTTGTGTCAGTCTATTCTTACCTATTGTATTAGCTCCTGGGGTGGGGCCCCTAAAACTATCCTCTTGCCCTTGGAACGCGCCCAAAGAGCAATCCCAACCCACCAGCTTTACAGGGAATGCAAAGTGCTAACAGTACGCCAGCTATTTATTTTGAATATAGTACTACTCCAGCATGCTGAACTTGGTTTTAGCCCTGTACCTTCTGGCAAGAGGAGAAAGGATTTAGTTTACACTAACTCTCGGACGAAACATGCTTTTACTAACAGATTTTATTTATTTCTAGGACCTTATTTGTATAACAAACTTAACAGATTGCTAAAGGTTTATAGTGTAAGTTTAAATAAGTGTAATATAGTACTAACAGAATATTTACAGTCCCTCAATTACTCAGATACGGAAAAATTGCTAGAGGTGTTAAAATAAATTGCTTATTTTAGTAACTAGTATAGTGTATTTTAATAATTAAGGACACTTTGCCCTTGCTTAGTCTTTAATAATTATGTAATATGATTATGATGTTAAAATTAACCGACAACTATTCTGAGCCTTGATAGCCTGAAACACAGGTTTACATAAACCTAGTTCGGGTGGTCCCTATATTTAAAATTAGTACTGTTTTTATTTTATTATTGCCTGTATGTATTAGCCTAGATTAACTTAGTTTTTTCCGATTGTTATTATTAAGACCATTTTTTTTACCTCAACATCTGAGCCATTTTAATTACTTATTCATGTGATCTATGTTTTTTAATAAATTTTATTTATTTAAATAAATTTTATTTATAATAACAGAAATTGACGCGGACGAAGTCGCGGGGATCAGCTAGTTGTTTTATATATTTCTACGGATAGGAGCGATTTGACAGTGAATTGACATTGTATTTAATAATTTATGTTAATTTATTTATTTATTTATTTATTTATTTAATACACACACAATATCTTAAAAATATAACACAAACAATAGAAGTACAAAGGCTGAAGAAGAAGTGCTGCTCACTTCTTAAGAAAGTTCTGCCCGCAGATCCGGTAAAGATGAACAGTGAAGATTGGCAGTCAACACACAAGTTTATACTCATAACCTGTCATACGGTACCAAATAGTTCCAATGTATGTTTTTTGAATTTCAGTGCTAAAACCAGTGACGTGCAAGGTGAAGGTGCTGATCAACCGGTCGGGCGAGGCGCGCGTGCCCCGCCTGCTGCTGGACGCCGTGCTGCAGGACAGCGCGCTGCAGCTGTCGCGGCGCCAGTACCTCTCCATCAATAACCTGATGGCTTCCTTTGCGAGGATTAAACTTAATAGGCAAGGATTTGGAGAAACATCTAGTTTTTAATGTGTTCTTTTTTCCGTGTCGGTGATTTTATTCAGATCTGACAACATACTCGTAGCATAGGTCTATTGCAGTGTTTTAACTTTTTCATTTATTTCCTTGCAGTGTTTATAGTAAATGGGGAATATTCTTTAGATTGATAAATGTTTGGTCGAGTTCTCAAATGTGACTGAGTTTTGTCATCGTTAAATTTTATTTTTTTATGAAGTCTGAATTTGCAACACCGAAATATCAAGTGTTCGTGTCTTCGTTTATTTAAATTGTACTAAATTAGGTCCAAAATTCTAAAAAACTCATTATTCATTACAGGAAATACCGTCACCTCCACCCAGGAGTACCTCTCTCCAAAGACATTAAAAAATGGTGGAAATACGCCTTCAACGTGGTAGTGGAACAGCGAGTGCGGCCATACACCTGGGCTGCCATCAAGAAACACCGGGCGAACTACAATGTATACAAACAGATATACAAGAGCACGCTGCGCAGTCCGAATGACATTGAGTTAAAGCTCGACCTTCAGAAGTGTGAGGACAGTCTGCCTATTGTGTCAGTAATCATTGCGAGAGAGCAGGCCAAGTTTGAAGTAAGTGACTCAAGATTTATCTATGAAATGCTAGGCCAGGTTATGCTGCAGCTTATGATGATAATTATTTACTTCTTCTTCTTGTCTTTTTCCCAATTTATTTGCGGTTGGCGACACATATTTTTCTTTTCAGCTGTTGGTTGTTCAGAGAACTATTATAATTATACTGGAGCTTAAATCTATTAAATGAATTCAGCCAAGGCTATGTTATCTTAGCCGATTCCTTATGAATTAATTTTATATGACAATGTTTCTAATGGGATAATGTACTTTTCACTCTATTATAAATTAATTGTAACATTCAATCGCCTTACTTTTCCAGCTCCTCGCACAAGAACCCGAGCGCATAGAAGTAGTAGAAACGGAATTCGACTGGTGGAAGCCAACGAGCTCACCCTCAGAGGAGGAGGCGGAGGAGATAAAGACTCACGTGGAGCTGTGCGTGAAGGCAGAGAGGAGCAAGAGCCTGTGGAGCCACCTCTCCAGCCCCGAGAAGAAGAAGGTGTGCGAGCTGATCGGCTACGTGGAGGGCGCGCCACGGCAGGACAAGTCCAAACAGTATATTGGTAAGGATTCAGAAGTGTTATACTTGTTTGGTTGGGTATTTTATTTATTTGGCCCACTCCGAAATGTGAGTTTATTTTAGCTTTATTACAGTATTTATTGCAAGAGTTAAGACTTTTGCTGGGTCGATATAAACCGGTATCAAATCATTTTTATGCGTTACAGTAAAATACTCCAGTATATTAATTAAGATTAATTAATAAATTCTTCAATCAAAATTATTTGTCTTAAAACTAAGTGTTTTATTTTCTTTCAGAGCATAAAATAAACTTGACGCTAGCTAATTCGTCCATCACACTGATGAACAGAAGCAAAGAAGTACTCGTGGTGACCCTCACACAGTTCCTAGCGTCTCTTGAAACACGGCCTTCCGCTAAGGCATACAAGGTAAGCTCAATATCAAAAACATACATAAGAGTTTGACCAGGACATAACAAGGCCGAGGTCCATCAAAAGAGCTATGCCATGGAAGATGATAAAGCATTGTTTTTTGTCAAAAATGATAAACGCAGAAAATCAGTAATTTCTTTTTGATTGTTGATATTATTTCACTCATAAATAAGTAGCATATTCTTAACTTCTTGCACTTAATATTTTCAAGTTTTCATTACACTCTTGTGAATATAACGCACCAATTTTCTTTCCCCAGTTATCGGCTAGAGCAGAAAGCGTGGTCATAGAAGGCGTGACGTCAGACGGCGACCTGGTGCCGCTGCTGACGCCGGAGCGAGGGTCCGCGCTCACCAGCTCCAACCTGCTGGCGGTGGACCTGGAGAAGAACCCCTGCAACAATGAAGCGGATTACGGCTTGTGCTGCCTGGCTGAGCCTGTGGAGCTGGTCTATATTGAGGTTAGGAATACCGACTAGTTTTTGAATATTTTGGATACGATTTTTGTAAACTTTGCTCGATTAGAATGAAAAAATATAGTAACGCTGGTTTGTTAGTACATACATGAAAAATTTATGTAAATAATTGTTTTGCTATTTAAGATAAAAATAACGCTTATGTATCATTACGTAAGATGAGATTTTTTGTTTTTATAATCATGATTAACAAACATTTAATAACTAAATACATTTTTTAGAATGGTAAACGCAAAATAAATTAAATACGAGCTAAAAAATTGGACGCGCATCTTCCGCGGAATCCTCGCGCATTCTCGAGAATTCTCCTATTTTTGGCTCGTATTTAATTTGTGTCTTATACAATTGACATAAAGTTCATTATACTATGTACAATTTTGTTACAAAAAGATGTTTCCGTTCCATTCCGTGGCAGTGTAAATTGAGCCTTAGACATTAAGAAAAATTATTCACTTCTGTCTCCACAGCACTCATTCACGGAGCTGATAAACTTCTTCCAAACGCACTCGATGTCTGCGGAGGAGCTCGCGGCGGAGGTGTCGGACGCCATGCTGCGGGCGACAGCCGCCAGCCGGTCGGTGCTCGCGTACGCCGTCAGCAGGCGGAAGGTGTTCCATCTCAATGTGGACGTTAAAGGACCCTGCGTGGTCGTGCCTGAACATGGATGTGTGCATAAGTAAGTGATGACCACGATAAATTCGATCCTCAAGCAGTTGCCCTACCCTCGAATTAATTCCAACGTTTTCCTAAAACCCGCTTGCTTTTTGTTTGAAAAAACAAGAAAATGTAATATGACGTTAATTGCCTCGATTATAGTTTTTGAAATGTTTGTAGGTCTGGTCGTGTCATGATTCTGGATATAAGCCGGATTATAGTAAAGTCGGATCTGCAGCCTTCTAACTTGATGCTAGAAGACGCTACCTGCATGGAACTGGAGGAGAGGCTGTATGATAGACTGCACGCCGAATGCTCTTGTCAGGTAAGAATTGAATCAACGAAAATTTTGCTACTACTACAAACTCGCATATTTGTTTTGCGTTTGATAATATACTTTACTTCACGATATTTTATGTGTAATCGTGTACCAAAGAAACGTGAGACGCGACGCTGAATCTTTACGAGGCAACGCTGCATTAGTTTTACGCCTCTTTTAGTATACTTATATATATATATTTTGAAGTCCTTAACTGCACCATATCCTACCATCAGACGGTATCGCAGTCAAGCAAAAGTAAATATACACTTCTCATCAAAAAAATCGAAACACCTCGCAGTTTATGATTTGATAAGGATTATCAGAAAAATGTGTATATTTAGGAATAAATGTAAAATGTCATTTAATAGTGAGTAGTATGAGGTTTTTAAATCCTAATGTTAATGTTCTAAATTCAAATTAAGTCTTCATAGATTTCGTATTTTGTATAATGAGTAATTTTTACCCTGTATGGAATATGAAGGAAATGGGTAAAACAACACGCGCAAATGAAAAAAAAATGTAGGAAACGTTTATTTAATAACTTGTATTCCCTCCGCGAGCTCTTATTACTGCTTCCATACGGTTCTTCATCGATCGGATGAGAGTCACGATCACATGTTGTGGTATATTATCCCATTTTGCAGCTGGCTAAGTGTTTCTGGGGCTGGATCTCTTGCTCGAATTCGTCTCTTTAATTCATCCCATAGATGTTCAATGGGATTCATGTCCGGGCTTCTTGCTGGCCATACCATAATGGAGATACCGACTTCGGTAAGATAATCTTGTACGACGCCCGCGGTGTGAGCTCTAGCATTGTCGTGCATGAATATGAAGTCATTGCCAATAAAATGTGCATAGGGCATCACATGAGGTTCAAGACACTGTTCGATGTACCGATGAGAGTTTAGTGCAGGCAGCCGTGGCCCAGACACAAAGGCAAGTTCTGTCTTACCGTCGGCGCTGATTCCTCCCCAAACCGTCCACGAACCGCCACCATAGCTGACCTTTTCTTCAATGCAGCATTGTGCAAAGCGTTCTCCATCTCTTCTGTAGACCTTGTTCCTTCCGTCGTTACCATACAGCATAATTTTACACTCATCAGAAAACAGTACTTTGCTCCACTGAAGGTATGACCAAGTTAGGTGCTCGCGTGCAAAGTTAAGGCGCGCTCTTCGATGGTCTGCAGTTAATTTCGGCCCATTCGCTGGCTTATGCGGTGCCAATCCGCGTTCCTTCAACCTTCTTCTTATTGTAGAGTCACTTACAGCTACTCTTCGTACAACGCGAAGCTGCTGCTGCAGTTGAAAAGCGTTAAGGCGTCGATTTCGTAAAGAAGTTGTTACAATAAATCGATCATCTCGCTCAGAAGTGACCCGATTCCTGCCAGATCCTGAACGGCGCGTGAACGAACCAGTCTCCCGATAGCGTTTGTAGACTCTATGAACAGATGATAAGCTTAGATGCAATCTTGCAGCCACAACACGCTGACTAAGTCCAGAATCCAGCAATGCCACCACTTGGGCGGCTTCTGCGGGCGAAGTATCCATATGTTTTAGAAAAAAAAAGTTTTTTCAGACGTTCCAAAGTCACAGTAAATGAAATAAGAAACAAAAAGTTTAAAGACAAGCGCTAATTTTTAGTTTTTAAACGAGAAACGTACTCCAACCCTAAATACACATTTGTCTCAAAACAGTGATTAATTTCATTTATAGGATAATCAAATGAAATTCTAATTTCGAATTTTGATTTTTTTCTTCTTACTGTAATGACCAAACTGCCCAAATTCTCTTTTGTAAAAAATTAGGACAAAAACAATAAAAACGAAAGTGTTTCGATTTTTTTGATGAGAAGTGTATATTATGTAAGTAAAATTATATACCTTTCTGCTTCAGATCCTATTCAGCGAGTGGACGGAGCCGTGGCGGGAGAGCCGCCGACACGCCGACTCTGAACTGCATCTGGTGCCGAAGATTAAGATGCAAGTGGTCTTCTCCAACAGCATCAAGAAAGACTACAAGCTGTTACCCAAGTAAGTACACTTGATACTTACTTATACAATAGTCCTACAGTAAGTATGCTGTAGGTCTATTCTCACTGTTTTGCTATGAAAAAATCCCACATACATATTAAACTATTTTCGAATAGACATGGAAATTCATATGGGTTTTAGTAGAAAAAAAAATATACAATCAAAATGATGACTTCTTCGAAGTCGGTTTATAAAATCGTAAAAAAATAAAATAAAAATTGTTAGTTCCCAATTTCTCTCCCCAGATACAAACTAAACATATCACTATCAAGCTTGAAGCTAAACCTATCAGACCGCATAATCTGCCATCTCCTCGACTTCTGCGACAACCTGCCGGTGCCCGTGCCCAACACCGTGCCCGTGTCCTTCATGGACTCCGGCGACTACACGGAGGAAGGCGAGCAGCCGGAGCTGGCCGAGCTGATGGCCAGCGACCGCGTCACCGCAGACCCGGAGTACCAGGACCTCATGAACTTGAGGCAGAAGATTGTGGCCGCGTATCTAAGTAGGAACAAGTGAGTTGTGGTTTATTTTATTGAAGTAGGAGCAGAATGGTCGTTGGCCTTTATTAAAAAAAAAACATTTACAATATAAGAGTACAGTCTACTAAAGAAGTTTTAAAGGACTTACTTTAGCGGAAAGACAGCGTACAACGTTAAAAAAAAATTCTTCTAAATTTGTGTTAAGTGAATTATTTATCAGATGATTTAGTTAGTAGCTAAACAGAAGAGAGTACATATAAATTATTTAAAATCCACTTTTGACCACCCTGTACTACCTACCTACCATTAAATCTATATAACCGCGAGCCTAGTCACAAATATGTATAAGTATGACAAACAATAAAAAAAATAAGATTCCTTTATGTATCAAAAACCATAATCAAATCATTCATTCATCATTGTATCAAAATCAATAACCTACTATAATTCCACCATCCAGGGCAGCGGAAACCACCTTCGACAAGGCAGGAGCCAAGCTTGGCTTCCAGCAGGCGCAGCAGGCGTCGGCGGCGTCAGAGCACAGCGACGAGGACATGGAGATATACGCCAGGACCGTGGACCTGCCCGGCTTCGATGACAACGTGTCGCCTAGCAACACTATTAATACGCTGCTGAGGTTCATTATTGGTAAGGACATAAGGGATTTGTGACCTTAGAGCATTTGAGTCATAAATGTTTTATAGATTGTTTGATAGATTTTTCTCGACGTGTAAGATTATTTTAAAAGCGAGACTGTTCAAACTGTAGCAGGAGAATTTTTGTTGCTCAAATATTTTATAGGAATAGGGTAACTAAAATGTCCCTGTGAACAGAGCGTCATTAATACTTTTTTGTATTCTAGGTGAAATCGTAATCAATCTATCTCGGTCAACCGACCAGGTAGACAAGCCGTACGTGATGTTGAGCATCACGAAGGTGTGCCTGGACGTGGCCCTCATGGAGTACGGGCCGGCTGTCCAGCTCTCCATCAGTCAACTGCTGCTGACAGACAAGCAGCATCACAGCAGTTCCGGACAGTACCTGGAATTGATCACCAGTTCTGGTGAACTGTTTAATTTGCTGTATAGAAAGGTAAAAGTTTTTCTGGTTAGATTATCAGTCATCAGTATTTATTTGACATACAAATTAGGTTAATTAAGTTTATTTAAATTCTTACGCTAATTTTACATTTGACTTAACATCAACTATGTAGTGTTAATAAAACTCATTTTAGACTGACAACCATTCATGATAAAAAGAGAAAATTATTTTGTAGTGAAATTTAACCTTATGTGTAAGCATTCCTGAAGGTTTCCGAACAACTTGTATTGATTTAGGAACATGCTTGTCGTTCTTGTGTTGTATATTACATTGGCAAATTTTATGATTGCGATATTTTGTTATAATTATAGTTTTTGTAGAGAGAAATTACATAAACATAGTAACAATAACAGTGTTTATTTAGCTATTTATGATATGTGCATGTGGTAGGTCCGCGCGGACTGCCCGGAGTTCCGGTCGCACTTCCACTGCGTGGAGCAGGCGCTGGTGGGCGACGTGGGCGCGCTGGCGCTGCTGCTGCACGCCGACGCCCTGCCCGCGCTCACCAAGTACCTGCACTACATCTCCGACAAGTCCGTACCAACATATACCTTATATACACAAGCTAGTATAATACGTTTAATAACTGATAGAGAAGTTGGATTAAAAATCTCCATAGCTGCGAGTTTATTTTAAATCTTGCCATAAACATTACATCACAATAATAAGCTTTTAAACAATCTCCTACTAGGATACAATAATGCAGGGAGGTCCCTGCATTATTGTAGCCAGGTTTTATATAACAATAATTTCATTAGTCTATCTGGCCTTTAATTTATCAAGTCCTTTATCATTAAGATGTTGAAAAGTGTAGTTATTAAAAATGGTCTTCATTCTGTCATCATATTTTCAGGGTCCAAAATCGTCACTCAGTAAATCTGAAGACCGTGTTGTTGCCTAAAACCAAGTCGTTGTGGGACTATCTGATGCAGCCCGAAGCAGACCCGCCCGTACCGCCTGGAGCTACCAAGTTCAGCTACTCCGTCAGGTAAATAATTAATCTAAAATCAGATCCATAATCCCAAATAACAGACTTACAAACAGGTAAGGGTTTTGAAAGGATGATTCCTTAACGCAAGTATTGTTATCGTCAAATGACACGTCAAGTGCTGTTATTGATTGTAAGTCTTTTGTTCCACACATCACATAAGATTTGATAAGAGCTTATAAGTGAACAGCAAATGGCAAGTATATGTTTTATGTATGATTCACAATGTCCTCTGTGATACAAAGATTAAGTACCTGGAGACATTTCAAAAATGGTACAAAAGAATTGATCGATTTGTCCTATATTTCAGAGCAACATCGGTATCAATAAGGCTGTGTCACTTAGAGAGCGCCTTACTGGAGGTCCGGCTGGGGTCGCTGGAGAGTGATTGTGTCTTTAGAGCCAACGACCGCATGATATTCAAGCTGTACCTCAGCTCACTGCAGGTCGATGACCTGTCTGAAGCTACTCTGTATCCTAAGGTGAGTTTAGTACAACAAGTAAAGAATTTCCTAGTTTCGGTCTGTTTATTTAGAAAATACGATACCAGAAAGCAAATGAGCTGTAACTTTAAAATATTCAGAAAATACTTTATTACCTTGCTTTGTAATGCTACGAGCATTACAATATTTTCTACAGTCAAAAAGCTACAAGTGCTAAAGACCTTTTTTCCTTGCAGCTGGTGTGGCCGGACGAGGACAAGGTGCTGGAGATAAAGTACGTGCGCGCGGCGGCGCGGGTGTACGGCGCGGGCGCGGCGCACGCGCAGCCCATGAAGGCGCACGGCGAGCTGCGCGTGCACCTCGGCCGTCTGCACGTCGTCATGTTCTGCTGCGTCATGCACCATCTGCAGGTAGGGATTGACTTGGGTTTTACTTAACATCCTGTTGTACATACATAATTATATCATACATTATTACATATTATATCTACAACGAATCTTGGCAACCCTACACCTGTAGCTCTATATCTCCCTATAACTTCCACCTCTACTTCCATTCGCAGCAGTTGCTGGAGCCGCTGATCCCGGCGGCGGTGGCGGGGTCGGCGGCGGCGGCGGCCGAGCGCGCGGCGGAGACGCAGGCGAGGGCGCTGAGGTCCTGGACCACCAGGCTTAATCTCGTTATTGAGGTGAGCGCAAACAAACTCGTGAACTTATACGAAATATAACACAACAGATATAAAATTTAATTTACTGTATCTGCCTCCATAAAATCATGTGCTTTGATGGAATATATAATACTTTTGTCCTTGTTATAAAAAATATGCTCCACAAAAAGGTCTTCCTCTGTAGTAAAGTAACGAGAGTTAATCGCACCGGTTTACTGCGAGTTGAAAATTTCTGATGGATGAAAACCGTAATTTCTTTTGTCCAGATTCACGCGCCTGTTTTGCTGCTGCCACAGAAACCTTCATCACCAAATCTACTGGTCTTTAACATGGGTAAGTTTTCAAATGGTCCATAAATGTCGTCCGCTATGAGGTCGTCTCAATAATCTTTCTTTTATCATGCTGCGTGAAATTTTAATACTCCATTTATTTACCTACTTAATTTCAGGTGACCTCCTCATCGAAAATTTTTTCAAGCAGCTTAACACTAGCCAAGATGCAGGCAGTCCCATGCAGAACCCCATCATTGATAACATTCTGATCAAGCTGGTCAACGTCACTTTCTCTAGAGCTGTCATGACGCTAGCTGGCACATTGGAAGTACAGGTTCGTAGTAAACTTTGACAGCTTTTCTTGGTCTTTTGGAGAAAATGTAATTTGACATGCGTCTACCCAGTGGTGAACAATGTCACCCAAGGAGATAGTGTTGTAATGATATAAGCCGCACTGAACGCCTGATATAATTATTCGGTAGATATTAGCAAAAGCGATGGCCGTTTTCACTATTTAAAGCTTGTCTGGTGAACATTGAGGAAAATGGAGGGCGCTCGCTTGGGGCCGGTCCCGCGAACCGTACATGTCGCCACCGCGCGGGTCACGTGTATTTTGTGTCGAAAAACAGAGTCGTGGGACATTTGTTCCCTAGCGGAAACGCAGCTTTACAGTTATTTTATGTTGATCAAAGAACGTTTTTATCTTTTCTGATTGGACTTGCTTCTACAATTCCTCATATGGAAAAAGTCCTCATTATTTTCAGCTTTTGAGTCCCTATTCGTAACTGTTTAGGAGCCGATACTAGAACCCGTGTCAGTCCGGTGCGACATGAAGCGCTTGCTGTGCGCGGCGGCGCGGGCGCCCGGCCTGCTGGCGTGCGAGGCCGACGTGCTGCTGGCGCCCGTGCTGCTCAACGTGGGCCAGAAGGACCTCGCCACGCTGCTGGCCGTGTGGACCGACAACCTCAGCGAGGGACATTACATAGGTAACCCTATAAAACACAACACAATGTTATCATAAGAATATTTAAAAGAAATACGGGACAGTTCTGTATTAAAAACCTTCTGTACCGGCAAATTAGACGGACGTTGGTCTAAAAGTAGCTGTGTATTTAATTAACATTGTCTTTTTAACCTTTTTAGGATGCATAGTACCAAGTTCTCCAGTTGAAACAGCGCCTTTAGACGCATCAGTTAAGAAACTGCAAGCGTTCTTTGCTCAAGGAGAACCTGTCAGAAAAGAGGCTGTTGTCAGGTAAATGTTTAATTATTGCTATGTATTATAAACATATAATATGACCTTTTATCACGTGTTACACAGAGATACGGCTCGAGTATGTAATAAAAATACTCATGAACTGGCAAATGAATTTTCATAAAATGATTTTCGCCAAGAAGCTTTCTTAATTCTGACAAATATTGGTTTTCAGATTTACCCTAGACGGTGTAGAACTCAAACTATTCTCGGACATGGACGAGGTCCTGAGCTCTCCTGTCCGGGACTTGAACCACGGACTCGCGAAGCTTACGGCTGGAGAGATGATGCTGCAGATGGAGTACAGCTCTGATGGCAGCCTGGAGATGAAGGCCAGTCTCCAGAGCCTGCTCGTTGAGGATATTAGACCGGATCCTACTATTGTTATAAAGAGGTAAGTAGCTTGTTATTTTGTTAGTTTGATACATGCTAATAGAGCTACATAGAGTGAAATTTAATCTATAAATATAAGCATTTACTTCCTGCCTTCTGTTCTGTCGACACAGATCATCCAAAATGTAGTACAATAGTTAGACATTATGGATGCCTCCTTCTTTATAAACTACTGAAAACTATTCAGCGCAAGGGCTAACTTGTACGTTGCGATAGAGAGATAATATATATAAATACTGAAACTATACAAAATATATACTCTTCATCCCTTTTGTATTTCTATGATCTTTTGGCAACACTCTATATGGTCAGTGATCTTTAGACATTGTTTTGGAGTCTTATTTTGGGTCTGCGGATTGAATAGTAAAGACAGGATATCCTTATGTGTGTTTAATCATCTTTTTAGCCGTACTATATTTTGTTTTTTCCCCAGGATCTTCCAGTCGCAAGGCGGGTCTCGCGCGGAGGCGGAGGACTCGTGCATCTCCGTGCGTCGTCCGCCGCTGGTGGACGCGAGCGTGCGCGTGACGGGCGCGCGCGCGCGGCACGCCGACGTGCGCGTCGACCGCACGCGCCTCAACCTCGCCCTGCCCTTCCTGCTGCAGCTGGCCAGGACGCTGCTCGATGCTATGCCCGGTCAGACATATACCATTGAAATATAAACATTTTTATTATATTATTATTAATTTATTTTAGTACGCCGCGCCGCTTAAATAAATTAAAAATGTTTAGATAAGATATTATAACGGATTATTTAAATATTCCTAACTAATATTTTTAATAGAACCCTACTCAAATAATCTACCTAAGTGCTACCAGCCTGTCATCACTTAATGTAATCACGAATATTACATAAAACTTACTTAGTAAATTAGTATCAATTTGGCATCTACAGGACTTGAAGACTTGTGTCGTCTTTGCCAAGTCTTTCTTTCCTGTACAACCTGACATTTGAACTTAAACTTGTTATTCTATTTACCAGGGGAAAAGACAATGGATGGTGGTGTGGTGAACCACGGCTACGTTGGTGACGTGCACCCAGCCAAGTCCAACAACAACAGAGCTGCCCGGCTGCCCAGCTCCAGTGACTCCACCAGCGGGTATTACTCTGCAGGTAAAAGTTTAACATTCTATAATCCAGCCTATAAACGTCCCACTGCTGGGCACAAGCCTCTTCCCATATAGAGAAGGCACGAGCATTGATCACCACGCTTGCTCTCTGCGGATTGGCGATTTCAGATCCCAATTTTGAAATCCAGGTTTCCTCACGATGTTTTCCTTCACCGTTTGTCAGAAGTGTCTTAGAATAATTAAGAAAGTACATATAACTTTGAAAAAGCCACATTGGTACTTGCCTGGGTTCGAACCTGCAACCTTGTGCATACAAATCCGTTCATTGAACCACTAGGCCACCACCGCATTAACATTCTAGTCTAACGCTAATTGATCAGATCATATCGAAATAAACAAAAAAAATCTAAAAAAAACTAAAAAAAAATCTTGATTTGTTTTAATTAAACTTATATACGACCTCTGAAATATGTCATATTGATGACAAAAATATTTCTTACTGTGGTTCACACTTGTCGTAGACATCACGTAAAATACACAAAAAGAAACAAACAGATGACTTAAGAAACTCCTCTTTTTTAAGTCGGTTGAAAATACGCTTTCCGTTTTTCCCAGCTACATCAGTATCAGAAGAACAACCCGGCCTTTCAATCTCCATCCAGTTCCGGCAGCCCGAGGTGATGTTCTTCACCGACCTCACGAAAACCGAAGGTCACGCGCTGCTCCTCCGAACGGAACTCCTCATCGACTACTCCTGTCACTCTAACAGCGAGTCCTTCGTGGTCTCCCTAGCTGGTCTCCAGATCATGTCCAAGCTTCAATCCAAGCTGAAGAACCTGCCTCCACAGCTGGTGCTGAAGCCGTGTGATGTCGAGTTCTCGAAGACCTTCAAGAATATAGAGGAAGGGATCAGGGTGCAGTTGTCAGTGTCGGAGATTGAAATGCATATTGCTGCTACTACAGTTCATACTGCTATGGGTAAGTTCCTTGTATTTTAACATAATTGGTTAGGTCTGAAATGTATAAACGTGCTCTTAAATTTAACTTATGACAACACTACATTTTCTAATAATTTAAGCAATAAATACCGACTAAGTGTTGCTACTCACCTATCTATATTTTTTATCTCATGTTTTCAGTCTCCTCAATTTAATATACATTTGTTTCTAATTTTAGATTGCACCTATACATTTTTTATAAATCTCACCTGCATACCTGATCGACTATTCATCTCATCATTCTTACCTTCCACAGATATAATCGAAGAAATAACAACCGAACTAACAATCCCCGACGAAAAAGAACCCTTTAACTTCGCGACGTACAACCCTAAAGCGGAGAAGCAGGACGAGGAGTTGTGGTGTCCTAAGAAGCTGACGCCGTATGTGGTGCTGAACCCTGAGGACAGCTACACGCAGCCGACGTACCCGGCTGTCAGGCCGACGGAGACGTTCGTCATGAATGTACCCTGTGTCAGAGTGCTGTTTGAGATGGAGCATACTATCAGGGTTCCTGTTTTGATGGTGAAGGTGAGTAGATAAGAGATTTTGAAAAGTAAATCGCAGATTGTACTTATGCCTTTAAATATGACTTTCATCTTAAGTTTTTTGGCTCATCCCACGATACGAGTTTTCCTGTTTCCTCACCATATGTGTATTTAATCATACGTTTACTCTGGTCATACCTATCATATGTGTATTACAACCCTAATTATTTATCAGTCCTCCCGGGGGGGCCGCCTTATATGTAATTATTTATGTTTCTGCATAGGTGTGTATGTGTTTTTTATCATGTTGTTAATGGTTTGTAAGCAACAAGTACTAGTTATTTTCCCTTTAGATTTTAAAACGTCATACACATAATTCGTGATTTACCAGATATATAAAATCCACATTTACCTACCAGATGAAGAGCGAGCTGTCCCTGCACGACTGGTCGCAGCAGCTCCACGGCACGGCCTCTCTCAGCATCCTCGCGTCGTGTTACAACGAGCGCGTCGACGCCTGGGAGCCGCTCATCGAGCCCGTGGTACAGAACGAAAACGTTTACAGACCGTGGGAGATCACGGCTACGCTGTTCCAGGTTTGTTGATAGGCTAATTTTCAGATAGTATGTACTAAACACTGTTGTTGTCATAAATTCTCCAGACGAATTCAGAAATATGTTTTTTTGGATTTAACCCAAACTCTCGGGATGCGATTCAGACCAACCCTTGTCCGGTATTTAAAATATTTGATAATGCAAATTTTTATCTTTTAATTTCCTAACGACATGGCGACATTATCAAGTGGCATTTTAAAGTTTTAATCAGTTAATAGGCTCTTGTGCTTTCAAAACGTTTTTGATGAATGTCTCTTTATTTATTCACTTTGTCCGCCAGTCTAAAGCCTACCCGATGTCCTCCCGCCTGGACACTTCAAACCAAAACGAGACGGAAGTCGACACTTCAATAGCCTCAGAAACCAAGAAACCTAAAAAGCGTAACGAGTTCGAATCAGAGACTTCAGCCGACGAATATGATACTGACACTGAAATGACGTTCATTAAGAATCCTAATGGGAGAGAGAGCAAGCATTATAATGTGGACTTCAGTGCTGGACATATGTCGTTCCTGGGGTTATTAGATGGAGACGAATCTGATTCTGAGAATGAAAGCGGCTTGATGGATAAACTAGCAACAGCTATTGGACATCTTTTTACTGAGTAAGTAGAACATTATTAACTTTTGAACTATCGCGCTGCATGTTTATAGTAATATTTTATAAAACGGGGATTAGCGCGTACATGCATAAATACCTTTAGGGCTTGACGTTTCGACCGGGTTACACAGGCCGTGGTCGCAAGCAGACTGCAGTCTGCTTGCGACCACGGCAGTATTTATGCATAACATAACATAACATACCATCACGCCTGTATCCCCGAAGGGTTAGGCAGAGGTGTACCAATGTACACCCACAGTTCGCCGGTATGTTTAGGTCCCATGTAATAGGGGGCGAGCCTATTGCCACTAACCGGGCACAAATCCAAACTCCGACCTGCTACTGAGAATTTCATAGAAAAACCCAATATCATCTTGGTCGACTTGGGAATCGAACCCAAGACCCCTAGCGTAGCAGTCGCGCTTAGCGCCACTAGGCCAACGAGGCAGTCTATTTATGCATGTACGCGCTAATCCCCGTTTTATAAAATATTACTATAGAACATTATTTTACGAAGCAATATATGAAATCGTTCCTCATTGAAATATTAACAAAGTCTTATTCTGGCAATAACTTAGTTGCACTGATAATGATGACTTGGTTGGATGGTAATGTATTGTAATGTAATTATGTAATGTTTTTTACAGTGACTCAAGCGCTGAAGAAATGAGCAATGAGGAAGACTCTTCAGCACCAGAGCATAGTGAGGTGGAAGTCAGCAGCGACCATGATGAGAATGAAAAAGCCGTCACGTTCATTGACGGTGAAGTAAAGGGGAAGAAAGAGATAGAGCATAAGACTGTGACATTACAGGTGAGTTTAAGTGCCTACTTATTTATATGAAAACTAGCTGTACCCGGCATGCGTTGCAATGCAATTTTTTCTACCTAGCACCTGCCTACTACCACTTAGGGGTATGAAAAATAGATAGTAGCCGATTCTCAGACCTACTGAATATGCATATAAAATTTCATAAAAAACGGTCAAGCCGTTTCGGAGGAGTATGGTAACTAACATTGTGACACGAGAATTCTATATATAAGATAAATTTTATTTACTTATATCTTCTATTTGGATTCTGAGTTTCTTACCAAATTCTTGATTTCTAGGACCCAGTGCGTGAAGACAGTGTAGATTCAGGCCTCGACACGGAGAGCTACATCGACAAGTCCTGTACATATGTGGCGATAGAGGCTCGGGACATGCTGAACATCACGGTGACTCCTGCCGGCGCTCGGGCGCTGCTGGACCTGGCGGCGGCCTGCACCGACAGGACTGCCGTCGTCACCGCCATCGTCACCGGCGAGAGTGGCCTGCTGCTCGTCAATGATATAGGTAAGAACATGGGTATACATATACAGAGCTAGATATGCTAACCATGAACAAAACTTCTGTCGCGAGTGCGACGAAAAAAGAAGGGATAAGCTAACAATAATGGTTCAGGGTATATAAATGTCATTTTAACTAATGTGAAAAACACAATTTTATCAAAATATTACGTTATAGGTCCTGGATCAACAGTCCACCTGAAAACAAAAGCGGAAACTGATCTAGCAGGCAACGAGCGAATTATTGCTATCGCTGACTATGACGTAGATACAAGTCGACCTAGTACACCAGGTAGGGTTTTACATTAAAAAAAAAAAAAAAATTTTACATAAACTGGAGAACAGATTAATAGTCAATTACTTTACCTAGGTTGTGATACGTCATCAGCAGACATGCTTGACGAGCCCCCACCGAAACCTAAATCTCAAATAGATGACGTCAGCGATGAATGGGACTGGTAAGCATAAAAACATTCCTAATGGTTCTAACGTTGAACACCAAGCTAGCAGACATAATAGAATGACTATTGTTCGTCAATCACCCGCGACCGACCGAGTGTTCAATGGTAAAAGATTAGAGATGATTCAAAACTTATCAATACAAAGTAGCACTTTTCGAGGATTCAATGGACAGCATCCAGATTTGCCCACCCTTCAACGCTTCCTAAATGCTCTGGCTGGGGAGAAGAAATAGCACAACAAACTTCCTAGTTAAACAATATTATCGCGCCAACTTCTTAAGTGTTTTGCGGCTTATCCGATTTATAAATCTGTGTACTTAATATATATGGCTTTCTTTGAATAGTTTATTATGTTCCGTCCAGCTTCGAGGGCGGGTTCCCGGGCGGCGGCGTGTCGGGCGGCGCGGCGGGCGAGTGGTCCCCCGCGGCGCCCGCGCAGCCGCCTGCGCTGCGCTCCAAGCTCACTGACCTCACGCTCACTGTGAGGCTGCATGATCTGGATCATCTTACTGTGAGTAGCTCTCAACACATATTAAACAGATCACGATATAACCCCTGGAGATGTTCTTTTTTCTGGTTCTCAAAAGAACTTTTTTTTTAAAATTGTTTTGTGATTTTTATTTTATGTATATCACAAATACCTGTTGAAACATTTTTTTTTTAATTTATTATCATTGAAAAATATTATTATTTTGACATGAAGGGTAGGATATAAAAAGGATAAATTGATAGTAATTCATTAGTAAGAAATTATACCTTCTATAGTAAGTACCTAAAGTCTAGTAAAGTTTAAAGTTTAACAACAGACTTTTGCTAGTAGCATATCCACTTCAATCAGGAACCTCTATCAAAAAATTACACATTAATAAATTTTAATCCTGTCTTACCTCTAGATACTGTGCCCACAACGCAGCGTGTCCAAACTGCACGTACTGCACCCCAGCAAGAACTCGACACGATACTACATCGCCGTGGATCGTACCTCAAAATATAACCACAAGAAGATCGTGGTTAGGTCTCCATTACAGGTAATGTGCTTAACACCTTCTTATTTAATAAACTACATAGTTAATAAATAATTGTATGTTACTCAATAACTTATTTTCCAATACTGAATTGTGCTAACATAGAATATTGCTTATGTAGGACTACTGATATAATATACCTGTAGATGATGATGTTATATAGTATTTTTTCAAAGGATAACGTTTATTCTTGTATTGATTTTAATTTCATGAACGAAAGCCAACAGCTTAAAAATATGACCTAAGTAGCTACAATTCCAGAAACATGTTATTCTTCATCAACAGAAACTTAGTATGTAATTCGCATTTTTCTTCTGCAGCTTCGCAACGAGACTTCCTACGCATTAGAACTGTTCTACAAGAAGACAGACTTACAAGCGATAGGGGCAGAGCTGATCGGCTCCTTAACCAACCCATTTGATGACAAGATGAGGCTAGCCGTCATCGCACCACAGGAGACCTACAATGTTCCTCTGTATATCGCCTACCATTGCAAATTGTTCTTGCTGCCTTCGAACTTCGAGTAAGTTAACTTTATTGTAATTTTCTGTCAGGCTATCTTTTTTAACTCTGACTACTAAAAAAGATCTCAAATGGAGGGACCGTTTTATACGTATATCCTGGTCGTTAACGTTTCAAGTTGTTCGTTTTGGTTCGTTTATTTAACGCAAATATGAGCATGAACTTTGCGTTTCTTTTTTCAATTCTGTCTACGGCTTCCTATCATGCCTAGTACCTACTTAAGTACCAATGATCATGCGTAGTTATTTTATTTGTATAGCGTGGACATAGTTGTGAATTAATTTCAAAAAATCCCTAGTAAACATTTTATATGTTTACTAGGGAGAAAAATTACCGAAGATATCTATTCGTCCACTTTACTAGAAGCTATGTATAACTTCATAATGTTGTCTAGGAGTTACCAGACCGCCACGCAAGGTATCTGGTGGATGGAGCTGGCGAACGACGTAGGCACGCCGCGCGACATGATCTGCCCCGCCAAGGCCGAGGAGGACTCCAGGATCTTCGCCATGAGGATACTGCCTGTCGAAGGTATTGTGAATTCTATGTTACGAGGTCAATTTCCCTTGAGGTAACTAATTTAAGATTCACTTAGAGTAAAGTATCTTACGAGTCTTTTCAACCCCTTAAATTCTTGATACTTTTGAAATCACGGTTTTTAGGAAAACAGGCTTAAAAGGGCCCTATTTATTTGAATAATGTAAACTATGTATTTTGTAATGGTGCCTTTGAGATATCTACAGTTTGCTCCGAACTTAACACCTTGTCGAAATACATAGCTTTGTGAAATTTTAGTGTTATCTGATTATATTGTAGAAATATTAAACCAGATTCCCTTATATTTCATCCAGGCTGTCCAACTAACCGCGCGCACCGCTCCATCCCTAACTACGTGTTCCGCGTGCTCCCTCCCCTCGCCATCTACAACCGGCTGCCGTACGCAGCGGAGGTGTCCTGCGCGGGCGCCGGGCTGCGCGTGCGCGTGGAGGCGGGCGAGCGCGCGCACACCTACACGCTGGCGCTCACGCAGCCGCACCGCCTCGCCATACACATGCACTACCTCGGCCTGCCCTGGACTGGCAGCTTTACGCTGTCCCCAGGTAATACTTACTGCTTCTTTTTATTAGGATCCTTTTTAAATGTTACTTTCATGTTACACAGAAAATCTACCATAGCGTATCTCATGCGTTGTATAAAAATATATATGAAAAGGTCACTTTTTGCTAGGTTTCTGTAAAAAAACTAACTCGTCGCATTTTCCAGATTTGGTAGAAAAGAGTGTGACGATGAGCAGCGAGTGCGAGACGGAGGGTGGCAACCGCCAGGTGCAGGTGTGCGTGACGGTGGAGCGCAACGACTGCTGGGAGCTGTTCCTGCACGCGCAGCACTGGCTCATCAACAAGACCGGCCTGCCGCTGCAGATGAAGGTACGGAGCAGTGAAGACTGTAGTGATAGTAGAAATACATGTTACGCTTTCAGATTTCAGTTATTATATTTCAGTATCGAACAGTTTCAAATCCAAATAAACCCCTTTTTTCTCCTAGGGTGGTCAATCCGACACATGGTACGAGGTAACGGATGAACCTCTCCTGTGGAGTCCAGGTCCGCGCGGGGGGCGCGGCGGGCGGGGGGCGCGCGTGCGGTTCCGCGCGCACCACTCCGCCTGGTCGCGCGCCGCCCGGCTGGCCGCCGCCGCGCCCGGCCTGGTCGTGTGCCCTCATACCGAAAGACGGACCAACTACAGACTACTGCTTAATGTGAGTATATTATACGCGCTATAAGACATAGCACAGCTTCAACTTAGCCGATTATATACGAAATTTACAAACCGACTTAACGATGACGTAATAATCACGGATTACAATACCCACACTCATTAATTGAAAATCTGCCTATGATTATCCATAATTAGTAAGTGCTGTTGGTAACCACATTGTCCTTCTTGCTAGAGAACTTTTATTTAGCACTTATTTTATTACTACTCTAAAAATATTTCTCCAGTCTTATACAAAATATATACCCTTCGATGGCCTTGCGACAATTTCAATGTGTCAATTTCCCAATGCTGCAAGAAACATAATAATATCAAAGGACGATTAAATTAAACCGAATATTGATTATAATTATCAACAGTGAATAAATAGAAACCATGTTAATAGTAACTGTGTAATCTTAATTTCTTCTAATTAATATTTGTGTTCTACAGGTAACCCTATCAGAACTATGCCCGCAGCTCACGAAAATCGTGACCCTACTCCCATACTTCCTAGTCTACAACGACACGAAGCGTCATTTGCGTTTCATGGAGGAGAATGAAGCGGCGGACCTGTGGAACGACCTGGCGCCCCAGCAATGTACGCCGTTTTGGCCGCAGACGGATTCCATGTCGATGCACTGCAAGTACAGGGACTCGACTGTCGTGTCGCAACACTTCCCGATTACAAGGAATCATTTCACTGTGCTGAGGATGGATAAGGGGGTGAGTCTAGTACTTTTTTGCTAAGTACCTATATACTATTTATGGTTATATGTAATTACTGGCAAATTGTTGGTCATTGACCTCGTTGTTCTTGATAGTAAATATTATTTATAAGAATAGTAAATACCAAACTCTAGGCGCTTAAAAAGATTAGCTCAGAAAACTTGCAAACTTCTTTAAAATCCGACCCGTACTGGTTCGATTAAGGTAACTAAATAAAACACAAAAATAACAAATAAATAACTATACTACATTAACAATACATCATCCCCTCCACGGCCTCTCGGGCGTGAGGGAGCCATCATCATGCAGCGTGTAGGCGGCTCCCTTGGACCGGTGGGACCAGATCTTGGTGGCCTTCAGATGGGCGTCGCTCTGGTCCCTCGCCGCGGACGCCGGGGGCGCCGGCTCGTACGGCGGGGCCTTGATAGCTGCGGCAGCTGGAGATGGCTTCAGTTGAGATGATGATGATGAATATGATTGAGAGTATTGGTCGGGCTGTGGTCGTGGCGCTGGCTTTGGTTGGGTTACCTAAAACAAAAGAAATAGGGAATGTCGTTTTATAACAATGTTTTGGGATGTTGTAGTTGAAATTCAATCAATATTACTATTTATAATACAATAGTCGTTTTCAGTATAAAATAACATTTTCTACAACGTGGGAGAGGCCGTATTACTAAAAATATGTATTATTGTTATTGAGTATGTCAATAATATCGAGTAAATATTTAGATTAAGTTTGCTACGAATGTTTGTTTCGTCTACTACGAAAACATTGATGACACATTTTAAAGGATTTTTCACGATCAATGTCGATTTGATTAACGAGCACGAGTCATTTATGTAAATAGGTTCATTAAGGGAAGCTAAATTTCGTTTTTGTTTTATAATACTTACTGTATAATGCGGCACATGGTACGAGCTGACTGAATGTAGTTTAGAGTTGTAGTCCATGAGCGGTAAGTCTCCGAAATTCTCTAGTTTGTAGGAACTAGAGTCAGCTTCTACGACTGTAGGCACATTGTTCGTGTACGATGCGTCGTAGTCCCCTGGTCTCATGTTTAGAGGGAGAGGGAGTTTCTCTTCCTCATTAGTCTCTGGTATACGAGAGTTATCAGGCCCTGGATAGTTTGGAAAGTTGCTTTGACTTACTTTGAAGTCATAAGGACTTGGTCTTTCATCTGGAAGCTCGTACCTCACTGGTGTTGCTTGCGTTACATAGTTCACATTATATTTCATCATTTCCTTCTCATACGGATTTTCATTTTGATAATTGAAATTATTGGTAGGTTCATTATTGCCTCTATAAAATTCTTTTGTATAAGAAGGCTTAACGATACTCTCTTTCTTCTGCGACTGACTGTATTTGTAGTCTACAAATTTGCTTTTTTCACTGTATTTATCTTTGTCATAAGCGAATTCAAGTATCTTGTCCAAGTCTTTTTTGGTTAGGTGTTGTACTAAGTTATTTATGTCGTCGTCTCCCAAACCGTCAGGGGTGTTAGTGGGTCGTTTACTAACCTTGTAGGGTCTGCTGCCGGGGTACGGGGGCTCTTCCTCAGTCATAAATGGCGGTGGGGTGTACGAAAATGGTCCGTTTATAGGGAATGATGAAGGCGGCCGATTGTAAAACCTTAAGGGCGGACCTGGGTATTTACCCCTCTTCACTCTCGCGTACGACCTTGAATAATTATATCCATCATCACTATTAACAACACACACAGAGAATACTAAGAGTAGCGCGATTCTGAACATTGTGGCGCGTGACTGAAAACTGAGGGGAAAGTGTAACCGCCGGAGTCTTATAAAACTTGAGATGAAAGTAGTGCTAATTGAGTTAGTGCTCGCCCCGCGGTCGCGCCCGCTGATGTAATGTATTGCGTCACAGCTTTCATGTTTGTTGTCACTTATTGTCATTGTAGTATTATATGTGGATACGTTAACTATTGATATGACATTTTTTCAATTGTGTCGGGTTTGTCGGGTCGACTGAAGTTACGTATTTGTTTGTAAACGATGACTACCTTACGTGAATTTGTTACGAATATAAATTATTACCTAATAAGTATGGTATGGTCAATGAAGTGCAGAAATATTTATGAGATTTGCAATTGTCTTTTTATGAAAGAAAGAAATAGTATTGTTTTTGTACCTTACGCCATTATAAAAATATCTCTTAAACAATAAACATATTTTGTCGTCCACAGACTACACATGTAAAACAAAATGTAGACCGGTAAATAACGAAATATTGAATCATTTATGAAAGGTAATTAGCATGTCCCTTGCACGTTAACTTTCGTAACTGGTTCATTAAAACAACGTGTTATTCAAGTTTGTCTCCTCTCAAAATAAGGGCTATTCCGACCTGAACCAATCAATCAACATTAAATTACAACTTTAATCTTGTTTCCAGTCAGCAATATGCGTGGAGGTGACCGGTGGAACAGAACGCCCGTTCACGATAACCTTCAAGCCGTACACTCTGGGAGACTCGCCCGTCCGTATCGACAACCTGTGCGACGACCTGTTCTTGAAGCTGCACCAGGCGGAGTCCGGCCAGGTGGCGCTGCTGTCGCCCTACCAGTCCATGCTCTACACCTGGGACGATCCCGCTAAGGATAGGAAGCTCATGTGGAATATATATAACAATAAGGGCAAAGGTTTTGTAGCGGATTTCGCGCAGGATGGGTGAGTAACTTGTAATTTACATTAATACAAAATGCCTAAAACTGAAATAATATAATGTACCTACGTTACCTTACAACTTAGAATAAACATTTGAAGGAAAGAAACCATATTACACAAATAATAATATGAGCAAATTTACACCATTTTAGCGAAATACGATGGTTACTAAAAATACCTGTAACTTAACCTAATCACAACACATTTTTATTCGCAATAGAAAAATTATAATGCAGTAAGTATTATTTACTGCAATATTTTTATTTCTTATCTTTCTTTCACAGTTACGGCGAAGAAAAAGTGAGTTTCCATTCAGTGAAGCATTCTACCCTAGTAGCGACGAGCAGCGTGACATCCAAACTGTCCTCCACTCTCAAGAGACTAACCCCGAAGTCCCCGGAGCCCTGCTCCTCCAGCAGCGACGACTCCGACAGCACCGACCTGCCCGAGACTCACAGCAAGACCAAGAAGATGAGGAAAGACAAAGTCATCGTCTACTGGATCTCATACATGGATGGATACCAAAGAGTCTTTGCTCTAGCTCAGGATGAAAGAATCGCCTATCAATACAGAATGAGAATCAACGCTGAAAGGAGTAATTACGAAGTCTACATGTCGCTATCAGGGATCAGTCTCTCGGTTTGTGTGCAAACTCATACAGGAGTCAAAGAGCTGGCGTATGTCAGCTTAACTGACTCGTTGCCAAGATGGGAGGTCAACGTTAACCATAAATGGAAACAACTTTCTCCAGATTTGACATCCTGGATCGAAGAGAAATACCAAACAGAACAGAAGAAATGTCAGCTAAAAGAATACATTCATTTAGATCTAGAAAAGATGCAGATGACGAAGCCATTCTTTTCAGAACTGAGAAGAACTTATAACCCTGGCGTCTGGCTGCAACTACGCAAGTCAGATACTTTTACGTATTGTCATCTCAAGTGTCAGAGGTTACAGATAGACAACCAGCTGCACGAAGCTGTGTTCCCAAGTGTTCTGTACCCCGCAGCAATACCCGCTGACATCAGATCATCTAAAGGCCTAAAACCCTGCATAGAGATAGTAGCTTTAAAACAGCACCGACCGAGCTTAAACCAAGACATCTACAAATACGTGAAAGTATTAGTTCAAGAATACTGTGTCAACTTAGACCGTGGGTTTGTTAATTATGTGTTTGATATTTTGAATCATTGGAAAATTCAGGAGAAGCCGGCTGTTAGGCTTCGCGCTGACCTGGCTTTAGTGCATATGCCTTTGCCTATAATTGCTATAAAGAGTCAGATTAATGCTCAGAGGAACGTGCTCTTTGAGTTCGTCCACCTGTCACCAGTGAAGCTGGTGCTGAGCCTGTCTTCCCGAGGGTATTCCGCGGAGACTAACACCAGTCCCAGTAGGACGAGGTTCGGGAACAAAAGGGAGAATCGGCCTAAACTGTTCAACAGCGACCTGCTGGAGTATTTGTTCAATTCTTGGGGATCCTCGCTGTGTGATATGAAGGACGTGGTTATAAGGTGAGGCATAACATCATAAACTTCCATACTTTGCTTAGATCATTATCGTTGAGATAAAAAGCAGGAGCGATAAAATTAACCTGTCTGACTTTATTTAAGAAGTGTTCACAATTGAAATAAAACTACTTTTTACGGATTTTTTTGCGGTTTATATTTAGATTTTAGGTCCCGACACATAGCTGATGTGAAACACCGCCGCTCAACGAAGTCTGCAGTCGCCGAACATGCTGAAGGCTCCAGCCATTATATTAGATTTGGCCACCCACAGATCCTCGCTAAAGAACCCAAATTCCTACCTAGGATGTTTCGCGAGGCTATTGAGATTAAAAAACACCCTAATTTCAATAGAGAAGATGGCTGGAAGATATCACCTACTTGGGACCCAATAATACATAAACTCAAGGCCAAACCCAAGAGCAGCGCTGCAAGACATCAAGACACAGCTCATATTGCGTAGGTCGGAACTCAAATAATTAGTTAAAATATGAAGGTAGAACGAGCAACATCTACTGTCAAGACGAACGCCATCTCAGTCTGCCCGTGACCATGATACCTGCAAAGGTGTCGAAACGTCGGGACCTAGAATCTGAATATAAACCGCGAAAAAATCCGTAAAAAGTAGTTTTTTTTCAATGTCTAACATTCGCGTAAACCAAACCAATAAGTGTTCACAACATATAAAAATGCATACCCACGTAGTAGTTAGTACTTTTATGAATATAAAAACAGAAAAAATGCTAATTACATAACGATCTCATAAAATAAAATTGCCGTAAAAACTAATTGCTATAATTACTATAATATGCCAGTTTCATGTTAATTCACACAGTCATTTGTTATTTTTTTTTACTAAACACTTAATACTATTTTTATGATTTTGTGATGTTACATAATTCCTTTGTGACTTGTAAGTTTAATTAAATTAACAGGATTGTATTCAAAACTAATAAAAAAATCCATTCATAATAATAAATAGGTAGGTATATGTATTTTGGATAACTTCTTCTTCAGTGAAATATGTGACCGTGAATATATGTATTTAAAAAAGTTCAAAGTAAAAACGAAACATTTTAAATCGCTTACACCAGAACAAGTATGATTACCTACTGTAATATCATAATTATCATGAAAGCCTCCTGAAACCTTGACATTTTGTCACGATTCGACAATCGATTTACGTAAACTATTTAATCGCTTTAGTGTTTTAAAATATTATTAATACAACAACTTAAGTTAATGTAATAATATGTAATGGTGTAATAATATGTAGGTACCTAATGCCAACTAATAAAAACCATGAAAAAAAAACCGGTACCAAATCTCTCAGACAAAAAGATGTTCCAGAGTTCACTTACCACATAATGTTTTTATTTTAATGTGCGTGCGTACACGAAAGTAGCTACAGTTTCGACTGTGTATTTTGAGAACTTTTTGACGACCGTAAAGAATAATTCTGCGCAAGATTTTGAAACATCAATAACTTCAAATATCCTCCAGGATGTCGTACCTGGAGTTCCGCAACGCGCCGATCACCGCCAGCTGCCTGGTGGAGCAGGCTTCCCGCCACTACTGGACGCAGCTGGTGCAGCAGTTCTACGTCCTCGTGCTGGGCCTCAACATCCTGGGGAACCCCTACAGCCACATTGGAGACTTCTCTAAGGGATTAAAACAGTATTACGAGCCGTGTATGGTGAGTGAAGTTTTTCTCCTCTCAAAAAATTAAGTAAGTGAAAAGTAAAGTTTTAAATTCTAATTCTTTTGTTTTGTGTGAGCTACCTTATTCACCCACATCATTTTAATAATTTTTACCTAATTAGGACCCTTTCCTCCTTTTTTTGTTATCGTGATGTACATATATTTGCGAGTGTGTTGGCTTGCCTACAACAATATTATTAGCGGAAGATACTTATATTAGAAAAACACTTGAACTCGCGAAAATCTTAATATTTAAAAAATAGCTAACCTTGAAAATAGCTTGCATTTGAAGTAATTTTGTGAGAAAAAATAAATGATCTTGAAAAATAAACTTATACCATTTTTTGTCCTGGACAAATTCCCATGAACTTTTTCTTTATAGGGAAGATAATACTGATTCTGCGTGTTTTTGCTTCCTCTCTAAGACGCGTACCGCAATTCCTCAATTTGTATTTGATTTTATCGTGCATGGTGTGTGCAGGGCTCCATCGGTCGCAAGGTGTCGGAGGTATCAGGGCGGCTGGAGGCGGGTGCGGCGGCACTGCTGGGCCTGCGCGCCAGCCCCGCCACGCGCGCCGCCGCCTTCTTCGCGGACCTGCCGCGCCCGCACACGCCCCGCCGGAAACCAGGTCAGCACTGCTCACTGTCACTTAACTCTAAATAACCTCACATGAAGAAGTATATCACGTATGTCTCCAGATCCTTCATCTGGAGGCATAAAAGCTTTTTCATAATCAACTGCCATTGCTGACATTGGATTTTCTTAAATTATTACAGTCGGCTACAATAAGGCTTGAAGGAATGCAGAACTTTTGAATTAATGAATTTACCTAAAAAAGTTCAATTTTCGACGTATTAATTGGTTGCTTGGTTATAATAAAGATACGAAGTACCATTTTTTTGTAGAGTTACATAGCTGATGTCACTATGCAATTTTTAGGCCAATGTAATGAGGGAGCGAAACTTCTAAGGTACTTTGAAGCAACGCCCTTTCGAATAAAAGTATGCCTACCTCACTACCTGTACTGAAGGAGTCAGTATCATTTCAGGCGAAGTCCCACAACTGAGTAACGACATCCCGGAGAGCGTGATCGAGGGCGACAGCAGTAACCAGACCAGCATAGCACTAGCCCTCACCGCACTCGTCGCTAGACCTACCTTTGGTGAGAATAACATTCATAATATATTTTATTAAAACATACTTTATATACACCTACTAAATATGGATCATTAAAATTATGTTGTTTTATCACAAAAAAAATACAAAACACATAAGTCAAAAATTACATAAGGCACATCAGATTTCACAGTTGATGCTTATGATCGCGATCAGTTGACGCTAATCTCAGTTCACACGCTTAACGGAGTTTAATGTTCAAACATCAACGTTTCGACATTTAAAATTCAAAATTTGGAAATCGATCTCTCTCAGAGAACTTAGTTAATTGGCTAGTTTTAAAACTGGTGAAATCGCCCCTTTCGTTGTTTTGTGGTAAGATCACAGCATTTTATTATAAATATTTCATATTTTTATAAACAATATGTTATTTACTCCCCTAATTATTAAAACTTCTAAATGTTTAATGCTATTTACATTATATCTTCGTCTACAAGCATGATTTTACCATAAATGTTGAGTTAATTTTATTCTGGTGTTAATTTAGGTTCTACAACAATTACACCGACGAAAATTAACTAGCATTTTAGTTTTATTTTGTATTTGAATGCATGATTTTTTATTCAAAAGAAGTTAACGATTTTGACTATTGTGTCTTTAAAGCAGACATTTGAAAGCAAAAAAGCTTTGCAAAAATTTAGTTTGATACCTTTCCTGGTTTGAGTTAGAATGTTACTTACATAAGTTAGAAATTCTTATCATCATCATCATCATCATCATCATCCACAGCCCTTGTCCTCCCACTGCTGGGCATAGGCCTCCCCTTTTTCGAAATTCTTATATTCTAAAAAATATACCCACTTGGTTAGGTACAAGCTAAGTTGTAACTTACCCTCCGTTTCATGCTTTCCGGGCCTCGAGTCAGCTATTTAAGCCCTCTAAGCCCTCTTACGCACTAGCAGTTGGCCGCCTAGGCGGTACGTTTGAGCGGCCAGCCGCCTGATGCGGTTGCCATAGCGGTTGACCGCTACGCCAACCCCACGGCGGCCAACCGCTATGAAACCGCGTAAAGCGGTTGGACCGCTTGAAGGCGTGTTTTGTTCGCGGCGAGCCGCCCATAGAGAAAAGTAAAAAGGGTGGCCAAATTCGTTGCGTGTTTCTAGTAAAGGGTGAATCCAGTATCTATTTTTATTTTTCTTTCGTTGTTTTCGGTAGTAAAAATAGATAACACAAGCTACCTCGACGGCGTCCATTTCTTTACTAGACAAAACACGCCTTCAAGCGGTCCAACCGCTTTACGCGGTTTCATAGCGGTTGGCCGCCGTGCGGTTGGCGTAGCGGTCAACCGCTATGGCAACCGCATCAGGCGGCTGGCCGCTCAAACGAACCGCCTAGGCGGCCAACCGCTAGTGCGTAAGAGGGCTTACGCACTAGCGGTTAACCGCGGGGGCGGCTAACCGCGCGGTTAGCCGCATTTCCAGTTTAATATGTAACCGCTTGTGATTGTACGCACTTAACCGCCACAAAATTTCAACCGCGGCGGTTGAATGGATAGCTGCGGCCCGCTTCGCGGCTGGCCGCCCTTTTGTTTATACGCACCTGGCGGTTCAGTTCGCGGCGAGCCGCCCATAGAGAAAAGTAAAAAGGGTGGCCAAATTCGTTGCGTGTTTCTAGTAAAGGGTGAATCCAGTATCTGTTTTTATTTTTCATTCGTTGTTTTCGGTAGTAAAAATAGATAACACAAGCTACCTCGACGGCGTCCATTTCTTTACTAGACAAAACAGGCCTTCAAGCGGTCCAACCGCTTTACGCGGTTTCATAGCGGTTGGCCGAGTTACTTGAATTGACTAAATGACCTGCTTCATTTGATCAATTTTACGATAATTGGTAAAGTTATTAATGAACGTCAAAATTGGTTACGATCATTCTCTTCGAGAGTTCAATGAGATTTTATTGTAGGCTAGGCACAATGACAAGTACACTTACCGACCACTGACATGCATTTAAAATAGCTGAATCGAGGCCTAGGAAAACTTCTTAAGGCATCCCTTTGTAGTCAGTCACACAGATTTAATTTATAATGGTTGCTTTTTAATGTCTGCTTCTAACCATCTTATAATATTATTCTTGCTGTTCTATGTGTGTTTCTATAATTAATTGTTTTCAATGTGGTAGTACCTAATGATCTGTTTCTCATTTGTTTTGTCTGCGATGCGGCAGACGACGACTGTGTTGTTGTGAGGAGTAAGTATCGTAGTGCATGATATTATCTAGATGAAATGCATGAAAAAATTTTTATGGTCATTTTACATACCGGCTATGTTATTTTAGTAGTAGGTAATTCTTGCCGATACTTGTCTTGTCAAGCTTCAGAAATCAAAAAGATGAAAGCATTACATACTTTAAGTCTATTAGATATGCTATGTACAAAAAGGTTATAAAATCAAAACCTTACACATAGATATATACAATATATTACAATTTTACTAAAAAAAATAGTTACTAAATTAATAGGTGCTTGACAGTCTGACATGGTAAAGGGCCACAAAAAGCACATAAACCCTATCAATTTTATTTTTCGTTGTGAAACTCTAATGACTTCAAACCTCGTCGACGGCTCGACGCAGGATACGTCGAACTGGCACCGATTAAAAACATCCTTGGCCTAACCGCGGGGTCCCTCGCTTGCGGAATCATTGCGCCACTCCGGCAGAAATTCTTAGGTCCTGCAAAGATTGTATTTTTCGAGTGTTCATTGTGTTTTTTGTGTTAGACGTGTGTCGCGAGGCAGCTCGCGCGTCGCTGTCGCGGCAGCTGAATGTGAGCAGCGCGGAGGCGGCGCTGAAGGCGTGCGTGGAGCGCAGCGGCGGCCGCCTGCTGGCCAGGCACCGCCTGCCCCGGCACTGCACTCCGCTGGAGGTAAGCTGGCCGAAGCTGGCCAATCTAGCAAAAAAAGTAACAGAATTATCAAAAACTTGTTAAAATGTATGTCTGGTCTAAAAAACCAGCCCATGAAATTAACCTGCTCATTGGGCATTAAATGAACTAGCTAATGGTGTAACCAACTGCCAGCCAGCCAGGCTACACTGAAGTGGAAACGAGAAGAGCGGAGCATAGCAGTCTTCTTCACACTTTGCCGTGGAGTTGGGCTTGAATAACAAATTCCTATTGGTTATTTAAAGAAACCCCTCCCTTCTTATTGTTCTAACACGTATGGCTGTCCTCGCAGGGCGTCCGTCCGTACTCGCAGCACGCGGCGCTGGGGCTGCAGCTGCTGACGCTGCTGGGGCGCGGCCACTACGCCGACACGGACGCGTACATTGCCCATGCGCATCTCGGACCCGCCTCCAACTCTACGCTGCTTATTTCTACGCAGTAAGTTTAGAGGATGCTCTATAATGTTTTAAATTCAGCTAGGTATCGCGGCGATTGTCCGATTGTGATTTTCCAATAGGAATTGATGCATGTATTCTTTGTATATACCCACATCTTCAAGTAATGCAAGAATTTTCTAAGAGGGGCTGAAAGAGAAAACAAAGTTTCAAGCTAATTATTTAAAGTTGTAACGATGTAGGTAAAAGGTAATCTCACATTTTCTGGGAAATACTTTTTGATTTGAAACCTAAAGGTGTTCTGTTCTGCATTAGAGAGTAATGCGACTGCGAAAGGATTAATCAGTATTATTATAAGCTAATATAAAAACCTGACAGACATTGGCCACTCTAACATCTCCGTTCTAGTCTCTTTTCCAGAAAGAAATGCTCTGTTTATGTTCCCAGACCTATCTTTAAGTTCATACACAGAGTACAGTAATATAGGTATAGGGACGGTACCAGCAGATTTACTAAACTTTTCTATTCCAGGCACATATTCATGGTGCGAGCGAGTGGAACGAGCGGCTCGTGGCATATCGAGTGGGCGGTCAAGCTGGATGACATCATCGGCTCGCCCATCATACGCGAGGATAAACTTGTACTTAATATTAAACAGGTAAACTAACAAAGAACTTCTTGGCTCTAGGACATGATTTCTTTTTCTCTGAAATGTTTATTTCTACATTGTGGTACTTTTATGTACAAATAGTAGGAGGAGTAAAAAATAGGAAAAAGGACCAAATAAACCTCAATCCAGAAAAGACTACATGCTTTGAAAAACCCAACATTTTCTTTCATATTAGGTATATCAAGTGTAGATTATATGTATAAGGACATTTAGTACTGGTTATTAAATAACTTAGACGACCTCCGTGGTCGAGTGGCGTACACACTGGTCTTCAAGGTGTCGCTCGCAAGAGGTCCCTTGTTCGATCCCCGGACGTGTCAATGTAGAAAATCACTTTTCTACATTAATAAATATAAATAAATGTATGTGATGTTGACCATATTTATTAAAAAAACTAATTATTGTTAATTTTGCAGGACGAGCTTGTAAATTACTTCTCTACAGACGAAAAGTTGATAGAAATCTCAGATCCCGAGGTTCTGAACTGGCTGCAATCGAAGATAGAATGTGCTCTCATACTGGCTTTGGAAGACAAGAGATGCACTCCTAACGAATGAAAAACTTCACACTGATGTACTGATCACTGACTTACGGCATGTAATAGGGAGCTGAGTTTTTTTTTTCAAAGGGTCGTTTAAACCAAACAATAAATTATAGGGGGTTACTTTAGGGATTGCTGGCATCGTATAATGCACATTTTCCCCCTTATCACTGACGGTTTTTGCGATTAAATTAATTAAGTACCTATATGGATTCGGTTGTTAGACGTAGTTTGTCAATTTATACAACAATCACGAGCAATTACTTTATCTACCTACTCTTTGATCACGAGTCACTAGCTTGTCATACTTTCGTGTAAATTGACAGATAAACCTTATTTGAGACTAGAGAACCTATATAATAAGGTAGATGACTGGGTATGAAAAGTCAAAATCAATTTAGTCCACCATTTAGATTATCAAAATATAATAGACACGTACTTTTTTCTTTTATCAAATCAATTACAAAATAGGAACGAAGATAAACCGCTTCAAAGTTCAGGAGTGGGGCTTGTGACGTCACGGCTTGGTAGAATTTTTGCTTAGACGTGACGTCACGCAAGATTTGTACTCACTGTATCTTCATAAATATTTTTTTACGGGACAAACGAAAAAATACGTGTCTAATATTTTTATTTTAAAGAAAAGATGAACAACAAAATAAAATTAGTCATTATCCCTATTCGTTCAATAACAAAAACATTGAAACTCCCTTAAGCGATGCTAGTGGTTTCACTAAGCTCCCTTATTTGAATTACCCTTTGAAGGATTAAACAGCTCTCTATTACAACCTGTAGATAATACCTACCTACTGTTGAATTTAAATCACTTTGTACTACATAACGGTTAAGAAAACTTTTCATACTTGACTACCACTGTATTTAAAACAATTACTGTTCGAAAACAGAATATAATTGACTAAGGCATAATGCCCTCTGCCAAATTGAAATAGGTATTTATATAAATTGTTTAACACATATTAACAGGGATATTTCTACATAAAGCCATTATTTTTATTGTTAATAATCTTTACTTCATCGTTTTTGGAATATTGCAGGGGACATATCAGAACATCTGAGCCTGATCTGTTAAATAACGACAATAATTTGAAACGAATACACTTCTTGGCACCTAATTTAAGCCACCATACAACGCAGATGAACGTACAAAAGTCTATAATTGTCAATTTAAATACAAAGTAGGTACAGAATTAGAGTGTTGATGCCCTAAATATAAAATAAAGAAAACACCACTATTCAGAATGAGGCTGGCTCGATTAAAGTGACCAGAAGTGTATTTTTAATAATATTTTTTGATCTCAAAGTCTAGTCAGCTTTTGCGTACACTTACTTATTGTATGGTTTATATTTATATTATAGTTTTGCAAATATCACGCATTTTAGCGAAATCAATTCTGTGGCAAATTGAATAATTCATTGGCTGCTTGCTTTTATAAAGCAGTTTAAAAGAAACACAGGTGCGACACCGCCATAATTTATTTAATTACTAGGTAATTAAAATATAATTGGAACTATGAGATTATTAAAAGATGTATTAATTGGTGTACAAACTAATGTTGTGCGTTTGTATCTTGGATGTCGTAAAACATTAGTAAAATTTATAAGTGTCGCCCTCTAGCGCAAATTATTATAAACTGTGCAATTTCATTGCCTAATTACTTTAGCAGTACTCACTTTTATTGTAATAAATGTTGAAAGTATTTTCATAAAGAATGAAATATATATTATTTTCGGATCTTTAAGCTTTAGTGAGTAATATTATTTGTTAATAAATAAGTATAATCATTTGCTGTTAGTTGTAGGTATTCATAAGTTACCTACCAGTATTGGGATAGCCGTGCCCGTAGGGTGATCGTCTATGGTTCCGATAGTAATTGGTGTTATAAGGATATTGTTTTATGTACTGCATGTATTACAGGCATATTGTCATTGTGCACAAAAAGCTTAAGTCACCACCAAGCATTTCTCATATAGATTACTTAAACAAGTCCTATTCAAATAATTTCAAAATACATGGTTAAGTCAATGTTGTCTGTGGTTGGGCAGAAGAAAACACTCTTTCTATAAAAATCGCAATTGATTGCTCTCATGTAGGTAATAAATATACTAGTTCCCTAAACTGGACTAGTCTACACAAGATTTGTCTAATTATTTTAGCAAAGAACTATTTAGGAATGCTTGGTAGAGTCTAGACTTACTTATATCATTTAATATAACATAACATTCATAAAGAAAGCTTAAACGGACGCAAATAAGATACACAGTGCTTACATCGAAGATAAAATCATGAAAATTAAATGTTTTATAAATGGAAATAAATAAAATGTGATTCTGATTTTGGTATTTTTATTTGTTTCGTGTAAATAAATATAAATCTTTTATATTACAATTTGTCGAGTTTTTATACATGAATATTTCATCAGGTGCTCTTTTCTTTTTAACAGCAACATACTGTTTATACATAATCTGTATTCAACTCATTGTTTAACTTATTTAATAAACAATATTTAAAACGACAAAATAAATGTAATCACGCGGGTGGAGACGCGGGCAACGACTAGTTTACATATTAAACCCAAAACATTTGCGAATATTTTCTAAAACGAAAACAAAAGTAGAAGCAAATTAAACCATTTAACAGTCCATTATCAAAAAATCCACAATTCACAACTAAATACTTTTAGGCCAGCCACAGCCCCCTCTTGATAATCACAACAACTTATACAGGGTGTTAAGAAAACCCTGTCCGACCCGAAAGGGTGATATAGGGTTCACAATCACATGCCCAACTAAATAACAATTGAAAATTTTAGATATTTTTTTTTTATTTTGATTTGAAATAACCATTTTTTGCCCCGAAATTCCCTAAATTTGAGATTAAAACAAAAACTACAACACCAATGTCGTAGGTATTTTTGGGGGCCTTTTGTCTAAACAATCGGCGTCATCACAGATGCTACCTAATGACTAATCATTAGGTAGCATCTGTGATGACGCCGAGTCTCACTCCCGACTTTTGAGAAAAATTTTTTTTTTAGGTTATATATTTTTTTTCTTTTTTTCCATTTTTTTTCAGGTTTTTGTAATCAGATATCGATACCTAACAACACCTTCACGGATCGGACAGGGTTTTCTTAACACCCTAAAGAATGCTAAAAGCAATAACACAAGGGCACGCAATAAGCATCAAAGATGTTTGTATTGTGACAGAATCAATCTTAAATACTGTGCTACAGTAGTACACACATCAGTTACAGACGATATCCGAAAAGCAATCTTATGTCTTTAGCATAAAGCTGGGAATTAGTGTCTCGCGCTTGCATATTGTGCCTCTTAGCAGCATATTATTAAAGTCCATTTTCCCTTAATATATTTAAGCTTATAGTTTATCCCTCAGAGCTCTCCCCACTTGAGCTGTAATCACAAACCAATGATATCTTTTTATCTTTTGTGTCTATTACTTTCTTTTTATCATTTATATTGCTATTTTCTTTTATGGTACTTTTATACGGTACTTTAAGATCAACTGTTATGATTTTTTCTTCCGGTTTTTCATTTATGTAATCATCCTTTACTTTCGTTATATGTGTAGAAAGATTTTTGTCATTAAATGCGTTTTCTTCTTCATTTCCTATTTCTTTAATTTCACTTTCTGTACTATCATTTTTATTTTCCTTCCTGTCTTTTCCATTTTCGGAACAATCTCTTCCATTTACCATCCCGCCTTTTCCATTACTAACTCCATTTTGTGCTACATCCTTTCCTTTACTCAAATCAACAACATCTGGCGCCTTCTTTTCAATTTTACTTTTCTTTATCGTAATGCCTAAAGCATGTCTAGTAAGAGAAGAGCTTTTGCTCAAAGACTCTTCTTTCTTAAGCCCTCCAAAACTGGTTAGGAGTCCGCTAGAGCTTGGTAAAGCGGGGGTATTAAGGATCTTCTTTCTTGTGTGGGATTGGAACTCCTCTATGCTCTTTGAAGGTCTGAGAGAGAGGAGGGACGCCATGTTTCTGTCGTCTTCATTTTCTGGCAGAAGGCTGATGTCTAGAGAACTCTTGACTAGCAGTAAACTGTCGTTAACTGATGCTTCCTCTAGTTCTTTTCTTCTTTTCTGTAAATACAAAGGCATAGAAGTTACAATAGATTTTTGTGGCATCTAAGAAGAAATATATGTGTGTGTATTTGAATAAATAATTATAATCAAAACATTATTTACTCCATGCATGTATTAGACTGTAAGTCACGTTCAAAAGAACAAAAATTTTGTTCAGAAGAAAATTGTAAATAGGCAACAATCATCTTGCTAGAAGTCTCATTGATCAACTTTCTGGAATTTGCAAGAAAATTAATCATTGGAATAGACTATTTTAAAATAATACAATTCATTTCCAGGTTATTTTTTCAATTAACTCTGTAATAAAACCCACTTACTCTAAACTTCCTCCTCAAGGAACAGTTAGCATCGTAATCATCCTTCCACACGGACTCGTTCCGGCCGACCAGTCTGCCAAGCCTCGGCTTATCCATCTTAGCAGCATCCTCGTCCCCCGTCTTGTGCTCCAGTTTGAACATGGCATCGTCAAACAGCTTCTTCTGCGTCTCGGTGGTGTCGGCGACGATCTGGCCATTCTCTGACGGATCCCATCTGTTTTCCTGACGGCGGGCCCCTGATACTATCACATAGTCTAAGTTCTGAAAATTAAGATAGAGATGGAGGTAAGATATTTATATTGATGAATGCAGGAATATTAGGTGATAGCTGGAGATCTATTTATTTCAATACCTGCAGTGCATATCCTGTTTTATATAGACACCTATGAAAAATCTTTGTATCCCAAACTATGATTTATATATCTTTACTAGCTGTACCCGGCATGCGTTGCAATGCAATTTTTTCTACCTAGCACCTGCCTACTACCTACCTACTACCACTTAGGGGTATTAAAAATAGACAGTAGCCGATTCTCAGACCTACTGAATATGCATATAAAGTTTTATAAAAATCGGTCAAGCCGTTTTGGAGGAGTATGGTAACTAACATTGTGACACGAGAATTTTATATATAAGATGTGGGATGTATTTAATTATTTATAGATCATTTATTATTTAAAATCAGATGAGTTACTTACCCCTGGATCCGTTTTGATTTCAAAATGATTGTCGCACAAATGGCACTTCATCCTAAACTGGTACACAGGAGTGGTGTAATACATGCCGATCTTCGTCTTCTCAGCGTTGTACCTAACCCCCATACCTATGTGGTTCTGGCAGCCATCACACCAAATGTTGTACGGCATCTCAAAGCGGATTATCAGGATCCCCATGTGGAGTTTCCGGGCCCTCTCTCTTAAAGCATGGGTTCCCATGAATTTGTTCAACCCCCCGACCTTAGGATCATAGTCGGGGGGATAGTACAGATTCTGGCCTTTACGTTCACCCATTTTTTAGCCTGGAATGTAAATAATTTGTAACTAATTATCCAATTCCTTGATTAAATTGTATTAAGCAAATAGTAACCATGGGTTATATCAACATGAGAGGATGACTCCTGCTTACCTTTGCTTCAGTTTGCAAATCAATAATATATTTTTCTGGGAAATTCAGGGGTGATAATGTGATAATAATGGTAAAATTATAAAACACAACATAAATGTCAAACTCAAGTGTCAAAATAAACCACAGACTTCTAAACTAGAGCTCTCCAAGTCTCCACAAAAGAGCGGAATAGTGGGGTCTATCACGAATTTGGAGCCCCCATCATTTACTTAGTTAATTTATGGTGCAGCTGAACTCAACCAAAATGAAAAGGTTTTCATTTATTCAGTTGTTTTGCATACATAATATATGTTTGATTGATTTGAGCACCTTTTTATATAAAAATAGGAGCATGTATACGGCCCTACCCACTGAGTGCAAGCCTACAAATAGGCGGAGGACAGTTTCTACTACCTTTTTCTTATCTTTTTGGCGATACAACTGAATGTTTCCAAAAGTTTGCCTGATAAAATAGCTGTAGGGAATACAAGTTAGCTCGGAATGCAAAGCTCATGTTCATGCTCTTACTCATATTACCTTTGCTAACGAGTCATGTATTATTATAAAAGATTACGTGTTACTGATTAACATAATAAGCCTACAGTAATTTAATGTAACGTAATATTAATAACACATTCATGTTCAATTCGTATCGAATGTGAATCGAGTTCTCGATTGACTGTTTAGCCATGAGCGAATCGAAAACAAATTGCTGGCAACTCGGTGACAGCTGTTTGACCACCCTACTTTTATTTTCGTAAGAATTAACTTCTCTTCGAGAATAAAGCTTTTTGTTGATTGTATTTGTTTGTTCATTGTGTATTCTACACTTAACTAGTAATTATTTTCGTGGACATATTTTCGTGTATTACACAGTAATGTGCAGTGAAATGTTTAACACTATTAATAGATTGAGCCGTAGTTAGTTTGATGTATCGTCTGATTGTGATGGTTGATCAGACATATTGACAAGTTATTTAGCAGAGATGGGTAGGAGAGAGGAGCCCGCTTGGGCGACTGGCACCGTGGGGCTAGTGGCGGCCAGGGAGCGCGGGGATCTGGACAGAAAGTTCCAAACTCGACTTACAGTGACCCGACCGATGATCGACAGATTAGGTCTCGAGAAGGAGCTCCACGGGCATATGGGATGCGTGAACTGCCTGGAATGGAACCACGATGGATCGTAAGTAGTGGGCAATGATTCCTTGCTTCACCATACTTGTACCTGATAGATAGGAACCTAAAAATCATGAATATCGTTATAGAATACTGGCGTCTGCGTCTGACGATCTCCACGTAATGCTGTGGGATCCCTTCCGGTATAAAGAGCTGATGAACATATCTACAGGGCATACTGGGAACATATTTTCAGTGAAGGTGAGTGAGCCCACACAACACCCACAAACATATGATTTGACCTGTTTTTAGTTCGGAAAATCTAATTAGAATAATACATGCAAAAGTAAACAAATACTTTAATGGGATTGTGTCACACTAAATAATATTCCATTTTTATTGACATAAAAAAATCATAAGATTCAATTTCAATTGATTTGTCTGGAATCCTAAGCAAGCATTCATGACATTTTGTAATTATTCAGAATTCCAAACAATGGCTGTATGTGCAATACTTAAACAAACTTACAATAAATGAAATCACAATGTTTTCTGATATTGTAATAATAAATTGGAACAATGATTCATCAATATTTATTGTTAATTATCATGCTACATTGCTTTTAATATAATTCACTATTACTTTTTCAGTTGTTATTCTTATAAATAGAAGTTTTACAGTTGCTAAACAGTGTGTACACATATTTTGTAGTAGCAAGTCTTATTTAATATACATTTATTTATCTGCTACAAAGCTTATGATGCATTGTTGTTATTTTAATTTTTTTTACTAGCCTTTTCTGTCCCACTGCACGGCAAAGGCCTCTGTACCCTCCTTCCATTTCATTGTTGTTATTACATTTTATTTATTTATTTAAAACACTTACAACAGCATGAATCTAATCCCAATATGATAGAGTAGACATTAGTTTAACAATATACTATACTAGGTATATAAACTTAACTAATTCCAAATCACTTAATACTACTAGGAACATATAATTTATGTCTAATTACTTACTTTTAAAATAACTAATTTTTATTTACCCTATCCTGCAATATTATCTCATTTGATATTCTGATAGTAAACACTAGATTTACTAGAAAATCTTAAGTGCTATTCTAACAGCAGCCTGGCAAATCATATCAATGCCAAGATGCTGTGCAAGATTACAGAATTTAATTTAAAGAATTTCTAAATATTTATTTATTCGAATATAAAACACCATTACAGTAATCCAATATGATGCTATACAAATTAGGAACATAAAGTAATAGAACTAATTATTATTATTTCACTATATATATATAAACTATGAAGCAATACAAAACAAGCTTACATTAACAATAAAATATTAGATTTTATTTTCTATATTATGTTTATGTGCCCCTTCTGTAAATTTTGGGAGAGTGATTAAAAATAATATAATATACTAGCTGTGCCCCGCGGTTTCCCCCGCGTGAATACCTAGGTTCCGTTTCCGATGTATTTATAGTTATGCGGGGCAGAGACGAATCCAGCAAATCAAAGATCATGAAAATAGGTCTACTCGTTCTTGATTTAATAAGTGGTGTAAGTAACCCGACATTCCTATATGTATTAAATATATCTCGCAGTTCCATACCTATCTCGTATTATCTCTTTAAACATTTTTCCAAAATATATGCAGTTAAAGGGAAAAATCATTTTTTTCAACTTGAGACAAAAAGTATCCATACTTATACTACCTCGCCACCAATTTTTAGCCAAACCGGTTCATTTTTCTTACATCCTCTTAGACGATATTTGCAGCACGCATTCTGACAATGTTATATCAAAAGTCAGGAAATTTGTTAATTTTCCGCGCAATTTTCAATTTTTTTTTCATTCATTAGAACCTTCTCCTGACTATAACAAACACAACAAAAAAAAATTTGTGAAATCGGTCCAGCCTTTTTACGCGTGATGCCGTGACCAAGGGAAATAGGGATTCATTTTTATATAATGTCGATGATGTACCATTATAACACAACAATTTCATTCTATCACAAAGATCTGCTTGTAGTATAGTTATAAATCCTTGTAGGTAGGTCTGAAGTGAAAACAAATATGTGTTTAAGTCCATCGAAAGTAGGTACATAATAATTTTATTTAGTATTTAATCTATTGATGTTAAGTTCAACTAAGAAACTGGGCATAAAATTGTAGCTATAGGCATGGAATTTGTAGGTGATTATGATATGAATAACATACTTATATGGATGTTCTGTTGTTATGCTATGATTCAGGCCATATTATACATAAATAACCATATTTGTAGTTGTTTTTTTCAGATATACTAATATGACCTAAGTGAGTCAGTATATCACTTTGTCATTGTTTGTTTACATGAATAAAAAACAAATCATATACAAATAACAGATTTGTTAATAGAAATATCCCATCACATTCCACCTTCGTGGCTATCTTGTGATAATTCAACTATATTTATTACAATTTCACCTTCGACAAAATATTATCTATTCCCATAGAGTTAAGATTTAAATAATAGTGGTCAAAGAACTACATGATTAAACTAAAGATAATAATAATAATAATAATAATATAATAATATTCCGGGACAATTCACACACGGTTATCTGATCCCAAGCTAAGCAGAGCTTGTGTTATGGCAACCAGATAACTGATAAACATACTTATATATTTCTAAATACATACATATTATAGATAAATTACACCCAGACACAGAACAAATGATCGTGCTCATCACACAAACATTTGTCCTGGGTGGGAATCGAACCCACGACCTCCGGTATAGCAGTCAGGGTCACTAACCACTAGACCAACAGGGCTGTCATGAATGGCAGATGAATTAGTTAGGTCATAAGATATGTTCCAGTCATCCCAAGCATGAGAGATTGAATAAAAAAAACATTCTCTTGGCAATGAAATTAAATGTAGTAATATAATTAATAACACCATTGTCTTGGGTCATAATACCAGATAAGATATTAGATAGCTGATCCAATATCATTATAATTATATGGTCATTCATGCTTTCAGAGGCCTGGTGACATTTCCTTGTAACCCAGTTATCATTTTGATAAAGAGTACATTGTTTGTTCAATGATAACCCACTACTATTATTACTGGCGAGTTATACAATTATACAATATGAGTCATATCTTAGAAAAATAAACTAAGATTATCTTGTCATCAGGTTGATAATAGGTTTGATTGCAAAGCACAAATAATTAAGATCTTTACTTCTTTACAATATCTCATAAGAAAAGTATTATATATATTATAATAATAATAATATTCTGGGACAACTCACACATGGTTATGTTATATGATTGTGTTATGGTAACCAGACAACTGATAAACATACTTATATATTTCTAAATACATACATATATTATTATAGATAAATTACACCCAGACAACCAGAACAAATGATCGTGCTCATCACACAAACATTTATCCTAGGTGGGAATCGAACCCACGACCTCCGGTATAGCAGTCAGGATCACTAACCACTAGACCAACAGGCCAGTTAAAGGTCTTTACTTCTTTTCTTTTTGCATCAATATCTCATAACAAAAGTATTATATATGTATATTAAAATTAACATTCTTGTAAAAGATTGCCTTATTTATAGAAATGTTATGAATTAGGTCAGGATACATAACAATTAGTAAACCACAATGTGTCATATTTACTTTTAAATTGAAAGAATAATTATATTTCATGCATTGGATTTAGGTAAATACGAAATATAGGCATAACTAGGGTTTTCCCTCGGCTCTGTCATCGTGGGTGTCGGTTAGCGAAACAAAAGTAAACCTATGTCCTTTCTTGGGATTTTACCTTACCTTATACCAAGTTTCATCAAAAGCAGTTCAGTGGTTGAGTTGTAAAAAAAAGCATAACAGACAGACATAGTTATTTTCGCGTTTAAAAATATTTGTTTTGTTTAATTATGGTTTACGTGGGGATAAAAAATGGGATCTGTAGGACGCCTATGCCCAGTAGTTGGTTATACAATACTAAATATGATAAAGTGTAACAGCTGTTATAAATAAATAAACAGCAGATAGATTGATACTAGTAATAGTTTTGATTGGCTTACAATAGACATACATCAAAAGGATCGTTTGCTTGGCAATTGATGTCACTTTAGGCTGTGAAGATACAATCATTAGAGATTTATTGGTTCTTAGGGCCTATGCACACCACGTTTTTTAAACGCGCCGTCGACGCGCGTTTGTAGCGATACAGACGCGATACGCACGCAAGTCAGACGCAGTCTGTAGACCTTTGCACACCTGACGCGCTTGTGTAGCGATACAGACGCGATGCAAACGCGCGTGTGTAGCGATACAGACGCGCGTGTGTAGCGATACAGACGCGCGTGTGTAGCGATACAGACGCGATACAGACGTTTTTTGTTCCAAAGACGTGCGGTGCACCAAATCGCTCGATTGCTACTAGTGTAGATTCACACTTCCCTTTCCCTCGTTGCGGGGGAAACGCCGTCCGTAGGGAAGGCGCGCTCGCTAGCGCTCGTATCGGTGTCGCGCGTTTGAATCGATACAGACGCGCCGGTGCCGCGCGTTTGTATCGATACAAACGACAACAAACTGCTCTGCAGGATAAAAACGCGCCGGCGACGCGCGTTCCCAGAACGCGGGTCGACGGCGCGTTTAAAAAACGTGGTGTGCATAGGCCCTTAGTACAAATATATATGTTTGCTATACTAGGTATATTAGGTATCCTCGCCTTGCTTGTCTCCCAAGGCAAGTAAAGTGCTGTTACATAGCATGTAAACTGAAACAAAAAACAACAGAACAAAAAACTTGAGAATTGTATCAAATGCAAAAAGATTTTTTTCAAATACGACTGCTAGTTTCAGATATTAGCGCATACAAGCAAGTGTGTGGAATACTGTCTCATGTCAGAATGATTCGCCACTTTTTACTTTAGTTATTATGTTATTTAGGACAAAGATAAGTTAATCTTCTTATATATAAAATTCTCGTGTCACAATGTTAGTTACCATACTCCTCCGAAACGGCTTGACCGATTTTTATGAAATTTTATATGCATATTCAGAAGGTCTGAGAATCGGCTACTATCTATTTTTCATACCCCTAAGTGGTAGTAGGTAGGTAGTAGGCAGGTAGGTAGTAGGTAGGTAGTAGGCAGATGCTAGGTAGAAAAAATTGCATTGCAACGCATGCCGGGTACAGCTAGTCTTTATTTAATAATAGTAAGTTTAAAAAAATGTCGCTCATTCTTTTTCTGGTCTATTTGTCCTGGCAGTAGTTAAACTGTAACATAACTTTTAACAAGTATATCAATGCTTGTTCTTTCATTAGAAAATCCTTTGCATTGGGCTAGTTACAGGCTGGTTTTATACACACGTCTATACATGAATTACGTTCGCATTACCTCATTAACACGTCAGATAGTGATCTATGACGTCATGTTATGTTTAACCTATCACTATGCGCTACTGTTTGGCGAATATACATAAAGGTACGTAATTTTAAAGCCTGCGAATATATTGTTGATAATATTTAATTCGAATTAATTTAATAAATGATTCTAGTTAGAATCTAATTAAAAAAAAATGGTTAGAAATAGGTGTTCATTAGAATGGCGGCAAATATTGTAGTAAAAATTGCGTGTCGCTTCAAAACATCCGTTGCTTTCTATATCTTGAGATTGACCAACGACTTAATTATTTATGGTTTAGTTAAATTATTATTATTAGTAGCCTGAAATGTCCCACTGCTGGGCAAAGGCCTCCCCACTCTCCCTCCATTTGTCTTTCTCAAGAGCCGCGATTGACCAGTTTGGTAAGAATGAATGTAGGTCATCCCGCCACCTCCGCCTGGGTCTGCCTCGCTGACGCCTTATGTGTGTTGGGAACCAGTTCGGTGGTAATTTTAGCCCATTTAGTTAAATATAGTGCTAAATGCTCTGAACCATCTTGTAGACGCAAATAGCATTTAGATGCCTATAACAATAATTAGGTCATGGGGCTTAGTTATGGCTATCTATAATGGTTTTAAATTTATAAATAGTCTGTGGTGGTCAGCTATGGGAATTCCCGCTGTTATCCTATAAAAAACGTCCATTTATAGAAATGTGTTGCAAAATAAATAAATAATGAATAAGCTTCAATAACAATAATGATGCAATAATAAATTCCAGTAGGTAACTACATATTCTGTACTCATTGTGATTGTAAATAAAATAGTTATTAATAAGTTCGAGATTTCATTTCTACAAAGTAGGAAATGTTTTCCAACATTCAGATAACATGGCAAGGCTTTTCATGATGATGATTATGGTTGAATTAGAATTAAGTAAGTTATAGAATCAGGTGTTACTTTGCGGAAATCCATGATATTAAATGTTATGAAAGATATTTAGCTTTAATTCCGCTACCAAAATCCAAGCTTGGAAGCAGGATGCAGTCCCACCCTCCCGCCCTCATGCAATATGCACATGCAGGAAAGCCCACCCTCCCGCCCTCATGCATATACAAAAATATACAAAAAGTGAGACAAAAGGGGGTAGCATGCCATGCAACCAAACCAATACTCGACACGTGTTTCGCCCCTCCACGGGGCATCCTCAGGAGATGTTGACTCGACAACCGCTCGGGCGCGAATCTATTTCTTCTAGATAAAAATACCATTTACATGAAACTTCCGAGTTTGTTTGGATCGGCGTGTAAAGTTATTTTCTACTGTACCCTATTACCGTCATGCTACCATTTACAAAGTTTTTATTCATGTGGCCATATCATCTCATCATCTTGTGGAAATTCAAATGTTTTGCTTCGACGTCCCGCCCTTTATTGTTTTATTTTATTTGTTTATTTCTTTATTGCACATAGGTAAAAAAGACAAATGAAATAAAATTAAGAAGGAACATGTACAAAGAGCGGTCTTATGGCACGTGGCAATTTCTTGCAGGCAACCTTATCAAACAAAAATAAAGCTAAAGGTAATACATATCGTTTGTCCATTTCCAGTTTCTCTCCCCCGACATAATAGCGACATGTGCGGCGGACGGCACGGTGCGCGCGCGCAGCATCCGCTCCAACTCGCCGCTGCTCGAGTGCGTGTGTCACTGCGCGAGAGTCAAGCGGCTGGCCACTGCTCCCGACAACCCACATCTCATCTGGTCTGCTGGGGAAGATGGACTTATACTGTGAGTATAGTTAGATAGGTAGTTTCATGCTGGTATTTAGTTAAATCTGGACTCTGAAGTCGAGCCCAACATGGGTTGGGAAAAGCTCTCGTGGAGTCAGTCTTAAAAATCCTTCTAATCCAATTCACTATGTTAAGGGTTTCGTCCGGAATCGTTCTGGCCCAGATTGAATGCTTATAAAGACACATATTATATGCCCTATATATTTACGAGAAATAGGACAATCAACTTTATATGATATAGGATCAGCTTAGATCGCTCCAGAGCAGGACTTTTACATTTCTCTTACACCCTCCACCTCCAAACTCTTCAAAAAAAGGATTATTAACTTATTTTTAAAATGTGTTTTCTTTCCCCCCAGCCAACACGACCTCCGCCTATCGCACACGTGCAACCCCGACTCGTCCAACGTGCTGGTGAACCTGCTCAACCACATGGGTCGCTACGCCGAGGCCAAGTGCGTGGCCGTCAACCCGCGCCGGCCCTACCAGCTGGCGGTCGGAGCCAACGACTTCTACGTGCGCCTCTACGACACCAGGATGATCAAGCTGGCTAGGTTACAGGTCAGTTTAGGAAAAGCTAAAAGGTATATAGACGTTAGGATTTAATTTCAAGTTAAAAACTTTTTAAGGCTATGTTGTGGGTGTTTCAAAATGCTTCATGCGGAACAAAAGTTAAGATTTGAAATCGCTGTTATACGCGAATGTTTCGAATTTCGATGCTCGGACGCTTTATTTGTATGAAAAGTGAGATAAAAATTCGCATAGAAGACAGACCGTAGAACAAAATGCTGTTATTTTTAGAAGAGACATAAAAGTAAGACCTCTGCATACCAGTTCCTTTAAATCTTACCACTTTACTGTATAGATGTAACTTATTACATATCACAGGTATATTAATCTATTCTGTTATATCGTGTATTGCAGTTGAATGGCCCGTCTAGCCGTCAGATGTGGGAGCGGCAGAACATGCGGTCGACCCGCGCCGGCCACGGCGACCCCGACAACAACATACCGCGGGCTGCTGTACACTACTTCGCTCCTGGTATATACCTTACACTATATAGTAATATGTTAACTGTAGAGTGCGCTTGATAGAGTATGAACAGGGAGGAGTATGAACAAGTGGTGGTAAAATTAGTGTCAAAACAGAGCGCTAACTGTCTAAAATCTTTATATCTATATATTTACGTCCATTTACATACTAATAACTAGATATGAATAATCTATCAATCGTGACAAGTACTAGCATAAAATCTTTCCCATCTTGAGTCAGTAAAACATACAACAAATTGTATTTATATATTAAGAAGTTTGCAGCTTCTTATAATAACCATGTTTATTTCCAGGCCATCTCTCTATGGAGCCTAACGAGCACACGTTCCCTAAGAAAGCGACCACGTACGTCGCCTTCAGTCACGACGGCAACGAACTGCTCGTCAACTTGGGGACTGAACAGGTATTATTATTATTGTATTTTAGATGTTTATATTATTATGTAATATAGTCAATAAATGTGTGAAATAACGTCTTTATGCCGCCAGTACACGGACTGCTTGAGAAATTATTCAGTGATCAATGCGTAATATTTTTGAACAAATTTAGCAAATAATAGCAGTCGATCTGCTTGAAGCAGTCCGTATTTGCGTGGCATTAGTTTTTGTAAACGGTTGCTGCGCTAGGATATAATCCATATGTTATTGGGTTTGCACGAATATAACCCAAACTGAAGAAACACTAATGGATCACACAAATAATGGAGTTTTCGTGGTAACCCCTACCTTTTGATGTGAGACGTTAATACGACATTCACATTGTAATTATTTGTTTCTACCTCTTTTCCAGATATACCTCTTCGACATAAACTCAGCGCGACGGCCGGTGTTAGTAGAAAGCTTCGTAATCCAGCACAACCATGGCAACCGCGAAGGGGAGAGCAAGACTCCTGCTAAGAACGGCACTAATGGTACCAACGGTACCGTCGAGCCACCGCCGCAGCTGCCCGACAGGGTGCGGCAACTCAAAGAGATGGTGAGATATGTGGTACTTTAAGTGAAGCTTTATGTTTATTGTTGAAGAGGTTAGTTTTGAATGTCTATTTGTTTTTTATTAAGTCAGATACTCATTTTAGACTACCACGTCAGACATTCATGTCAGACTCAATTCAGACACTGCTGGCTACACCACTCATTAACCTCACTGACGCCAGTCATTCTCCTCAGTCAAGCCGTGTTATTCACTCATGTGTCTATGCGATCGCCTGTTGCCATTAGCCCCACTCTGCAATGTAACTATGTAAGCATGATAAATGACCTAAACATTAATTTATCTTGTGTTGTAGGCGAACGACTTCGTGAACAAGGGCGACTACTCAACGGCTGTAGACTTCTACAACGAGGCGCTGGCCGCGTGCCCCGACTGCGCCATACTCTACTCCAACCGCGCCGCTGCACTCATGAGGCGGGGCTGGTATGTATAAACATATACTTAAATGAAACTCAATGTTAAGTGATCTTTAAGTAGCATGCTAACTGTATCTATAAGGTGACATTGTCTAGTGGTTGCCCCACGCAGTTTGAGCGCGACAACCAAGGGTACCTAACTAATAATAACGCGCGGTCATTTCTAGCTGGTGGCTAAATTGTCCACTACATGCTCAATAATTCAACGATACATTTCGGCTTGCTGTTGCGATCGATGTGACTTAGCATTTCTCGACAAAAGTTACAAGATATCGCCGTCTCTATCTCACATACCATTTATGTGTTTGCATCTCGCCCTTGCTCTCCTTGCAGACCCTCTATATTAACCGTCCTCTATATTTTTCAATAAATATTTTTAATTAACCCACAGGACAGGCGACACATACGCCGCTATAAAAGACTGTTACAAGGCCATAAAGCTGGACTCCTCGCACGTGAAGTCTCACTTCCGACTGGCCAAGGGTCTGATGGACTTGAAGCGTGCTCGCGAGGCGCACGAGTGTCTGCTGTACTTCAAGGACAAGTTCCCGCGACACGCCACCAGCCATGCCGTGTTCCTGCTGCAGAAGGATATCAATGTGGCGCTTGAGAACATGGAGACTACTCCGGATGAAGGTATGGTTTTAGATTCTATATTTTTTTATGTGGGAAATAATAATATTTATTAACCCCAGTCGAAGAGGGATTATTTTTCTTTGCCATCACTTAGATATATTGAAATATGTTGCTTAAATATTCACGTTTGTGATTAATCCTTTTTCCCAGTAGAGGGACACAATTTTTTTTTTTTAATTCTTATTATTTGACCTCCGTTGGAGCTGAAATTTTACATTGCGATTTAAGTTCTGGTGGCAATACAAAATGGACTCTATTACAGAAAAAACTTTTTTCTATTTTCTTTATTATTAAATTTACATAGTTCAGTTAGTTCAGGTGACAGATAAACGATTTTTTATTATTTATTTTTTTAAATATCCTTGTCTTGGTGTCCCTAGCCCCCGGTGAATCCGAAGACAACCAAACGACGAGCGTGTTGGAGCGACAACTGCGCACCGCTGCGTTGGACTACTCGCAGCGGTTCCTGGGACACTGTAACACTACCACGGATATCAAGGAAGCTAACTTCCTCGGACCCGATGCTAACTATATTGCCGCTGGGTGAGTTGCCCTACTATTTAATAAATAAATATGAAAATATTCATTGAAATAACAACAAAGCTTAAGTATTCCGTAACCGTATAATCTATGCTTTCTAAGGCACCGAGCAGACGATGGGTAATTTGTCCGCGAACACGAATTAATGTTGGTTGCCGCGAACAAGTTGTCGGTAAATTGAATATCCTTTTGGTTGCCCAGTTCAACTTTTACCGTGGCTATCAAAAGTTTAAATACGTATGACAGTTATATACAGGTTTAACTATTACCTAGATCCCTAGTTAATTATGTCCGTGGATAATTCGTCAATTGCAGTATACATACGTCCGTTTGTTCAGTTTTATATCGCACACATAAAACACGTCAGGCACACTTATTTATTAATTACAATTTAATCTTTGTGTCATAACTTGTTCTTGCTTTGTTGTCACAGTTCGGACGACGGCAGCCTGTTCATCTGGTGCCGCAAGTCCGGCAACATCATCCGCTGCCTGCGCGGCGACGACTCCATCCTTAACTGCATCCAGCTGCACCCGAGCATGTTCCTGCTCGCCACCAGCGGCATCGAGACCGTCGTGCGACTGTGGAGCCCTAGGCCTGAGGTAACGACCATCATAATGTAATGAATAGTTCAGGATTTGAAAAGAACGATTTATAGACACACGTTTGTCACTTTACTCTCACGCCGGTCATTCTCCTTGCTCACTTCAGAAACTCATGACGGATGCTCGCGTCAGAAAATCGGGTCAGAAACTCGCGTCAAATACTCCTGTCAGACAATCGTCAGACGTCAGACACTCGCATCAGACAATCACGTCAGACACTGCCGTTAGACAATCACGTCAGACATTCGCATCAGACAATCACGTCAGCCACTTGCATCAGACAATCACGTCAGACACTCCCGTCAGGCAATCACGTCAGACACTCGCATCAGACAATCACGTCAGACACTCCTATCAGACAATCACGTCAGCCACTCCCATCAGACAATCACGTCAGCCACTCCCGTCAGACAATCACGTCAGACACTCGCATCAGACAATCACGTCAGACGCTCCCGTTGACACTCCCGTCAGGTACTCGCCATCAGCGACATCGAGACGTGTCCATCTTGACAGTTGATGTTGCTTGTTCTACCTTCATATTTTTATTAATTGTTACTGTCCCGATCTATGCTAAATGAGCTCACTGTGTCTCGAGGTCTTAACGAACACCACCTCAGTCTGCCCGTGACCATGATACCGGCAAATGTGTGAAATGTGAAACGTGAAAAATGTGAAACGTCGGGACCTTAAACCTAAATATAAACCGCGATACTAAGTACCTAACATAATGTATGTGACCAATAATGATTACTCTTGACAATTGTTTGACGCGACATCAAATGTCCATTGGTTGTCGAGCGCAACTTGCCCACGGCAACAAATCATAGTCACTTCTTTTTATTTCAACTTGTGCATCGTCTCTCGCTGATCCGATCTGCGATGTGCTCTGAACGCACGCTGGCTATGCGATCTTTTCAAGGCATTGCGATCTAACGCAGACAGTAGGTAAACATGTATGCGTAGCCCTGCATGGTACAGCGAACGCACGTGTTCAGATTGCATCGCAGATTGGATCTGTGGATGGCACCCAAAAGTGTTCGGCGCTTGGCCCGAGCAGCCAGCGCCGCACACCGTACCAGGCCGCGAGTCTAGCATTATCCTCTCCCGCGCAGGACGGGCAGGAGGAGCCGCGCACGGTGCGCGACTGCGGCTCGGCGGCGCAGGCCAACCAGCAGCGCATGCGCAGCGACCCCTTCGAGGCCATGCTGCTCAACATCAGCTTCGCGGGCGGGGCCGACCGCGACCTGCACTCGCCCGCCTGCAGGCCTACATAGGTACCTCCAATACCGACCAGCAGCGACCCCTTCGAGGCCATGCTGCTCAACATCAGCTTCGCGGGCGGGGCCGACCGCGACCTGCACTCGCCCGCCTGCAGGCCTACATAGGTACCTTCAATACCGACCAGCAGCGACCCCTTCGAGGCCATGCTGCTCAACATCAGCTTCGCGGGCGGGGCCGACCGCGACCTGCACTCGCCCGCCTGCAGGCCTACATAGGTACCTCCAATACCGACCAGCAGCGACCCCTTCGAGGCCATGCTGCTCAACATCAGCTTCACGGGCGGGGCCGACCGCGACCTGCACTCGCCCGCCTGCAGGCCTACATAGGTACCTTCAATACCGACCAGCAGCGACCCCTTCGAGGCCATGCTGCTCAACATCAGCTTCGCGGGCGGGGCCGACCGCGACCTGCACTCGCCCGCCTGCAGGCCTACATAGGTACCTTCAATACCGACCAGCAGCGACCCCTTCGAGGCCATGCTGCTCAACATCAGCTTCGCGGGCGGGGCCGACCGCGACCTGCACTCACTATGGCCTTATTACCGTTTCGAACTGGCAGTGCGTTCGACTGATATGGATTCGAAATCCGAATAACAGAAGGCATTTCTTTCTTTTCTTTTAAAGTAAATAGTTTCTCAAGTCTACATTGCTAAAAAGTGCAAATGTTCAGTTACAAAAAGCATTTTGCGTTTACTTTATCTTTTGAATTTTGGTTACCCCCAGCCCTAAATATCCTTCGGAAAAGTAAAATTGGGTTATTAGTAGTAGTATTGAGATTTTTTTGTACGAAGTAATTGACTTAACAATTTTCTCTTACAGGTAACACCGAATAAATTGATAATACAATATTTATAGCCGTATAGAAGCGCGGTCAAAAGACATTGTAATCATCACTCAAGTCATTGTAAATACTTACTTATTATATACATTATTATATAATTATTAATACGCCGTTATTACTATTATTTCCACCTAAGTTTATTTGTCTGTGTTATACGTGGTAGACGCGCTTGCAATAATTTATTCACAGTAAATAGTTTTAATAAACTGTTTTAAAATTGCTTTTTATTTTATGGTGATGAATATTTGTATGTGGTAACATTTGGAAAACGTTTACTAACAAATTCGTATGTGCAATGATACGTCGCAACTTTCAAATAGTTGATGTGGCATGTGGTTTTTTATTTTACGTATTTAAAAATATATAAATCAATGCTTTCTGAGTTTCAAGTACTTTCTAGTGCCCTATTGACATAGTCTTGCTGCTATTTCTGTTAACAAAGGGATATAGTAATGTCGACAGATCTTAGCAATATATAATTTTCTTAACAACTGAAGCTAAGTAGGTGTGTACCTATTTCAACACATTGTATCTACTTAAAATACTTCAGGTACACGAATAGTTCTTCCTTTGCTTTACAAGTATAACATCTGATCCGTTTTTCCTTGACCTTGGGATAACACGAACTAAAAGCATCGTAATAAGTACGTTGATAAGTAAATTCGATAATCAGAATCCAAATAGGTAACAACTAAAAGTTGAAACAAGCCTGAACGTCTAGTGTATGGTAAGTAATTTTTTACTCATAATAATTTATCCTGTTTACTACAAGGGATTCTAGATGTTAGCGTGCTTGGCGGTCAATTTGAATTTTTTTACTGACCCATGGGCCATGATAAAATGGAAATATTGTCAAAATTTAGAACGTAGATGACGATTTTTCAAGGCTTAAGATATTATGATTTATGATGCCCAACATCCTGTCTAAACAAATTATTAGAAACCAGTGTCTATACAAATAATAGCCTATGCAATACGACGAAAATCAGTAATCCCTTAATTTCCATATTCACCCCCTTGTATGGTCCCATAGTTTGGTCTTATAGCCGCATACTGAAACGCCAATACTTAATAATTTTACAGCAACTTTACATCTCTTGCTTTCTCACTATTTTTAAGTGTCTAAACACACTAGGTATGCCGAACTTCGGTCGCGTATAATGTGTGCTCACAGAATAAGTTGCCGCTGAACTTACGCCCGACCGAAGTTAAGTTAAACGCTATGACGCGACGTAATTTCGGCATAGTGTGTCTTCAGTAATTCAAATAGCATTGCAGGCGTAATTGTGCTGAACTTCGGTCGCGTAACTTCGGCATAGTGTGTTTAGACACAAAGTGTAAAGAAGCGACAGAGACATTTAAGAACGTGTTAAACTTAAATGGCGTTTCAGTATTTGGGGGTAATGTCATACCATGTACATGTATTCATTCATACCTATTATTCTGAAGCCGCCATTTTTAGGAGAAAATACTTTTTTATAAGGGGCGTCCAGATCTGGCAGACAGCGTTATTGACATTAGTGCGTTCGCGCGGTGCTCGCGAGCTGTTCGTGTAATGCTCGTTCGGTGCGCGTTCGTCAGATCTAGACGCACCTTAAGCGCGTCTAACACGTAGGTGGATGTTATTTCATTTGTATGTTACGTGCAAAGTATCAACAAGGTGCCAAGCTTATTGTTTTATTTATTTGAGTATCACTTGAAATGGAAAAGGGGTGAATTATTTATTTATATTGACATTTTTGTTGTGATTAGTCAGTTGGTTCCTGACGTATTTTGTATTCGACTAGTTGTTAAGGCACACATTATGTTTTGTCTTAGAAATAAGTTACGTGATATAAAAATCATGAGTTATCACAAATATTTGACGTTTTCATGGTGAAATACGAGAGGCACTATAAGTTTTATTTAACAAGTTTTCCATACCTTTTTTGTTACTTTTCTGAAGTAATTCTTTTTATATTGTCACATTATCGTGGTCAGGGGTTGGTTACGCTATTTTAAAGTCAGTGGGTGACAGGTTAATGAACGTTACAGTGTACTTGTTTGTATTCAGATAAGCCTTCAACGAACAGTCAGTGGCAATCCCACAATGACAACAGTGGCAAGTAAGTGTACATTTATCATTAAACTAAAATTATCTGAATACGAAAATTAGGTACAATGATAAGTGCACTGGAACGTTCATTAACCTGTCACCCACTGACTTTAAAATAACGGAATTGGGCTCCTGAGTGTTTGTTAACTTACCCCAAAATAACAAATAAGCAATGTTTATCTTCCGTCTACCATGTCCTGGTCTGGGTACCGTTATTGATTGTGTATTATTTATAATCTATGGTCATGGTTATTTTAGTATATTTTTTCTATATGTTAAATAGTAAGAAATATTTTTATAGGGTTTTGGAAGCACCTATGTGTGATAGTGAGATGAGAGTCGATCTCTTTTGTATAAATTAAATAAAAGTGATAGAAACTATTTAGTCTCGAAAATTATTTTCTTTGAGTATCCTTTCTACTTTGAAGTTGTTTTTTTATTGTTTTCATATTTCTCTTAATAACTGAAGTTTGAAGTTAATAAATACTTTGTTAATATGTGTAAATAATACCTATTTATTGTGATAATACTGTCGCATCATTAGTTATAATTATTTAGATATAGTTTATATCTTTCGATTAGTACTAGCATATATTGTAAATTTAATTCAGCTCCCGAGCCTTTTCCCAGCTATGTTGGGGTCAGCTACCAGTCTTACCGGATTCAGCTGAATACCGTATTTTACATGGAGCGACTGCCTATCTGACCTCCTACACCCTACCCCCACTACTCCTACAACCCATTTTAGTGGGGAACACAGTATCCCATAGTAAGACTGGTTGTCAGAATTGACTTAACGACTGCCAAAGATCTATGTATGACAGCCGGGACCTACTGTTTAACGTGCTTTCCGAAACACGGAGGGGTCTCGGTATGTTATAAATGGTCACCTATCCACGGACCAACCGCGGCGAGAGCGGCTTAACCTGTATTTAGAGTAAATATTATATATTGCACGTGGCCGACTCAAACCTAATTCAGTTAAAAGATACTATCAAGTATCATGCTATCTCTGTCGCTCTAAGGTGTCTTGTAGCGACAGGAAGACAGACATAAAGAGACAAAACATTATTGAAATAAAATTATTCTTACAATTTATGCTAGTATGGATCTTGCTACTGTATCAAAAACAATAAAACTAGATTGTTGAATTAATAGTACCTACTATATTATTATATACTAAGATAATGCCTTGAATATTAAACAAATAACTCACTTGTATTTAGGATTCCAGTGTTTAACTGTGGTTATAATATTTAAGTTAAGTTGACGACCTCCGTGGTCGAGTGGCGTACGCACCGGTTTCAAGGTGTCGCTAGCTCTGAGGTCCCGGGTTCGATCCCCGGCCGGGTCAATGTAGAAATCAACTTTCCTACGTTGCCTCGGGTCTGGGTGTTTGTGGTACCTTCGTTGTTTCTGAATTCCATAACACAAGTGCTTTAGCTACTTACTTTGGGTTCAGAGCAATGTATGTGATGTTGTCCGCATTTATTTATTTATTTAAGTTAGAAATTCACTGAATGAAGCCTATTTTGTTATCATGGCTATTAATAATTTCAAATTATTTGATTATTTGTGTTAACGACTGATTATTTAAACAAGTGATTCAGGGCTTTGATTTAGTGATTATTTGTATATATTAAAATAGTTTGTCCCAAGCGGGGATCGAACCCGCTGTCATGCAGTGGCAGATTCAGTGTTGAAAATCTAAAGATACCTTTAGATTTCACCATCTTACATAAAGGTTGGTAATGACTGGTGTTACACAGCTCAATGTAACATGTTACGCGACTCGTCTCCACGGACTCACTGACTGCCTTCGTTGAAACGAACACTAATTTTCCCACATACTGTAAGCAAGATTGCTCGCTATGTGGCATGTTACATTACGCCCCGTAACACCGGTTAGTACCAACCTTTAGGCTAAGGCCGCACTACGGCTGAACCGCCGCGAATTTCAACCGCCTGATTTTGTGAGTAAAGGAAACTAATGGAAGCGGCCGCACTGACGGTTCTTTTCCGCGACTGATTTTTAACCGTTTTGTGTGCGTCTCGGGCGGTTTCGCGGTTTCACGGCTTACCGCTTGAGGAAAAAAACCGTAGTGCGGCCTTAGCCTAGTAATAAAATTGCCCTATGTGAAAAATTTATAATTTATTTCTTTAAACAATACTTGAATATTATAACCACAGTGTTTATTTAACAAGCAGATTAGATATTTTTGTTTATAATCAAGTTCAAGACAGCCTTGTTGTAAGGGGGTAGGCAGCAAGAGCTTCAGCCTTGTGTAATATACTGATTTAGGTTTAAAAATTAGGTAAATTCGGTAATCAGAATCCAATTAGCTAACAACTAAAAGTTGGAACAAGCCTGAACGTCTAGTGTATGGTAAGTAATTTTTTACTTATAATATTTTAATCTGTTTACTACAAGGGATTATAGATGTTTGCGTGCTTGGCGGTCAATTTGAATTTTTTTACTGACCCTTGGGCCATGATATAATGGAAATATTGTCAAAATTTAGAACGTAGATGACGATTTTTCAAGGCTTAAGATATTATGATTTATGATGCCCAACATCCTGTCTAAACAAATTATTAGAAACCAGTGTCTATACAAATAATAGCCTATGCAATACGACGAAAATCAGTAATTCCTTTCCATATTTACCCCCTTGTATGGTCCCATAGTTTGGTCTTATAGCCGCATACTGAAACGCCAATACTTAATAATTTTACAGCAACTTTACATCTCTTGCTTTCTCACTCTTTTTAAGTGTCTAAACACACTAGATATGCCGAACTTCGGTCGCGGATAATGTGTGCTCACAGAATAAGTTGCCGCTGAACTTACGCCCGACCGAAGTTAAGTTAAACGCTATGACGCGACGTAATTTCGGCATAGTGTGTCTTCAGTAATTCAAATAGCATTGCAGGCGTAATTGTGCTGAACTTCGGTCGCGTAACTTCGGCATAGTGTGTTTAGACACAAAGTGTAAAGAAGCGACAGAGACATTTAAGAACGTGTTAAACTTAAATGGCGTTTCAGTATTTGGGGGTAATGTCATACCATGTACATGTATTCATTCATACCTATTATTCTGAAGCCGCCATTTTTAGGAGAAAATACTTTTTTATAAGGGGCGTCCAGATCTGGCAGACAGCGTTATTGACATTAGTGCGTTCGCGCGGTGCTCGCGAGCTGTTCGTGTAATGCTCGTTCGGTGCGCGTTCGTCAGATCTAGACGCACCTTAAGCGCGTCTAACACGTAGGTGGATGTTATTTCATTTGTATGTTACGTGCAAAGTATCAACAAGGTGCCAAGCTTATTGTTTTATTTATTTGAGTATCACTTGAAATGGAAAAGGGGTGAATTATTTATTTATATTGACATTTTTGTTGTGATTAGTCAGTTGGTTCCTGACGTATTTTGTATTCGACTAGTTGTTAAGGCACACATTATGTTTTGTCTTAGAAATAAGTTACGTGATATAAAAATCATGAGTTATCACAAATATTTGACGTTTTCATGGTGAAATACGAGAGGCACTATAAGTTTTATTTAACAAGTTTTCCATACCTTTTTTGTTACTTTTCTGAAGTAATTCTTTTTATATTGTCACATTATCGTGGTCAGGGGTTGGTTACGCTATTTTAAAGTCAGTGGGTGACAGGTTAATGAACGTTACAGTGTACTTGTTTGTATTCAGATAAGCCTTCAACGAACAGTCAGTGGCAATCCCACAATGACAACAGTGGCAAGTAAGTGTACATTTATCATTAAACTAAAATTATCTGAATACGAAAATTAGGTACAATGATAAGTGCACTGGAACGTTCATTAACCTGTCACCCACTGACTTTAAAATAACGGAATTGGGCTCCTGAGTGTTTGTTAACTTACCCCAAAATAACAAATAAGCAATGTTTATCTTCCGTCTACCATGTCCTGGTCTGGGTACCGTTATTGATTGTGTATTATTTATAATCTATGGTCATGGTTATTTTAGTATATTTTTTCTATATGTTAAATAGTAAGAAATATTTTTATAGGGTTTTGGAAGCACCTATGTGTGATAGTGAGATGAGAGTCGATCTCTTTTGTATAAATTAAATAAAAGTGATAGAAACTATTTAGTCTCGAAAATTATTTTCTTTGAGTATCCTTTCTACTTTGAAGTTGTTTTTTTATTGTTTTCATATTTCTCTTAATAACTGAAGTTTGAAGTTAATAAATACTTTGTTAATATGTGTAAATAATACCTATTTATTGTGATAATACTGTCGCATCATTAGTTATAATTATTTAGATATAGTTTATATCTTTCGATTAGTACTAGCATATATTGTAAATTTAATTCAGCTCCCGAGCCTTTTCCCAGCTATGTTGGGGTCAGCTACCAGTCTTACCGGATTCAGCTGAATACCGTATTTTACATGGAGCGACTGCCTATCTGACCTCCTACACCCTACCCCCACTACTCCTACAACCCATTTTAGTGGGGAACACAGTATCCCATAGTAAGACTGGTTGTCAGAATTGACTTAACGACTGCCAAAGATCTATGTATGACAGCCGGGACCTACTGTTTAACGTGCTTTCCGAAACACGGAGGGGTCTCGGTATGTTATAAATGGTCACCTATCCACGGACCAACCGCGGCGAGAGCGGCTTAACCTGTATTTAGAGTAAATATTATATATTGCACGTGGCCGACTCAAACCTAATTCAGTTAAAAGATACTATCAAGTATCATGCTATCTCTGTCGCTCTAAGGTGTCTTGTAGCGACAGGAAGACAGACATAAAGAGACAAAACATTATTGAAATAAAATTATTCTTACAATTTATGCTAGTATGGATCTTGCTACTGTATCAAAAACAATAAAACTAGATTGTTGAATTAATAGTACCTACTATATTATTATATACTAAGATAATGCCTTGAATATTAAACAAATAACTCACTTGTATTTAGGATTCCAGTGTTTAACTGTGGTTATAATATTTAAGTTAAGTTGACGACCTCCGTGGTCGAGTGGCGTACGCACCGGTTTCAAGGTGTCGCTAGCTCTGAGGTCCCGGGTTCGATCCCCGGCCGGGTCAATGTAGAAATCAACTTTCCTACGTTGCCTCGGGTCTGGGTGTTTGTGGTACCTTCGTTGTTTCTGAATTCCATAACACAAGTGCTTTAGCTACTTACTTTGGGTTCAGAGCAATGTATGTGATGTTGTCCGCATTTATTTATTTATTTAAGTTAGAAATTCACTGAATGAAGCCTATTTTGTTATCATGGCTATTAATAATTTCAAATTATTTGATTATTTGTGTTAACGACTGATTATTTAAACAAGTGATTCAGGGCTTTGATTTAGTGATTATTTGTATATATTAAAATAGTTTGTCCCAAGCGGGGATCGAACCCGCTGTCATGCAGTGGCAGATTCAGTGTTGAAAATCTAAAGATACCTTTAGATTTCACCATCTTACATAAAGGTTGGTAATGACTGGTGTTACACAGCTCAATGTAACATGTTACGCGACTCGTCTCCACGGACTCACTGACTGCCTTCGTTGAAACGAACACTAATTTTCCCACATACTGTAAGCAAGATTGCTCGCTATGTGGCATGTTACATTACGCCCCGTAACACCGGTTAGTACCAACCTTTAGGCTAAGGCCGCACTACGGCTGAACCGCCGCGAATTTCAACCGCCTGATTTTGTGAGTAAAGGAAACTAATGGAAGCGGCCGCACTGACGGTTCTTTTCCGCGACTGATTTTTAACCGTTTTGTGTGCGTCTCGGGCGGTTTCGCGGTTTCACGGCTTACCGCTTGAGGAAAAAAACCGTAGTGCGGCCTTAGCCTAGTAATAAAATTGCCCTATGTGAAAAATTTATAATTTATTTCTTTAAACAATACTTGAATATTATAACCACAGTGTTTATTTAACAAGCAGATTAGATATTTTTGTTTATAATCAAGTTCAAGACAGCCTTGTTGTAAGGGGGTAGGCAGCAAGAGCTTCAGCCTTGTGTAATATACTGATTTAGGTACCTACATAGATAGTTAGTATACTTATATAACAAAGTAACTATTTATATACAGGTTAAAATTATTATTATATGCGCAGTTGGGCTAAAAAAAATGGTCGCCTGTTAGATATTATGTAGTTTTTTTTTCATTTTCATGTGATAGTGGGACATTTTCATGGGAGAAACTCAAAATGCAGTTTAGTTTGATGCATTCCCATGTATTTAAATACATATTGGCTGATTTTTCCAACGCGAGATATAATCCGAAGAATAAATTGGATTTTTGGTAACTCTCTGATACAAAATCTGTCGAGACGGGAATTTTATTTCTGAATGAACATAAGTTATCTGGCATTGGCAAAATCGGTCCTAAATCCGTTTAATTTGTAATTCTGTGAACACTGCCATGCCGGCCACGCGGCAAGTCGACTGTATATTTCACTGCGAACTTACATCAACGTCATTCGTAGCGCCATCTATGAAGAGTAATGAGGAGTTATATTTTATTTAAAGCTTAAAAATGTACTCGATCTTTTGTTCCTTCTAGAGTCTTCCACATCTCCGATTAGGGAAAATATATACTTATTAGAATTATAATTATACAAGATATTATATAATATGTGTAGATCTATAGGTCCATTAGTTGTTAATCTTATTTTTTAAACAAGAAATAAAACAAAAATCTTTATTCCGAATATTTATATTGACAGGAATGATTACTTACTCAGTTTATCACAATCTTAACTCAATTTATTAAATCACATATATTTACAAAAGATATAATCATTTTAATGAATGAACCATAGTACCTAGTTAAGTAAACGGTACATTACTCAATTCAAAATAAATCTACTTTAAGTGAGACTGAAGGAATTATATTATTCAGTATACAGCCGGTAAAATAATGATATGTAGATCACTATATATTAGTAGACTTTATTAAATAGTTTGACAAATTAAACTGAAGTGTCAATTTGTAATGGTACATACTAAAACACAATTTTTAAATATTTAATCTTTCTGTTCCGGCTAACCTCTGAAACGGCGAACCGATTTCGCCGGGACTTTCACTCACATATAGCTCATATTTTAAGGAGTATTTTATGCAATTCTGAACACCGTGAAACTACTTATCTTTTTTAATATCAAAGTATAAATTAATTACCTAGATAATAGTATATCCTAAATAATATTTTCCTAAGTTGGTATGTTTTAGCCCGACTGCGCACAACTAGTGTAAGATCTTGTAGACTGTATAAGAATGCGCTTTGCCAATATTCCCGTTTTATAAAACAATAATAAACAAAAACTTAACTATTATTTTTTAAACTCTGATAGATGTTGATATACCTAATAAAGATTTGTTAGTAATTATTGAGTTTTATTTGTTTACTATAGTCAAAGATCAGAATAATAAATTAGATGGGATCACACTGACAAAGGCTTTCACGTGTTTTTAATCATTTTAATACGAACATAAATAAAAAAATATTATATCTAAGAAAATTCAAATATGTACTTTAATTATGGCACCCGTGAGTCTTTTCGGAATCAAAGAGCGCGAGGCTCCGTCTAGTATTATTCAGGCCCTTGGTTTCACCTTAATCTTTAAACAAAATATCTTAAAAAACTAGTTTTACATATTCATTATGGATAGTGATATTTTGCAATAATAATAATAATGTTTATTTTAAGAAGCTTAGACATGAATTACAAAATATTTTTACAGGCTAATTTAGGTCAGATTAATTGATGTAGTCATCTGTAGCCGAACTAGGCAGAGCCTGTATTTCGGCTATCAGCGCCAAACCCCTCGAGTGTTATACATATATAATAGCCATAATCAATTTAACAATTTATAATGTATTGTATTTACTTAGGTATTGTAGATAAAAAAAAAGGAAAGTAGATACCTATATAAAAAAAAATTGAAATGTTTGTGTAGTGTTTGCGTGTAGGTCCTCTTATAAATAATAGTAAGGCAATAAGAAATTATAATGCAACAATATACAATCTTCTTAAAGTCAAATAAAAAGGATATCACCTAAAGGTAGATAAAAACATTCAAACAAAAAAAAAAACATTTTATAAAACGAATGGGTGCTTCAATCTTCTTAATCTTCTGTTTGTGGAACCTCGCAACTAGGTGTAGGAACTCAGCCCCCGTTGGCGCATAGTCACCGCCAACGGTGGTGGAGTTACCAGGCCCAGGTACGTCCGGAGAACTTCTAGATGCTTCTAGAATAACCCCAGATGGTAGACGATCTTCTTTCTTCCAGTGTTGTTACTTTCTTGGTGAAAATGCCGCAGAGTAGTCTTGAATGTAGATTTCGGTGGCCTTTTGATTGGTACCATAAATTAAATTTATAACATTACACCAAAAAGTACTAATCTACATATAAATATCGGCTATTATTATGTTATCTAAAATAGAAAAATATGTATTTTAACCTCGAATAAACGGTCCACCTCCATTCAGATTTAAACACAAAAGTACTACCAGTCTTTGAGCTTTCTATGTTCATACTTTTATCTCTATTAAATTAATAGGTAGGTATATCTACCAATAAAATTAAACATTTTTCGTATTTAAAAGCCACAGAGCTAACCGACATTATGACTATTATAATATAACTCCGGAACCCGCATTCGCCGTAGTTTCTCAGAACACGTTGGATACGAGTAGGTATGTTTTCCGTTGCACCACGCTCCGCTGGGCGCACTATCATGGTGATAACTGCAACAAATATAGTTGATGTTAGTACCTACACAGATAGGTGCAGGTAAAAAAACTCAGAAACGTTGGGGGAGTTTCGATAGAGCCGAATTTGTTTTTGATGTTAAGTAAGGAGACAAGAATCAGCTTTCAACAAAAGTCTCCTCCAAGATTTAGCAAATAAATAATATTTTTCTTTACTGGCGCTGTGTTGTTTCAAAAATAATACCTAAAGACAAAGATTAATCTAGAACAAGTCTGAAGGTAATAAACCAACAAACCTCCCAATTTACTTCCAAATTATTAAATTACAAAAACTATAAAACCTTTTACGACGTTGATATTCCCGATCTTAATAACAGAATGGCCTCTGTTCCCAAGCCCGTCGGTAAAATTTAAACCTACGTTCAAATTAGACACTGTATTCCTTACTGGAATACGATCTGCCTTCTCCCTCACCCCTTCACAACGACCGCCTATTCGAAATTCAAAAAAGAACGAAAAAGCTGCGCTCGACTCGTCGGCCATCTTGAATCGGGTTCGTTTGTTTAATTCATGGACCTATTCGGTTTCTAAAGGGTATAAAATAATGCCCTAATTGTATGCAGGCTTTGTGCACGTAAATTGGCTAATAGAGCCACAGCTCGGTAACGAAGATAGCACGTTTATAAAAGTGCTTGGTGTCGAGCTAAATTGATTTCGTTGACCTATTTATTAGTGGGGTGGTTAATTGTGGTTTATTAGGATGCTGGTATGAAAGGGTGAGTGATGGGGGCAAGTATAAATAGTAGTCCAAGGACAAAGGATCTATTATTGCTTTACTCATTCATAAGTGGGTGTAGTTTCGCATGGAGGGATGATTGACTAAACGTTATTAATGAAAAGCGATATACATATTCAATTACGTCTGTTGGCTTACTAATGGGTGTGAGAAAAAGAAAAGTAGGTAACGTTTTATAGACAGAAAGTTAGTGTTTTAATATCGAAAGGCGATGTTTTGAAATTATTTTGCGCTGGACGTACGATCTACCTATTACAAGATTTTATTACTGCAATAAATCCATGGCACATTATTAATTTATTGTAAGTAGTAACGTAAAGAATAGTCGATACTTAATTTTAGAACCTCCACGCAGGCTTTACATACGGCATGGGGTTCAGCGATCCACGGCTTCTGAAAATAAAAATAAAATCTATGTTAATTTCATAAACACAAACTTGTCGAATACAAGTTAGACGAATTTGTGATCATCATAAAATAGATAGTACCTAGGTAGGTCCCTAATCATATGCACATGCCATAGTGATCCCATAACTTAAATAGACGAGCGTATCTGTCAAGATTAAGTTTAAAATACACAATTATAATGGGCTAAATACTAGCATTACGTAAACAGTAATTCAGTAAAAAGAGTGAATAAAGAGATTTATTAAAGACCCTAAAACTAGTTAGGATAATGCAGTGTATAAACTAAAGAAGCGGTTGCGTTCCTGTTTTACAGAACCGTACACAATTATAAACGTAATGAGTAGCAACATCCACAGGCACATATTCCATACAGACCACCACAAAAGTCCTTAATTTAGTTGCAATCTTACAAACTAGTATCCGTAAGTGTCGAACCCACTCGTTAACACAACAAGCTGTCAACAATTGCTCAAATCCGTCCTCCATTAACTGTTATTAAGCCTTACACATTACTAATAGCCACGAGAACTAAAATGAAGAAGACACAATTATTGTAATTAGACATTTCTGTGCCCGCAAGCAGTCTAGGTTATGGTAAGATTTCTTGGAAATATTTTCCACTGCTTCCCACAGAACTAAATATGAGGTAAATTCCCATTCTCATGGTTAAATAATATTTGTTACAATAATTGGCAAGGTTTAACCACTAAGTATGGAGTTCATTAAAAAGATATGAGAGCATTCATGTTTTGCTCTTGTCGTTGTGTTGAGAGTTAAGATAGTTATACCTATCTACTTACTTAAAAAAAATATTTCTAATCGGTTGGCAAGCAACGGAGTTATGCGCGAACAAGCATAAAAAAAAAATACAAACATCCGAATTGAGAACCTCCTCCTTTTTTAGAAGTCGGTTAAAAAATAACCAAAATTAATGTGTTATAACTTACGAGTTCATTTCTTCTTAGTTGGACTTGAGAAGGTAGTGTCATACAAAATACTTATACACAAGATTCCGTATTATTTACAGTTGTTAATGATTAGTTATTGATGGAATATTTATTATTGTTTATTTCTTATTTAACACTCAAATAATGGTTTATGAATAAACACTTTCTACGGGTAAATGGTTGCTAAAAAACTAATTAAAATGACAGGTTAAAACGGATAAACAAGTGAGGGTATATTCAAGACTTGCGGTTTGTCACCGCGCAGTTTATAGTTCTTTACGATTAAGACCGGTGCCTAATGACATTTAAAATAAAAAAAAACCAAAGTAGGTAATAAGTGTCAACGTGATTTCAAGCTTAAAGATTTGTGTTTTGTTCGAGACGTTATCAATGCAGCTTTTAAATGTATTACAAAAGAAAATTAAATACTGCCTTTGGATCAGACCGAGAAAGACATTCAATTGGAAGGAGCTGGACTAAGGAAAATACCTAGGTAGGTACCTTATTATATTTTTTCTAAACACTTTTGCTAAACAGTTCACTGAAGTATCAAATGATCGTTTTAATAAACATATCACGTGTTTGAATGCCTAACAATGAATAACATGAAATGGCAATAAGATAAAAATAAAACGCTTGTACAACAAAACTCATTTCACATTGAGCGTCAACGATTTTTGTGCGTGGGCTTGGCACCCACTGTGGGATTGTTATACAATTACTAGAAATGGTATTTAAGGTCATGGATATAGAGTTGGTAATCGTTTGACTGGAGTGCTGTAGTCTGAATAAATTATTTTTCTAAGTTATGTTGAGTGCCTATGTTTTATGATATTTGTGTGAGGCGAGGGTTTAGCTTAGCATAGGAGAATTATATTTTAGTTATCTTCATACTATTAAAACTATTTTTCTTAGTAAAATGACTCGCTTTGAAGAATTTATTTTTGCCAGTTGAGTCTTTAAAAATGAGAATTATTAGGTATGTAACTACCTGCTCATTTTAACCGATTTAAAAGAGTAAAATATAAGGAGGAGGTATGTGTGTGTGTTCCAATTTGGACCTTTAAGTAGTTTTCATCGATATATTTATTTACGTATATAAAAGGTCTTAACCATACGTACCAAATACTAAGTAATGTTTTTAAACATAAAATTTGGTCTAAAATCTACACAAGAATTACAATAACCAATAAAAACAACTACCCACGTAACAATTCTTTATATTATTAAAATTAATTAACCAAAAAATAATTTAATCAATTCTTACCGCTGTGCCGGTCACGAACTCAAGTGAACGATCTATTGAATTAACTCATATAATAATTTAACAAGAATGTTAGTTATAGAAATCACGTGTCTTGAGAAATTCCTTCCAAACGGTTTGAATACGGTAACAATTGTTTAATCAACAATCACTGCAAGGATAATAGATTTGAATTCTTTACTAATGACCATCATATTTCATGTTGAATGAGGGAAGCGAAGGAATTTATATGACGAACGAAACTAATCAAAACATATCTGTATATATTACTCTTTATTGTGTAAGACATCTGTACCTATGTCCTTATAAAACTATTATATAATCGCTAGAAAATAAACTACGTCAATGAGTTATGGTGGAATAAAAACAAGACGCAAGCTGCAACGAAAAGGTTAGACACTTAGAGTATAGATAAGAAACTAAAGAGTGAGCCTATCAGTGTATGAACCGTGAGCACTAGTATGATCTAGTTTTATCGTAAATTTTGTATCAAGACGGAGCGCGCCGTTATAATAAAACTATCTAAAACCCTAATATTATCCTAACAATTTTGAAACCATCGATATTTTCGCATATAAGTCTGTCGTTGCGCGAAAAATAACTTTAAATCAGTAAACGAATGTACTAGATACAGACAAAAAGTGCTCTCGCTTGGCACGAAGGAAAACTAGCGATACTATCGGTCTATAGTTATCTATAGTCTAAGGTTAGACACATTTTTGTGGTGAATAAAATTCTGTCAGACAGTGACAGTCTTCCCAAACAAAGATATAATATACACTTCTCATCAAAAAAATCGAAACACTTTCGTTTTTATTGTTTTTGTCCTAATTTTTTTCAAAAGAGAATTAATTCCATGAAAAAAAAACATTATTGTGTAGCTGGCAGTTTGGTCATTACAGTAAGAAGAAAAAAATCAAAATTCAAAATTAGAATTTCATTTGTTTATCCTATAAATGAAATTAATCACTGTTTTGAGACAAATGTGTATTTAGGGTTGGAGTACGTTTCTCGTTTAAAAACTAAAAATTAGCGCTTGTCTTTAAACTTTTTGTTTCTTATTTCATTTACTGTGACTTTGGGACGTCTGAAAAAACTTTTTTTTCTAAAACATATGGATACTTCGCCCGCAGAAGCCGCCCAAGTGGTGGCATTGCTGGATTCTGGACTTAGTCAGCGTGTTGTGGCTGCAAGATTGCATCTAAGCTTATCATCTGTTCATAGAGTCTACAAACGCTATCGGGAGACTGGTTCGTTCACGCGCCGTTCAGGATCTGGCAGGAATCGGGTCACTTCTGAGCGAGATGATCGATTTATTGTAACAACTTTTTTACGAAATCGACGCCTTAACGCTTTTCAACTGCAGCAGCAGCTTCGCGTTGTACGAAGAGTAGCTGTAAGTGACTCTACAATAAGAAGAAGGTTGAAGGAACGCGGATTGGCACCGCATAAGCCAGCGAATGGGCCGAAATTAACTGCAGACCATCGAAGAGCGCGCCTTAACTTTGCACGCGAGCACCTAACTTGGTCATACCTTCAGTGGAGCAAAGTACTGTTTTCTGATGAGTGTAAAATTATGCTGTATGGTAACGACGGAAGGAACAAGGTCTACAGAAGAGATGGAGAACGCTTTGCACAATGCTGCATTGAAGAAAAGGTCAGCTATGGTGGCGGTTCGTGGACGGTTTGGGGAGGAATCAGCGCCGACGGTAAGACAGAACTTGCCTTTGTGTCTGGGCCACGGCTGCCTGCACTAAACTCTCATCGGTACATCGAACAGTGTCTTGAACCTCATGTGATGCCCTATGCACATTTTATTGGCAACGACTTCATATTCATGCACGACAATGCTAGAGCTCACACCGCGGGCGTCGTACGAGATTATCTTACCGAAGTCGGTATCTCCATTATGGTATGGCCAGCAAGAAGCCCGGACATGAATCCCATTGAACATCTATGGGATGAATTAAAGAGACGAATTCGAGCAAGAGATCCAGCCCCAGAAACACTTAGCCAGCTGCAAAATGCAATCCAAGAGGAATGGGATAATATACCACAACATGTGATCGTGACTCTCATCCGATCGATGAAGAACCGTATGGAAGCAGTAATAAGAGCTCGCGGAGGGAATACAAGTTATTAAATAAACGTTTCTTACATTTTTTTTTCATTTACGCGTGTTGTTTTACCCATTTCCTTCATATTCCATACAGGGTAAAAATTACTCATTATACAAAATACGAAACCTATGAAGACTTAATTTGAATTTAGAACATTAACATTAGGATTTAAAAACCTCATACTACTCACTATTAAATGACATTTTACATTTATTCCTAAATATACACATTTTTCTGATAATCCTTATCAAATCATAAACTGCGAGGTGTTTCGATTTTTTTGATGAGAAGTGTAGTAGGTATCTACTTTATCTTTGTTAATACTACTTTGACGGGCCTGTTGGTCTAGTGGTTAGTGACCCTGACTGCTATACCAGAGGTCGTGGGTTCGATTCCCACCCAGAACAAATCTTTGTGTGATGAGCACGATCATTTGTTCTGTGTCTGGGTGTAATTTATCTATAATGTGTACTGTATGTATTTAGAAATATATAAGTATGTTTATCAGTTGTCTGGTTACCATAACACAAGCGGGTTATCAGTAACCAGTAGCCACCCAAAGAGCTCGATGACAATTAAATAACCATATTAGGTTACCAAAAAAAACTGTAGCCGTTTATAAGAACACCGAATCTTCTATTACACCAAAGATAATATTGTCACTAAACGTCTATACTAAAGCCAATCTGGAAAGAGAATTAAACGTTATTACTAATTACGCAATTATCAACTTTGACAACATGTGTTTAAGTTCATTTTAGAATGACAAATATTACCGAAAAGGGCCTTAAAGTAATTTGAATGTGATGGAAACTGAACTGTTAGTCATTGAATTAAGGTTCATAATCCCAAAGCACGGTCATTATTTCTTGAACGTGGCTGATATATAGTTTGTAGTCAAACAATCAAAATGATAATGGCTCCTACATAAATCAATCTGTATAAACGTCACCTAAACCGTAGATATATAAGAGTGCGTTGACCCCCCGTGAGTGTGGTATCAGCTTGCCCCATATTTACGTAACTTATCTATTTTCGTGAACCGGAATTGAGATAGGTCGTGGTTGCGTGTGATTAGAAAGTGAGCGAGACACCTTGTGGTAAAACGATTTTAATTTTTGAAGTAGCTTGGGTCTATCACTTTGAAGTACGGAATTCTTAGTAAGTCTTAATTATTTCAAAGTTTAAAAACATGTCTAATACTGTGACTAGGCTGTTGACACACGAGTAATGGTACCTACATAAGTACATAAAACATGCTTTATGTTTTTTCTATAAGAACATAAATAATAATATAAAACGTCTATTTGAATTTTTAACTATCACTTGTATTGTGGTTACCAGCAAAATGTTTTCATGTAATTTTTCTATATGATTTTTGTTTATGTTTACATACATAATACAAAAATCATATAGAAACAAGTTAATGATGTGTATTTACTAAATTAAAACAGTATATAGTCTAAATTTTTTCTAATTCTCTTCTTGCAAGTAATCTTGTACATTTTCCTTTTAAAACGAGCATGGTTTGCTTGTTTATCCCTTGTTCTATAACCTATACTATTTTATTAATTAGCTTGTAAAGCAGTCTGTTTTAAACTGGGATCGGTCAGCCTACATACTTGTGCCCCTTAAAAAGGGCTCACACTTCGCCCCACATTGTTCATTTGTTCTCGAATAATATTATGTTACACCTGTGTCTGCATTTTTAAAACCTTGACCCTACATTTCTTGTGATAGTGTTAAAAAAAATACCGATGCTATTTAGTAATTAAATTAGTTGTTATGCGGGACGTAGACTTTAATGAATTATTATTAATTTTGTAACTTCTAAGGTTCATGAGGAGTATAAAAGCGTGTTGTAACCAGCCACATTTTTGAGTAACATCGAATAAATTTCAAATATTTCAAAATATGATTCTTTAAAGTGAAAACATTGTACAACCAAAATGAGTAAACATTTATTTTGTTCGCTTAACTTTCATAAATGTATGAATGTGATTCATGTCTCGTAATATTTTAATATAAAGGCGTCCCCAAAACGACCTCAAAAGAAAGTTGTGAAGGTCAGAGTCAGTTTAGTTCAGTATTACAGGCGTTACGATGACACATAACAAAAAGTAACTTGCCAGTGGCCTTGAAAGGAGTCAATGATCGGAAACCCTTGCATCCGTCGACTGCACTCTCTCCCTCCCTTTCCCACAGCCAGTAAAACGTAATGCCATCTCTTTCGCACGCCCGCCGCAGCGAGTTGCATCGGCCAATGAGAGGGCGGCGCAAGCGCAACGGCGCGCGTCGTTTGTTCAACTGGATCGTTAGGGGTGTCAGCTTTTTCTAAAGCTCTCATGCGAGCTTTTTATTGTTAATTGAACGACGCTAGCATGAATTAATGTAAGACTGGTATTTTAATACTTTGTGAGTTTTCCAAGTCTTAAAATATTGTTTTTGATACTATGTTGAAATAGGGCTGTCACTATGCGCTACGAGACCTTTTCTATATTTGTATGTTATTTTTAAAGGATAATTATTAGCTAAAGTTATATTTTATTGTTTATTTTCTATGTGTATTTTTCTACTGTGTGTGTGCTGACCAGTTTATTATTATTTTATGGATTTTATCTGAAATAAATGAATATTATAATAAATTCTAAAAGCTAATTTAAATCATAGTCTACTAAAAGATAAAACTGCATTTTAATTTGGGTAGTAAAATACAAGAATTATCTAAAGACAAAGGTCCATTTGAAAAAACGCAGTTGTGTCAATTTTTTTATATTCTTATATTCAACTATTGAGATCATTATCTTTCAACTAAATTGTCCATTCCTTCATCAGAGCTCATAAAAATAATACTATATTTATTATCATCACCAGTTAGACTACACAGTCTCAGCACAGCCCTAAGCCAACCCCGACCTGGACTATTATTATTGCTAAGCGATCGTGGCTTGAATACATAATGATTTATTTTATAAAACTCACTGGCACACAGTAACCTATTCTTATTCCAACCACCACTCTCTTTTGTTTTTCTTCCATATTTCTTTCCACTTTCCTAAGACATTGTGTGTAGTATTTGCTGTTGTCAAGTTTAAGGAACAAATATGGATGGTATGCGTGTGAGTTGCCGGCTACCCGTTTTTGGTAAAACTTGTTTTAACTCCTGTGACGATTTCGTATGTAATGAAACGTGTTGATCGTTATAGTTTTTGAGGAAAGTGTTTGAGGTCTACGTGGGAGGTACCTACTTAAGAAATCGATTCCGAAATTCCTGTCGATTGAAATTATATAACTTACCTAGTTAATCGTTATTTGTGAATTAGGAATTGTGTCAGTCAGGTGGTAACAGATCACAATGAGAAACAGGCAGATAAAGCTAAATGACAAATATTACATGTTGCCTACAATTTCGGTAAAATGTTCTTGTAAGATCACAATGGGAATCCAGACTGCCTAGATTCCTTGCAAGCATTGAAGAATTAGATTCAGAAGATGTCTTTAAAAAGTCTATGTAGAAATTAAGACAATGTATTATATATGTTGCATTCTTCTCCTTTTCTGTCTATTTTTACCCAAACTACATTGGGGCTGGTTTCAACCTCGACTGTTTCAGCTACATACTACGTACTATTTTACACGGTGCGACTGCTCTTCTAACCTCCTCATTCCACAAGCTAAATAAAAGTTATTACTCCAATTTTTTAAATGTTCTTCAATCCATTCAACTTTCTACCTTATTAACACAGCTCTTAAACCTAAATCAAAATGACAACTACAATTCAGCCAAGCTGAGCGATTTACAATAACGTGTCGTAGTAAGGCTCAACACAAGTTGGCACCTAACAGTCGTCTATCGAATACCAACTACTTCGCAGGAATTCCGGAAAACGTTGACGAGCAGTTCAATGAACTTTTACTATTTGACACGATTAGCCTGAAAAACTACTAAGTTAGACTAAACAGACAATACTACACATAGAACTGGCTTAGAAGAGGTTAAGTCCAGTCGGCTTTAAAATATGATCAGGTAAAATATGAGTGTCTGAAATTTGGTTCTTTGAACGTGAAAGTATTAAGCAATAGCTATCTTATTAGAGTGTAAAAAAGCATAGTGTATAGAGCACACGAACATAGTTCAAGTTGAAAAAATGGCTTAATAAATCTTATTTTATTCTAATTGGAGCGTTGAATAAAAAAATACCCAAAATGTAAATGGCCAAATAAGATACAAGTTGCCGATGAGTAAAAAATGCCTATGTAATTGCTAGTTGCATTTTTTCATAGATAGAGTAATTCGAGAGGATGGTTCACATGTATAATACATTCATATTATGGTTACTACATTGTCGCAATAAGAAATACAACGACATTACAATTTCATCTATTTCACATTCATTAATCCACACGTCTAGTATGTATGTGTTGACAACCTAGAAGCATGTGTGAAAAGGGTCGGAGTAATTACTCTCAACTAATTTCAGATTGGTTGCTGACAACTGACAACTCTGCCGACAAACTGTCTAATGGAGTTTGTTTCCTATTTTGTACCGACAGATGGCGCGGTCACGTCAAAGATTTGTAGTAAATTGGAAATTTATTTTTTTATAAATTAGGTAATTTCAAGGTTTTGGTTTAAAAATATTCCTTCGATATTCTTACTACTGACATGGTAGAAATTCTAACAACAATGCATTATGATTATTAATTAATTATGATTGTTTTGTGATAAAGCCCACGACTCGAATAAAAAAGGTTAAAACACGAAAAGAGTATGCAAATTCACACCATTAATTGAAACAACTAAAAATAAAGTAATTAAAATCATTAGTACAAATATAAAAAGCAGAATAAATTACAAGAAAAATTTACAATCGCTTTCAAAAGATATATATAACATTTTTATATTTTTTCTTTCACGAACCATTTGAAATAAGGCTGTAGTACAATACAAATAAGGTTGAATGTTGTTTATAAAACTAGAGTTACACTAAACTGGGTTCTAATTACTTGAATTAGCTTAGGGACGGGACAGGTCCCACTATTGTTTCTCGTTTCCCATCGGGAACGCGGAATTTGATTCACGTCAATTCGAGATGGGATCTCAGTAAGCGGTCTCGATGTAAAAGTGCCATTAAAAATGATTTATGCAGAATTAATGATGTTTTTGTATCGATATTACAATGAGTTTCGTTGGACTGCTCTAGTTGTGAATTAATTGTCTGTAAACATGAACTTGATCTGGTACCGTAAGTGTAACTTTTAAGTCGTAAAACAAGCTATTCGATACTTTCATCTTTGGTTACAATGATTAATTGTTTTAATGTATATGAAACGTGTAAGAGCAGTGCATAAAACATACTTACTAAATCGAAAAAGTTCCGTTGTATTTTATGTAAAAATAAACCGAGTTTAGTTATTACAAAAGACAGGTAATTAGTCGAAGCCTGAATATATTTATTATAACTAAAATACGCATGAAAATTTATTTCCTTCCATTTGGCAGCACTAATATTAAGAATTTGTAAAATCGATTAGGAATTCCCATTCAACACGCTGCGTTCCAAACTCTCTTCTATCTTCCAAAGGGTTAGAGCGTGGTAAAGCGGTAAACGTCGAAATAAAATTTAACACGGTGACGTTAATAGGGTCGATTGGGCCGAGTGCGTTACGATTGGGAATATTTAACGTATTGAAAGCAGGAACAGGTTATACTTGTCTACGCACAGCCTCAATATGTTTTGGGTTATTTTATGGATATTTTTGGGTGGAGTATTAGTTAGAACGGCTACGTAAAAAATCCGAAAGTGTGTCAAGTCACGTAGGTTTGGATTAGTGTTTAAAGAGTATTCAATATACTATGAATATAGAAATGATATAACCTTTCAACTTAAATAAACCTTCCAAAATGTATTTTTTAAATGTTGCATTAATGTATTTATCAGTATTCAGTACATAAATAAAGCAAAATAGAGTTATATTTGATATGTTTCGTGATGAGAGGTTGCTGTGTCATATTGTATTTGTTGACCTGACTCATAGCAATTAACGTGATCACTAAGCAGAGCAACAAACATGAATCATTGCATGTCACCAGAGATCCTAAATGGGAATGTATTGTTAAACTTCCTGACTCAAAAGAATTTAACAAAAGTATTCAAACGATTTTGACATATAATTAAATAAATAAATAAATGCGGACAACATCACATACATTGCTCTGAACCCAAAGTAAGTAGCTATAAAGCACTTGTGTTATGGAATTCAGAAACAACGAAGGTACCACAAACACCCAGACCCGAGACAATGTAGAAAAGTGAGTTTCTGCATTGACCCGTCCGGGGATCGAACCCGGGACCTCAGAGCTAGCGACACCTTGAAAACCGGTGCGTACGCCACTCGACCACGGAGGTCGTCAAATTTTGTTGTTGTCGATACATAATATAAGACACCCGCCTAAATGTTTGGTACACCTGCATAATTGCATATAACTAGCAACTCACACCGACTTTGAATGTGGAGACAAAAAACATTTATGAATTATACACACAAACATTCCACTATCGAATTAAGGTTCTAAGAAACTGCGTATTCTAATTATGATATAATTAGGTGTAGGATAAACTATCTCAGAGAGAGGTCATGATAATTTATTTTATTCCTCAGCAACTAAGTAGGTACATTCCTAGTAATTTCAGATAGGTTTTGACACTATAAAGAATAATGTCTGGCAGTTAGTCTGCTCATAAATGTCAGATCGTTATAAGGCTAACTGCCAAGTTACGACGACAAATAACAAAACTATGAAAAAACTAAATAATAAATTGATCTTAACGTAAAAATAGCTTCAATGTTTCAATCAGCCATTTATATTCCAAAGGGTGATAAAGGGAAACAAAATAAAGTGTTATCGTCATGTTATTAATTAAAATTGAACAAAAGTTATCGTCTATGGAGTATTTGGGGGAGACTTTTATCTATCAATGATTACAAAAAACGCAAATTGATGTAGAATTTTTTATTCGAAATTACATCAGTTTTTAAAACCATTTTGAAGTTTTGTCACTGGGAGTTGCTGTGCCATCAATAGTCATATCCTGGTATGCACCCAGATTTTTTTATCGAAATTTCTTCATATTATCATATTATATATAGAATATTTCAGTCTTTCAATACCTTGGTAATAAAATTGAGATATTGAAGAATTAGTAACTTTAACCCAGTAACTCAACAAAAATCCAGAACTTACCTACAACAAAGAAGTACCTATCCTTAATTCTATAAAATCTGTGCTGTTTCTTATTTTAGCTATTAAACTTCTTTTTCTTTAATTTAATCCTCAGTTTTCTTAATTTTATAATTAACGTTAACATATAACCCACCCAGGACCAATGAATAAGTTACTGGTATCTTCTACCAATACCAGTTGGTGCAGTACTAAAGTATCACGTACATTACGATATCAAGTACAGTACTAAAGTTATACTTGTTTTATGAATTTTATTTAATACCTTGTTAATTTAATAACCGTTTTGCACGCACTTGAATACTTATTAAAAGTTTATGAAATGCGCTTCAGCATAAACAGGTGGTGAGTTTATGATTTGAATTTAATTTAACTACATTTTAAGGTCTTTTTATTTATTTTTAGGTTTCGGATGCAATAAACTTTATTTCAGAGGTCAGTTTGCTTATGATATTAAAATGTATTTAGTTTACAATAATAATCCAGCCTATAAACGTCCCACTGCTGGGCACAGGCCTCTTCCCATATAGAGAAGGTACGAGCATTGATCACCACGCTTGCTCTCTGCGGATTGGCGATTTCAGATCCCAATTTTGGAATCCAGGTTTCCATAACATAACATACCATCACGCCTGTATCCCCGAAGGGTTAGGCAGAGGTGTACCAATGTACACCCACAGTTTAAGTCCCATGTAATAGGGGGCGAGCCTATTACCACTAACCGGGCACAAATCCAAACTCCGACCTGCTACTGAGAATTTCATAGAAAAACCAAATAACACCTTGGTTGACTTGGGAATCGAACCCAAGACCTCTAGCGTAGCAGTCGTGCTTAGAACCACTAGGCCAACGTGGCAGTTCAATCCAGGTTTCCTCACGATGTTTTCCTTCACCGTTTGCCAGAAGTGTCTTAGAATAATTAAGAAAGTACATATAACTTTGAAAAAGCCACATTGGTACTTGCCTGGGTTCGAACCTGCAACCTTGTGCATACAAATCCGTTCATTGAACCGCTAGGCCACCACGTCATTTAGTTTACAATAATCAAAGAATATTACATGAAGAAGTTGTACCTACCATAGGTAATAATACCTATGGTAGGTACAACTTCTACTTCTACGACTACCAACACATATTTTGATAGTAGGCCCAAACTGATTCTAAAGCGCTACATCTCGAAAACTTATTTCCAATGTCCACGGCAAGCCGTCTTCATTTACCATCAGGCTACCATAGGCCCTTCGACTATCCAACAAAGAAACCTAGTCAAGTTCAAAATTAATGAGCTACGTGAGCTTAAACCATCTAATAAAGGTCCTCAAAAACACTATACAATACCAAATGTCCGTTAAGTCAAGTATTCAACTTTTTTGATCCTTTAGACACGTTGAGCGTTCTATTTTTTTTGTTATCGATACCGGTTTGTACATCCCTAGCGTCCAGTTATTACTGAGGTCCTGCTGTGCCCTTTGTTGAAAAATGGGTATAAATGTAATGTTTGAGGGTTTATGTAAGCTTGGAGTGTCATGTAAAGTATTGTAGGTAAATAAACGAAAAAGTATCTAATACTTTTGAATCCTCAACATTTTTCTGTACTACTGTCTGTCTGTCTGTATGTTCCTTATAGAAACAAAAACTACACGACGGATTTTAACTTGTTACAATTATTCTTCATACTCCTGGGCAGTTTATAGTATACTTTTCATCACGCTACAATCAATAGTAATAAGTTCGTAATTCATTGATAAGTTTCGTCATCCACGCGAACGAAGTCGCTGGCACAGCTAGTTACTAAATATTAACCATTCATGCAGCTTTCATTCTAACGTAGAAGTCCTAAAGTATCTACCAGGTTAGTATATTTATGATGTTACCTAAGTAAGTTATTTTATTTACAATTCTTAAAATACACGTGTCTTTTCAACAATAGTTAACAGTATCATTGCGTGTACTATGTACTAAAAATAATTTAAACTACTTATATAGTATCCTATAAAAGTACTTTAAATACAAGTTGTATGGATATTGATATAAAATTTATCTCTAGGTACAAAATAGTTCTGATATTGTATGTAACAACCCAATATACCCCTACTCAATAGTCCCTAGCCAGACAACCTAAAAAGGCCAGCACGTGTGCAGGGGTTGGGCGCTGCAACGACCTCCTTGGTCACCTTGACCTCAGGATTAAAACCTGCTCTAGCTCCTGCATACCCTACATACGAGCTGTAGACTGGACCCTTCGTTTATACACATTATAGATGCTACATTGAGCTGCAACGAGTTTTTAACGTGGCATTGACAACATTTTTGAAATGAAAAGGTAATCAAAAAATAAATTTGTCAAGATGGTGACGATGAGACTTTAAATTGAAAATTTGGTAGAGAGTTTAATGGATACATAAAATTTATTTAAGAAACTCTCAAATGTTTTCTTTTTTAAATTGGTCATCCTTTACTGTTTAATCTTTTTATATTGTTAGTGTAGATAGATGTAATGAATATTGTTAAAACAACACCAACACAACCACTTACCTATTTGTAAAAGCTTACAGAGACACAGCTGAGAGAATGAATTGTTAAAGATACCACAAATATTTCTAAAATTATGTAATTTTAAGTTCTGTAGCATCCATTACAGCATTACATTAATAATAATTTTAATACAAGTCCGTACCTCTGTATTGGTCTGTATCTACTAATAAACTGGCATCTGCTTCCGCCACGTGTTAACACACAGACAAACAAACACTGTTTATGTTTTTGTGGGGTGAGCACCGAATTAGTTTCAAATATCTAACGTCAGTTTTAATTTGGCCATACATCTATTTCAAAATGGTAGTTCCAAGAATTTTGGAAACTAAAGCCGGAATAAAACCGTCCTAAAATTAGGAATCACTTACGCAGGGGCCTCATTCCGCTATTTAAAAGTTGCTTGAATTGACTGAATGGCCTGTTTCATTTGGTCATTTTTACGATATTTGGCTTTCTGCTAACTGCCATTACGATCATTCTCTTCGAGAGTTCATTGAGATTTTATTGTAGGCTTATCGGAATACGAAAATTAGGCAGAATCACAAGTACACTGACCGACCACTGATATGCATCATTTAAAATAGCTGAATCGAGGCCCTGTCTGTGCACGTTGGACATTTGGAATAAACAAAAAAAAAAGTAAGTAGGTACTAGCAACATTACCGTTTGAACAGATACCAATAAATAATTTCAGAAAAATTAAATCATCATCTATGGAAATTATTGTAATAGCTGTCAGGGTGTCTCAGTTTAAGTCTCTTTCTTTATGCACAATCCTTATAGCTAAAAAAATGTTTATTTGTAAGTCTGTACTCAAACAATTTTATTCAAATTTATAAAAAGCCGATTCACCCTTTCGTACAGTTTCTTTGTAGATTCAAATTATATTTAATTTATTACATTTAAAATGGAAACCTTTATAGAAACCTAAAACGTGTCGCCATCAAAACTGTCGCGACCTTCGTTCTGTCGGCCGGTCGGTATAAAGGGCACAACATAAAGGCGAAGATATAACGTTTGTGTTTTATAGAGCATGGGGTGGCGAGACCTTGGCAGTGAAATGTCGAACGACTGTCGGCATGTGTGCGCTAGGGATGGGACGCTGTCGATACCATATTATTATTATATTAATTATTTTTGCGATTTGAATTTTAGTAGAACATTTCTGATTATGTTATTGGGAAGGTTATTTGAATTTTAAATTATATGTGGTACTATATTTTTTGGCTAATTCTGTAAAGCGTATAAATCGAGTTATTTAATTTATTCTCCGAATAGTAATAGAACCACATAACAAAAAAACTTGATATGTTATTTTGGACCAAATTCGTAAGAAAATAAAATAATTAGATTGTTCGAAAATCACCCGTTAAATGCACAAAAGTCGTATATAAGGGCAATTTATGTAGGTACGATAAATATAATTCCATTAAAAAATAACATTGTTATCGAACCGACTCCAAAGTTCAGATAAGATCATAAATGGCATCACAAAAAACTTGAAACTAATTCAATTTATCGATAACCTTTCAAACAGCTGACGGCATGGCGCGTCACTACGAATTGAGAACAAAAACCTGTCTGGTGGTCACTTCTGACCTCCCCAGGTAGGCCTGCGCCCCTCAAGCGGAGAAATTATTATACTTTATAACCCATGGAAACACTGGCCTTTAAACGTCAAAACGTCGTTTTTTTTTTGCTCCATATGGCGGTACTTAGATAGCAAATGTGAAATGGCAGACATTTTTTCGTCTAATTATAGCTTTTTTTTTATTGCTCAGTTTTTAATGGCTTGACGCGTCCCTACTGACTACCGGACGTTTAGTTGCCACCATTGCAACCTCAAATAATTCGGTCTGGTAACTCTGTGGGGTTTTTATTAGCAATGGCCAGTGAACTGCGTTTGTCCTTGCCCTTTTCTGTCGAATCAATTATTATAGGTAATTTTATTGGATACTTATGTTGTGAAGTTTTGTGTCAACTGATTTGTTGGTCTTTGTTTTTTAAAATTTATTATCAAATGTAGTAACTATGTGGTTTCTTAAAAATGTAGTATGTAACTTAGTTTAATATTGTATATTACTCAACAATCCTCGTTTGTGTAATAGATAAATATTACTAGCCCTTGGTTATATATGTATATACGAAAGAATGTAGCAATCGTCTATTGTTTTCTTTAACTCATTATTTACTTTTAAAAATACACGATTGTCTTAATAGTCTCCGACTAAAACAAAAGAACAGAAAAGTTCGTTATTTGAAACTTGAAATAAGCATGTTTTACAGAAAACTATTTACTCATATTTTTTTTTTCACGATCGTTTGTCTTTGCCAAAAAATGCTAATAATCTAATATCGTTATCGGTTCAAATGACAAAATGTCTGAGCATTAGATATTTTCTCAAAGCCGAGTATACCTGATGCTTTAGGAACTTACTGGACGATAACGAACGACGAACATATTGGCTTACTCTATATTTAAAAGGCCTAACTCCAAGAACTGGTGATTTTTTTGTTATGTAGTATTTTCTAGAAGTAACGTGGGCACATGACTCCTTTAGTAAAACAGGTGATCTTTTTTCCCAGAAACCAATGACAATAAACAGGTTAAGACGTAGACTAAGTACCAACTTGATTCTAGAAACCAGTAGCTGTGGACGTACTGTATTTTTGTTACATTATTTTGTTTACACTGTGACTTGTGTGGTCTAGTTTTAATGGAAAATTCTGTTCAAAAGTGTCGTTATTACGGGTTTCGGTTAATTGTAAGTGATGGCTCGCCTTTGTATTTTCTTTAGGTCGGTACTAGTTTTTGTCTTAATGTAGACTAGTTCTGAGTAGATACTAATGATTATTCATAATTGATCATAGGACCTAAAGAGAACGACTTTAAACTACTTGATTATATTTACTTTGAGGCGACTTTATTACAAAAATATTTAGGGATTTAGACAGTTTCAGACTATAAAGGGGTCCTTTATCATGAGCTGTCGATTTTTAACTAATTGGCCGATTGATTGACACTACTGCAGGCTTACATAAAACTAATAACTAAGCATCTTTCTATTTTCTGATGACGTGTAATCCCGAATCCAACTTTTTAAAACTTATAATTCAAGTGTATCATGAGAACGTAACCTCTAAAATCCGTAATACACTTGTACCAAATATTCCGTAGAATTATGAATGAATTAGTCACTTACTACGTACTATCGCTCGTCTATCGTTTGACATAGCGTCGCGTTCGGACGCCGTCGGCTGCGTTCGTCAATGATCGTGAAAGCTCGTGCCAGTGACCTAGGATAACATGCAACTATGAGTGCGCTCGACTCGGCTTAGAAACCGTTTTTAACGCAGCGACGCTAGGGTTGCCGATGTTGGCTTTAAACTTATTTTACGTTTTTTTGTTTCAAGTACTCGTTCTGGAATGCCTGTGTGCTATTTGATCTTCGTATTCGTTCTTAGCATTTGTTTTTTGTTAAGAACTGCAATGTTCTACTAGAAAATATTAATGCGGTGGTTATTTATTTTAAAATAGTATGACTAAAGTAAATTAGAACCTTTTTAACTGACACAAATAAGGAGTTATTAATTTCTATTTCTAAGTACTAAAGAGGTTTTATGATAAAATTATGTTTTTTTTTATATTCAAATATAATCAAGAGTTTTTGAAAGAAAGTTTAAGAGCTTTTTAAATCTAATTTATAGCTTTGAATTCCGGATTTTATTAAAATCTATGTTTGAAACTAACAAGAAACTTATTTGGTTTTCTAAGTAAATGTCTAATACCTCTTAGTGTTACATATATTTCGGGAACAAGTCAGCTATCACACAAATTTAAGATGGAGTTAATATTTCCTTCCTTTATCCAAACTTCGTCAAACATCAAACCACACACGTTCCCAACTCACAATAAAAAGGAAACAATAGTACTCGGCGTCTGCCACGTTCAGCGTCTAATTAGAATTCCTACATAAGACTAAACAAGAATAATTCTATTCCCGGGAAAGTGCACGAGCATGACCGGGTGTATTGACCTGTGCTTCCTATCGCTATTGGCCTAGGTTAGGCCGCGCGTCACCGGTGACGTGGACTTGCCGCCATTTTCTAATGCCGGGAAAAATGCTTTTTTTCTCGTCTTTTCGAATTTCGAATTTGGATTTTGTATTTTGTGCCTGACATAATTGCGGTTGAGATGGTTAATGGAGTTTAGTATGTCATGAAGAATATACGGTTGAAAAGTGTTTCATTAAAAATTTTGAGTGTACGCCTTTTGTATGGAAAAACAATGATTATGATGAGTGATTATGTTTTATACTATGTATTGCATTGGTAGTTTCAGTGATGGAACATCAGTTTTTTTTCTTAAATAATTTGGATTGGCAAATTATGTAATATAATTTGTTTAAGTTTTAGAGACATGCATGCAAGGCAGTTAAATGCAGTTTAACTGTTAAAATTCTAGTTTGGATGTCATAGAAAAATACAAAAAATCTGCATATTGCTGGCAAAAATAAGATATCTGAATATGAAAAATAAAATATTATTTTCCAAAAATCTAACATAATATCTGACTTACTAGGAACTTATTAGAAAGGGTATTAGAAAAAAAACTCACCTTGTTCCCTCCGGGTAGGCCGCTGACGTCATCACACGTGCACCGGCGACGTGCAACACTGTGTGATGTGAGACTGAAGAAAATATCGACACATGACAACTATGACTAAATTACACCGACAAGAAAAAAAATAATATTAGAAAAAAATATAAAATAAATTGGCCAAGTTCTATGTCAATCTATCTAATCAGGTGTTAGTTAGTGGTGACGATATTTTTTTCAATGTTGTAAATGCAAGGTTAAGTGTGAGGTGCGCTAGTCGTCCGGGACGCGCGAGGGCTCGGCGGCCACTGCGCCGGCGCACTCCCGCCGTCAGTGAAATTACGTCAGCGCGCACACTGGCCGCGCACACCCCTTTCTTTTTTTTCTGTAATTAATTTCTTGTAAGATTTTTGGCGATGCATTTTTTTTAATAAATGATCTTCGTTGCGATAATGTGAGGCAGTTTTGAAGTGAATCTCGTTCAAGTATTTTATTTAGTTTATATTTTTTCTATAATATTATTCTTTGCTATTATAATATAGAGCCGGTATTGTTTAACATATTTTCGATTTGCTATGATAAATTAAGTAGGAATGTGGGTAAACTTGGCACATTTTTATAATAAAACAATAGAGTCACACACACTATAGTGGTTCAAAAGGCATTGTTTCTCCGAGTTTAATTAATTTAGTTGTTAACTTGGTTTATTTAGGTTTAATCTACTTTTTACTCTGTTTGAATAGCGGGCATTCTAACACAAATTCTGAAACGAGCCCTAAATAAGCAACCCACTAAGAATCTTCTAAGACTAAAAAAGATCTAACAATTTAGTGGGGAGCAGTATGAACGCTGCCTACCCGGGCGCACCGCAGACGATCCCGGTTACCTGCGCAAGAGTCGCTCACGCACACAGGCGCGCGCACGCACACACGCGTGCCGCGAGACGTGACACAGACGCCGGCTCCTAATGCCGATGTGAATGTCAAGGGAAAATGGCGCTAGTGAAATTTGGATTTTTTATTGAACTTTTTTTTGTACCTTTTTTCGGTTATGGTGAGTTATTAGTATGGAATTTCGTGAATATTATTAGCTCATTTCAACTTGAATACAGTGATGCTTGAATATTATTGGGTAATAAGTATGCAATAAGTTTTTATTTAGGAGACATTGTTGAATAATTATGATTAATTATGCGTAAATTTAAGCAACGTGGCTTTAATTTACTGTTTCCTTTACTGTTTCATAAATTACTGTTATATTTTGACACAGTATGTGTTACACTATTTGTTAATAAGAACCTGTTCCATATAGGTGAATTAAAAAAAAAACTTTCATATAGTTACTTAGTTAAGAACTAGTATACTAAACAAGCATTTAGTAGACTTGCCCAACTTAAATCCCATTACATAGTAATTAGATATGACATTCATCTCATACCTCCACATTTCAAAAAATATGGGCCACATTATAACGCAGAAATTGCGTACAACAAAAACACCTGACGACACAAATAAAACCAACCAAAAGTCTGTCCTCTAACGAAATTCAGGCGATGATTCTATCCGAGACCATTAAATGGACATTGGCACTGAGGAATTCTCAGTCACCGTCGCTTGCCTGTATCCCCTAAGCTAAGAAAGTATAAATAAAACATAACTATCACTCGGTAGGTACACATAGCGAGTTAGGGACGTTGCCCGGCGCGTGCATGTGTGTGTGCGCCTTTATTATGTTCGCTCACGTAACGCTGTGTCTGTGTGCGTGGCCTAAGTACACAGCACACAGATGCGGCGACGCTTGTCACACCGAAGCGTTATTTTTTTTTGTTTTTGTTCAAGAAAGTGAACGTTTTTTGGTGTATTTGATGGAGTTGAAGATTTATGCGATTATAAACTTATGGTATTCTTCTATATTGTTAGAAAAACTGTTATGATAGCTTTATTTAAAATAGTAATTTTTAAACTACAGTATTCATTCAGGCATTAATATGATTGAATTTAGAAGAAGCCTAGATAGAATCAGCATATGTTTGTGTTTCAATGGCGCTAACGCTAAAAGCTGTCTCTACGTTTTAGTTATTATACTACTGAAAGAAAACCAACTTACTGCTAGCCTACCTTTATGTGGCGACCACCGTGGTCGAGTGGCGTACGCACCGGTTTTCAAGGTGTCGTTAGCTCTAAGTGCCCGGGTTCGAACTCCGGACGGGTCAATGTAGAAACTCACTTTTCTACATTGTCTCGGTTCTGGGGGTTTGTTTCTGAATTCCATAACACAAGTGCTTTATAGCTACTTACTTTGGGTTTAGAGCAATGTATGTGTTGTTTAAGTTAGTTAGTTTTAAGAAAAAAATATACCTGTAGATTTAATAATTTACTAATGTTGTGCGGCTAAAACAAGTATTAGTAAAAACACATTAGGAGTCTTAGGAAATTCAGCAATGTAAGACTGTTTATTAATTGAACTTAAAATTTTTGTTAGGATTTTTTTTTAGTAAAAGTTTTTTTATACTGAAAAAACTTTTTTTTGCATGATTTAAATGCATGATATAAGTATTTTATACTGCTCGCTCCAAAATAACATTCGCGAACATTCCTCATGTTACACAACGGTGTAATACACACCCATCCACCAGTGTGAGTGTTCGCATCGACTCGGCTAGTTCAAGACTTCTATGTAAATGACAAATCGTAATTACGTTTACCAAGTCCCGGAGTAAATCCCGCATGTTATGGCCAGAAGTGATGGATTGCGAGGAAGTGATAGCTGGCTTGAGGATCGACAGGTTTTACTCATAAAATAATGAGTAACGCTCAACTGGGAGTAGTGTAGAGCTTAGAAATTGAGCTTTGAAACAGAACCTGTTTCTGTTACTTAATATTCAACTTTGCTTAACTGAAACTTAAATTTACTTTATTAGAGTTACACTTAACTTATAATTCAATCAGATCAAAAAGTTACAATTAAAAAATCCTTTAAATCCCATTGTTTTCGAACGTTCAGGTCTTAGTAGTTACAACATTTTATGAAGAGTAAGAAGAGTGCATTAAGTGACTTTCAACATACAGGCTGTATAAGGCAGGCCTTTCTTTACCATTCCTAATAACTGGCCTATTTGTGTATAACAAGATGTTTCCATTACTTATACTATTAGCCTAACTTTGTAATACTCAAATGACGTATCATCTACGTAGACCAGGTCATGCTGTAATTTTAGTTTGACCTGCCAATACTTTTCCCATGCTAACCTGTAAACATTGCAAACATTCTGTTAAATGGTAATAATGAACATGATGACATTAACAAAACTATACTTGAGTAGAGCAGCTCCTAAATGTCACTCCAGTCCGTTCATACACGTTGCGACGCAAGTCTTGATACTCCATTATTTTCAAACAATATTCGCCATACAAACACATGGAGGTTCGTAGTACATAAACTCGCAACTATGGAGACTAGTGTTCGGGTCTGCAGATATACAGCGACTTGTGACTTGCACTCTCGGGTTTAAGCAGAAGAACCGACCAGAAACTTATACTATCGCTTCTTTTCAAAATATTTAAAGGTGCAGAGGATAGTATGGCTAGACAGTGCCAGAGTCTGAATTATATAGTTATCGCCTCAACCTCCTAGCACAATAACGGCTGCCTGCTATCTTTCAAAGGTAACATATAGACTCACTCACTTAGCACTTAGTTCCACGTATGAAACGAATTCACCGTCTAGCCGTGTGCTACCGAGAATTCGATGTCATAAAAATCCAATTACTCTCAGTACATGCTTGGATCAGGTATTTTCGCCTTTTTGCTGTATTTTTATCATATCTCTATACTTTCTGCAACGTTATGTAAGTAAGTAAGTAGTGTAAGCTAGAGGCTAGACTATGCATCTGTGCAGTTATAAGGCTATATGTGTATTTGTTTGTGCGAATGTGTGGGTGAACTTAGGCGTTGTAACGTATTCTGAAATTAGATATTTTTTTTTAATTAATTTTTAAGCTAAGTTTGGACTCTTTACTATGCTTACAAACTCAATGTATGAAGTAAGAAAGAGTCCCTGAAAATTTGACATAAATTTTGCGTGCTTAGCCGCGCAACGAAAGTTATTTTAGAATCCTTTTCGAAATAAATCAAATCCAGAAGTATAAACTTTTTGATTTAATTTCATATACCACTAATTTCATCTTCAAGAATTATTAAATTTTATTTTATTTTATTTTATTTGTATTAAAATATCCCATAACATAGAAAAGTAAATCGGTAAGCATTATAGTCAAATAGTGATAACGTGTTATGGCGACGGTGGTCCTACCTCGCATCCACTCGGGCGAGTAACTCAACGGGTTAATCAACAGAGATTATCTTACTCTGCTTCTCAAACTATACACATTCATAATTATTATTTAATAGTTATTATCGAGGAACTAGAGAAGTGTTTTTTCAATCGTTTTAGATGGTAGAATAGAATCATTTATTTGTTTGAAATGTAGGAATTACAGATGCTATAAATACAGTTCATCATATTTCGTCTAATTAGTTCAGCATTCAAATTTATAATTTACACTTACGTATTACAAGAAACAACGTCATCAAACAAGTTCTAAATCACACTACATAATACATAGATGCATCTATAGATAGATATCAAATGAATGGAATAGACATTTATTTTAATTAAGTCTTAGACTAAAAACTCCTCAGTTAACTTTTGATTCAATATTATTGGTGGTCCGAAATAAAATTCAGAGGTATTATTGGACGTATTATGTCTCAAAAATGCATCATTTTTTGATTGAGTAAATGAGATGGAACTATCTGTCTTATACTTTATCTGTCTCTATCTATCACTGAAGCTTACAAGAATTTTGAATACTACTTACTCTATATTGCGTGATAACTTAATGTTAGAAAGTTACATAAAAACAGGTACCTAAGTAGGGCATAAAAAATGTACATATTCAGTTCAGATCATAAATTAATTAAATAACACAAGCTTTATTGTAAGCTCGTCATGCTTCTGGTTTTAACAGTCTGTTTGCGATAAGATTTATGGGAAGGGGTAGATATTGTTATGTTATTTAGTAAATATTATATTGTTGGTCTCACACACAAAAAACACGATTTTCAATGATGTAAAATTAGACAGGAAATAAAGATTTCTACATGGTTTAAAGTAAGTTAATAAGGTCAACACAACGGATGATATTAATGTTATTCTACAAGCTTTTATTTAACATCATTTTTTTTAATTTGTTCGTATCTAATCTTGTCAGCTTGGTTTTGGACTTTATATATGACTAGCTGTGCCCCGCGGTTTCACCCGCGTGAATGATAATTCAAACACTATGTTTATAAATTATAGCCTATGTGTTATTCCGATGTATAAGCTGCATTATTGTAAAGTTTCATTAAAATCCATTCAGTAGTTTTTGCGTGAAAGAGTAACAAACATCCAAACAAACTTTCGCATTTATAATATTAGTAAGGATGGAGCTGATATAATGCACACTTATGAAAGTTCGGTGTCAATGCAATATTCGATCTGATCATTTATTACTACTGATTGATTACCGCTTGTGTGCTTGGTTTTCTTAAAAAGGCTTATAAATAAACAAAAAAAAAACACATTTTACTTTTGTACAACACCGAAAAGATGGGTTTGCCTTTTCTGGCAAATAAATTGATTCGGGCATCGACAGTACAGCACACCTAGTTTTTCCTATTAAATGCAACTTTAAGAACCTCTGTCTTCATCATTAATAATGCTAGCAGCACTGTCGCCATATATTTCTAATATGTAATCTAGATCATATAGCATTTATCGCGCCGTCTCCCGCGCCCATGCATCATAAGACTTTGTTATTAAGTGGTGAGCAGAAACCTAGCAACTTCTAAATTACTAGTAGGGTAAGCGGATCTTAGGAGAAAAGCCATAAATAAATTAAGAAGTAGGTGTATGCATGTTAACAGTTGAAAGGGTTTGTTTGCCGAACTATGTTTCTTTAGTACGTAATTAACGAACACAATAGAAAAATATCTTTTGTTTTTAACTAGCGACCCCTTAACATTGACAAAACTTTAATGATGTTTTGTCTACTTGTGAGAAGCCGGGTCACACAGATCTTGAATCATTCTGTCCATAGGTGAAAACCAAATGAAAATCCGTTTTGTAGTTTTGAGTTTTTATTGTTCAGACTCTATAGAAACGGCGGAGACTCCGTTTTTTAATATGTATAGATTTTAATGACGATACTTACGAGTTTAACGTATGGCGCAGTCTAGGTTTTCAACCTCGCCTCCATGTCTGATTAGCCAATATCTACACCACTAATAACCTACTTTGCAACAAAAAAAAAACAATAATAACGGATGGGTAACGAATATCCCGATTACCCTATGTCAATGTTAGGCTAAAGCCTGTCCCATTTTACAGACCCTTACCTTTTTACAAATCATAATTACCCAATCTTCAGCTTCTTAGAAGGCTTCCAATTTCTCCTTACCTTCAAGTTATCTATACATATTAATATCTCGATCGAACATAACAAACAGATTAACATGACAAACGGATTTACACGTCAGGCCACATCTCATCGCGGCTGCCTTCTGATAGCGAGAGCTTCCATCGGCCAATGACAGAATGATAACCTGACTTGTTCCTGTGAACAAACCTGCATTAGACGCAAGTTACTGCATAATTACATGGTATTAAAAGATTATTTATAAACATAGATAGGAACAAGTCATTTAAATAAGGCAAAAATAGTTTAACTTAATGTTTTAATTTCGCGTTCAATGTTTCAGATTAAATATAATGGAATTATAATCACTTGAAAATTGTTTTTTTTTTGTTGAATAAAAGGGTATTGGAACTTAACAGATCGGCAATTGAGTTCGATTGTAAAATCACTTTAAATGTTGCGTAATAAGAACCAAAAACTGTCTAAAGCTTGACGACCTCCGTGGTCGAGTGGCGTACGCACCGGTTTCAAGGTGTCGCTAGCTCTGAGGTCCCGGATTCGATCCCCGGACGGATCAATGTAGAAACCAACTTTTCTACATTGTCCCGGGTCTGGGTGTTTGTGGTACCTTCGTTGTTTCTGAATTCCATAGCACAAGTGCTTCAGCTACTTACTTTGGGTTCAGAGCAATGTATGTGATGTTGTCAAAAAAAAAAAGCTTAGGAAACTTATTTTCAAAGCCTGGTGAAGAATGCAAAACCCTGCACTCAGGCCAACTGCGTAGATCTGCGGTAAAGAAAAAAAGGTTTTATTTTCTTATTGTTGTGGGATTATCCTTTAGCCCAATAGCCAGGCGTTACTTACCAACCATCCGTTAATCCATCTAAACAGAATCCTTCATGAATAAGTCTGGTGAGCCTATTCATGGGGTTCGTCTCGTTATTCCCGACTGTGCAATTAGACGCGAGCTGGTGGCAGCGACGGCAAAAACTACGCGTTTTAATAACTGCCAGGGGACAGGTTCCAAGGCGGCTTGACCACGTTCAGGGGGTTAAGGAGTATGTACATTCGTGGATAAACGCTGCGATTTTAATCTTGCTACAAAAAATATGAATAATACGAACTCATGTCAATTTAATGGGCAATAAGGGTAACTGTGCAGGTTGAAACACCTTACTGCAGATTTATTTAAGTAATTCGGTTATAAATGCATATTTTTTTTTTTTTTTAGTCAACAATATGACTCAACAATGAAGCAACATTTGGTATGATTTTTTCATCTTAAAACTAAATCAGCCAAAGATTTTTTCACCGACAGAAGTTCTTTTATATTTTAGTAATTTGTAGTAAAGTTTCGTTATTAATACACCTTCATATAAGGTCGATGAAGACAATTCGCTCGTAGTAAAATCGACCTAATATGTCGGCATCTCACAAAGCTGAGCAATAATAAAACTATAAACTTATAATTATGACGTCGATCGTAAATAGAGAAACGCTGGTTCGTCACCCAAATACATTTCAAAGAGTAATTTATTTTTGTTACGACTTTAACTTTCTACTAAACAATAAGAGGCAAAATATAAATGTACTGGAGTGATTTATTTATATTTAGTGACTGTTGAATACTTGAGTGGAACTTGAAACATTGATGAAGCCTTTATTTCATAACATCTTCCTACTATTTCGGCATTTTATCGACTCTCCATCTCAAGACTAAAGAATAAGCTAAAATTTATTTCATTATTAATGAAATAGTTTTTGAAATCATGAGAGAAGTGTCGATTTTCGAGAAGTGACCTTTTGTATTAATGTTGCTTTTGCAGAAACTATAAATTATTTTAATACAAGATTTTGGTAACGTTTTTATTTACCACTCCTCCTATCACGGGTCTGACAGAGATTTCTTTAGAAATAAGTGGTACCTTAGAGCTTAGTACATTTATTAAGTTATGTTGTTGTGTGTAAAACTGTACATAATAATTCCAGCCTATAAACGTCCCACTGCTGGGCACAGGCCTCTTCCCATATAGAGAAGGCACGAGCATTGATCACCACGCTTGCTCAATTGCGGATTGGCGATTTCAGATCCCAATTTTAGAATCCAGGTTTCCTCACGATGTTTTCCTTCACCGTTAGTCAGAAGTGTCTTAGAATAATTTATTAAGAAAGTACGTATAACTTTGATAAGTTACATTGGTACTTGCCCGGGTTCGAACCTGCAACCTAGTGCATACAAATCCGTTCATTGAACCGCTAGGCCACCACGACAAAACTGTACATAACATATAATAAAAAAAACTTTAAATGAAACGTTGCGTTTTGCCTACAATCCTGCACTCTCCTTAACCGGGGCCTATCCATAGATAAGTTTCAAGTTGTAGCTGTTTATAAGGATCCTAGATTATTAATAATGCATGCATGCGAGCGTATTGAGCTAAGGTCCAGCCAGCAGCAGCCTGAGATCAACTCCATGTTTTCTAGAGGTTTTATTTTTGTATAGATATGTTTACTTGATATAATAATAAATAATAATAATAATATTCCGGGACAACTCACACACGGTTATCTGATCCCAAGCTAAGCAGAGCTTGTGTTATGTTACCAGACAACTGATAAACATACTTATATATTTCTAAATACATACATATTATAGATAAATTACACCCAGACAACCAGAACAAATGATCGTGCTCATCACACAAACATTTGTCCTGGGTGGGAATCGAACCCACGACCTCCGGTATAGCAGTCAGGGTCACTAACCACTAGACCAACAGGCCCGTCCTTAGTGACGATATGTCATTAGGTAGGGAGATAGCGCCCAATGTAAATAGTATTTTTAAATATCGTATTTGTACTTGTACTTAGGGTATTTAGAGGTTAAATAAAGGTGTTCTTTGGTTGTAAATGAGATAATATATCGAGTGATTTGCCTAACTCTTGCGTAGAAAAGATACATGTTATAGAAATTTTAGTAAGTAACTGAAATACTTAGTTAATTATTGGATAAATATTTATTAAACATCGCATTAGGTTCGTGTGTATTTTGTGATAAGCCGGCAACGTCCTATTAAATGCAATCGTTGAAGCTAAATGAAACGCCTCTTGAATAAATTACAACTAGTACTTACTCAAGTATCAAGTAAGCTCTTTTCCAATACATAGAGGTATCTACGATACTCCAGTGCTTACATAAATTGATTACATCTTCTAAGTAGTAATTTTAAGCGAAGTTACGTACCTAAGTGTCGCAGATACTAACATAATTATATCAGAAATGCAAAGACAACTATAATTTAATAGACCTTTAATAAGTTTTGCGCAAACGACGTTCCCAGGCCGTCTGTGCACAATCTATGATACTTTTAACGGATAGTACATAACAATAAAAATGTACAAAGTAATGTATTTAGTTTATCTTATGTTCAAGAAATATGGCTTTTCTTTTGGTTTTGTTTAGCTTTTTAAAGTGTAAGGAATTAAGAATTAATTTTGGCGTGAAGTTAAAAGAAAGCTCATATACTTAGGTCTTGTTTTTTATTGCATTTTTTTATTTCAAAATTTTCTATTGCAAGCTGATACTATATTATTTGATAAATATTTTGATCCTTTTTTAAATATCACAAATACGTGACACTGATGTTAAAATTAAAATTGTTAATTTTTATTAACATCAATGTCACGTAAGTTTCAGGGTACTTACAACCATGGTTTTGCTATTGAAGTGCGTAGAACACGATACATTCCGTCCATTCGATGCGCGTACGCATCACATACGATGCACGAGTTTAAGCGCGCTGACTGGACACAAAGCTTTACGTTTCTATCTACTTAGGCACGATTAAATCCTATTTTGTGATTGAATTTCGGTACTTTTATACTTGTATTTAAAAATCCTGTAAATCTTTTTACTGTCGATGTCTTTTGTAACTATTATTGTCTTGTTTTTTCTCTGAAGGACAGGATATTATTGGCAAAAATCTATAAGCATAGGATATTTAATGGCTCCTACACACAGTGCCGGCGGCAGTGCCGCCGGGCGAGCCGCCGGCCAAGCCGCCGTGCGCCCGGCGGCATTCAAAGCCGCACAAAGGAGCCGCCGGCATTTGTTTGTGTGACGACGCGCGACGGCTTGGCCGGCGGCGCGGCGGCTCGCCCGGCGGCACTGCCGCCGGCACTGTGTGTAGGAGCCATTAGAAGTAAGTAGTAATATGTATCTCAGTACAGAAAATATGTATCGCGGAGACCTTACAATATTTAATTAACGTTGGATCCCTAAACATATCATAACATAACATCACGCCTGTATCCCCGAAGGGTTAGGCAGAGGCGTACCAATGTACACCCACAGTTCGCCGGTATGTTTAGGTCCCATGTAATAGGGGGCGAGCCTATTGCCACTAACCGGGCACAAATCCAAACTCCGACCTGCTACTGAGAATTTCATAGAAAAACCCAATAACACCTTGGTCGACTTGGGAATCGAACCCAAGACCTCTAGCGTAGCAGTTGCGCTTAGCACCACTAGGCCAACGAGCCAGTCCCTAAACATGCATTACATTATTCATTGTTATACACCTACTTAGATATATTTTTACCCTATATTTATTTTCCAGTCTGCTAGTTGGTTTACGAAATGATCTTCTTTTTAACCGACTTCAAAAAGAAGAGGTTCTCAATTCGACTGCATATTATTTTGTACGTTTGTTACGCGATATCATCAGCAATCGTGAATCGATTTCAAAAGTTCTTCAGAAGAGGTTTCATGTACCCAAAATTTAGTTATATTTTTAACCGACTTCTAAAAAAGGAGGAGGTTCTCAATTCGTATGTTTGTATTTTTTTGATCTACGGTACAAACTAACATTTTGTTATATAGTAACACTAAAAGTATATAAGTAGAGGTCACAACTCACAAGTCGAAAGAGGTTTTACGATTTGGCCATTGCCCTGTCCTTTAACGATCGCGTAGGAAGATAGACAATTGACAGTTTACTTTTAACTTTTTTACTATTGTGATCTTAGCCCGATGCTGTGAGTTATTCTGATATATTTGAATTTATTACTAGCGTTGGCAATAAGCATATTACGTATCGATATGGTTGGATCTAGATAGTATTCGTTTTACTTAAATGGCTCTGATAGGCGCTTTTAAGGGTAGGTTATTTTTTAACGTGTTGGGTTTACAATTTAACAGTAAATCATTGATGATGTTTTCGTATATTTTTGGTGTTTTTAACCATAGTGATAAGAGTTTGTTTATTAAGTTTCTTAGCTTAGAACCTTTTCATTGCAGACAGGCTTTTAGTTTTAGTTGAGCTTGAAGACGTGTTCATTATCGCATTTTGGGCTATTTATTAATAACGATTTTTTAAGTTTGCTTACAAGTGACATAGTAAAAAATATACATCCTACAAGAAAAAACGAATAAGGTGAACATTATTCTCAAATCGCAATAAAACTAACAATTACCAACAAACCACAGCCCATAAATCTAATAATAAACAGAAATATATTAAAACATGATAAAAAGCGTAAAAAAGATGGCGGCGTCGCCATCTTGGAATCGAATGCGCGGGAACTTGCGATCGGGTGCGTTCAATAAATTGACATACGCCTTATAAGGGTCTATGGAGTCCCATTCGTCTTGTTTCAGGTCTAAGACCCCGGTTCACGTTAGATGCCGTGTTAAATTGGGCCTACGAGGCTGGCTAGCTAAAAACTAAGCGGCCAGCTTTATTCCTGTACTCGGTGCGAGTTAAATGTTTCTAATGCGGGCTTTTTATGTTGCTGTGCGTAGGAATTTTGTTTATACATTTTATTTAATCAAGTATTGTAGAACGTTGACGTTTTAAGGATTGTAATCTTGCACTTTCCGTTCCAATTTAATATCTTAAACTGAATAAGATGTTTTTGATCACGAATAGTCAACGATGCATAATGATGTGAAGCTACTTTACAATTTTAGAAAAATATACTACGTAGGTACATAATTGGATACTAGATATACTAAGTACTGTGTATTTTCTGATAAAATACATAACATGAAATATGCATATTAAAGTGAAAATCATTTAAAAATCCTAAAGGTTTCATTTCAATTAATTGTTGCTGTAATCAAACTAAGATCGCTTTCCTATTATACGTATAAATGGAACTCCATATCCAAACAAAATTGCAGTAACTCCAGATCCATAACAATTACAAACTAATCACCTCTATTTAAAGCAATTAGAACGTGAAGCCATCTCACCTTAGAAATGGCGATCAATAGCGTCACCAATCAAGTGCGATTGATACAAATCCTTCGTATACTTGTATTTAAACAGCTATGGTCCCTAACCATTTAGATGTTCCTAACGTCTTACCGTCTCTTCACAAGAATGTCGTCTGAGTCTGCAGATGTTTTTACATACATTTATTGACCAGCACCAGTTCCCATCACAAACGACTTAACCACCTTAACATCCTCTATGAAAATTAAACTGTAAGTTTACGTCTCAAGGTGGGTTTTTGTGTGTGATGGTGTGGAGTAAGGCTGTGTGGTGGTGGTAGTTAGTGGTTTGGTACTCAGTGGCCACTAGTTCTTGTGTTAGCGTCGCTGACTCCTCGTCAGGTAGTTTGTTGAAACGTGATTATTGTTCAACGTTTTGATTTGTAATGATTTTCGCATTGTTTTGTGGAAGGACTCAGGAATTTTTATGTTAATTGGTAATTAATTTTAGTTTGTAGTATGGGTATATTAAAGTTTGGCTTGAATGTTGGAATTGGTATTTGGAACATTTCATGTTGGGTTAATGAAATTCTGAGGTCTTGTTTTTGTTTGTAACGAGAATGATTTCTTTGATATCCTGTATTATGTTGTAGTTATAAGATATTAAAAGGTAAATGTTGGTATTAAAAACTTTCCATCGATGTGAGTTTACTCGAAATCGGTTAGCTTCGATGACTTCTTGTATCATAAGAAGCAATTTTTACAGTTGGGTAGTCGCAGACGGATTTAATTAACTATGTCGTTATTTATCGGGTAGTTCAAAGCTTATAGTTCAATACACAACTTTCTTTATTCATCAGTATTTGATCTCATTGGTCCTACCCTGTCAAGTATACACTTATGTTTTCGTGTTATTTACATACGATAGGTTTAAAATAAAATAGTTTAATTAAACCACAGATATTCAGTAACTCGAACATATTTGTTTTTCTGCAAGGGTCCCCACTCTTCAGACCCTCCACAATTTTGATACCTTTCGTTCCGGTCTCTGAATATTTGCATACAAAATGCAGTAAATTGAAGTACATAAAGTATCTCCCTTTTAATAAAGACAGTAATTGTTCCATTCACCTCATTTTTTCTTTAATCGAAGTACTGACTTAAGCCTTTCGGCTATAATGTTACAACTATATACAATGGAATATTGCTAAGCATTGCGTGAACTTACCGATGACTGACAAATACTTAAGAATCAAATTCACATCTTGTACGAGTAAAACTTTAGTCTTCAAGAAGCTAAAATAAAAATTCATAATACATCTAAAATTGGGTGGATATTTAAGATTTTCGAGCTAAAGACTCCACACAAAAAACACAGCTTTTTTTCAATCCTTTTAAAAAAAATTACCTATCAGTGCATATAAAAATTAGTATTTATAAAACATCAGTTATTATCAGTTAATGCGTGTATGTGGTGGGGCACTTTCGTCGTCGCATTTCTCCCCAAGGACACTGGAACCAGTCTGCCTGATGGCACCGGATCAGTTCAAGTCGAGCTCATCCACTACTCTACTCCCTCTTGTATGTGAGTGAAGGTTGTAGTAAGTTTGTGTTTTACTCATTTATAATATTCGAAATGAAAAATACACGTAAATGTAAAAGGAAACTGACTTTAATGAGATTTTTTGGAGACCGCCGAGCTACACCGCTGAAAAAATACTATATTATAGTCAATGACAAATTTTATTTTAAAATTGATCCTAATTTGCTGGATGTATCACTTAAAAATACATTAAACACACTGTCAAATTGAGAACCTCATTCTTTTGAAGTCGGTTAGTAAGTTTTTTAATGTGTAACGAACTTCTTACACTTAAAACTATATTTTTTAACAGAAATAAAAATAAGTACCTACACAATGTAGGGGTAATTTTCATTTTACTCTGGAGAATAATATAAAATTTCTTAGATTTTATTGGCTATTTTTCCTTTAACTAATAAATTCATTCAATATTATTTAGGTATTGTAGAATCACCTAACTAAACTATTTCGATAACGAAGATACAATCACAGTTAAAACTAGTAACTTAAAAATAACCAGAACCTAATAAAATATTATTTATTGCTTATAAACTAGCCTGAGGGTTCCTACAAATATATTCCATGTATGTTGACAAATTCTTTCACAGTACATGATCTATGTTCTGGATACTGCCCGAGGCTGTGAACAGAAGTCGTTTGATATTATAAATACTATCATCAATAGATACCCAGATTAATTGCGTGAATAATGTGGCTAACAAGGCATTATATAGGTATATATCTTTTTTATATCGTGGGACAACTTACACTCGGACATCTGAGCCTATACTAGAAAGAGACAGTATTATGGCAACCAGACAACTGATAAACACACTTATATATTTCTAAATACATACATATTACAGATAATTTATACCCAAACACAGAGGAAATGATGCTCATCACAATTATTCGTTCTGGGTAGGAATCGAACCGATGACCTTCTGTTCAGCAGTTAGGGTCACTAACCATTAGACTACTAAGACAAACGTGCCTGTCAATTATGTGCATTATGTTTATTTTAATTATATTATGGAGTACATAGAGTTAATTTTTAAACACAGCGGCGGTAATATTGTATTTTAATCTGATTTTCTAGGTTAAAGAAAATCAAAATATAAAAATAGTATGTATTTCTGTAAAAATAAGTAATTAAAGTGTTTCAAAACAAATAATTAAATCGAATGAAGTATGCAACATAATTTGCGCGTACAGTCCACCACACAATAGACAACGACACCCAACAAAAGCAGACCATATGTCTTTCCAATAAAGGTGCATTTACGTTAAAGTTTTAGTACATAATGGTTGACTGTACCTTGTTACTAGCCAGCGTTTTGACCCAAGTATGTGGTATTGCGATTTTTGAACTACAGGTTGTTACGAAGCGGTCAACGGTACCTGCATACCTTTACAACTTGGTTAACTAGAGAATGGTTGTCCATTAAACTTATAATAATAGCAACACACAGCAATACATAGATACGTTAACATACTATAGGTGTATGTTTGTTTGTTACTTCTTAATACTTATATTCAAGTTAAAAATCGGCTTGAAAGTAGCAATTTTGGAACGTCATAATTACAATGGCCAGCACCCTGAATGACACGCTTCACCTCCACCTAAGAGCCCTTGTTGTAACATCAGTGGTTAAGGGTGAAGGACCATAATAAAACCTGGATTTTTAATTGAAGTACTAAACTAAATTGTTAACTTCTTTCTCTGTAACAGTACATGCAGTGTCGTAGTACTTTAGTCATTTATAGATCACATTATTAAGTAGTAGATATGTTTAGTCTCTTAAAAATGCCCATTGTATACGTCAGGTGTAAATCTTTATGAATCTTGAAACCATGACAGCTTTAAGGAGTGTGTCATTAAATCATGTAAGTCGTAGTAATCAGTCTGTAAAATTTATTTTGCAATCATCGCTATCCACATTTCTTACAGTAACCTAACGTTTTAGGACTTTTTAACAGTATTAGGTGAAAATGTTGGCTTAGAGTCTAAGCGAACATATTCATTCTCTGGTCGAAACCTTAGACCTTGTCGAGACTCAGGTCTTGTGAATAGAGTTAGAAGAGATTTTGTATCCGATCATCAATCTGCTTTACGATGTCGCAGTTAAGTACCAATTGCTTAAGTAATTGGAAAGTTGCTGTCTAACGGCTGTTTAAAACTCAGAAAATAACAATGATTCATAACTTTAACGCTTTGAATTTCAGAAACATGTTTGGCCCACAGTCCGTCATGATTATACCAAAGTAAAACGTAACAATTTCGGTTTCCACAGAAAGAGTTTGAACATTTTCATTGAAGTTATTTTAACTTTTTCTGCGAGACACACAAAGCCCGATCGGCGGCGGTGAAATACAACGATTAGAAACCGGTTAGGGAACTGCATGAGCGGCGCATTGCACTCACTAACTCCTAAACTCGGCTCCAGAGCGCGTTCCCGACGCAACCCTTACCGTAAACCCTAACAAACGAAACACAAACGCGCGCGTTCACACAAACTTCACTTATAGACTTGGATATTCTATTCAAGTCTGCAAGTCAGTGAAACGTGGTTCCCTGGGGTTTCGCAATAGTTTCTAATGTACTTTGCAGGGGCTAACGCGTGGTTACGTCGGAATGTTGCATAGAGACTAGAGGGTTAGCGATAAAATAAGTGGGATTCATTGACATCGGTCATGAGGTTCAGATATGCTGCTTAGACTGGATTAGGCGAAGCTAGATGCCTTTTTAAAAGTCTAGATTTTACACTGAAATGTAGAGAAGAGATGTTTTAAAGGGAAGTTTTACATTATAATATTTTTTCAGTGCTTATTTGTTTGTTGCTTATGTGTTTAGACTATCTCTATCTTTTGTGTGGTCCGTTTTCTTATGTCATACCTATCTAAAAATATTTTTAAAACATGTTTTGTATATTATGTATTACGTTTTAGTAAATTTATGTTTCAAGCATAAGTGATTTTTTGTCCTGAAAGGGTTTAAAACAATACCTAGTTTATTATAAATATTCTCGGATACTCACAATCTCGTATACAGAGAACCATGCCTCTGCCCAAAAGTGAGACACACAGTCTAGTATTATTTTGTTTTGTTAAATATGTTCTTTACACTATACGTATCATGGCATCCAAACGATATCCTTCCGGAACAAATAAAGCCTATACTAATATTTACTTCAAAGGATCGAACCTGCGACCGTGAGCGCAGTATTCCAGTAAAATGCAAGTTTTTGCTAAAGATATAAATTTAAGTTTATAACTGCTAGATCCTTATGTCTGACCTTTTACCCTTAACTAGAAGTCCCTCATTACTTAGTATTTATCGCGCAGTTGTCTATAAACATGTTTTTATAACATTTTGTGCTTCTAGTATCGTGAGTAAGTGTTAAATATTGAAAAAATACACCTTAATACTTTGAAATATGTTTATATCAGTATGTTACAAATTTAATAAAATAAAATTATTAAAAATGTATTTTAAACACAAGCTTTTAAACAGTTACCAAAGTACCAGTGCCGACGAATCAAACAAACCCAAACAAGATGGAATTGCGTCGTCGTTACAAAGTACCTATGGCCACCTATCAGCTCCATCATACAAGCAGTTCTAATGTTAGTAAATGTAGGAATAAAGATTGCTAAATAAATAAAAAAAGCTAGTACGACGCAGGCCACCTACAAGTTTAACTGATAGGGGCAAATACTACAGTAATCAAAATGTAAAATATGGTGGCATTCATAACACAATAATCGTCATAGAAAGTCTATTTAGCTTTTCAGGTATTACCTTGGCCTTTAGTGTTCCAAAAGGTGCAAAGGGCAACGTCTGGCTTCAGCTATTTAAGAGTTGCTTGAATTGACCGAATGACCTGCTTCATTTGGTTATTTTTACAATAATTGGCATTCTGCTAACTGTCATTACGATCATTAATTGGTCATTACCATCATTCTCTTCGCGAGTTCAATGAGATTTTATTGTAGGCTTATCTGAATACGAAAATTAGGCACAATGACAAGTACACTGACCGACCACTGTCATGTATTAAAAATAGCTGAATCGAAGCCCTGAAGGCAGAATTTCGTCCAAAGCGCACATATATCCACATATTATTTAGCATCATTATAACCATGCAAGCTCATCATAAATAGTCCGTTACAATTGAAAACGTTAATTAATTACCGTGTATAATAGACTCGCCAACAAAAGTTCACGCGGCTGACATTTAAAATATGCTCTCCAGTTAATTAGCTAGTTAGAGTGACCTTTGTAAGAAAGGGGTTGCCAGTGGAAAAAACTGACGAGATAGATGACACGCTGACTTTTATTAATACCTAGGAATTATACAGTAAGAGGCTCCACAGAAGGTTCGCTATAAAGATGTAATTTACAGAAAGGTCTGCATTCTGTCTGCATCTGCAACAAAGTACAGTTTTTTGCGTTAATAACAGAGTTTGATGTCACATCTCTAGTTCTCCATAATTATGCGATGGCATTTTTGATGTAACATTACATGTGCATTTTGATGTCACACTTGTGTGATGTCACATGTGTGATTACATGTGACGTGATGCCACTTGATGTCACGTGACGACATGGATGATGCGTGATGAAAGTCACGTGATGTGATGCATTCTTGTGTGGAGTGGTATTTCTGTTCTTCTCTTTTAAGGTGGATGTTTCTAAAAACGCAAATATGGTAACTAATAGCCATAACCTTCGTGTCATTAAATGAAGTGTTAAATTTCAAGTTTTTTCTATATTTATGCTTCTAAAATGATTATGGTTGATATTACAAGAATTTTTCTCATTGACTTTTAATATAATAAGTATTTTATTAAATTTGTGTATTTTTATATTTCTGATCATTACGGTCGTTTAAAGGTTGTTTACTTATTACTTGCTAAAGGTGGCTTAACTAGTATAAAATTAATGGTATTTAAAAATTATAGTGTAATATTAATAGCTATTAAGTTATCATTTTTCTGTGTTTTTCCAGGCCCAACTTAAAGGTAGACTACTGTAAGTTATGAACTCATCCACTAAAAAAAGGTCATAATAAAAATACTTTGAAACTCGGTTTGGTTCCTTAAGTAATTTGGGTACACGGCAGTAAATTAAACAAAAAAAACGACTTCAAAATAAGTCTTATTATATGGTTTTCTTATGGATCCCCCTGTCAAAAGTTGACCAAATGGAAATGGAACCACACGGGAAGCAGCTTTCCAATAAAGAATCATCAAAAGTTTTGAGGTAAAAAACAAAGGAAAAGCCGAATTAAGTACCTCCTTTTTTGAAGTCGGTTAAAAATACATATTGTGCTTTTGTGTCGCCATAAGAATGATAAGATTCTCAATGAATATCTTTAACCAGCTTAGTTATAAGATATATTATTATAGCAGGCTGCATCCACCTGCATTACAAATAGCTGAGCATTATAACGTTACTCAATACAGTTAGTCGAGAACTTGAGTAATGGATACTATAATAGTGCAGACTGCATTATACACTTATGCAGTTCAAAGATTTTTCTCACAAGGGAAAGAGGAAAATAAAATAATTACAGCACAATTTGTATACATGTAAATTTTGTATCACTATTACAAGAGTGATCTCTATTTAGGTTTATTTGTAAGGGACATCCAAGCTCCCAAATTGGTGAACTGATTTTGATGATTTCTAATTTGTTTGATAGGTGGTGTTGTAGTTTTTCACCAAACACCTTTAGATTCTTTTTATTTTTTTATAATATCGTAGTATTTTTTAATTAGATAGGTACAGTCACGATCAAAAATATGAATACTCCAATTTTTTATTATTAACACTTCAATTATAGATTGATATTGTAAAACGTGTTATGTAGAAATTATTGAAAACAGTTCCCTAATCATGTAAATACTTTTCGTTTTTAGTTTTGAAACAAAAATCTCGCTAAATATGAGTGAGTGAGAGAGTGACTGTACTCAAAAAATGCCCTCAAACCTATATAACTCTAGATACACATTAAGATTTAGTTAGATTATTCCCACATAACCACTTATGTAACACTCTTGTCAAACTCGCCAATATAAATTACATCTTCATAAGCTAACAGCGATATTATAATTAGGTATGTATTCCTCGAAAATGACTGTCATTATAATAATTTGTGTAATCTATCCGAGACGACTACCGATCTGCCAATTAGGGCTGCCGTGTATCGCTGGCTTATAAAACAAATAAGATCTTTTTGGTCCTTATTTTCCAATTTGTTTGTGAAATTCTCTCTTCTGCTATTGGTCCTTGTTATTCGTTACTTACTTTTTGACGTGTTGCATTTTTTTTTTCATTTATCTTCCAGCAAACAATGTTTAACCCCCGGTTTCTAAAACGTTGATCAACACAAAAGTAAATTAAATCACATGTCAAATCTCATTTTATGCGCTGTGATTGGTTGTAAGTCTCGTGATCAGTTAATTTGACAACAGATTAAGTTGATCAGCTTTTCAGAAGCCGCGGTAGGGTAAATATTCGAGGTTATTTCTCGACTTATCATTAAATATATTATTAACTAGCTGTGCCTGCAACTTCGTTCGCGTGGATGACAAGTATACTTTAACCTGCTATTAAAATCCGTCAAGTAGTTTTTGTTTCTATAAGGAACATACAGACAGACAGACAGACAAAAATTTTACTGATTGCATTTTTGGCATCAGTATCGATCACTAATCACCCCCTGATAGTTATTTTGAAAATATATTTAATGTACAGAATTGACCTTTCTACAGATTTATTATAAGTATAGAAAAGACTCTGAGAAAAATTAACGCTGTAATAAAATGTGTGTTATGTTGCATTACCACCTCCTAAGTTGTTCACACGAGGTGTCATAATAGAACAGATGAACAAATAAACAAAAGCTGTCTTTCAACGTATCGATATGTTATTCTTTTTCTCACAAACATTCGATCCGAGCTCGCTTGCGGTTTGTACTCACACAAAACAAAAATATCAACAACAGCATAGTCAATGAATTACAAAAAGTACCTTTAGGTACCTATAGTTATATGTTTTTGATATTTTTCCTTGGAATTGTCGTTAGATATGTTGCGTTACAGCGCTAGTCTTGTTTTTTTTTCTTGATACATGTCTAGGCTCATTTAGAGGTACAGCCCTAGAATAACAAGAGAAATAAGATATAAAACACAGGGTTGAACAAACGGACGATCGAACAGTCCTTATTTGTAAACATTGGTAGCACCCGATATTTAGGCTTGGGGACACCACGAATTCAGTGCTATAATTTACTCAAGCTAAAATTAGCTTCATTGGTCGCTATTAAAACTGACCGTAAAATGCATAGAGCATTGATATCCGTTATGCAATCAAACATGACTTGACATTAAAAATACAGAGTATTAATTAACCATCACTAGCAAAAACCTTTAACACGAAAAGGTCAATTTAGTTATGTTTTTACTACCACTATGTCGACTAAATTAATTATTACTTTGTTAATCCTGCTGTTTTTTACCCGACTGCCAAGAAGGGTTATGTTTTTCGCGCGTATCTTGTATGTATGTATGTATGTATGTGTGTAATATTCTTTATTACCTCATATCTTCGAAACGGCCGAATGGATTTCGATAATTAGGGTATCGTTGGATTCGTATCGATTACCCAAGTGTTCTTAGATATGTCACGTCAAACAAAAACCAACATGGCGGCCACGAGGTGCCATAGATTGAGGTAAAAAAAAATAAAAAAATTATGTTTGCTACAATATGGGTATCAAATTAAAGGGCTTGTAACGAGGATTCCAAAATGGTATATCATTTACGTATAAAAAAAAATACTATGTGAAAAATTGTTCTTTATCCAAACTAAATACATACTCGAATGCCGTACGCTAGGTCGATAGCCAGTTCCACCACCATGACGTATTATGATTTTAACTAAAAAGTGTTAAATAAAAAATAAATAAATTTAAAAAATAAAAAAACCCGACTGCATAAAAAACACTTTAAATAAAAACTGAAAAGTAAAAAACAAGTTCAATAAGTCTAGAAGTGTAGATAGCAATGTTACTGTAACAGTCGGGACCCATTAAATAAGCTAGACTAATATCATTCATTATGGGTCCCGACTGTGACAGTAACATTGCTATCTACACTTCTAGACTTATTGAACTTGTTTTTTACTTTTCAGTTTTTATTTAAAGTGTTTTTTATGCAGTCGGGTTTTTTTATTTTTTAAATTTATTTATTTTTTTGTTGGATTAAAAAGAAGTTGGATGACTTAATTAGTATTGAGCGAATTGTTTCTGCAAAGTTTAGACTCAACTTTTTGCATTTACAATATTAACATCTAAGTATACTACTTATAATAAATCTGTAGAAGTGAAAATTCTGTACATTGAAAATATCAAAAAAATAAATGGCGGGGGGTGTTACTAGACCGACACCGAACCCAAAAGTGTGAAAAAAAATTTTTTTGTCTGTCTGTCTGTCTGTTTGTTCAGGTATCACGCAAAAACTACCGGTTTGATTACGATGAAACTTAGTATAATTATTCTTTATTATCCTGGGCACCACACTGGGTAGTTTTTATCCCGGAAAAGTATAAACAATAAAAAATAAACTTAATTTTGCGGTTAAAAACTCATTGATAAGTTTCGTCATCCACGCGAACAAAGTCGCAGGCACAGCTAGTGTTTAATAATTTAATTGATCGCGCTTTGTTGACGCTCACAAATTCAGATAATTCTAATTACACAGTTCCATAATGTTAATGATGAACCTATATCTTAATTGTATCCAGATATCTGTATACAAATGATTAAGCCTCACTACGGTTTTAGGTATTTACAATAGTCTAGATGTAATAATACTACCAACAGGGATGATGATTAATTTTTATTTTTTTGTCCATCTTTTAGATAATATAAAAATATTAGACAGGTGTTTTTTTCGTTTGTACAGTAAACAAAAAATATGAAGAATTGAAGCAAAAATTGTACCAAGCCGTGACGATACAAGCCCCCACTCCTGAACTTTAAAGCGGTTTATATTCGTATTTTGTAATTGATTTGATAAAAGAAAAAATACGCGTCTATTATATTTTGATAATCTAAGTGGTGGACTAAATTGATTTTGACTTCTCAAACCCAGTCATTTACCTTATTATAAAATTCTGGATTCATATGAAATATATATATGTACTTACTTAGTCGTTATATTTTTTAAGAGGTCTACCGTTGTAAAGATATCAGTATTTTTTTACTGCTTTACCGCACTTATAGCTTCACCGTAGCTATCGCATATCTTGCAGTATACTTATAGCCTACCAGCTGGACTATTTGCGGTCATCTTTTTGCTTTCAAGCCTAGGCTGGACGATCGGAGATCCGCGTTCTGATTGCTATTCTAGTTTGCAACTTTGTACGTTGCTTAATGCAGACATAAACGTTTAATTATCTTATAACGGTTGATTTAATACGTGACGAGGTATTTGGGTTGATGTGGGATGGGGATCAAAATGATTGGATATAAAAAGAGTATGAAAAAGATGTTGTTCATCGAATCCTGTAAAGAATACTTAAGAAGATGGTAAAAAAAATAGGCAACGAGGAAAAAAAGTAATCGATCACTCGTCTAAAATTATTTTGAGCTGGGATTATTGATTAATTTTTGTTGGTGATGGAACATCAACCAAGTAGACAGTGTACACTGTATGTTCAGTTATCTTAATACTATTTCAGGATAGGTACCTCTGATTTTCCTGTAACTGCAAACCACTTACTATAATACATACATTCAATAAGATATATTAATCATTGTTCGATTATAAGGTACTCTTAGCAAAATATGTATATAGAAAACGCGATATTTAAAAGACAAGATAGAACTATTTTAACATTATCCTAGAAGCAAAAACTACAGAACCCAGTCCGCCACCCAGCATCTATTCTATTGAATTTATTTTTCTATATGTCTTATAACCGGTTGCAAGGCATCGTGTGAAAATAATACAAGCTTCGTACGGCCGTGACAAACGCCTGGCCAGCGTGTGCGCAGGCGCAACACGCATGTTAGCCAGCTAAATGGTCATATACCTTTAAGCCAGACTCAATTACACTCTGAGCTAGAAATTAATTATTAATCAGCAATTGATTCTAGTTTTGGTTTTAAGTTTTCTTTCGTTAAAGGTAGAAATTTTATTCCATAGATATTAAGGAATAATATAACAGTTATTTTTCATTGTATGTGTATGTATTTAATAGAAAAAATTAAATATGACCTGAAACTAAATTGTAAAGCTGCAGGGCTTCTCGTATAAAGAAGGAATGACCATTTATAATATATACTATGTTAAACATAATAAGCTAGTGTGTATATACCTACTATAAAGCACTCAATAAAACAAATGTTGAAATTGTTAAAATTGATCTCACAGTCAAACAGTTTGTACTGTTCTGTGGGACACTGTTAGTTCATAAGAATACCATGTACCTTTCTAACAAAATAAATAAATGAATAATAATTGGTCAACAAGCTTACGATTGCCAATGTAAAGGGTGTAAAGAAAATGCGTAGTCAACATAATACTGCTTTTGTCCATAGAATTTAATTTAATTTAAAATTTAATTAATTTAATTTAAAAGTATTTTATTCTTTTAAGATAGCTTTTCTTTAGGTCCAGTACTAGACAGAAAAGTCACTGAACTTATAAATCAGTTTGAAAGACGCTGTAATTAAAATCGCTAAAGTTCAATAGATAATAATATAATAATAATAATATTCCGGGACAACTCACACACGGTTATCTGATCCCAAGCTAAGCAGAGCTTGTGTTATGGTAACCAGACAACTGATAAACATACTTATATATTTCTAAATACATACATATTATAGATAAATTACACCCAGACAACCAGAACAAATGATCGTGCTCATCACACAAACATTTGTCCTGGGTGGGAATCGAACCCACGACCTCCGGTATAGCAGTCAGGGTCACTAACCACTAGACCAACAGGCCCGATGGGCCAATCTTACCTTGTTCTCTTTACTTCCTGGTTAAGAAAGGTAAATAAAATAAAAGATAATATATTATTTATATTGTTTATTACATCAAATGCATTGCATTGTTACTTGGGAACAATAAATAAACTGGTGTGTCTTGTATAACGATTAAACTATGTTCCAAACATTTTATACACATAAACTCGAGTCGCTAGTGAGTTGTCTACAACATACCTGTTTAATTACTTGTTAAGTTTTATTGGAATTTTGTTCTTTGTTTTTGATTATTATGTAGCTATAATACCCCTTTCAAAATTATTTTGAAGTGTTTATGATATGTAGTTGTACTGAGTACGTCTGTTGGTAAGTAACCGTTTTTCTTTGATGTATTGATAGGTATGGGAAGTGTCGTACACAAAAGGGATAAAGGGCTTTTCAGTCTATTTGTGCAAGTAAAATAACGAAAGTAATAAAGTGTGACGTCATAATCTTGGTATGTTTCTAGTCAACTCACGAGCACATCAACAGATAAAAGAATCTATTAAACATTGACAGAACTATAGCCTGCTCTAAGGTACATGAAGAAATGTATATTAAGCCGAGCCATCAATACACGTAAACAAATTAAGAAACAACATAAAATATATGAAAACTCTCGTCTTTGGTAACCTATAAAAGCTTTGGGATACCAGCAGAGAAAACAAAATTGTACTAAACAGGCGAGGAAATAGATACAGATTATTCTTAATACATCATGCGTCAGATTGCCCTTAGTTTAGTTTATTGCGTTGCAAAAACAACCTTACGTAGTTACATAAAAAGTTCAAATCTCTGGTGCATTACATAAGTATCATTTATGTACTCGCAAAACAAATGAACAGTCCAACCAATTACAATACCAAAAACGTACACTTTTTTTCTCAAAATAGCACCAATACTTTAATATCAGCACATCGCGTGTACCAAAAAACGATTGCTGGCAACATTGTTGAACAAATTAACAGCTAGCAACACCAAACTTTATGCAAATTCGCGCGATATTATTATACAACCCTTAGTGGAGTTTAAATTTAGTATTTTAATACATTTACTCGTAAAACAATGAAGTAATGCGTGACAATATGAGATGTATCTTCGATTACAGATGCCTAAAGAATAATTTATTGTAAGATAGATAAAGATTACATAGCTCGCACCCTCTGTCCGATCACACATCTTAAGATAGAAAATATACATTACAATCTTGTATAAATAGATATGTATTATGGTAAAATTAATTAAACTATGGTAACACTTTTGTCTACGGTAATAGACAATAAAAGCCAGAAAAAACAGAGATATATATAATCTGTAGACAGTTTAATTTTTCTGCGTGAGTTTTTAACATGAACGAGGATATTCCCCACTAAATAAATTCTATTTTTTCCAAATTAATTGAAAACTAATCAAGATTAATTTTGATATGCTAAGTATAGATAAGTTGAAACATCATTATATTTTAGTTTATCTAACAGTGATATGGTCCTGATCTACTGCCAAAGCAAGTTCATAATTATGCATCGAGTTAAAATAAGTAATAATTATAATTACTTCGCAAAAATTATATTAACAACATATGTAAACATTAACATTAAAATTTACAATCTACAACCTAGGCTTTCTTTTAAATAATAACCCATTTTAGCTTCTTATTCATAATCATAATCTCTAATTTTACCTCTACTTTTCTTGAAAATTTTAAAAACCATCTTTAGATATTTGAAATCAGCGAATCATGGGCTATTACATAAAAGATCTAAAAACACAAATGTTGCCAACTACAAAAATCTTTTGAAGTATTTAAAAAACGTACCTAAATTTATTTGGTCTCATTTTAGTAACGGTTATTTATTTATTAACAGAAATTGATTAACAAATTAAATCTATACATAATGAATTTACAGATCATTGTATATCGTTTCGAGATAAAAATCGCCTATTTTCTTTCCTTTTCATAACGGATCAAAAAGAAGCGCCATTTTCGCATGTTCGAGATTCATTTTCCAAATAATATCTTGACAATTTCTGTATGACATTTGTTGTCGTAAGTTATAAAATCGATAAGTAAGTTAATTAATTTAATTAAAATTATACATAAAAATCGATTTTATTATAATTGCTAGACCACGCGTGCCAAAGTCAGCAAACTACACGTCATGCTTTGCGCTGTACAAATATTTGTATCATTCCTATCTAACTTCGATCATCCCTTTCTCCTATTACTCTAGCTTTCATTTTCTTGTCATTACATACTCATTTATAACGAACGAAATATTTAACTCAAAATACAGAACTTGGTCTTTTCGCCTTTATGGAGAAAATACTCTGAGGCTTCGCAATAAGGTAGCCAAGACATTCGCCAGGCATTCGGCTCGAAGGGCCAGTTGACCTTCCAATGTTGAGTTGGTTTCATGTCCAGATCCTTGGGACTTCTTGGTGGTGTGTTCGTGTATAATTTGTGCCATTTCAGCTCCGGCTAGTTCCTTGAAGGCTGCTGTCACATCATGGACTCGAAGGACGAGGTTTCTTGTTTGAAGTGGCGCTGATGTATGACGGCCAAGAGCCTAGGTAGAAGAAAAAGCAAATATATATTTAGATATTATTAAAGTTGTAGCAAATAACCTAAAAGGTTTTGAATCAGGCTTACTTGTGCCAAATCAGACAGTCTTCTGAGCGGTGTGAGGCAATCAGCGAGTGCAGTGGCGGCCGTGCCTCCTTGCGTTCCTCCTAATGCTCCGACCAGTGCACGAGATGCACCTACGAGTGCCACTGCGCATGAAGTCAGCTCACTGCGAGCTCGCTGTAATTACAAAAAACATTATATATTTTAAAGTAAAAAATTTACGAAGTATCAGACCAGATCTAGATACCCACGAAGCAGCAATTATTATTTAATTCAATTTCGAAAAATAATTACAACAATAAAGGAAACACACCTGAAACTTGGCCTCGTCGATGTCTTCGCCGCCACCGTGAGCATGCTGATGCGAGCACTTCTGCGCGACCTGATGTAACCGCTGCAGCAGCCCGTCCACCGCCACCTCCGTTTTACACAACAAGTTCTCTATCGACACGTGTCCGTTATTCCCCGATTGAAACTCCGGGAACTTTACTGTAGGAGGTGATGGCGGCGTCGGAATGTCATCTACCACTTCATCCTTAAACCTCACGTGGTTTTGGACTTTCGGAGTCGGGCTCGCACTGTCGCGGCGAAACGACTGCCGCTCAGATAGTGGTGGACTGAACACTCGCTCACCAGGCGCACCATTCAACAGGTCTGGCCTATTACTAAACCTCCTATTCATCTGAGGCGAGCAGAGAGAAAGCGCAGTATTGTTCTTCAAAATTGTGTTTTTTGTTTCAGAGTTTGATCTCACATGACGGCTCTGTAAGGTCATGGAACTGTAATTCGGAGTTGATCTGATGTTTTGCGTCTCTTCTTCGGTCAGCCGGTTTTCGAGCTCCAGATTCCGATATGTGTTTAGATTGCGCTGAAAATGTGGAGATCCAATACTGGCTAAACGTTGTTCAGGGTTCCGTAATGGTGATTGTTTTTGGGCGTTCTTCATTCGCAGTACCTCAATGCTTGGGACCGGAGGCAAAGGTGGTTTCTTAGGTGGAAGCAATATCGGCGGAGGTGGAGAAAGTACCTTGTTTTCCAGTCTTGGTGGTAACTGAGGAGGATTCTGCATTGTTTGCTCGTTTATATCACAAATGACTTTGTAGTTCAGCTTTCTATTATTCAGTGTACTGAAGTGATTGTTAGTTATTTCAACTGCCGTCAATTCGTTGTTGACGCATGTAAATGAATTCGATCGCGGTCTCGGAGCAGGAGTTGGTGGGGTTTTTGGTGGTCTCTCAGGAGCTTTCCTACAGTCTGAGTTTTTTCTTCTCGGTGGTGGTCTGATTTCACATACATCGGGTATTGAGTCCGAGTTTTGTATTTGTGCGTCGACTTTTTCACTTTCATCAGAATTTTCTTCAGACTTATTTTTGTCCTTACTGCAACACGAGAACATACCTTTTCTTTCAACTGTTGGGTATTCTATAACATGTGCAGTGCCATTAGACTGCTTATCACCGGAAGATATACTTTTTCTTTTCCCCTTTGGTGAGTCTGATTTCGTTTGTGCTGTCGTTTTATTTTTATCTTTGAGAAGTAAACTATTTCTGGCATCACTAAGACTTTTTGCCGCAAACATATTTCTAATCTCACTGACGCTTAGTGTGCCCTTTACAACATCACCGTTGGAAGGTTTTGCTTCACTGTTAGCCTGCTCTTTCTTAGCTTCAAGTATTTGACTATGATTTGCATAGCTTACTTGTTCTCTATCTAATGTTGATGAGTTAGAGGCTGGAGGCGGTGGGATGATATATGACATTATTTCCTCAGGTGTCAATTCTATGGCTGGTGTGACTTTCACAGTCGGTGGTTGTATGGTAACATTAGCAAGAAACTCTTCAAGTGCATTCTTTTTTGGTGCGTTTGATAAGTTTTCTTGTGAATTTACTTTGTCGTCAGCAAACGATGGCGGAACGATCTGTAAAATTTGAGGCACTTGCGTAGCACTATCTAGTTCATCGGGAGTTTGTGGGGGAGGTATCAAAGTTAAATCTATAAGCTCAGCATCATTATCAACTACACTTTCTTGATAAAAGAAAGGATATTCAGTCGGTCTCGCTTCTTCCTTACTACTCTTCTCTCTAAGTTGCTTTAAATATTCCTTAAGATTTGGTTCTTTATTGTCTTGCGTCGCATCAGGGCTCACTAGTCCAAAGCTTGTCCTGACCCCTTTGGTCGTGGACTTATTTTGATGTTTACGTATTGGACTACTAGTAGGTGTGTAAAGCGAATCATTGTCACTCTCTGAGTGGCACATATCAGTGTTCAAAGCTATCAAGGCATCAGTCAGTCCACAATTGTTAAGTATAGCACTAAGCCCTTGAGACTGGCGTGTGGTTAAACTATTATTGTCTTTTCCATTCTCTGGCACACTTAAACCGTTTAATCCTTGATTAATGGTTTCTGTTAGTAAAAGCAAAGAATCGCTGTGTTTTAATATACCAGGCGCGTCATCTGCTGACGACATTCTACTAGTATTTGATTCTGTATCGCTTTCCACATTATCAACACAAGTTTCTTTGCCAACTAACTCATCCCTCAAATTTTCGTGATAAGCATCATAATCAGAATTCTCAGTCAAATATTGTTCGGAATTTTCGACTAATTTCTGCATTTCTGCAACTCTTCTCAGTACTTCTTCATTCTTGGCCTCGACTAGCCTTGGGTTGTTCGCATTCTCTAAGAGTTCCATGGATAGAACACTTTGAAGGTCGAAGCCCATGCCGTCGTCGAGGTAACACGCATCATTAGGGTCGAAAAGCCTAAACTCCTCGTTTCTCTTACATTTCTCAAAATGAACATCGTGGCCTAGTAGACCGGACTTAGAATCGTAGCCTATTAGAGGGCTGGAGTTATTGCTGTGGTTCCTATTGTTGATGTTGCTGTTCATGTTGGTGTCGAGCGACTTGGTCTGGTCGGGAGTGGAGTGGTAGGGGGGAGGCATGCTGAATATGGCGTAGTGCTTCTTGGTGACAGTGTTCGGGTCGTCATAGTAGAGGTAGCTCCATCTAGCTGGCACCACGTTGTGTTGAGACAAGTATGGTGGAGCTGCAACAGATAAAAATAACATTTTCAAATTTTAATGTAGTCAATATTGTAACAACTGATGGTGAAAATATTTGGTCATCATCTCCATCATCATCTCCCGAGCCTTTTCCCAACTATGTTGGGGTCGGCTACCAGTCTTACCGGATTCAGCTGAATACCGTATTTTACATGGAGCGACTGCCTATCTGACCTCCACAACCCATTTTACTGGGAAACACAGTATCCCATAATAAGACTGGTTGTCAGAATTGACTTAACGACTGCCAAAGATCTATGTGTGACAGCCGGGACCTACTGTTTAACGTGCTTTCCGAAACACGGAGGGGTCTCGGTATGTTATAAATGGTCACCCATCCACGGACCAACCGCGGCGAGCGCGGCTTAACCTATATTATCGGTCAAACCGTACGGCTTACACTTAGCCACGAGCCCCTCCGAGGTGAAAATATTTGGTATTTTGTACTAAAATTATATGACACTAAAAATATATGTACTCAACTCACCTATATCTTCTGTAATAGGTTCTCTCTCTTGCTCGACATTCAGGTCTTGTCCGGTCACCAGGCGGTAGTACCTGTAAAATTACAATATATTTTAATATATTTTGTGGAATATTGTAATATGTGTACGTGTTATTATAAAACTAGCTGTACCCGCGACGTTGTTCGCTTATATACCTATCATTCACCTTTATGAATAAATATTTGACTGTGATATAGAGGGCCACTAACACGAACTGCCTACTGCCGAGTAAATTTTGTCACAAATGTTGCTGTTCAAAAGTACCATCGTCATAATTATATAATTAGCTTACCGCTAAAAATTTTAGGATTGGTTTTGATGCTACTTTGTTTAAAAATTATAGATTTATCTTCCAAGTCCAGAACCGTGAGAAAAAATTATAATTTTCATGGTGGCTTTCGATGTCAATGTCCAAAATATGTCTACCTTGGGCAGTTTTGAACTGACTCTTTTATCTTCTTGTTTATGTATGTAGTATGTTTTCTCTTTTGTGCTTTACCCAGTTGGTTACAATAATTGAAGGTCAATGTTTTTGTATTGAGTCTACTGGCAGCGCCAACTCTGAGTTAAAGTGAAAGCAGCTGTCGCTCTAGGCAGTAAATGGCAAAGGGCACCCAAAAACCGAATCCATAAAAACAAATTAGTCCATTTTGTATGCTATAGTTCTCGTTGGTACCGTAGTCCCTAGTGAGACTACAGGGCGCGAGGTTTTGGTGCGAAACCTCGAAATTGAACTACGCCGTTAAATTGAGAGTGGATATCAGATAGGCAGTGACTGACATGAGACCCATGAAACTGAAAGAGGAGGTAGTTACAAAAAGTTGACGTACGGTTTGAGAGGCGCAGTGGCAGAATTACCAAAACTGTGTTTAAAATTATTTGTTTGGAAAGATTCAGTATGCTGTCTTGTGTGATGGGCTTAAATACCGTACGTATATATTTTAAAATGTAGAGAATGCGATAGAAAGTTTATTTTATTTAGGGTTTTGGCCCAACCTTCCGGTAATAGGGTACAAAAACTTTATGAAATTTAAACACATAAATAAAACATCATGTACGCATAAAAACCTACATGAGAAGCAAGCTACCTTTTAAAGAATATTAAAGAGGTAGTACATACTAAAGATTGTGTGATAAAAAGATCATTGGGTTTTTGGGTAAAAGAAAATAAATAACAAATACAAAAAGATCTTGTCCATGGAATATAATATAGATGACCAATAGAAAACATTACACATTATGTTGGAAAAATAGTTTAAAAGTGGATTAAAGTTTTTAACCAACTATAAAGTGATCTATGGGGAAGCTTACGTTTTCAAATCAGAAGCGAATGCGTAAATTTCCAAGCAAATGGCCAGAACACTTACGCCTGAATCACTTTACGTATATGCCATGCACATTTGTTCCTCCATGATCAGCAATGAGGAATAAACTTACCTACGGAGATTAGTAAATACAAACACTAAATAATTGTAAGTTTATATATCGGTTGAGAAAAAATTCACGACTTAAAGATGTCGTTTATTGCGACTAAAAATACAACAAAATGTTACAAATATTTTTTTACTTAAAAAAGATACGTTAGTAAAACACAAAAAGAGTTATCTCTACTGAGATTTGAACTTGGGTATCAAAAAATTCAAACTTATATAAGAAAATGGACGCATGAAAAAAAATACTAACATTAACAACCGGATTTGAACTTGCAGCAAGATCACTCATTTCCAATCGTTCAACCGCCAAGCTGTTTACTTCGATAGCTAGTTCACTAAAATATAGGTACTAACCAAATTGAAGATTGCTATGGCTACCTCAGTCTGCCATGGTTACCCTCTTGTTTATCTGTCAATAATGCCAATTTATGTGTGCAGTTGAGAAAATGATTTTGGAAATTTAAAGCTCCACCCCTTATCAGCTAGATTCAATAGCATGTTTCAACATAACTAACAACCATCTACGATTTCTTGAAAACAACCTCTCAATTTTTTACACCATTCGATTAAGTAGTTTATGTTTGATACTGTAACATAAAATCTGACCCCCGGCAAAAGAGAGTTGTAATGCAATTACTGCAATGAATTGCGTGTTGTAATATTTTACTTCTTGAACTCACTAAATTAATCATATCTTTAGATAGAGTGAACCGATTTCGATGAAACAAAAACTAAGTTATACCTCAAGTTGTGTATAATTTTCGTATATAAACATTTTCTGCATTGAATTCGTAGATTTTACGTGATGTGTGCACAAACAAACATATAAACAGACAAACAGACAAAAATTTCAAAAATGATGGAAATGGGTTCTGTTAGTTATCCTTTAACACGCTGGCTATTTTTTTTTTCAATTTCATCAATGTACAAAAATGACTTTTCTACAGATTTATTATATGTATAGATTTTAATATATGACTACTACTGATATTTTTCAGAGCCATGGTATCGTACCCAGCAATGATGAGCGGCATCTCAGCGGCGTCGCGCTCGTCCATGAGCAGCGCCAGCACGCGGTCGCGCTGCAGGAAGATGGCCACGTCCGCGCCGCCGCTGGACCACTCGCGCTTCACGCGGATGCCCTCCACCTCCTCCAGGGAGGCGATCGGCTGAGGCTGGAATTGGTAAAGATATCGTTAGTTAATCATTACATTAGAAAGTAAGCTGAAGATTGGGAGTATACAGGAACCGAAATAGATGTCGTGCCAAAAGAATTTTGAATGAAAAATAGGTGTGTTCGTCTCATCGTTGGAGAACGACAGACGCACCTGGTGCGACACACAGCCCAGCGGATGTCTGAGTCCTAGTAGCTAAAGTTTCTATACTGGGTTTTCCATAATTGATGTACTCAATTATTTGTTTCAAGTCACGTCATTGACTTTAGCTACCGATCATCAGCTTACTGACCACAGAGTTACTTCTGCCGACGATCTGGCTGAGGCCGAAGCGCGGCGACACGAGCAGCACGCGCTCCGGCCGGCTGCTGCTGAAGCACTTGGCGCCATAGCTCGGCAGCCCCGCTACTATGTCTAGGTAGTGCAGCTTAGCCTGAAAAACAAATAATAACTACTTCATTTAAAGATAATCCATGATAATTAAAAAAGACGTTGGTTCTTCATAACTGGTTTTAGGAAAAGATATTTCCACGCGCCGCCCTTCCGATCTTCGTTTTTATCGTTACAATACGGTTGTTTGTAGTGGTTACATTAGTAGCTATGTTATCTGGTGGCATGTAAAGGAATAATAAAATCAAAAATAAATGATGGCACGGCACGACAGCGATGTGGCGACGGCGTCGTCTACAGGAGCACAAATTATTCTATGTACGTGATTGTACCTTTGCTATTTTCTGTAGATTTATATTACCTGTAACTGCGTCAGCTGCCTCTGACTGCCTGTCATCTGCGAGTTCAGCTTGAGGAAGTGCGCGATCAGTCTGCGCAGCTCCTTGCGTTTCATGCTCTCCAGCAAGCCGCTGGGGACGAACCGTTCCAGACCGAACTCTCTCCTGTAACAGATAGAGATGAAAAATAAATAGGTGAGAAAAAAGGATATTTATAAGCATTTGTATTCTTTAAATCATTAAAGTAGTAATGCTTGTAAATTATGTCATTTTTTGCTCGGAAAATGGTTATGACTAAATTACGACATAGATTCACACTTTAACATAAAGATGAAATTAAGTTTAAGTTACCGAATATTAGATATTCTACAAAATCATCACCTCTATCTGTTAACTTTTTATTTATAAATCAAAATATTAATCTCTATAACGAATAATATACTCACTCAACAGCCTTCACAGTTAGCTTAGCTGGCGACATATTATTCGCCAGAGCATGCTGATGCATGTGCAAGGCCGCGAGCCTCAACGCCACATCAGGCTGCAGTTCCGGCGCGAACCGCTCCTGTGCGACATCGTTACAGCACTGCATATACAAGTAGTCCAGTGCAGCCAGATCCCTCTGCGCCAGCTCAGCAGCAGACGTCGGCATGAAGACTATTCTGAAGAGGCACCGCATTTTATACGACCCTGGTCTCGCTGCGATCTGAAAACAGAACGAAATTAGAACAGCTGTCGTCATTTCTAAAAATCACTTACTTGCTTTAGGATAAGGTTCAAAATCCAGTGTCTTTTTGGTTACAGATTGTTTGGATGTATACTATTTACAAGTCGATCTACAATCACCAATGTGTCGAGAAACTGGGATCACTATGGATATAATATGACCGTTTTATTTACATGATTTCTCTCTGAAATTTGCAGGCAATGACTAATATCACCTCATAGAAATGAAAATTCTATGAATCTAGACGACAAATTATGGATATATCTCTCGATAGTTTTAGGCATGCGTATGGTAAATGAAAGAATACAGAGTTGAGCAAAATAAAGATGGGATTGTCATAAAAAGTAAAAAAAAAAAAACCATGAGATGAGCCTGTCCCCAAAATAAATGATGAAATGATATATATACAAATCATGGTCAAGACAGAATCGACTATCCCAATTCAAATGATTGTAAATAACTCCACACTACGTCACTCCAAGCCGTCAGTGCAGGTGTGACAAATTAAATACTCTTACTTATTCTAACGTTATAGAACCTTAACATTAACTTCAGATTATTGCGAAGACTACCAGACCTACCCAGCTGATTACCTGAGGATGAAAGGCATATTTTACTTATAGATTAACAAAAAATCAAGAGCTCATCGAGAACATTCATGAAACTTACCCTGGCTAACGATTCCTTGGGGTCTAAGAGCGTCAGTTTATTTCTTCTCAAGCTTTTCACATGTTCCACGACCAGACTGAAGTGTTCTTCGGCTGTGATGCAGAGCTTGTCCTTGAGGCTCGTCACCACGTCAGCAACTGTGGTGGTGGTGTCGTACTTAAAGGATTTCGTCTGACCATTCTCCAGGAATACTTTTAGAACATTCGCCATTGGAGGTAAACAGAGGTCGCCAAGAGAGAACGCTGATGGCTGGAAATTGTAAAAAGTTAAGATTATTAGTTATAATTTTCGGGAATTTACATGGTATTTTGTGAGGATCAGAAAAAGTAGTAATAATTTAGAACAGTTTAGGCATTTTTTATTTATTTTTAAAAGATCGCCTTATGTTTAGTTACTTACTAGTCCTTATAACATGTCGTGATTATACTGGGTGTTGCCAAAAGGGTATATCCATCCAAAAGGGTCGAAGAGTACTTCTGATAAAGAGTTTACAAAATTGCTTAGTTTTATCAAAGTCAATTCGACTGCACTAGTTTAAATTGACTGACTTATTGGCAACAATATTATAGTATCTATACGTGAGATTAATATAGACATACTTACAGGATACATAGGCGCCCCATTCAGCTGCACAGAATCAGCAAACCTAACCCTCGGCGGCCGTGCCCTCAGCCTCGCCCTCTTCGCAGCAGACAGCAGCGCTGACCGGCGCGCAGGGTTGCCGGTCCTGGCCGGCTGGCAGACGCGCAGCGTGACGCGCTCCGTGCACGCGCGCACGGCCGAGATGACATGCTCGCGCGCCGCGTGGCTCACGTCCTCGCCGTTCACGCACAGGATCTGGTCGCCGGGTTCCAACTGGAATTGTTACAAATTAGCAATTATTATAAGAATAATAATGACGTGAAATGGAGGAGACCATATCGTGGAAAAGGGAAAGAAGAAGGAGATTTAATTTAGTGAAAGTTGAAATAACGGAGTGGTGATGCGTTAATTTTGTTTCTGAAAGTTGCTCTTTGTAGTTCTTTTAGATCGATTTGAGAGATATCAGAGTTTTACCAAGCTTTTACAGGTCTAGAATATAGATTATGTAATTAATATACGAAATATGACCCATATTTTAACTTAAACGTTAATGTTATTTTATTAGGGAGTTTGGTGCATATACTGTCTACATTTTGATTTTGTCAAGTTATTAAAATCTAGGCTCAGTTACGACAACCATTCCTAAAGAAAATGCAGTTATTACCTTCCCAACGCTAGGCGAGTTGTCGGTGACGAAGCGCACGAGCACGGGTCTCTCGGACCCCGCCACGAACCCGAAGCCGAGCTCGGGGTCTCGCTCCAACACCACGTCGCGCGGCGCCGGGGGAGACTCACATGAGCAGCCTTCAGGAGCCACGTACGTCGTGGTCTTGTTGACATGGCTGGAATAAAAAAGGAACAAAATAAATTTAGGTTTTTACCTGAAGAGTAGGGAAAGGAAATCTGAATCTGGAGTTGAAAAAAGACTCTTCTGTCTCATAATATCTAATAAACTCGATAAGGATGTATTTAAATGTCTACTTTGAACCCTACAAGTTAACTTACCACTCGAATGTAGAGGAAAAGAGCAAGGAATATATATCCTTTGTATATTTTAAGCGAAGAAACTAAGATTAATTTGAATGTAAGATCCAATATTATTGTTTAATTACACCTTGAGGTAGACGATTAAACGGTTAGTCTGAAAAGGATCACTATTATAGACAGCCGACAGGACTGTCTTTTGTACATATTTTTTTTATGCTACTTTTCTCTTGTAATGCTAATGGTTTTTCCGTGGGTTCTATATTATTATTAGCTAAAAGATCGTATGTGTTCAAGCTATCAATCACCATGGTATATCTCAAAATCCTAAAATGGTTCACATTTTTTTAATATTGCTCTTCATTTTCTTCAATCGAATCAGATAACAATCGATCCGTCGTTTGTCTCCAGAGTTTTTGGAAAATGGCCGTTTCCAACTGTTTTGCACCACGCCTTTTTACTCGACTGCCAAGAAGGGTTATTCTTAACGTGTCTACCACATTTAACCCTAGGCTTTGGGACTTCTAAACAAAACGAAAGAAGTATCAAATATCTCCTTACTTGATGTAATAAGGTTTCCCATGGCAGTCGAGCGCCTGCTCCCATCCGTAAGGCAGTTCCTCCTCATCCTGTTCGCTGCCGCTCGCGCTGCCCTCCTTGCCAGAAGGCCAGCTCTCGGCCGGAGGGAGCCAGCTCGCCGTTCGTGTGATGTGACTGGAAATAAACATGATCTTGTTAGAACTTTGATGGTATTGTGTGGAAAGACTTACCCCCGATTTCTGAAAGGCTAATCAACATAATCTGTTGTCAAAGTACCTAACTGAACACGACCGTGATTGGTTGACCAAAAGACTTACAGACAATCACAGCACTTAACATCAGGTTTGACAGGTGATAGATATTTTTTTGTGTTGATCAAAATTTCAGTAACCGGAGGTTAGTAAGGTAGATTTGGTAGTGATTGCCCTTTGATTTGATTGTAACGCAGACAAAATGGTTATGACTGTTGAATAGTTACTTAGGATATTATAATGACGTGCTTTTGATTTACTTGTGAACCCAAACTTATTTTAAAACCAAGGGGCCGTTTATTGTGTCTTTGTGTGTTACAAAACTGCACCTATAACCAAAGTGAACTAACCCGCACCCAGCTTTGGCTATTTGGCCATTTACCAAAACTCCACAAATGATACACAGTACCTTTCCTAGAATCGCATGTTAAATTATACTATGATAAATGAATCATTTATATTACCTTTGTACATCATTTATAAATATGTAATTATTTTCCTTTTAACTTCTGTGTGTGTACATAAATTATTAAATAAATAAATTAATAAATTAATAAATAAATCACAGTTACTGGCGGCTTCTGTGGCATAAACAAGGTTATTTAAAATGCGGTAGGATGGTAGCCATGTGGCGCTGTGCCAGTTACTTGCAGCAGTTCCTTACTGCATGCCGTGCGACCTTCTTTTGTCTTTACGTATACTAATATTGTGACTTCCTACTTAATTCATATGTAGTTCTAGATTGAGATAAGCTATCATAAAACTACGAGAGTTATATTATGTTAGATTGTTATGTGTCCAAAAGACCTGCACAAATATATTTAGGACGATTTTCGTGAGATTTTTTTGTTCGTAACTCATGGAAATGATAAGTCTTTTGTAGTATTTTGTAACATCTTCAAAAAGTATTTTTTTTTGTGGAGTATCATAAAGATAAAAATGTCTGAACTCGCAAGTCGCAACTCATCGTGGTATCGCCGTATTTTTCTAATTTACCGAAGAAAATGTTGTCGAGATGCGATGGCATCGCTTTGTTACGAGAAACAATAGTCTCCGCCTCAAATATACGTAGCCTCCACAGGCTTACCAGTTTTTACGACTTAATGAAAGTAAAATGTAATGGGCAGAAGGTTCACTGCATACGACCTCGTAGGAGTTTCAATATCGTTATCATGTATTTCCTTATTACCTAAGTATATTTTTTACAGTCAATGTTTGAGATCTAGGTTTTTATATGGTTTTCTCCATGAAACTAAAAATAAAATATGCTAAATAAAGTAGATTTTCTGATTACCATTTTATAGTGGTACTTCAGAAAGATTACTTGTCAAATATGTATACTTGTTTTTGATTCGTTCGTAATAAATGTCATCTCTTCTATGTAGGTTTATGGATATGGTGTTATTTTTGAACCTAAAATATAGTGAGAACCATTATTTTTTTAAAATTAAATGCTCCTTACGGATTCCGGACTTGGGGGAACTCAAGATGATTAGGAAATGTGATTTGATACTATCCCAAAAAAATAATTATTATGATGTAAATACAGATATTTGTGTGATGATATATAACTACAGAAATATATATACAGATGTTGTAAAATCATATACTTTTTTATTACAAGGGGAAGAAAAAAAAAAGGCTTTTTTAAAGAAAGATAAGATGTTGATTACTTGCGTAAAGCAATAATAACAAAGAAAAATTGTCTCCGTCCTCACAAAATAGAAAATTATCTTCAAATAAGTTGTTACCGAAAAATAAAAAATAAAGTTTATTCGTAATAAATTTATTTGGGGTCCGAAGTACCGCGCGCCGCATTTTGGGGTTCACCAACCTGTAGCGAGCGACATGGCGGGTGCGGTCGCGGTGACGACAGGGTTAAGATACAACTGAGATATGTAATCGAGGTTCAGAATAAGCTTAAATGTTATTTACAGTCAGAATAAGTACCAAAGTAATTAATTTAAAGGTTCAGTAATTTTTATCAATAGCTACTTGTTTAATATAGTATGTTTTATTGAAAATCATTTTATACCAAGCATTTAATAAATGATTGTGTTTAAATGATCTTGAGGTATATTATTTATTATTATTATTTTCAGCCCACGCTGTCCCACTGCTGGGCAAAGGCCTCCCTCCCTTCCTTCCATTCTTCTCTATTGAGGGCAAACGTGGACCAGTCCTTCATATAGGAATCCAGCTCATCTCGCCATCTCCGTCTGGGCCTGCCACTTGAGGTATAATTACATCTTTTTTTGCCCCACTGCGGCGAAGCCCGAAACGAGGCTCATAGGGGTTTTCAAATTAAGGAATACTCATTAAAATTAAGTACACCTAAATTAGGAACAATGTGCAGTAAATTATCTACACTAATGATCTGACCCGTACAGGAATCAACCCTGCTACTCGTCTCGTAGATACTAAGTAACACCTAGCTTTGTGGGCACTTATACCACTGCACCATCTATTTAGCAAGCCTGAAGGTAATTTTCTGAGACTTAACTAATAGGGTTATCATATATATTTCATACATATTAAGATTTACATCTCCGAAACCCTCAAGACATGTCACATTAGAACGGTATCTAGTTGTCCGATCTGTGGGGCTTAAACTAATCGGGCTGTATTTATTGGTGGTACTGCAGATAAGGTTTGATCCTAATTAATTATTGTTAGGCACTGTATAGAAATAATAAGAACCAACAAAACGATATTGGTTCGAATTATTTCTATGAAAAAAACGCAAAAGACAGAGGTTTGAAAAAAGAAAGGAGAGGCTTTTAATTCCAAGCAGTACAATTTAATATAGGCACAAAAATAATTTAATGTTATTATTATACGATGACCTCCGTGGTCGAGTGGCGTACGCACCGGTTTCAAGGTGTCGCTAGCTTTGAGGTCCCGGGTTCGATCCCCGGACGGGTCAATGTAGAAAATCACTTTTCTACATCGTCTCGGGTCTGGGTGTTTGTGGTACCTTCGTTGTATCTAGCAACTTACTTTGGGTTCAGAACAATGTATGTGATGTTGTCCGCATTTATTTATTTATTATAAAATATTTTGAATGATGGAATATTTAAGGAAGTTCCTATTAAGTAATAAGGTTCTTTAGCAAATATTGACATTAAAACCTTTTTATAACTACTCATCACAGCCATTCATTCTTGCGTGTATTTCTAACACAAATATTATAGCCGTGTGTATAGGTACCTGTAGATAGTATACATATACACAGCACTCAAGATAAACTCGTAAAAACATCATATTTTAACCACCGCGGTCTCTGCGACCACAACTTTATCGTAATCAGGGGCATCGAAGGAAGTGTTTTTATTTACGTCACGCGACGTAATGTAGGTAGGTACCGTACAGGCGGCATTACGTTACGTTACGGATGCCAGCGTAATGCGGGGCTGTTATAGCAGTGGAGTCCTGACTAAATGTTAGGTGGGGGGGTTTTACTTTGTAACTGGCTATGTGATACGGTTTTGTTCGGGTTTAAGATTTTTTGTGTGTGGTTGGATTGTTGACCGCAAAGTACTAGAAATTATGCAGAAAACTAAAAAACTTAAAAGTCATTTTCATTGAATCAAAAAATCAAAAATCAAAAATCATTTATTTAACTTAGGCTACAAAGTAGCACTTATTAAACGTCAAAAATACAAAAAGGACAGCACCCTAGGGGTCGGTTCATATCCGGCAGAAGAGGCAGCGCGCAATACCGGCCGCGCAACGCCAGAACGAACGAACACACGATAAAACATCCGACCTCCCACACCAGACGCACCCACGCATCAGCTCAGTGTGAAAGGTCGAACGCTCCACCACGCGCCCGCCCGCCCCAGCGCCGCGCGACCGACAACACGCGCCGCCACCTACGCCAGACATGAACCAACCCCAATTCGCCCACCCTACACCGCTTCCTAAGTGCTCTGGCTGAGGAGAAGAAACGGCGCAACAAACTCCCCAGTAGCACGCTGTCTTTACAATAATATCAATAAGGGATCGTGCAAAATGAACAAGTGTTTTAGGTAAAATGGGTACCATACTATTATAGAATGAAAGGAAAAATATCTACAGAGACCAAGGTCAGCAGAACGACCAGTCACCGCAAGCAGCACCCGTTCACGAGTATGACGCAGGGATCAGCCATCTCCTCCCTCGCCATATTAGAGGGAAGGAGGAGACCCGACCCAAGACGCCACCGCAAGCAATGACAAACTAAGGGAGCATGACGAAACTGCTGCCGGCATTAAAAAAAAAATAAAAGTATAAATTAGAAGACAAAAAATCCCAAGCACTTATTCACTGCACAGTCCCTTAACAAAATTAGGCATTATAATAATACACTAATTTACATACGCATAATTGCATGGATAATAAAAAAAGGCAACATATTGTTACATACTGAGTGTATGACTCTCAAATTAAATAAATTACATTGTAAAAATAATATTTAGTTAGTTTTATATAAAATTAAACAATAATTCAAATCTACCAATTATTAAAATATCATGTCAGCAAGTAATAATAAAAAAAAGTAATTATACAATAGTATAATTGAGTCAAAAATATTGTAACATACTATCTGTATGGCAATCAAAAACTAAATAAATAAATAAACAAAAAAAAATCATAATAAGTAGGAGAACAGTAATTCCATACAGAACCGTCTTGTGTCTATCAAGGCGACCAACTGTTTTTATCGTTTAAATAATCATTTAATGTATAATAGGCTTTCTTACACAGCCTTGTTTTAAGGACAGATTTAAATGAATTAAAAGGTAAATCTAACAGGCTAGGGGGTATCTTATTATAAATCCTTGTACCAAGCCCTACAAACGAGTTGTGTACCTTGTGTAGCCGGTATGATGAATTGCATAGTTTATGCTTATTTCTAGTGTTTATACTGTGCATGTCACTATTTTTAGCATACGAGTGAATGTTTTGTCGGATGTACAATATATTGGCCAGAATAAATTGTGAAGCAACAGTCAAAATGCCAATTTCCTTAAAACGCTCTCTAAGAGAAACCCTTGAGCCTAACTGGTATATAGACCTAATAGCCCGTTTTTGCAGAACAAATATAGTTTCGATATCTGCAGCTTTACCCCACAACAGTACGCCATACGACATGACGCTGTGAAAGTAACTAAAATAAACAAGGCGAGCTGTATCCACGTCAGTCAGCTGCCTAACCTTCCTAACAGCATAGGCGGCTGAGCTAAGCTTACTAGCGAGATATGAAATGTGAGCTGCCCATTTAAGTTTGCTGTCAATTGCAATTCCAAGGAAAACGGTAGATTCAACAGTCTCCAGCATTTCATTACTGACAATAATGTTGGGGCCAAGATTTCTTACATTTGGTAGCGCGAATTTAATACACTTGGTTTTTTTGGCGTTTAGGACTAAATTGTTAACCGTAAACCAATTAGTAGCTTGTAAAAGCGCATTATTAACATCATCAAAATTTGTCCTATTTCTGTCCACTTTAAATATGAGCGAGGTGTCATCTGCAAAAAGTACAGTATCACAGATGCCTTTTAAATAGAATGGCAAATCATTTATATAAACTAGGAATAAGAAAGGGCCTAGTATTGATCCCTGGGGTACACCTATTGTAACTGGAAGCGGTCCAGATTTAGCGCCATTAATATCTACACATTGAAAGCGTTGTTTTAAGTAGGAATCCATTAAATTTAGTCCTAAATTCTGAATACCATAATAACTAAGTTTGGAAAGTAGTGTGCCATGATGAACGCAGTCAAATGCCTTGGAAAGGTCACAGAAAACCCCTATAGCGTTCTGTGAATTCTCCCAGGCACTGTATATGTGTTTAAGTAATGCTACACCTGCATCAGTTGTTGAGCGACCCTTGGTAAAACCATATTGTTCGTTATGAAGTATTTTATTTTCATTAAAATATTTTAACAGCTGCTGAAGAATTAGCTTTTCAAAAATTTTGCTAAATGCGGGCAATATTGAAATGGGTCTAAAATTACTCAGTTCACTTTTGCTACCAGATTTAAACAACGGTATTACTTTGCTGTACTTCATGAGGTCTGGGAAGACACCTGAATCGATACATTTATTAAAAATCACAGATAGATATGGAGCAATAATACCTATAATATTATTCACTAACTTGACAGAAATACCCCAGAAATCGCCAGTATTCTTCTGGTTAAGAGACTTAAAGGCCGTTATTACGTCTTTAGGGTCAATGTGTGTGAAAGTGAATCTAGAATTACAATTCGGGACACTAGTTAGTAAAACGTTTTCAGCAGCAACCAAGGACGAGTTTAAAGAGCAAGTTGTAGCTATGGGAATGTTGGCAAAAAAATCATTAAAAATCTGAGCTACATCTACAGCTTTACTAATTACTTTATCGTTACTGATAATGTCTAACTGATTATCACGTTTTACAGATTTACCTGTTTCGTTATTGATAATTGCCCATGTAGTTTTAATTTTATTATTTGAATGTTTTATTTTGTCACTAATAAATTTGGCCTTAGCTATGTTGCATACTTGCTTAAATGTTTTGGAGTATAGTTTGACATAGTTTAAAAAAGGTACATCAAACTTATATTTTTTCATTCCGTATAATTCATATAGTCTTGCTCTACTTTTATAAATACCAGTAGTGGCCCATTGGTTAAAAGGAGCTAACGTATTTTTAACATTTAATGTCTTTATTTTAAAAGTTGATTGAAATTCGTTTCTAACAATTTCGAAGAGAGCACTATATATATCATTGGGATTCTCAAATTCCAAGATTGATGGCTTAACCTTAGAAACAACATTGCTTTTAAAACGATTACAGCGATTAATAGTATATGGTCTACATTCAATTTTTCGCAAGTTGTTAACAACTAAATGAGGAAAACTACCTAATTGGCCACAGTGATCAGATGTTAAATCACTTAAAATTTGTTTATTAGTAGCATCACAATTGCTAAATATATTATCCAAACAGGTTGAAAATGATGCTGTTATTCTAGTTGGTTCACAAAATAAATTAACCAAACCGTATGACTTAAAAAGATTGAGTAACCTTGTAGTAGTTACTGTAACTTCTAGAATATTAACATTAAAATCCCCACATACTATTATTCTTTTCCTACTAGATTTAATTTTATTAAGCGAGTCCTCCATAACCGATTCGAATAAATTAAAGTCTCCTATAGGGGGTCGATAAACACACACTATAACATACCGATCTAGTTCAACACAAGACAGCTCAATAGTGCGCTCGATAGAAAGGTTGACAATATCGGGACGTTCTTTACATTTTAAATTGTTTGAAACTATTATAAGTGACCCTCCTCGAATGGTGGTCTTTCTTACGAACGCACTTTGTATGGAATGATAAACACTATTAAATACTAGTACCTCATGGGCTTTTAACCAGTGCTCGGTTAAACATAACACCTGAACACTGTAATTCTCAATAAATAAACTTAACTCTAATTCCTTGCCGGAGAGACCTTGCATGTTTTGATGAACAACATTCAATTCATGCAGGCTTCCCGTTGTCCTATCTTGTAGTTTAAATTACAAGATGTAAAAGAGCTGTTAGTAATATTACTAACATTATCAAAAACATTCGATACAAAATTAGTACCTTTATCATGTAGATTATATGCTAACAACTTAGCAATTCGTCGCTTACATATAGTTGACATATACATACTGTACTCTGTCAGTTTAAATTTACTAATGAAATTGTTTGTCTCAAAATACAAAATAGTTTCACTATGGCGAATTGTTATATTATAAACTAGCTGTACCCGGCATGCGTTGCAATGCAATTTTTTCTACCTACTACCTACCTACTACCTACTACCTACCTACTACCTACCTACTACCTACCTACTACCTACCTACCTACTACCTACCTACTACCTACCTACTACCTACCTACTACCTACCTACTACCTACCTACTACCTACCTACTACCTACCTACTACCTACCTACTACCTACCTACTACCTACCTACTACCTACCTACTACCTACCTACTACCTACCTACTACCTACCTACTACCTACCTACTACCTACCTACTACCTACCTACTACCTACCTACTACCTACCTACTACCTACCTACTACCTACCTACTACCTACCTACTACCTACCTACTACCTACCTACTACCTACCTACTACCTACCTACTACCTACCTACTACCTACCTACTACCTACCTACTACCTACCTACTACCTACCTACTACCTACCTACTACCTACCTACTACCTACCTACTACCTACCTACCTACTACCTACCTACTACCTACCTACTACCTACCTACCTACTACCTACCTACTACCTACCTACTACCTACCTACTACCTACCTACTACCTACCTACTACCTACCTACCTACTACCTACCTACCTACTACCTACCTACCTACTACCTACCTACCTACTACCTACCTACCTACCTACCTACTACCTACCTACCTACTACCTACCTACCTACCTACCTACTACCTACCTACTACCTACCTACCTACTACCTAATTGTTTTTTTTTTTTTTAAATGTACAAAAGTATCCTATGTCCGTCTCCTGGCTCTAAGCTACCTCCCCACCAATTTTCAGCCATATCGGTCCAGCCGTTCTTTAGTTATAAATGGTGTAACTAACACGACTTTCTTTTATATATATAGATTAACAAATTTAAATTATAAATGTGCCTATTCTGCTCATCAGTTAAATTCCTAGAATAAGGTAGGGCACAGCACAGAATATTTATTAAATATAGTTAGTATATTGTTGTATTAATTAAGTGTATTCGAAACTAGTAGGTTCAGTACGAGTAAATTTATAACTGTTGATTTTACTCTGGATTAGGATCAAACAAGCCAAATACCAATTAAGATCAAAACCAATATTTTCAATAAAGATCATCACAACGTGTTTACAATTTCAAATTTAATAATAATATTTTATCCAGGAAGAAATAAATATATTTTGCTTTATTGAAATATAGCAAAAGATTTCAATTTAATTAAAAGAAACAACCTGTAGCGTTTGTAGAGCAAGACATTTGTCGTACAGAACATTTTATACCAGAGTTCATTATTTAGAAAGGTTACGAATGTTATGTAGCTAACATTTCCTAAGAAAATCATGGCGCTCATAAATTATGGGGCATTTCTTCATAATATTTGCTGTAGAACATGTCATTTCTTGTTTGTCTTCGTTATTTTTGTAATTTGAAGTATTTTTAGAAATTTATATTATGACCTTTGTATGTATCGCTTTAATTTGTTACATGCACACAGACAGACGGCTTTTGATGACGGATATAATATTCATGTAAACATTACAAAAGTTTGTGGAACTCTCTGTGAGACAGGGTAACCCACCACTGCGCAGGCTGTGCACGGATACGTGGCGCACCTCTGCTGTGTGGGTTCATTAGTTCGGCGTCGTCGTTCTCCGTTTCCACTGCGGCGCACGGACACGAATATGTCGCCCACACAACTCATAGCTATGCACGCTGTACAGTCACGAGCAAAAATATTTATACACATAGCGAAATTGTAAAACAAGATTAGTGAGATTTTTTGTCGAAACTCTTCTGCCTATGCATATTGCATACTGACAGATGAAACTTGACCATAAAATATTTAAGAGCTTTTTGTATAATTTAAAAAAGTAAATGAGTTATATGTTTTGCTTGTTATAGGGAAAATAACATCAACATTACCTTCCGACCGCTATTTAAACCACTATCATTCATGAAAACATTTTTCGAGGTATTCCAAAGAGGTCGTCGAAACAACACAATATAATTTCCTTTTGAACATCGCGGTGTAATCCCCGCGAATACTTGGCTGCAAGTTTTGAATTGTTGCACGAATTACCCACGAAACTCTTTGTGACAAACATTTATAATTTCAGAGGCAACAAACACATTTTTGGAAGGTTTTATATGTATTATGAAATATGTATTGTCTCTGGAAGTAGGTATGAACTTATCGTATGGAAGGGTTTAGGTCATGGTGCGCAGTCTACTAGTCGTTAGATAAACAGTTTGGAAGGGTTTTCAATGCGCCCTAAGGTGCACGTATGAAATTTAATAATGCTGATGTCTTAGATGAATGATTGGTCTCGCGCGCTCGACTAGATACCGCACTGTCAACAAACAAAATGTCCGTCGCTGCGGCGACAATTGTGCTCCCAGTGTCCTTCTTATTATGTGTAGTATTGTTTTTACACCATTTTACTACGCAAGTCGGCATTTAACATCGAATTGCAAACACAATAAAATAAAATGTTCCGGAGGTCTAAGTCAAACAAAGCTGTCAAAGCTGTCAACGTGACTAGCACGGGTACGCCGGACGTACTATTTTCGCCGCATTTAACGAGTGCGACGGCGGTATCTAGTCGAGCGCGCGAGACCAATCATTCATCTAAGGCTGATGTATTATTTTGTGTGTAGAATCATCTAGGTAGGCAGCTAGGTAAGTTAATATTCTTGACTAATTGCTAGTGAGAAAAGGATATTTAACCGCTTATTCAACTTATGTCATTAAAACCGCTTAGAAAATCACAAATAGCACGAAAATATCTAAAAATAATATCCAAAAGTCAACCTTACCAAGTAAAATACTAACCACAGGCCATTTTACCATCTATTCACAATTTCCATGTTTTATACTTCAGAATAAACAAAGCAAAGTAATCTAAAAAGCGGTTAACGTTAGCGTCTGCGGTAAACGGTTATTAACCGTCCCGGATCCGGTGGGGACCGGGACCGGACCGGACAGGTACGGACTACTATGACCATGATTACAGAGGACCTGCTTAACATATTTATATAAATTTCGCTGTTACAGCGTTTTTAAAGTTTTTAATTTTTGTGTGCAAATTTGTAGGATGTGGCCCTCTGGCATTTAGCAAAGAATGTGATCTTATTTTAAGCGTAAAGAAAATGAAGGTTATTTTTCTTCTGCCGATGGAATGAGAAAATGTAAGCTTATTTTTTATTGGTCACCTCGATCCTACATAAAACTGAAGTCTGTTGCTGTTACATTTATGTTAAATAAATTATTATTATTTATTGAAACATTAATCCTTATAATTCGCGTCAGGGCTGATATATCCAACGCTAGATAATGTAATCTGAGGAACGAGTTTAAATTTTTGATAGAATAAAAAAAAACTATTGGTTTCTTAGGTTTACGCGAATGTTAGACATTGAAATAAAACTACTTTTATAAACTAGATTGTGACTGTGGCCTCTCTTACATCGGTCAAACAAAACGAAGCATAGGGACCCGCGTTAAAGAACACATAGCTGACGTGAAACACCGCCGCTCAACGAAGTCTGCAGTCGCCGAACATGCTGAAGGCTCCAGCCATTATATTAGATTTGACCAACCACAGATCCTCGCTAAAGAACCCAAATTCCTACCTAGGATGTTTCGCGAGGCTATTGAAATTAAAAAACACCCTAATTTCAATAGAGAAGATGGCTGGAAGATATCACCTACTTGGGACCCAATAATACATAAACTCAAGGCCAAACCCAAGAGCAGCGCTGCAAGACATCAAGACACAGTGAGCTCATATTGCGTAGGTCGGAACTCAAATAATTAGTTAAAATATGAAGGTAGAACGAGCAACATCTACTGTCAAGACGAACGCCATCTCAGTCTGCCCGTGACCATGATACCTGCAAAGGTGTCGAAACGTCGGGACTTAAAATCTAAATACAAACCGCGATAAAATCCGTAAAAGTAGTTTTATTTCAATAAAAAAAAAACTGCCAAACGTCAATCTTATATCGTAAATAAGAATTGTCTGTTGGAAAAACGGAAATTAGTTCATTTAAGTGATTACACGTCTACAGTTTCATGGAACTGATGGTATCTCTACAGTGCGAATTGACCGGACGTCACCCACCGTTGTGTAGGTATGTGTTGTGTGTTGTGTGCTGCGCTCCCCTCCGCCAATCAACGGTAATAGTTGTTATTGTCAGCAGATCAAATGATCACTATAAAGTGTATACGCAATCATAAAGATGGTAAAATGCACAAATTCATGATACAATACATGCCCAATGTAATATTTAAAAATTACGTAGGTATAGTATCCACTATTTGTACTTGTTATAGTGAAGTAGGTATATCACCTACTTTACTATGCCATGAATAGATGAAAGTAATGAATAAACCTTTTTTTGTATAGGTTATTCATCATTTTGTTAATTATAATTCATAAAATATTTTCACAGAGACGATTTGTCCCATTTGATTTCAATGATTTAAAATAATTTTCTTTAAAATGTAGGGCCTTCCAAAATAGATAAAAAATAGTCGTGAACCTACTTTCTTATACATACTTCCTCTTAACTTAAGAATGATTAAATCACATTATTGTACCATATTTATACAAATAAATAATTTGATTAGGTTTACAGAAAGCTTCTGCAAGCTAGTGCTGTACCTCAAAAACCACTATTTACAGGCTCTACCATTAAATTGCCACCAAAAGGCCAGGTTAAAGCATAAAGTAAACGATTTAACTTCAAATGCAAACACCTAACATTATATATTAAATGTATGTAAAATATTCGTCAGGAATCCTCGGCGGGTAAACTCAGCAGTTAACCATCATCGCCGGGGCGTCCCCTTGTGACTTTGAACGTTTGAGAACCGACGAATTCTCGCGCCGAATTCATGATATAATATGGAAATTTAAATATAATACATTAGTTATGTGTAGATTTATATAATTGAGCTTTTTATGCTTTAGTTAGAGGTTGATTTTTCTATGCTTCGTATATTTCTGTGTGTTGGTTTCATTGTGATCGATTAAAATATAAAAATAAATTAAATTCATGTAAATTTTGTTGGAATGACATAAGTACCTTTTGTTTGTGACCGGGTGTTGTGGCGCAAATTGGGAGAGGCCTATGTCCAGCAGTGGACTATGATTGGCTGAATGATGAATTTTGTTACCAGTCTTTTTAACATTTATCATTTACAATCAATTTCTTATTTATAATAGATAAAAAAAACAGTAGGGAATGTAATTTATTTCTTTTTTTGGAGGAATTATATACCCTAAATTTCACCTCTCCATCTTTCAAGATTTGAGAATGCAAGCAAGGCCAGTACTCAACCTACACACAAAAGAATAATAACCACAATTTTCCTATTATTCTATTATCCCCTACGAGTCCGAAGTCCGAATGCAGTGCCTTAGTGGTGACATCAAAGGCGGGATTTGAATATGAAAATGAAACGTTATCGTCCGGCCGCGACCGTGGTCACATGAGAAGCATGCCACAACAATGCCGGATTAGCTGGATCGTGCAGACTCGTGCAGATTCGTGCTTGCCTATTGTGGGGACTGAGATTATATGTAGGGCTGTCACGTGAAAAATAGTGTCATACTACTACATACTTTTAGTTGGGATTATGTATATACTCGGGCAAGTATGAATACGTTAGTACCTAGGTACTTTAAGTAGCTAAGAATTTAATGCTTTTTTTTGCTCGATATGTATCTTAGTTAATTATGCAAAGTATGAAATGAGATTGATAGAACTGGCTGTCATCTATACTTTGCAGAATTTCGATTATTTTGACGGATAAGTATGACTACACTCGACAATGGCTAAATATTTAACTAATAACACTGTTAGAACCATTATCCTTTGACTTAAAGGAACATTCATTTACATGCGTTTAATTTAAGCTCTAATATATCCCTGTTGCGGCAATTCCAAAGCTTTTAAAAACAAGTATTTCACAGCCATTCAAAATTAATGAGTTGTCGTTAACTTTAAGCGTCGACGCGTCAACCCTACATGTTCTGTTATAACATTAGCAGTTTTACGCTCACATTCGGCGGCAATATAAATATGAATAGGATTTAGCAGGGTTAGCGATACAGCCTTACTTGGTAGGATTCCTTATCTCTTTGATAACCTGTGGGTTTTGTATGGCAGAGTTTTTGAGGGTTTAAAGTGTTAGGGGTTGAACTAGCGTCTGTGTAAAGGAGGTTATACCCAAAATGTTGTGGGATTATGAAAGTGATTTGTGTGATAGAAACATGCTATTTTTCTATCACACATTTTTGATTCGATTGTGTAAAAAGTGTACCTATTCGGTACATTTCGATCAAGGTACAAATCTGTGCAAAACTCTCGTAGTCAGAAAAGGTACTTATGTCGTTTTGCAAAAATAAATAAATTACTAAAAACCTTAAATTCACTCAGAGAAACTAAGTCATAATTCATACCGGGATTCAAACTCGTTTCCTTAAAACAGACAAGTAACAGGCCAATCAATAGGTATGGTTAACCACAAAGTATCGTTTCAGTATCCTTAAAGATACTTAGCAATAGTTCCTTACGGTTTGTACGGCCGTAAATCGACCGGACGCGGACCGGCGAAGTGTTAAATGTACCGGAACGGGAACGATACGGCGACGGATGACGCAATTAAAGTTTCAACTGTTTGGGCTAGCGGTGGCGGTTGTTTCACTTATTGAAGAAAGTTTGGCGGTTTTGATGTTAGGTATGTGGGTAATTGACAATATAACTACTTAATAAGCCTCTGATATAAAAAGAACCTTCTTTATATGAAAACGTTATTAATTTGTGTTTAGTTATGACTTTTTTCTATCAACCTAAAGATACCCTAATCTTTAGGTAGCATTTATAGTCAAGTATTTATTAGTTATTAAGAAAACATCAATAAAGTTTAATCATATTACGAGATAATTGTACAAGAATAGGCAAAGCAAACTAGGAGACTATATCGGGAGGTGTTTAATTTATATAATAAAAACACACACACATCAATGCTAATAAAGTTATCTAAGACAAATAAAAATAAACCTAACACCACAAAAAATTATTCAGAAGAAAGTTTTTTATAATATAATAATAATAATAATATAATCCAGCCTATAAACGTCCCACTACTGGGCACATGCTTCTTCCCATATAGAGAAGGCACGAGCATTGATCACCAAGCTTTCTCTCTCTCAATTTTGGAATCCAGGTTTCCTCACGATGTTTTCCTTCACCGTTTGTCAGAAGTATCTTAGAATAATTAAGAAAGTACATATAACTTTGAAAAAAAGCCACATTGGTACTTGCCTGGATTCGAAAGTTTTTATAAATTAATTAAATACTTATCTAATCAAAATATCTTGAGACGAATGCAGATTTTTGCGCCCTTATCAGACCCTCTTTGATAGCCTCCAAATTAATTAGATGATAAACGCGAAATATGGCTGGCTTTATTAATTAATTAATTTCTGCGCTAACGTAAAATTAGAGCCTTAAAGTATATGAACCGTTCACATATTGTTGTTACATAAAACCTCCATTGAATTAAGAAATGTATGGTAAGGAAATTTAATTTAAGAGATGGTCCTAATTAATTTGCGATTGAAATGAAGTCAATATAACACAAACGCGAGATTTGCAGTGTTTTGTAGTCTATACCTGTAATAATAATAACTTGTTTAAATATTGAAGGACAAGCATTTTTTTATTGTTTTACTGGATTTTAAAGAAAAGTGTAATAATTCTAACAACAAAAACCGATTTCGAAGTAAGTCTTATATGGTTTTCTTAGACTTAAATAAAATGGGACCACAAGGGAAGCACCAGCTTTCAGCTGCTTTTAAAAAAAAGAAGAATCATCAATATCGGTTGTCCCAGTCGAATGTTCTGAGAAAAAAAAACCAGTGGAATTGAGTAGGTAGGTACTTCCTTCTTTTTTGAAGTCGGTTAAAAATAACTTCTTTGTGTAATTGTGTGCTTGTATGTATGGTGTGAGAGTATGAGTAATAATGATAAAATATGTAACTAAATTAATCTTCTTATATATAAAATTCTCGTGTCACAATGTTACTTACCATACTCCTCCGAAACGGCTTGACCGATTTTTATAAAATTTTATATGCATATTCAGTAGGTCTGAGAATCGGCTACTATCTATTTTTTATACCCCTAAGTGGTAGTAGGTAGGTAGTAGGCAGGTGCTAGATAGAAAAAAATGCATTGCAACGCATGCCGGGTACAGCTAGTAGTTATATAATATGATAAAAAATACAACTTACAGACATTTGTGTCTCGTAACGGAAGTTTGGTACGCCTATATATAAAACATTCTGAAATCCCCACAATATAGTACCACAGACAAGTTTTTAAATCACTATATTTTACTTAAACTTAACAGATAAAAACTAAGTTTATTTGCTTCATCTAATTTAAGGACTCGCTATATTAATCTCGGAGATACATTTTTCTCTCTCAAGATTCCTCTGCCCTTGTTAGCGTTCACTTTTATATTAAACTTAATCATTTTAAAGCTCGCTCTTGTTTTAATAAAATTGTTTGTTTAGGGTCCCGTGTTTTGAAAGAATATGGAGTGGGTAGTTTTTGTAGTGTTTTTTCGGTAATATTTTTATGTTGTCAATGATATAATAGATGATTTTTCGGTATTTCTTTTATATTATTAATGATTTAATAGAAGGATTTATAAAATGGCTCTTTAGGAATTTATATATTTTGGTTACTTACCTTTAATTGTGACGTTACTCAACATATCATTATTATCACCTACTAGTTCCCGCAGACAAACCGTATTCGCGGTTTTTCGGGGCATAGTTTTAAGAAATGTTTTTATAAACTTGTTTCTAATAAATAAGTAATAAAAAAGAAACAAAATTTTATCTGTTAGTTAAGAATCAGTGCGAAGGTTTTCGAACACTGAATTAGAGTAAAAAAAAATCAATGAAGTTTTCAAATAACAGGTATGATAGATCAAAATCTATCAATCTATCAAATTCGTTGATACAATTAATAATAGAAACAAATTTATATTATTAATTGTATCAACTAAGTTCCTAAAAATATTATGATCCGAGTTCATACCTAACCTTGTATAGATAAAACGTATTAATATTAATTCAACATTAAAGCCACAATAATTAATCACACGTCACGATATTTTTAATTTAATCAGTACAGAATTTAATATTTATTACATTAATCCATTAATATCGTTCGTGCGGAGTGATACAATTTGCGAAATTAATTAAAAGTAGGTTCAATGAGTGTCAAAATGTCAGCCATATCTCCCTTGCGACTTCATATGATTATAATATGCGAGTAATGCTGGTTCCAGGTTTTGATTTGTACTTATGTAATTATTGAATTATGTTGTGTTTTTCCTTTATAATAATCCAGCCTATAAACGTCCCACTGCTGGGCACAGGCCTCTTCCCATATAGAGAAGGCACGAGCATTGATCACTACGCTTGCTCTCTGCGGATTGGCGATTTCAGAAACCCAATTTTGGAATCCAGGTTTCCTCACGATGTTTTCCTTCACCGTTTGTCAGGAGTGTTTTAGAATAATTAAGAAAGTACATATAACTTTGAAAAAGCCACATTGGTACTTGCCTGGGTTCGAACCTGCAACCTTGTGCATACAAATCCGTTCATTGAACCGCTAGGCCACCACGACACACGACAGTTTTTTCTTTGTTACTGTATTATTATTTGATATCTTGTACATATGAGTTTGTCCGCTTACCATTACGGTAAACCACATTCGGCACATAAATGAATAGGTCTAGATAACTCTTGACGACCTCTTTTTCGATTATGCTAAGTTTCGTTGAAATTGGTTTAGCAGTTTTCATGATTAGCCCGTACAAACAGGTAGACAGACAAATATTGGTATTTCTTGAAATCTACTACTACACTAAGACTACATTTTTTTATCGAAAGACGTTTCTGGGTTCTTACATCGGCGCGTCCTATGCTTAAAAATAATTCTTTAAAGTATTTTGTGAAATGCTAAAATATAAAATTTCTTTCATCATTATTTTTCGACTCTACTCAGAAAACCAACCAGAACATAAATTATCCACTCTAGAAAGAACGGTTAATGAAATATCTACAAATGTGTTTAAAGAAGTCTTTGTTCGTGACACCGGGAATAAAACACGAGTACCGGACAGTCCCGGACAGTCTCGGTGCACGGGACCGTTTGTCCGGGAAGATTAATCCTGCCACGTAATAACGGACTACAGAGTAATGTTTAGGTACAATCCTGGACAAAAGTGCAGGACCACAGAGTAACGAATAGTGATACACTTAAAAAAAATATAATTTGAGTTAGGTGAGGTTCATAGTTGCTTGATCGAGTATCGGACCATCCATCCATCATAATATACTATTGTTTGTATTTGATTTTTGTGTTTTGTTTTTTTATTACTAACATTAGTTTCTCATAACCATTTCCGTGTTACTAACAACTCTATGGACTTATTTATCATTGAAAACTTACAGCTAAAGTAAACAGAATAAAACTGTGTGAGACTGACAGCCAATGAAAAGTCTTCATTTTTAAAAAACAGATCGATAAACTGTGTGTCAACAACACAATACAATAAAGCTACCAAGAAGAAACAGGATAACAATCAAACTTAACTTAATACATTTCAAGCAAAATCCAATAATTAAAACTCGATTATACCTAATATTAATTAAAAAAGCTAAGGCTCATGCTCTTTCTGGCCGAGGATACACTTGTCACGAAGGGTTAAAAGTCATACCTGAAATAAATGAATATAATAATAATTGATGCTCTCCTGAGGGTAGTTTTATGTATTTATATCGTAACATAACATTATGTAATTGTTTCAAACAAGTACTGTCAGACAAATAAATCTGCAGAACGCACATTACTGCTGAGTTTGTCTAAGAATCATTGATGCCTTTATTTAAGCTGAGTTTGATTTCAAATAAAAACTAATAGAAAACGTCTGTATGTCTAAAAACTAATATCGTCGTAGGCGTCGATCTTGATAGGCGTCAGTTTTTATAAGCGTTACTTCTTAAAAGGCGTCGTTTTTTATAAGCGTCGATCTTGAAAGGCGTCAGTTTTTATAAGCGTTATTCTTAAAAGGCGTCGTTTTTTATAAGCGCCGATCTTGATAGGCGTCGTTTTTTATAAGCGTCGATCTTGAAAGGCATCAGTTTTTATAAGCGTTATTCTTAAAAGGCGTCGTTTTTTATAAGCGCCGATCTTGATAGGCGTCGTTGTTTATAAGCGTCGATCTTGATAGGCGTCGTTTTTTATAAGCGTCGATCTTGAAAGGCGTCAGTTTTTATAAGCGTTATTCTTAAAAGGCGTCGTTTTTTAAAAGCGCCGATCTTGATAGGCGTCGTTTTTTATAAGCGTCGATCTTGAAAGGCGTCGTTTTTCATAAGCGTCTTTCTTGACAGGCGTCGTTTTTTATAAGCGTCGATCTTGACAGGCGTCGTTTTTTATAAGCGTCGATCTAGATAGGCGTCGTTTTTTATAAGCGTCGATCTTGAAAGGCGTCTTTTTTATAAGCGTCGATCTTGAAAGGCGTCGGTTTTTATAAGCGTCGATCTTGAAAGGCGTCGGTTTTTATAAGCGTCGATCTTGAAAGGCGTCGATCTTGAAAGGCGTCGTTTTTTATAAGCATCTTTCTTGACAGGCGTCGTTTTTTAAAAGCGTCGATCTAGATAGGCGTCGTTTTTTATAAGCGTCGATCTTGAAAGGCGTCGTTTTTTATGAGCGTCGATCTTGAAAGGCGTCGTTTTTTATAAGCGTCGATCTTGAAAGGCGTCGTTTTTTATAAGCGTTGATCTAGATAGGCGTCGTTTTTTATAAGCGTCGATCTTGATAGGCGTAGGTTTTTATAAGCGTCGATCTAGATAGGCGTCGTTTTTTATAAGCGTCGATCTAGAAAGGCGTCGTTTTTTATAAGCGTTATTCTTAAAAGGCGTCGTTTTTTATAAGCGCCGATATTGATAGGCGTCGTTTTTTATAAGCGTCGATCTTGAAAGGCGTCGTTTTTTATAAGCGTCGATCTAGATAGGCGTCGTTTTTTATAAGCGTCGATCTTGAAAGGCGTCTTTTTGTATAAGCGTCGATTTTGAAGGCGTCGTTTTTTATAAGCGTTGATCTTGAAAGGCGTCGTTTTTTAATAGTCGTTGATCTTGAAAGGCGTCGTTGTTTATAAGCGTCGATCTTGACAGGCGTCGTTTTTTATAAGCGTTATTCTTAACAGGCATCGTTTTAATAAGCGCCGATCTTGAAAGGCGTCGTTTTTTATAAGCGTCGATCTTGAAAGGCGTCGTTTTTTATAAGCGTTATTCTTAAAAGCCATCGTTTTTTATAAGCGCCGATCTTGACAGGCGTCGTTTTTTATAAGCGTCGATCTTAAAAAGGCGTCGTTTTTATAAGCGTCGATCTTGAAAGGCGTCAGTTTTTATAAGCGTTATTCTTAAAAGGCGTCGTTTTTTATAAGCGTCGATCTTGAAAAGCGTCGTTTTTCATAAGCGTCTTTCTTGACAGGCGTCGTTTTTTATAAGCGTCGATCTTGAAAGGCGTCGTTTTTTATAAGCGTCGATCTTGAAAAGCGTCGTTTTTTATAAGCGTCGATCTAGATAGGCGTCGTTTTTTATAAGCGTCGATCTTGAAAGGAGTCGTTTTTTATAAGCGTCGATCTTGAAAGGCGTCGTTTTTTATAAGCGTCGATCTTGAAAGGCGTCAGTTTTTATAAGCGTTATTCTTAAAAGGCGTCGTTTTTTATAAGCGCCGATCTTGATAGGCGTCGTTGTTTATAAGCGTCGATCTTGAAAGGCGTCGTTTTTTATAAGCGTCGATCTTAAAAAGGCGTCGTTTTTATAAGCGTCGATCTTGAAAGGCGTCAGTTTTTATAAGCGTTATTCTTAAAAGGCGTCGTTTTTTATAAGCGTCGATCTTGAAAGGCGTCGTTTTTCATAAGCGTCTTTCTTGACAGGCGTAGTTTTTTATAAGCGGCGATCTAGATAGGCGTCGTTTTTTATAAGCGTCGATCTTGAAAGGCGTCGTTTTTTATAAGCGTCGATCTTGAAAAGCGTCGTTTTTTATAAGCGTCGATCTAGATAGGCGTCGTTTTTTATAAGCGTCGATCTTGAAAGGAGTCGTTTTTTATAAGCGTCGATCTTGACAGGCGTCGTTTTTTATAAGCGTCGATCTTGAAAGGCGTCAGTTTTTATAAGCGTTATTCTTAAAAGGTGTCGTTTTTATAAGCGCCGATCTTGATAGGCGTCGTTGTTTATAAGCGTCGATCTTGAAAGGCGTCGTTTTTTATAAGCGTTATTCTTAAAAGGCGTCGTTTTTTATAAGCGCCGATCTTGATAGGCGACGTTTTTTATAAGCGTCGATCTTGATAGGCGTCGTTTTTTATAAGCGTCGATCTTGAAAGGCGTCGTTTTTTATAAGCGTCGATCTTGAAAGGCGTCGTTGTTTATAAGCGTCGATCTTGACAGGCGTCGTTTTTTGTAAGCGTCGATCTTGAAAGGCGTCGTTTTTCATAAGCGTCTTTCTTGACAGGCGTCGTTTTTTATAAGCGTCGATCTTGAAAGGCGTCGTTTTTTATAAGCGTCGATCTAGATAGGCGTCGTTTTTTATAAGCGTCGATCTAGATAGGCGTCGTTTTTTATAAGCGTCGATCTAGATAGGCGTCGTTTTTTATAAGCGTCGATCTTGAAAGGCGTCGTTTTTTATAAGCGTCGATCTTGAAAGGCGTCAGTTTTTATAAGCGTTATTCTTAAAAGGTGTTGTTTTTATAAGCGTCGATCTAGATAGGCGTCGTTTTTTATAAGCGTCGATCTTGATAGGCGTCGTTTTTTATAAGCGTCGATCTTGAAAGAAGTCGTGTTTCATAAGCGTCTTTCTTGACAGGCGTCGTTTTTTTCTAAGCGTCGTCCTAGATAGGCGTCGTTTTTTATAAGCGTCGATCTTGAAAGGCGTCGTTTTTTATAAGCGTTGATCTTGAAAGGCGTCGTTTTTTATAAGCGTCGATCTTGAAAGGCGTCGTTTTTTATAAGCGTCGATCTTGAAAGGCGTCGTTTTTTATAAGCGTCGATCTTGAAAGGCGTCAGTTTTTATAAGCGTTATTCTTAAAAGGTGTCGTTTTTATAAGCGCCGATCTTGATAGGCGTCGTTGTTTATAAGCGTCGATCTTGAAAGGCGTCGTTTTTTATAAGCGTTATTCTTAAAAGGCGTCGTTTTTTATAAGCGCCGATCTTGATAGGCGACGTTTTTTATAAGCGTCGATCTTGATAGGCGTCGTTTTTTATAAGCGTCGATCTTGAAAGGCGTCGTTTTTTATAAGCGTCGATCTTGAAAGGCGTCGTTGTTTATAAGCGTCGATCTTGACAGGCGTCGTTTTTTGTAAGCGTCGATCTTGAAAGGCGTCGTTTTTCATAAGCGTCTTTCTTGACAGGCGTCGTTTTTTATAAGCGTCGATCTTGAAAGGCGTCGTTTTTTATAAGCGTCGATCTAGATAGGCGTCGTTTTTTATAAGCGTCGATCTAGATAGGCGTCGTTTTTTATAAGCGTCGATCTAGATAGGCGTCGTTTTTTATAAGCGCCGATCTTGATAGGCGTCGTTGTTTATAAGCGTCGATCTTGATAGGCGTCGTTTTTTATAAGCGTCGATCTTGAAAGAAGTCGTGTTTCATAAGCGTCTTTCTTGACAGGCGTCGTTTTTTTCTAAGCGTCGTCCTAGATAGGCGTCGTTTTTTATAAGCGTCGATCTTGAAAGGCGTCGTTTTTTATAAGCGTTGATCTTGAAAGGCGTCGTTTTTTATAAGCGTCGATCTTGAAAGGCGTCGTTTTTTATAAGCGTCGATCTTGAAAGGCGTCGTTTTTTATAAGCGTCGATCTTGAAAGACGTCGTTTTTTATAAGCGTTATTCTTAAAAGGCGTCGTTTTTTATAAGCGCCGATCTTGAAAGGCGTCGTTTTTTATAAGCGTCGATCTTGAAAGGCGTCGTTGTTTATAAGCGTCGATCTTGAAAGGCGTCGTTTTTTATAAGCGTCGATCTTGAAAGGCGTCGTTGTTTATAAGCGTCGATCTTGACAGGCGTCGTTTTTTGTAAGCGTTTATCTTGAAAGGCGTCGTTTTTTATATACGTCGATCTTGAAAGGCGTCGTTTTTCATAAGCGTCTTGACTGGCGTCGTTTTTTATAAGCACCGATCTTGATAGGCGTCGTTTTTTATAAGCGTCGATCTTGAAAGGCGTCGTTTTTTATAAGCGTCGATCTAGATAGGCGTCGTTTGTTATAAGCGTCGATCTTGAAAGGAGTCGTTTTTTATAAGCGTCGATCTTGAAAGGCGTCAGTTTTTATAAGCGTTATTCTTAAAAGGTGTCGTTTTTATAAGCGCCGATCTTGATAGGCGTCGTTGTTTATAAGCGTCGATCTTGATAGGCATCGTTTTTATAAGCGTCGATCTTGAAAGGCGTCGTGTTTCATAAGCGTCTTTCTTGACAGGCGTCGTTTTTTTCTAAGCGTCGTCCTAGATAGGCGTCGTTTTTTATAAGCGTCGATCTTGAAAGGCGTCGTTTTTTATAAGCGTCGATCTTGAAAGGCGTCGTTTTTTATAAGCGTCGATCTTGAAAGGCGTCGTTTTTTATAAGCGTCGATCTTGAAAGGCGTCGTTGTTTATAAGCGTCGATCTTGAAAGGCGTCGTTTTTTATAAGCGTCGATCTTGAAAGGCGTCGTTTTTTATAAGCGTCGATCTTGAAAGGCGTCGTTTTTTATAAGCGTCGATCTTGAAAGGCGTCGTTGTTTATAAGCGTCGATCTTGAAAGGCGTTAGTTTTTATAAGCGTTATTCTTAAAAGGCATCGTTTTTTATAAGCACCGATCTTGATAGGCGTCGTTTTTTATAAGCGTCGATCTAGATAGGCGTCGTTTTTTATAAGCGTCGATCTAGATAGGCGTCGTTTTTTATAAGCGTCGATCTAGATAGGCGTCGTTTTTTATAAGCGTCGATCTTGAAAGGAGTCGTTTTTTATAAGCGTCGATCTTGAAAGGCGTCGTTTTTTATAAGCGTCGATCTTGAAAGGCGTCAGTTTTTATAAGCGTTGATGTTGACAGGCGTCGTTTTTTATAAGCGTCAATCTTAAAAAGGCGTCGTTTTTATAAGCGTCGATCTTGAAAGGCGTCGTTTTTTATAAGCGTCGATCTTGATAGGCGTCTTTTTATAAGCGTCTTTCTTGATAGGCGTCGTTTTTTATGAGCGTCGATCTTGAAAGGCGTCGTTTTGTATAATTTATGGTCTCGTGTGTTTTTGCCACTCGGCTAAAAATCGTTGTACTCATCTGTACACATGTAACATAACACAAGAAAACTGCTGTTGTCTAGTGCACTGTTGTTCCTTTACTTGTTGAGTAGAGAAAATAAACTACTAATAGCTATGAGCATAATATGTAGCGGGCGAGTATTTTCTTGCTTGTGTGAAAATTGCAGGTTGCACTATAGTGTATGAGTGTATCCCCGAAGGGTTAGGCAGAGGTGTACCAATGTACACCCACAGTTCGCCGGTATGATTAGGTCCCATGTAATAGGGGGCGAGCCTATTGCCACTAACCGGGCACAAATCCAAACTCCGACCTGCTACTGAGAATTTCATAAAAAAAAACCCAATAACACCTAGGTCGACTATGGAATCGAACCCAAGACCTCTACCGTAGCAGTCGCGCTTAGAACCACTGGGCCAACGAGGCAGTCTGAGTCTGCATGAGTGTAATGCCCTTACTAACTATAATTAAATTAATAATTTTGGCTTGAGAAACATCATTATTAAACATATCTATAGCTTTTACTTTTAACAGTTCAAAAAATGGTTTTAATTAAATTTATTTCCAGAATCCTTTTTTTTTATTAGATCTGGCACAGACAGTCTTTGTTCAGACTTTGTACAATCAAACTTTTGTTTTTTTTTTAATTCTTTATTGAAATTTGCAACGCACGCACAAAAACGCACCATTCTGAATCTAATAAAAGCTATACAATATACCTACGCATCTTTATATTCCACACTGCGTCATTATCCTAAACACACAGCCATCAAAGCAAAAACCATTCTAATACAGCATCTCTGCATTTAATAAAATACATCACAAAGTTCGCCGACAGCCCAACACGTACCTACCCGGACACCAGCCACGGTTACCGGACAGCCGGATACCCGGACGCCCGGCGACCGGACGCCGGACAGCCGAGGCACGAATATCAAATTACCGGTGCAGACGAATCGGACACGGACCGTGCCGTCTGTGATTTCGTTACGGCATCGATTTATTTAGCTAAACGTTTCGCTATGCGTTAAGGATTATGGTGATAGATAACTATTGGCTATACTGTTTTAGTATATTTTATTTAGTGCTAAATTCATATTTAATATTGTTTTATAGTACAATTGTCTCGTTACGTGCGTGAAAGGTGTTAATTATAACTGTACTAACACTAAGTTTCAAACTTTCAAATTGTTGCCTGAGTGGGCCCTTATATTCATCTTTATTTTTATTAAAAACTAGCTGTGCCTGCGACTTCGTTCGCGTGGATGACGAAACTTATCAATGAGTTTTTAACCGCAAAATTAGGTTTGTTTTTTATTGTTTATACTTTTCCGGGATAAAAACTACCCAGTGTGGTGCCCAGGATAATAAAGAATAATTATACCAAGTTTCATCGTAATCGAACCGGTAGTTTTTGCGTGATACATAAACAAACAGACAGACAGACAGACAATTTTTTTTTCACACTTGGGTTCGGTTTCGGTCTAGTAACACTCCCCGCCATTTATTTTTTTGATATTTTCAATGTACAGAATTTTCACTTCTACAGATTTATTATAAGTAGGTATAGATAATAGTATTATGCTTTATTTATATTAATAAACCAATATAAATTTGAGTTTCATATTTCTATAGTCTCTGTAAAAAGATGCTGAAAAGTGGTTTAGTAAGATACACGTGTGTGGTTTAAACAAGAATAGATGAATTTGATATAGTGCGTGTAAGTATGTGTTAAAATCTATTATAAAGGTAACTATTGCAACTCTCTCAACTAATTCTCCGTACATTAATCACAATACCACAGTGTTAATGAAGTTACGTTAAAATATGAAGGCCTCTGTATATGACATATTAAATTATAACACGGTCATCGATGAAACGTGAAACGTAAAACTAGCGCTAATGTATTCAATAGCCAACAATATGATGTCCAAATTAATTACAATGAAACCCTCTTATACATAGGGAAGTAATATATAAGGATATAATAATTATAAGATATAGATTTAAATAAGAGGCCTTTGCCCTGCAGTGGGACAGTTCAGGCTTTAAAAAAAAAATAGATTTAAATAAATAGGCTGTCCCAGAAGGACACAAGGTATGGAAAAATCGCGAAACATACAAGGGGTGATTCAGATACCTCTAAGTGTCTTATACCTACCTCTGGACATCCGATTATCCATACTTTCTGGGACACTCAGTATATTTATAAGGAGAGTTTAGACTAAAGTGGTCTTCTTATTATTTTTAAGATAAACAGTAAATACAATAAGGCCGAATTATTTGAAAATGAAAAACCACTCCATTTTTATAAATTGATTTAATATTCGACGAGTACCGAAAATAACCAAAAATCTTTACGCAAATCGCGAAAAACAATTTTGCCAAAGAAATAAATATGTTCTTGAAACTTTATCAATACTAACAATAAGTTTTCTGATAAAAAGCCTCAGTGTATGTTGAAAGGCCCCAGGGTTGTAAGTTATTAGCTGTTGCGAAGTTCGCGCGAACTTGTTACAGTAACGTGTTGCTCAACTTTACGTTTATGTAAATCCTGGGCCAGTGGGAGGGTAGGCAGAGCTCTTAACATGATATATAGCGCCTGCTTCTGATTACTTAAGTGGGGAGTAAGTTATTGTTGGACTTGATAAGGAAAGACGGAGCACTAAATGAAAGGATATGTAAGAACGATTACATTCAAAATTAATAATTGTACTTAGATTTTGTTAATAATATGTTTTCAACATTGTTATGAAGAAGAGAATCCGTGACTGTCGACAATTTAAGAATATAGAGTCTATCAATGAAGAGAAAACTAGTCAAACTGACGATAACTTAAATTTTGAGCTATTTCCATGTTCAGTAGGTAACGCTCTTATTTTTGCTTCCATCTAAAGATTTTTAGGCAAAAGATGTAGAGAACGTACGAATCCCATTATTTTTTCTCTCAAATACCACAAAAATTCTAATAAGAACCATCAAAAGCTAATTAATACTTAATTTAGGATATTATATCAAACTAGCTGTACCCGGCATGCGTTGCAATGCAATTTTTTCTACCTAGCACCTGCCTACTACCTACCTACTACCACTTAGGGGTATGAAAAATAGATAGTAGCCGATTCTCAGACCTACTGAATATGCATATAAAATTTCATAAAAATGGGTCAAGCCGTTTCGGAGGAGTATGGTAACTAACATTGTGACACGAGAATTTTATTTATAAGATAGGAGTTTTGTATATTTATATGCAATCAATAAAAACCGCAGCCCAGATTAAGCGATACGCACCGGTACACCAGTCATCAATTCAAAAACCACAACACTAATCACTGAACACTGTTTATTTTGAGCAAATTAACTATGTTTATGTGAAACTGATTTGATATAGACCTAAAATATATCTAGGCAGATACTCCTAATTGTTTGTACCTACTGCGGTAAATGTGGTGACACTATTTTGTTATTGTTTTAGCGACTCCGATTCTAGAAACTGCCTCGTTGGCCTAGTGGTGCTAAGCGCGACTGCTACGCTAGAGGTCTTGGGTTCGATTCCCAAGTCGACCAAGGTTGGATTTGTGCCCGGTTAGTGGCAATAGGCTCGCCCCCTATTACATGGGACCTAAACGTACCGGCGAACTGCGGGTGTACATTGATACACCTCTGCCTGACCCTTCGGGGATACAGGCTTGATGGTATGTTATGTTATGACTCCGATTCGTAGTGGTACAAAACATTAAAGAACTACATTAAAACATACTTCTTTAATCACTCTATTCATTTCATCAAAACCATAAGGAAATTATTTTCGTTATGTTTTGAGATTTATCGTATTCAGACAGATAAAACGCGGCGACGTACTATGTTTTACAACATGTCTAAAAAAAAGGCTTTGAATCTGCGTGAGCAGCTACTGATATAATAACATTAACAATTTAAATCTCCACACAATCGTTAATAATATCCAACATAAAAACAAATTTTAATGAAGCACAAGTATATCAAACAAAACCTCACGATTCTCTTCGTAAAATAATAAATACGCTTTATAAAAAATATTCAGATCCCCAGGGGCCCCACTCCAGCTTGTTCACAGTTTATTAAAGGGCCCCGGACTGCCCGGGGACATAAAACACGTACGGACGGATCGAGATACATTTTTATATTCTTTTTATCTGTATCTAATGATGGGAATTTAATATCGAGAGGAGAGAATAGATTTCTTTCATACGGTAAACGGATGAGTCGCAATATATCGCTTCGGTACCTAATTCTTTGTGTGATTGTTGTTTTGTCGTGGAAATGTATGGTAAGCTTTATTTTATTTTATTAAGCTTATATCAATAACGTGAATGTCGTGGTGGCCTATTGGTTCAATGAACGGATTTGTATGCAAAAGGTTGCAGGTTCGAACCCAGGCAAGTACCAATGTGGCTTTTTCAAAGTTATATGTACTTTCTTAATTATTCTAAGACACTTCTGACAAACGGTGAAGGAAAACATCGTGAGGAAACCTGGATTCCAAAATTGGGATCTGAAATCGCCAATCCGCAGAGACCAAGCGTGGTGATCAAAGCTCGTGCCTTCTCTATATGAGAAGAGGCCTGTGCCCAGCAGTGGGACGTTTATAGGCTGGATTATAATAACGTGATTGGTGCCCGCCTTTCTGCAGATTTCTATCAATGTGAGTTAAATAAAACTTTTGACTTTAGATCTCTTCTATAAAAATAGAAATTAGTCACACAGTTAAACGTTAACAGGCCTACATTTGGTACACTTAGATGAATCTTAGCACCCTTGAAAGTGGTGGCATATTTTTTCTGTTTCTGTATGTTTATACCTACTTGTCAATTTTTTTGACATTATTTTCATTTCCGAAGAATTGTAAATTTTATGTACGCCATTATTGTCAAGTGCATCAGATCACTTTAATTGTAAATTGTAATGTTAAATGTATAAATAAATTTCTTGTTGTTTAATTTAAAACGTGACCCGAAATTAACAAACAAAAAAAGAATAGGTAAAATAGCATAATTTATAGCAATAAAACATTTTGTTTTAGAAGATAACAATCTCATACTATTTGTATTGTCTCATGACTCGGAACATTAAATTGATGTCTATTCCGAGAATCAATCAATTCCAATCATTATTACATTTAATTACAGAAAAGCGTTTAATTTTATCGTCGATGAGTGATTTGATAAAGTTTGTTGCGTGATCCGTACCACCGTCGTATGAGAGCCCCCCTTAAATATCCATTTTATGTGGTTTTTAGTATTTGTTGTTATAGCGGCAACGGAAATACATCATTTGTGAAAGTTTCAGCTTTCTAGCTATCACGGTTTATGAGATACAGCCTGGAGACAGACAGACGGACAGACAGACAGCGGAGTCTTAGTAATAGGGTCCCGTTTTACCCTTTGGGTACGGAACCCTAAAAAAGTATAATTATAAAGCTTCGCTCAAAGACCCATTGTTTCGTTAGTACAATAACGACCATTAAGTAAAGTTGGTGGTATAACACATTTAATCTGTGTAATGCACGCATGCGTTGTGGTTGTTTTCAGAAGGTGGTTGGTACAGCCTTTTGTCAAACGCTTGTAGGTTTTATAAAGGATTTAGGTACGGGGTAAAATAAAAGTGACTGTATTATGATAGTGATATATGTGGATGACACTATATAGAGAGAGCCCTTTGAGTTACGTATTGTGAAGGCACGTGTCTAGGTACAATCTGAATAACTGTTTTCTTTCATTTCTTCATTCTCTCAAAACTGCCTCGTTGGCCTAGTGGCGCTAAGCGCGTCTGCTACGCTAGAGGTCTTGGGTTCGATTCCCAATTCGACCAAGCTGTTATTGGGTTTTTCTATGAAATTCTCAGTAGCAGGTTGGAATTTAGGATTTGTGCCCGGTTAGTGGCAATAGGCTCGCCTCCTATTACATGGGACCTAAACATACCGGCAAACTGTAGGTGTACATTGGTACACCTCTGCCTAACCCTTCGGGGATACAGGCGTGATGGTATGTTATGTTATGTTCATTTTTTGTGGACCATTTTTGCATTTTTTGTATTTGGAAAGAGCCACATCTACCAACTTTTATTCAACCATAAGCGTTGAAAAGTATATGAAACCAGTCTGTTTTAGAATTAACATTTCGTCGTTTGAAGAAATGGCGGCAATATTCTTAATACTTAACATTCGAAACGAAGTTGCCAGCAGCTAGTAACAAATAAACCCAAAAATATACTATACACTTCCAGTGTATAGCTACACCTGTGTGCAAAATAAATAACCACTATTATACCTGACCGTGCAGTGGGTGGCAGTTTTTCTGGCCGCATGTGTAGTGGCTACGGGCCTCATTAAGCCGCCTTAGTAATTACAGGGCCAACTTAATTACGGGGTCTCAGTATTGCTTTGCTCGCCACTCTACTCGAATAGAGGTGGGAAACTGAACTGCTGTAAGACATTTTTGTTGATAGAAAGAAACTGTAGGTATTTAAAAGTCAGTCTACTCTGTCATGAAATAAAATAATAAATTTGAACATTGAAGTAAAACTGTGTTGGCGTCTGTTTAAAATTTCGATAATAATAAGTAGTTCTATTAAAACTCTCCGTAAAAATATTTATATATTAAACCTATCTTATTTTTTTTTAATTTATCAAATTTATTTGTTTATTTTTAATCCTTCCACACGCCATCTTGTCTCTACAATCAAAGTGTTAACCAAAACCAACAAAAGCACAAAAACAATCAATTAAATCTAACTAAAACTACTCTAAACTTAGTAGAGTCCCACCTCTAGTGGTTTGTCTGTGGTCGCCGCGAATCAGGCTCCTTTCATTTACGTAGTTCCGACACCTTGTTACAAGCCGACTTTGATTTTAATCTGACGACTGAGGTGAGGACATGGGAACGTGTTTTTAATTGTGAGATTAGATTGCTTCAGTTAATAGAAGTTTTCAGAGATTTTGCTTTTATAGAGAGATTTTGGTGTTCAAAATATTGATTGATAAAGAATTAAATAGGTTTAGGTTAATTTTCTTGATCATTTTGCACTTTATCTCCCTAGCCTTTTACCAACTATGTTGGGGTCGACTACCAGTCATACCGGATTCAGCTGAATACCGTATTTTACATGGAGCGACTGCTTATCTGACCTCCACAACCCATTTTTACTGGGAAACACAGTATCCCATTGTAAGACTGGTTGTCAGAATTGATTTTGCACTATCGTATTCATATAAAAGAAAATTATAAAAATCAGAATTTACTTTACTAAAAATTAATGTCTTTCAGCTTCCCTCAGATACGTTCGTTTTTTTTTTCAGACTGTAGAACCAATTCCCTTTTCTTTTGAAGAAAACGTTTCAGCATTTCATGCATACTAATTAAAGCTAGATGAGTATTAAGAGAGAGAGAAGGAAATAACTAGACGGACCCTCAGTAAACCAGAGGCATTGTGTTAGTTTTTTTTTAATTCTCGTATTTGGATACTTTTGGAAAATATATCTTACTGCCTCGTTGGCCTAGTGGTGCTAAGCGCGACTGCTACGCTAGAATTCTTGGGTTCGATTCCCAAGTCGACCAAGTTGTGTTTGGATTTTTCTAGGAAATTCTCAGTAGCAGGATTTTGGATTTGTGCCCGGTTAGTGGCAATAGGCTCGCCCCCTATTACATGGGACCTACACATACCGGCGAACTGTGGGTGTACATTGGTACACCTCTGCCTAACCCTTCGGGGATTCGGGCGTGATGGTATGTTATGTTATGGAAAATATATATGTTACAATGGTATTTATTCTTATACTACTTATTTAGCATATAGTATTTGTTCTTACATAACAGTATAAGAATAAATACTATTATAACCTAATATAACAATTATCAAATATTTAATTACGCAGTTTCTGTAAATATTGCAACTGTAGGGCATATTAAAAACCTTGTACTTTTACAGAGTTATTAAAATAGTTACCTGAGAAAACCATAAAAACTTAATCAGTATCTAAAAACAATTCTTAAACATCCTCGAATATTTTCTTAGGAATAACATCAACAAGAAAAAATCCAAGCATCACACCATTTAAATTATTATTTATACAAAAAAATCTCATTTTATTTTCCTTTCCATATTCCGCTAACGAGTCGCATATCAAATATGGCGGAGTAATTTCCTGTATGATAAATAAAGATATGTTTGATACAAATTTCAGCTTGTCACATAAACGTCGGTCATAACGAGACGTCTTTCAGAGCCTCTGTACAATCAACGACAGCGACACGTTGACAAAATTCTGAGAATGTTTTCAGTATGAAAAATATTTTGCATTTGATTGAACAACTTTCTCGAAGATATAAACAGTATTTTCAGAAAAAAAAATGCCTATAATCGAGGACTAAGTCTGATTAGCTGATGATATATTTTTTTTGTATACTTAATAAGGTAATTTCTTTATTGAGGACTGACTATGGTTTCCTCGAATAATAAGGCTAATTTCTCTGGGAAGAAGAGGTAATTCAAATATGACCACAAATTTTTGTTTCACCATGTAAAATCAAATGATAATTTGGAATGTGACATTCTTTATGAATTTTGTCGTTGACTGTACAGTACTGTACACGTTTGAAAATGTTCGTTTATACCGAAAATTATGTTTGTTCTTCCATAAAGAAGTACGCATACGACAGAAGAGGTTTTTTAAAGAATATTATGTATCTCTTTATGATTTCTATGTCAATTGTCAATCAATCAGCCTAAGCACTCCAATGCTGGACAGAGGATTCTCCCAAGTGGCTCACTCGATCCATCAGGCGGTTTCTAAGGAGTTTCTGTATCTAATTTAATGCAAAAGTCTTCATAACTCAGAATTTTTGTTTACTTTGTTGTTACTCTCGAATAAAATACCTTTTGTAAATGTTTGACGACCTTCGTGGTCGAGTGGCGTACGCACCGGTTTCAAGGTGTCGCTAGCTCTGAGGTCCCGGGTTCGATCCCCGGACGGGTCAATGTGGAAACAAACTTTTCTACATTGTCTCGGGTCTTGGTGTTTGTGATACCTTCGTTGATTCTGAATTCCATAACACAAGTGCTTTAGCTACTTACTTTGGGTTCAGAGCAATGTATGTGATGTTGTCCGCATTTATTTTATTTATTTATTTTATTTTTACGAAAACTAGAAAACATGGGGAGTTTTAAAAAAGGAAATAGAGGGGAAACAGCCAACAAATCCTCCTTTGAGTAACCCTAATCCCGAGATCAGAGTACACGTAGTCAACCCGCAAGTATAAATTATACTCCTTTCAAAGTACCTTTTAAATTTCCAAGCTTTCTCAAACTCAGTAAATTTTAACTTGTTCATAAACTACGTACATTTTTAACTTGCCGTGGGAGAAGTTACCCGGTAAACTTTATAGGGTTCAACAAAACCTCTGCCGTTAGTAAAACCAGATATATCTGGTGCGAATTGATTTGAACCGGTTTGAAGCGGTTTCAACTAAATCGGGCGGACGGTTTAGATTCGATTTTTAAAATTTATTTATCTTTGACAGGTGATATTTCAGTCATCGTTTTTGACATGTTATTTAAATTGAGATTTTGCATGGCTTTATATATTTGGTGTATTTATTTTTTATGGTTTTTGTATGTGGTAGTTCCATGTCCTTGGACCGTGCATTCTAAACTTAATGTATCATTTTTTTCAATTCATATTTAGTTTTTATTTGAGATGTAACACAACCTACTAGCAAGAAATTAGTTAAGTAACTTTACGTTTAACTATAGATATGTCTGCTTTTCATCTACCTTCTAAACAAACGGACCTCTCCAAAACAGCAAATACATCACTATAATTAAATTATAACTTGACAATACAGTTTATTTGCATAAGGTAGGGTGCACAAAATAATGCAGAATCAACAGTTAGCGAGCGATGCATGTTTATTCACCTCTTGACGTTTAATATCCGCCGGAAATGTTGCACCGTATGCACACACTTATTGTTAGAATGCAGGTGAAGAACAGAAGGATTAGTTAGTTTGATCCTTGAGATAAAAATGAGAAATTTGTTATAGTTTATTAGTAGTAACAGAATTTGTAGTTATTTAAATATAAAAAGTATTTTCTTTTCAATCAATAGATTTTCTTGTTATTCATTGTGTGGTTACTTTCACAGATTACTTTAATAAGCTAGCTAATCAGTATTATAACAATTAATTTTAAAAACAAAGAAAAATCAAGTTTTTTAACAACGTAATTCACTAAAAGTTCTGATGAACTGTTTAAATGACTTTAACTTTATTTTTAATCATATCCGGAAAAACTAATAATTTTGTGAACTTTCTACTTATATTTCTGCATAGTATATTTGCCCGTTCCATGTAAATATTAGCACAAGCTTCATCGAAGCACCGGTGTTGGCAGAAGTGACGCAGACATACAGACATTATTATAAATGAGTTAACACTACCCAGCCTCCCTGCTTATCTTGTTAATATACTGAATTATAATGATATTATGTTTTATGTAGGAAACATTTCCAGGATTTTACTGAAATGCTGTTGAGATCAAAATAGGAGTAAGTACTATCATTACTTAACAAATGTTACAGTCACTAGGTTACTTATAATTTCGGAGCGCAAACACAGGACTGTCGTTTTTTTCACCGTTAGATATGCATCTAAATTTGTTTTTCTTTCGCTACCCTCGTTTTCGTAATAATCTCAAATGATGTTCTATTAAAACGTCAGATAAGAGACCGGTAATGCGAAACTATTTTTTTTTAATAATATATGAGGAATAAAAAAAGGAATTTGTATTATCTGTGTTCAAAAATCTCGACCATATAAGTACCTAAAAACAAATCTAACAAATTAAATATCATGAAAATCGGTCCACTCGTTCTTGAGTTATACGCTGTAACTACGCCGACTTTGCTCGATATATTTAGATTTCCTTTCCCATTTACCTTTCCTACAAATTCTCCCTTTACTAAACGAATAACCAACTCAGCAGTACAGTTTCATAGGACGTTGAGTTATCTATACAAAAGGGCAATATATTACGGATGAAGGCTATAAATTGGGAGGCTCGGCAATAACGCCGACGCCGGCAATCGCCAATTAACTGACGACAACATTAACTTGATGTATCACCATCTTAAACTGCCGACAAACTTTACTTAACTAACTTAATTTTCGTATATTGAAAGAAAGATTAATTGGCAAAAATAATTTATTGATGATCAAGCTAAATAAGGTGTCGTTATTAAAAAGTATTTTTAAATTGAAGAATAATTTAAGCTGATTCATTAAAATAAAATGGATTTTTATATTTACAGGAATTCTCATTCTACAAATTTTGTAGACCAAAGAGATTGGTACCTAAGTACCGATTCGGACTAAATGAATAAATAATTTAAAGTCTATACAGCCTATTATAGACCACAACGCATAGCCTAGAAGTTACTTTTGAATGGAGTAATAGATACTTAAATTTTAACTATGAGTTAAATTATGTGAATCTTTTTACTGCCTAGCCTTCCCCATTTAGCGTATACTGGAGCATTAAAATATATAGCCAAAGTAATCTTTGTTTACTTAAATATTGTATCGTCCTTTGCAAAAATGACACTTGTGTATATAACATCTAAAAACCCAACCTCCAAACTAATATAAAGACACGGAGAACTCAAGTGCTCACTTAACAAAAGCAATATTTTGCGTTATACAAACAAAAATAGCTCTTATTACAAGGGACTAAGAGCTGTATAAACACACGAGTCAAATGTGATGAGGGACGTCGTGTTTTGTCACAGTGTTAGATATTACCGGACAATGATGTAGTAGTTAATGTAGTGTTAAACAAACAGATGTCAAGGGGCTTAAGAGGTATAGGAAGCGGTTTAGTTGCGGTCAACAAGTAAGGCTCGTTGGTGTTAGTTACAGAACTGCTGTGAGGTTTTAGGCTTTTTTTTTTGTAGTATTTAGATTTTTTGTATATTTATTTTTACAAATAACCGGTATTTATATAAGACGTCCATAAAGCCCAAAAGCTAGAGGTCGTTTGTTGGCTATTTCATAAAACAACTAAGTATAATGCATGGTTAATAATTTGACATGATAGAATTTTTGCATTTTAAAATATCGTTATTTAGTCCTCCACAATGCTGTTCGTAAAAAATGTAAAGATCTATGCCCCGGTCTTATAATCCAAAAATACATCCCTAATAATATAGTAAAACAAAGAAAACATTGCCACTATAAATTACAGTCAAACTAAGTGACAAACAGCCCCACAAAACACAAAAAAGTACAATATTTTTAACCAAACATAATTCTCAGTAACGCCGACAGATGTCGCTTTACAACAAGAGTTACAGCGTTAATGCGTGAGGCGCTCATTACCACTAATGTTACACATTCCTGTGATAATAATAGCTGCTACCTTCACAAAAATTAAGGTTTTCTTGTGTATCATCAAGTTTGTATTCTGAAAAAAGTAAACAGGGGTTATTATGTGTAGTATGTAAGCAACTTTTGTAATTGTAGGTTATAAACAAAATATTTCTAATTTCCAGTAGGTACAAGTAATAAATTTTAATAAGAGTTGTACCTGCGCATGTAAATATGTTTCTCTGTATGTTCCGCTTACGAAACCAAACCATAGAACCGATTTTGATAATATTTTGTACGCAGTTAGATTGAACTCTAAAATACAAAACAATTAATAAAAAGGACCAAAAACCTTTAAAGCTATTGCTATACGAAACATTGTATCAAAATCATTTCACTTCAATGCTATGCGGCTTATCCTCTTATCTATAGTAGCTCATTGTTCAGCGCCGACATTTTATTAAAATTCTTTCGGGCAGATATGTTCACAAGTTTACGTAAAGCTTTGTCGTTTAGGTACTGGTAAATATACTGAGAGTAGAAAAGCATTTTGTGTGATCCTCACTTTATTAAAATGTTTCAGTTTTTATCCAATATAATTTTGGTATATCGCAGTCTTTTTCATTAAAGGTCATTGACCATGGTCAACTGTTACCTACATAATATGCTACCCGTCCCACCCGAGCAAAGGGAGGACTATGCCCAGCAGTGGGTTTTACAGGACTGAAGGTGACTACTATTTAGCTAACTATTTTTTAGTTTAACTTACATCATCATATACCTAATTTTTGTATCAAATGCAGACAAGTACACACCTAACAAAAACTTCTTCAATCCCTATACTTATCTCAAGAACATATACAGGGTGTTACCGAAAGGGTATATCTATCCGAAAAGGGTGAAAAGTACATCCGTTATAGATATAGTTTACAAAATTTCAGCTCAAAATAAGTTATAATAGTTTGTAATAATTCGAAACTATCCGAACCGATACTGAACATACATATATACATATATACAAACATATTATTATGAACATCAATAAGGTGTAATAACAGGTCAACCACGGTTAACCGATGGCACGTCGAATGCTCGGCATGTAACGAGACGAGCTTGATTAGATCCTAATGTGTGTTATGTCACACAAGTGTGTTTAGGTTGACCGCATAAGACAAATGTCTGCAGGTCAATCTAAGTGTCTGTTGGATATTAGAAATGAAATTAAAATGTAATATGCTTAAATGATTTTGATAAATTATTTAAGTGATTAATAACTTAAACGGTCGATTTCACCCAAAAACGTTATTTAGTTTACAAGTTTTGTGGTCAATAGAAACGGATACGAAGTAGATTTATTTTTAAAACTTTCGAATGTATTTACAAAAACCAGTTAAATTATTTAACAGTTATTTTAAAGTACATTTATTTTTACGGAATAAATTCAACAACTAAATAAAAAGTCGTGCAGTCGTACACTAAAATACTATGTCAGAATTGAAATTTGAACAGAAAATAAAGAGAGAATTATTATTGCGAAGCTAATAAAAAACTATCGTACTTTTTATCGAAGTAAATACGAAGGCATTTTTAATAAAAATTCTCAGAACGAACCCGGACAGCACTCGCGATTCCTTTGCAGAACTGAATTCGTTATTTAGCACAGTGATAGTATGGATATTACTTTTAAAATTAAATAACTCCTTTTTTATATCAAAGTTGTATATTATTTTAAAGTATTTTTATTTAGTGACAGAAAATAGCTGTTACTGGTTAATAAATATTTTTGCCCACGTGTTGGTGAAAGCAATATTCCAGTTAAAGGTATAAAATATAAAAATAACAATTACATTTTAATGTTTCTTACCCCTGAGTTTGTTTCGACATTTCTTCTCATGGAAGTCAGTTAGGAAATGTCGACCTCATCAAGATCAAGAAGACGTGTGGAAGTGATTGATATAGTCCTATTTTCAAAATAAACAATTTGAATTTGAATTTTGCGAGAATTGCATTTAAATGAGATCAGTTTTTTTTTTGCATGTGCATGTATATATGCATACTAGACATGTGAACACAAGCATTCATAAAGTACAAATACAGAACCCTTTTATTTAAAATTGGTTAAAAAAGAACACATAATTTGAACATCAAAATACCACATAAACTGTCATTCGACCTTAAAAGCAGGTAGGAAGTATCAAACTTCTACAAGCAAAGGTAACATTCGTTCCAATCGCCGTGAAAGCCAATAAAAAGGTTTCGCTGCAAATTGGCCGACATTTTGAGGCAGGAGGCACTGTCGCAATTTATCGCTCCGTATGAAAGATCACAGGATCCGTCGAGAGCTTTCCCGCCAATTTGTACGCTGTAGATTATTTAAACTTGATGCTGAAAGGGTTATAGATTCTTTTAAGGAGTTTGTTTATATTTACAAGTGGTAAGTTTGTATTTTCGGGGTAAGCAGGGGTTATTATTTATACACATTTTTCTATATTTACAGTTTATTTTAAATGTAATAGGAAGGACCAGAATAATTCATTTAAATAAATACAAATATGACCATAAACCGCTGACATTTCAATTTGAAAATGAATACAAATATTTATTATATTCGAGAATTCCTTGAATTCAACATCCTGGTACTAGAGATTAATAAAATAAAAAAAACTTTAGAAGCAAATAAAAAAAAATGTATTTAATTTAATACGAGTCTCATTGTGAATATTCTTAGTAATTCATACCGACTAAATTAACCCCGTATTACACGTATTCAAACAGCCAATCATATTGTGTTTGATGATCGAATAAACACGGTTTGCTATGGAGCATTGTATGGTATTTTTGAATGAAATCGACTAATTAGCCGATTGATGTATGAACTACTATGACGGCCTATTGACTATGCTCTCTGAATAATTCTATGAAATATATAGATTGGTAAAATGGGAAATACTCATTTGGTGTTAAATTTTTGTGGAATTGAAATTGGCTAGATTCCATTTTTATTCATTTAAATGGATTAGTAAAAGAAAGTTAAAAAAAAAACATCCACTTTGAATTTACATTTGATTACGTTTATTTATTTTGGATAAATGTATGTTGTCCAATACCCGAAATAATCAACTTATCATACTGGAATGACCCTTATATTAAATTAACTATAACCTCTAGAATGAAAATATACTTTATTCAATAACATAAGTTTTATACTCCAGCCTCTATTGTAGCTATAAAACTCACACAACTAAAAGCTAGCCAAACTTCTCAAGCTCAACTTCAAACAAAAAACTCTGAGTAAATTACAGTGCGCTGAAACTGAAATAAAAAAAACATTCATACTCGCTTTCAGGGATAACCCAGTTTCAGCGGTGAGTGGCCACACAGACACATACATACAGACATACAGTCACGAACAAAAATATGTATACAAAATCATAGTAATTGTAACTCTCATTTAGCGAGATTTCTTTGGAAAAACTAAAATAAAAATATTACATGATTTTACAAAACATTGTAAAATTGAAGTAAAAAATGTTTAAAATTGGAGAGTGTACACAAGTTTTTGTTCGTGACTGTACATACGGACACACACACATGTCATAGTCGGTGTTTATTTACATGTCCCCTTGTTAGTTGTTGCCAAGGGTTTTGAGAAGCCTTTGAGCTAAATATTTATTTTTAGGTTTAAAACTTTTTGCGCTGTAAGGAGAAAGTTTTGTGAAGGTAAGTTACTAACAAACAAATTAAGTTTAACAAGGTTTAATAAAAATAATCGACCTTTAAAGTATCGTGTGATTGTTTAGCTGTTTACTCAAGGGTTGACACGTCATATACAAAATTGGCAGTTTACCTACTTAACAAGTAAAATTTATATTGTACATCTTTTGAAGCAGGATCTTTTTAGGAAACGTTAATTAATACTAGAAACCACTACCTTCAATAGGCCGTTTTTCGAACGTACAAAATGTGATACCTACTTGACTTATACAAAATAATAATAATAATCCAGCTTAAAAATATTTAGTATACATTACTCGTTTTACATAACAGCATTAGAGAGTGCAGCCCACTCAGCGAGCAGTGTAATTTGTGTGACAATGGAGTGCGACGTTACGGCCGAGAGGAGGTGCACTTGTCTCAAAGTGGCGCAAAGTCGGCGCTATGTTTAAAACCTGAACTCTACATAGAAATTGAAATAAATAGAGCTTTAGGAGGAAAAACATAGTTGCAATTTAATTATTTGAAGTTTAATGAAAGACGTCATTGACCATAATAATCATTTGTTCTGATTAAATTGCATTTTTTTGATTTGTAGAAATTAGAAAGTTCTGCTTTGGGTTTACGACTAACGAGATTATTAAGCTTATTAACTTATGAAAATATATTTTTGAATAATAAGTAAAAGTGTAGTAAATATGAAAAATAAGTCGATAATGTAATATAGAAAACCGCCAAATATATCTCAAATCGGTAAAAGGTTGTGAAAACTAAACGTCTATAAAGTCTATATACCACAAGCATAACAGAAAGCCTAACTTGTCTATAGAAAGTTTAACAAGTGAAACCTATTTAATAAAGCAATCCAATCAAGACTAATCGCTACAGCTACGCGCTACACCGTAGCGCTACAGAATTCGTAGCACGCGTGGAAAGTTTCGTAGCGGGTTTCATGTTACACTCGTAGCACAAGTAATGGAATTTAGACGTTTGTTCCGTTTGTAGGTTATGTGTGGGAGTAGGTTTTAATAAACAGTTATTTACTGTACGACAGAAATAGAAGACTGACTGAATAAATATATTACGTGTTAGATATGAACCATATATTAAACATGTCGGAATTAGAATTTACTTCATATTTGGGAAAACTAAAAAAATAAATAATATTAGTCATTTACTACCTTAAAACTTTTACTTAACATCCATTCAATTTTTCATTAATTTACTTGAAAAGTTTAAAATGATTAGATTCTCTCTCTCAAAAAAACTACAATCATAAATTATAATAGCATTTAGTTATTCAACAAAAACTACAAACTTCTAAAGCATGTAAACTCAAACTCGAAACTACCATTTTGGTAGCAATCGAGTTAAAATTCCCACTCAACAATTCAAATGTTTGAATATTATATTCAAATAGACGACTTGAATCTTTTATCTTTTACTGCAAAACTTCATGAAAGCTATACCTGACTATTACGAACAATGAAATAAAAAACTAGGTATTATGTTTGGTACATTTCACGATATTGTAAATTGAAATTTTATTACTTTTGAAGGTCACAACCATTTTACAGACAGTAAACTGAAATATTAGTACCCTTTTAAAATATTTATAGGTACTACTAATAAGGGATCATAACTATATCTTCAGTTCACATTGTTTCATTATTTCATACTTGTAACATTTTATAGTAATATACGTGTGAAAATATAAACACTTTTTGAATAATTGAAAGTTATCCTAGATCAGTCAATATCCCAAACAACACACCAGTGCAAGTGCCAGGTGCCGGGCGATTCCTCCTGCGTAAGCCGTTCCTATAACGACGTTCTCCGATGTTTCTATATTTATTGCACCGCCATTTATTTATTAAAACTTTTGGCTTTTCAGGGTAGATCGAGACATCCAACAAATTAAATATCATGTATATTGGTATACCTGTTTTAGAATTATAAATATTATATTCTATGCCAATTAACCCGCCTTTGTTTTGAATACAAAGATTTAGTTTTCAATGCCTTACACGTATCCACCTAGTTCTTAACCAGGTCCTCATAAACAGTGCACATCTACTAATAACCGCTACATTAAACGCAGCAGCCTTCCACACGAGCAGATATAAATCAATTACAGTTATCATCCGCAGCCTGAGTTATGCTAATTGTTGCTCCATTTGCACGGAGCGAAACATCCGGGAGGCTTCTAAACGTGAAGCCTTATTGTATTTGTGGTTATAGCTTAAAGGGTAAGAAGATTAAGGTTTTAGAGTTTAAAATTACCTTTCTTATACCTTTTTAAGGTTCCGTACCAAAAGGGTAAAAAGGGTACCCTATTATTAAGACTTCGTTGTTTGTCCGTCCGTCTGTCACCAGGCGGTATCTCAAGAACCGCGAAAGCTAGACAGTTGGAATATTCACAAATTATGTAATTCTGTTGCCGCTGTAACAACAAGTACTAAAACAAAATAAAATAAATATTGACAAAATTGACGTGATATGAAATATCCTATAACTTTTGAGAATAGATCTAAACCAAAGCTAAATTTTCGCAACCGACAAAAAGTTTCAGAGTTCAGCATGTCCAAACAAACAAGCGTTAAAACTCTCTTATAATGAGCATTTAAAAAGGCATTCTGTACCTATGTGCTTATAAGACGATAAATTAGACATAGTCTGTACACGCTTATGATTGAGGTCAAGTCAGTCTATTCCACACATAACACAGTGATATTATAATTATGTATCAGTAATATAATTAATCAAGACTTGTCAATGGTACGGCCATTTGTCAGTTTTGACATGAATTATGTTCTTGGTGTTACATATCACTTTGCTTGATCGATTGATATATATTATTCAATGCAAGTCCAAGTTAATAACTACAATTATTAGCTATTTCTGTCTTCTCATTTATTACTAACACTTATATATATGTATATATTTACTCCAGCCTATAAACGTCCCACTGCTGGGCACAGGCCTCTTCCCATATAGAGAAGGAACGAGCATTGATCACCGTGCTTGCTAAATTGCGGATTGGCGATTTCAGATCCCAATTTTGGAATCCAGGTTTCCTCACGATGTTTTCCTTCACCGTTTGTCAGAAATGTCTTAGAATAATTAAAAAAAGGACATATAACTTCATTGAACCGCTAGCCCACCACGACATTTACATACACCTATATTAAAATACTAGCTGTGCCAGCGACTTCTTTCGCGTGGATGACGAAACTTATGAATGTTTTTTTTGTGCAAAAACTAAAATCTATACGAATGACTAATCCTACCTAAGAGTACTAAAAATAACCTACGCTACACACTATCAAATATACTACCTATACTTGAAATTAAAATCTATACGGTCTACGCCTTATAAAAGTAAACCTAAGTACCTACCTAATTAGAAAAAAAAACTCAATAACAGATAATAAAATACCTACCTACTTAAATAAACCTATTTCTGATGATAACTAATCTAAACACGATAAATAAGCAAAATCCCTAAAAACTAATATCCATACTATTTTTTATTGTATATACTTTTCCGGGATAAAAACTACCCAGTGTGGTGCCCAGGATATTAAAGAATAATAATATACCAAGTTTCATCGTATTCGAACCGGTAGTTTTTGCGTGATGCCTGAACAAACAGACAGACAGACAGACAAAAATTCTTTAAATCACATTTTTGGGTTCGGGTCGCTGTTTATTTTATTGATATTTTTAATGTACAGAATTTTCACTTCTACAGATTTATGATAAGTATAGATTAATTCAACCACTAGTTTATTAATTCAGTATATTAATTCAACAACAAAGCAACGGTTAGTTGCTTTCTGAGCCGACACTCATCTCGAGTGAAAATAATACAGGTAAACCTACCTACTCATCAAAATTAATTTTACCAAACTATTCGACGCGATAATCTGTCGCCAACTTTGCGGGTGATATTATAGCACGTCACAAATTATTGGGAAACAAACTTTTATGTTTGTTCTCTTTGTCTACCGATATGAAAAGTTATTCTGTCATGATATTGAACTATAAGCTTAGTAGAACTTAAAACTATTTTACGAAACATCAAACTTTCAAAAATGGTGTTAAGTTATAACATCTAAGTACTGGGAGTACCTTTCTTGCATGGGTTAGTCACTGGCTAATATGGTCTTTATTAAAGTACTTTTGAATAAACTAAAGATACCCAAAAATGCATTTAAAATGTGCAGAAAAGGTACCACTATTAACTTTTAATGTTCAATTATATGTCCAATTTCTACAGTTTAGTCTCAACTCAATTAGTGATTATTTTTATTTAATTTATTATGTAAGTTTTGTTCATTTTAGGTTTTTATTTTTAAGCTCTGTTACATACCATTGTCTTCTCAAATTTACTTATTAATTACTTAATTTAAGTTACAAATAAACATAACAATATACTTGTCAACTACACTGTTATATAGGTCTGATATCAATGCGGCGCAGCGTATCGATCGCGCCTTGATTTAGATTCCACATTACTTATGCATATCCTGTGTCTGTCCGTGCTTCACTTATTGTTTTGTTTACATCCGTTGCCATAGCAACCAGGTGCAATTATGGTCATGTAAAAATAGCGTTGGGTGATAGTGTTTGATTTTATGGTGGGTTTAGGTTGTGACCAGTTTTTGAGTTGTAACCAATCTACGACAAGAGACAAATTATAGTGGCATAAACGCAATAAGGCCTATACACAGAAGTGGCAGAGGGGCTCGTGGCTAAGTGTAAGCCGTACGGTTAGACCGATGATACAGGTTAAGCCGCTCTCGCCGCGGTTGGTCCGTGGATGGGTGACCATTTATAACATACCGAGACCCCTCCGTGTTTCGGAAAGCACGTTAAGCCTTAGGTCCCGACTGTGATACGTACATCTTTGGCAGGCGTTAAGTCAATTCTGACAGCCAGTCTTACTATGGATAACTGTGTTTCCCAGTAAAATGGGTTGAGGAGGTCAGATAGGCAGTCGCTCCATGTAAAATACGGTATACAGCTGAATTCGGTAAGACTGGTAGCCGACCCCAACATAGCTTGGGAAAAAAGGCTAGGCAGATGATGACACAGAAGTGAGTTGTACAGAGATGAAGTAACTATAATGATATAGTTTTTATCATCATCAACCTTTTCATTGCTAAACTTTTCTTAAAACCTTTCTCTGTTAATTCTTAAATAGCTACAATGTATTTATGCCTCACATGGATATAGTGCTACTTTATTTCATTTCTGTGTAATATTATCGAAACATGTTTACATATTTATGTTTATATTTTATCTCAGTTTAGTCCAGTTATGAAAACCGAGTAATACTAAAATAACATGAGCTTTAAGTTCTAAGTACAAATTACACCTTATTCCTCAATTTACCCGGGGCAAGTTTTCTCAGCGTACCTACATCTAGTGCCTAGTCTAGACCGTATCCGGCTGTGTCCCGTCGGACGGTGAGGGATAGAAATAATAATAATAATATTCCGGGACAATTCACACACGGTTATCTGATCCCAAGCCAAGCAGAGCTTGTGTTATGGTAACTAGACAACTGATAAACTTACTTATATATTTCTAAATACATACATATCATAGATAAATTACACCCAGACAACCAGAACAAATGATCGTGCTCATCACACAAAAATTTGTACTGGGTGGGAATCGAACCCACGGCCCCCGGTATAGCAGTCAGGGTCACTAACCACTAGACCAACAGGCCCGTCAATGCAAAAATAAAGCACCTGTGTTTATGCTTACCTACTATTTTGTTACAATATTTTCTGTCTAAACAGTCTCAGTTTAGGGATGATATTATTTATTTAAATAATTGGCGGATTTAGTAGTTAGTGTTTAAAACCTTGTAGCGTTTATAGTTTATAGAAAATCTCCTTTCGCAGGTCGGCTGAAAGAGATTTCTCAAAAAGATAATAAGTAACTTTGTACTGCATCTCTATCCTAATGTCATATAATGTCTTATTATGACCGTAAATTGCAAAAAAATTAAGGCGAGATTATTGCGGATCTAATATTGTGTTACAACCACGGAGTAGCGACCAAAAATCGTTGTGTGTTCAGTTCGAATTCCCTAGACACAGACATTTGTTTCTAGTCAGAACATTAATTTGTGTATGTAATATTTCATGTTTGTTAACGCACCTGTGACATAAAAGAACGTGATAAATTCAAACTACTTAGGTTATAAAAATATACGTGTAACAAAAGTGACGGCAACAATCATCATCTACCTAGCCTTATCCCAACTATGTTGCGGTACGGTCGGCTGCCAGTCCCACCAGATTCAGCTGAATACCATATTTTACGTGGAGTGACTGCTTATCTGACCACCACAACCCATTGTACTGGGAAACACAGTATTCCTTATTAAGACTGAATGTTAGAAAAAATTATGGTAACATTACAATTTGATTACCACAAAATCCTAGAATAAAAACTATTTGATTTTGAGGAACAATTTTTTTTAACCTGCTTATTACTTTCTCTCAACAGCGTAAAAACCTTCTCTCATACATTTTTCCTTTAGAATATTTACAAAAAAACAGCCACAAACCTTAGTTCAATCAGTATCGTTATATTTGTAATACCAGTGTGCCCCGTTCCCCCGTGACACCGACGCGGGTCACTGGGTCGTACTTACCTGAAAAAGAAAATTTAAATAAGTGAATGTCAGCGATGGTAAAACTCCCCGTTTTACATAAAGGGAATGTGTTTTGTGATTTTATTCGATGTATCTTTTTAGGGTCAACACAGTGTGGAAATAATGCTTTTGTGTTACAAATAAAAAACGAAATATTTTTGTTGGAATTTTATTTTGCATTATTTTTTATTTTTGCTCCTTTCTACCAGTAGGAGAATTCAAACAAATGTTTACTGGAGGTTGTAAGTTTTATATCTGCTTAGGATAATTAATAGCAACAGTTATACATAATTATGTTTAAATTGGCTTTATGTATTCGTCTCTTAAATTATTCTTAATGCGGAAGTGTCTTACTGTAATGTATGTGTATTTATCTTGATGCAGTATTTGTTTTTGAAAGATATCTGTTACACACATAAGTCTGATACTCGTATTTTGGTTATTTAACAGTTTGAAAGAAGGTTATTATTTCATGTTTTCTTAAAATCATCATCATCATCTCCCTGCCTCCCAATTATTTGGGGTCGGCGCAATGCGTATTCAGCTTCCATTCATCTCCACTACTCGTCATCTCAGCATTCACTCCTTTCTTTCTCATATCATCTTTCATGTATAACCATTCACATTCGAGCCTAAAGAAACAGTCTTAAAACTATCAAATCAAAAATATTATTTTATGAAACAAAAAGTAAGTCCAAACCTACCCAATTCCATTCTATAGCTGGAAGTACTATCTGACATTTAAGTTGGACTTAAATAGGTCTTGCGGCATTGAAGTGCTTCCCTTCAGATAATTGGACAGTTCGCGACCGGCTTTTAAAGCAAATGAGATAAAATCTAAATTAAACTGTAATTTGAGTTTGCATTTTGCATACTGATCTGAAGGGACATCTGTGATTTGTTCAGAATAGTATTGGTTTGTTTGTTAAGGTTTCTTATTGATGTTGTTTAATATTATTTGTACATTGTCTTCTTAATTTTATTTATGTATGTATTTTTTTTTTTTTGTAAATTTATGACCTTTTTTTGTTCATAAAATATATTATATGTTATTTTTAATTATTTCTTAGCAAAAATTTTTGTGACGTAAACTTATAGGTTCTGATTTTTTGGTTTGTTTATGATATTAATTCTACATATCTATTTGCTTCATGTAAAATATTCAATATTCTAGAAATTTCGTATCACCCATATTCAAATTTCAACCCCGCATTGCATAAATTATTTAACTAAAACATTATTCAACAATATATCCTTGTAACCAATAAAGCGTGTATCACAGCGATGTGATGTGACAGTTGGCTATAAAACCAGCTGTAAAGCCCAGTTTTATGTGACACGTGACCTCGAAGACAAATGTCACGTTACAGGTACTCATCGGTTCTAAAGGTTTTAATGTCGGTACCTAACTGTTTTTAGATTGAAATGGTTTTAAGGGAATATCGTAATTGGTTGGACTGCACTTATTTTTTATGGGTCTGATTGGTTTGGCTTTCATTGCTTGTCACTTAATGGCTTTGGATAATTTTATTGGTGCAATATGCTTTTGCGATTACTGGCGCCCAACGTGGGACTTCGATTATATTCTGGCTATATGGAAGTCATCGTTTGAATTACAGTTTGCTTTCATTATTTTTATATAATATTGCATTTCAATTCACCTTTTATTTAAATTTTATAATAATAAAGCTATGACAATGCATTATGCACTTAGCCTTTCATGTAACTTAAGTCCATAAGAAAGGTCGGGTGCAGCTGTGACGTCACTTCCGGACAGATTTGACTAATGAGGTGTCTATCGACCCGCCTCACTTGGAGCGGAGCTGGAAACTACTGAACTTTGTCCAGAACTACTTTATACCCAACTTACTAACCGTTAGTTGAATATTGCTTATACACCAAGTTTTAGTCGTATTAGAAATAGTACATAAAACAAGTTTATTTATAAAAGAAAGTTGGAGATATAAAATGAGAAACAAAACATCGAAATGATACGTAAAATAGCTATTTTATTTTTTCTCTAACGACATTTAAACTAAGAGTAAAAGGTTGTTGTTTAAATAATAAACAATAACCTCTTTATAGTTTGTGCGCTGTAGCATGGTGCGGGTGACAGTTGTCAGTCATGTTTCGTTTCACTCTTGAAAGTTGCCGCGATTTACAATTATGACCTTAGTATTTCAGGTGCACGATATTTGTAATATATTAAATCATTATTCACGGTTACTAATTAAATTAAACCAACCAGAATGTTCTAGTTTACAAATAAAATTATTACTGACAAATGTCACCCGCACCAAGCTACAGCGCACAAGGTATAAATACTTTTGAATTTCAGTATTTGTGTGTGTGAGTATTTAAATTAAATATAAACGGAGTCAAAATCTTTGCCTCACAAGAGACTTTATTTTATATTTCATCCTAGACAACAACAAATTGCGAGCAAATAATCTTGTACGATAAATATCCAGCATTTCCATTCTTGTGAAACTACCCTCCATTATAGTTATAGCGATATGGTAATAGTGGGAGAACATTCAGCTGAAGCGGTTTAACAAATTGAGATATATTTCCTGAAAATATGTTCCTGTTTCTCTGTATAGTGAGGTGAGAATGGGGGTTTGAAAATGTCTTTCGCATTGTTTTAGATGATTTTGACGACCTCCGTGGTCGAGTGGCGTACGCACCAGTTTCAAGGTATCGCTAGCTCTGAGGTCCCGGGTTCGATCCCCGGACGAGTCAATTTAGAAACAAACTTTTCTACATTGCCTCGGGTCTGGGTGTTTGTGGTTCCTTCGTTGTTTCTGAATTCCATAACACAAGTGCTTTAGCTACTTACTTTGGGTTCAGAGCAATATATGTGATGTTGTCCGCATTTATTATTATTATTATTAGATGGACAAAAAAAATAAAATTAGTCATCATCCCTTTTCTTCGCGAAAAACCAACGCATAATGATGACGTCATTAACACAAACGGCATCGTATGAGCGTAAAATCAGTGGGGAATTCCTGAGGTCCTTACGTGAGTACGTTCAAGTTTTGCATAAAAATGTTAACACTTCTACCAAAACAACCACATACAACTTCTTCAAATCACAAAGAACAAAACACTGTATACAAAATTGCAACAATCAATCTCTGTCTTTGAAGAGTACAGAAATGATATTCTAAAAACACGAAACATCTACAGAACCATATGTAAAACTTCTCTAAAACACTAAATCCATTGAAGTGAACCGACCATATTTTATTCATGCGAATTTTGTGAAGTTTCTTATATGGCGGGATTTGGCCCGAGAGACCCGCTCAGAATTGATACGGCCACAAACCGGGTAGGATTAAGTATTAACTAAAGGATCCGATCAGTCGGGAATACTGTGATTTTATTTGAAGATCGGTATGTCTATGTGAACTGGAGAAATGTGAATGATGGAATTTTTGTTTGGGTATTTATTGGGATGTAGTTTTATTGGTCTTATTTAAAGTTCTACTTAGTTGATATAGCGTGGACTATTAATAGGTAAAAAGATAGATCTTATTTCATAGGAATGAGTTGGATTGAAAACATAAACATAATATATGTAATTGGCTTTGCTGTTTTCAATAATTTAAAGCCTGAACTGTCCCACTGCAGGGCAAAGGCCTCCCTTCCTTCTTTCCACAGGTCTCTATTGATTGCTGTTTGTTGCCACTCCTTTTTGTATGCGTCTAGTTCATCCCTCCAACTCCGCCTGGGTCTTCCACGCGGCCTTCGTCTATTAGGAACCCGATTTGTAGAGGCTTTCGCCTAAGTTTCTTCTGACATTCGGCACACGTGTCCGTCCCATTTCAATTTGGAAGCCTTCAGTGCCACGTCCGCTATTTGAGTCTTGGAGCGCAGTAGGGAGTTCCTTACATGATCCGTGAGCCGAACTCCGAGGATGCTGCGCTCCATAGCACGTTGACAATAAAAACGTAAAAATAATACTACTATATTCAGATCACGTAAATTACAAGGTGCAATGACAATTACAACCACATCAATAGCGACCGTTTACATATTTCAATTTGCAGTTAGTTTAGCACGAAAAGCCAAACAACCATTCCAGACCACAGACAATCAGATTGCCAAACGGGGTCATTATCAAAATGTATTCAACCACCAATTTGACAGCTATTACGCTAATTTACCAACCAGTGACCAAATATATCGAGACTGGCCCCGATTCTGGTAAATGCTAACTAAGCTTATTTTTGACTATCGGTATCTTTTTCACATGTATGTAATTAGAAAAGGACAGACGAAAATTAGAGCTGTCAAATTTAGTTCCGACTAAAATTCTCATTCAATTTTTCTGACACGCAAAAACGTGTGCACTAAAAACACAGTAATGTTATAGGGGAAAACTAGTTTGACACGACTAGGTTACTTTTTGTCTATTGCCGTCCCTTTCTCACGCTATATATAAGTAGAAGATAGCGATGGTCTAATCTCTAATGTTAATGTGGTTTGCGTAGAAGGGAATCAGCGCCATTACCTAATTGTTGCATGGTTTAACCATCGCATGCACCATAATGCGCAGTGCGGGGGTTAAGGGGTCATATCGATCCCATGAACTATACTGATCCTTATTGCATGCTGACACGCTATCTACATTTCAATGTAATACGGAAAATGGGACACTGCAGTTTTTTCTTTGGAAGCAATTATTTTTATGGCTGTAATTTACATATCAATAGTGGGTTTTCCTAACTAAATAATACCTGTTTTGTTTTGACTTACGGTTTTTTTATAATTAATATTAACAAAACTATGCGTTTATGGTTCTTAGTCGAGGTAATTAAATTAGCCTATGAAAAAAATGTCAAACAAAAAATATCTTGATACAAAAAATATATTTTGTAGTTCATTTTATTAATCACTTTTGGGTGTTGCGAGGGGAACTTAACAAAAAATATTTTATTTATATTAATTTGAAGTGCGAACAAAAGAGCATTTTTACAACAAAACCATTAGAAATATAATTATAAAATGTAAATCTATACGTTACTGTCATTTAAATGATGTATGAAGATGAAGACAGACGATAGGAAATGAGAAAACGCTACCATATGACGGACGAAAATAACTTGATACGTTGAAGTTATTGCCAGCTATTTAAATATAAAAATAATCAATTCTGATAGCAAAGAAAAAGTATTTAATGATCATAAACCATTAACGAACTTTTAACGATTATTAAACTTTTCTATCATCTAATTATTTTCAAACGAAAGTCTGAGTAAGTAGGTATACAAAAATGACAAACAGCAAACAAAACAATGTAAGATTAATCCCAAGACGCAAGCCTGGACCAAATAAATGAGACGGCATTATAGCATATCACTGCAGAGCGAGCGAGACGAAATATCAAGGACCAATCAGTGTTACACATGAGGACCGTTACACGTGTTTACAATGTTGGCAACTTTATTAAGACTGTACAAAGAAAAAGAAAACGAATTTTGAAAATGGAACTTTACTCATTTCTTTTTTCGAAGTATGTATTAAAAGTTTAGAAATGATTATGTATTACTTATAAAGTTAGGTTAAAACCTTCATGGTTCATTGTTTATACATTCCATTAGGAGTTTATGTTTTAAAACTTTAATCGAAATGTAAAATGAAAACTTTTGAGAAAAGACGCCACCATTTCAGTTTTAAAATAAAAATAAAATCTTTATTATAATCTACAAACAACGATAGATTGCAAATCGCCCATCCGAAAACAGGCCTCAGTGTAAGCAGCTTAACTTCATCGATCGGCAGATTAATAAAACAGCTACTTAGCCGCAGGCTTCAAACTAATAAGAAAGGGCCTCACATTATGCAAGCCTTTTAAAAGTCGATAAAAGTCGTGTCCGGTGCTTAGACTTTATTCCCGACACGTCCAGAACCCAGTTATCTTAAGTGAAACTTTTAATTGCTTTCGAAGCCGTGAACGCAAAGACTTCAGGTATAATCCATCTTAAAAGATAAAAGGTAAAGATGCGTAGAAAAGATTAGAAAAGAAAATTTTGTTTGATATTTTTAACTTGTTAGTTCAAGAACCGTTTTATTCGAAAGTCCCAGAATTGAGATTAAGTCAAGTAATTTGAATAAAGTAAATTAGCCGTATTTTCTGGCGTGAAAAGGTCGTCTCTAGAATATTTTTTCTTATCAGATTATTGCTTTTTCCACTTGCTTACTTATTACTTATAAGCATTTCAATAAAAAATATCAGAAACAACTTGTGGTTACTTATGGTCTTATTATTGTTTTAAGTAACCAATGACACCTCCGAAAATGATATCCTGATGTAATTAGTTATCGCTTGGTAACTGAATTATCAGCGAATAATGTATGTTAATAATAAAAACAACGCCTCATGTGGCGAAGTTGTTTATGAAGTTATGCACGGTCAAGGCCATCCCTTGTCAAATAAGTTAAAAACATACGGATAGGTTAGTAAAAGGAGCGAGTACTGTATTTTGGTTTTTAAACTGAATATTTGCTTTACATTGTGGATTACAAAAAAAAATATTAGGATAGATAAATAATCTATAACCTGTAGCAAGCATCAGTCCGACACTTTAATTTAATACAGAAAGTACAGTCACGAGCAAAAATATGTATAGGTACATATCCAATTTATCATTGATTTTTTCTTCAATTCTAGACTAATATTGTAAAGCGTATTATAAAGGAATGATTGAAAACAGTTCATTAATCAAGTACATATTTTTACTTTTGAATTTTAACACAAAAATCCACCTACTTTTACGTTACAATTTCGCTACGTGTTTACATGTTTTTGCTCGTGACTGTACAATATACATGAGGTGATTCAGATACTCATCTCCAAGCTCTGGTTTCTTTAACTGTTCAGAAACCGGTCCTTAATATTAGCTTATATAAGAGTGAATAGTTTTTGACATCTAATATGGCTTAACCATTATTTAGAAAACTCCTTTTTCAAGTCACGCACAAAATATTTTTCCATGTTTAATATGAGCAATCACGACCAATGACTAGTGAAAAACCCTTCAAAAAACATGTAAATAGGTCCTGGACCACATGCCTGCCCGTATCCCCACTAATAGGCCATGACTGGGAACTGGACTTGTACGTGATTTGCGAGAACTATTTATTAAAGTGAGGCGGCTTGAGGTGGCGTGAGGCGGCTTGAGGCGGCTTGAGGCGGCATGAGGCGGCTTGAGGCGACCCGCGTCAACATGACGTGCAGTGCGGACCGTAATGTAAATAGTGGGGTAGTGAGTTAAAGAAGTTGTTCATAGTTGCGAAGATTTAAAATTAATTAATATTTCGGGACATCTTAATTAATTGTGGTAAGGATGTATGATTGTATGTATTGCTTTTATGTATATTTGAAGATACGATTGTTAGATAAGTTATGTAAGTCACCATCGTAATTTATGCTAGATAGATTTAAATAATGTTCGTCGTATCCTTTGGTTATCTGAAATCTTTTTTTGATCATTAAAATTACTTGTTTTTCTTTGGCATTATCGTGAACATAAGTAATATTAATTGTATTGATTTCTCACAACATACCGCAAGCAACAATTCGAACCAATTTATATATTGTAAGGTAATGTAAGTAAAGTAATAACAAAAACAGCGAAGTCTTGAGAAAACCACCACAGAAAATCCTTTCCAGTGTAACAATATATGGGTAGTTCTACAAACTATGGACGAAAATGAGTTTGATTTCGGCCAGCATTTTTTTAAACATTCTGTTTGCGGAATTCAGTCTAATAACAAGAGTACAACGTCTTTTAGCGCACCTAGAGCGGAACAGTCAAAATATTTAATAGTTTTCGATTTATGGCCATTTTAAGGAAATCAAGCCACAGGAAACTGAGAAGGTCACCAGGAAACTGAGAAAAACCACAAAAGTCTATAGAGATCAACGTTTATTTATCATGTATTACATGAATTTTAGAATTTGTATTAAGTTTTAATAGTACCAGTACCTTTAATAATAACAAAAAATAGCTTTATGCTTGGCTTAGATACTAATTCTATGCTTAAACAGTCTTGAACAGGAACTCTAGTCATCAAATGATCATTGAGCTGCGTCTTCCGGTTCGTGGTCGCCACTCGAGAACCTTTCTTCCCCAGCGGTTAGCGGTTCTTCGAGCGATATGGCCTGCCCATTGCCACTTCAACTTGCATATTCTTCCCATAAGAAACCCCGAGCATAGCTCTCTCCATAGCTCGTTGAGTGACTCTGAGCCTCGCCAAAAGGCCAACCGTTAGCGACCACGTCTCAGAGCCATATGTAATCACTGGCAACACACACTGGTCAAAGACCTGTGTGTTCAGACACTGCGGAATTTTGGACGAAAAGATGTCGCGTAGTTTCCCGAACGCTGCCCATCCGAGTTGGATTCTTCGGGCGACCTCTTTGTCGAAGTTGGACCGGCCTAATTGAACTATTTGTCCAAGATAGACGTAGTGGTCGACAACTTCGAGCCATGTTCATTTTAAGACCCACCTGGTGGGACACGATATTTGTTTTTAAGCTGTTTCAGAGCAACTCTAATCTCGTACAGGCTGATGTCTGGGATGTCCTCAGTATAGTGCCGGGTCAGTTTGGCTCTAGAGCCCTGAGCCACACTGACAACGGGTTTCCGTGTCGAAGTGTACAGCTGTCCGTAAAACCTCTCGAGCTCTCTCAATATCTCCAGTTTCGATGAGATGATGCTGCCATCGTCGATCTTCAGCTTCGTCATTTGGCTTTTCCCAACAGAGAGAGAGAGCATTTAACTTTGTCTTTTTGTAGGATTTGTCTGAGTATTCCCTTCAATTTTTCCGAGCTTGCCTCTTGTCACGAGCAGTCATTTCAGACACTAGTTTCTTTTTGCCACATTCTCTAATTTTTTTATATTTTTGCTTTCTTTTTTCTTTTTCATCTGCTAATTTCTGAGGATCATTTTTAATTTTTTCGTACCTTAATTTTTCAGCTTTCCTTTTTTTCTCTAATATTTCTTCTTTTGTCAGTTGTTTCTTTGGTTTCGCCATTTTTTCTGTACAACAAAATATAATATTTATTGTTCAAAATATAGTGCAATGCAACCAACTTAATTTTACACTAATATATGTACAATCAATGTTATTTGACTATTAAAGATTTATATGGCATGGCATAAATTTAGTTGTGGTGTAAATAACTATAATCAAAATAGTACTAGGAACTGCTAAGATCGGTAAAATTAATGTTTTATGCTTTATGCCGAAGTTTCTAAAAGATAACGTGAATACTAAAAGTAGACCAGTGCCAATGCTAATTATCTGTAGATATTTAATTACGACAGCTACTCAAATGGTTTCTTATATTATTTTATACGTAGTTTAATGTTTATAGGTAGAAAGTTGTAAATTATCTTACGCAGAAACAATGTTTTAGTATGAACTTATCAGGATCCTGGATGGTTCTCAGTATCCTGGGATTCAATTTGACAGGAACCTGAGACCAGGATCCTGAGAATTTCTGTCTAATATTAAAAAAAACTGATCAATTTATAACATTAAACCAAAATTAAGCAAAACTATGCCTTTGCGTCAGCAACTTACATATCAAAACGCTATAATTACTCATATTATTTATTTATTAAGTAAAAAATATCTTACCAGGATACTGGGAACTCCACTGATTACGACACCACTTCCCTTGCTGACCGCGCCGGGCTGACTAAACAACGCGCTAGGTGCGAAAAGCTAGATGATATTCTTAGTCTCTTTCGTACGTCTGATCGACTCAGCTGAACAGCAACATCGTACGCCAAAAAGCCTAGCTGGTATTTGCTTATTTTACACCGACCAGGATCCTGATATGAAATAGTGGGGACAAAATGTTGACAAGATTTTTTAAATATATTTTTGGGTAAATAAGATAATAATTATTCTACCTAGCAAGAAGAAATAGTTAACTCATTAATTTGGGTATCATAATGACCTTGATACAGAAAATTAAATAAATAACGACGCACTTTTTACTTGAATTTGTCCGAGGGACAGTACAGGATCCTGAGAATTTGACACTTTGAACAAAGATTTCTTGGTGTAAATAATTTTTATTATTCATTATTTTCAGTGACCAACTAGAAACATCTTAAAATAACAGTATTCCATACAAATAAATTACTTTGAAACATTTTTTTTTGTATAATTTGGCTGAGCCGCATAAAATTCCTTACTTTGTAGAACTACCCATATAACATTAAGTAAGAAGGCTATTCCAAGTAGTTCCAAGTTTTTCCATCTGTCCAGTTCTAGAGAATGGAAGTTTCTGTTGGCTGAGTCTAATGGATTATTTGCTAACTGGATACTTCTGTAGAAGCGAATAAGAAAAGTTTATATTCTATTCAATGTTTTGTTCTGTTACGGAATGTTTGAGTATTATAATATAATAATAATATCCTGGGACAACTCACACACGGTTATCTGATCCCAAGCTAAGCAGAGCTTGTGTTATGGTAACCACACAACTGATAAACTTACTAATATATTTCTAAATACATACATATTATAGATAAATTACACCCAGACACCAGAACAAATGATCAGGCTCATTACACAACATTTGTCCTGGGCGGGAATCGAACCCACGACCTCCGGTATAGCAGTCAGGGTCACTAACCACTAGACCAACAGGCCCGTCGAGGTATTATAAATGAGAGGAGATTTTTATATTTAGTGTTTGAGTTAATTTGATGGTTGTATTAGCCAAGTTATTTAGTATCCCTGTAATTACTGTAATAAAGGTTCTTATGACTTTCTCAATCTACAAATTATTTTGTGCATGTTCTGAATTTAAGAGTAAATTCTATATGATAACAAGAATGTACAACATGTTTAACCGTGTTGAAAAGAAAGTTAAAGGAGATATTTTTTTAGAAAATCGATCAGTTTTGTTGAGTCTTATGGTAACGTAAAAAAAAATTGTATCTATACATCAGCCACTTTAAAGAAATAATGAACGTGCTTTGGGATTATGAACCTTAATTCAATGACTAACAGTTCAGTTTCCATCACATTCAAATTACTTTTAGGCCCTTTTCGGTAATATTTGTCATTCTAAAATGAACTTAAACACATGTTGTCAAAGTTGATAATTGCGTAATTAGTAATAACGTTTAATTCTCTTTCCATATTGGCTTTAGTATAGGTATATGTTATAACTTTTTTTTGTCCTTCAGGCCATACCCCAAAAACACAAACTACCAATTTGCCCTTTACTTTTTCTTCTGATACAACAAAGTTCAGAGATTATGGGTACATGACGTGATGCTATAACTTGACTGAAACTAATTGACATTAACTCGCATAACGAACTAAGTTTTTGATAGGATAACTCCCGGATTTGCTTGCAGTTATTACATAACTTTTTCAATGTCTCTCGGGATACGTGAAATTAGCTTCCAATGGAAATACATGAAACATAAATTTCACTAAATAAGGGTAATATTAATTTCAGACTATTTCCTAAAAATACAAAAGAGATTGATCGTCCAATAGAACGGGCATTAATCAAATTACAGAAGTTTTACAAAGTATGAGAAGCAATCAACTTTTATTTATTACTAATTCATTATTATTACAATAAAATCTCGGCTAGGTGAAATGCGTAACGCATGCAAAATTATGTAAGTAGAAAAAGTTATCTTTTAGACATAGTTCGTTACAACTACTGTATTAATGTGTCTGAGATAATTTTTCAGGCTTCCGACAAGTAGGTACTTAGAATAAAAGACACCGGCAGACATAAATTCTGACACACAATATATTTAACTGGTAGTCGGTATTTGTACCTCAATTTATATATGTAAAAGTAGCTAGTCTATATTACATTCTTCTATCTTTCAAAGTAGGTATCAAGTTTTAAGAATAAACTTAATATTTTGTCGTTATAATGAAGTCTTGCGGGAGTTCTAGTTGGAGTGCCAGTCTAGACAGGAGGATACTCTTGTTATAATTAAGGACCGATCGCTACGGAGGTTTGGGGAGGATCTCTTGAAATATCTTTACAATAATATTAGATGTTATTCAAAAATTTATTGAAAAGTGTGACTATATTTTTTGGTAGAGAGACGTGAAGTAACCTATACTAACATTATGAAGAAGAAAGATTTGTGTTTTTGTATCTTTGTGTGTATGTTTGTAATGAACAAACTCAAAAACTACTGTGCCGATTTTAAAAATTCTTTCACCATTAGGAAGCTTCATTCACCCTGAATAACATTGGCTATATTTATTGGTAGCAAAACATTAGGGATTCTGATATTTTATAATAATAAAACAATATCGTAAGTCTTGTATTTGATATTATAAGGGTGCGTACAGACTATATAACATGTTATACAAATTTTGATATAACATCTTCTTAACCCCCGACGCAAAAAGAGGGGTGTTATGGATAATGTGGACACTGAATATTATAAAACATTTGATTCTTGTGTACAATATTGTTTTATGTTGCAATGTTTAATAACAAGGTTACATAATGTGGACGTGTTATAAAACACAAGTTACATTACATGTTACATAGTCTGTTCGCACCTTCAGGCAACATACTTATGTTTGCTTCCATCCAGTTCCTTTTTGTAAATCGATTTTCCTTTGATAGAGCCTCTGCGGTGGCTTTGTTACTGATATTATAATTAGTGTATTTATTAAACTCTTGAAACCAACGTCTTTGATCGTAATTTTGTATATTTTATCTAATTCTACATTTTATGTCCTTTCTTCTTTATTGTGTATTACATTAAGCGTTCTTTTATCTTAATAAAGATATCTTTGTCGCAAACAAATTATATAAATTTTCAGCTGCTTTTTTCTGTGAGTAGGTATGTAAAAGTGAATTTTAACCTTAAGAAATGCAGATTCAATTTTCACGATAATATCGAAACTTAATAAATACAATTCTGACTGGCAGTTTAAGAGATCACCACGTTAAACAAAATACTTCAGCATTATTATCTTAGTATTTATTTTTACCAAAACTTAAAAAACCAGATTCGCTTTAACAAGCCTACAGCTTCTACCCTTGAGGTACAAAAGGGCGCGGGTTCCAGTACTCTTAATTACGGGGTCTATTACACCCCAACCCTCCTCCGCCGCGACGGCTCATCGCTGCAACACGCCACAAAAGTGAATTAATTAAACCCTGAACTGTCTCTTTTTTGTTTTCGAGATGAGTAATCTTATAACTGGCTTTATTTGTTAACGAAAAAGGTTTTCAGTTAAAAAGGTTAATGTTACTGAGAAGGTTCTGGAAATAAATGAAAGGAATTTTTAAGAAATATTTCCATTGTCATTTAATTTCAATTAAATTAGGCATATATATAACAAACACCAAAAACTTAAATAGAATATTATACAACAAAGTGCCTGATTAATGTATCGTTGGTAAGCAATATAAATCATACTCACGCAACATATAATATTATTATATGTATAGATATAGATATGAACCTGCTACCATGTCAATGACACAAGATAATAGCCTACACGACCTTGGCCCTGACAAATCCTTCAAATGAAAAGGTTATTTTCATAATTTATCATCACAGACATGCAAACCAATAAACACGACATATACCTACTCAATCAATAATAAAAATAATACCGTGAGAGTGTGACATATGTTTTTATAATAATTGATTACATTGACACATTAATTTAATGTAAAAATACCAACTTTAAGTTAAAAAATAAAATACACAAGTTTGTATTAACATTCTTGATGGACTTTGCTGATGACGATTATTTTTATTTAAAAATCAAACTATAAACTGATTTTGATGAACGACTTTAGGACTACATCTGACACTTATATTTGACATTTGACATTGACACACATTGACACCTATATTCTGATATTAAACCGAAAAAAAATGTTTATTTTTTAATCAATGGTCAATCATTAAAGATATTTCTAAGGAAACATCAACAAAAGACATATCGTCATACAGAGAACCTCCTTTAGAAGTCCGTTAAAAAAATGCAATTTTTTGAACTGCAGCTTGCCTTTGTCTTCGCCAAACAGTATAACATAATGCATCTCGGTCTGTTCCAATTTGTATCCATCCACCACAGTCGTCTTCCAGGGAGCCATTGTTACAAACCTATCTTATTCTTCTCGGACTAATTAACGAGCTCCTACTTAACTCTTTTGTTCTTACACTTGGCAAATGAACTTAAGTAGATGGGGAGTGAGACTGCAGTCGCGAGTAGTGTTATAGTTAATATTCAAGATTGGCTTGTAAACCATGTAATAACTTCGCTTATTTTTTCAATTTAAGTATCTTAAACCAATGTTTGGTTACAAAAAAAAATATCTTTACCTTTCTCCTTCTAAGACTTTCTAACTATCAATCCATAAATTTTTTAATTCATCTCTTCTAGCCACGTTTTAACTCAGACACATACGTTAGATGCTTTGTTACTTTTAAAATATAAACTCAATCCAAAAGTTTTCTCTATTAGTTATACCTACTTTAAAAAGATCATGTTATCAGTTGTTTTTGTAACTATCATTTGTAATAATTGATAAAGGCTGCTCGCCCACGTCCGATAATCAGTGACCGATTACTTGTAGGAGAAAAATAGAACACACTGAAAGCAATAGTGCAACGCACACGTCCTACAAAAAGTCGGTCAGAATTGGGAACTAAGAATCGGCGTAAAAATCGGCCCGATTATCTGACCTACTTGAAACTATATAATAATAAAATACTCATTGAAGTTTATACATAAGCCTGCATATGGTACACAAAACAAATACCTACAACCTCCCAGTTCAGTCAAAGCGTGATTTTTTCACTTTATTTCTTGATCCGCGCTCCTTCAGACAAGGGTCGCTTCAAACATCTCTGACGGGATGTGACATAATATATGTGATCGTAATTTACTTGCGGCATAGTTTATGGTCTTACCTTCTTACCTCTGTGGTGAGGGCTGTGTACATTAGAATGTATTTACATAACTATGACATAGAGAAGAAAAGGAAAACTGTTGAAAATGATTTGTGAAATAATTTGTATGTATATGATCGAGGTTAATATTATTAAACAGATATTTATGGCGGTCACTTTATTTACTTCCATAAACTTTTATAAAAATCATTTTTTTGTTGATTCATATTTAACACATTTCGTCCCATATAAAAGTAAAATCTACCTCTTGTTTGGTCTCATATGAAACTAAACATAACATAACATACTTGACGGGCCTGTTAGTCTAGTGGTTAGTGAACCTGACTGCTATACCGGAGGTCGTGGGTTCGATTCCCACCCAGGACAAATGTTTGTGTGATGAGCACGATCATTTGTTCTGGTTGTCTGGGTGTAATTTATCTATAATATGTGTGTATTTAGAAATATATAAGTATGTGTATCAGTTGCCTGGTTACCATAACACAAGCTCTGCTTAGCTTGGGATCAGATAACCGTGTGTGAGTTGTCACGGAATATTATTATTATTATTATACCATCACGCCTGTATCCCCGAAGGGTTAGGCAGAGGTGTACCAATGTACACCCACAGTTCGCCGGTATGTTTAGGTCCCATGTAATAGGGGGCGAGCCTATTGCCACTAACCGGGCACAAATCCAAACTCCGACCTGCTACTGAGAATTTCATAGTAAAACCTAAAAACACCTTGGTCGACTTGGGAATCGAACCCAAGACGTCTAGCGTAGCAGTCGCGCTTAGAACCACTAGGCCAACAAGGCAAATGAAACTAAACAAGATGTAATTTAGTGCACAACATTAGTAATTTGATTGTTATTTCGTTATGATATGTAAATTATACCAAGAATTTCAATTCTAGCAATTTTAACAACATCATATCAAATATCTACTGTACGTGTGTTTATTAAATAACAAAAGTATGAACCCGCAGACTATGCTAATAAAAACATAGTTTTTTAATAAAAAGCGTCCAGCATTCTCCGAAGGCTTTGGGATAATGCCTCAAAGCCAGGTAATGCATGTTCGCTTATTCGCTCCTTTGTACTCGCAGCAAAGAGGTAGCATACTCAACTACGAACAATCCCGTTCACCTTTAACCTATGTGCAAAAAAAAAAAACAGAAGGGCAACTCTACATGTTCACGATATAGAGACACTTACATACAACTCGAAATATTACACTTTTAATGCTTAAAAAGGATCTTTGGCCAGTAGTCACACCTATTACCGTCTTGTTATTTTAGTTTTTTTTTTGTTATTTATGATTTCCCTCTAATCCTGAGTATTTTAGTTAGTGTTTTGTCCTACTATTTAATTATGTAGGTATTACTCATATGTATGTCAAGATGTCGTGGTGGCCTAGCGGTTCAATGAACGGATTTGTATGCACAAGGTTACAGGTTCGAACCCAGGCAAGTACCAATGTGGCTTTTTCAAAGTTATATGTACTTCCTTAATTATTCTAAGACACTTCTGACAAACGGTGAAGGAAAACATCGTGAGGAAACCTGGATTCCAAAAACTGGGATCTGAAATCGCCAATCCGCAGAGAGCAAGCGTGGTGATCAATGCTCGTATCTTATCTATATGGGAAGAGGCCTGTGCCCAGCAGTTGGACGTTTATAGGCTGGATTATACTCATATTTACAACGCTTGCATTGTGTTTAAGGTCGAATTTACATCTAAAGTGTGCTCTATGACAACTCCATCTTTACTTCCAGAGCCTTTTTTTTTAAACATAAAACGCATAGTTTAATAATTAAACGCTTCCACTGTGTGTAACTTCTGTAATTTATCTTAACCTATGTTAGCCTCAAACATGGCAGCTAATAACCGTTGTCATGGTTACCGCCTCCTCGTAAACAGATAATCACTACTCATATTGCTTCGGTAAGCTCAGTCAGACCGAGCTTGTAATTTTATGAAAGTACTAGCTGTGCCTGCGACTTTGTTCGCGTGGATGATAAATGCCCAGGATAATAAAGAATAATTATACCAAGTTTCATCGTAATCGAACCGGTAGTTTTTGCGTGATACCTGAACAAACAGACAGACAGACAGACAACATTTTTTTTTTCACTTTTTGGGTTCGGTGTCGGTCTAGTAACACCATCCGCCATTTATTTTTTTTGATATTTTCAATGTACAGAATTTTCACTTTTACAGATTTATTATAAGTATAGATTATAAAGTCATATAGGATAATATAAGAAATTATTATTGAATAAATCGTTGTTAATACGATAATTATGAGTTCTACTCGTGGAATATAAATTTATATCGAACAATGGTTTAAACCTCACTTATTCGATATTCTCTGCATTTAAAAATTCTTGACTTAGGGCTTTATGCTTAACGTGCTCAATGCTGCTCAAAATGAAAAATGTTTTGCATTTTTCATGTAAAACGAAATATTTATGAATATTGTAAACTAAAATAGTTCAGTAAAGTAGGTGTAGCTATTTGAAATATTCGGGATTATTTGGAATTCAGTCAATTTCTTCCAATCTAATCAATTTTTATTCTAAATTAAATAAATACGTGTTCCTAATTTTAGACAACATTACTGTCGTTATATAGAAAATATTAAAAAAAATCCGTATTAATTTTACTTACGGCTTTTTGCTTCACTTTACAGAACGTCGTTTGACAGGACCAAATTCACTTTGACTAATTACAGTTTCTTGCCTTATTTATCAGTTTGGTCAACTATAGGTGGCAAAATATAATACATAATAAATTGTATTCTTTTTGTAGGTTAAAACACAAGGTACTACTTTCATTTGTTTGGTTATCCTATTTCGTCCTACAGCTATTTATTTCCACTTACCTGTCTATATGTTGTTCAAGTGAGTTCCTCCAACTTTACGCCCCAATAAACAAAGACACTTAATTTTATATCTTGTTTATTTGATTTAGCTTGAAGTATTTTTGTTCGACTAAATATAGGTTATCAACCTACGCCTTAATATGTCACATATGTAACCAAGTTTGGTGTGATATTGGGCGTGTTGGAGCCAACATCACCAATTTAGCCAATGTTTGCTTCAATGCGCCTTTACGCTTGGTATCTTAAGGGTTAATAAGGATAAGCTAAAAGATAATTATGTATCAAAAAAGTCTTCGTTTTCTTGAATTTGAAACTCGATACTGTAGATTTTAGCAACTCATCTAGTTAAGTATATTACTGAACTAATAATGATAAACACTCTTTCTAGTAAAATAATTATATATTTTTGAAATTATTTACCTTAATTAAGCATGCCTACATTTACTAAAAACAGTAACTTTATAAGTCCAGAAAACATAATTACGAAACCATGAAAGCCTCTATTTAACGCCTGTCTAAAATAAACATGAAAGGCAACGCTTCGCAGAATACCCGCAGAATGGAAGTGAAATTTGTGTGACGGGCATCGATATGATCACTTGTTCCTGACACCAGAGCTAGGGCTGCTGCAAGACGCATTTAAAATCACCTATTTTGCAGTTAATACTGTTGTACTTAATATGTTACCAAAAATAATGTTGTGTACCAATACGGTGTTTTTTTCCTTTATGCTTTTCTCAACATGTTCCAGATCATTCTTTTTCTTTCATTTTTAAATAATAAATAAATGCGGACAACATCACATACATTGCTCTGAACCCAAAGTAAGTAGCTGAAGCACTTGTGTTATGGAATTCAGAAACAACGAAGGTACCATAAACACCCAGACCCGGGACAATGTAGAAAAGTTGGTTTCTACATTGACCCGTCCGGGGATCGAACCTGGGACCTCTGAGCTAGGGACACCTTGAAACCGGTGCGTACGCCACTCGAACACGGAGGTCATCAAAATTATTTGAAAACCATTTTACTAAATTTTCTTCAATAAATCTTTAATCTATGTTACATAGAATAAAACTAATAGGTAGAGTATCCATTCTTATTATTGAAAAAATAAATTAAAGTCAGTCTACCATTTTAATCACAGAATAAGGTTTGTATTACGAAGAGGCTTTTATAAATCGCCAGTCATGCCACTAACACATCATAATACGAGTATACACTACTTTTCTACAACCATACAACCCTATTCTAAACAGAAATCTATTGAAACGTCGCCAAGTGTACATTTTAATATTTTTTCTCCGATATCTAGAGGAATATTAGAATTTTTCCATGCATACACAATCGCTTTGATAGATTCTCATTTAAGCGCAGACACGATAAAATCACATTTTGAGTAACTCATGGTATTTTTATCTTGATGTCGAAAGAGTTTCTCTATGTCACAAAAGATGAGAACATTGTCGAGTGATAATTTAAAGCTGGATAATTGAATAAAGAGAATATGGAATGACTCACATATTAATGGGATTATCTTTCGAATGTTGAATTGAATGGGATTACTGATCAATCATTTGTACATTTTATTTAAAATAACTTATTATTTATTAACCATTTAGCAGCCTTTTATAACCTATAATTAAAATAAATTTTATGTCAATACGAATTTTAATGTAAGCAAGCGTAGCAGTTTGCATGTTTTAAAGTATGCTAAAAGGGGCAGGCTTCTCGTCATACATTACTATGAATACATACTTACTTTTTGTATAAAAATATAAAAGAGAGAAAAGAGAAAGAAGAAAAGAGTAAAAGAGCACTACCTTTCTTCATGACTTAAGTGTATATTTATTTATGTATTATAATTTATGTTTAAATTAATATGGTATGTACTATAAACTTTTTTTTTTTTCTTTTTTTTGTAACTATTGTACACATTGTCTACAAATTTCTTGTCCTTCTCCTTTCGCAGGTCTGCTGGAAGAGATTTCTTTTAGAAATAAGCAGTACCTTTGTACATCTTTTATCTTATTTTCTGTTCCATTTGTCTTTTCCTGTTTGTGTACATAAATTGTTAAATAAATAAATAAGTTCACACATTCAAAACGTGTTCCATAATATAGTTACTTCGAATGCCTAAACGTTATATTACGGATTCAAGGCGCCAGCGCCACCACGCCACGCAAAAAGGCGTATGAAAATACTTATTCTGAGCACATCGCAAAACTTCATAATAATGTTACGGTACATTTTGTTGTTGGCAACTCGTGTAGTAAATACTTTCAATCAGTTGGCAACACTTAGGGCTTTGAGCAACGATACATGAGGGGGAAGAAATCTTGTAAGTCGTGGGAGATTTTGGTCACGTATTAACAAGGTTGTAGAACTATATACATGAGTAACTGGTTCTCCTAGTTAAAACTTACTTCTGGGGGTGCATTTGGGTAACTTCAGTCTTCACAATTATCTTTTTTGACACTATAAGGGAAGTAGAGATTTGAAAGATTTAAATTTCTTCCTTAATGTGGTTAAGTTTTCAAAAAGGTAAAAAAACTATGTTATTTCTTTGGATATGATGACGGGCCTGTTGGTCTAGTGGTTAGTGACCCTGACTGCTATACCGGAGGTCGTGGGTTCGATTCCCGCCCAGGACAAATGTTGTGTGATGAGCATGACCATTTGTTCTGGTGTCTGGGTGTAATTTATCTATAATATGTATGTATTTAGAAATATATAAGTATGTTTATCAGTTGTCTGGTTACCATAACACAAGCTCTGCTTAGCTTGGGATCAGATAACCGTGTGTGAGTTGTCCCAGAATATTATTATTATTATTATTATATGTTGCAAAATTTTGGTATTATCTGTAATATTAGTTATGGACATACAGCAGTACCTCTTTTTACAGCCGTTTCTGCTCGTATTTGTCAACACTTTTTGTTGTTCATATAATATCTTATAGCGTATCAAAGCCTCACTCATACTCACATATATATATATTTTTTCTTATCCTATACTGTCTCACTGCTGGGCAAAGGCCTCCCCCAATTCCTTCCATCCTACCTTATCCCGCGCCGCCTCGAACCAGCCCTTACAGATGTATATACTACCACAAAACTATTTCTGAACAAGCTAGCTAATCCTGTAAACAGTTAAACATACAACAAGCATTTAGTAAAGGCTCGAACATATTACACATCTCCGTCGTTGCATATTTATCCAGTAATTTGCGCCGAGAGTCCTCAGTTAAACGCCATATAAAGTTAGGGAACTACTTGTTTGAGTTAGAATGGGAAAATGGACTTCTGGGAGTCTGTGACCAAATAGGTTTATCACTAAAATAGATGTTTATAATCTACCTTTTGAGTTTTTGGAGTTTAAAGTTGTTTTATTTTTCAAGAGTGTTATTAATGTGAGGTTTTATACTTGTCTTAAGATGAAATTAAACTTAAAATATTTACAATATTATAAAAACTAAGCCTACACAAGAAATAAGAAGAATTATAAACTAAATGAAACTAAGAACTAAAACAAGGCATCAAAAAATTCATCCGCATCGCTGTCGACTGGGAGTGTGCCCAAAAGGCTGGCAGCATTGCCACGTTGTATGGTCCGTGGTTATTAATTAAAAATTAAATTTGGAGTATTAGACTTCGGGAGAATGAGTGTTATTTAAAGAAACCAAGTAATACATTATTAATGTGTTAAATTGTTTGTTATTACTTTGATATCAATTAATTTAAATATGCAGTTCCAATATAGCATTATGCACGCGCTTAAGTAATGAAAGACATGTGAGCATAATAATTGCACTAGTTTAGTAACTGCTGTTATTAATTATAGGATTGTCCCTATAGGGATATATACGTGATAATATAAATACCTCTCTGTTCTTGGCGATTTCTGTCCACGTGCGCCAAGAACAGAGAGGAAAGGGGAGGCGTTTGCCCAGCAGTGGGATCTAATTCAGGCTAATAAAAAAATAATATATAAATTCGAAAATCTAACAATACTATTCAAATATGTCCCTAACCTACAAACTTCAGAACAAGAAATAACTCGAATTAATTAAACTTATCTTCGTCACACGTAATCCATTTACTTTATTAAAAGGTTCTGACAAAGTAGTGCTGTCTCACTCTAATTTACTTACTATTAGAAAGGTAGATAAGGATAGAAAATTATTATGTGCTAGGACATCAGTTACTAGGGTGCCTAGTCTCTATTATTTATAGAACAGACAAGCTGCCTGCCCTAGTATTGCATTTTACAATATTTAAAACTGCCTCCTTAGCCTAGTGGTGCTAAGCGCGACTGCTACGCTAGAGGTCTTGGGTTTGATTCCCGAGTCGACCAAGGTGTTATTGGGTTTTTCTATGAAATTCTCAGAAGCAGGTCGGAGTTTGGATTTGTGCCCGAGTAGTGGCAATAGGCTCGCCCTAGGCCTATTACATGGGACCTAAACATACCGGCGAACTGTGGGTGTACATTGGTACATCTCTGCCTAACCCTTCGGGGATACAGGCGTGATGGTATGTTATGTTATGTTAATATTTAATTTAGGTACTGTTCAAAAGAAAATGCACAGGTTAACGTAGAAACATGAAAATTGATTTTATTGATTGCATTTTAAACAGAACTCATGATTTATAATTCAGACAATTTGTATGTTATAATATTTAAAATGAACTTACTTAGTTTTACAAAACATACGGTTAAAGAAAATAGATTTTTATCACTATCATTAGACTGTATAACACCAAATACCTGCTTGGGTAACATTTTATTTATAGTTTCTTTAAATTATTCTAAACATGGTTCGCCACCATCAGCTTTATCTCAATCCACTGAAGCAGAATCGTTTAAACTTCCTGAAATATAAAAAAAATATTTAAATTATTTTTTTCCTGTTGGTCTGGCGGTCAGTGACCCCCAACTGCTATACAGGAGGTCTTGGGTTCGATTCCCACCCAGGATAAATATTTGTGTGCTGAGCACGATCATTTGTTCTGTCTGGGTGTAATTTATCTATAATATGTATGTATTTAGAAATATATAAGTATGTTTATCAGTTGTCTGGTTACCATAGTACAAGCTCAACTTATTTTGGGATCAGATGACCGTGTGTAAGTTACACACGGTCATCTGCTTCAATCAGTCCCAGGATTTATTACTATTAATATATTAATTTTAATGTAAAATCACAATACTTATATATTGGATTCGGTAATATGTTTTTACTTAAGTTACGTAAGGTGGCTACCATTAAATCTAGAGTTATTAGCTTAACTTGGACAAGTTACAAGTTGCTCTGAAATATTGCTTTTCCCAAGTAACCATTATACGGTATTAATATTAAGAGTTGGAACGTAACTTTGAAATGTATAGTGTGAAGAAGTAAGTCTCATTAATAAAGTTTGCGTAGGTTCAATTGATAGAAATATACTTAAAGGAATAAAAAATACTGAAGGATAAAAAAATATTTTTTACGAAATCTACATAAAATATTCAATACTCGAGGCCCGGGGCCCGAGTCCGCTATTTTAAGTCTGTGAGTGGCGGGTTAATAAACGTTCCAGTGTACTTGTTATTGTGCCTAATTTTCGTATTCAGATAAGAATAGTCCCTTGCAATCCTACAATGACAACAGTGGCAAGTAGGTGTACATTTGCCATTAAACTAAAATTATCTGAATACGAAAATTAGGCACAAAAACAAGTACCTACACTGGAACGTTTATTAACCCGCCACTCACTGACTTAAAATAGAGGACTCGGGCCCCTGAGGATTTATGGGCTGGTACTATTCATATTTATTAAATTTCTCATATTTCTTTTTACTTTATATATATTATTTGATAGTATCATGCTCGAGCTGTAAAAAAAGCTTAACTAAACAAGCTGTATTTCCGTGAATTCAAAGAAAAAAAAATCTTGAGCAGTTTCTTTTAATTATAAAATCTTCACAACCAGTGGGACTTAGGTGCAGCTTTAATTAGGTCAATGCTATAATGAGATCAACGATATCTCATAGACTGGACTAATATAATTAAATAACATTTCCAGCTCAGCAATTAGTATTGAATAGGTTTAAATAGTGATTTCAAGCAGAAAAAGTAAACGAAGAAGAAGATAGCTATTAACAAATTGACACTTAACTCTTGTAGATTTTAACTTTATCTATTAACGTGAATTTGAAGCTACTACATTATGGTTTTTAATACTTACTTGTAAGTTAAATTGTAACCAAAAATGTAAATTAAAAAAAAATGCAGTCAGTTTCTATTCACTTTTCACAATATTAATTTGACTATAACCCGCGGGTGTACTGGTAAAATGAACAAATGCATCCTGGTTAGACCACATTGACTCTAGACTCAACACATTTTAATTCGCTATCAAAACTCAACAATGACACAATGCAGCACACCTGGCTATGTTTAGTAATATTATCATAAATATTACATGTATATGATGTCACTCGTAGTACTCACGAGATACCATAGTGTAGTTATTCCATTGTTATTAACAATTGAGAGGAGAATCAGCTCTGGCGGCTGTCAAGATGAACACTTGCATTTTCTTGAGTAAACTATAGCTATTGTATTCTCATCTATGCACAATAATGAGTGGTTAGACCACTGTGTGTGTGGATTTTATTGTTTGTAGATTTTATATCTGTAATGAAATGTTTCCTTAATATTATTAATATGTTTTTTTTTTTATCAATTTTATTCGTGCTTCTATTTTTATAGTATTCCCTGGTGTCTGAAAAGCTAATCAACTTTAACTGATGTCAAATCAAATGATCATAATCTGATAGGCAATCACAACGCTTAACATAAAGTTTGACAGGTTTTTAACAGATTTTTGTGTTTATCAACGTTTGAAACCGGGGGTAAATAAAATATACGACATTTAATATAACAAATTCTAAGGTTATTCAAGGACGAACTTTCTTATAAAAAAGGAATGCCATTACATATTAGAATCGACATACGACAGATAACAATCATTTGTCGCCGAGCATTCCCCAATTCCCTCGCAACGTTACACAATCACATTGGGGCTCACATTTACATATATTTCGGAGGAAATTTACACTGACATTATCGTGAAACCCATCTCCCCTGCTTAGTCAGTTAATAGTCCCTGTTTAAGGCAACCTTCTAACAGTTTAGGAGGACCTTCATAATTAGCATAACATACGATGTATTTAATGAAGATGCTTAATTTACTACATTTTAGTGCTGAATTTGCCCTTTAGACTGCTCTATATTAGGATATTAGTACCTTCTATTAATGAATTTGTGTGTTTTATTTAATACATCTTGATATGCTAAAAAGAAGAAGATTTACTACATAAATGCAAATACTTCAGTGATTTAAAATAACTGGAAACATGTTAAGTTACAGGAATAAAAATTGGTATACTTCACTTAAAATTAATTAGCGCACTAATCTTATTATGTACAAATATGCAATATGCATTAATCTGTACTTAATTTAATAATAACTTATTAACCATGAATAGTTATCTGACAATACATATCGTATGTTTCCTTCCTGTTGAACCACTTATCTGGAATTAATTGGCTACAGTTTGCATAATAAATAGTTCTTTAACCTACTTACGAATAGAACCAGATAATGTGACATTTCCTTTTAATATGATGAGAAGTCTGCGTTGGGAGAAATGTGAATGTGTATCTTAGTACAGTAGGTACATATTTTGAATTTTTTATAAGATGATGTTTTAAACTTTTGACATGTTTAATTTAACTATGATATTATTAATGATTTTTGACGACCTCCATGGTCGAGTGGCGGACGCACCGGTTTCAAGGTGTCGCTTGCTCTGAGGTCCTGGGTTCGATCCCTGGACGGAATCAATGTAGAAAATCACTTTTCTACATAGTCTCGGGTCTGGGTGTTTGTGGTACCTTTGTTGCATCTTAATTCCATAACACAAGTGCTTTAAGCTACCTTCTTTGGGTTCAGAGCAATGTCTGTGATGTTGTCTGCATATATTTATTTATTTGAGGTTATTTTTATTCACTTCTAACTGGATTTTCCATCATCGAAAGCAGCTCTCTTCCACGAAAAAAACTATTTTTTTCGTAACAAATACACACTTAACTCTACACTGCGATTGACGCGGAATGTTTAAACAGGACTGAAGAATCATGAATAAATAATAAGTATTATTATTACTAAAGAAAAATTAATACATCAATGAAGAACTGTTTACCGACCACCTGTAACAGGAACTCAAACCACATAATGTTAAAGGTATTCACACGACCCATTGACACGAGGACAATACTGAGAAAAATGTGGTATTTTTTCTTATTGTAAAATTGTTCCTAAGTCCGCACTCGCAGTGGTCTCGTAGTGATATTGAAAATATTCGTGTAATATTCGTCGCTTGCGCACGTCGCGGAAGGACGTCAACGTTACGTGATATAATTATATGTTAACTATTAATTATGTTCGGTATGAGAAGCTGGGTGCTCTTAGTGTTAAGCGAGATCATTGTGAGGTACTGTGATAGCAAGCAGTTTGCTGATAAACTCGGTGAGTGGATATATATAGGATGATTATTAAAATATTTTATGTTCTTTGTAAGATATTTTTCTTTATTACGATAGGTATTACATAAAACTGTTACGAAGCTGAATTGTATAGTGTTTTCTAAGCTAACTCAGTTTAAAACGTTTAGCATTATTATGTTTAAAAGAAGATGATATTTAAAGGCGTGTTTTACGATGGCTAGTTATAGACATATATATGTACAATAAAATATTGATTAAATAGTAAGTAATTAATTTAAGGTAATTAATTAATATAATAAATTATAAAGTACTTAATTTTAAGTAATTTTATATTAAAATTTTGTTGCTGCGCCCAAACAGGGTATCATGTATGTACTTTTATCTTTTATAACATCCTATGTATCTACTCATTATCGCAATAAATATTTGAAGTTTGAAGTTATCTAGTATTAAATTTGAACGAAACTTACAAAAAAGGTTTGCTGTTTTGTGTATTGTTGAAGTCTTTAGATATAAATTGGAAGAGAAATAACAAGTTAAATTGGAACCCTAAACCTTACCTACCTTAAACCCAATCAATTAAATAAACTACTTATTCTAAATCCAACTTTGTTCTTTTTCACAAAATATGCCCAACACAAACATACTACAGCTGATCTACATAGGTAATATTCGTTAGAGACCATCGTTTCTACATTAAAGGTCCACATTAATCTTTTTGGTAACTTTACTCGGATTATCAAGGAAACACTACAGGCAGGACGCAGGCCACTACACGCCACAGAACACCCGGGTTTAATCTCCGCGGCGCAGATTTTACCCGGCTTGTCCACACAATTATCCGGTTATACTTCTCAAGGTTGTGTGATATTGTAGATATGTATGGCAGGGTGTAGATTGTTTAATGGGAGATAGATTCGGGTTTATTGAAATTATGCAACGAGATGATTGAGAATTTTCTTCAATTTAAAAGATTTCAAGATAAAAAATATTACGATTATTTAGGACTAAGAGTTATGAAAGACGTACACCTACCAGTTGTTTTCAATAACAACTAATTGGAAAATATTACATTAAGAATATTTATACTTTATATTCTGAAGTGCATGTGCATATAAATATGCAGCTATCCAACGCGGCAATATCCAAAATTATAAGTTATCATGGTTTTGACGTCATTCTGCATCGCATTAAAATGGCATCGCAAACCATCCCTTAGACCTATTCATAAATAACTCTATCCACGGTTAACTTTTTTTATTAATAACCTTTTTTGTGTCCCACTGCTGGGCAAAGGTCTCCCCCAATTTGCTCCAAGCTTTTCTGTCTGGAGCCTCTCCCAACCCGGCAAATAGCGATCGATGTCATCGCGCCAGCGTCTTTTCGGCCTACCCCGTTTTCGAGTGCCGGCTCTAGGTACCCACTCAGTTGCAAGTTTCGCCCATCTATCCGGACCCATGCGACTTATATGTCCAGCACGTTTAACTTAAAATAAAAAAAAAAAACATTAGTTAGTTATCTAGATATTTTCTAAGGCTACTACGTGTACCTGACAGTAACACAGCCTGAACGGCTTGCATTATGTAATAACGAGTGAAGCAGAACAGCCCGCGCTGACAACACGATGCAGTTATTAGTTTCAGTTGACAACATTCTCGATTAATTTATACAACACTTATTAGTTACGTTTTAGGATTATTTATTTATGTAATATGGAAAGTTTACTAAATACAATGTCGTATTATGTCGGTAACTAAAAAGAAAATGATGGCACAGTTACTCTGTTTTGATTTGAGGTGTTACGTCATTTCAGTAGTGATTAGATCATTTACTACTAATATTATTATTGAAGTTTGTGCGTATGTCATTCTTACAAGCTTACTAAACCAATTTAGACGAAATTTTCCAGTTATTTAATTTGATTCGATAAGTGCACAGGACTCTCTCACTCCCGTTACCAGAAACTACGCAGGCAAAGTCGCGGACGTTTCTATTGCCTATATGTGGTTTTATTATGTATCAAGAATACGGTTTAAAACGCAGCAATTAATATGATTTTACAATCAGGTTCATAACTCAAACATGTTTTACATTTGAGTAATGAATATAGAGTTTTTCGCCTCTTTGTCTATAATACCATTTTCACCGTGACCACAATCCACATCGTATACTATTAGTGTCACACTAACCTATAAATTGTTTCAAGACAATATAAATAAAAGTAAAATTTTAGACGAAAATTCATTTTTCAATTTAAAAAAACCATAACCTCTTAACTTCGTTTTTAATTTCGGGCGCAAAACAAAAACAATATTTTTAACCGTTACTTAAACAAAATGGTTAAAAACCACGAAAGTTAATTAAGTTAATCCATATTCAAACAGGTAGAGTTAGGCTGAATATAATTATCATGGACGTGTCCCTTCGGGGGCTGGCTTGGGATTATGAAAAGTCCTTTTAGGGCATTATAAACAACAATATAAGGTATATTTGCTTTGTTTGCATAAACCCTAGATACACTGTAAGCTCTTTAAAGAATCTTATTGAAAAACCTACAGGCAGTAGGTATTAGGCTAGGCGCAAATGGGCCACCGACCACAGCCACCGGTGGCCAGCGACGGCGACTTAACACACTTTTTAATATAATTTGTATAGACGCGCCGCACACGTGTAGCCGGTGGCGGCCACGCGCTACAGCAATAAAATATATGAAAAAGTGTGTTAAGTCGCCGTCGCTGGCCACCGGTGGCTGTGGTCGGTGGCCCATTTGCGCCGAGCCTTAGGTTTGGGGGTTTACAGTTTCATAGAAGTATTTTGTTTTGACATCGTAAAAATTAGGCAAATAGGCAATAGGGCCAGAGAAAAAAAACAGCATTTTGGTCATGCAGATATCGTAACATGACTGGTATATCCTATCGTGATATCACCGCTAGGAATGTACCCTGTTAAGTGCCCTGTAAACGATCAAATTGTTTGTCAAAATTTTACGTGTTTGTCAAATTATTTGATAATATACAGCTGTGTTTGAGGCGTTTGTCAAACAATCTACGTGTTTGTCGCGTTTGATGAAGTTTGATGAAAATCTGGATTGATGTGGAGTTTGACAAACAGGTTTGAACGTGAACGGCGGTGTTTTTCAAGAAAAATCTCACTGATTTTGTTTGCGTCATGGAGGACGCTACGCCCAGTGACAAATTTGTTTGATATTTGGTTTGATCGTTTAATTTCTATTGTTTGATGAAAACGTGAAGTTTGACACGCAAATGTGTCAAGCAAAATTGTCCGTTAACAGGGCTCTTTAGCGTATGTGCCATACAAACCTCTACAATAGGTCCCTAACTAAAAGTATAATAATCGTCTGTGTCCTATAAGTAACCCTATATTTTTACATACCATTTATATAAACTTATTGAAACTCAGAAACAAACCACCATCCCAACGTGAAATTCCTTGCAATAAATATTTATGAGGCGACCAGGCAGTTTTATTTTTAACAAAACACACCCTTTGTTATCTGCGCTAAATTCGCGGGAGATTGTTTTTGCTTTTTAAATAGGACATTATCTGGCAGCGCCGGGCGCCGTGTCATTTGACCCGCTTTAAAAAATTCAGTTTGTTTTCATTTAAAGTTTCAAGGGGATTTTGAGGTCTGTTATGTCTGTATGTAGTAGAATATTGTTTTATAATATGCCTAGTACTTTTAGGTAAGGTTCCTAGAAGGACAGTTAACTGATAAAAGTGAATGGAGAATAGGGAAAATTAAATAATCTCAGGTAACATAGCATGAGGTCATTTATACCCTTAGATGCTACGACTATGCATGCACAAATATTTGGCACTACCAGATAAGAGACTTGGTACGAATGTGAAATAGTGAGTTTTAAAACTTTTGCAATATGTTATACGGTGATTATATTCGAGAATTTAACTAGTGGACGAGTCCAATTACGAGTCAAAATGTCGTCACTCACTGATTCTAACTCCATTCGCTGAAATATCAAAATGTTAAATATTCAAAATAATATTGTTCGAGGATACGTGCAAAAACACCAGCATACAAATTGTTCGTATAACAATCTATTTTAAAATCAATATACATCCATTTTCCAAACACATTTTATCCCTAACTAAATACAGTGCTCTTTAATTTTCCACGCACGTACTCGCTTGCCCCGAATTTCAAATACCCAAATCAACACGAATGCGTAACGATGAAATATCACAAAGGCTTATATCATAGGTAGCGCGAATAGATAATATAGATGTCAGGTAGGTAGGCTCTACCGTTAGCAAATTTTGGAATAAACCGTTTTCGTGTGAGTTGTAGGTGAATCTAGAAAAATTCTATCATCTTTATTTCCAGCGTTAAAAAGCATCTCATGCATTTTCATGCTGCATCACATTCGTGTGATGTGTCTTAAGCCGACGAGGCACAACCTTTTAGTTTTAGAGGTGTCTGAGGACACGTTTTCCACTTCCTTGCAGTTTCTATTTGCGTTGACGTTTCTGTCCCCACTGCAGGGCAAAAGCCCCTCTACACTCCTTCCAAAACGATTATTGTTTAAAATAGTGGATGTAACACATTTTTTTCTCTCAACTCTAGACCGCTACATAATCGCCTGCCACACGACAGACTTCGAATGCTTCAAGAAGCAGTACAAGGCTCTGCGAGACAATGTCCTGCTCGGTAACGACCGGCTCAACATCCCGACGTACGAGCACTACGTGTTCGCGTACGGCGGGAACACGTGCGTCAAGCTGGCGGGGCTGGAGGAGAGCGAGCTGGTCTCCATCACGTGAGTACAACATTAACATAGGAGATCAACATCCCGACGGACGAGCACTACGTGTTCGCGTACGGCGGGAACACGTGCGTCAAGCTGGCGGGGCTGGAGGAGAGCGACCTGGTCTCCATCACGTGAGTACAACACTAACAGAGAAGCTCAACATCCCGACGTACGAGCACTACGTGTTCGCGTACTGTGCTCACCAACAAAAAATTACAATATCTTTCAAAACCAATAGTCACACAAGCTAAGAAATATCTCGATCAAGGCTTTTAAACAAATAAGCTGCATCATAATCAGTCTTTTCGTTCAGGAAGTCTCATTTTGCAACCGAACTAGATAAATTATATCTTTCTTGTCGTTTACAGGATGGAGAGCGATCCAAGAAAGTACACAATAGTTTTGGAATTACCCCTCAGAATTCAACAAGTGAAAAATACTATCAAGCGGTGTTCCGTTCCTGACAGAGGTACTTATTTATTTATTTATAAACACAAATTATATCTAATAACATACTTGAACAAATGTAGACAAGTTCTGACTATTACTGTTATTTACTACCAACTCAATTTATTTTACAATTTGATTTGACTAAAATTTATTTTATCTTTTCAGCATTCAAAAACGTGAAGGCTCAAATAGGTAAGTAACTTTGTGAAAAACTGAAATGTGTTGCAAAAAAGGCATAAATGCCTGTATTTTTAATTTTGGGAACATAGAAGTTTATATTTTTATTTCGTCATCTGTAGACCTATTTTTTTGATAATAATTTGAACATGATACCACAAATTCCTGAGAAAAAACAAATCAGATCCTATAGGATTCCTTTAGTTCCTTTTGATGTAAGGAACCTTAAAACAGAAACACATGGACACGAATTGAAAACCTTCGCTTTTTTTAAGTCGGTTAAGAATGACATTATGGTGTAGGTACCTATATGTATTTTTACTGATACATAAAATAATGAAGCTGAAAACGTTATCCGGCTTATTTAATGAATACATAATTGTTTTGTACATTTTCAGGGCCACTAATGAGGTTCACAGGCAACGGTAAGTGAAAACTTAATTAATTTGTAACATGCGTGTGACGTCTGCGCAGTATTCAATTATTTGGATTAAATAAATTTTAATCATTTGTTTTCGGAGTTATGGAATTTGAAGGGTAGGAGATAAAACAAATTACATTTATCAGGTAAAAAGCAATAATTTCGCAGCTTAGTTTACGATTAACCAAAGCTTTAAACACAAAACAATTTTAATTGAAATAATTAATCATCTGTACTTTTAAAAACACAAACTCAAAATGCTTTGGCAATTAAAAAGTTACTCCATAATTTCAAAATCAATTAAGTAATACCCTACAGAGATATTACAAACTTGCATTTAAACTATTATTTGTATACCTAATTAAGTCGAAAACAAGTGGTTAATTACAAACATACATTATCACATAGGTATACCCTACAGACATTGAACTGTTATTCCGGTACAGCAGCAGATATCACCATAACTCCATGTACTACACCTCCATACCTTTGTTCGTGCTCAACCACGGGCTAATTGATCGCAGTTCAATGGTTCCGCATGAATGTCGCGAACACACCATTGTTTAGAGCCGCCATTGTTCGCTCAAGAGCTCCGAGGACCCTTCGATAAATTTTGAAAAGATTTACACTCGATACGAGGGATTTAGGAGTTTGTGGAGTACCTTAATATTTGGTAGGGTATAATTGTATGTAGAGGTCCAGCCCCCGATTTCTAAAAGGCGGATCAATTTCATGTGTAGTCAAATCTGCTTATCCTGAATTCCTGACTGTGATTGGCTGACTAAAAAACTAAAAACCAATCACAGCGTTGGAAATGAGGTTCGATATGTCATTAGCTAATTTTATGGTAATCAGCCTTTCAGCAACCGGGTAAGAGAGAGATATATTGAGGTAGGTCCTAATAATTGACGACCTTCGTGGTCGAGTGGCGTACGCACCGGTTTCAAGGTGTCGCTAGCTCTGAGGTCCCGGGTTCGATCCCCGGACGGATCAATGTAGAAAATCACATTTCTACATTGTCTCGGGTCTGGGTGTTTGTGGTACCTTCATTGTATCTGAATTCCGTAACACAAGTGCTTTAGCAACTAAAACTACTTTGGGTTCAGAACAATGTATGTGATGTTGTCCGCATTTATTTATTATTTATTTATTAATAATAGGCAACGTTCCTAACTCCATTCACACAGAAGCATTCGTATAACTGCTGAGTCAATTTTCGGCCAAACAAAAATGTACGACAGTGAATATGCTCTTATTTTTTTTCAGCGACAATCGGAGTAACATATCCATATAAGCTGAAGAAGAAGAAGGGTCTAGTGTTCCTGCAGCTGGAAGACGAGAACCTGGACGTTATCCTGGACATACCAGATCTCAGCCATTTTCATATGAACAGCGAGGTTGAAGGTAAGAATCTCTAGTCTTTTCCAACTTAATTGTGAAGATCGTAAAGGCTACCGCTATCAATATGGCTATTTTAGCTCCCATAAAGGATGCTGTTTAACTAACAATTACATAATCTAAGACCTTTCTGATTAGAATAGGCCTAATGTTCAGTGAACTTTTGACCTTAGAAAAGGGACTCGACCGAATTGTACAAAATAGGTTTAATTCGAGGATGGAAAAAATGTTTGGTAAAAAAACTGAACAACAAATCTGTAAATATTCGATAAAAATATAAACAATTTAAGCAGAAGAAGAGTTACTAAAGACAATTAGGTCAGCCTATTGTCATCCATTATTACTGTTGGTCATCTCTATCCCCAGCCAAGCTGTACGAGTGGTCGGAGTGGGCGTACGAGGTGGTGCAGCACGTGGACGCGGCCGAGAACTTCGCGCTACCCTACACCACGCAGCTCAGGACGCTCATGGATAACTTGCCGTTACATAAGTATGTATGACTTTCGTACTTCTTTCTTTAGTAAGAAGAGCGTGTTAAGATGCCTTATAAGTAATAAAATAAAAATAAAAATCTTTTATTGTCAAGCATCACACGGCTCCTAGTGTATTAGTACAATTGCTTAAGAACTATGTTAGTAATTACAAAATATAATACTTGCCCTAATAAAAGACAGTGTTAGTATACCAATTACTTATAAAACTATGTTAGTAAACATAACAAAAATAAAATAATAGCTACCATAGGAAGATTCATCAAGTTGCATTTCTAACATGCATCTTGATAAATCTACCTACGGTCGGTCCGTCCAGCCTCTCAGCAAATACCTTGAGGATGCTGTTGGTGCTTCTCCTTATTCTGCATATTATTGAAGCTACCTTCTTACGCATTATCGCAAAGTAATCATCAGTGTGTGCATCAGCGAACATGCCTGACGCACTGCAACAAGGTGGAAGCCTCAACAACGCCTTGAAGGCATTATTGTATTGTATTCGCAGGGTGTTGTCTGTTCTTTGGGTATGGCTAGCTCAAAGACTGCTGGTGTAAAATATTTGGCAGTAAGCCAAAGTATATAATCAAAACTTTTTGTGAAGAAAATTAATTCATGTCAACTAATATTGTTAAGTCTTTTCTTAAATCGTAAGAGCTTTTAAGATAATGAATCTGTATTTGGGAAATTCACACTTTAGCTATCTTACTAAAAAAAGGGATAATGTAATTTATGTCAGAAAAAATCGTAAATCAGGAATCATATCAGTTTTTCTTAAGTTGTACTGGTTTTAGGATAATTAATCCATATTTGAGAAAACCACACATTAGCTGACTTCACAAAAAAACGGTAATGTGATCAAGTATGTATAAAACCATGTAAAAAAAATATTATCAAAAAGAAATTTTAAACTACCAATATCAAAAATATTAATTGAAACCGACAGAAAACAATTATCGAGGTCCGAATATAAAATAATTGTGAACAAAATTCAAAACCATTGAACACGAATAGCGTTAACAACAAAGTTAGTTTTAAAGGTTCCCCGTACCTGCCAGTAACCGTATTTCATTATAATAACCGTTTAACTTTGAAAACTGTTTTTCTGAAGAAAATTCAAGCAAGGCCTTCTTGGGTCAAATAATTTGCAAATTGGGCATTAACTTGGAACGTAATACCTTTAAAAAATCTTCGCAAATATTTTTATTTATTTTATGTTTCATATAAATTGTTATTTGCCCTCTTGTAAGATAGGCCTTTTTATTTTGACCTTTACATTTTTTGGTGTAAAGCACGAAAAATGTTTATTATTTTTCATGATTTTTGTTACAAACTAAATATTTTTGTTTGTAAGTTGTTACCGTTTCATAATACAGAATAATTTTTTGCTGTTATGTTTTCTGTTGGAAAATGTTAAAAAAAAAACTTTCCATAGATAAGAAAAAATAGCGCAACAATAATTAAATTTGTATTTTTATTTCCAGGTTCATCTTACTGTACCCAGAAGAAGAATACCTGGATTTACAGTTTAGTTACTCAGAAACGACTTTGGTGACTAACCCCTAAACAAGAAGTACGAAAAAAATCCCTTCAATAATAATGTTGATTGGGTGTGAAAAGTAAAAATCTACTGTGTCCGTAATTTATTTTTTGCTTGTTCCGTGTAAGTCAAAACTAAGTAGATAAAAAATATTAAAAGGCCGAACTTTTATGGTTATTTTTCTGTCTAGTCTAATCCCAAGCTATGTTGAAGACGGTTTTCAGCTGTCACTTTTATTTTTTTTAATAATTTATTTAACTAGTGTAATGCTAACCACCAACAATTTCTATATTTACTTTAAATATAATCATATTTCATTCATTTCTATACAAAAAACAAGCAAATTTGTAGGGACACTTTATAAATCCCTGGCTAATTAATAAAAAGTATTGCCCAATTTGGTTCCCCTTTCAACTTATTTTTATTTAAGTCACGTGACCCTTAAAATTGATATATTAACAGTGTCCACAATAAAGGGAATTAAAATTCCTTGCGAGGCATTATCGTCTATTCCAGGGATTATTTAACAAATTCTATGAAAAGTGCTTTTTACACTGCACGACACGACACCGTTACGACAAACTTATGAGACGATTACTTTTGTTTCAATTATATTTAAAGTAACTTTGTAATACTTGTAACTGATTTAATATTTTCTATCGATTTTAATTGCAAATTAAAACATTTCTTAGACAAAAATTAGCAAAAGCTTCGCCTTTTTTTATTTCAGATATGTATATCAATTGTCACGAACATAATTCGACCGCACATATTTATCATACTGACGGATAAAACGGGGGAGGCTACCACTACCTCAAAAAACTGACCCTGGCGACGTATAACGGACGAAGTCTACGGCTGGACCAACACCTCACCGAACTCGAGGTAGAATTGGGTCGCATAAACTGGCACATTTTGGGGTTATCTGAAGTCCGAAGACAGGGGGAGGACACGATAACCCTTGAGTCAGGTGACCTGTTCTACTACCGAGAAGGTGATAGGCCCTCCCAGGGCGGTGTCGGTTTCTTGGTCAACAAGTGTCTCACAAGCAGCGTTGTGGAAATCAGTAGTGTGTCGACAAGGGTAGCGTACCTCTTATTGAAAATCACCGACAGGAAGTTCCTGAAGGTGGTGCAGGTATATGCGCCGACCTCGACATACTCTGATGAGATAGCCGAAACCATGTACGAAGACATAGCGAAGGCACTACATGGTACCAGGAAGGCTCACTACAACGTTGTTATGGGAGACTTTAATGCCAAGGTGGGAGTACAAGAATGCGGCGAAACGAAAATCGGTCCTAACGGCGTGGGGCGCCGAAATCACAGAGGCCAAATGTTGGTCAACTTTTTAGAGTCCCAGGGGCTCTTCTTAATGAATTCCTTCTTTAAGAAGAAGCCCCACAGAAAGTGGACATGGCGAAGCCCCGATAATGTGACGAGGAACGAGATAGATTTCATCATCACGGACAAACGGCATATATTTAGAGACGTCTCGGTGATCAATAGGTTTAATACCGGTAGCGATCATAGACTCGTCCGAGGCTCTCTAAATATCAACCTTAAGGCTGAAAGAGTTAGGATGATGAGACCTACTCTCCGACCCACGCTGCCCCAAATAGCTTTAGGTTCCGATAAGTTCCAGTTGGAACTCCAAAATCGTTTCGCACTGCTGGAAACCACGGACAATGTTGACGAAAAAACCGACACAGTGGTCAAAACGCTACAGAATGTGTCTCGAAGGTTGTTCCCCGGAAAACGCGGTAATAGGGAGTCCAAGCTCTCACCCGAGACTCTCGAACTTATGAAGGAAAGACGAGAAACGCCGGACGCCCAGATGTCTTCGTCAGATAGGCGGTCCTTAAACCTGAAAATCAGGAAACTGACGCGACGTGACCTCCGACGCTGCAGCACTCGTAATATCGAGGCTGCGATTGAGCGAAATAGAGGCACCAAAGTCTTCGCTCAGCAATTAGGTAGACCCCATCTGGCGAAACTGAGGACCGGGGATGGCAGGACCGTCACCTCTAAGTTCGAGATTCTCGAGGAAATTGAGAGTTTTTATAGACACCTATATGCATCACGGGTGACTAAACCATCGAGACAAGGCGAAGATGACCACAGAGCCCCACTCACGCGCCATTACACCGAGGACATCCCGGATGTCGACCCGGGCGAGGTTGAGGCAGCTCTCAGACAACTAAAGAACAACAAGGCGCCGGGTGATGACGGAATTACAACCGAGCTCCTTAAGGCCGGTGGGACCACAGTCCTGAAAGAGCTAGCGAGTCTCTTTAATTCCGTCATTCATCAAGGCTTAACACCACAAGCGTGGAGCGGGAGTGCGGTGGTTCTGTTCTTCAAGAAAGGCGACAAAACCTTGCTGAAGAATTACAGACCTATCTCACTCCTGAGCCACATTTACAAGTTGTTCTCGAGAGTAGTCACTAACCGCCTCGCTAGAAGACTCGACGAGTTCCAGCCACCAGAACAAGCCGGGTTTCGAAAAGGCTTTAGCACCGTAGACCACATCCATACTGTTCGGCAGATTGTGCAGAAAACCGAAGAGTACAATCAGCCGCTGTGTTTGGCCTTTGTGGACTACGAGAAAGCCTTCGACTCCATCGAAACTTGGGCGGTTCTGGATGCTCTGCAACGATGTCGTATTGACTGGCGATACATCGAGGCGCTGAGATGCTTATATGACACCGCCACAATGACTGTCCAGCTCCATGACCATAAGACCAATCCGATCGAGCTGCGTCGGGGGGTGAGACAGGGGGATGTTATATCCCCAAAGCTGTTCACCAATGCGCTCGAGGATGTCTTCAAGACTCTGGACTGGACTGGACGGGGTATAAATGTGAACGGTGAGCACATCTCGCACCTTAGATTTGCCGATGACATCGTCATAGTGGCAGAGTCGCTGGACCAACTAAGCGAGATGCTGCATGGCCTGAATGGAGCTTCACGACGGGTCGGTCTTGGCATGAACTTGGATAAAACCAAGATCATGTTCAATGAACATGTCATGCCGAGACCGATATATGTCGAAGGATCGATGCTCGAAGTTGTTCAAGAGTATATCTACCTAGGGCAGGTCATCAAGCTTGGTAGAAACAACTTCGAGCGGGAAGTCGATCGGAGAATTCAGTTAGGCTGGGCAGCGTTTAGCAAACTACGTCGAGTCTTCTCTTCGCCTATACCGCAATGCCTGAAGACGAAAGTTTACAACCAGTGCGTCCTACCTGTTATGACTTACGGTGCCGAAACGTGGACATTAACGGTTGGACTAGTCCACAAATTTAAAGTCGCGCAGCGGGCTATGGAGCGAGCTATGCTCGGAGTCTCTTTGAAGGATAAAATTCGTAATGAGGTCATCCGACAAAGAACCAAGGTAACCGACATAGCTCGTAAAATTAGCTCGCTGAAGTGGCAATGGGCTGGCCATGTCTGTCGAAGGACCGATAGCCGTTGGAGCAGACGAGTCCTAGAATGGAGACCGCGACTCGGCAAGCGTAAGGTAGGACGCCCCCCCGCCAGGTGGACTGACGACCTGAAAAAGGTCGCTGGAGGGGACTGAATGCGGAGGGCGGAGGACCGGGTGTTGTGGCGCAAATTGGGAGAGGCCTATGTCCAGCAGTGGACTATGATTGGCTAAATGATGACGGATAAAACAGATTTTGGCTTTTCATACCCAGTAGGTACTCCCCATTGATGACATTGACAGCGACTTTCTTTATTTTTATTGTGTTAGTGTTAGCGCACTCTAGTCGAAAATATGGATGAAATTGATGATGAAAAGACGACCTCCGTGGTCGAGTGGCGTACGCACCGGTTTTCAAGGTGTCGCTAGCTCTGAGGTCCCGGGTTCGATCCCCGGACGGGTCAATGTAGAAACTCACTTTTCTACATTGTCTCGGGTCTGGGTGTTTGTGGTACCTTCGTTGTTTCTGAATTCCATAACACAAGTGCTTAATAGCTACTTACTTTGGGTTCAGAGCAATGTATGTGATGTTGTCCGCATTTATTTTATTATTATATTATTATTATAAATGTGTAAAATACATTGACATTTTTAATATTCTTGTTTGAAAGTGTTTATGTGTTTATCATCAATACGTTTTAGATAGATAAAGTTAGATAGATGCTTGGCTGACGTACAGTCAAGTCGGGCAAGTGTGGTTTTGAAATATATCTATTTTCTTTTTTCATTTGACACGGTTTTCTTTAATTAATAAGTTTATGTAAATAGATTAAGGTTATCACGTGATGTTTGCAATTGTGGAGTGAGTTTTTTTTTATGCTGAATTATACATTATAAAATATAAAACAATTCATTTTACTTGTTTATCCTTTCTAATTAGGTATTTATATTTTATTATTATTTTAGATGCAAGTAACAAAATCTGTTTTTTATCAAATGATTATACAATTCATTATTTTAAATTCAAAATGTCGTTGGTACTAAAGTGCCTCAAATTAACCATTAAAATGCGTCAACATTATGGAGCTTTCGGAAAAATAATTAAAAGTGCCGTTTTGGTGCCGCTCGGTACTTTATCTGGGTCACTTGTGTTTAAACCTGTGTTCGCTTGTGTTTGACGGGCCTGTTGGTCTAGTGGTTAGTGACCCTGACTGCTATACCGGAGGTCGTGGGTTCGATTCCCGCCCAGGACAAATGTTGTGTGATGAGCATGACCATTTGTTCTGGTGTCTGGGTGTAATTTATCTATAATATGTATGTATTTAGAAATATATAAGTATGTTTATCAGTTGTCTGGTTACCATAACACAAGCTCTGCTTAGCTTGGGATCAGATAACCGTGTGTGAGTTGTCCCAGAATATTATTATTATTATTATAAACCGAAAACGAATAAAAATAAAACTGAATTACCTAATCCCTTGCCGAGAATTGAGGATGTCAGAAAAAATCGACAAAAACTCGTCGAACGGATAAAATTAGTTGCTCTGTTGTTTTTAAGTAATTTATGGGAATAATGTAAATTAAAAATAAGGAAGAGTAATTTTTGTTTGATAAGAGGGGTTGTTAAGCAAATTATTCGATTTTTTTATAAAATATTTTTTTTTATTACTTACCAAACGCTGTGTAGCCTGTCGCTTTAAATGATTTACTTACCTGAAAAGAATTACGAATATTAGTAATCTTGCGGTTTTACCTATACACAACAATTTACTGGATTTAGAGACTATCTAGAAAAATAAAACATACGAACAAAAAATAACGAATAAGCGACTAAAATATATAAACATTAGATAAAGGTCGAAATATAGGCTAAAATAAATATGACACACACATTATTATCCGAGTTTAATCTTAGCTACAATTCTACGAAGCTACGAACGTCTACGAATATTCGTAGACACATCTATTTACGAACCGTTTTCCTATTTCTGTATACTGTTATTTATCAAACTCAATACCTAATGAACACAAACAAAAAACAAAGATCTTTTTACAATGTAACCTTCTAAAGTTTTCCTTAAATAAAATCTATCTACAAAATATAGATAAAAGTTCGAACGCCTATTTTCATAAACTCTAAACTGTCATTTGTTAAGCCTGAAAAGCTGGCAACACCGAAAAATAACCCTATCTTGATTAAACAAACGAAAGTGAAAAGGAAAAGTATTTTCAATGAAAAACAAAAGGTACTTTATGAAGTTCAGGGAACATTTCAGCAAGTTTAAATGAACAGGGAAGGGTAGCAAATGATGTTGGTATTTCACGCCGACACTGATGGGGGAAACCTACCGTTTGTACTGTTTTAAAACATTTTAGAGCCCTTTTTTACTCTGACACCTCTTCCTTCCTTTGTTCGAAATATCTACTGCCCTTCACAAAGTAACAATATTCAACTACAAATCTGATAACAGAAATCCGATGAAAAAAATATGGAGGGTAACGAAAATGATACCGAAATGATACAAACATTGTCAGAACATACTTACATATATTTAATTAATAAAACATCAAACACATTCAAAGCCACATAATTAAGCTGAAACACATTCCCTTTCGCAGAAGGTTTTACACAAAAGGGCCTGCGAGTACAACCTACTGCGACAACATAAGAAACATTAATTTGCTCCATCGTTAAATGCTGAATGCTATTCATTAAAGCCTACCCAAGCCTAAGCCTTACGGAATGTTACAGGACAAAGTAGGCATAACAAATATCTTTATTTTATATTGCAAGTTAAAAAACATAGTATTCGATTTTTTTTTAGATAGTAGAAAAAATATTTTTGGGAGGTCTGGCAAACAATGGCTATATAAAAAAATATCATTTTTGTTTTTACCTAGGTTTTTTTAGCCAGGTTTCAGAGGGAATACAAGAATATAACACATTTTTCTTCATAGTCAAGACTTGAATGACTTAAGTGTTGTAACTAATTAAAATTATGATAATTTCTGTCTTATAAGAAGCCTAAAATATAGGGACCCAAAGGGAGAAATTCTGAGGGGGCTTTTCTAAACAAATAAAAAAACAAAATAAAAACCGAGTTTAATGTCTCGGTCGCGTCAAGCGGTAGCTTTAAAACGTTGCGGTATTCACAATAACGTCCATTCCTTTGGTTCTCTGAGGTCATAACATTTACTACCTCATTTTATGTTACTTCTGAAGTGTAATTAATATTAATAAAGTTATTATTATTATATTATTATTTATTATATTATTTTAATAAATGAACTGCCAATTAAACGCGTCACGGTTGGATAATGATAGAGGAACGGTTTTGATTTATTTGCAGGTAGTTCTCGCTTCCCTGCGTCAGAGGTGACGGTAATTGTCAAAGGTATGCGAATAGTACCGACAACGAAATATAATGATGTAACTGTATAGTATAGCTACATCTAAGATACAGTACAAAGGAACAGAGATTGTTGTTGTTGTCTTCACAACGATTTAAAGATGCTGGGAATCTATTGTTTAGAGTAATTGTATATTAAAATATATATTCTATTATGCCTCTAACTGTCTCCTTGGCCTAGTGGTTCTAAGCGCAACTGCTACGCTAGAGGTCTTGGGTTCGATTCCCAAGTCGACCAAGGTGCTATTGGGTTTTTCTATGAAATTCTCAGTAGCAGGTCGGAGTTTGGATTTGTGCCCGGTTAGTGGCAATAGGCTCGCCCCCTATTACATTTGACCTAAAAACATACCGGCGAACTTTGGGTGTACATTGGTACACCTCTGCCTAACCCTTCGGGGATACAGGCGTGATGGTATGTTATGTTCTATTATTAACGTTCTATCATTATTAATATCATTAACAAAACCAAAGTTTACTAAAGCTCAACTTCACTGACAATAAATTTTGATTACGGATTGATTCTACCCTTTTCTTTAGAGAATTACTATAAATTTGTGTGTAAGATGAGAGTAAAAACTATACGTGAGTTTTATAACTCATAAATTCTAAGTTAAATTCATATGAATTTGATGACCTCCGTGGTCGAGTGGCGTAAGCACCGGTTTCAAGGTGTCGCTAGCTCTGAGGTCCCGGGTTCGATCCCCGGCCGGGTCAATGTACAAACCAACTTTTCTGCATTGCCTCGGGTCTGGGTGTTTGTGGTACCTTCGTTGTTTCTGAATACCATGTCACAAGTGCATAAGCTACTTACTTTGGGTTCAGAGCAATGTATGTGATGTTGTCCGCATTTATTTATTTATCTCTTTTCCCTATTATAATTATGTAAATTCGGCGCAATGTTTTTCTTCCATTCATCTCTACAGCTCGTTACAAAAAGAAAGATACTATTATATCGAAGATGAAACGCGGACTCCTAAGCAATATATCTGAAGCATTGGATGGCGAGCCCTCAGGGCCCATGAGATATTAAAACATACCTATAAATTGTAGGTATAAAATCTTATTTTATGATGGCTACGAGCACAGAGTTATTTGCATCCAGGATTTGTAAACGAGAGGGAATTTTAATTGACAATCTTCTTATCATAAATATTACAGGAGGTTTGAGTGTTATTTTGAGGGGTTTTGTAAACCTTTTTATGGTATGTAAACGTACATATATTAGTTATTTTCTTTTTAATACACTAGCTTAAGATGTTATAAGGAAAAGGTTTTTTTTACTATAGAGGAATACATATTCCTTTGTACCTATTATAATTTAATGTCTATAGCAAAAATACAAAAGCGAGAATATTTTTGATTGAGGTTCCTACAACACAAAGTTAAATACTATTAAATCACAATTTTATGCTAATCGTTAGTAATCTAAGAACATCACCCAACACAGCGACAGCCGAATAACTATTGTCTTAATTAAGTTACATAGAAGGGAGGGTCATAAATAATGCATCAAATCAAGTATCAAAAAGCCGAAATCATAATAAGGCTTGTTACATCCCGACGCCGACGTCTCCATTTTTATGACGTCATAATAAAGATTAAGTCCAGTCCTTAAGCAACAGGTTGACCTTATGTTTTATGGGAACACACTTTAGGTACAATCAACCACACATATGTGACCACATCTGGATTTAATATCGCTCTTATTTTCAAAGCCATAAGGTTGGATTTTGTAATTCATTTGTTTGAACTTAGCGGTCGTGTGTACCATTCACGGTTATTCGTTGCTACCCCTCGGATGTTGAAACTTGTATGAAAACTATTCTCGAAGTTTAAAACTTTGACTAAAGCCTCCAGGGAGATATGGTGCTAAATATAACAGGGTATATCCGTTTTGAGATCAAGGTAAGTTCATCACGATTATTCTGCGTGTCGGTTATTTCATAGTATTCAAGGCATTTACATTATCTATCTATACTTATAATAAATCTGAAGAAATGAAAATTCTGTTCATTGAAAATATCAAAAAAATAAATGGCGGGGGGTGTTACTAGACCGAAACCGAAGCCTAAAGTGTGAAAAAAAAAATTTTTGTCCGTCTGTTTGTCTGTTTGTTCAGGTATCACGCAAAAACTACCAGTTCGATTACGATGAAACTTGGTATAATTATTCTTTATTATCCTGGGCACCACACTGGGTAGTTTTTATCCCGGAAAAGTATAAACAATAAAAAAACAAACTTAATTTTGCGGTTAAAAACTCATTGATAAGTTTCGTCATCCACGCGAACGAAGTCGCAGGCACAGCTAGTATAATATAATTTCCTCGCCCTTTTTTATCCATAAATAGTAGGATTTTTGAAACAATATCCCCCCGCATCTGTTTGTCTGAACGCGATATACTCAAGAACTACTGCACGAATACCATATGGTTTTCAGTAATGCATAGTGATTCAAGAGGAAATTATGTGTATAAATTATTGTTTTGTCGCTAGTCAAATATAAATTGATAGTACATAAATACTTTTCCCATTTTCTTAAAGGCTATTGACAAATACTTGTTGAGTTCGCAGTCACAATCACGCCCTCCACAGGTGCGTAATGGCAGCATTAATACCGCCTAATACCGTAATTACGATCGCAATTACCTTAATCCTGTACAATCTACGTATTAAATGATGTTTTGTATATATCTATCGAAGTGTAAGTACTGGTTGTTACGAAATATCTGCTAAAATAATGTGTCTTTTATGATGTCATTTTGAAATTTAGTGAACTAATATCTTCGTCATGCATATTAACATAGATATTTAATATAGCTATAAAACACAGTCGAGTTAGTTTGCATGGCATTTCAAACTCCAGAACGGGTGAACCGATTTTCACGATCTTTGATTTGTTGGATTCGTATCCACCCGGGAAAAAATCTATGACACATTATCTTAAAAGTACTCACGCAGGTAAAACTGAAGCGCCCAGCTGGTAAAATAAAATTCCCTACTTTTAAAGATACGCAATACCGCTGCGTGTACAAACCTTGTGAAACGTAACCACATAATCCACATTACTAAAGTTATAACTCCCAAGTTCACGTCATAATTAACATCTACAGCCCGCATAGTTCAGGAGCCGAAGTGCCTCCGCTTATGGCTAAGTAATGGCGCATAGACAAAGAGCTCGAAATTCTCACAACTTGCGAGTTTAAACGATGTGCAGTACGCAACCGTTAAATACTTGACTGTCAACACTAAAGGGATGGGCTGTGACTTGTCGATGTTTAGTGTGTTTGGTGTTGTCGATAGAGTGACGTTATAAATTAAAGTGTGATTACCGCCTGTTAAATTAACAAACGCTTTATGATATCGTGGCAACGTTATGTATTTTGTTATAAAACATATATAAATCTCATTAAAACATTATTATTTTTAAGTTAAGGTATGCACTTTAAAGCGAAATGCTTATTAACCAATGAAAAAGGACTAGTTAGTCAAATTTCCTTACTTTTACTTTCTTAATAGATAACGATTTTTATTCCCATAAATTGAAATCATATCAAATACTTCAGTAATAAGGATGAAAATGAGATGAGTAAAATAACATTATGACAAACCAATCCAATAAAACTACTTCATAAATGACAATCCATTCCAATCCGTAACTTTTATCACGTCATTCACTTTAAAATCAATAAAATAAAATGGAGGTATCGCGCTCGTTCCATTAAATACATCAATTCCGCTAGTAACGAAGTTCGTCACAATCCCAGCGTTATTCATTCAGCAACCATTTTAATCGACAAGTTGAGAGCGACGCGCATCACTTTTTATTATTTAAATAGATTGTTGATTAATAAAATGCTTTTATAAAATGACTATTATAGGTAAGACGGTACCTATACGTGACAATATATCTGAGACATATTATATTTTTTTGTAAGTTTCAGTACACCGCAGTTGGATTACCGGTAATAAATCAAATTTAACACGTTTTTAATTTTTTGATGCCTTGTTTTAGTTAGTTTGATTTAGTTTATAATTCTTCTTATTTCTTGTGTAGTCTTAGTTTTTATATTATTGTAAATATTTTAAGTTTAATTTCTAAAAAAAAAACACAATACATTGTAACACGTAATATAGGTATTTTCAAGCGATATATTCCTTAATAGAAAATTAACCATAGAAGTAACATCGAATAAATCATAACAGTACCAAACTCGCTGCAATCTAAATAAAAATTGATAAACCGTTCAAAAATCCATACTCATCCTTTCTTTTCTGGAAATTTCAGTGATATTTAATGTCTAGATTATTCAGTCAGGCCGTTAGCTGCAGGTAGAAGAGCTCACATTCGCTGCGAAACTTTAAGCATAAATCGAAAAGCTTCAGATGAATAGAATTTTCGTATGAGTAGGTACGGAGCTCAATTTCTCAAATGTTTACCGAGTGGAATCTAGTTTGTTTCCTTTGATTTGAAATCTAGACTTTCTGATAAATAGGTACTAGAAAGTATTTTTAGAATACAATATTATTTATTTAAAATTACTCTTTTTGATAGTAATACATAGCATTCAATTTTCATATGATAAGTATTTGGTCATTGACCCAGCAATTTGTAAATTACCTAATAACGACTTGTATTTCGAAAAGTCGTCTGCCAAAACAGTGATCTATATTTATAGAAGCACTAAAGTCTAAATGATAATAAGGTTACAAAAAACACTACTAAAACGGTTTTCTCCCTAAACAGTGATAGACAAACGCAATCACCCATCCCTCGTCCCATCAGATCTCAGTAATGTAAACTATTTGCCGACTGCCGATCTAGTCAATTCGTCCGATCGCCCCAACGACGCCCCCTGTCGGAATCTCAGGTCAAATCTATAAAGATTCCCCGCGATCCATTAGTGGGGCAAGCTCGATAGATTCTGCAATACCCAGTTGAAAATGTCCGCGAAAATATGTTCAAGAACTTGGAATAAAAAATGGTGGCCTTCTTGCCGCAAATGCTAAATAAAACAATAGAATATCCATTGGGTCTTTTGAGAACATCCATTTGGCATAAAATACTAATACTAAATGCATGATGTAAAACTTCCATATTCTCTAATCAGTCCATATAAACACTCAGTTTTAAGACTTTATACAATACTAAAAAATGTGCATCAAAACTTAGGTATACAGTATCATTTAACACCATTCTCCCGTGAACCTTCTTATCTCCCTCCCCTACGTACGGACGTTGAATGTCCCCGACGGACGGACGCGTCCCGGACGCGACTGGCACCTCAGACATCCGTCCAGTTGTCCCGTTATCTGGAATTAAGATCAGCTGAGCCAACGTTACACTTCCATGTCTCAATTTCCAGATCAATTTTGTTTATTTCCGAATATTCTGGGTAACGTCGTGCAGATCCCTGCTGATTATACGATACGAAATCCTAACACGTAGAACGTGGAGCCAAACACAATAGACAATCCTTTTTTGTCGGGCACTGGTGACCGACGAAGAAAAAAGGAATTCGAACAGTCGAAACCTAATCAACTCCTGGATTAGAATTTTATTTATTTGACCAATTTCTAAAACACTTGAATTGTTTAAATAACAAATAGACCTAAGAGCTTACCAGAATATACAACCTCTGTACCTACTTACGAAAGGACTTTTTAGAGAATACTCTTGACCACCTTAAACAAACAGTACAATACTATGTACATTTAAAACAGTTCATAAAGGCCTACTGATTACCATAACCAGCAGCCTGTGAAATCGTCTTGTTGGATGCAGTAAGTGGTTATTAACCCTTACGAAGACCGAAGACGCTGTCCCTACGTAATAATCCCGGCTCCCCCCATTTTAATATGCGGGGTAAATTGTACCACCGACGCTGTTAACCCCACTTACAATTTTAATAGGACTCACAGTTCATAATTGGAATAAGTTAGGGGCATAACTATCGCCGGATTTAAGGTATTCTCTACATGTTTATTTAAATAAGTAGACTCAACAAAACAGTTTGGATTAGATTTTACAAAAGCCCGAAATTTTTAACACAAAATAAAAACTGCTTGAAAATAAATGTATTACATTGAATATAAAACAATGCCCTGAATCGAGTTCATACTTGTTATCATTTTTTTTTTCCAAGTATTTTCAATTTATCACACTTAATTCAGTATTCTGTACAGATAAAAAAAAAGCAAATTAGAAAATGAATAAAAACTAGTGTGTAATATCAGTCATCAATTTTATCTACTACATCTCGATACACACTACATTCTAGTAACTAAACCAATGGGTCAAACCATATAAAATCCAATTCAAATATGCCAGTAGCAGCTATTGCCAGTGCCAGAGGCTGAGGTCCAGTATCTGGCATCAGGATCAATGGGTCGGCTTACCGAGGTCTCGGCGATCGCTTCACAAGCAACGGGTATCATATATACCTATTGTGGAGGATTTGTTTTGCCGACCATACACACGTTAGGATTTGTGTCTGAACTTTGATTGCTTTGAACGTATACCTACACTCTACAAGTATTATTTTGATACAACCAAATGTCTTTATAATAACGTTAGCTCTAACGAAATGGATAAAAATTAAAATGTAGTAACGATTTGAATTCTTTATCTATAGTGGTTGCGGCTTAAGAATTAACGCATCTTCAAACAATAATGTTTAGGATGAGCCACTAAGGAAAAAAAAATGTTATGTTGGTATGTATATTATATGATGGTATGTATGTTTTTTTAATGATTAATTGAGGTTTTATAGTATATTTGTCATTCAACGGCAACTTACTGCTATTAAACCTCCAAAATAATGAAAAGCCCTATGCAATTTACCACATTTCGCCACTGCATTCAAACTCATTGGTGCTTTTTACACATGGATTAAAAAAAAACTTTTATTTCATTACTCACCTGAAAGTGAAAACGTAAAAACTTTCATTTTACAGCAAACTCTTTCAGTACCCACTACACAAACTGTACGTGAGGCAACAAACATCTGCTCCCGGTGCTATCTGATTGAAATAGTTCTAAACTGGACCGTAACAAACAGACCTTGCATGGCATAGTTACTGGAAGGTGGAATATCCACGTGTGAATGTTCAACGATATGCGAGAGTAATAACAAACAAAACTAGTAATACATATAGGCCTTTTTAACCAACTTCAAGAAGACGAGGCGAGGAACTTCAAAAAGCGCCATTTTTTATTTGGTTCTGTTGGTAGAAGAGCGTTTCATTTTTTATAAAATTAAATATCTGAGGATATTAAGAGATGGATAACTGAAATAAAGTTAGCTATACCTTTTTTAGTTTTTCCTTTTCGTGGGAGTTACTGCACTGACAAGAGCTTGTGTAGTTTAACAAAAGAAGTTCTGTAAGTTCAACCATTATGGAGATGGAAATGCATGATTTCTCAATGTTTTCTGGTTTACGAGTGCAACCTACCTTCAAAGATAAGAGCTCACTTTCACTACAACTTTTCATTTCCAAATCAATCTATAAGTGTTCTTCCTGCAATATTTAAATAGCACTTCAACAACACCAGCTTACATAACGGGAGCAGTCACGTGGCCTCCCCCCCTGACCTTGAGGAGGAGCACGTGAGCGGCACTCACATAACTCGTGTCTTACGAGGGGATCCCGCGGAGGGGGAGGGGATAAATTTGAGGTATTAGTCGACCTTGTGGGCAGAGAGGATGTTAAATTCGCGAATTGAAATCTATTTACAGTCAAGAAGGAGAGGTTCTATTTATACGGATGCATGTGACAACTAAGTGGCGTGCAATTGGAGAGGCCTATGTTCAGCAGTGGACTGCCATAGGCTGATGATAGATCCATGCTAGAAGTCTATCATGGTTTCGAAATTTATTTTAGTCAATAAATATTACAAAATACCGCTCCAAAAAGTTAAAGAAGACCGGACAAAGGTATAAAGAAATGTAGAGGAAGTTATGAAATGTGCCATAATCCCAAAATTAATCAAATCTGAGAAGCTGAGGAATGATATGTTGAACCTGCTGCCGAAAATACAGTTTACTGAACTCTATCATTCCTGTACCATTCAAGACATAGTTTCATGAAATATAACAGAATGCAGGCACAAAAGTATTTAAATAAATTCGCAGCAACAAACGCCAGCAAACTGCAAGATATCTGTTTAGTGGAGTGTGCCGGTTCGGGCGGATGCGCTCACTCGAGAGAGAAACTTTTACTCTACTAACTCAAACAGCACTAGTTTATAGTAAAATACTTTTCTATATACTTATGTCACTTTTTTCTATGACTATCAGTCTTTGTTTTTGAGGTTTTTTTTGCATAATACTAATAATGGAACTGTTTAATTTTTGGTTTAAACTTAGAAAATTCTTAAAAATATTTAATTATTAAAAATATTGGACCTAATTTGAATTAGACAAATTGGTAGATATTTGTACAAAAGTTATTACGACTGTGCAGAAAATAGTTATATATTTCTCTGATATTATTTTACTTAAAAAATTATGTAACCTTATATTTTACAAAGGTCTGCCTGCATCAAAATATCAATAGGTATCTCATTCTAAAACAAAAACGAAACGAAACTGATATCCCAATTGCAAGTAAAAAACCTTGTTAGCGTGTCCCATTTGTACACAGTACACATATAGAACACATATGCAGGACACAGTACACAGATAGAGTACACAGTACACAAGTGTCGTCAGTGGAGCGGCAAGCATCCGGAGTTCCGTAAGATATCTGTTGTTCCAGCGCTGTTGTGCGCGACTGTACAGGTGCTGCTTCGTTTGTAGTGACTATACAGGTGAGCACAAAGGTAGTTCTTGAACTACATAATGCGTTACATATTAAACTTTAAAAAATACAATTAAAAATAAACGATTTCTCAATGTTTCTTTAGTTTTACGAATAGCAATGAAATAATTTGAATTTTCAATGTCAGCCTTGCTATTCTGTAACATTATTTTCATGTCTCGACAGCGGAATCCGCAGTGAGATGTCAAATACGTATTCTCGAATTTGAATTCTAAATCAAGGCTAATTGGGTTCACTTTTGAAGTGAGCTTTATTGTCACTTCACTCTCACCTGTCACCGAAATTATTTCTCGAATTTGAATTCTAAATCAAGGCCAATTGGGTTCACTTTTGAAGTGAGCTTTATTGTCACTTCACTTTCACCTATCACCGAAATTATTAACAGAATAGACATACAGGTATTACTTATCTTATGAAACTATTTATTTACTAAGTACCAAATGCTAATTATTTTTCAGGAAATTGCTTTAGCATTCTACTAAAACTGCAAAGAATATGGTAGATACACTCAACACACTGTCTATTCCTTATTCTAAAGGCTTACAACAACTGTAACCGTTTCTGTCCTATATCTGCAAGTAAAAAGTTGAAGAGAACAATTTCTATTATAAACTTTCAGGTAGGTAGTAATCCTAAAGTTTATTGCCCCGTTTAGGATGCGAGGTCAACAACCTAGCATCTTAGACGTGAATACAATTGGCATAATCGCCTGACGCCCTGCATTCCCACAGGAAGACCGGTCTATTGTACCGCCGGCCATTATTTAATCTGCGTAATAACAGCCTGCTGCGCTAAGTGTAGTGTGAATAGGTCTTGTAGAGGTTATTCTAGGCACACAGTGATGATTGGCATATCGTGTAACAATGTACCCATCATTTATAAAAAAATAACAAAGTAAATTTGACGACCTCCGTGGTCGAGTGGCATACGCACCGGTTTCAAGGTGTCGCTAGCTCTGAGGTCCCGGGTTCGATCCCCGGACGCAGTGGCGTAACTACAGGGTGGCAGGACTGGCAAAATGCCACGGGCCCCCGACCCAAGAGGGCCCCGGCCCAAGAGGCCGCGAGCTCAGTTATTTTTTTTTTAGTTTATATCTGAGTAGGTATTTTATTCAGTGGCGTAGCGTGACTTGGTGGGGCCCCGCATACAAAATTGTTTTGGGGCCCTTATGAAGGGTAAAGAATTCTCACAAAAGAAAGAAAAAATTGCATAAAATTAAAAGAAATACTTATTTATCATAATTTTCTACTTGTATCTTTTTCAAAATAATTACAAGCAATTTAAATTAAATATGTAACACATCCTTGCCTTTTTCGGCAAACTTATTTATTTTATCATTTATATCTGATGAGGACTTTAGTTTTTCTCAAGTTTCTATATTTTTATCTGTTTTATTTTATTCTTATTTACATTTTGTAAATTTTGGTTTATTCACGTCGGGAGCCCCCGTGGTCCATGGCCCCATATATAATTGTTACGGCAGATACGGCGGTAGCTTTGCCCCTGATTTTATTTTCCATGAAAACGTTCTGCTTAAAATCAAGTAAAGTGAGTCTACTAAAGACCATAACACAATTTCAAATTTGGTTATGCATTTCAACACATCCTAAACGATCTTTATTATTTTTATCTTTGATTTTTCGTATTTGATTTAAAGAAATAAAGTAGGCACTTTAAAAGTAAAGTTGATTGTGAAAGTTAGATATTAAAATGTCTAGTTCCAGAAAATTGTTTAAGTAGGAGCGAGAAACAAAAGAGAAAGATTCACAACGTAAGGAGGTTTTATAATAAAACAAAAGAAATATATTTCCCTCAAATTATACGCAACTACAATCAGTATATGGGTAGAGTCGATTTGCTCGACTCATTCCTGGGACAGTAAAAAATAAAGATGAGGACAAAGCAGTGGTATCTGGACTGTTTTACCATCCTCGATATAGCCCAAACATTTTTCTCTATTACTATCAGTTTTTTTTTTCAGTTTACCTATACTTCCCGTGTTCTAGACCAAAAATAAGATCTGATATGATTAAAAAAAGAACTGTAATATAGGGATAAATCAATGCTCTTGAAAATTAAATTGTTATTCGTGTTGAAAAAATACTTTAGTAGTTTATTAAAATTTAAATAAGTACAACGTAAAAAATGTACTAATAGGGCCCCATCAAAAGAATTTGCCACGGGCCCCAGATGGTATAGTTACGCCACTGCCCGGACGGGTCAATGTAGAAACCAACTTTTCTACATTGTCCCGGGTCTGGGTGTTTGTGGTACCTTCGTTGTTTCTGAATTCCATAACACAAGTGCTTCAGCTACTTACTTTGGGTTCAGAGCAATGTATGTGATGTTGTCCGCATTATTTATTTATTAAATGATTGGTCAAACCTTCAGTCGAGTGTTGAATTTTGGTCAGCCTTTGGCAAGATAAAATTGCACAGCTTTTAAGAAATCAAGGGTTAGTCCAATGTAATAAAGTGTATCTGAACCTTAACCTCAAATAATGCCGACAAACAAACTGAAAAATACAATCTTCAAGTTTTTTTTATGTGATATGATGAATCTCGCTTGTTCACTTGCTCGATTAACAGAACGTTACATATTTAAAAATACAATTACATAATTTTCTTGCCCCATTTCGTTGACTTTTAAGTTCATCTAAAACAGATCAATTTACGAAATCATAACAACAAACCCTATCTCAATTTAATTAAGAATCCTATCGGACCCTAGATCTATTTCAAAGGGTCAAATTAGTGGAAGGACGATCAAATACAATTCTCAATCGTATTGTTGCTTCAACTTCACGAAATCATTTCTGGACGCTTCGGGTATCTTCGGCAGTCTTCGGTCAAGTTCGGAGAGATTCCGAGTGGAAAATTAATTTGTCCAGACATTGAAATGAACGTTTTGGTTAGCCTCAAAGATGCTTTAGTGGTGAGTGTTTATTTATGCTGTTATTGAGGGTTTTTTATTATTTTTGGATATGTTTACTGACACAATAAATCGATAATTTACGTGCCACGTTTACATGTCGTGTTTAAACTTTAATCATGAATACTGCATTTACATAATTAAAAAATATAAGACTAATCAAATCAAACAAAAAATGTAACGTGCATGCGTTTTAGAAATTTTATTATAACCGTTTCTGCAAAAGGTTTACTATTCTAGCAAATCAAATAAAATTTTGATGATAGTATGGAACAATTCATTGTATATTTTCCATTAAAATAATACACACAAAATATATAATATATAATGCATGTAAAGTGAAAATTACACGTTTAATAGTCAGTTTGCAAATGGTCTGAACATCATATCCGCTGAAACGAAGCTATGAAACAGACCAACATCAAACAAAACGATACAAACAATAGCACATTTCCGCATATTATTATACAAACAATATTAACCTACATAATATGACATTAATCTGGTATAACTTAATAATATCGATAATTTATCTTCACTTCAAACCGGAATAAACCTTCGGTGCGTGAACAGAGAAAATAAACATTTGCCGTGAACTTAAACAGCGGTAAAGTATATAATTTATTACATCATTATAATAAACTAACGCTTATGATATTCAAAAACTTCCGTTACTGAATTACATCTTCATATAATTTTTCAGAAACTTTTTTGATGCTATTCTTACTTACCTATAAGTTTAAATATAAAAATCGAATACTTTTATAGCAAAAAAATGATGTTTAGTTATAGTATTTTAAATATATTTCAACAGAATATAACCGTCCAAAGCATTTTCTCTTAAGCATGTCTTGCATAAACACCCTGACTTGGACCATATTCTACAGTCTGCAGAACACCAATTCCGTGTGGAGATTGATCTTGACACTACTCCGGTCATAAAGTCTATTTACATGTTCAATCCTATCCTATACTATATTTTACGTTTTCATGCGTAAATATAAAATCGAAAAATAAAATTCTCCATTTCCTACAGTTTTATACCTCTATCTCCCTCATCTGTGTATAAATAAGCCAAACTAAGTCTAACCATAAACTAGAGATGCGCGTAAAATGCAGATTTAATAGAGGTGGGACAAAGATGGCGACTGTCTGGCTGTCTGCCAAGCGACGCGGTCACGGCACTAGATACAGCCTATTCGTTTACGTGACGGTTTTATCTCGATTCTTACGGATATGTTGGTGAGATTTGATTCTTAACTATATGCAACACCTTGCAGCCTTGGTTGCAGCCAGCAGCATTTATGTTAAAAACCTAGTGCTGTGTTGCACAATAGCACACGCATTGTATTATGCATTGTACTACTCGTACGCAATAAATAAAAAACTAATTGACATGTGACAGCTATATTTAATTTGACTTAGATTTACTATATTATTATTATACTGTAATATTATTTTAGCTACTCCTGTTTTGCTATAGCCTTGACCAACACCAAGGATTCAATGCATCTATGTGTTTTAAACTCATCACGCTTTATTCACCCCCTGTTTCTGTGTACTTACAAGCTCTAAAGATCTCGTCCAATATCTCTTTACTTTTTTCAACCCTTTCCACTTGTATCACAATTTCCGGCATATCCCTCTATCCGCAAACCAGATCAAATACCGTGGCTACCGTGAGAGTAGTAGTGGTACAGCGACAAGCCGCCAGGAGGCGCGGCGGTGGCGGTGGCAGCTTGGAGCGGCGCCAAACCCGCGCTAATTACTTTACATGATACCTTTTACTCTTTTACAGTTTTATCTGAACACGTATGGTTTTAGAAGTTGTATATGTATTGGACTTCTATTTAACACTTGCACCACCTAATCTTTCTTCTTGTATATACAGGGTGTTAAGAAAACCCTTTTCGACCCGAAAGGTTGATATAGGATTCACAATCATATGCCCAAATAAAATATCAAATTTGGAAAATTCATGACAGAAACAATAATAATGAATTTTGAAATAACCATTTCAAAATTCATTGAGGGTTTTCTTAACACCCTGTATACATAAATCAAAGTCATTTTAACTCAAGAACACGTGGGTCTCTATCACGAATGGAAAAAAATAGGAACAGGGATAGATCACCGATAGGCAAAATAATATCAAAATTTTTCGTATCACCATGATATATTACTATATATTATATTATTATATTATTACCACACTAGATATATTTGAAAAAACCTTATGAGACAAAGAACTAGTCACCCAAAAAATAGTCTGCGACGTTATTTTACCCTGAAGGGACCACCCCAGGTTCATAAACATAAATCATGAAAAGCCAAACATACAGGATACAGATAATAACCGACAATACCTATAATAACTGAAACACTAAACAGGCCTGCTTCTTCAATACATTATACGGAAACAATTTCAAACAGTGTATCTTCCTTCTACCTTCTAGTTACTAGATATTCTTATAACTTTTCTAACGTTAAATATTAAAAAAAAAAACAATAATACTAAGACCTACAATTCGTCTCTTAGAACAAAGATTTGAATTAAATACCAATGAATATAAACTAGGAGCTTCAAACAAATGTAAATAACCCAGCCTTTCTTGTTAAGCCTCAAAACATTTCCTAAATAAATTATTTTGTTAAATAACCCTAACATTCCGACCCAAGATGCTAACTGGACTTAACGAAATATATTATTGTATTTTAATTAAAGGTTCTATATAAAAGGGTTATAAAGAATTCACGCAGAAGTGGTCCGTATTATGTTTAGTCTTTAAACTTTGACAATAGCTCTACGTTTCTTATTCTATACTTCTTGTAATTAGGTAAAAAGCTTCGGCAAGTGACGATACCTACGAAAACGATACCTACGAAGGCTCTCGCTCAGGCTAACAGTGTTTATTTCCAAAAGAGTATAAAATTCCTGAAAAATTCTCGGTCAACTTAAGAAAAAAAGTTGTTCACCACGGAATATAATAATAATATCCTGGGACAACTCACACACGGTTATCTGATCCCAAGCTAAGCAGAGCTTGTGTTATGGTAACCAGACAACTGATAAACTTACTTATATATTTCTAAATACATACATATTATAGATAAATTACACCCAGACACCAGAACAAATGATCATGCTCATCACAAAACATTTGTCCTGGGCGGGAATCGAACCCACGACCTCCGGTATAGCAGTCAGGGTCACTAAGCACTAGACCAACAGGCCCGTCATGTGCGGAATGTTTTATTTCTATTCAATAAAATATACGAATGTCTGATATTTTTCTTTAACACTATTTATACCATTCAACCTTACAGCAACTGTACAATGCTTTTACTCGATCATAGAACCTTCGCAACTGCTCGGTAGCGTATAATGTTACGTTTGAAAGCTACTGACAGTCTGCCGAGCTATTCGTACTAACGATCTGTGATTGAGTAAAAGATTATAATACTTATTTGAATCGATTGAATATGGATATTGGGATAATTGAATATTAATATGATTATTGATATAGGTACTTTCTGAAGTTTGGATTGCTTAACTACCTGTAAAGCAGCTTCAAGTAGATTTTCATCCGCTGAAATTCGGTATTTGTTTATTTAACTTGAAGTTAATTTACTGTTAATGATAAATAAAAAAAAACCCAAGTTAGTACAAAACATGTAATTTCGTTTTATCATTCTTGTACGTTTTTCTAATTATAGTGATTTAAAAACCAAACTGCAACAAGTTTGATAAAAAAATATATACCTAGTACCTCATAATCAATCAATAAATAAATAAATGTAACGATTGAAACATGAAATTAATCTTTAAATAAACTCTTGATAAATCGGTATAAAAAAAAGTAAATTACTAATTTAACAGGCTTTTATTGTAGATAGCTTCGTTACATTTCGTTTAGCAATCGACCGAATTCTTTTTATGTTTTCTCCAAATTCTTTAAGTGCTCCTCGCACCGCGATCTCCATCACTTACCGAAGATACTCGTACGCGACTTAGCTTTTAATCCCAGCATGTGGAATTAAGATTGACTTCTAGTTATTTCCGAGCGGTTCCCGGAACAGGCGCGGTAAGTAAATACGATCAGATAAGCGTCAATATACGCTGTTAACTAAGCCTTATGCACGTACTTTACTACTTTGTTTGTTATTTTTAAGGAAAGGCTAAGACAATTTTGTAAAATAAATTGCAAGACTATAGATCTAAAGTGACATTCTTTAAAGTAAATAAAAAAATAATAAAAAATGATTTATCGGACACTATACAAATACAGACAATAATCTACATAATAGGTATTTAAAAATGTATAATATTTAAAGTATTTAATATAATTAGTCATATAAACATAATATTTTCCGTATGATAGAATGCACATTAGATTATTTCAATGATATCAATCCATATTTCCCTTTGTCAAATACAGACTATATTTGGTATGGACATTTAACACATCATTACCGTTTAAAATGATTGCCATAAAAATCAATAGTACACGATTAAGTACTCAATATCTGTTATCGAGTATCTGTTCCAAATAACAGTTACCTGGGGATGTTCAGATATTTATCGGAACAGTTGTTGAGTGCGGGCAGCCGAAAAATCAATAGGTATAAGTACGTACCAAATATCTGTTATCGAGTATCTGTTCCAAATAACAGTTACCTGGGGATGCTCAGATATTTATCGGAACAGTTGTTGAGTGCGGGCAGCCGACCTAACATGTCGACAGGGGAATTATGGTGCTGGTAAATAATGGAAGCTGGCGAGCTGTGAGTTATGTTAGTGTATGAAATAAGTATAGTTTAAAGTGGTAAGTGTATTAATATTATTGATGTTGTGCAGTTACTTTATTGGGTGTTTTAGTGATAAACGTAACGTAGAGGGGCTTGTGGCTAAGTGTAAGCCGTACGGTTTGACCGACAGTATAGGTTAAGCCGCGATCGCCGCAGTTGGTCCGTGGATCTGTGACCATTTCTAAAAACATACCGAGACCCCTCCGTGCCTCGGATAGCACGTTAAGCCGTAGGTCCCGACTGTCATACTATGATCTTTGGCAGTCGTTAAGTCAATTCTGACAACCAGTCTTACTATGGTATAATGTGTTCCCCAGTAAGATGGGTTGTGGAGGTCAGATAGGCAGTCGCTCCATGTAAAATACGGTATTCAGCTAAATCCGGTAAGACTGGAAGCCGACCCCAACATAGCTTGGGAAAAGGCTCAGCAGATGATGATGATGATGAGTGGTAAACGTAACAAGATATAACAATTTGTATTTTTTGTTTCGAGATGTTGGCTTACCATGTAACATTGTGAAATAAAGGGTAAAGAGACAAACATTACAAAATGTAACTCTCCTTAATTTCCTCTAAAAGCACCCTTATTTGGTTAACCCATTTAACCTTTTGAGAGACCTCAAAAACCTCACATTTTTACATTTAAATCTCAGACCGCAGAAATTAAACGACAGAGTTTATATTTCTCGTTTTTATACCGAGACAAATAAACGTCGCATTTGGAAGTGAATAATATCATCAATCTGGATCTAGAGGGGTCTCAGCAGAGTCTGTGGCAGATAATCCCCTATTAAAGTGAGAAGCTTTGACGTAGGCTGGGGGTAATAACAGCTCTGAGACATTCTTTTCAAATGAGGATTTTTGTGTGATCTTTATGACATTTTAACTGGCATTTACAGACGGTCCTGAATTCGTGTACTGAGTTTTATGTCTGTGATAGTGGTTTAGATCAAAGTTTGATCAGGCTAGTTACCATACGGAACACGGCAATGATATGTAAGTAAAGTGGTTCACTATGATTGAAGTTGATTTTTTAAGGACAACATTAGTTAAGTCCGAAGATTGGACGCAAAAAAGGTCTGTATATTAGTAGGTATTTCTAAATTTACCAACTAAATAAGTCTGCGCATCCTGTGTTTTTAAAGATGACCCTTGATTATGCTTAGTCAATAGGTTAGATAAATATATATGTTTAATATGACCTATTTAAAAAACTTTAATCTAAGGTATTGTAGTCAATAGGTAAAAGAACCAGTAGGTAATAGGCAAAAGCGTCATCAACGTTTTTTGTCCCTATTTCTGTCATTGAATGAAAAACGAGAGAAGGAAGAGAGGCCTTTACATTTTTTCGATCCCTTCTGACAGAAGGGAAAATATTCATTTTCTGGAAAAAATGACCTGCCAAGGTGATTAATGAATAACGAAATAAGTCCGTCGATATTTATAAAATAAATAACTTACAAACTGATTACAACTTTTAATGACCAGAAAGTACAATTTTTGCTATTATTTTCCTCATTTTTACATAAGGGGAAGTTTTTCCCAAGCGTTAGCTAAATTTTACACAGAAACAATTCCGGTACTTTTAGTGCAAGAGACAATTGGATATATACAGACAGACATCACTAGCATCTGTTTTTCACTACATAAAACATTCCACGCTGAAAATTACTTTTCAATAAATTACCTATAAATCTCATAATATTCATAATATCGTTTCAAAGAGTTCCTAGACGACTTGCGGGATAACTAGGGGAACTGTAATTAATTATGGGACTGTTCCGGCCAGGATTACGCCATGATCGATGCCCGCAAGATGGATGGAGAGGATAATTGATTTTCTTTGAAATGGGGTTTTTTCAGGTAGTGAGATATTGATTTGAAGCATTCAAGGTGGACTGTGGATACTAAACTTAGTTTAAAAACCAGTACGGTTTTGGGCTTTAGAAGTCATATATGATTTTTGATGAGGTTAGTTTTAAACTGCATATTAGAAATTAATAAGTACGATTAAATAAAGAATATGTAAAAGTAATTTTAGGTTTAAAAAGCATTTTTTTTTGCAACCCTGTTCTTATTTCACCATGAGAAATTAACACTAGATTAGCTGTGGAGTATCTAAGTTAGAAAATAATTGTCAAAGTCCTATTAGGTTACACAAAAAAGACACTTCTTACACACTTACGCCTTAAAGTGCCAATAATTGGGTAGTTTCCCCTACTTATTAAATTCTTCACAGGAAAAATGACATTTTATTTTTATTTCCGTCTAGCTTTTACAAAATCTTCGTTGCCATAACCCATTTCTTTTAGTTTCAAGATAAAGTAAAACGCTAACAAAATAACAAGATCTTTTAATCTGTTACCCACCGAGATTCCCTTCAGTAACTGTGTTGCGGGCTTCCCTCAAATTCCATTAATCCCGTCTCGTGGAGTCCTCTCGTAAATTAGTTAGGGGGAACTTAGAATTATGAAAAACGGGTTACGAGTTATAAGCGGAAAGGGTTAACAGTTTGGTCTTTGTTTTTGGGCTTGATAAAGATGTAATTAAGACAATTTGCAATATCTAAAGGACAATTTATAAAAGTTAAAAGTGAATCACAAAACAATTTAGCGGAGACCAAGCCATTGGCCTACCATAACTAATTATTATAGCTTATTGTGCGTAAAAATAAATAATATTCATAACTTTACCAACAACTCGGATAACTTCGTTCGACACTTACCTGAAAAAAATACAGAAACAGATTGTTAATACACATTCAATGGAAATAAAACTTAGTGTATAAGAAAAGGCAATAGGCTCGCCCCCTATTACATGGTACCTAAACATATCGGCGAACTGTGGGTGTACATTGATACACCTCTGCCTAACCCTTCGGAGATACAGGCGTGATGGTATGTTATGTTATGTTATAAGAAAAGGTAGATTTTTAAACTAGGAACAAAATATGCCAAAATACAAAAAATGTGTCAATATTCCAATTAAAATCTTCGATGAACAGTTGTTGTATTGTTGATCGAAGATTAAAATAGAATCAGCTGATTCTAGTAACTTATTTTTAGAAGGTATCTAAATTTTAAAACTATCAAAACGCTATGAACTTATCCCACAGATCAGAAACATTATTTATAATCCTTTACGACTCCATGAAGGCAGGTAATAGCAACTGATAAAGGGGTTTGTTAAAAACTTTCATAATAACAAATTTTAATTGTTTTGCTTTTGATATGAACGTAATTGTAATCAACTTTATAACTTCTCGCGGATAACGATTACCAAGGATGTATGAAAGGAATTAAACACGATTTGACTCTTTGTTTGCTTGATTTGTAAATTGAAAATATTGAGTGACATGAAAAAAATATTATATTTGTGTGATTTTTAAGTTGATATTGCAAGACTTATCTCTGGTTTATTAAGAATGTTTTAATCATTCTTAGGAATTAAATAAAACAAAAACCTAACGATATTATATATTTATATTTAGGGATGATTCTCATTAGAGCGTGCCGTGCACGGTGTAATATAAATAGATTCATACAAAATATATGTAACAGATCAAAACCGTGCCCCGTCCGGGCCCCGTCCGGGCCCCGCCCCGGGCACGGCACGCTCTAATGAGAATCATCCCTTAATATTGCTGCACTACATATTTTTAAAAAGCTTGTACAATATACACAAACAATAATAAAATGCTCATCCAGAGTGTTACGGAACCGTAACCGTACGACGCAGAACCCTAAGAAATATAATGCACCATCGGTGAATTCATCTTTACACGAGGCACCTAGATAAACTTTTTGCAAGACCAGCGGAACTTCGCCGATGCCCTAACTGGGGCAATGGAAATATTTTATTTTAATATCATTGTCTTTTCAAACTTCGATTAGCAATCAGTCCAATATTATTGTAATTCTAACTTTAACTTCGATTACACTTATTACTTATTATTCAATTTATCTGGTTTTCCTTGCAAATCCCGACTGTAGGAAGTATAATTGACGACGTCCGTGGTCGAGTGGCGTACGGACCGGTTTCAAGGTGTCGCTAGCTCTGAGGAGGGTTCGATCCCCGGACGGGTCAATGTAGAAACCAACTTTTCTACATTGCCTCGGGTCTGGGTGTATGTGGTACGTTCGTTGATTCTGAATTCCATAACACAAGTGCTTTTGCTACTTACTTTGGGTTCAGAGCAATGTATGTGATGTTGTCCGCATTTATTTATTATTATTATATTATAATTAGAGTGACAACAATATCTTCGGAAATCGAAATCGTAAATAGATTATAATTATTAAAGTTAAACCAAAGTCGTTGTTGTAGTTTGTTGTTATATGAAATATCAAAGAGAATCGAGAACCTATGTATCTAATCTTGTGTAACTTCACAGTATTTCTTCTTTGAGAAATGGAGATTCAAACTTTATTTGTGAAGATAATACTTGATCTTTTAGTTTCTACTTATACGCCTGTGATCTTATAGGTAATAAGCATACTTACTAAAGATACAATATGTAGGTTTGTTTCATAATTTAGGAGCAAAATTTCCTGCATTAGAATTCTACAGTTATAACAATTTTCATACACATCATGCTTAAATGTCACACATCTAATTTATCTTTCAGTTTATGTAAATTATATGATATATATGATATGTATCATAATATATAATACTTATCATAATGTTAAGAGGAAAGGGGAGTGGTCTTTTCTCCATACAAACGTTCTCGTCTGTTTTCTCGCTGGTTTCTGAACTGGCTATGATTTTTTGCAGTAATATAAATATGAACTAGATCTATGCCCCTATTTTCAAATAAGTCTTTTTTTTAAATAGGTAAGTTATATTTAAAGAAACTAGAACCTTCTAAAAAGTGTCGATTTTGACCGCAGTTTTCAGAGGCGTTTTTTTTTCAAATTTGGTAACGATTATTGAAAAAAGGAAAAAATGGAGGCACAGATTATTTTTTTCTTATGCAGTATATGAAATATCTTTAAAATTGGTTAAGAATTGAAGGAGAAAATAGACGAGAGCCAAACCTCGATTTTTCGTCAGTTTTTCGGTCTGAGCTACAGTTGTCCTTATCGCACGAATTAGAGGGCGAGGGGAATTAGAGCGACAGCAATACTTTCTTCAAAAACCGAATTTTCAAAAGTCTCTCCGCTCCCCTTTCCTCTTAACTGACAATGTTATCGTCTATTCATTTATCTCCCATCCATCTAACATGGGGTACTGTCCACAAACCCCTACTGCACGCACGCAGGTGCCATGAGGCCTAGGGGCATCGTTAGCCACCCTTCCATCAAGGGGAGAAGAACAACACTACGTTATCACATCATTTGTGATGTGATAAAGACTTGGAATGAAGTGTTTGTTATTCGCAGAGGATAATAAGTTTATTACTTTCGTATAATTAGTAACTAGTTCCCCATTTAAGGTAAAAACTTTTGATCCGGTTAGACAGTGCAACCTCTCTCTGTAAACTAAGAACTTTTACTATTTTATTTATAATTTGTTAAAGTTGCGTCATGTTTCTGCAATAACCCTTTTTTATTTTATTTATTAATAAGGCAATTAAATATTAGTCTCAGAATTAATTTAAATAGTATCTATATTATCGACTGACTCTGTGCAAACTAAAACAAAGAAACGCTTTGTTCAAATGCTCCCAATACATTATTATCTATTTATTATTACAAAAAGCCATAAAAACCCCTTTTAGTAATGAATTACCATACTCATGATCAGTAATAGACATGACAGTAGTAGTCTCCTTCCAGAAGACTTTTCATTCAAAGTGGTAGTGCAGTTGGATTACAATAAGATGTAGCAAGTTGCTAATAATGTGCATGATACAAATAAACGTCTTTTTATCAGGCGCTATAGTTAAATGTTTTCAAGCAGAACAGTTGATTGCTTAACTTCTCAAGTCTCCAGTCTTTGTATTTCAATCAAACTTAGGTATTTACTTTGGTAAACTGAATATAATTGTCTATGAAAAGGATCAGACCTCCTTTGATGAACTTTAGGCAAAGATTTTGTTTCAGGTATTGTGATTTAATTCTGAAACGAAAGGGCATTCGAAGTTTCTAGTCATTTATTGTTTTAATAATCCTCTTTTTAATTTCTTATAGGTATTTTAGTAGACAGTCACAAAATCATTTTCATCTTGAAACAAGTAAATACGACAAACCGTCTCAGATTTTTGTTGCCAAAAATGGATATATATTATAATACTTGTAGGAAAAGATATTAATTTTTCACCGTAAAACCTATTAGTATTATCAGTAACATAGGAAACATTTAACTTAACCTTACTTAAAGGTTTTTCCATTATCTTTACCACACGACAAATTTACAACAAAATTGTCAAAGCAAATATATTATACATCTGATTTTAACTCGAAACCGAAAAGGTCTCGGCATAACTTTATCAAATCATTTAAATTTACTGGAACATTTCTTTTCAGACGTGAAATAGGTAATTTAAGGGGAAATACGAGAGGGCTGGGGGAGGGGGAGGCAGACGGTGTGACACACAGACAAGAGAAATGGACAACATCGTGAAACAACCGAATAAATTCAGAATACGGCTTGAACTATGCGCCATTGGTAAAGCTGGTGCCGCCTGCCTTCTGTCCATTATAATATTTTCGTAAACTTTGCTTCTTTTTTATTAAAAAACAAACTTCAATCAAGAACGTTTCATAAAACAGGAATTTTAGCCAAAAAAAGCTGAAAAGCTTCTATTCTGATTCTAAAGTGAAAAGTGTTGTATGGACAATTTCGATATCATCGCATATTTATCACGTCTTTACTTTAAAATCCTAAAAAATGATAGTTACTACATGTGTCTTTAAATGTAGCTCTTACTTATCTAGGATATCCTATTTACTATCTGAACTTTCATATGTTCATCCTCATAAATCTCAAGTCTCAAACAGTCGCAACCCGCTCGCTGCACCACCAACCCGTACAGCACTTAGCGAGTATCGGCCGGCGAACCACGAGCTAATGAATACAAACCACTCGATGTCTACCTATACCCCGTGTACTGTACCGAACTGGGTACACTGTGTACAGTCACGTACAAGAATATATAAACAAGTTTTAATTGATTTTCTCTTCAAGATATTATTTAACAGACCCTTAATCATGTGCCTACGTATATTTCTTCTTGAGTTTCAACAAATCTCGCTAAAGTTTGACAATTGTGCTACGTGTATACATATTTTTGTTCTTGACTGTACCCAACCGGGTACACAACTATACATACACAGGTTGGTACACAGCTATACACAGGTTGGTGGAGAGTACCTGATTAAATGCATTGAGATTGCACGCCTTGAAAAGGTTTATGCTGTTAGTTGTAAAGGTGTGCTCAAAGGCACTTTAGATTGAGCGTGTTTTATTTTTAAGTATCGAGGTAAAAAGAGGGGTGTTAGAACTTGGACTTGTTTGTGTCTGTCTGTGGTATAGTAGCTCCTAAACGGATGGAACGATATAGATACGGTTTTTTTTTAACTCTGACGTGATCGAGGTGTTTTTAGGCTATTGTTTATGGAGATTAAGTCAGCCTTTTGAAAGGTATCACGAATTTCCTAGAGTAGTTTTTTACATAATTTAATTATAACAATATGTGGTTTATCTGTGATATCATACAAGTTCCCAGGAGAAGATAGAGTAAACACCACTTGTGTATGTCTGGAGTTGCGAAAGTGATGCACCTTTCATTGCTGCCGGCAACGAGTGCTACTCGACCATTTTGGATCACTGATGCGGTTAGTGAACCTAAAACCTCTTCATATTTAACGTCTGGACTTTCCAAATACTAAAATGTATGTAGAACAAATATATAATAGATAACTAGCTGTACCCGGCATGCGTTGCAATGTAATTTTTTCTACCTAGCACCTGCCTACTACCTACCTACTACCACTTAGGGGTATGAAAAATAAAGAGTAGCCGATTCTCAGACCTACTGAATATGCATATAAAATTTCATAAAAATCGGTCAAGCCGTTTCGGAGGAGTATGGTAACTAACATTGTGACACGAGAATTTTATATATAAGAAGATTACATTTTTTTTTATTGCTTTTTTGTTATTGATCGTTGTTCCAACTACATTCGTGTTTTTGTTAATAATAATTTACCTCTTGAATAAGGACAAAAGCTCCAAAACATAAGGAATGCATGTGTTTCAAAATGCTTTATCTATTAATTAATTGAAGTCAATAAACGTTACTTTCTCAATTAGAAACAACATAATTTTCAATTTAGTAGTAATTGTGTAAAGTTAAAGTCGAAGTCTGACCCGATCTGATAACGTCAATTACTCCTTATCTCAAGCTACTGTTCCGTCAAATTACAATAGTTTTAGATAAAGTTCATTTGATGTCGGAATCGAGTTCATCTTTGCTGTTGAGATTAAAGTTATTGTTTAGTTCTTTGTTGTAATAGTTTGAAAGACACTTTGATCTTCTCTATTTTAGGGAAAATGTAAACTGATATAATTAATTACTATACAATATATAATACTGATTAAGTTTAAACTAATATCGTATCTTATGAGTATGAAATTTAAGTAAATAAATAAATGTTTTTTTTTTATGACTCATCCATATAAAAATTACAAGTATTTTTTTACGTTTAAGGTTTTTAAAATTCAAATAAATCATATTATCTTTAAGGCAACCAAAAGTATGTTCAAACATACGCCAACGATTCGTATCAACATCTAAATCAATCATTATAACAGCAACAAATATCTTAATTATTATCCGTCTAAACACATGATTCAATTGTTACAGTTACAACTAAATAGATCTAAAAATAGAATACGTAATACGACACAAATATAACACAAGGGTCAAATCTACAAAAAATATCTCTCATCTCATTTTCCCTATCATAACATCTTTACATAAGGGCCCAAATCCTGTACACATACCAAACACACCTCTGTAACATAGTGATAGTGGCGGAAACATCTTGAATGGTCAATCAATATGCTCGCAAACATTACAGGCCGACTAAAAGCCAGATTAGGAGGCCACCGAGGTTTTGTGACGAAGAATAACTCAGAAAATCCACTTTGGATGAAGCTTTTAATAGGCTTAAAACTATCTAAACTCTTTTGAGAGATTTTCTTAAATATAATACACTGAGTAGGTACAATATTAAGTACAGGAAAATAAAGGGCTAATATGACTGTTTTTCGATTTGATAAATGGCGTTTCTAACAAATGACATGTAATAAGTATGTTTTAACAGAAAGGTAAAAAAAGGAAAACCAAATACATGCCTCGATGCATATGAATAAAGCTTAAGCGTACAAACAACGTCACATTTTCGTGATAAACCACGCTCAAATAAGACTTCAAACGCAAAATGACAAAGTCCTTCATTTCGACACAAAAAACCTTCTGTGGTGCCTTTGTTTGTGTCATTGGAGGACATCACAGTTTAAGAGGGTAACAGGATATTGGGCCTCTAGGCCTTTGGACGCGAAATGAGTTTTCGATTCCGGTTTTTTTTAAGTTCATCCCGATGAAACCCTCTCTATTGATTTTTTAATGTCCTGAAATGGGTCAGTTGTGTTTGATTTAGAAGTACTGAAAAGTAGTTATTCTAGTCAGCTTGTTTATTAAGCTCATAATCGTAATAGTGAAAAATAACTAGATCTTATAAATATTAAGATGCAAATAAACAAGTAGGTTCAAAATGCTAGGATATATTTCGTTTATAATCCGAGCAGTTAGTCGAAATTCGAGCCAAATGGGTAAATTTTTGGCACATGTTGTTTACCCATTTATTTATTTAGGCACAAAGTGTAGCTTGGATTAGCATCTTAATTCTCTTCGCCCAAATTTGGCTTAGTACGGACCTAATCTAGAAATTATTTGACACATAGATTTTATTCGGGAGTTTCTTAAATGAAGTCTATTCAACGTAGATCTACTTATTTTTTAACACAATTTAGCAATTTCTGCATACACGAATGTACAGGAAACTTTTTTTTGTTTTTACTTCAATACCTCTTTCTACCATGTATATACGAGGGAATATGGAGATAGTTTATAGTAGTAAGTGAACTAAGCCCACACAAGGCTGCTCTGTAATACAACTTTCCTCATTGACAAAACAGTGAAGCACAGTTTCTCTTTTTCAAAGCGTAGCTCAGGAAAACGTGAAGTAGAACTGGAATTTATTATAAAAGTGGATCGATGAGTATATATAAAATAGTAACTACTGTACGCATGAACTGAACTGAACATACATCATCTTGTTTTTAATTCGATCTTTAGTGGGTTTGCAATATACGTAACTGGGGTAAAACACAACTATTACTGTACATGTCATTTGGTAGTCAAATGTTACAACTGACCGCGTCAACATAAGGTTTCGTCTAATACTTACAATTTGTTTACTAATCTTGTTTAAATTATTTGGGTGTAGTTAAATAAATAAAAATATCAAACTAAGTATAAAGTTGAATCTTCCTACATTAAAATTAATTTCATAAATTCTACAATTCCAAAACGCATTAACCTCTAAATCCAGCTCCCCACAATTCATTAAGACGATCATACCTCGTCTTATGTCGTGAATACACTGGATTAGTGTCGAGACACACGGACCATTCAGCATGTCTATCCGCCTGAGTGCTCGTAATACTAGGGATGACGTCTCAAGCCACCTTAATGTTGTGACGAGGGGTGAGCTAAGCGTTACAATCAGGGCTGTGGCATGTTGTGTTATTGATTAAACTACATTTATGTTTTAATAGAAATCATGTAATTCCAAAACTGTTTAACATATTTTAGGTTTTATGCATCAGAAGCTACTGCCTTATCAAAATAGTCTTTTAAACTGGCCAGATTTACAAATATGGATCGGATACGTTATAGAATCAGGCGTTACTTTGCGAAAATCCATGACATTAAATGTTATGAAAGATATATAGCTTTAATTCCGCTACCAAAATCCTAGCTTGGAAGCAGGATGCAGTCCCACCCTCCCGCCCTCATGCAATATGCGCATGCAGGAAAGCCCACCCTCCCGCCCTCATGCATATGCAAAAATACACGAAAAGTGACTCGACTCGACTCGACTCGACACGACTCGACAACCGGTTGTCGAGTCAACATCTCCTGAGGATGCCCCGTGGAGGGGCGAAATACGTGTCGAGTATTGGTTTGGTTGCATGGCATGTTACCCCCCCCCCCCCCTTTGGTCTCACTTTACGTGTATTTTGCATATGCATGAGGGCGGGAGGGTGGGCTTTCCTGCATGCGCATATTGCACGAGGGCGGGAGGGTGGGACTGCATCCTGCTTCCAAGCTTAAAAATTTAAATAAATAAATATTTAAATAAATAAATAAATAAATGCGGACAACATCACATACATTGCTCTGAACCCAAAGTAAGTAGCTGAAGCACTTGTGTTATGGAATTCAGAGACAACGAAGGTACCACAAACACCCAGACCCGGGACAATGTAGAAAAGTTGGTTTCTACATTGACCCGTCCGGGGATCGAACCCGGGACCTCAGAGCTAGCGACACCTTGAAACCGGTGCGTACGCCACTCGACCACGGAGGTCGTCAAAAGCTTAGATTTTGGTAGCGGAATAATAATAATAATATTCCGGGACAACTCACACACGGTTATCTGATCCCAAGCTAAGCAGAGCTTGTGTTATGGTAACCAGACAACTGATAAACATACTTATATATTTCTAAATACATACCTACATATTATAGATAAATTACACCCAGACAACCAGAACAAATGATCGTGCTCATCACACAAACATTTGTCCTGGGTGGGAATCGAACCCACGACCTCCGGTATAGCAGTCAGGGTCACTAACCACTAGACCAACAGGCCCGTCAATCAAAGCTAAATATCTTTCATAACATTTAAATATGGATACAACGATTTATTTTCCAATATACTTTTTTTTCTACATATATATATACAGTCGCGTAAATCTCAAAAAGCATTACAATGCTCTGTAAATAAACATAGGCAGACAACAAACAAGCTTAAAATCTCGACGTTTCCAGTCTTTACCTCTTTTATGCGTGTTTCATACAGTCACAAACAAAAGACTGCTTTTGAGCCTCGGTTATTGTTCCTAAAGGTCTAACCTCTTCATAACCTACCGTTTTAGCTTGGCCCGTCACATAAGCCGTAACCCCAACAGCTGGCCCCATAGATAACACAGATTAAAGTATTGTCTGCCACCCAGCCACCATGAATAATTCACAGCTTTGTTTGCCGCCAAAGCTGCTAACCTAACTTTTTCGTGGTTTCCGTGATTCTCCAAACTGCCACTCTTGTCTGTTTGACGGAAGTTTGCGACTAAATTTTTGGGGATTGTAGTTTTTGAAATGTATTTAAATTTGTTTTGTGGAGTTCTGTAATATGATGACATGTAAATGACTGTACTTCTGTTACTTTTGTATTGTTGAACTCAACAATTTCTCTTATAACTAAAAGAGGACCACCATTTACTCGAAGGGGAACTGAGAAAAAATATTTAGTAAACGCTAGGAAGACACCCAAAAATTCTTAAAAGAATTTCGTAAACTCAGAAAGTGGAATTTCTTTTGAAATTTTTCGGTAGGTACACAAGGAATCGGCAGAATGTTAAGTTCTTTATCCCTTATAACCTTATGCTAATTTACCATATTGAGTGAAGAGAATTTAGATCATCCTAGTTTCCAATAAGCACAAACTTTATTCAATTCCCGGATCCGACCTACAAACGTAGTCGCCACTTCAGTACAACCCAGTTAGCATTAGCCTTAGCTCGCAATTTATCCACCAATACGTCACGTTATGTCAGTCGAACCGAAATCCGTCCGATGACATATTACATCCGCTGGACATCCACCGAGATCCGTTAAGCTTACTCCAAAAATAATAAAAACGGAACCGAGTTGTGACGTAAACGGTATCGTAAAAACAATCTGATTGAACTATAAATAGGTTTATCTAGTATGTAGGTGGAGTGTGGATTCAAAGGCTGAACAAATTGGAAACGTGATACCAGGTTGTAAAGATCACTGTAGGGCAAAGGTATTTTCTCACATAGAACAAGCATCGATCACAGCGCTTGTTCACTGCAACTTTGTTATTCATGTTACTACATACTTAACCGGTCTATATTTTGTATCTCAATGTTTTTCTTTACAGTTAAACAGTAGGTGGTTACTACTGCGTTGTCTACGATTAAGATTTTTACACATATTACATCCATTAACCCCTGAACGTACTGGAACCTAGCTTAATACGGCCGTGATTCCAGTGCGTCCAGAATGGCTTTGTTTATGACAATTGAGCCTAGTACATATCAGTTACCTAAGACCCTACTGACTATAAACCTAGCCCTATAACAATTACCTAGCACCCTAGTTACCCTAAGATACAAAACATTTTATGACATTCGCCCTAAGATAGCAAATTTAAGATTAAACCATATACAACAAAGTAATTACATTAAAACACCTATTTTCTAAATACATCTCCAGTCTGGAAAAGTTTCTATAACCCTAACACCTCCCACACAAGTCTTTAAGATAATAATCTTGAACAGCACACCTCCGCAAACAGTCCTATGTTTAATTCATTACTTTGCGGGAATTACGGTCTGACTCCCTTAACACAGTTTACTAAGTAACCTAACTAGGACATTAGCAGTAGCGGCGTTAGGGCAGGGCGCGGTCGGGCGACCGCCCGGGGCGCCGGCAAGAAAGGGGCGCCGCAGGCGCCCCTTTCTTTCCCATCTCTCCAAGTTCCAGGTCTAGTTACTCTTAAAAACCCTGTGCACAATTATTATCTACAGTAAAAGGGCGCCGCAAGCGCCCCTTTCTTCCCCATCTCTCAAAGTTCCAGGTCTAGTTACTCTTAAAAACCCTGTGCACAATTATTATCTATAGTAAAAGGGCGCCGCAAGCGCCCCTTTCTTGCCCATCTCTCAAAGTTCCAGGTCTAGTTACTCTTAAAAACCCTGTGCACAATTATTACCTACAGTAAAAGGGCGCCGCAAGCGCCCCTTTCTTGCCCATCTCTTAAAGTTCCAGGTCTAGTTACTCTTAAAAACCCTGTTCACAATTATTTTCTATAATAAAAGGGCGCCGCAAGCGCCCCTTTTTTGCCCATCTCTCAAAGTTCCAGGTCTAGTTACTCTTAAAAACTCTGTGCACAATTATTATCACTACATAGTATAAAACAAAGTCGCTTCCCGCTGTCTGTCCCTATGTATGCTTAGATCTTTAAAACTAGGCAACGGATTTTGATGCGGTTTTTTTTAATAGATAGAGTGATTCAAGAGGAAGGTTTATATGTATAATACATGCATAATATAGTAGAGAAACACTGATAATCTTAGAGTTTTTTATGTAAGGTCGTAAAAAAACACCCTTTTTTGCGCTTAGATTGCAAACGCTGGCTAAACCCTACGAGATAGATCAAAGTAATGTACTACAGTATTGTACACCTTAAAAAGGTCTACAAAAAAGTCCGCGATGGTATATGTCTATCTCTTGAGGATAACCCACAATAACCATTTTTATCCTTTATTTATTATACTTATTAACGAAATTTAAGCAATACAGCATTAATCCTTATCCAATTAAGTGCCTTAAATACATTGTGCATGTAATAAAGATCAATATGGCCCTTTACAGCATGTAATTTAAATGGATATTTTCGAAGATATTACAGATTTAAAATGCAGGGAGATAGCGGTTGCGGCGGTACCGGCCGGGGGGCCGGGGAGCGCGTGCCTATACCAAATAGTGCGACGAAGGCCGCGCTTCGCCCTACAACACTTTATGATTATGTAGTATATTTAGTATCAGCAATGCACCCGTGCAAAGCCGGGGCGGGTCGCTAGTCTATAATAAAAGGGCGCCGCAAGCGCCCGTTTCTTCCCCATCTCTCAAAGTTCCAGGTCTAGTTACTCTTAAAAACCCTGTGCACAATTATTATCTATAATAAAAGGGCGCCGCAAGCGCCTCTTTCTTGCCCATCTCTCAAAGTTCCAGGTCTAGTTACTCTTAAAAACCCTGTGCACAATTATTAACTATAAAAAAAGGGCGCCGCAAGCGCCCCTTTCTTGCCCATCTCTCAAAGTTCCAGGTCTAGTTACTCTTAAAAACCCTGTGCACAATTATTATCTATAATAAAAGGGCGCCGCAAGCGCCCCTTTCTTGCCCATCTCTCAAAGTTCCAGGTTTAGTTACTCTTAAAAACCCTGTGCACAATTATTATCTAAATATATAAAAGGCAAATATAACCGACTCATCTATCAACGAACAGCCAAAGCTACTCAACGGATTTTGCTGTAAATTAGCATACAGCCAGTAGTGACGAGAATTATTTTTGAACATTCACTCCATAAGGGGTGAAAAAGGGGTTTGAAATTTGTATGGGGAAACAAGATTAGTCAAACTATTTTATTTTATTCTTCACAGTAGTACTCCTATCAATAAATGAGTAAACAACTGTTTCAAGCTCTTTCAGATATTAACCCCTAAAAGGTAGAAAAGGGGTGGCAACAAAATTCTGAAAATCAACATGAGTATTGTTTTTATGGTTTATCAGCTCGCTGATTACGAAAACAACAGCTATTTCACAAACAATGTACAAAAACATAAAACAAATCAGACAAGATTATTAATTAAAGATTATTAATTAAAAATTTGCACAAAATTACAGCTGATCATAAAATATTAATTTAAAAATTAAAGACACCGGGAACGTGAACTAGCTATTCACGCGGGTGAAACCGCGGGGCACAGCTAGTTCATTATAATCAAAGATCAGCGCGGACTAGATACAAGGAATAAGTTAAGCGGCGGTACTGGATGCAAGTAAACCCCAACGCAAAAGTCACCGGGTGTTTAGTCCACTACCAGCGGTCAATATGGAATAAGGCTAAAGATATGGCACTGATCACATCTTGAGAAAATAGACCTCGCCTCGGACATATTCCGAATCGTGGCGACGGGCGTTGTTACCTCTCCTTTCTCCTCTCCCAAAGAAATATTTTTTGAGGGATGGGAGACGCGGGCTTGTCGGGCAAGAGTTCGGTCACCGAACCGGTAACTCTGTCGATTTCAAGACGGGACCGGTGGCCGCCTTCTTTTACAGAAGTGAACATAGAAAAATTGAATTCTTTTAGATTTTTCTAATTATGGGTTGTTTTTTATTATAAATATTTTTTTTTTAATAATTGGGTATTGTTATACATAAAATCCTTTCCTTTTTTTTGTATGGAGTTGAATTGCAGTTGGGGGCGCCGTAGAAATCTCGCCCAGGGCGCTGGTAGTGTTAAAACCGGCACTGGACATTAGAATTAGTATTATTTTGTTACAAGATACCACTGTTAACAGACAATGTTATTTTGGAAAAGTTTTACTAAAAAAAGTTTATGTTTGTCGACTGCCCGAGATCTCATTACTTTCAGTCCTTTTGGCAGGTAACAAAAGTTATTATATAGCGAACCGTGGACGTGTAAAATTACACGCATCGTGATCTTATTGACTGGAGTACAAAAATAATTCTTCTATGTGTCCAAAAACTAACAAATACCGGGAATAGCGAGACTATTCCCGGTTTTCTGATTGTTTACAGAATAAAAAGTTAATCGTACATCACACTTTACAAAACATACTCTTGACTCAGTGTAAAATCTCTTTTAAAAAAGCTAGACACATGAGCCCCTCGTAAAAAAGGACAAATTATACGAATTTAACCGAACAGTAACGATCCAAAACGAATCTATTGTAGATCACAACAGTTCACAACACGACAACCCACTCAATTTTGCGCAATAGCCTTTATAACCAACACATCATTGCTGAAAACCTAACAAAAATGAACTCTAAAACTTAAGAAATAAAGTCGATTTTAATTTCAAAGTGTTGTGTGGTGGACTGTACTGTTTGTTATTTTTCGCAATACCCGTTAGTACTTGTAAATTAAACCTTACTACTATTAAAATAAGGGTGATTTAAATGACAAAGTATTTGGATGACTGTACTGTTTGTTGGTGGATTCCACTGGCAGTTATATAAATCAGAGTGTTTGATAGGATAAAAGCTTCCGATGTGTGATTACATTGTTGAAGTATGTACGGTAAATTTTATGAATTATGTAGTATTGTAACCAGGGTTATAAACGCTTATTAAATACTGGCATTTGTTCAATTAGCAGTGGAATGTAGATGAGTGGATAAGCCCTTCCCCAGTGATGGCACGAATAATAATGATGATGATAATAAACAAAACTGTAATTCTTCTGTAAAATCTGTAGCAATTTTTACCACCAAATTTTAAAAAATAATAAGTGCTATTGTTTTTCGCTTTTTTGGTACTATACACATATAGGTAAGTATTTGTTTCGGTACTATTAAACGGATGGCGATGGAAACAAAAGTACACCATCTTTCGGCGCCAATCATACATGGGCCCGATGCCGCTATTTTAAGTCAGTGAGTGGCGGGTTAATAAACGTTCCAGTGAACTTGTTATTGTGCCTAATTTTCGTATTCAGATAAGAACAGTCCCTTGCAATCCTACAATGACAACAGTGCCAAGTAGGTGTACATTTGTCATTAAACTAAAATTATCTGAATACGAAAATTAGGCACAAAAACAAGTACACTGGAACGTTTATTAACCCGCCACTCACTGACTTAAAATAGAAGCATCGGGCCCCAGGGCTTTTAACCGCAATCCATTATCCATAACAATAATCTTTAAACAATCATCAGTCTTGCAATAATTCACTTCCGCGATCAAACATCATGAACTCATAGATTTACCATTTTATTTATAGTTCGTTCTCAATAACCTAAAATATAGTAAATGCGTCATTGTACGGATACGGGTCGAGCCCACAGATAACTGATGTTGTAATTCTTCGATTGTGTTCCTAAGATGTGTAACAGGAAAATATTACATTTTATTTACCCCCATTTTGTATTGTCGAAAACCGTACGGACTCCACCCGCGTGTGAAACTCCAACAAATTCTTGCACGAAACATTTACAAATGGAACACAATTTGATATGTGTAGGTTAAATATATTTTATTTGCTTTGAGAATGTAATTTGATTTTCTCGTAGAAGGCTAGAAATGTTTTAGGTCTTATTTTGTAGCTAGTGCAGCGACAAGACAAAATAAAGCAGTAAAGGTGACATGAAGACACCTGGTTTCTCCTTATCCCCCGAGGCATGCCTAAGGCGAATCAGCTGAATGCGAATTTCTGTATACTTCACTGCACTGGCAACTCAAATAATTCCACTTACACCTTTTTATCTAGAGTTTAAAATCAAGCCTTATTGTGGTAGTTAGTTATAACAGCCATGACTATTAACTTGTCTAAATAAAATTACCTATATTAAAATCTTTAATCTCGCGATGGGTCTGGAAACTACAGGGGAATATAAGCTTATGAGGAAACCTAATACTATTTCTACCCTACATCTTAAACTAAGAGGTCACAATTCTCAACATACAAACACGAAAACTTTTCCTGTATGTCAACCCGAGATCTCACTTTCAGCTGTCGTTGACGCCCTTATTCAGAGAAGAAAGCCAACATATGGGAGCATAATATTATAGAAATATATTCCGGGGATTTTAGTAAGGCCCTTCGTACACGAGGCAACGCAAGTCAACGCAAGGCATCGGAATGCCTGACGATTTTCGTCTCTAAAGATGCATGCCTACGTTTGAAACTCTATGAGTTTTTATGGTGGTAATAGCTTGTACATTAAAATCTTCGGGAATTGACTTGCGTCGCCTTGTGTACGAGCAACCTCACTCATTGTATATACTTATTTACAAAATTCGTCGGTATAATCGGGTTTAAATATAACTCAATCAGTGTTATACAGTGTCTCGTTTATAGATGTACAAGATAGAGGGTGGCCCAGGGTGGTTTGTTTGACGTTAATTAAATCTTTGATTGCTGTTATTATAACGCAAATAGTTGTTTTAGCAACTCAGAAATTGAGTTAGGGTAGGACATATCAAGGCTAAGTTCAGGCCCTGGAATTAAAATGATACATTCATTTAAAACAAGAAAAGTGTAAGAGTAGATTTTGTTAGTCTCGGCTACAGTTTACCATTACTTAAAGTGGTTCTTGCCTGAGGTTTATTGCCTGAGAAATGACAATAGAGCCCTAAAAGTACCATTGCAAAAGAAAATACAAATTAGAATAAATGAAATAGTACACCTCTGGATACTACGGGAATAGAATGATGACGAAACAAAACATAAATAACGCGTACACAGCGTTTACACAAGATTGATTTTAATTACTTCTGTAAGTTTGTCTGTGTATCATGTGGCTTTGTAACCGCTGCGGTGAAGCCACAGCTGCCTATTAATTTTCTTTACACATGTCGTTTTACAAAAATATAGATTTTATGGAAATGAAACAAGGAGGCCTAGACACCGAGGTATCTTTCAGGTAGATGTTATTGGATCCCTCGATGATTATGGTGAAATCAGACAATGGTATCCAATTACCATAACGTAAGCCAAAACTACTCTATGTTAAAAAATATATACTCTACGTTATAAATAGGAAACACCCGACCAGGTAAATGCTGGTAATTTTCTAACACATTAACTGATATATTTTTAGAACATATGAGAACTAGCTCGAATGAATACTGAGATGACAAGTTGTAGAGATGAATGGAAGCTGAATACGCGTTGCGCCGACCCCAAATAATTGGGAACAGGGCAGGGAGATGATGATGATGAGAACTAGCTCGAATTAAGTAAGTAATAAATATTCAAATTACAAAAAAAAAACGATCAATGCGTTTAGTAGCTATTACACTGTTTGCACTTATAGTTACGTTAGTTATATAAAAACAGTTGATATCGACGTAGAGGTACGTCATGTTACTTAAGCTAATTATTTATTACGACCTAGGCTACTGACATTGTATTCAACTGCATCATTATACTGCCTATTAGACGCATATAAATAACTTATTCCAAACATAAAAGTAAATAAAATCAGTCTTTTTTAAGAAAATACTTCCCCTCATTGGCAAGGTGTTTTTTTTTTGCGCCTGTTAGTTTTATTTATTTATATACGTAAATTTTAGTGTTTGTTGTTCTATTTTGCTATTATATTAGAAAATACTATATTAAAATTACATACAACAATTTAGTCAGTGCATAAATCAAGATTTTTTTATTTATTTTTATTTATTTATTCACCAACATAACATCTTAACAGTTTACACCAAAGCGATGCCATGAGTACCAATTCTTATGAACTAAATTATATAAAATAAAAAACAAAAATAGACATATTATACACATACCGTATTTAAAACCGCTAAAAACTAGAATATAAAAAAAATAACACTTAAACAATATAGTAAAATATTTCAAAATTAAAAATAAATAAAATATAATAACAATCTGTTATAAAGATGTAACTATTTAGTCCCTAACTTGAGACCTAAGTCAGTGTGACCTGTCTAAAACACTGAAATGACAGCAACAGTAACTAATGACTGTACTTAAGCTTTAACAATCGGTACTGTGTCCACTACAGATGCTAGTAATTAACTGGCAACACTCCAACTAGGTACTGGTGTTGCCACAGTTAATTAATAATTTCTTCTTCTAATACTTGGTTTTGGATTAGTAAATAAAGATACAAACTTCTTCGTTCTGATCAAACCGAAAAAAGGTGAAATTAATTGCAAAGGATTTTAATTTAATTTTTAAATAGACTGGCATAAAGTTACAAACAAACACACTTAAATAATTCGCAAAAGTAATTGATTTAATCCCTATTTATTATAAACTTAAACTATACGTTTATGGTTACGATACCGGTAATTTTTGCAGTTTTTTTTACTACCTCAATATATGTAAAGTACCGTATCCAGTCGTAGACATCTATGTGACATCGTTTTTCATAGAGAAATGAGCGAGCCTGCATAATCAAGCGGTTTAGTGGGAAATCGCAGCGATCACAGTTTTAGAGCGTTTCCCGATAGCCTTGCATTATACCGGCTTTATTAAACTATTAAGGCTTGGGCACACCAAACGCGGGACAGGCGCAGCACCTGAGCAGGGCAGGTCAGTTGCGCCGCGGTTGATGTCACACCAGAAACATGAGCAGTCAGAAAGCAGTTTGAACGCGGGCCTGCTTTCTAACTGCGTTATGTGTGTCGTATCGATAGCCACACTCAGTACTTCTAGCTTTAAGTAAAAAAAAAGAATATGGGTTTACGATGTAAATAAGAGAAGAGAAGAATATGGGGAGTACCATCGTCTATGTCCATCTTGTAAACCGTATTTCTATAATATTTGTCCTTTAAATCAAATAAACATTTATATTTCCTCACTAACTCAATCAATTTTTCATTCGTTTCTCTGATAAAGTTGTAAAAAATCACAACCGTTTACGACCCGCGCTGCGTCTGTCCCGCTCAACTGCTTTGGTGTGACTAGTCAATATGGCGGACGTAGTAATACAACGCGTAGTTACTGCGGCCGCCCCGCGCCTGCGCTGCCACCGCCCCGCGCCTGCGCTGCTCACGTCCGAAAGTTTTGTAGAAGAGCAGTGCGTGCGCGGCGCAGTGGCGGAGCAGGTTGGATCAGCGGGCCCGCGTTTGTTCAGTGTGTCACCCCTCATATAACTACATGAATTACAAACGTAGACGCACTGCTACCGCACCGCAACTGCTTTTGGTGTGCCCAGGCCTTTATAGTTCTAACTCATAGCTATTATTATATTACCGTATACCGTCCTCTTTGCACCCTTCCAATCTATGGCAAAGTTATCTTATACTTTGTGGTTCTAAGTACTTATGTTTACTTTAGACAGTGCTTCTTTCTAAAAAGTATAATTTTACTGTATTATTAACATACCTATGATATTTTCAAGATATATTTTCAAATAAATACCGGCATTATCACTGGGTTTGTTTTGGAAACTATAGGGGAAAAGCTTCACTTTATTCATGGTAGAGTGAGATCTAAGAACCGCCCTTAGCTTGTTTCTTAGCATAGGTACATTATTTAAAGGTCAGATGTAAAACAAGGGGTTCTAATCATCGAATTCACTGCTACATATTATATCTATAATAAAAATCTCAATCTTTTAAGATTCCTCAATAAAATGAAGCATTTATACTTTTATTTTTATTTTCCCAAGTATAACGGTAATTGAAAAGTAGTCTAGACAAAATGCAATACAAAATCGTTCTCGTAAGACGAATCAAATCTATGATTCTTTCAATCTCCGGCGCAAACCGGTACATCGCATTACCGCAGTTTACTAGAAAAGCAGTTTTACCTCGGCAGTATATTTCCAGCATTCAAAGTAAAGCACAAACTTTGAATACGTGACGTCACTATAAAATGATTCCACAGCCCAAAAAATAGTGAACAAAAAACCGCTCCATTACGCATTCGTTATTCAAAACAAAAGCGCCAAACTTTTCCCGCGCACACACAAAGCCAGCCGGTGACAATGTGACATCTGTCAACGCTACAATTTTTCCAACGCATCAATTAACGAGTGTAAATCACTCCCATTGTTTCATAACAGGAAAACTATAATCAAAAGTGTATTATTTATCTATAGGCGGATGCGTGCGTATAATTTACAAACGGATATCTCGTACATTGTCTCGATTCAATCCGTCTAATGAAGGCGGGAACGAGTGACGCGCGGCCGCCATGATGGCTTAGAAATAGGGTTGTAACAATCCAATTAGAAAAAAAAAATGTTTTGGAATATTTATGTTTGTTAAATATATTACATAAAACCACTTGTATTTTATCTTTGATGCAGTGTTAATCAATCACACCATAATGTCTTTTCCGAGTAATAGAATGAAGATTGGCAGATGGGCTTACAGTAAGCTTGTTTCCGATGACCTGCCAAGTTAGGCAATGTTACTGCGTCGAAGATTGAACAATGACCGATGTTGACACATCGAATTGCTTTACGACTATCATATTACGCCAGCTTCTCGAGTAGCCTAGACAAGCCTGGATTGCTTAATTTAAGATGTCAGTTTGGGAACAATTTGAACTCAAAATATTAACGACGCGAAACCAAGTAAAAGTGGATAAATAGATTTAACTAAAGTTCTTTCATAGTAAAAGCTTTTATTATCAGTATTTCAGAATTCGGAAAAGAAATCGGAGAAACAAAATTAAAAGCATTATTCTTAGTATATCACGTACCTTCCCTAAAATTACTGCACATGACATACTACAATCACAAAGTTTGTCCCCTCAGTTGACGTCAGCTCAGCATAATATTATAGATAGTCAGTTCACAGTGGCTGTCCTAATTTCCAGGGAACCATCCACAAGTTATGCCAAAGCTCAATCAGGGACAACGCGTGTTTATTAACTGAACACGCATGTTTGCATGCAAATTGAATGAAATAACGTTGGGACGCTTCGTTCATACCATCACATTCAAATCTTATACAAACACGTGGTTTGGTCTCACACAAACTATATATAGTAAGCATTGTTCGACTGTTTGTAAGGACAAACGTTAAGCGAATTATATAAGCCCTTATAAGCAGAATTCGAGATTGAAATAGAAACGTCAATTTGAGAGCATTCTGTTGTGGTTTGTGGAACATTGCAACGTTTTAATGAAAGGAGAAATTCGTATATATTTCGCTTTTACACGTGCACTGAGTTGTTGGAGTTATGTTATTTGTGTACATCTGTTGTAAAGCTTTGAAGATCAAGGGTGACAAGTTTAATTTACAAATAGAATAGTTAAATACAACTACTGTGATTGAACTACTTCCTGAAATCATAATGGTCTTCATTATATGATCCATCAGAATTTAAGTCTCTGCTTTAGATCTTCAACTAAATGAAATCGACAAATGGATGGGAAAAAGTGCTATATGCATTTGCAGCCATTTGATTTACCGTTATATTTTTAATTATACTGTTGGTAATGCACATCAAACATCTTATTCTTTAGTTCCTTGTCTTTGAAATTCCAAGTAACCTAAAATATTTTTGACCATATTTCTTAATGAAATAAAAGCATTTATTCTGCCAACCCTAATAGCCAACAATGGCGGGAAAATATTGACGTCAGAACGCGTTCCGATCCGGCGACGCAGTTGTGCCATTGTAGTGGCGCTCCGCCTCACTCGGATCTGATAGACGTCCGACGCACTCGATTATTATAAACTTGTGTAATCGATATCGAGATGGCACTCCTCTATATTACGAGGATTGGGAAGATGTGAGGGTATGTGTCAGAACATTATTTTTTGAGAAATTAGTTTTAGTATCACTCATAATTATTTTTTTAAACTATAGAAGACTGCAAAACCGGAAGAAGCACTATCCTTTTTGACTGTAGTGATATTAAATAAAACTAAAACCTGTATTATTCTCATCATTTGAATAAAGTTACTTAATTACAGGATTTAAAACAAAAGTGAATGTATTCTTATAGCGTTTTGCCTTACATTACACTACTAACATATTATACAGGGTGTTACGAAACCCCTGTCCGACCCGAAAGGGTCATAGAGGGTTCACAATCACATGCCCAAATAAAATATCAAATTTGGAAAATTCATGACAGAAACAATAATAATGGATTTTAAAATAACCATTTTTTGCCCCGAAATTGCCTAAATTTGAGAATAAAACAAATACTACAACACCAACTTCGTCGGTATTTTTGGGGGCCTTTTGTTTGGTAATTAGGTATCATCTGTGACAACGCCGACACTCTCCCGCGATTTTTGAGAAAAAAAAAATTTTTAGGTTATAATTTTTTTTTCTTCTTTTTCCATTTTATTTCCACATTTTTGTAATCAGATATTGATACCTAACAACACCTTAACGGATCGGACAGGGGTTTCGTAACACCCTGTATATATGAATTCTGTATGAAGTTATAAAGTGTGAGCTTTTTTAAGAGGTAAAATATGTGTGTAATTTAGTTTTACATAAATAAGATAAAACAAACAGCGTGCATAAATCGGTTTACATTTTCCACATACATTTGGGAGCACCCAATGACCCGGTAATTCAATTCGTTCGAGCGCCACAAACTCCCGTTGACAGTGCTTTTCCTACTAACACACATTTTAGAAGGTTTTAGTAGAAATGGGTCGCGTGAAGTTCCCACAAATGTTTGAGAACTCTAATAGTATAATAATCGTAAAAGGAGCTTTTTTGACGGGAACTAAGCACTGTGATAGTTATTACCGTGCTTTCCTGGTTTCTATATGACGCAGTTTTCTTTTATAAGCTTCGTATACACTACGGTTCTTACCACGACACATATGTGATACTAATTTCTTATGTGTTCTTCGTATGAGACTTTCTCTGTCTAGATAATATTAGTGTTTCCAAATAAATGTCACTCGGACACCGGAAGTCCGTATAGGTACTCAGTGTGTGGTTTATAGAGTACTAGCTACTCGTCCTGGCTTTGCACGGTTCCCGGATTAACCGGTTTTTCTGTACTGCAATATGTATGTATCATACATATTATTATAAACCTTGAATCATTCTTCATCATCTATCTATTGCTCGAAACTATATTAAAATCTGTTGAGTAGTTTAAAAGATACGAACGGACAGCGGATAATCCTATACTATGTATACAGGGTGTTAAGAAAACCCTGTCCGATCCGTGAAGGTGTTGTTAGGTATCGATATCTGATTAAAAAATAAGAAAAAAAAAACCTTATTTTTTTTTTTCTCAAAAGTCTATAGAGATATTCGGCGTCGTCACAGATGCTACCTAATTACCAAACTAAAGGCCCCCAAAAATACCGACGAAATTGGTGTTTCAGTTTTCGTTTTAATCTCAAATATAGGAAATTTCGGGGCAAAAAATGGTTATCTCAAAATCCGTTATTAACGTTTCTATCATGAATTTTCCAAATTTGACATTTTTTTTGGGCATGTAATTGTGAACCCTATATCACCCTTTCGGGTCGGACAGGGTATTCTTAACACCCTGTATATATGTGCAGATATAGCATAGTTTTGTATATGTAGCATTCGAGCCTACAGATGGACACAGATTTTGTTTTAGTACTTTTAACAACATTCCCTGACTAGGATTTTCGATAGCGAAGAAATAATAATAATATAATAATAGCCCGGGACAACTCACACACAGTTATCTGATCCCAAGCTAAGCAGAGCTTATGTTATGGTAACCAGACAACTGATAAACATACTTATATATTTCTAAATACATACATATTATAGATAAATTACACCCAGACACCAGAACAAATGATCATGCTCATCACACAACATTTGTCCTGGGAGGGAATCGAACCCATTACCTCCGGTATAGCAGTCAGGGTCACTAGCCACTAGACCAACAGGCCCGTCAAATAAATACGATTACACCCGAAATAGATGGCCGATGTGCGCAAAGGTTTGCATATCGAATCTGTCAGTATCACTTGACTACACTAATCTGATTTCAGCCAGTGTTTCGAAGGTTAATGCCGTTACAGTTCAATTCGAGTCAAAGACATGATATTTGTGTAAAACTTCTTCTTTATATCGGAAACTAGAATGTTTTAATACGTCATAATATAGCAGAACATGACATAATATGTTCATTAGTTCCTTATTCACTCGAATTTGGTGGTTTATCTTATTTTATTTTGAGACAGATTACTTAATCTTTTAATTAATAAATTTAATATCGATACACGAAATATTTGTGACATGGAGCAGCATATTTTTAAAGAAGATGCTTACGAAATAACTATCTACTTCTATAAGTTTAAAAAACGATTTCACTTAACTATTCACTATAAAATCTCACCCCGACGAGTTACTTAGCCCGTAAATCTTTAGAATACGGAAGAGAATCCCAACAGATTGATTCTGGCTAAGCACTTAGCTTACAGTACTCCTCAAATTGGCCTTCCGTATCTCTGGACTAAAAGCTTTCGCACTGGGTCTTCCTCAGGAAATAGATCTTTTTTAATAGTAAGTTGAAATGAATAATGAATAAAAAGAGCTTTACCATTATGTAAGATACATTATCATAATTTCAGCCAATATACAATGCCGGACAATGTCATCCACCAAGGATTTCCACAATGAATAAAGTAGTATGTATTAGTGGCGCACGGGATACGGTTTACTGGCGCACGTTTTTTTTTTTCAGGTACACTCCTACACAGGTACCTAAATATACTAAATATATATTATATACTAGCTGTGCCTGCGACTTCATTCGCGTGGATGACGAAACCTATCGATGAGTTTTTAACCGCAAAATTAAGTTTGTTTTTATTGTTTATACTTTTCCGGGATAAAAACTACCCAGTGTGGTGCCCAGGATAATAAAGAATAATTATACCAAGTTTCATCGTAATCGAACCGGTAGTTTTTGCGTGATACCTGAACAAACAGACAGACAAATTTTTTTTTTCACACTTTAGGGTTCGGTGTCGGTCTAGTAACACCCCCCGCCATTTATTTTTTAACCGACTTTAAAAAAAAGGAGGAGGTTCTCAATTCGGATGTTTGTATGTTTTTTTTTTTTTTTTTTATGTTTGTTCGCGCATAACTCCGTTGCTTTCCAACCGATTTGAAATATTTTTTCTTTGTTGGAAAGGGTATACTTCCCAAATGGTCCCATAGTCACCAAGTCGGGATCTGATGATGGAATCTTGGCGAAATCGAGGGAACTCTTCAAATTTTATAGGAAAACGTATAGCGATTTTGGTATTTTCTACAACAAGTGAAGCATTTACGTTCAATAAGAACCATTCTACTCAGATCTGATGATGAAGCCAAGATGACCTCGTGAATGTAGCGGGAATTCGTTGGATGTGAGATGCGTGGCACTGGATTTCGTTTGATGGAAATTATCATGAGGATGATGAAAGGATGTCAGCTGAAGGCCTACCCATATTATCAAAGATTAAAAATATGTCACAAAAAATCTATATATATAAAAGAAAGTCGTGTTAGTTACACTATTTATAACTAAAGAACGGCTGGACCGATATGGCTGAAAATTGGTGGGGAGGTAGCTTAGAGCCAGGAGACGGACATAGGATACTTTTGTACATTAAAAAAAAAAAAAAAAACAATTTGGTAGTAGGTAGGTAGGTAGTAGGTAGGTAGGTAGTAGGTAGGTAGGTAGTAGGTAGGTAGGTAGTAGGTAGGTAGGTAGTAGGTAGGTAGGTAGTAGGTAGGTAGGTAGTAGGTAGGTAGGTAGTAGGTAGGTAGGTAGTAGGTAGGTAGTAGGTAGGTAGTAGGTAGGTAGTAGGTAGGTAGTAGGTAGGTAGTAGGTAGGTAGTAGGTAGGTAGTAGGTAGGTAGTAGGTAGGTAGTAGGTAGGTAGTAGGTAGGTAGTAGGTAGGTAGTAGGTAGGTAGTAGGTAGGTAGTAGGTAGGTAGTAGGTAGGTAGTAGGTAGGTAGTAGGTAGGTAGTAGGTAGGTAGTAGGTAGGTAGTAGGTAGGTAGTAGGTAGGTAGTAGGTAGGTAGTAGGTAGGTAGTAGGTAGGTAGTAGGTAGGTAGTAGGTAGGTAGTAGGTAGGTAGTAGGTAGGTAGTAGGTAGGTAGTAGGTAGGTAGTAGGTAGGTAGTAGGTAGGTAGTAGGTAGGTAGTAGGTAGGTAGTAGGTAGGTAGTAGGTAGGTAGTAGGTAGGTAGTAGGTAGGTAGTAGGTAGGTAGTAGGTAGGTAGTAGGTAGGTAGTAGGTAGGTAGTAGGTAGGTAGTAGGTAGGTAGTAGGTAGGTAGTAGGTAGGTAGTAGGTAGGTAGTAGGTAGGTAGTAGGTAGGTAGTAGGTAGGTAGTAGGTAGGTAGTAGGTAGGTAGTAGGTAGGTAGTAGGTAGGTAGTAGGTAGGTAGTAGGTAGGTAGTAGGTAGGTAGTAGGTAGGTAGTAGGTAGGTAGTAGGTAGGTAGTAGGTAGGTAGTAGGTAGGTAGTAGGTAGGTAGTAGGTAGGTAGTAGGTAGGTAGTAGGTAGGTAGTAGGTAGGTAGTAGGTAGGTAGTAGGTAGGTAGTAGGTAGGTAGTAGGTAGGTAGTAGGTAGGTAGTAGGTAGGTAGTAGGTAGGTAGTAGGTAGGTAGTAGGTAGGTAGTAGGTAGGTAGTAGGTAGGTAGTAGGTAGGTAGTAGGTAGGTAGTAGGTAGGTAGTAGGTAGGTAGTAGGTAGGTAGTAGGTAGGTAGTAGGTAGGTAGTAGGTAGGTAGTAGGTAGGTAGTAGGTAGGTAGTAGGTAGGTAGTAGGTAGGTAGTAGGTAGGTAGTAGGTAGGTAGTAGGTAGGTAGTAGGTAGGTAGTAGGTAGGTAGTAGGTAGGTAGTAGGTAGGTAGTAGGTAGGTAGTAGGTAGGTAGTAGGTAGGTAGTAGGTAGGTAGAAGTAGGTAGTAGGTAGGTTGGTAGGTAAAAATTGCATTGCAACGCATGCCGGGTACAGCTAGTAAATAAATAAAAAATTTTTTTGCAAAAAAAAAAACGACTTCAAAAATCGATAAAAGCACTAAAAAGTTAAAAATAATTCTATAACCTACCTATTTTAATAAACCTAACCTAAACTACGATTAACTAATAATACAATTTAACATTTTTTTGGAGTCGGGGCCAAGCTAAGTAATGAAACGACTGGTAATTCCTGAGTATATTGATGTGTATTGTGTTTGTAAAAATATATTATTAATATTGTAAGTATAGATTTGACGAAGTTTTAAACAAACTAAAGATGCCCAGATCCACCAACACGTTATGATCGACATAAAGACTAAAAGCATTTCTTACGCAAGTCAAACTAGCAGAAGTATGTAACTTATGTTCCTGAGATCAGCAACTCAAGAAGGATATTAAAGTACAGTAAGTATCCAAACAGTACGAACAACTTACATGCGCTTAGTTCATTAGAATTTCTTAGTGTTAATGGAAATCCCCGAATGAAGAACAAGAACAAGTTAAATTGTTGAGTTGCAGGAATACCACAGGAGAGGTAAAACAGAAGATCCATTACATGATTTTGAGGAAGCTTATTTCTACAAGTAACGAAACCGATTATGATATTGTATTTCAATTATTTACTTTATTATTTTATTTTCTGCACTGCAGGGCAAAGGGCCTCCCTTTCCTTCTTCCAATTGTCACGGTTATTTGCTATTGTTGTGCTTAATTTTCAAAAGGAGTTACTTATATTAGTCCCGCCATCTTCTTCTAGTCCAATTATTTACATTTTTTTTTTATATTCTTAGCAAGAAATTAGTTAGCACCTTTTTTTTAACTCATACGAACCTTTGGTAAAAAAAACTAAGCCCATTATCAACTGAAAAGTTACTATTCCTTCTTCGGCCTAACCTTTACACAAGCTAAGTTTTTTGTCAATTAGGGTACTTATCTACAAGTCTCAAATGCTTTGAAATAGATACAAAAATACATGAATTTTAGTGGACCTTCTGTATTATCTGTCGTACACATAATTTCTGAAAGTTGAGCGGTTGCACTCTACCAATAATTGGATCCCTTGTTCAGTTGGAAGTCTGTTCACAAGAACTGCCTTCAACCACCATTCAAATGAAATATGAATACCTAAGGCAAATATAGGTACCTTACTTTGGTATTTCTTAGGTAGAAAAATAGATGTGTGTATTTCATTAAAATATGTTAGTTTTGTGAACTTATTGTAAAATAGTCACTGTTCACTTTACCAATACAGTAAGAAGTAAGTGTACAGTATACCTACGGTACGGAAAATTTATGAAACATTTAAATAAAAAGATTCTATGTTGTAAGCTATTTAACTACTTCAACTTTTAAGTACGATACTAAATTATTTCAATACATTAATAAAAGTAAAATATTCAACATTTTTATAGTCAGCAATAAAGTAAGTTACTCATAAAAACTTTTGTTGAACATACTGTTTACAAAAACCGTACTTGATGTGAATAATTTTTATTTTGTCTTTTTTTGTAATTTATTTTATTTTGTTTTCTGTATACTGTATACCCTACGCATTAAACTGAACTAGTTACAACTTTACATTTTTTTTTTTTGTTTTTTTGTTAGAGATCTTTGCAGTTAGCCTGAGCGCAGGCTTTGACTGCTTCACCGGACTTTAAAAAACTTTACAGTATTCATTAATGAAGGTGTTTCTTTCTATGCTTAATGTAGGTAATATTATTATGTTGACTTACTTGCAATAGTACAGTCTACCATCTCTCCCCGTGTGCACCGTCCAGCCCTCCTTCATCTCGGCCTGCAGCCTCTCCAGCGCGGCCTCGTCCTCCAGCGCGCCGCGCCCCAGCCTCGGGCTCCCAGTCCCCAGCCGCGGGCTCCCGTACTTCGGACTGGCGCCCAACTTGGGGCTATTGGCACCCAACTTGGAACTATTCGAACTGGAAGCTCCATCGCTTAAACTCGGGCTACCGGTCGCTCTAGCACTAAAACTCGGACTCGGGTTAGGCCGGGGACTAGGAGCTAGATTGGGACTCGCCGTGCCGCTGGGACCAGGCGACGACGACGCCTGCTGCAGCAGCATCGCTTTCACGTCATCGTACCATATTAAAGGTTATGTTCATCTGAAAAGAACAAAAACTATGATTACCCAAAAACATAATGAAAATATCCCGCGAGGTAGGCATTCGAGACATTCAAACAACAACGCTTCAAAAAACGACACAAATGAAACGGCCTCGTCGGCGAGCTCTCTAAAATGGCAACACCGATTAAAACTGGCCGCAAAAAGTCCACTGGAAATGCCGCCCAAATTGCCGCGAAAAAAGAACCCAACCGTTGCCTCGCAAACCGTAATCGCTGAAACGCGACGGGCAAAATATGAATGAAAATGGCGTCCATTTCCACGATGGCATTTTGTTTACGCGCGCTTTTTTGCCCACTCGATAAAGTGGGGATTAGGCTATTTCAAAAGTAGGGTACGATAACCTTTAGCGGGTTCGGCTGCGGTGGTTTGGATAAATGGGTCGGATATAATATCAGCCTGTTGAACCAGACACTTGGTAACTAAAGATTGATCTCGTGTAATATCTATTTAAAGATACTTTAAAACGTCGATCACACTTTTAAGTAGATACTTATAAAATTGTGTGATTACTGCGTACCATTTTCATCGAAAACCAAATATTTACATAAACCTTATTAAAAATTAACTGTGCTGATCCAAAAATACATACATTTTTTATTACGTGCGGATTATGAGCAGCGTTTTTTATCGTTTTAACTCGAAGCGCAAAACGTAAATTGTTTCGATAAACTCTCCCGCCAAACCATTGTCTGTGCTCTGACGGAACGGATTAAAGCCGCCATGTTGCCGATTGGCGCCAATATTTATTTTTTGTTCTGACATGTTTATTATTCTTTTTAAATTGATTGATGTATTTCGTGTACGATTAAAATAAATTATACGAAGATTTAAGATGATTGGCAAAAGCTTTGTAGTGAAAAATACGAAGTACAGTAAATAATCATGACTAAAACAATTTTTGAGATTGGGCATCTCAGAGTGCAGTTGTTGAAAAGATGATGCCAAAATTCGAGTAAGGTGCCGATTACACTTTATCCGTGACACTATATATTTATTCAGCTAATGTTTGTTTTTGTTGATCTGTGTCGGTTAAAAAGTTAGACTAAAACAACTGTTAATCACAATATAATTTATTATGGGCACAATACATCAACCTCTATAACTACAGATCTTGTACCAAACCATGTATCTTGTAATAGGTACAAGCTTAATAACTATCTATCATCTCGGGGTCAGCAGCGTGCCTGACGCGAGGCGCGGTAATCGCTTGTCACGAAGATGTGTTTATCGCGCGTTAGCGCTGCGCTTGTAATTCATGCCGCTACCGACAGGTGGAGACACCTGTCTCGTTTGCTATGTAATATGTTGTGTTACCTAAACGCACTGAATGTAGTGAATTGACCGGCCCATACGCCTGATCTATTTTTAAAACATGACCATAGGGTTTGAAGAAATCTTTTTTTATTGATAGGTAATGCTTGGGATAGCAAAGCTAGAATTTAGAATTTTCGAATGTTAGAATTTTATTCAAAATATTTTTTAATTTTTAATTAATTCAAGAAACATCACGCAGAGGCTCAAAAAAAGAATACTGAAAACAAACAAAATGGATATTGCAGTTTTAATTATCTATGTATAATAAATATTTTATTTAATGTAACTAATTAGCTATACTATTTTCTTGAACTAGATAATGACAGCTACGAATTTCGGGGAAACAAGTTTTATTTATAACTCGATCGAATTAAGAACGGGGTGACGATACTAGTTCACCCTAGAGACCTCAATAATTAACAAATTTAATATCAAAGACACCGGAAGACACCTCCATTCTATTTATATAACCCCAGTTTAATTTTAGGTTAGAATAAATAAAGTAAGTAAATAATAATATACTTTAAGACCATTTTGGTATAACTTTATTGAGGTTACTCTTTTATTTATTTACAAGATTTTATTGGTTTATGATAGACGTTAACTTTATTGTAGGTATATGTCCTGATAAAAAAAGGTAAATGAAAAAAAATTCACAAGTCACAAGCCCTATCCAGTACTAACTTCTTTGATTCTGACCAGGGGCCCGAGTCTGCTATTTACACTCCGTGTCAGTGTGCTCATAGTTGGCTCATAATGGGACGATTTTACGATAATTGGCAGTAAACTAAGTTAGTAGAATGCTAATTATCGTAAAATCGTCCCACTATGAGCTAGCTCGGGCCGCTGAAGTCATGTTTGTGAAATTTAAGATTTTGTAATTTTTTCAGATCCAGAAAGCTGTTAAGTACATATAGCTTTAAATGATTCTAATAAATAAGACAACGGACAATTAAAGCAGTTCTAACACTTGAAACAAACATTCATGATAGGTACTTCGTAATGGCATGTAAGGAAGGTGTATCGTTTACCTCCTTTCCCCACCCTTGCTTCATAGGCTACAATAAATTACGAGCCCGCAGCAGTACATAAGTAAATAGGCCCTACATTACATCCTCCCACACCAGAATATCCTACCTACAGTTATTAACACACTACCTAAATAAAACGGACTTTTTCGCGGTTTAGATAAAGTAAATACGTATTTTGTATACCGATGTTTAACCGCTTTTCAGTTTCTCCTAAAACTCCTAAGCGTTTTACCCTATACGTTATCATTTTAATCAGTGCAGGCTATCTTTTCTTTTAATTTGAAATTAGCTAACATATAACACAAAGCAAATACCATAAACTTTGATGTCACAGGTTTGTCGTCGTTATAGCTGTGTAAAAAATGTAAAAAAACTAAGTCCGATCTTCCGAAATGCCCAGTATCCTGTCATCACCTCCCGAGCCTTTTCCCAACTATATTCGGGTCGTCTTCCAGTCTTACCGGATTCAACTGAATACCGTATTTTACATGAAGCGACTGACTATCTGACCTCCATAACCCATTTTACTGGATAACACAGTATCCCATAGTAAGGCTGGATGTCAGAATTGACTTAACGACTGCCCAGTATCCTGTATGACAAATAATTATATCATCATAACATTCTTTATGGTATATCTGACATCTGTACAAGCGGCCTAATAGCAAAAACAACGCGGCCTATTGACCTTCACCATAAGAAAGAACATGACGTGTGTGCCTTCAAAATGTATCTGTTTTTAACATCAACCGAATATTAAAACAACAAGAACACATCGATTCCCATCAGAAGTCCATGAACAAATTAGCTAGGTTATCGATATTAACGGGAAGAGCTGTTAACACACATTACCAGCCATAACGTAATGGGGTTTGAAGCAAATATATTTAGACTAATCCCTAATTCATCATGTTGGTAATATCGGGAAATGTATTATAACGGAACCCCTAAATGGATACGCAGAAGTGGTGTGGTATGTACGGAGGTAATTTTGCATGTTGAGTAACAATGATGGCTTAACTGCTGACCGGATTTGGAAGAAAATTAGCACATAAGTAGGTAATGTTATAGATTAGAACATGATATACCTGTCACAATGATATTACGAAATTGTGGAATGTATGTTTGACTACAAATTTTAGAACCAGAGAACTGCCTTTTTTGAACGGAAGCCCAACGTAATGTTTATTGCCAAAATGCTTCTCTCACTAATGTTTACTATGAAAAAAAATTAAATTACAGTACTGTACATTATACAACCTGCGTGTTCATTGTATGTAAAGTAAAACGGTACCAACATACATCACTATTAGTACCGCTAGGAGGTACAGTATGGATACAGTGACAGGTGATCACCACACCCCATATTAGAAACTAAATGTGAACAAAAACAATATTATAATAAACAGAACGTAATTTTTTTAAATGCCTTATTTGTGTACCAGTAAAGATATTATTTTGACAGAATATGTTACTAGCAAGTGGCTCACTTGATGATAAAGGAACGCGCCAATGAGGAACGGAAACACCAAAGGTTTTAAAAATGCTAGTGAGTTTTTCTGGTATTTGATCACCTGACACCTATAGACATTCATGCCATATACCTCTGCTCCAATATACACAAACCATGTTAAGAAAATAAAAGTGTCGAACATTGAAAGTGAAATTTCCGTCATCGCTACTCAACACAATTTTTTGTTCGCAAGTGCACACCAGGAGCAGGTCGGATCAGATTCACGCTACATAAGCAAGGTTGACGTTTTGAGATTACACCAACAGTAATGTTACCTGACGGTTATATGCATACTGAATTACTTTTTTAACCTACTACGAAAGTATGGTATAACGTTTGAGGTAATAAAGGAGGTAAATATTTAGTTTTGTCGTTTTCTCAAAAACAATTGCACCGGGTTTTTATACCAGTATAGGACAACAGCCATTTTTCGGGGATATAGAATAATTGCAGTAAGATGGATGGCTTTTTTGTTCCTCTATACGTATAAACTTTGCAAAGGTGTATGGTTATATGACATCATAATCACTAACTAACTATATTGTGTTGACATTACTATACGGCATGTAAATTACGACTCAACTCTTCAAGTAGCCACTAAACAACGTAATAAGGTACAAAACACAGTAAATCCTGACCTTCATTCAGAAAATTATGCAAAGTGTTAAAAGACATCCCACAAAGTCACGGCGTACATCATGATTAGCCTTCAAAATTACGCAAAGGATCAAGTAAGGCGAATCAATCTAAACTCTCAGCACTCGCCACTGTGTCGATACTCAGTTGACACAGTGCCAAGCCTGTTCTCACAAGCGCCGAATAAACGCTAACTAAGCATGAAACTAAGTATCTTGTTGGAAAACAACGATTATGAACACCTAACAATGCCTGTCAGTTACACGAACTAAGAAGGCGAGCGACGAAGACAGACAATAGAAAACTCCACCCGCTAGAGCGAGATCATCATAGTTCTGTCTGACAGGTAGCCGGTCGTTGACCTGCATTTTAAGTGTAAGAGATTTTGAACGCAACCCAGTTAGCATAGTGAAGTTTATTGTTTTAATAAAAAAATACATCAGAGCAGCTTTATAGACTAAACATGATAGTTTATAAAAGATAATAACCTATTTTCTGTGATCTTTTTGTTTAGACGGTGAATTGAGGCTATGAAAGTAAATAATAGTGAGGGGAATGTATTGTTGTGGTTAGGTAAATATCGATTTAGCTCCTTCCTGTTATTTGATTAAAAATGGCAGCTATTTTTTATCGTTAGTCTTCGTTTACATTTCCTATTTTTCGCACTTGCTAATTGATTGGCCTTCCGCGCTAATGGTCTAAAATTCTAGATAGACAAATATCTATATGGCCTTTAAATATTGATTGGTGTAAGTACATGTCAAACATCAATATAAAAGCAAACAAAATTACAGCAAGAACATAATCCGAAAATTCAAAACATAAATATTTAATTTTGTTTTCAATATCAACAACAAAATACACAACTTGACCGCACGAAATTTACAACCCAAATAAGACCGTAATTCAAACTTCGAACGTGACTTCACACCATCGGAGATAGGACGAATGTCATACGTCAGGTTGTTATTAGCCAATCAGGGCTCACTTCAGCTTTAATGTTAAAAGTTGAAATATTTTATTTATTTATTTATTTATTTATAATAACCAACTTGAACTAACAGCTTAAAACCACACACACAAGTTATAGGTCTGTACAAAAACATAATTACTTAAAAAGAACAAATTAAACATACTGACAAGCACAATTATAAATACAAACAGAAACAATAGAAATAATATAAAAATGTAAACAATTATATGTACAAATAAAAATAAAAACAACAATTTTATAGCAAAGCTTAATACAAGTTAACAATTAATTAAAAGGTATTGTACTAGGGGTAACAATAGACTCTAGGTAACGAGTAGCAGTGCTAAGGAATGTCAGCTCAGTAGTCGCGAAGACATCTAAAGTATCATCAAATGATATAATGTTATTTATGAGTGTAAGTGCTACATATAATGGACTAGCCTTGAGGGATTTGGATGTTTGGGGCACAGAAAATAAAGGACGTAGCCGAGGGCGGAGTGTATGACGGATAGGTAGAGGGATATTGAAGGAAATATACTGTAAGAGCGAAGAGTTGAAGTGGGAACCACGAATAAGGCGGATGAAATATTTTACCGTGGCAAGATTTCTCCTTACTTCTAAGCATTGGTAGGTTACCATACCTAGTACAAAAGGTGTAGGATACATATACGGATAATACCCATATAATTTTAAATAAAGATAGCGAACAAAAGACTTTTGGACCTTTTCAATGACTAATGTATAGACTTTCTCGTGCGGGTTCCAGATTATACTGTTGGTTTCAAGTATACTGCGAATGTATGAGTTGTATAAGAGTGTGATAGCTAGTCTATCATTGAAAATTTTGGCCTGACGTAACACGAAACCTAAATTTTTGCGGGATTTGTTACAGGTCTGAAGTATGTGCTGGTTGAAAGTTAGGTGTGGGTCAAAGTTTGTACCTAGGTCTCGTATAGTTGTTACACGTTTTAAGGGTTCGTTATTCAAGGTGTAGGTGTAGTGTATGGGTTGTGTGGTTTTTGAGAAAGTCATGATAGCGCACTTACTGATATTAAGGCTGAGGTTGTTAACCGTACTCCAGGCGTGTATATTGTCGATGTCAAGCTGTAGTATAGCTGTATCGCTAGAGTTAATTATTGGTAAAGCTACTTTAAGATCATCAGCGTACATTAAAACTGTGGAATGTTTTATATGTGTAGGTAGATCATTAACAACTATTAGAAAGAGTAGAGGTCCGAGATTAGTGCCCTGTCCTATGCCAGAGGTGACCGAGTAGCACTCGGAATTGGCATATTGATATGTAACATACTGCTTGCGCCCACGTAGGTAATTCGCAAAAAAATTAACCAGCGGTGCGGAGAAACCTGCCAAAGCTAGTTTATTTAAAAGAATGTCGTTATCTACCCGGTCGAAAGCCTTCTGAAAATCAAAATAGGCTACATCGATTTGCTTTTTTTGACAAATATTTTCTGCTAATAGCGTAGTTATATTGAGCAAATTAGACGTGGTTGAACGACTTTGCAGAAATCCATGCTGCTCATCTACGAACCACCGTCGTAGTTGTATATATATTTTTTTATAAAGTACCGATTCAAATATTTTACCGAATACGGATAATACTGCTATTGGTCTATAATTTTTAATTTCACTTTTAGGACCGCTTTTATGAACTGGGAGCACTCTAGATGTTTTCCACTCAGTGGGATAAATATTGGAGGAAATAGATAGGTTGAAAATAAATGTTAAGGGCTGTTTAAAGATATCGCACCCATCCTTAACTATGAACTGAAATATGTAAATGTCAGCTGATTAGGGCCCGATCTAGTTCAGTCACAGCTTAGATAATGTGGGAACTGACCTCTGAACTTTTAAATGTCGACATTAAACTGAGAATAGAAAGCTAATTTTGTTGTATACTATTAATAAGTCATTTATCAGGATATAGAAATAGCTGCTCTATGTTTTATTTAAACTTCAGTGCAGTTTAAAACGGATGAATACGAAACGAAATGTTCGTAAATAAATATACCTACTATGAATCACACATGAATGTTTAATCATTACAATAAAATAATCAACAAATTGTAAAACCAACCACCTCCCTGTAAGGAAAATGTTTAAAAAACTCTTGAATAAGTAGAGTAAAAAGCGAAGCCTTTGCCTGTGACGCGAACAGCTCGCTCCGCTTACTTCGAACATTCCTGTCAACGTCAAACCCATTAAAGCGGGTAGTTGTAGAAAAAGCAGGCCGTGCCAGTCATATCACCCGCAGACTGCACACCGGACGGTCGTCGAGATATATGCTTATAACTATACAGAGTAAGTGAAAATTATAGAAGGAACGTAGGCGAAAAATGCATTAGATGGAAAATGGATAATAGATAATGTTGTCGATTTCGATTTTTTAAATCGAATTACGCGGATATATTATTTAAATATTGAAACTAATTTTATGTAAAATAAATACTTCCTGTATATATCCCGCTGCTAACCAAATTCATCTTCCCAAATAGAGAAGGAAAGAGTATTGATCATTTTTCAAAAAAAAAAATAACGCGATCTGACCCGTATATTATTATGCTTATTTAGGAAACTTATATGGGTGAATTTCAACAAATGCCGTTTTTCTTATCATATCGGTGAACTTTTACAATTGTAAGTTTTTTGTATATTTTTCTGGTTTTATGTAATCTTTAGGATATCAAATATCCCCAAATTTAATATCATCAACGTATCATTTAAGACTAAGGAGTAAATTCAGTTTGAATTTTGGTTTCCACCGATATGAAAAACCGGCACCGACTATTTTTTCTGTACACCGATATGATAAGATATAATAATCTATCCACCTTTGAACATCAAAAAGCAAATAGTAGGTACCTATACATTTTTACAAGGGTGACTTAGAACTGAAGACCTGAACTTAGGGTCTTATGTGGGTAGATCACGTCCAAAGAGAACTGAGTTCTTAGAAATCTTAGACTCACCGAGATGATAAAATGATCCACCGATATGATAAAGCAATCCACCGATGTGACAAAACTGTGCGTTGATCATGAATCAAAACACCGATATTAGACATAAGACACCGATTGATTTTTTCTTATCATTTCGGTGTAAATTATCACATCGGTGGTAATAAAGACCACCGATTACAGCGATATGAGAACACCGACGTGAGAAATAACACACTTTTTAGAAAATTAGAAAAAATGCATAATATCTAGGATAAATTTAATAACAGACAATGAAGCTAATTCACTTACTACATCTGTTAGAACCAAACAATTATAATAAAACTACTCATTACACTAGAAAAATGGAACCACCGATAATATAAAATAATTGTCCGGGAGCAACTGAAATGGCGTACTTACGTTTTTGGTGGGCATATGCAGCGATTTGACACACTTCCATCCTGATTGCCCACTAGCACACACCAAGGAGGGATATACAATTGGGGTGTGGACGCTGTCCGACTCGTCGATGAAAAGTTATGTTTAAATTACTTTTGTCCAGCGATATGAGATTTTTTTTCAGGACAAGTACGTTTGTGCCTCTCAGTAATAATAATCGTCAATTATGTAAAAAAATATGCTATATATTAATAACAAAACTAATATTCTATGAAATAGAATAAGTTATATACTTATATTACTTATTTTTATTAGTGTATAAGCTGTTTTGTTTGTAAAAAAAGTAGAGGGACAGCACCGATGTGAGAAAAATAGAGGTTTATGTATTTTATTTCTACCTTTGTAATAGTCCTAGGAAAATTATATTTTTGCCACAACCCAATAACTACCTATTGAATACAAAAAAAATAATTCAGAACTATATTCCTATTTTCAAATACTAATTTCACCGAAGACAAAAAAAAAAGTCGTCTGGGAAATTCACCCATATGTTTTGTTTGCTTAGTTACAAAAGAGTATGCCGTAATTTAAGGTACTTATTTTGCGGTTACCTCTGTTGTTTATCAGGTCTGTGCAAAACACTTGAATTCCAGGCAGATCGTATGTAACAGGATATTCGGGAACCCGTTTCAATGCGATGGCTTTGATTGTGACAGCCTGTTCCCACGGGACAAACATTTGTACACGCAGGTTTTATACCTAACCACGACCTTTGTGAGTTGTTTATGAGAGGTCAGATGGACTGATGTTTTTAAAAACAAGTTTTATTTGTACACATTTTTATTGTTAACATAATGATTACATCAATTGTGTCCTTAGAGAAATTACTAAAGCATAGAGGGAGCGTCAAATTTCACTATAGTTATACTCTACTAACCTATGACACATTCATTGTGAAAAAGAAGGATAGATATATAGTTTTAAGGGTTGCTTGCAGCAATACTGTCCACTTTTTTTGCCTCGGTAGTGATGTGCCGTATTTGGTAGAGGTATCGAAATAAATTTAGTTCTTGACAGAAAATGTACTTCTATTGAATGTACGTTATTTTCATGTTACATCTTTATAAAACAACTACACTAAAATTAAATCTTATATAAATAAATAATACTAACACGCGTCAAAAAACTCATCATCATCCTTGTCAATGGCGGGAAACGTGCCTAGAAGGCTGGCAGCATTGCCACGTTGAATGGCTATGCCGATTCTCTGTGCAAGGAACAAACCAGCCCTCTGATCACGAGTAGAATCTACCAAAAGTTCATTAAAAAGATTTCGTGCACTAGGACCCCATGACCCGAGCGTTTCAAAGTTTCAAACCCAAACGGCTCGAAAATATAATAACCTATTAGCTTATTATACTTTCGCCACTTAAGGGTCTCCGCAGCTCCAGCAGCAACGCCAGGAGAGGCCGCCGAACTTAGAACGTGGGATAGCGCAAGGGTGTCGACGCACGTTGCGTCCCACACCAAATGCCTTTTTATAAAACATACATCACCAAGGCAATCAATATAAATTTAGTCCCAAATTTACGAATTATCATTAAAATTAAATCATCGTTTAAAATTAAAACAAATACGTGATAGGTTGACTAAAAGATCTATTGCAACACAACTCCGCCAATCATAGTACTTGATATGAAATATTTGATAAATGAATGTCTAATCTTTATGTTGATCGGCCTTTAGAAACTGGGAGTAAAAGTAAAAACATATAGAAATTATGTAAATTTTTAATAAATAAAAACAGTGAAAATACATTATTTTTATTATCTCTCTGTGCCCCGCGGTTTCACCTGCGTGAATACCTAAGTGTAATTCCTGATGTCTTTGTAGTTATTCTGTTATTCGGGGCGGAGACGAAGACATTTTTTCGGCTATGCTTAGTCCAACAATTTCTGGCTCTTGAAAGCACTTTACATTTTACACTAGTTCTTCTATCATTTTTTGCATGGCATACTGTAAAATAAAACGACATTTGCTACAATTTAATGACATAAAGTTAATTCTCGTATCGAATAGTATCGATGAAAAATATCTACTTCACTATCATAACATAACCTCACAAATAAACAAATTACTTTTTTTAAGATTAATTCGTTTACACGATATTATTCGTAAAAAAGAAAGTCTGAAGGTATCATTATCAATCTAATGTGTATGTTATAAGTGATCGCATACAAAAATTACTCATGATTTTATTAGAAAATTGCAAAAAAACACTTACCGTTGAACGCTTACATATTCATTGATATCTTTCCGTAATGAATATGATTTACACGATAAAACAAAACGAGCGATATTAAACGCTTATTTATCTGTCCTTTGCACCTTTTGTACACAATCAAGTTGCTTATATTACGCAAAAAATAATATTATTTGTAAAATAAACAATGACCAGCAACGACTGACATTCACAACGTATGATACAACTAAATCATATGCTTTGTACAGTTTACCGTGTAGAAAAGGTTCTACTAAGCAACTATGTGCTCTTTTAATTGGTCGTGTAGTAAGAGACCAAATATGACCATTTGACAATTTCGGAGTGTCCATTTAGCTTTAAGCATATTTGAGTCCATATATGTTTGTCTCTTTTATATATATAATCTGCACCATAAGAGAGAGGAGCTTGGATTCATCGTAATTTGTGTCTATTTTGTTCGCTCCCTCTATGCTTTAGTAATTTCTCTAAGATTGTGTCTAAAGACAAAAATAATTTTCGAACCAGAGATACGGAGACATCGCGTAAAAAACATACAAAAGAGAACAGTCGGAGCGAGAACCTCCTGTTTTGGAGTCACGTAAAAATAAATACTGAAGACTAATTTCAAGGGCTTAAAAAAGCCCCTCGACGTAGGTAACAAAAATTACAATATGTATTTCTAGTTAATTTGTGTGTATATTATTATGTGTGTCTAGCTAGTGATTCCGCCACGTGATCAATGTTCTAACCAGTTTGGAGACAAACACAAAACAATAATTAAGTCAAAAATACAACAAAAGCTAGCCTTCACCTTTAAAAGCCGACACAGTAATAAGGAGTGGTCTAATAAAACAGAAAATAGTCCAAGCTCTAATTAATATACAGGTGCTGTAACCTTTTGAGGTACTCAAGAGGGAGCGCCGAACTAGAATGTCATATTTCTAGCTCACGACACTATAAAGATTGCCTAGATTTTCATTCTAGGTTAATGCCTAGATTTACTACTCATCTCTCACATTTGCGATGTCACCATCTCTTTGAATCTGTATGTCTATTCTGTAAATAATTTCGGTATCGAGCTTCACCTGAGTAACAATAAAGCTCACTTCAAAAGTGAACCCAATCGGCCTTGATTTAGAATTCAAATTCGCGAATACGTATTTGACATCTCACCGCGGATTCCGCTGTCGAGACATGAAAATAATGTTACAGAATAGCACTACTGGTAGGATAACCTGTTAGCGGGTGTGCCAGACACAGTCTAACATTTTTTGTCTCCTACATTAACAAAAAATCTTGTGCTGCAGGGTTTTAACAAATATTCAAATCACTTGCCAAAGAACACCAAACTTAGAACAAGCATTTGTAGTCTCATAATATATATAATAATTATAGGTATAATATTCCGGGACAACTCACACACGGTTATCTGATCCCAAGCTAAGCAAAGCTTATGTTATGGTAACCAGACAACTGATAAACATACTTATATATTTCTAAATACATACATATTATAGATAAATTACACCCAGACACAGAACAAATGATCGTGCTATCACACAAAGATTTGTCCTGAGTGGGAATCGAACCCACGACCTCCGGTATAGAAGTCAGGGTCACTAGCCACAAGACCGACAGGCCTGTCGATGCAGAGATCGTACCCGGAACCCGCTCGGCTATGCATGTAGGTAGTCAACGTTCATATATCATAAAATATATAATGCGCTGTACTTTAATCAGTACAAGACTTTAGACCATGTTATAGTCGAACATTTAATTTGGAAACTCGCTTGGTGTAGGTAACATGGTAAGTTTTACTTAGTTTAACAGTCGTGGTTAACCTTTAGGGCCCGAAACTTGTTCTACATCCTTTAACAACGTTTAACCTTTTGATGTTAAACTGCGCATGCGTGTGTTAAGACTAATTTATTTTGATGTCAGAAAGTGAATATGGTCAGAAAAGTTAAAAAAAATATATTAGAAAAAAAAATACATTCAATCTGATTTTTAAGGCTATGCTAAAACAGTGTGGTTGATTGCGATATGAGTACTTAAAAACTTAAATACATAGTGCATAATTTATCGATATTGCTCTTAATTTCCTCTATCGACCTAATAAAATAAACATGTTAGATTGTATGATACTCCGTCAGTTAAAAAACTAAACTTGTAACAAAACATTACATCATTTAGATTACAGACGACAAAATAAGTCGCGGGTGGCTGTTAGTTTTATAACAAAAAAGAAATGGCAAAGAGAAGGCGTGAAAACATTCATTACATAAGACACAGACAAAAGTAGGTGTGCAACTCTACAGCTCTGCCTACACAGACCGAAAGACAAGCGCAATAATATATGGAAGTACCAAAACTCAAAAACAACAATTACTGGCAGCATATTATGCGTACACAATGAGTCATAGCGTGGGCTAAGGTCAGCTAATGTACCCATCTCAACATAATACCGAGTGGCGTCATCGAAGCTTTTTATACACGCTATAATTATGAATAAAAACAATGACTTTGAGGACGGGTCAGGACACTTCCTAATGTGGTTTATCAAATTTTAAAACTCGGAAAAGTACAGATGTGTGATTAAAATTTGTTCGCCCATATTTTACACAGTTTAATATGACATAACTAAACTTTTAGTATTGTCGTTGCTATAGACGTAATAAGTCGTCGGTAAAAAAGGAGGGGTTACATTGTTAAACAATGTAACGTTAATAACATTGTGCTACTTGTGTTAATGTTCTTTAGATTATTAAAAAATTATGTAGAAGTTCCACAGAACCATAAAATAGACATGTTTGATGATAATATATCTACCTCTACCAATCTACCTCAATTTAACCTAAACTTTAACCTATACGATTTATTTTGCGAAGAATTTGAACTAACACAGTTTCATCGTATTCCCAATTCACCGAGTCCCTTACATAATGGTCAAGTACATTTGAGTATGATTTAATTCCTTCTGTAGAAAGTGACAACTTGTCTTGGAAAGCGGTCAGGCGGGTCCGCGGTATAGCAATACTATCTGCCGACCGCATCCGAGACTACCTGCCCCTGTACCATGAGCTCTCAAAGCAGGACAGGTGCTACTGTGGAAGCGAGACGGCATTACATTGCGTATAGCAGCGTCTCGCTTCCACAACGACAAAATTCCTTTTTTAAGAGCTCATGGTAGGCGCGCTGTTGTGTGGTTAAATAATGTTCAATTACACGGCAATGTTACTGTGATACTATCGTTTTGGTTACTGAATAACAAGTAATGTGGGTCAGAAGTATGTAATGACAAGAGCCGCAGATTGGAGTAAAATGACCGACATTTGGAATTAAACAATTGTAAAAAGCGTATTACGCCATATGAGGAAATGGGTTTGGGACAAAAAAAAATATCTGATAGGATAATGGTCAGAGATTTGTGATAAAAATTCCCGATTTATGGAAGAGAATTATATGTCCATTTCGTATTTTTTTGCTAAACATCCGGTTTTCAAAATGGCGATCCATATTTACTAATGTAGTTGAGATTTAACACATTTTCAATTTTTGGTAGATTAAGCCCTTCCATATTTACCACCTTCAACTTTATAACCATTTTAATAACATTAAAAAACCTAGCTTTAACAACAAGTCATGAATTCACCCCACACTTGATAAGCTTCCATCGTCGCACTATAACCTGAAATCTCCTAATAAAACCATCATAAAGTCCCTTGGATATAAAAACATTCATATTTTGCATGTATGAGGCGATTGGTTCGTTTCAGTAATAAACTCGCATTTTACGAGAATTTCCCAGTTTTGATGGGCCGCGACCTTTTTACGGCCACTTTCGTACTTGACACTAAGTTTCCATAAGTGATTTTGTAAGTTCATATTTTTGGGGTCGAAAACTGAATGGAAGGTTCTTATAGTACTATAATAAACTTCCAATGGTAGGTAGGTAATAACTTTTTAGAAGGATTTTTCCATTATTAGTGCGTGAGTACAAGAATATGAGAGAAGAGTTTCATCAAAGACGCAAAGAAGGAATTGAAACAAAAAACAGACCACGTTCTTCGAAAAAAAATGAATTAACAGCGACTCTGAAAAGAAATAACTACAAGTCAAAAGACACTAAAAGGTCATCCGTGTATTGAAACGCTCAAAAAGTAGTTCAATTTGGATATATAAGCAACAGACCACGCAACATCATACAAATTCATGACCCAAAACCTTCTGGTCAACGCAAACTATAACTCTTGCCCCCAATATTCGTCGACTATAAATAAGACAAATGTTTTATGTTCTCAAATAAAAAGAGCAATAGCCAGCAAAGAAAGGAGTCTCGGAACTGTGCCACTGAATGTGTGGCATCCGCAATATCCAGCGGCCGCCATTTTATTGTCCCTCTCGACAGGTAGGGTCACTAGAACATTTAATGTTCCTCTCGAATACCTTCGCGTCCTATACCTCTAGGCTAGATGTTGTTTTAACGAAATAAGGGAAATAAGGCTAAGATTTTTGGGTATAGAAAAAGAAAGGATTACGGTTTAGGATCCCTTTTTAAGGTATCAAAAGAAATATCAAGACTGGTCTGAATATCTACTTGGATTAAGTTAGGCTTACAGTAAAAAGTTCGTTTGAATATTCGAGAACGAATATCAAGCAAAGTAGGAGAAAGATTGTAAAGTATGTATCCTTTTGCAAATCGATGGGCCATTATCGTTACGTATTTAGGATCATATACCTTCTTCTGGGTTTGTTGTTTGTAGCTTTATGTTTCTAAAAATACTATAACCAAAATAAAAGTTTTTATTTACTATTTATTTTATTTTGCCCTACACATCCGTTGCTGTATCATACTCATATCATACACATGTATTATACTGTTTTACTTTCTTAAATAATCTAAGGCACGACAAAACAACAACGCGTGACAATACCTGGATAAAATCAAGAAGCGAAAGTAAGCAACCATGCTTAGAGATGAACGCTTCCTCTTATATATAAAACTAGCTGTGCCCCGCGGTTTCACCCGCGTGAATGACTATTCATACACTATCTTTATAAATTATAGCCTATGTGTTATTCCGATGTATAAGCTACACAATTGTAAAGTTTCATTAAAATCAATTCAGTAGTTTTTACGTGAAAGAGTAACAAACATCCAAACAAACTTTCGCATTTATAATATTAGTAAAGATTAGTAAGGATTCTCGTGTCACAATGTTATTTACCATACTCCTCCGAAACGGCTTGATCGATTTTTATGAAATTTTATATGCATATTCAGTAGGTCTGAGAATCGGTTACTATCTATGTTTCATACCCCTAAGTGGTAGTAGGCAGGTAGGTAGTAGGTAGGTAGTAGGCAGGTAGGTAGGTAGTAGGCAGGTGCTAGGTAGAAAAAATTGCATTGCAACGCATGCCGTACAGCTAGTAAATGTATAAAAAAAGGCTTTTACCCTACAATACAATAACCATAACACAATACTAACTACATTACTATTTCATGTTTATTGCAATACCACCTGACTAGTTGTCAAAGGTCGTGTATTAAACGGCCATGACGAATCAATGATATCACCAATTATTTTTAGTTCCAAACTTCAAATTAGCTTTGCAAATGTTAGGTTAGCGTGCGCCACTGTCATTGAAGGCTGTCAAAACGTTAATTACCGTTACAAATAGATTGGAATTATTTGTTAAATAACTTCAGGTTATACTGTTTTAAATCTGATTGGCTTTTGTCACGATTTGATCAGCGATTAATATGAAAACTACAAGGTATGTGAACCTTAGTTTTGAATGTTATTTCAGACGAGTTTTTTTAATTAATGGAACAATTTCGCATTGGCATATCAGTGCAATGATGCTTGTATATTTCTGCCATTTCTTTTGAAGTGACATCTCGAGGACAAACTTCTTTCATATTAAATTTCATCTCTCCGCTTCCGTCATTCATACAGAATTCATGATACTGAATAGGTTTATTAAATCACGTTATAAAATCACATAATCGGATCATGAAACCTTATACTGTAGCATGAATATCTTTAATGCTACATTTCGTATAATAATCCAGCCTATAAACGTCCCACTGCTGGGCACAGGCCTCTTCCCATATAGAGAAGGCACGAGTATTGATCACCGCGCTTGCTCTCTGCGGATTGGCGATTTCAAATCCCAAAGTTTGGAATCCAGGTTTCCTCACGATGTTTTCCTTCACCGTTTGTCAGAAGTGTCTTAGAATAATTAAGAAAGTACATATAACTTTGAAAAAGCCACATTGGTACTTGCCTGGGTTCGAACCTGCAACCTTGTGCATACAATTCCGTTAGTTCATTGAACCGCTGGGCCACCACGACATTTCGTATTCATAATTATATTACAATGTGATTTCTACCAAATGTATATAAACTCTACTAAACATTAAAATGTTTTTGTTTCTATTTCAAAGGATTACTATAGACTAGTCACAAAAACTTACAAAAGGAGCTCCTAGTTTAACAATGATTTTAAAAACATGTTTTTGTAAACGGGAAATGAGATCCAGCTTAGTGGCAATCATGGCGGCGTGTCGAGGAGATGATCCTAATTATACGCAGCGTTTGACCTGACCACTTGAGGCACTTGCCCGGCTTCATCTGCTAACTCACAACAAGTAATAAACACAGAAATACCACTACCAGTAACTGCTGAAGTCGTTCAACATCTAAATGTTATAGACATTTATTGCGCATAAAACAATTAACAGCCTCCACAACATTCCTAATTTCATAAGATAAACGATCTGACCATTAACCCCCATGCTGAAAAAGATTAAGTGGAAATCAAAATAGTCTAAGACAGCAGTTGGAAACGGTGAAGACTTGGATGAGGATTAATAACAAAATAGTAATTAATTTAGTCACAGTCTTCAATAAAATAGTGGACCTTCTGTGCCTGTCTGTTCAGTTTAAATGTCTGACTATTCGAGCAAGACTTGGTTTTACATCAAAATACGATGCTTTGAAATATGCAGCCCAGTTATGTAAATTACAGCGTTTAATTATTTTAAACTACTTTATACTAAAATATTTTATTTACTTAGCTATAATTACTAAGCTAATTAAATAGTATTCCTAGGATATTTTTTACTTACATTTAAAAACAATAACCAAATAAGTATGCAGTTCAAGAAAGGTATGCCATTCTTAAACTGTATACTTCAGTTTAAATACCTATATTAATACGAAACACCTTATGAAATTACTTTCTTAGATAAACATAATACTGAATTTGACTGGCCTGTTGGTCTAGTGGTTAGTGACCCTGACTGCTATACCGGAGGTCGTTGGTTCGATTCCCACCCAGGACAAATGTTTGTGTGATGAGCACGATCATTTGTTCTGTGTCTATTTTATATATTTAGAAATATATAAGTAAGTTTATCAGTTATCAGCCTTGCTATTCTGTAACATTATTTTCATGTCTCGACAGCGGAATCCGCAGTGAGATGTCAAATACGTATTCTCGAATTTGAATTCTAAATCAAGGCCAATTGGGTTCACTTTTGAAGTGAGCTTTATTATCACTTCACTCTCACCTGTCACCGAAATTATTAACAGAATAGACAGGCTGGTTACCATAACACAAGCTCCGCTTAGCTTGGGATCAGATAACCGTGTGTGAAATATCCCGGAATATTATTATGATATTATTATAATTATGTTTAATGAGTTAAATTCTCTGAACACAGTTTTAATTGGCAGAAAAATGAAAATTCTTGGCTCTTTCTAATATAAGGTTGAGGTTTTTCAGGTACCGAACAACATACAAAATGTGGTGTAATTAACTTATATTTTAGGTCCCTTGATTGCCAAAGGACGTCAAGTGGCTATAATATCCAATGCCAATTCCATTTTAAGTAATCTATGCTCTCAATGGGACTATCAAAAGTTCATCATATAAAATGTTTTTTTTTTAACATGACCTTAACATACTAGCTACCAGTATCAATATCGTAAAAAGCTTCCGTTAACTAAATAAAAACATTGAAAGTTCCGAACCTATCTAGTTTGTTATTCCCAGCTGAACTATTTACTCATGACTTAAAACACATGTTACACACGACTGGCCTTGATACTAAACTTACATTTAAATATTAAACATTACACATGTTTCAGTATATCATAGTATTACATTTACGAATCATACAATACTTCACATTCGTAATGTAAGGAATATTAAATTTATACACTGCTGGACAGAATTAGATGAACAATATGTCAGTCAAAGCTTTTTTTACATTTATGTGATTTTATCATAATTACTAAATTTACTTTTAAAACAGCTAATATTTTGTTTTTAGTTCAGCTAATAAAGAAATACTAATATTAAAAGTATAAAAACAATAATAGTGTTTTGAAAACGGAAATATTTTACGTAGTTTTGCAAGTTGAGAAGTCTAAAAAAGTCGTTGCGTTGTTTCAAGAAATATTATCCCATTTGTTTGTTTCTCTAATTTAGTCCAGCAGTCTAATTAACCTTTCAACTGACGTCCGGGCTTCATAATTAAGTTCAACAAAATGCTTAAAATGTTAAACAATCGAGAGAATTCATAATTAAATAAATTTTGTTTACAGTTCTTCTTAATCCTTGTCAAATATAGTAGTACTGGCTTATTTCTATTAAGCTGTCCTCGACACGTTACTTGATAATTTAATTAATATCAAGCTACCATTTTCGCACTAATATGTAAATGCCATATCGCTAATCAGATTTGTCGCACATTCGCGATTTTGTAATCCATTTTTATGTGTCACTTATTTTGCTCTACAGTGTATCTGTCATATTCACCTTTTGTCTGTCCTCTAGACAGTCGTATAATAATGTTACACTGAATGTTATTTATTACTTATATTTTTGTGATTGTGTAACAATGTTCGTGGCCCGAAGTGGATATAATTTCGCTAATGTGTTCACAACAAAATTGCTTTGTGTCTAGTTTTGTTAGATTTTGTTTAAAGTTATTACTTGATGTTCATGTTATACATTACGACGATTGTGTATTCGTATGTAGTTTTAGAGTGCGATGTGATTGAAGAAAGTGTTTTTACTTTTTAACAATTTTGTATGATGGATAACAATAGCCCAGGACCGAGAGAATTAGCATAAGGGAAAGGAGGCCTTTGCCCCGGAGTGGGACGATAAAGGCTAAGAATAAAATAAATAAATGATGGCTAGATAACTATAGTTGGCGGTTTTAACAAATAAATAGCATTTTTGCTGTTAATGCGAATGTTTTGCCCAAAAAAAGGTTATATTAATCCGTAAAAATGCACATAAATTAAACAACAAGTTAAATAGCTTTAAGTTCCAAACATAGTCCCCGTACAACGTGTTACTTTTCCATCTACTTAAATCTTAAGTCTTCCTTAATACATATATAACCCTTATGTTAAAGTAACGAAGGTTCTGCACCCAACACTTACTGTACTCATCGCATTGTTTACCCAACTCCAACTTTATTTTAAACAGTCGTCCCATTATGGAATGGGACGACTGTTTAAAATAAACTGCAAGGATGGGACACAAGGATTCTTTAATGTAAAATTAAGTCTGGAAGAGTATTTTCAAATTTGGAATAGTCTTGGACTTTAATAAGCAGTCTGGATTATTCTAGTTATAGCAGACTAGATAGTATGTTCTATTTATTAAAACAAATTCGTTTTGTAGGTTAATCTTGAGATCATAATTATTTTCAATTTTAACATAAGGAATAACGTGATTGCTCATGTTAAGAATTTAGACTCCATTAATCTTTTCTAAGAATGGAGATATTCAAAACTGGTTTTGTAAGTTAAGACCCTTTAAAGCTTCTAATATTACATGAGTTATTGTTTAACTTATAGAAGTCATTTACACAGTATATAGAACAGGGCGTTGACCAGTCTAACAAACTTAGTTAAGTTACCCAAGTATCCAAACAACTTCAGACATTAATATCTCCATACGTTAAGCTGAATAGTTTAGAGCAACGCGATATCCTTCAAAGCAAATAACTCAGTGAATAATGAAATTCCGGATGTCAGGCAAAGCTTTAGTCCTGCGAGCAATGTGGACCAAACTCCCAGAGCCTCCCAGACTAATATTACATGATATTTAGGAAAAGTTGCCAACATTCACCGCATCATATTCACGTGTTTGCGAATAAAGAATGCTGTTGACAAGACGAGAAAAAAGTTTGGTTATGAAAGAACAATGTCAGTAGCGGCCATATTACAAAAATTCAAAATAAGAACATCAATGTTTGACAGCGCATCAGTGATTACACAATGAGAACTTTAAGCCGTAAATGTAAGGTTGGTTTTTGTATATCCACGTGTTGGGTGCCGTAAAAGGATATTAAAAAAATATAATTTACTAGCTGTACCCGGCATGCGTTGCAATGCAATTTTCTACCTAGCACCTGCCTACTACCTACCTACTACCACTTAGGGGTATGAAAAATAGATAGTAGCCGATTCTCAGACCTACTGAATATGCATATAAAATTTCATAAAAATCGGTCAAGCCGTTTTGGAGGAGTATGGTAACTAACATTGTGACACGAGAATATTATATATAAGACAAAGATTGACATTCTTTTGCATGTGGTTATTTATTATGGCTAAAAAGCCCCGTAGCTACACCCATTAACATTACCAACATGTAACATGTAATATGAAGCAAAACTGCAAACATTCTCAACCTTACAGGAAACCAAAACTACCCAAAGTCGTGTTACCACTAAATGACTTCATAAAGGTTCACACACGAATTGTCTAAAGAAAATGGCGGCGAGTGCGACGACTTCAATAAACTTTAATTAAAATGTTTTGATTAAAATTAACGGGAAGTTGATAACAATTTTGCGCGGATCCCTCAACTTTCCCGAAATATAATCTGTCTGAAAACCTGTCAATGGGAATACGGATAAAGGGATTAGTAAGGGATCCGGGTGGGTATAACTGCTCTATATTATTCTGTTTTATTGAAATGACAAAACTCGGAGTGACAGCGTCTCAAAAATTGCGGTTTCGATTACAATTTGTAGGGAATTTTTTGGAGGTTTTATCAAATGTCGGTTGGAATATAGCGTCCCTTTTGTTTATATTCATTTTACCAGTTCTCAATAGTCAAATAATGTCTTTGTTACTTTTACATTTGTGTAAGACTCGTTTGTCTCCGCATTATTTTCGTAAAAAACATTCAAAATACTTACATAGTATAGTTCAAATAATCTAAAAAGAACAATGTCCTGACTCTTTTACGTAATTTATTAACTTTTTTTTGTCGCCACTTTAGACTAGATGACTGAAATTTAAAACGCCCACAAATCACTGACGAACTATTTCTATCAGGAAGCTGTTCCATAAAAACCATACCCGAAGCTATTTCGGTCCCAATTACAATCCCAAAGACGATTAAAAAAACAAATTAATTACACCGCACCCGTCAATGAAACGCGTCAACTTGTCGTCGGATTAATCCGTTCAAACTTAGTATTGTACACATAACCACAAAGATTTCCACTCTTCCACAATAACAGAAGACTTTATACCAACGACATTAGATCGATTTTCGCATGTTCTTGTTACTATTCATGTGCGGTGAACTGTACTGCTAGGGTTGTCTCGTCCAACTTTGGAAGTTTGAAGTTCCGATTAGGATCGATTCGATTCATGTCTTGGTTTGTACAGCTTAGAAATGGACGTTCTGTAAGATTGTAGCAGCTTGACGCGGCTAAACTTTGATAATATTGATTGAATTTCAGCTTCTGAGGAACTGGCTTTTAGGAACATAGCTACAGATGGCAATTTAAAATACGCCTTATATAAGACAAACAATTGTTTAAAACTTGAGATTTGTAAAATTATGTATTACTATTCTATATCGCAAAATATTATATCGACGAGTGTCGTTACTCGTTCGGTATTTTTATCAGAGCTTTACTTTTATTAAATAAAATACTTTATTTAGTATCGACATATATATCGATGTGTCAGCACATCCCTAGTGCTCCGATACATAATCCGGGACTAAGTCCCTCTTCCAGTTATCGCGAGATTTTTCTATAGCGCGCGCATTACGGAATGTTTTCTCTAAAATTGTGCTAGATTTAGAACTGCGGTAAATAGGATTTTAAGAATCTTGTTTGTTAAGCATAGCTAGGAGTCTTGACTTATGTTATTTTTTTACTTGAAGTTATGTAAATGAGAATAACATACAAATATTTTAAGAAGAAAGTACAGACGTTAGAAGAAAATCATGGCTACGTATGTTTAAGCCCTCAACCCTCACTCCGAAGCCAAGTTGGTATCTCAGACTTCAAATATAATATTAAAACACTGTTACAAATGTTAAATTTTCCTTTTAGTTAATTCACACTCACAGAGTGAAATCCTTACTAATATTTTAAATGTGAAAGGTTGTTTGGATGTATGTATGTTTGTTACTCTTTCACGCAAAAACTACTGAATGGATTATAAATAATGAAACTTTTCAATAATGCAGCTTATACATCGGAATAACACAAAGGCTATAATTTATAAGATAGTGTATGAATTTTCATACACGCGGGTGAAACCGCAGGGCACAGCTAGTGTGTTTATACTTTAATGTAGGCCTTCGGAGCAATTAAGACGAACAGCCGGAAAACATCGAATCTGTCTCAGTGTCTCTATCCGTCCATTAAAACATAACATCTAAGTATACTAAAGCCAATCAGAAAAGAGAATTAAACGTTTGAATTACTAATTACGCAATTATCAACTTTGACAACATGTGTAAATAAGTTCATTTTAGAATGACAAATATTACCGAAAAGGGCCTAAAAGTAATTTGAATGTGATGGAAACTGAACTGTTAGACATCGAATTAAGGTTCATAATCCCAAAGCACGGTCATTATTTCTTTAAAATGGCTGATGTATAAGTATACATATATTGTACCTATCCTTTTACCATATCATTGCAATTTGCATCTATAAATAATTTATCAATTTATCTTTATTATAAAAATAAATAAATATAAAGTTACATTAATAAAATATTACTTAAAGCTGCTTAAATTCAATGCAACCTGTTTCACAGACGATCGGTTACTTCTACGGTAACCAAACGGTTGTCCGTAGCGAATGGATTGTGCCCAGATTAGGGGATTAGTTATAAATAATGTGGAGTTCGTGCTTACATAACCTGGGCCCATCGATGACAAGAGAGGAGCCGTGGACAATCGCTGTTGGTTAACATGGGTCATGGTGGCCGTGAGGGTCGGTGAACTTTAGAAGTCAACGTTGGCAAAATAAGTACCGTTTGTTTCTTTTTCATAATGGGTTTAGACTTTCAGGATTGCGGTGCAGTTTTAGTCTCTAATAATAATAGGTTATATTATTTTTGTAGCTTGTCAATAAACGCTTTACTTTTACATATACTGGCTTCAAAAACCGAATTTTCAAAAGTTGTCCGCTCCCCTTTCCTTTTAACGTTTCCATCAGATTGTTTTCTGATAGTTTAATAGTTATTCTGCTACTCGGGACGGACGATACCAACAAAATAAATAGCATAAAAAGTGTAAATAAATCATTAACATAAGGGCTGCAAGAACAAATAGATTATATTTCATGAATTGTTTCAAATCTCCTCTGCTTACATACCTGCCTAGTACTTACAATCTTTCCGTTTAGTACCTAGATAGCAATAAACTAAAATATGTTATCATATACCAAGGGTGAGGCAGTCGTAAATATACCGCCGAATAATATACATGTGGACAAACAATCGTAAATATATAGATTACGAACTGAAGTACCAATCTGAGTAGGTACTAATACTTATAACAACATATTGATTGCAGCAGCGGCTATCCGCTTCGTAACACTACACCAAATGTTGCGAAGTTTGCGGTGTGAATGTAACTACAGAACCTCCGTGCCCGAAGTCCCGGGGCAACTGCAACGTGATCTAGACTTAGTGTTTGTATGTGAACCTATATAAATAGCCTAAAGGGGTTGAGAATTAGTCAGTGGTGTTGTAGAATAACTTATCAAGAAACAAATAGACGGGAAAATATACCGAGCGGGACAAAGATAGTAAAAAAGTTATACCTACTCTTATTTTTCTACTTTGACGGGCCTATTGGTCTAGTGGTTAGTGACCCTGACTGCTATACCGGAGGTTGTGGGTTCGATTCCCACCCAGGACAAATCTTTGTGTGATGAGCACGATCATTTGTGCTGTGTCTGGGTGTAATTTATCTATAATATGTATGTATTTAGAAATATATAAGTATGTTTATCAGTACCTGGTTACCATAACACAAGCTCTGCTTGGCTTGGGATCAGATAACCGTGTGTGAGTTGTCCCGGAATATTATTATATTATTATTACTTTTGAACCTTATACGATTTGTACGACATTTTGACTATATCATACATTTTTTTTGTCAGTTATACGTCCCTACATAATAGGATGTTGTGTAGATTATACAAACGTTTGATGTAAGGGTGCGTTCCGACAGTATCCGTTTAATCGTACACATTTTTATTCGGCGTTGGCTTATATTTTGTCTTTTACCGGACCTGGAATACTATCGTGTGTGTAGACCCTGAGGGGTATACGATATAAGGGGCCTATCAAACGGACGACTGTGTGAGCCCACCCTAACTTGTACAAAGCATAAAATGTTTGTATTACGGGGCATACAAATACTTGTCTTGTGCAGGGTTCAAAGGATCCCTTAGAAGGTCCATACACCCACAAAGTACATAAACTCTAAATACCTGTTTATACTAACTAAACTTGATTGAAGAAGGTAAATAAAGTTAGTGTCTGTTTTCCGGTGTTAAAGATGGCCGTCTTAATTACTTCTATAAATTAGCTCTAATGGCTCCTACACACAGTGCCGGCGGCAGTGCCGCCGGGCGAGCCGCCGCCGGCCAAGCCGTCGCGCGTCGTCACACAAACAAATGCCGGCGGCTCCTTTGTATGCCGCCGGGCGCACGGCGGCTTGGCCGGCGGTTCGCCCGGCGGCACTGCCGCCGGCACTGTGTGTAGGAGCCATAAGGTGGCTAATTAATGACAATGTAACAAGTTACTTGTCTACTTTTTCAGGAATCCAACACGACGAAATGGAATAAGTTTCATCAATCCGGCTTTAGACTAAAAAACATGATTTATTATTTTCCCTGTGTATACAATGAATAACACACACAATAAACAACCTTTTTGTTATACTTAAAAGCGAATACATATGTTACTAGCTGTGCCCCGCGGTTTCACCCGCGTGAATGACAATTCATACGCCATCTTTATAAATTATAGCCTATGTGATATTCCGATGTAAAAGCTACATTATTGTAAAGTTTCATTAAAATCCATTCAGTATTCAGTAGTTTTTACGTGAAAGAGTAACAAACATCTATATATCCATCGAAAGAAACTTTCGCATTTATAATATTAAGTAAGGATAAGGATTTCTTTTCGCAGTTTCTCAAAATATGAACGCGCAAATCTTGCACTCAACATTTTTAATTCCTCCTCCACGTAAAAAATCTTTATAAAGAAATCGTAAGACCTCATTAATACGAAACTTGAAAATGTACAGTGAGGCCAAACTTTCTGTACACTAAAGTATAAAACGGCATAAAGTTCGAGCCTTAAGACGAAGTTGTTAAGTCAACTGCTTTGAGACAGTTTAACAGCCTCTTTGTTAACTAGTGATTGAAATACTTGAACCCTAGGCTTTCAAAGTTATTACTTAATATGCCTTCTACTTGGCGAGAATATAAGTGAAATCTTAGCGGCCTTCAGAAACTTTGAATGTTTGACATCTTTCGGCCTTTGAAATTTTAATAGTCGCGTTTAAATTTTAAGCAGCGTGAACTAAGCTATTAGGATGTGTTTTATGTGGTTCTTCTTCTTCTTCTTTTCGTGTCGATGGTAGATTGAAATTAGAGTATGTTGGCCCAGTAAGTTGCGACATTAATGGCAGCATCGTTAGCGTGCTTTAGGTCATCCAATGTGCAGGTGTACGGACAATTTGGGCAATTTAACAAGTGGGGCATGGTTTGGTTGGGAGCTCCACATTCGCATTCGGTATGAAGGGGATCTATTGTTCCCCATTTTGCGAGGTTGTGTCTACAGTATGTGGTTTACTCCTGTGATACTTCAACGGTTACAAGAAATATTGATTTCTATATTACTGTTGTGTTATTAAAGGAGGTGTTCCTAACTTTTAAACTAACGCGCTGCATGTTTATATTAATATAATTCAGTCTGCTTGCGACCATGGATGGTGTAACCCGGTAGAAACGTCAAGCCCTAAAAAGGTATTTATGTATGTACGCGCTTATTCCCGTGAATTATATTACTATAATGGAGGTGCTATCAAATTGAAATTACTAGGTACTGCTCACATGCGATCAACCCATCGAAAAATTTTTGTAATTATTTTATTTCGTGTTTGTTATATTATGTGCATATGTGGTAGTCGTAAACTGTAAGTCATTTAAAGCTTAGTTTTGAAATGAGGGTACAAAAGAGATACAGCGTATGGAAACAACAGATTTTTACTGCGTATACCAGCTGTATCGTCATGGGAATGGCGTTATACATACGAATTCTCGGTAACAGCTTGGGGTTTGAACATTGCCCTAGTGACATAGTTAATTGAATAACAGCTACGAAATAAAACACCGGTTTTCATGTTGCAAAAAGTTGCCAAAACTACACGTAGTCAACTTTTTGCGAAGACAGAAAAATGCATACAGGCTTACGCTTTCAGAAAAAAGACTAAACGAGTGTGTCAAATACTGTCCTGATCGAATTGCATATTTTTATTCTGTATGTGCACACCAAGTGTAAAAAGCAAATTTTATAGTCTCATTTTTACAAATTCTATTAGCGTGTCGAATCTAGTATTAATTAAACACAACGATGTAGAAAAGAAAACGAGTTCCAAAAAATTAAAGGACAAGGACCACTTTCTGCAAAAGTTTCTATCGATATGACAAGCGATGTCATGTGTCAAATAATAATGACAGCTGACATCATTTAACAAATGCGTCACCTGTCAATTGTACTTTCTTGGACGCACAGGAATGTTGCAGCGAACACTTGTGTATGTATGTCAATGCATCGGGCAGTTTGTATTCAAAACGCACATCCGAATTCATTGATAATTAAGCAGTGAAAACAATTTAAAAAGTAACGGCTTGTCGTTGAAAGTAAATTGGATATGAAATTACTTTTAGAACTCTTTTTACCCTAAGAAATATAAAAAGGCAAAAATTTTATACATTTACATTCAGGTTAATACCAGGAATTACTTGTAACTTCAAAATACTTGCAAATGTTTATTTTTCTTTTCTCTTGTAATAGGAACATATACAGTACCAGTATATAAGAAAGTACCTATAGCAAACACATTTGAAAATCGTAATTATGTTTCCAAGAAAATCGCTCCAACTTTCAGGCTACCGAAAACTTCCAAATAATATTATCGTTCCAAAATGAACATTTAACTTTGTCCTAATAGCTCGGACGAACATAATCCTTTCCAAACTCATTGTCCTTTATCCTTATTAAAATATTCAAGGCGCTTGTAAAACTATTCAACATTATTTCCTTAACAGCTGTTCCCAGTGCTCATTTGAGTGGAAAAGACGAAAATTAGACAATTACGGAACCTCCGTAGTCTCAAGAACGTCACTGAGTCTATTACACTCCGCGAATTCCGCTCCACGTCCATAATCGTTCACAGCTTTTGTGTCACCGCAGATGGAGGCACTGGCGCGGAAAATGGCCGACCAAGTAACAGGAGTATTTTATAAAATCAGAGCAAATAAAGCCTTCCCATTCTCCTCACTATTGCTCTAAATTAAATCGACGGAATCAGCTACTTTGCGCCGGTAAGTGCTGAACCTGCGTTCCATGAAATCAATGCGCAATTCGTATTAGGGCACAATAAAATCTATTTTGGGCAAGCCCATACACTACGCACAAAGCGGCTCACACACGATAGAATTTCTCTACGCTGAACCGAACGCGACAACCGCGCGCATTTCAAAAAAGGAACGTGACCTGATTACTGACGGAAGCTGTCAGTTGTCTATGGAGCGCCTTAAACGTCACAGGTGCTCGCCAGCGCTCCGCTGAACTCTCGACCCTATTTTTTCTCGCGTAAGTTTAAAAATAGTTTGCGTAAATTTTCCCTCCATCTCGCAATTTGCTCTATGAACAGTTTATTGTTCGAGCCGAGCCATTCCTGCACACTCCTCAGTAATAGAACGACTTAAACGGGTCGAGTTTATTATTTCCAGTTCAATTGAATTGTTTCTTACTCAATTGTAAGCTTCGTTAAAACAAATCCCTTGAAATTGGAGGGAGCGTCTCCCACGAGGACTCCTTAACACGACTCCTGAAAGGTAATGAGTTCTTATTTAAAGTCACGGATTCCCTCGCAGCCGTTAGATAACGTTTTCTGTTTATCTGTTGTTAGTTGAATTACGTATTGTTTTATTTTATCTGTTTTCTTTTTGTAACGTAATTCTTTTTTTGCCCTCGAAATAAAGCACGGGCAAAGATAATAGCCAATTACAAAAAAGGAACCCAAATCATGATAAAATAAAATGAAACTTTTAGGTACGCTAGCTTTTAATCTAGATAACTAATCTTCAATATGTACGAGTATATTGTATGGTCACCTTATTATCTCTGGTTTCGAATTTCAGCTGTCAAGTACGAGTACATATATGGCTTTTGTCAATCACCACAAACTAAACAATGGTTAATATGGTTATACGTCGTCCATAGAAGAAGACTTACTATATTCTGTTATTGTATGCATCGAAAGAAAACCACCAGGATCCTGTACCTGAAAAAAGTAAAAAAACATTATTGTAGACACTTAGGTATGAACAATAAAACTAAGTGTTCCGACAATATAAAATATCTGCGTTATTATAGAACAAAAAAAATACAGCCGAATTGAGAACCTCCTCCTTTTTTTGAAGTCGGTTGAAAATCAACACTTCCGATGTAAACAACAGCCTCCAGCGAAATAAATTAAAACAATTTGCAGAACTTAACACATTACAATTCCAATCATTGCTTAATTGTTCTTAAGTTGGTACAAATGGAAGACTTTACACGCAAAGTACAGATACCAGTCTAGAACTATCGATCTAAGTAATGTACTTTGTGATAGACAACCCAAATTAAACCTAGGTATCCGTCTGCTTTTTTTGTGCTGAGATCGAATTTTGACACAAATCGCATGGCATATGTCCATCTTGGTAAGAGAAACATACGAATAGTTTAGTAGTAGCTATTAATCTGAGAGAAGTGGGCAGAAAAAGTCAAATTGCTTTAACATTATTTTTTACATTCTTATTTGGGGTTATATTTCTTAAATGTTTTGAGATGTGTCTAAAAGGAGCTTACAACTCCTGCGATTCGAAACATCGTGGTGTTATTTCAAAAGTATATCACAGCTCTTCTCATAAGGATTCCTAAGATCATACAGATCATCTCAGAAAGTTGCTGCAATTTTTCCACGCGATAAAACTCGAAAGACGGAAGATAGCAATAATTAAAATTTATTTCAACACCAGTTTTATTTGGTAGATGAGTCGGTGGTATTTTTGTAACAGAGCTGCACTTAAATCATGGGTGAGTCGCCACTCTTAAAATAGATAAGCTAGATTAGGTCAAATTGATGAGGACGTGTTAATTCCTTTTTATTATAGTTCAACAAAGAGCAGACAGCGTATTGTGTATTTAATATGTCTTTGCTTACAAACTGTAATATTAAATACAGTCACGAAAAAAATATGTATACTCTCTCCTATTTTTAATTGATTTTCTCTTCAATTCTAGATTGGTATTATAAAACGAGTAATGAAAAAAATATAGAAAAGAGTACCTTAATCATGTACATATTTTTATTTTCGAGTTTCAACATAAACATCTCGCTAAATTTGTTTTACAATTTCGCTGTGAATCCATATTTTTGCTCGTAACTGTACCGAATGATATCTACTGCCAATAAATGCTTCTTTCACCATACTCGTATATCGGAAAAGCCAACTCTTATTTTTCTGGTAAACAAGAACCCCACATAAAAAAACTCTACAAAAACCTAAGCAGCTCGTATTCAACAAATTCATCCACATTGTAATATCCTCCAATAATATTTGGAGGAACAAACAATTATGCTAATTACTTATATCATAAAATTATCTTTATTTCGTATTAATGGAGGGAATCTATTTATAATTGAGTTTTGTTCATTCAATTGTGTGGCGAGATCCCTTTCAGCGATAACCGCCAATTATACAATCATTTTCACATTGTAAATCTTTTGTCTTCTTCTGTATGCGTATATTAACAAAAAACTAATAAAAATACGGAGTTTAAAAGTGTAGGTTGGTTGAAGTACAATAACATAAATGGTCGTTTTTAACAACGAGTTATTTAAAGTTTGTGTTCAAAACTGCTCTTCAAACAAAAAAGTTTCGTTTTCCTTACATTGAGAATTTAACGAAATAGACACAGATGGCTGTGAAGAGCAATTAGATTGCTCATGAATATAATTATGAAATAAAAAAATTAGCGATTATGATGCATGATCATTTATGTTTTTTTTTTTTTTTTTTCGCCTATTAACGTCACTTAGGTTAAAAAATCTTATAGTAGAAAAAAAAACCGTCTCCTAAAAATCTTTTACATTTCCAACAAAAACGGGACAATACTTGTCATTCCATATCTACTTCAAAAAGCCCAAACAAACGACAAAGAAACAATACATCTCGATAATTCCATCAAATAATATACCTATTGACTTGTAACAAACCACAGTAGGTATTATTTTCCACCACTCCCGTCTGTTTCGCAACTCAATACTAGGGTAGCTACGGTTAATGGACTGCCGCGACCACCAGGGCCTCGATTCAGCTATTTTAAATGCATGTCAGTGGTCGGTCAGTGTACTTGTCATTGTGCCTAATTTTCGTATTCAAATAAGCCTAAATTAAAATCTCATTGAACTCTCGAAGAGAATGATCGTAATGACAGTTAGCAGAATTCCAATTATAGTAAAAATTACCAAAAGAAGCAGGTCATTCGGTCAATTCAAGCAACTCTTAAATAGCTGAATCAAGGCCCTGTTCGATCGCCGGCAAAAAATGAGGGAAAAACCATCACGTGTTGAGCAAACAATCACTTACATTCATTAACTTCAGTAATAGAGATATTGTATAAGACAATAGTGTAATACTTTGGTAACAAAACGCTTTGTGCGTTCAAACAGGACCGTATCGATATAATCATTTTCCTCGTTAATTATTGTAAAACATCATTGTATCTATTTCATTTAAAAAAGAAGACAGGGCAGAAAAATGTCGTGTATTTGACTTGTACGCTACCCTGAAATTAATTAAGGATATCTTTTAAAAAAATCGCTTTAGTTTTCCTGACAGTGAACTTGTACGCTCTAGCCAAATATTCGCTAAAATTTTTAGTCACGTGGCTTGTCTGAAATAAATGCTATGTCATTTCCATACAGTGATATTTAAGATCATGGGTCAGTTCTTAAAGCTATTTCACATACCTTCCCGTCATACCATATTATGCATCTAGAGTTATCATTTCCTATTTCAGAATATTTACTAAAAAATCATACCTTAAATAATCCCTTACTTAAAGAAACTAAGAAGTCAAGTGCCGGAGCGAGGACATAAAAAGAATAGCATCGCTCCATTTCCCCTCTGAAGGCGGCTAATGGAAATATTATTATCCTAATGACACCTCGAGAAATTTGCTCTAAGGAACCTTTGTCACGTGCGCAGTTACACTTCTATATATTTATTAAGGTATGATGTGTATGTGCCAGTGATAGAAATATACTAATTTCGGTAGTAATCTTTGTGATAACATAAACATAAAACCATTTCGTGTTTATTTTTTCGAGATATCTGAGTAGAATCAATGAAGATTGCAGGAAAAATGAGGGTAGAACATTGGGTTAATATAATTATGCAATTTTGTATACCACTCAAATGAAATCTGGATGTTTTTTTTTTCAGAAACTATGACGCATGAGAATTGCTTGCTAAACTACCAAAAATCGTAATTTTTATCATATCATATCATAAGATCAGATCATAAGTTCCTAAACTGTTCAGTAAGTAAATGTGTATTCGACAAGGGTTTGAAGTTATCGTAAGCCAGCATCGCTAATCGTATCGTTTAAACAATGACAGTGTATAGTTTGAGGACGTGCTGATGGCGCGATCAGCGAGATCAGATGGCGGTCAAACTAAAGCCTGTTTGGACAATACTTTGTCAGACAATATGATAGACAGAAGATCGAAAAACATCCTTTGGACTAGATGTTATCGATATGTTTCCCTAAGGAAATTGCAAAATGCATTGTATGTATCGATGTCGATAATTTTACTGTGTTGCGTAGACTAATAGAAGTGGACATTCATGAAGGTTAGATAGGCAATCGCTCCTTGTAAACTAGTGGCAATACACTAAAATTGTTGTGACCATAAGCCGACCTCAATATTATGACGGGCATTATTTAAAAACTAAAACGAAAATAAAAAAAGCCTTTTTTTTCTTTTTACATAAATATAACAAAAATATCAATTACGTTTTAAATCATACGAATTCATTGTAGAACCAAGAGCATCATAGCTCATAGTTAGGGACTGCGAGCAAGCAACTCGAGCAGTCGAGCCGCGCACAATTACGAGCGGACTCAAAGGCGTCCTCCTGCCTCACTTACTGCCTACTGCCTACCTCGCTTATTATTCTGTCTAAGGCCTGCATTATTATATGAACAAGTGTCTACGTAGTATATGCCATTATGTGCTCTATTTGTGAAAGGATATGGACATATTCCACTTGTATTCTGAAGCAAGTTTTACATCTATTTACACTCTAGTAACAGTAAACAAGTATTTCGTTATATTATGGATATAGGTACTATCTCGTAGAATTTAATATTGGGTACGATACACAATGCTTGCTACGCAGTAGTGGAGTTTTAGATGATCCAATATCTGCACAGAACATAATATCGTCACTCAGGAATGCTCGGTACTTGCGACGCATAAATGAAATGCTAATATCCCAGCACAGATAATTCAAATCACAGTGTCACATGCCAGCGTCGTTCTGCCTCTCCTAAGTGGAGTAAAGGGATTCTCGCCCCAAAAGTTATTAGCAGTATAATATCCGTTTAAAAGTTAATGAAAATAATCTCCTTCCATTTTGCTTAACAATGCCAAACATTTAATTAAAAAAAGAACACTCGTGTTGGTACAAAAAAGTTTATACGTGCATTCCTATGAAGTTTTCCGCGTTAAAATGGAGCACGTTTAAAAATTTAATCTGACCATCATTCTGGTCTTAAATTAGAAGCGACGGCTGCGGATCCCCTCTCGACTCAGTTAAGCACACATCCCGATTTCCATTAAATCAAATCGAGAAATCTGAAGCTTCCGTTTTTTCGTAACGTTTTCTATGTCTTTTATTATATTATGTGTGGCGTGTTTTTTGACAGTTCAAGGATTGGAATGCCGCCATGTTTGTAAACGCTCGGGTATTGTCGTTTGTATTGTTGTTTTTCAACAGGAGGTGATTTTCTGTCGCCCGGTGCTCGGATGTTACGTTATTGGCTCACCGGAAAGTGGCCATTAATTTTTAATCAATTCACACTAGCTCGTATAAACACAGATTACATTTGCATTACATCATAGATGTGCCGGCAATTAAACACGTGCGTTCACTTACTGCTAAAAGGCGGGTGTAATTAAATTATGATGTAAAGCGTCTTGATTAAATAAGATGCATTAAAAGTTACAGATGATTTCTTACTACAAACTTTAAATAATCTTTATAATTATTCTGTTTCCCGTTTCCCATCTAAACATGGATTAAAGACAAAAGCCGAAACGTTTCCTCGTAAAATATCGCAAGTCATAACAAACTCCAATTGTTAAACATTACTTTTCTCATTATCTCTAATCAAGATTACCATAAGAATAATGAAAAAGAAACCAGCGTCATAAGTACAGACAACCTTATTCGTCACGACGCCGATGTTTTAATTAAAAAAAAGTTCCCCCTACCATACAAAAACGTTTAGTTATTCCTCTGTTAGACTGACAGACGTACTCATGTTTACGTTTAGTTGAGATCCGTTTAAATCTGGCTGTTATGTTGAAAGATTACCTATCTGGCACTTAGTTTGATTGCTTTTTCGGGCGTTTGTAGTTTATACTTTAATGAAATGTTACTTTTAGATGAAGCAGAATCGGTTTTGTTAGTGTTACTGAGAGTACACATGGGAATTTCAAGGGCCGTAACTAAATATATGTTGTTAGCAATACTCGTTAAGGCGAAAGATATTGCACAACCAGACATAACAAGCTTGAGTCAACAAAAATTTAGTCAAAATCCATAAAATGTACAACCACTAATGACTTACAAATAACCAAGAAATTACATTGAAACTTAAAAGAGCTTAGCAAAATAGCCATCATAAAATTAGAAATTAAAGATCAATTAGCAATCACAAAACATATTATTGTGTTTAGTTATAATAAACATTTTCTTGAACCTTTAAGCAGGAAAGTTCGGTTCATAAGTTTTTGCAGGTCTCGAGTGGGTGTAACGAACTCCCGTGTTCTTTGAATATCCATTAAATATTGGTAAGAAGTAAAAACAAGTATACAGAAAAGGATCAAACGCACTTCCCACTAATTCTAGGAAGCCTTATAATAAATCAATATGGAAGTATCTAAGTTCCATTACACCAAAATCTATTTGACTGCTGTTAGGCAAAAAGGTTTTCTCATAAGAACATTCGCGTACAAAGTAAATTTAATGAGATACAGAGTCCTTATAAATTACGTTGACAAAATTTTGCCTCTGGGAAGCACATTTATTATTATATTTTTGTGTTTGAATACCTGTTTGAGTGTTTGAAGCCGCAATTAAAATATACAATTTTACTTTTTCAAAGTTACATGTCACAAATTTAAATTAATATTTATAGTCAAACGTCACAAAAAAGGTGCCCCAAGATTAATAAGTCGGTAAAAGTTCAACATGTCGGAATTATTTCTGCGTCCTTTCACTCAGAGGGGAAATAACAAATCATCTTACAGGCTCAGACGAAATGACAGTTTTTCCGCCCTTTTAGGGTTCCGTACCCCTGACAGGCATCCCTTTCCGAACAAAAAATACTTTTCATATTTGTAGAGAATAAAAGAGAATTAATTTATATTCATTTTAAAATACCTTGACTAAATCCTTAATACTTTAAACATTAATTATTTTAATATCTACAAATATCTCAATAAATATAACTCCTAATGTGAAAACTGAAAGCCATGGAGTAGATGTAGTATCTAGTTTAAATAGTGCTTGTAAACTCTATGACAAGGAAATTTGAAATAGGAATTCTGCTGCTTGTAATTTTCCTGTAACAAAAGTTTTTTAGATAGAACCTTATCAATGCTTCCAACTCCAAAAAAATGTGGTACGGAACCTATTCTTGTTTCTTGATGCTTAGATTTATTACTTAGACGGCTGTATCGTCCGCAACAGATGTAGGTTGGCTTTCTAGACGTTATTCCTGAAATAATAATACTTTACAGGTGTGCCTTCAGCCATTACTTTAATGTTACCAACGATATTGTTCTTTTTAGCTGAGTAACTCAGGGTTGCCCAGTTTAAAGGTGTAATTTTGAGAGCATAATAAAAAAAATGTAAAACGCTTTTTATTTCATGTAACATAACATAACATAACATACCATCACGCCTGTATCCCCAAAGGGTTAGGCAGAGGTGTACCAATGTACACCCACAGTTCGCCGGTATATTTAGGTCCCATGTAATAGGGGGCGAGCCTATTGCCACTAACCGGGCACAAATCCAAACTCCGAACTGCTACTGAGAATTTCATAGAAAAACCCAATAACACCTTGATCGACTTGGGAATCGAACCCAAGACCTCTAGCGTAGCAGTCGCGCTTAGAACCACTAGGCCAACGAGGCAGTTTTATTTCATGCGTAGGTAAAACTACCTGAAACGTGACTCTAAATTAGAGTTTATAAAGTGAAGAACAAAATTTAAAGAGAAACGTACGTTAGTAGCTAGTTACATAAAATGGCCGCCTTAATTCACTTCGTTACGTATTTCACCGATCTTGTAAATACCCCTTCAGAATATAAATAGTGAAAGTTCTGAAATTGGTCGGAACGTGTTATGTATACCGACACTAATTATATGTAAGAACACAAATAAAAATGTTAATTTCAAGTAATACGATCATTATTGTTCCTGGGCATTCAATTAGAAAGTCAATGTATGTAACGTTTCACTTAATGGCACAAATAATGTTTGTTTTAGCTGACGCAAGCGCAGTAGCTACAGGATAGTATTTTTATTTTTTCCTGTCTATAAATTGGATTTCTGTGGCCTATCGATTTGTTTCTATGACCGGATTTGAATGCAGAAAGTAAATTAGCCGCAACAAGCAAAGTAGCCTTTTTCTAAGGGGAAATAAAATCATCATATTTCTTGAATCAGCAACCCACAATGACCGGTGAATGATGATCAATGGTTGTTTCTTATCGGTATGAGAAGGGGCCTTTGCTCAACAGTGGGGTAATGGGATAATTAATAGTAGTGTGTATTGTATAAAACATTAGCACGATTACACATGATTAATTTCATTTCTAACACATTTGTGGAAAAACTTGTTTGCCAGCTTATCGCATGTAAAGTTCCCACAGAAACGATAGAAAATCAAACAATTAATATCTCAAAACAACGTGTCAAAACTACACCGCTCGACATTGTGTTTACGACTAAAACCACAAACAATAAAAATAAAACCAAGAATCCTCACAATTTTAATAAAAACATAACTTACATCAATCTTGTAAGACAATAGCACGAAACATAACGAAAACCGTAAAATTATATTAGCAACATTGTGACTACACGTCTCATAAAATTTTGTGATGGCAACCCAGAACCAGTGTTGTGAAAAATTGATAGAGCGGGCGCTAGTCGATCGATTGTAATGCTATTTTAGTCGAGCACGACGCATACAATCGAGTTACGTAGAAAATTGTGGATATCAAGTGAATGGTGATCAGATCGTTAATATGGATTGCAATTGGGACAAAGTTTACTATCCATTATGAACGCCATACGTTACTTATGTCTTTAGAATGACATTTAAATAACCATAAAGTAAACTAGTTAAGTTATGCAGCTCCATGTTCTAGCCAATTATATATCTGATGAAAGGGAAGATGAACTTTTATTATAAGTTAGGTAATTATATGGGCCGATTGTGTCTTAAAAATCAATTTCTCTCTATAATATCAAAATGTTACAAAGTAAATACCAAACAATACAAAACAATTCCGAAACACTAAACATAAAATCTATAAAGAACTGGTATTCTTTAATTTCACGGTTCACGCCTCAACCGTTTTACTATCGCTTCAACGTCACCCCCAAAGAAAACACATCCTATATATGACCCCGGCCATAAACTACAGCAATTAAAACACACGGAAACATCCCGACATAACAACAAAATCTCTGCTTCACACGAAACTTTAAAAATAAACAGTCCGTATACGAATAATGAAACATGCATAAAAACTCCTTATTACTATCGTCACTTCCTGCTAACTATGGGGTAACCCCTCTATTTCCGCTTCAATTTATTCAAAAGTCAACTTTAACTGAAAGAAAATAGGACAGAATGTCGTGCTGTCATTAATCATGCCTTGGTTACACTGCGTTGGTTCGTGGAACACCTTGACTAAGAAAATGTTCAAGATTATGTTTTCCTAGTAAATGATATCTTATCGTGCGCAAATCATCGTAGTTAGGGCACGAACTTTACATTTACAAACTGTTGTTTAAAAAAGTGGCAAAATTTTGTTAGTTAGTTAACAATCTGTATATAATTAAGATCAAATTTAAAAAAAAAAAAAAAATTCTTAGTATACAACAAGCATTTGAAAAAAGAACGCTTATTTCAGCCAGTCTGGACATTTAACTCAAAAAAAGAATGCTGTAAAAAGTTTTTAATTATTGTTTGTAATAGTATTAATTTAAAGTACTTAGTACCAACCTTAAGAAATGTTATTGCTTTTTTTTAATTTGTTTTTCGTCGTCTAGACTACTTTTATGAGTACTTGCCAGTGATATTATCGTGTATAATACAAAGTATTATAGAGCAAGCAATTTTCTATCATGTAGTAGTGTTATTTTTAGTTTATTCCGTTATACGACGATTCAATAATTTTTGTGAAGGTAGCCCTTATGTTTTATTTAGACAAACCAAAGGTTAAAGCAAAATTAGCAAATGTTTAAGTTATAAATCAAAATTAATGTGTTTACATGTCATTTTGTTTAGGTTTAAGATGGTAAGTATAATTAAAATTAACACGGAATGACGTCAATTTAATTAGTCTGAAATTCATATAACGTCAGAGCAATCATACCTAGTCTATTAGTTTTGGTATAATTCAAAATCATTAGGTAATAAGAGGTTGAAGAAATATATTTCGTGTAAGGAAAGTTAGTTAATAAAATGCACCCCTAAACAATTTAGATTAGTCAATTAATCATATTGCCTGCTCATAAATATCAAGAGTTATCTTCGTGTCAAAATGAACATAAATAAATCTCGACATATCAGTAACTGGGTCACGTCTGCACGCGACCAATATTTCCGTGCGACTGCCAAAAACTGACGAGTCTGACCCCAAAGAATACATAATGGTCCCTTTGCTTTGAATACACGGAATATTATCCAGCCGCTTACTGAATATATGATACTGGCTGGTTTGTGAACTGAAGTGAGAACGTTTATTCTGTTTACGGATTCCAGGTCTGAAATTGTTATTGTCAGTTGCAGGTTTGGTGTGTTTAATGAATGACGTAGTGGTAACATGGACGCATTTGAACTAAATCCTTTTTTACACACAGAAAAATAATGTATTATCACAACTTAGTATACTATATATTATGCTCCAGGCATTTATTAACAGACCTAAAGACGGTGACCTATTCAATATTTTTACGTCGTAACAAGTAGATAAACAATGTGTCTCCCGTTCACCATAAAAGTGCACAGATTATAAATATGATATTCCACAAGCGAGCACACGTAAGGGATATGTGCCAACACGGAAATATTTATATTCCTGTCGCAAAGCAAACATAAAATTTTAGAATACATAATGACGTTTCCCTGATGTAGACTGTACTTTGAATAGATTCCATTTTTCAGGTATTTTTCCTTTGAAGCACCCGCAACCCGCATCCTTTCAAATAACGATAAATGGGTATCATATTGAATTTATTATTATTGCAAACGATTAGGGGAACGCGTGGGCCAAATTTATTTGTCGACAATTGAATTGTTATAAACGTTTAGAGGTCTTTACGAAAAGTGAACGCACCGATTTATTTCAATGACAATTTTATAGTTTTCATGTGTTCCAACATTGCTTTTTTATGAAAACACCTGAACACAATAGAATTGTTCTGAATGTTGCGATTACAAAATCATGCGAATTCCAAACAATACATTTTATGCTATATTTATTGCATGACAGTTTTAGGGCGAGAATGGTCCATACTTTGTACCGTAGCGCATAGCGAAAAGAGAATTTATTAAAGAGACTTTTCCCACTCAATTTACATCAACTGTCCCGTGACGGTTGCGTTGTATCGTTATACTTTTTTTCCTCCATTGTTTATGTTTCGTAACTACGCCATAATATTATGCCAACGCGAAAACACTTTCTTCTAGCCTCAAATATTGTTGGTACTTTCGATTACTCGGATTCTGTAGATTTATTTTAAATCAAAGTTTTTGAATAAATAAATTGACGTTTTTAATCAAAAGTTTTTAGTTTCTCTTTGACAAACGACCCAGTTGATACAAAACGTAATCACGTTCAAATTTCGCCTCGAGCGAGACAAGAAATATTGGAATGATTTATGGAACAACAATCAAAATAAGCACAAAAGGCAAGAGAAAAATCCAAGCGCCCATTAAAGCCCCTCTTAATTCTCCTTCAAAAGCATCCCCTGACAAGAGCTTGGGCCCACATTTATAAATCTGTATAACTTTATTTGACATATTTAAAAAGAAAACTGAACTTTTAATCTTTGTACATTTTCCTGGGCCAGTGTTATTCAAAGGGGAAAAACGAGGGAAAACGTTACAAGTATTGGGAGCGGTCGTGCGTGTATCGGTGGCGTGTCGTGTCGGGCTCGTGTCGTGGTGTGTAGATAGCGGCTGATTGATCGGCCCGCTCGGGTCCGGCCGTGTGAACCACCCGATTGATTACCGAACGTTACGCAAAAAAAATATGGCGGATATTTGCTGACTCCCGCGTGTTGAAAACCTATATAGAATTGTTGGTTAATGAAAGGTAAAGGCTTTACGGATGACTGTGTCGGCTTCATTAGTATAGATTTTTTACAAAAGGGGCAAAATAAAATAAATGGTTTCGGTAAATAATGTACCGTTTTAGGCAGCAAGGTTCACTTGTTAAAGATTAATTGGTTAGGCACGTGTACCTTATTTTATATTCGTAATAGGGAAATTTATGCCCTAAATATACAAAAAGGTTTGTGGGAAATGAAAAAAAAAACCTACTGTAGTAACTACCTTACAAAAATTACGAAAAAATAACTACCGTACTTAAAATTTCTTTTGAGAAATTATGAGTTTAACAAAACTTATCTCGGTAAAATAAAATAGAAAGTATTAGTACTTAAACATTTAAGTGAACTTTGTAGTTTAGTGGCGTTAATTATAAGGCCAGAATATAAACCCGAGCGCTTATCAAAGACTTAAAACTTCCAGTAACTAAGTAAACAACTATTAAATTAACACATTTTTGCGCAGCTTGTAATTTAAGGCAAACTTTTTTAATAAAACTTCGTAGAAGACAATTTTTCCTTTGCCTTTGAACAATGTAAATATTTACACTATTAAAACAGGCAACCTTTTTATTGATGGCGTCGTTAAAGACGTTTTTTTAAGCGTAAGCTCTTTGTTCTAATAATAATTATCATCAGACATTAAATTGGAATCAGAAATACGTTTCAAGAACAGACCGAGAGCATTGCACTTAATGTGAAATAAGCACCACATTGGTTTTAATCGGTAAGTGTCTTATATAGCCCGTCTTCCCGTGGTCGTAGGTATGAAGTTCATGAACATTTCCCTGAAAAAAAAGAGCCGGGCTCACACTACGTAATACTTAGGTACTAGTACAATATGGTTTTTCAACAGTAGATATAGATACTTCTGTCTACCCCCTTCAAGAAATACGCCCGTAAAGATAAACCATTTGTTTACGGTACATGAGCATCCAACGTTCCCTATAAATACATGTTTGTTTGGTTATAAGTTCACCACGTCGTGCTGTCAATCTGAGTCACACTCCGTGGTCACAGTGAGTGCGCAGAATACTAAACAGAAGTACTCCACATCTTGCCTTAAGTAACTGTTTGTCAATGCCATTGATATTAAATAATAGCTATTAATAGTTGGTAAACACATATATTATTGTTGTCACTACGATGTTTCCTCTAGAAACCATAGGTAAGGTAACAAAGGTTTAGTTTTTATTCTTAAAAGATTGTCCTGGCTTTCCCTTTCTAGAAACTGATCAAATCTAATAGAATTTGAGATGTGAGCGGTTTTCTACTAATCTTCAAAGAAATATCTGTTAAGCACACAATTAACTTGACAGAGCTATGTATCATATACTTTTATGGCCAATATATTTTTATCATACATTCTTCTGAACCCTGAAGCAAATAGCTGAACTTGTGTTATGGAGTCAGAGAAAACGAAGCTACCACAAGCACCCAGACCCGAGTCAGTGGTCCGGGTATCGAAACCGAGACGACAGAGCTAGCGACACCTTGAAAGCTTGAGACCCCCACTCAACTACGGATGTCAAAATCGTCGGACATACATATTGGGTACGATTTTCGAACAGCTCACTTTTCTTCAATAGAATACTTCAACCGAGCAGATACATAGATATAGAACCCTCCTGCAGTACTGCGTAGTTCATACCCACACAACAGTTTGGTTCATCAGTCATGTTCCACTGTTTTGCCATTTACTTACAAAGAGACGTAAACTTCCGCCGTGAGTCAGCAGCTTTCGATACTGATAAGATTTACGACCTGTCTGTGTGTTGACGTTTTAAAACCAAATAATTATGTAGGTAGGTACAGGAAATAACTGTAGAGTTGAATGAATAGGTTTTACACTAGACTCCGTATATGTAGTTGAAAAAAAACCTATGTCGCGTTGATAAAGTCAATAACTTTCGAAGTGTGATTGACAAAATGTTTGATATCCTATGGTTTAGGTTGTGTGTTTTACTTTTATTTACGTCTGTCTTTGTGTCTCTAGCCACTTTACCTTTCCAAAAATACAAAAACGTAGGTGAAGACATGCTCATGTTTGTAGTCAAAATAACAAAAGATTAAAAATACACGTCTGAAAATGTAACTACGAGTATCTTTAGGTCATTGTTACCTCCTGAATAGAATTCACGTACATTACATAAGAGTTACTACAATACAACAACAATAGAAATTATCATAAAAATACAAAAAACTATCTAAAGCATCAAAACGTCAAAGCCTGAGCTGACAAATGTAAATTAGAGGGCGCTGGAGAAAAGCCGGAAAAATATGGTGCGAGTAAACATAACCCCTCTTTACACATATGTCGGTATCGAATCCCTTTGAGGAAAAATCAGAGAGTTCCCTTTTTCAATCTGGGAGAATAAAATCGGTATGTGGCAGCTGCTTATCATTCAATGTAAGTAAAGGGATTGTGATGATATTTGAAGAGATCTGAGAATCTGGGTAACGAGCTGAGCTTATTGCATTATTAATGAAAACAGTGCTCATAGATCTAGTAGTATTTTTGGAAATATCGAAGCTGATTTTTTTAATACAATAGAGTTGAAAATTTTCGGGAATAATGTTTTTAGGCTACATCGGAATATCCTATTTCGAAAACTCAATAAATACAGCTCGTCGAACTCAATTGGGTGTAATTTAGATGTCTGCGAACGATTCTTTCACATTTTTTGGGGACCCAAAGTCAAATAATCGTCCGTTGACCTCCAATCCACACTCTATTAAATAAGCAGTCCCAGGTGTTGGCAACATTACTCTTTATGTCTTCGATAAATTGACTCGTAGCCATAAATTAGGTACTCACATGTATTATTGTTTCATCAGAAACTCACGTGTAGATTAAGTAAATAAACCCAACGGAACAAATAAACCTAATTATTAACGAGAACACGTGCTTAACTAAGTTATGTATTATTCAAAGAGCTCGAAATTCGTATGGATATGGTTTCAGATCTATTATTACACGACTTCAAACAGAAATTGTTAATAAATTATGAATTAAGCGGTTACCGCAGCTTTGTCCAACAAATTTCCGTATTACCTAAAAGCTGGTACAATTGAAAGAAATGTTTACATCAAAGAACTTTTAACTTTATTTGTAAAGAGATAATCCGCCAAAATCTCAGTTTTCAGGAGAGAATTTGCTGAACATCAGCAAATAATAAAACTGTAGAGATTGTTTTTATTTGAACTCAAAGTATTTCTATTTCAATTTGAAACAAAAGAAAATATCTAATATGGTTGGATGGTTTGATCACAATATTTGTTGTATCTTTTGATGATTCAGTAGTTCAGAAGCGTTTCAGATTGCCACACAGACAGATCAGGCGATAAAAACATTTTGCTGTAAATGTTCCCTGTCTTCTTATATGTATACCTACCTAATTGATAAATTTACTTTCAACCTACTTATAGCATGGTGTCTTTAAATATTCATTGTAACCCCACAAAGCTTAAATGCCTAATACTCGAAAATCCGGAAAGTATGCCACATAATAATCGAAAATCTGGCCACATGGATTTTTTCCTTATATTCTGTAAATCCTGTATGTCAGTGCCTTCTGAATATAAGTATAAACAAAATGGAAGGCACGAGCATACGGTACAGTCGTGCGGACAAGTACCGATAGCGTGTCGATGTCAGGCCGTCAGCCGCGAACCGGGACATCAATCAGTCGATCTAGTGATTGATGTACTCGACGATACACTCGCACGCAACGTGGAGGTAGCTTCGTGTACGTGTAGAATTGATTAATGAAATTAATGAAGCCCCGTCACAATTGATTGTGAGCCTAATGCGTTTTGGTTTATGTCAACGAGTTACTTTGAAGTTTGAAGATATACTTGTTAGTAGCTAAATAGCAAACAGAAATTATTAAAAAAAATAGGTACAGGTTGGTGTAAAGACCTAAACGGTTTGCCGCACGTCAATGTGAATACTGCCATTAAAAGCGCATTTAGTTCAAAGTTAGAAGGTTATTTTAAGAAGGTATTGTTTCCAAGGCTAACCTGACTTTACTTATATACTTCAAAAATTCTAGCATACATTCGCAGAGACATTTACCACCCCCTGATTCGTTATTCAAACAATCATACAAAAAGAATAATCACGAAATTATCGGATTGAACCGTAATTTACGCTAACATTCACATGATGGATAATCCTGCACGTAATTATGTTAATCCCGCAGGTACCACATTACCCCGAATGCTAAAACACGTTGGCTTTATGATTATGAATGCGTCGTTCATTCAAATTCACGTCACATTTAGACGCAATTGTTCTACACCCCCCCCCCCCCCATCCCTTCTCCACACCCCCTTGAGGCACGTGACATAATATATGGAAGAGTCCCTGACAACGAAAGCACATTGTTATTAACACCTTATATTTTTTCTCTATTCTACATTGGGTAGATTTTGTTTGTAAGTTTGGTTGTACGGGGCACGGGTACGGGGTAATCTTTAAAGTTTTTGACCTGGTTTCAAACATTCCGTCACTGAAATATAGCTTGGTTGAAGCTGAGTAACGTAGAGTAAGTTTTTAGGTGAAATGAGATCCAAGTCAGGTGAACCCGCAGGCAGAAGCTAGTCCTAAGATCAGGCAGTTATTCCTAGGGATATCGTGGAGCAGTTTATGATACGGAGGACTAAATCAATCTACAATTCTACACCTACAGGTTGTATGCATCACGTTCACATTTTTTTATTTAAATTGTAGCCTTAAATTATAAAGTTTTCCTTGCAGATGTACAGAGTCAGTTTATCTATACTATAATATTATAAAGCTGAAGAGTTTGTTTGTTTGTTTGTTTGGTTGAACGCGCTAATCTCAGGAACTACTGGTTAGAATTGAAAAAATCTTTTTGTGTTAGATAGTCCATTTATCGAGGAAGGCTTTAGGATATAACATTACGCTGCGACCAATAGGAGCGAAGTAGCAGTGAAAAATGTCACAAAAACGGGGAAAAATATTTATACTTGAAAGCTTCCGTTGCGTGCGCTGCGTAAACGGTTCGAGTTACCCAAAATATATGTATGAAAGAATTGTTCCTTTTAAATGATCTAAAAACATGTCTGCGACAGTATATGTCTATCTTTTAAAATTGACTCACTATCTTTTTTAAGGTAATCATTTGGTCGAAATTAATGCATTATTGCCAATTATTTGCTACAGAGTTTTATCAACATAATATTAACTAAAATTATCATTTACGCAGAAACACTTTTTTTTTAAACTTCTTAATCGCGGTCATAATAACAGAAATTGACGCGGACGAAGTCGCGGGGATCAGCTAGTTTGTATATAAAGAGTATATTGAAGTACTTAAGTAGGTATATATGAAAAACGTGTCTTGCATCTTATTTGATAGACGTAACCACAAGATAAAGTATACAAGTTTATCATACTGTTCTATATTATTTTCTTGACATGCGGGAGAACATTCTCAAAATATTTAAAAGTCTATAACATTCTGTGTACCTATCCTGTCCATCTAAAGGTTGTCTGGAAAATATCGGTATTAGTGGACAAGACCGCCATTAAATTGTTTTATTTTATCTCTTACCTTAATATAAAATATGTATGTTAGTCTGTAAGGTATATGTCTATGGGCCTGAGTAGCCTGAGAATAAATTATTTATTATTATTATTATTATTTGCTGTTATTCTTGTAGGTATTGCTTAAAAAGATTCTATGTATTTTTAAAAACGGCAATCCGATTTACAACTTTTTATATCGACATAAAAGCTAGTTTATTTGATATTACATTTCGAATTTAAACTTACTTGATAACTTTGACATTTATTTTAACATAATATCTAATACCTAATATTAACTTTAATTACGACTTTTTAAAAAGCTTTGGAGGTCTTTATTAAACTTAAATCATTAAATATGTAAAACATAAAGACTTTTTAAGAGCTAATAACTTTGGGAATCAAGTGTTAAGTACTAATCTTCGGAGCCTTGAATTATAATGAGTTTTAAAATAAGTTAAAGCCCAGACAAGTATCAATGATAAATAAATGCGGACAACATCACATACATTGTTCTGAACCCAAAGTAAGCAGCTAAAGCACTTGTGTTATGGAATTCAGAAACAACGAAGGTACCACATACACCCAGACCCGAGGCAATGTAGAAAAGTTGGTTTCTACATTGACCCGTCCGGGGATCGAACCCGGGACCTCAGAGCTAGCGACACCTTGAAACCGGTGCGTACGCCACTCGACCACGGAGGTCGTCAATGTTCTTTGAATGAACTTTAGTCTCTCATACAAATACTAGACCTATGTAACGACCTAATCTGTAGACTTCAATGTAAATAATTGTGTTTTCACGAGTCTTTCTAAAGTCTGAAAAGTTTTAGTTAATACGCATTTAGGCGAAGTTTTAGTTTTTCAAATAGAAATCTGAGATTAGGTGTTAGTGAAATCATATGGACTAAGTCACAACCTAACATAAAAAAAACTGGCCAAGTGCGAGTCGGACTCGCGCACAAAGGGTTCCGTACCACCGTCGTATGAGAGCCCCCCTTAAATATTCATTTTATGTGGTTTTTAGTATTTGTTGTTATAGCGGCAACGGAAATACATCATTTGTGAACATTTCAGCTTTCTAGCTATCACGGTTTATGAGATACAGCCTGGAGAAAGACAGACGGACAGACAGACAGCAGAGTCTTAGTAATAGGGTCCCGTTTTACCCTTTGGGTACGGAACCCTAAAAATGAGGATTGTAATGTGTAAATTGGCTTAGGGGTTTTTATTCATTGTAAATTCTTACCAAACTATTGGTACAGAACCTTTTATTTAAACCCGGACACTTGATTTATCATGTTATGACTGAATATGTTTATGCGAAAAAACCTTTTTTTATAAAAAAATACATTGAATATTCTTGTGAGTTCACGCTAATCTGCTTTTCAACAATGGTTTTAAAAATAAATTGAACAGTCAACCATAACATTTTCCCAGTACCTTGAAATTTGTAGGTATCTATTTTTCCTCCTAGTTTTCTACTCGTTATCAAGAGTTTATATAATGTACAGACTGTTAAATAGAGGTAGCTTGACACCAGTTGACGTACAGATCTCTATCTACCCCGCATTCAGTTTACGGGCCATGAAAATCAGTACTAACTCTGATAACATAAAGTCAATGTACTTGACATTTGTTGAATACCCTTGTAATGTTGACGAAGATAAAAATAGCAGGCCGTTATGTGATGGATATAATTTTTACTTCTTCAGTGTTCATTTTGGTTTTCATAAAGACACGAATCTACAGAAGAAATTGTAAGAGTAACATTTTAAAATGGCAATTATGTTCTTCATTCACAAACTCATACTTCATAAACTCAGTTGATGATGGGTTTATAGACATAAGTATACACTACTACTACATACTTACTCAATGGGCTAACATCAGCTAACATAGAAATGTGAAATTAATTAGCGCAGTTGTTCGGTAAAACCCCTAAATCCTTTATAATCTATGACAGTACCTAATGAATAAGTGTAATATATGCAGGGAAATAGATTACTGAGAGCGCTAATGTGCATTGTAGATGTGCGCGGACATAGAGCAGTTTTACTATCTTATTCACATAGTGACCTCATTTGCATGGAGCAGTGCGTTCTATTGGCAAAAGGATGTAACTTTGTAGCTTTGATTATATAATGTCTAGATGGAGCGTCGCCCTACAATCATGAAAAAAAAACAAGACAACAATTTCAAGTGTGTGTTACCAGCTATTACAAATTCTCCCATAAATCACATTAAATAAAGACTAATTTATAATAATAAAAAATATTTTAGTTTTATGTACTTATGTGGTATTATTCAGTTTAAGTGTATTTTTATTAAGTAGTTACTTTTTTAAATAATTAAAAAAAAATAGATTTGTGTGTTTGAATGGAGTATTAAATCAACTAAGTTAGTACAATATTTTGAGCAGTTAGGATTTTGAAATTTGAAATGAAAGATCACATCTCGTTAATTAGGAATGAGTTTTAATTACAGGCGATCGTTCGAAGTACATCAACGAAATTTTATAAACGTAATGATAAACCAAAAAATTTACCCTAAAAAATGGGAGAATAAGAAACAGAAACTGGCAACACTGATAAAATATGGCGTAATTTGGTAATCATAAAAAAAAACTAAAATAAATATGAAGTTTCTTGGTGTCTTGTCTACGGTGATAGGTGATGTGTTTGGTATTTTTTAGCCTTCCTTTATAATTCCGGCACACTTTAAAAGCACATACTGTCATCTTATCGCTGTTATGTGGTTATTCCTTAGAGCGCGTAAAACGTAGTGACACGAAAGCGGCACGATGGGCCCGAGTCTGCTATTTACACTCCGTGTTACTATGATCATAGTGGGATGATAGTGTCAACCCAATATGTGCCTAATTTTCGTATTCAGTTAAGCCAACAACAATCAGCATGAGTGGCATGAGTGGGACGCGGTGTTGTCAATTTAAATTAATAATAAAAGTATCAAACATTTTGTAATTATTAATAGGCAACACCGATTGGCACTAATTATTAATAATCGTTTCTTATGTTGCAAAAAATTGTATTAATTGTTTTTTGAATACTAATTAATTGTAAAAGCCCATACAATATGTAATTTCTTTTAAAAACTTGTAAATAAGGATAATTATGTTTTAAAAAAGGAAAGTTTTCGTTGAAATTGACTCATTGTCTATGAAAAATAAAAAATGTTTAGCCATAGATATGATGCAACTGCTGTCAAAAAATAGCGGAATACGAAATTGTACCGGCCATCGGTCATATTCACTCAACTCGCGGCTCAATCGTTCCAATGGCCAATTGTGACGTTTTGACAGTTAGTAGAATGCCAATTATCGTAAAATGGTCCCACTAGCCCCACCCACTCAGACGATTCAAGCAGATGTAAATAGCAGACTCGGGCCCCTGTACTGGTTGGCGGGAATTGCGGGAAAATACTTTACAACCAAATTTGGTTGTAATTTTTTGACGGGTCTGCGCGCACTTGACAGTCCATCTAGACATTATATAATCAAAGCTTTGTAGCAATATTTTCAATTTTCTTTTAACAGAACCCTTAAAACTTGTTAAATAGCTTTGTCAGTTTTCACATAGTAAACTGATCGCTTATAGGCCACGTTTTATGTGATTGTTAGACTACTTTAAAATATAAGTATGTTAGGTATGTCTAAAATAAAAATACAAGAACAAAATGTACGATAGATAGGTACTTAAATAACCCTCATAAATATTTTTCAATCCGACTCCGAGTATGTGACAGCTGGTTTTGCCGCGCATTAGAACCGTCTCTAGGGATGCGACACGCCATCACAGATAAGAAAAAAAACCGATAATCTATAACATACTACTTTTCTTTTTACAAAGTTAAGGCTGAAATTGTAAAAAGTGTTATAAATGGATTTACAATTTGTAGAAATTAATCCGGAAGTCCAGCTTGCGTATGAGCACTATAAATCATTTTTCACGCTCCGATTCACGTAAGTAGCGATCGGTACAAGACGATATCATCAATTCAATGCTAGATGCGTGCACCGTTCGCAACAATGTGCGCTAGACATTCGGATTTAAAAGATTAATGATTTCAGCCGTGGTTACATTCACAACTGTCAAGCGATAAGTGTTGGACTCGATTTGAAAAGTCGAGCGAAATATTATGTGCATTTTCTTTTTGAATAAACCGATTCAGAGCGATGTAGCTAGGTACTTTATTTTATGAATGTAGCATACTTCACTGCTCATGCTTTTCAAACTTGAAATATTATCAAGCTTGAGCAATTTCTTAGCAAAAATTGTAGATGAAGTTTCATCGTCCTTACTTACTGCACTGTTAACGGTTAAAATCATCATAAAATATGTAAGATAAGTGAAAGCTGATCAATGTAAGAAACAATATATGTAAATATTGTGTTGGTCTTTATTTCTGCAAGGGCTTTCTTCAAACAATAAACGGTGGCAAATAGACTCAACATAAATGCCATTCCGAGCAATGTCCGTGGAACTAAAAATGGTTGAAAATGTCACGTTGCACACTGACAGCTAGGCCATTTGTTTCATCAATCATAGAGCGAACCGTTTGTATCGCAGACATTGAATGGGCCGAGATAATGATTATACAGTTCTAGTACCAAACTGTTGAAGGTTCATTGACTTTAAAAAATAACTATTTATCGGCAGACGATGAACGCAGTGATAATTTTCGCGCCTCTTGTTATAATTTGGCAGTTGACGATCACAAGTTAGGTTCTTTATTTTATTTAGCCCAAATACTGCAAATAGTATCTAGATACTTTGAACACACTAAACTAAGCTTACGGCTATAGCACATATATATGTCGAAATATGCTTCTTATTTTCATAATTTGTTACGACCACTGATATGCATTCGACCATACCTACAAATGATATTTCATGTCCATTAAATAAATCAACAGCAGCGTAATACATTTCTTAACGAGATAATTCCGTCCAGGCCACACAAGTTGAAAACAAAAACGAAACGATACCCGCCTGTCAGGTCAATCAAGTGTTATGACAAAACTAAACGCACTGTCTGTCTGGTAGCAAAAAACAAAAGCAAAACGGACTTTACATTAGCAATAGATACGGCCATTGCCTTACTTCCTTTTAGTCATATTAACGGCACGCTATTCTGACCTAATTACAGAACAATCATAGGTTTTTGATATCTCCCTATTTAATAATTATTTTAAATGGTGGTTTATTTGTATGGGAAAGTAAGGACCGATTTCTCTAGATCCTATAAACTAAGTTCATCAGGATCAAGTTCAGACTTTCATTCTTCTTCAGCAACAAGTTACAGATTAAACTCAGGTAAGCGTGGAACAGAGGTAAGTTTCAGATAATTGTGTCCAAATATACACCAGTGAAATGGACCCTAAGATCGCTAGTCCTAACTTTACCCAAGAGTAGTATTGTGTTAGGTTAAAAAGACAGAGGACAGCGACAATTACTTTTCTTGTAAACACAAAAGTACTAAAAATTTATCTCTGTCTTAATTACGGAAGACCCAGGAGACAATGCTTAGCAATACTTAAACTATAACACTAATGAGTTCTTAACTAACAACTGGCTGTATCTATTAATCTTTATTAATCCCCAAGTAGGTTTAGTAAATACAGATTTAATATTATCTCAAGGCTTGTTTATTGTTGTTCCTGTGTACATTTCATAGGTATGTTAACAAACATTTCCAGAGATGTGCATATATGACCTGAAAAGAAAAACTATCTAAAACTAATATGGAGCTCAATAACTAAGGAGTTCTCACTGGGAATTTAGTCCCATAGAATATACCTATGGGAATCCCATGCGTCTAAGACTTTCTCTAATACATACTTACATGGGAATTTAGTCTGTTAAAATTCCTGATATTTTTCCAAATCTTTTTCAAGGTATTCAAGGTTTCAATAAGGTTTATGATACGGGTATCGTTCGATATGCACATAGTTTTAGTTTAAAACGATATTGCAACAAACATTTCAGAAAAACATAGTACCCAGTAGTTTAAAACAATTTAATTAAGCAAAGGACTTCTCATCGGATATTGCAACTACCATTGATGCCGAATCATTTCTACCTTACTTCTCTGAGACACAATAACTGATATTAAACTCTCCAGCACAAATTACGCAGTTTGCCTTCCATTTTTCAATTCTGCACAGATTATAAGCGCACCGTTAACTCAATCAGGGATGGTAAACCTTTTGAGATGCTTCGTTAGAATAACCGTGCTGCTAAATACCGGAAAAAAGCTGGGTACAACACACACAGTTGCTTTTCGCTATTTGACTATAATTTATTTATGTTAACAATTATTTTTCAGTCAGTCATAACCAATGTGCATTAAAATAAAAGCAATAAGCAAGCCTGAAATCAATCCTATATACAAAAAGCATGTACCATTTGTTATTTTTCCTACCCTCTTAAACTGAAATTGATAAAAACATGATCTTTTTACAATCTAACCGTCGCAGATTAAAAACAAGGTGCCTACAAAACGTTGGGCACCCCTGCTATAAATGGTGGGTGGTTGTAACGGTTGCCGCTGAACCAATTACTGAAGTTGGACAAGTCTCAACAGTTTCCAGACTTTTAACTGTGGAATAAACGATGTAGAAAGGGAAACTTTCCACCGGAATTATATTATTTTTCTGAATTTAATCAAATATTTGTTTCATATTTTTGGTTGTGGGTTTTCAGTTGACAACCCACAGGTTGTAAGTTTTTACATAACCTACATTAAATTGATGGTCACATGGATCACAAAATCGTAATGATTTCATTTAATCAATTTTAAAGAGTAAAATATATATTTGGCAAGATGATATATTTCACAAATGTTATAGATTTGGTACAGATGCAAGCAGGATTTAACATAAACGTGTGAATTAAAGATGCATGTCCATTAAGTGCTATTGATACGTATAATACGAATTACAAGTTGTAACGGGATTATTTTAATTGTTTTTAAATTTTTCACTTCTCTTCTGTAAATAATTAAAACTTAAAGTGCATTTCATAAATTTTAAAAATTGCCTGCTTATTGGATATTTTTAAAGCTAACGATAATTAATTAACCCTATAAAATCTGAAAATATGGATCATCAATAAATACGACTTCATAGTAATATAATTCACGGGAATAAGCACGTACATGCACAAATACCTTTTTTTTGGGCTTGAGACGTTTCGACCGGGTTACACCGGCCGTCGTCGCAAGCAGAATCCTACTATAAACATGCAGCGCCATAGTTAAAAGTTAATAAACACGACTTCATTATAAATAAATTGAAACATTATATTATACTTAGTTATTCCACATTACCATTTGTTAGATAATAAGGTACATACTTAGTTATTACAAAGGTTATAAGACTTGCTCCAATAGAGCAGAACTAACGAGTAACTCTATAGAAATATGTTAGAAATACCGTAACTTGAATGTCATTAAAAATAACTATGAATGTCATTAAATTTACCAGCAATACACATTTTTATGAGCATACGCATTTATAGAAAGTCATAAGTTATAATTATGCTCGTCCAGTGTGCTCTGTCGTGTTAACCTAGTTACCTAAATTTAATCTTATAAATAGTAAGTACATATCTAAAACAAAATTCTATAAACAGTTAACTACTAGCTACGTAATAAAATAATTACGAATACAAAATATCTTACCGGTCAGCGGTCACCAGTAACTTCGTGCATAGATATCTAAAGCCGTCAGCATATTATAAATAGATACCTAAGTATTTTATTAACTCTCAGCAATATTACCTATAACGTGATTTCATATAATCAAGTTCACCACATCTCCTCATTAAAGAAATCGATAGAAATACCTACAATTAGTGCCACAAAAAGTAACCCTTACAAAAACGCCGACAACACAAAATAACATCATTATTACCACACGTTAATAGTAGGTAATATCGGAAACGACGTTCGTTTAGCTGTTACCCTTTTATTGGCCTTCAGTAACTAAGTCACTTATTAATTCAATGGGTTGAGGGATTTATTGCTCGGCAGTGTAGTCTTAGGAGATGTTTGGGAAATTGTTGGTTGAGGAGATATGATTATAGAGATTTGACCAAAGTATGGTGAAGAAAATGTTTTGTCAACACTAGGACACGTTAAAAAGGCTTGATAATTGGAAAATAAATAAGTAATCCTTTCGATTCTCACAGCAAAATAAGTATTTACTCATACTATAATTAAAAACCGATCTCTATTAATAAATTGCTTACCAATACCGATTTGCGGTAGGTAGGTAATTCAGCGATCTATGTAATATTTACCAACCAGGTATTTGGAACACTTACGCACCATTAATCATAAATGCAAGAACACATTAAAGTATAAATTACTGTTTTCTATCTATTCCCATATCAGCATAAAAATTAACATACTCTATATTCATTAGTTTACATTCCCCGCTCGCAAGCTTTTTGCAAGCTCGCGTATTCTTGCAAAACATCAACATGCTAGTTAATTCAGGTCGGAGTCCGCTGCAGTTACCTTAATGGCACATTCGAGTGTTTGAGGTAACTAGCTAATATCTTAATTGATAGCCATCTACGTAGCTCCCTGATGCACGCGGTAGTGCACCGATTTCCAAACTAATTACCGCCCGCAACCGGTCAGCGCCGGTTAGAACTGCAGCCTTACTCTCGATACTCGATCCCAATCTCGATCGTATTCCAATCTGATCCAGTTTCAATTCCAATCTTCAGAAAATTGGCACTCTTGAACGAAGTCGAGATTGAGATTGGGATCGATTGCATGTTCGACTACACTGATTGTCATGGGGTGGCCATATAAATGAAAACGGTAATTACTAAATTTAAAAATATTGAATTACTCGCTAAATAATTAAATAAATTTGTGTTTCTCTTTTATTTTTACATAATTTATCATTTTAGTGTTTTTTGCTTGCATTTATATGTATTTTAACACTTGCTTAGGCAGCAATGGCTCATTTTGTATGTCGTTGCCTAAAAAAACTTCCCGCGCATTTGTCATCCACTTGAATCCTAATGGTTCCTTGACTACGAACTGTGAATATTATTTATTTTGTGCTGTGATAAACAAAGTTTCAAAGCGATTTTATCTAAAAAGTTTCAAGTGTGTAGTCTGGAATTTACGTTTTCGTGCACAAGTTTAAGTTAGTTCAACTTAAGTATTCCACCGACGAAGACGAAAATTCATCAAATGTTCATTCATCAAAGGTTCTAAATCCTTATAAATCACTTCGAAAAGTTCCCTATTTACTCGATAATTCTTCTTGAATTCGTCGTCAGTCATGGCAAACGCACTATCTGCATACCGCGCCATTCGTCTCAAATTCCGCCTTTGTCTCATATCTAACTTATGAGAATTGTCCAAAATATCATAAATAACTCCTAAATGTGCCATTATTCACGCTAAAAACTTCACAAATCAGTCACAATATAAAACTCGATCCCGAAAAAGTAGCCTTTTTGTGATCGTTCAACTTTGATCATAAACACGAATTCAAACTCGATATGTCAACGTCAAAATCGCGTCAAGAGTACCGAAAAAGTGCATGCGTTCGAGTCAAGTCGATTTCATTTAGTTCCAAAAAAAACCACCCAATCCGATTCCAATCGTGAGCTAGTGTAGCATTCAAGAGTGCCAAATGACAAGATCTCGATCCCAATTTCGAATTCAGATTGGGATCGAGTGTCGAGAGTAAGGCTGCTGGTTCGAGCCGACTGAAACTAGTTAACCGATATGTCGATGAAATTAGAGCTAGATGCATTGAGATGTAGGTAATTGGGAGATTGGGTCGTAAATCAGTTTAGTACGCGATTAAACAAGTGGGTCAAAAAGCTTAACAATGCCGTAAATAATAATAAAATACCTTCCTAATTGTAGAGTACTGTAATTAACACAGATAGAAACGCAGAAAAGTATTTCTGACTACAGGCACAAACAAGATCATTTCGTAACCCAATGAGTTTAAAACTAATAGCGATAGAATACAAATCTCTACTAGCTAAATATCTACCGCTAACTTTCCGCTAAGTATTTCTAGAGCAACATTGCAATAGCATCCATAAGAAAGATATATTCCTCTACATGTAATGAGTAATCTGTGTCCACTAGACACTCAATCTAACCCAACAAAAAGAGAACTGGACCGAAGCTCTCCGGATCATGAATGCGGCCATTAACACTCCGTATCTCGCGAGGTTTCCTTCCTTTGTCGGGAAATTTCGACGCTCCAAATATTTTATAGGTGCTTTTTCCATCTGGATTGTATTTGGCTGAGTATTACGTATTCAAGCTTCCTAAAGTCTGGGACTACCTTTTTACTGTTCAACTGTGTTAATACAGTCACATTCAGGATTTATTTCATCATTTTCAACGAATTGATTGAGGACTTTACAGCAGTTGATTAACGTGATAATAAAATGAATTCAAAAGAATTTGTGTAAATGATTAAATGGCAGAACAAAAAGCGAGACTAATTGTAAATACATTTTGCATTAAGGTATCTAGTAAGGCCTCGTACAACTTTAAAATATTGAAGCTAAACAATTCGAGGTTAGATTTCCAAATCACTAAAATCTTTTGCTAAAATTATGATAGAAGCGTAGTTTATTGAGTCATTAAATTGTAATTTACGAGCATTAACAGTTTCCAGGCAATATAATAGTAAGTATTTACCAGAATTCTCATAAGGACATGTAACATGGATTCTCTTCGTTAGCGAAGCGTGGCTCACAATATATGTGGTCTGTAAGGAACCAGTCAGCCATGCCAGAACATGTTTATGGTAATTTGGCAGACAGTTACACAACAGGTAGGCATTGTACCATGACATTCATCCATGAACTAGCGAATATCTTAGATTGACGACAACTCGAGTAAAACGAAGAAGCTTCAACAACCTTTCGGCATGACTACCTGTGCCTGTACATGTAATTTGATTAAAACTTTTTCGTTACCGACATAAGAAAAGAAACATATTATGTAGGTATGGTTTTTTCCTTTTATGTAGTAACGTTCCAGTTACTTTATCTATTCTGTATTTGCCTTTGGAACTGGTTTTAAATATCGATTTAACAATAGATGTAGATAGCTACTTAGATAGGTACATCTTTTCATCGAATGCTGTAAGAAACCATACAATTTCCCCCTGCTTTGGGATTCGCAAACCATTCCTTTGCCAATCCGCAACTCTACCTTTCGCTTTAGAAAAAGCGATTCCTTTGAGACAGAAAAAAAATCTTAATTTCACGTGAGAGAAACGAGCGGACGGAAAATCCCCAGGGGATCGTTATTTAGCTTGTAAATAGCCCCGGACCGGTGTATCGGTTACTTAAAGATAGTAATCTACTATTTTCATAGCTCAATAGTGATTTTGATAGCATGAAGTGACATCCAAGGACCTCCAATTTGAGGACGATAGTATTTTAGATTTTTTATCATTTACCTGTTTACTTCTTTGGAATTAAGCAAAGCGAACTTATTAGTGCTTTTTATATAGTTTATCATCAGAAGTCCTATAAAATAAAGTTATTTATAATCCATTTAACTTAGTATTTGCGACTACAGTAGATTGGCGATGTAATGTCGTGACATCGTGAGTGCACACCTTATAACGATGTAAATCCTATTACATTGTATTGTAAGTAGTAGTATGGCACATGCATATTGATTTTTTTAGTTGTACGTCAATTTTTTCCTCGTATCAAAGCCTTTTTTCCTGCTGGCTGCCAATAAACAAAGACATTGAAATAAAACTACTATTACGGATTTTTCGGCGGCAAACATAAAGCGCGACACACCGTAAAAGCAGTTTTATTTCAATGTCTAACATTCGCGTAATCCTCAGAAATCAATAAACAAAGATATCTCATAATAGCATATATTATGAGGACATTTTAGTTCACTAGCAGCTAAAATTAAACTATAAACATTGTTAGGCCAGTCTAGACGTTTCTCTTCCCAAGACCACAGTATTAGCACGAAATTACAAAGTTGTCCCTACAAAATATGAAAAGCCTGTTAATCCTAGATCGAGGCATAACTACTTAATTTACTTGCGGGAACTACATCCTAAAGCAATTAAGTATAACACGCGCCTACAGCCCGTCAGCCAGTTATCGGTCTATCTAGGCCAGCGGTTATAAACCTTCGGTCTGACTTCAAATAAATTTATTTTACTTAGTGGACATAAATCTATGTACACTAATAAAGAGCATAAAGTTATGCTCTTACTACTTTAACGTGGATAAGTATCTACTTTAACGTGGATAAGTATCCACGTTAGTAAAGTTAAATTGACTGGAAGCCATAAGAACACACACAAAGAAGATAAAAATTGATGTAAGTATGTTTTTAATAAATAAGGTTTAATATGAACAAGTTTCTAATATACGAGGTGAACATGGTTAGTCTGTACCAGACTAAAATAGTATTAATCGTCCGACATTAAAAGGTTATGAACCCCTGATCTAGATTGACCTAAAGTATGTTCCACGAATGGTTTACTGTTGAACGAACCTAATTTTAATGGCGCAATAGCTTTTAATATCGCTTACAAATAGGCAATTTAAGTAGGAATTTATATGTGAGGTTATAATTTTGGATTTTTGAAGGAGTGTTACCAATTAATGCTACCTAAGAATAAATAGTAGGAACATATTTTTTTCATAATCATTGTACCTAATTCTACTTTAGGTATTTTTAAAGTTAATAGGTAACTAACAATAATGTGACATTCGAGAGAATTCGGTTAGAAAAAATTGAAATAAATAAATCGACTTTAATTTATCTTAAATACAGAATCTGGAATCATCAGTGACATTTTATTTACTTGTTTTAAATAGCAGACGTGCCATACGCCACAGCTGTATAAACTGCCTAGCTAATTATTATAATTATCAGCAGGTATATTATTATTCGTTGCCTCTGTAAGTAGGTGAACGATGTTTCTATTTTAATGCAATGATGTCCATTTATATTTATACATTAAAAATACCTTATGTAAACAGTTATAACGTATACGTGTACCTAAAAGAACCTCTGCATGGACCTAATGATATTTACGGAGTAAATTAAATCATCAAAGTTCTGTATAATTTACTTATGACAATTTGAAAAATTTCGTTGCTGTTTAAAATGCCTAGATTATGACAAAAGGAAGAGAAAGAAAACTTCTGTATTTAACATCCCGCTGATCCGACTAAATCGAGAATAATTTTAAATAAAGTTTTAGCCAAAGTAAAAACGATCAATATCTATGCCTGTATCATGCATACAAGACCAGGTTAATAGGTATACTAAATAGATACCCTTATCTTGTTCAGCCCTGGAATATATAGCTTTAATCACTTAAATACGAGCGCTGACTGCTGGCTCATTGCATACTATTCGGGTATTCCTTTCGTCGCTTTCGAATGCCATGGGGAATAAACCTGGTAACAAATTCCACGATATGAGGCCCGTAATCAAAGGCTACAATGCCGAATATTTAATAAGTATTCTTCGTATGGTTTGTGAATTAATTTTGGATTACATACTAAGTATTAACAAGGATAAATAGCTCGAAATTTCCAGTAGGATAATGTGTCCGACTGATATATGATGAAACATGTGACATGGGGCCCAAGTCCGCTATTTTAAGTCAGTGAGTGGTGGGTTAATAAACGTTCCAGTGTACTTGTTTTTGTGCCTATTTTTCGTATTCAGACAATTTTAGTTTAATGACAAATGTACACCTACTTGCCACTGTTGTCATTGTAGGATTGCAAGGGACTGTTCTTATCTGAATACGAAAATTAGGCACAATAACAAGTACACTGGAACGTTTATTAACCCGCCACTCACTGACTTAAAATAGCGGATTACGAAGCCAATGAAATTATTGATTTAAAAAGAAACTATGTCCCTATATGGAACCAAACTCAATATGATTTGGTAGGATATAAAAAGGATATAAATAACTAAAATTCATTTTTGGTTGTTTTCACTTACAGTACAAAGGTAACAATATTGCTACGTTGTACCACCATTTTAAAACAGAAGCTTTCAAGGAAGAACATTTACAAATTGTAACTACTAAAAGTGTCAAGTTAAACAAAGACAAATCGTGCAGTTTTGTGCGAGGAAATTCTAGAAACTACTGAGTCTCCTTCCTTATCCAATTCTATATAAAATAATAGTAATGTCGGCCTGTAACTGTCTTGCTGACAGGCAAAGACCCCTTTCACATAAGCATTGATCACCTCGCTTGCTCAGAGCGCGTTAACGTTTTCAGACGATTAAATCCAAGTCTTATCGCGATTTTCGCCTTTGCCTATCGAAGGATTAACATTTAAAGTGCATCTATATGATATATACAACCATTTCTTATAAGAATAAGGTTTTAAACGCAGTTTGGTTATAATTGCATAATTATTACTAATATACATAATTAAAATTAGTAATAGGTTTTAAAAGATTTCATCTTATTATTTAGCCGGTAAGTTACATATTATAGTGCTCCTACTACAATCGAAAAGATTGAAGTAGCCAATAAAACAAGTATCTTCTTTAGAATTATTTAATTAGAACTAATTGATAATATTACAGATGAATTATAACTGTCAAAACACTAACATAGTGTTCGTTATACAAAACCGTTGACAGATGTCAGATTATGACTTCATGTTACGTGAGTCGAAGGCGCGTAACAAAATGGCCAGTTATACCGGTTAATAGCGGGCGCGTGGTGATGTGTGGATGCGCGGAAGTTGCGAAACTCACGGCGATTTCTAACATTGACTGGCCGGAGACGGGTTCAACTATTACAAAAAAAAAATAAAGCCGTTCTTTTCCGTGTCGGCACTAGTCTACAGTAAGGCACGCGCCAAAATTCTGGCCACAGAATAAAATGTAATGCATTTTTATTGAGTATTTGTAATTTAGAAGGATAAACGATTTCCTTGTCCATATTTCATAGTTCATGTTCCCAGTGGTAGGTATTATAGCACTCGAATTATATATATTTAATCTGTATTTTACAGCTTATTAACAACAGGAAGTTGTCGATTTCCCAATTGGCTCGATAACACTAGTGCTGATTGCGGCTTTGATCCCTACATGTGACTAATATTTCTACATGATATGAAATATTAGAATTTCGTCCTAAATTATGTACGCTACTCGGACTTTTTCGAAAAAACTTCTACAGGTTCCAGTTCTTCATATTAAAGCAGTTAATTTATAGTGCATTACGATAAACGTGTCCCAGCTGAGTATAAGACCGTTTCTATAATTAGAAGTTCTATTTATATCAGGATCTATTCATAACGTGTTATATGGTTATACGTAAGTATATTAAACAACATGACATCATCTCATCTCCCGAGCCTTTTCCCAACTATGTTGGAGTCGGCTACCAGTCTTACCGGAATCAGGTGAATACCGTATTTTACATGGAGCGACTGCCTATCTGACCTCCACAACCCATTTTACTGGGAAACACAGTATCCCATAGTAAGACTGGTTGTCAGAATTGACTTAACGACTGCCAAAGATCTATGTATGACAGCCGGGAACAGCCTACTGTTTAACGTGCTTTCCGAAACACGGAGGGGTCTCGGTATGTTATAAATGGTCACCCATCCACGGACCAACCGCGGCGAGCGCGGCTTAACCTGTATTATCGGTCAAACCGTACGGCTTACACTTAGCCACGAGCCCCTCATTAAACAACATGACATCAAAAGGAAAATAAGATATACAAGATGGAAGGACCAACATTCGATTTGTTCATTTTGAATTTTCTCAAGGACTCAAAGGGCAAACTCAACTGATTTAATAAATCCACGAAGTCTGCCACAAATTCTAATAAAATACATAAACAAACGCATCTTGTTGATAAATGTAAATTTATTCCGCAAGATATATTTGTATATAAATAAAACAAGAACAGCAAAATTTTCGCATTTCATTATTCCTTGTAACGTGAATCAACGGAGATTACGTTTTACTAAGAATCGAATAATAAATGAAGGCAAAAGAATTAAATAACTATTAATCTGGGACTATTTTGGGTCATGCTTACTACGGTATTTATGTATTTTATTTTAGATGCATAGTATGACGTCAGACTGGTGGTCTATGATAAACTGGAGGTAGGTCGCCACTATTTCGAAATTGGAACTTTAAACCGTGTTTGGATTTAGATACCTATTGCATTTATTATAGGGTTTTTAACTACCCTATCGCCTAGGCTTGATAGAATTGGTACAAATACTTGGCCTATGGGTACACAAAGGTAGATACTTTACGTTCTTGCTAACGCTAAAAGGTTGAATTTAGATGATATTCCTTAGAGGCGATTCCTTACATGTAGTACCTAACTTAAAATGGAAAGACTCCATCCAAGTTATTTTTATATTAATCACAAATATGACGTGTTTTGTTTACTATGTAATAAGACTGTATACAAAGACGTTACTGTAGAGACATATCATGTGGGCAGAGTAATATATAAGTGGGTAGAAGAATAATAACAAACGCAATCACGATTACTTACTAAGTTTTGTTGGTTTATATGTGGGAATTATGTTTTAACAATATAATTATAGCAGTCAAACTGCAAAAAAAACTAACGACTACCCACAAATTCTATAAAATCTCAAGGTTTGGCCAGAATAAACAGCTAACAGGGTTTTCGGTTTTTGACAAAAAACTCAATTAGAGTAATGGACCTTTTGTTAAACCAATCAATTTCTTGTATGTATATGGGTGAGTAGGTACTCATCTAAATATGGTATCAGAGGAAGCGTCTACGAGATCACAGCTGCCGAACCAATATTCCCCGCACCTGCTGCCTACTCTGTTACAAATTTATACTAAAATACACTCTACTACGAATAAAGCAACAAAGTGTAAAGTACAACAAGTTACAATCCACAAAAAACATAACTTCAAACAACAATAAAGTAATTAATTGTACACAAAAGAAATCGGCAACGGATACTTTCAATTGGCGTAACAAGTAGAAAATTACTTCCAGCCCATAAAAAGCGAAGTGAAATTTATAAGACACATGATTTGAATGTGACATTAACATTTTATTATATTTATAATTGTTTATAGTAGCATAATGGTGAACATTAAAAATATTACACGTATTTCAAACGCGTACGACCGCTACGCTTATGGCGTTAGACCTTACATTTAAGGCATGAAACACGCATAAGGAATAAATATTGCGAAAGTCCAGTTACTGGCGACTCGCTACACTCCGATTCTAGACAATTTAAGACGTCCCATTCACCTTGTTTTAGCTAAAATACACAGGAGCACAAACCACCAATCCTAGAACACGTAAGTTACAAAAATAGAACGAAGATTTTTTAGAAAAACGTACCTTATGAGGCGTCCTTCCTCATAATCGGGTTTATAAATCCATTCACAATACGAAACAAAAACCACTCGAACACTTTGCGAACACAAAATAATACGAAACTTAGGGCCTCTTACGTGGTAACATATGGCGGGGCGTAAAACACACACATCCTTCTACGTATGTTTTTAGGGAAACAATAAAAAAAACTTGCACAATATTTGAACAGATGGGATATTTATTTTGGTTTGTCGCGAGACGTAAGATCGTGTGGAGCGGGACCACGCCGCACCGCCGTCCGCGCGGAGGGAATCTCGGCACTAACTCGTCGGAGTAGTGAGTCGGAACACGCGTTTGTTTGTGTCCGACTGCGCCTTCCCTTTCTAATGGGAGTCCCGCGGCAGCGCTATCTAGCGGCCAGCTGTAGTATCACGCAATACCATGGCCGGCAAGTAGCTTGAGGTTCTAATACAAATTTGCTGATGGAGCCACGTTTCGCTCCTAGATGTCTTTGAGAATTGTATCATTCGAAATATACTGATTTGAGTTGATTTCTTTTGCATTTTTCACCTTTTATTGTTGCTTCTCTTACCTTCTTATATGATAAATATCCAATTTAATGAATACACTTTAAGAATTGACTAGAAGCAGTCCAGATAATAAAAATAAATCGAAAGAATTTACAATCCAAGTTCTAACAGTAACCTTCGATAAAGTAAACATTAAAATGTAATTAAGAAACGTGAAGATTCCAAAAAGGTGCTTGCACCTTTAGCTCCTTGGGTATAACTAACCAGCCTGCTAGGCATGCCCCAAAGAAGCACGTTTGACCCTTTTTTCTTCCGGTTTTTTTACAGTAGGAAAAAAACGTAGGATTTTTGGACAGGTTTTGTAAACCCAGTCAACTTTTGCGTTGAAGCCGTATATTTCATAATTTTAATTCATAATATATATAAGGGGGGTTTAAAAATGATTCAATAAAACCAACAACAGAAGGGAAAAAATCCTAATTTATTTATCAAATCAACGTGATTTACACTTACTAACCTATACTAACCTTGCACGAGAGTTGCGTATCTGTTTGTTCAGCCACCACTTTAATAAGGTTGCTACTGGCTAACACATTTCTTGGCTGGTAACCCGCCGTGATCCAAGAATCCAAGATTTCGGTACTTGGCAACATCGTTCTTAAAGTGTTTCTAATATAAATGTAAGCTTGCGGTGAGTACTTGTAAATGCTTAGCGCGAAGTTCTTCAAGTCGTCCGTCTGTCGCATTGGCATAGCCAAGACTAGTCCAGTCGTATCCTCTTTTATTTTATCCTGTAACGACAGAAGGATTCTGCACTTCTTCTTTCGTTTCTGATTCAAAACCTTTTTCTTCATTTCTATGATTTCCTTTATTCTCTTTAGAAATCTGTTTTGTCTATTGTGTACTTTCATGTTGTATTTAAGTTTGTCTTTTAGGGTGACGGCTTGTCTCTGAAGTCTTTGGACCTCGGTGAACAGTTTGAGGAGTTCGATACTTTCTAATTCTTTCGGAGGTATGTTAAGGTCTAGCGACGTGTTGTTGGGTTTTTCTTCGTCTTCATCAGTCGTCATATATTCCTCGTCCTCATTTTCTAATGTTTCCTCATCTATGTATTCAACCTGATGACAAAACGAGGCTTGTAATTTGAAGTCAAACAATAAATATTATATATCGTAAGTAAGCTTATTCGTAAACAGAATAACGTTAATAGTCTTATGCCAAAAAAAAATATCGAAATAATTTTTTGTCTAACTAATAATATAGCAAATCATGAATACAGAGATTAGATTACTATTATAGGTATTGTGGACTTTGGACTTACCAGTATGTTAGTAGCTGGCTAACAATCAAAATAAGAATTACCAGCTGTTGTGGACGAAACAAAGCAAAAAAAGAGGCAATTTGTTTAATCAAGCTGTTCAAAATTAAGCAGATTATAAATGAACAACATACCTCTAAAACATGTCTAGGTAACTTAAGAGAAGGTACCGCCTTATCGAGTATGACCATTTGATCGTTCTCGTCGCATTTGAAACAGTCGACGGAGAAGTGTTGCATGCAGATGTAGGAGTAGTCCGTCGGCGTCCAGTTGTTGCGCCCGGTCAGGTCCGTCCATATCTGACGGAGACTGGGGTCTTCAGGGAATCTGGAAATGTTATTTATGTTCTGTATACTGCTATTAATCTATGCATAATTCTAGTCTAATCCATCTAATATATAAAAGTGTTTGGGTTGTTTACCCCATTTATAACTCAAGAATGTGTGGACAAATTTTGCCTGCTTGATTATATGATCTCCGCATATTAGAATAACTAAGAAGCATCGAAAATGGGGGACCAGCTAGCAATAAAAATATAGGTTTTCAAGCATACTGTTTCTAAGCTTAGAACTGTTTTTTTTTGCTCATATTTATGTAGCAGAACATAGTCTAATTCAATGTCAAACATTTCAAATCAGATGGGAATAACAGATACACCGTGTAAGATAACAATTTGACAATACAAATTGATAAATGCAATGTAGGATGAGAACAAACAAACCAATTAATATAAGATCTAAAATAATGGTATATAAATTGATATCGGTGAAGATCGTAAATGGTAAGTAGATCACTAGCTTTATACATAGAAAACATTTTCTATTTATCATCTCCATATTTTAGTCGATGAATATAATAATAATAATAATAATAATAAACGTTTATTTCAGAGAAATCTCCATATGTTGAACACCTTAATCTAAAAACATTTGTGACTAAAACTAATTTTATAGTATTTATAAAATAGGAAAAATAATACTAGAATAATATAAACATTGTGAATATATAAACAAAAAATAAACAAACTTTATAAATGAGATCAAAACTTATCTAAAAGTAACAGGGGTCTAACATGTTTGTCAGTCCAGTGCCTCAGTATAGGACTGTCAACTCTTTCTGCTACAATGGCTAGGAGGCGGTTGGTGCTGCCGCTCAATCGCTACATGATGGAGCAAACTCTCTTGCGAATGATGGCATGATGGCAATATGAGGTTGTGTGTCTTGTTACAAAAATAAATTGTTGAATAGCATTTAATATGGTGATTTCGAGCAGGCATGGTGATCAATGCTCGTGCCTTCTCAAGGAAGAAGCCTGTGCCCAACAGCGGGACGTTTATAGGCTAGAATATTATATTATAGCATTTAATATATATTATTATTATTAATTTACCTAAAAAACATCTCAGCATCTAAATTCTTGGAGTCCTCACACCCCAGTACCGCACATGTCTTTGATATTTCTGTATCAGCGTCTGCATTCTGTTTTAGTTCCGGTGCCACCATAGCTGTTGAGAAATTTAGTTGCTTTTTTTATAAATGTAGAATCTGTTTATATGTTCTTATTATGTTTAACAATATTTATTGCATAAAAATAAATATACAAGCCTTTTACAATATTCTATTTAAATTTCAGGTCAGGTCTTATAAATCATCAAAAGACTTGGAACATATTTTTACTTCACTTAAAATAGTTGTGTTGACCTATGTAGATCTCTCCAAAAACAAGTATTCACAAGCAACCATTTAATAATGCTTATACTATTTAATTTTACTTCATTACATTACTGTAGATATAGTTTAAGTCTGTTTTAGAAAGACATAATCAATCATCAATGACACATAAAATTTTAATTTATCTATTAGTAAACAAATCTTATTGAAAATCATACCGATTGGTGTCGACTTCGCTTTATTATCACCATGCTCATTCGTATTCTCCTTCATTTTATAACTCTGACTTGTATTCATCTTATACTATGTAGATAGATACCTGAAATACATTTTAAAACATTTGTTTACATATTGACATAACTTCATTGCAAAACGCATGTATTTATCAATAATGAAAATAAAATGAGCGTTAGATATAAATAAATATCGACGAAAGTCACTGTAACTTACTTTATTAATTGCCCTACAATTCGGGCTGGAATGGCCGGCAGGGTAAACCATAAGAAAATAGGTTACTCGCCGTTATTTTATTTACAACATATTAACATTATAACACTCAATCAGTACAACGATTGTTTTCACTAGAATTATAACGATAAATTATTTTATTATGGTCTACAAGAGCCCACATACACGTATTTAATAAAATTTTAAATACGCTCACACATTGAAGTAATTATTTTATTTGTAGTAAAGAATGATTGAATGACATAAACAATGAATTGTATAGTATCAGTCAGAAACTCATTCATAGTCAACGTATTTAAACATTTTTCCGGTTTTTGTCTAACCTTCAAAGTAAATCTGCTTACTATTTAAAAAGTAGTGGATTTACGGTTATGGGAACCTGGAACAAATTGTGCAAAAGAAAATGTTTGTTCATGTTAAATGATTCTTTTTAATATTTTAAGTTATATAATAAGAAATATCTTTCGTTGCGTAAATGTTTAGGAAATAAAAAAAAACCGATATTATAGCCATAGACTACAATCATAGCCAAGTTTGGAGTGATAGTGAGTGAGTGATATCAATATGATATGACGACTATCTGACTGATGTTTCTTTCTTGTTTGTCTTGTCATTTTTTCTATTATACGTAATTTTGACGAGACCCTTGTTGCTATTAATTGATGCAATTTTAAGTGCAACCGAAAATGGTTGATCCTATATTTGATTACCAATTTAGGCTTATCCTAATTGGAGATAGCACTGTGGGCAAGAGTTCGCTGTTGAAATATTTTACAGATGGGAAATTCGCTGAGGTGAGTACAATCGCCTTTGTTTTGATGTTATTTTTAAGATATGTGTAATAAATTGCGCGTTACTTTTTAGCTGTCGGACCCTACAGTAGGTGTGGATTTCTTTGCGAGGATTATAGAAGTGCAAGATGGGACGAGGATTAAACTACAGTTATGGGACACGGCTGGACAGGAGAGATTCAGATCTATAACGAAGTCGTACTACAGAAATTCAGTTGGTGCTTTACTAGTGTACGATGTGTGTAACAGATCGAGTTTTGAACATATACCTCTTTGGATGATGGAAGCTAAAAGACACATTGAGCCTCACCGGCCAGTATTTGCCCTGGTTGGTTGTAAGATTGACCTGGCTGGCTCAGACAGCAAAAATGGGGCGAGAAGACAGGTGACACTAGAAGAGGCACAACAGTTTGCTGAACAGAATGGTGAGTTATAGAGAAAGTTTTATTCATAATCATTTTTCTATAGATCCCTTGTCAATGATTATGTAGGTCAATATTTTAATAGAATATAATTTTCCTTGTTTCAATGAATTTAAAATTAATTTGCATGTAAACAGATATTTTCTATGTCAGTGAACTGGAATAGTACTGCACAGAGTCTAAGACCTTGAGAATGTAAAATTGTTGTTGTAAAGTCAAGTCTTAAAACAAACCTTTTTAGATAAAAACAATACATGTATGTTTTTTTGTTGTTTTTAAGTTTCACAAAATGACCTTGATGTATATAAATTATATAACCAAATTATTTCAAATTCACCTATAATACTTATTTGTTATAAGTTATGAGTCTAAAATTACTTAACAATGATTATAGTGCTTTTAAAGACCCTCAAAGAAGTATAAATAGCTTTTGTCAAGCCAATAACGGTCAACAAGCAAACAGGAAATGATAATTTGTGTTGTCTGACTTTACTCAACATAGTAGTGTTAAAATATGATGTAATATGTAACACTACTGTCTGAGATGAATGAAATATGAGAGTCTAAAGTAAAAGTATGTGACTGTATTAACATATTATGTAAATGTGCGCAATGGTATTTTGTTCTGAGTTTTTAGCTGTTATTTCTATGAAATTTTCAGTTACTCTTTTTTTCCTGTTTACTTTCATAAAAATGCATAATTGTGTACCATTGAGTGTAAAATGTAAATCATGGTACTGTATTTTTTTTATGTCATAATATTGCAGTTAAACTCGTTAGTCTGAACAATTAACAGTCAAAACCTATAACTTTCAGGTTTACATCAACTGGAAACATCAGCAAAGACAGGCTTTAACGTCGAAAACGCATTCCTGATTGTTGCTCAAGACGTATACAACCGTATCCAGTCAGGCGAATACAAAGTCGAAGACGGATGGGACGGCATCAAGACGGGCTTCAACCGTCCCAACGGTATGGACTTCAACCTCCTTGAGGCAGAAACAGTACAGTCTACATGCTGTTAAGAGGATACAACTGTAAATATTTGACTCACAATAGTTTAGTAACATACAATGTGTAAGCATAATTTTATATATTACGGAGTAGATACGAGGAGTCTGCTGTATAGATCATTATTTAATTTGGTCAAACTTTTACTTATAAACATTATTTTTGTTTTGGTGATTGATATTTTTTTGTGAATTTATCTTTAGTTTAAAGATGTCTTTTTGGTTCTGGTCCAGTGTAGTTCGTAAAATAAAACACTGTAGAGAAATAAAGTGTAGTAAATGTATTATGTAGAAACATTAAATTGTTCTTCACAGTAACATAATTTCCAACATAATGAAACAATACGAGTTTATCCTGACTTTAATTAAAATTTGTCCTACAGCTAGGCATGGACTAAATTAATTTTAGGAATGACATATTATAAGTACAATTCTTTATAAATAGCAAAAAAAAAAGAAAAATGCGACATCTTTTAGGTGTAGATCTTAAATGAAGATTTGAGTACATAGATTTTGGAGTAAATAAATAGAAATCTCTTATGAACAATTTCTAAAATTCTCATTCGTAAACACATCATTCCATAATTTAATACAGATTTGTATAATAATGTTTATAAGAAAATGTTATAAGCACAACATACTCTAAAAAATACCATTCAATAACTAAAAACATCTACCTTGTAAATTATCTTTAATAAAACAACAAGCTATAAATGTGACATTGAATTGGAAAAAAATATATTTGCATTGCAAATACCACATTATTCTAATGAACAGGTTTCATTTATGATAATACTAGAAATAAAGCACTAACAGCATGTGTTTTTAACTAAATTTAATTTAAAGTTGAGAAAAGGATTGACTAAATATATGGACTCTTTAGTAATATAAATTTTGCAACACCTTTTTTTACTATGACAATTCTTATAAATTGCCTTTCCTTTTAGTTAAAGTTACGGCATAAAATGGTTGCAATGTAAATATAAATCTTGACAGAAATAAACGAAACCCTCTTGACAGAAATAAATATCTTGATGAATTATGTTTACAAGGCGCTGTAAATATTGTAAAATATAATAGCCTTTAATGTTATAGATCCAAATGCCACAAACAAAAATTCAAATGAATTTTTTATTACAATCTTTTGGAATACAAGCGTAGAAATCAACTAAAGTCCGCAAGAAAATTGTGCAAAAATAGGAAACCAAGAAATGTGTAAAAAATTGCAGGTATTTTTCATTTGGAATCAATTCGGATGAAAATAGGTTCATGTAAATTGTTTTTGTAATATTTACTACTTAAATAGGTGCAAGGCATTTGGACCGGTTGGTACACATGAAAATTGAACCAAAGAAATCGAAAAGAATCCCTACGATCTTTGTTTTGTTTTTGTTTTCAAACTGTAGGTATAGTTTTACTTTTATTATAATTGATTAACATTACTAACTATAAGTTAAAAATATTGTACCTGCAACACAAAGTATAATCTTTAGATATATATGTATGGTATGCATAGGAGAGTATAGTAAAATACCTACCTACATATTGTGACAATCTTCATAATATTTGAAATGAAGCCCTTTTTGAACATAAATGGTAACCTTCAAAAGGTTTGCTTCGTCAAATCGCGTACAGTAGGTAACATGTCAGAGATATTAAAACAAAATTTCTAACATACCTACTTAGAAAGTCATGGTTAAATAAAAGTTAACATAAATTAAGGTACGCGAGAAAGCTGTAGAAAAAAACTGCTACCTATCCCATAAAATAACGTTGACGAAACAGTTTTAGATTACAGTAATTTTGCCGTCCATTAGAACGGACAACTGAAAAGTGAAATATGCGTGAATTTATGTTGTATTCTATTGTGAAATCGGTACACATTGGTAGGAATGCGACCTAGTTATAAGACTGAATGCTCCTTTTTAGTCTGTGACGTTTCTCCATTTCTCTAAAGCAAGGTTCGCGCCAATGTGTATGCACCGGGCACCCCATCTTAAACTCCCACTGAAACTTGAAAGAGTTAGATTACCTACTTTAAATCTTAACATAATGTTATAATGTAAGTTCTAAATTAAAGTTATTAATGATGTTCATCCACCTAGAGGTTTTGCAATAATGGAATAGGTTACTAAAATAAACATTAGAAAAAAAAAGAGTAATTAGTATGATGCAATAGTTTGTATTCAATCAACTTTCGCGCAGCACAACACTTTCCTTCTGGCTCAAATTCTCTTATATCACTTTTGTTTTATTTAAATCTCAGAGTAATGTTAACGAAACAGACATTTTAGTATAAAGTCTTGACATTCTAAATCGGCACCGCGTAATACGGTCTAAAGTATCACATGTTGTAATACATACCGTTGAATAAAATTGTATAATTTTGAATAAATTTAAGGTTATCGCATAAGACTAAAAGATAACAAAATAACATTTAGGAAAGTTTGTACACGTCTGGCAATCTATATGATTGTAAAATCGAAAATTTAATTTTGGACACCTGATTTAACTCATTTAAAATGTTATTTTTTAATCTTATGCCTGTTTTACTGGAGTAGCTCATAATAATTATGCTGTTATATTAATGCTTTAAATGAAATAAAGTTTTTTTTGTTAATTACGTTTAGTTTTATTAGATCTAGTTTAATGATATTGCGCATTAGACATTGAGGTCAGTTAAGTCATAAGTGGACACTGGGTCAAGTAAATGACCCAAATTCTATTGAGTGAACTTAATTAGGATATAAATTGAAGATATCTAAGTGAGTGAAGATACCGTACCTACAATAATTAGTCAGACGTAATTAGCGCAAACTTATCGTAATAGTCTATAGGTTGTAAGTTTGTGCAGTTTGTATAGGAGGCATAGTAGGTACGGCTGACGGCATACCAATATTTATGTTAAATGCAATCATTGACGACAATTAAAACAATACACATTTTGTGAGTACTATGCAAAACTCATGTTTCATTTATAATTTAAAAATAAAAGATTGAATTGTAACATAAAAATATAAGCATTCATACAAAATGCAAAAGCCAACGGCACGCGGTATTCCCAGGCGGTCACCCATCCAAGTACTAACCGCGCCCGATGTTGCTTAACTTCGGTGATCGGACGAGAACAGGCGTATTCAACGTGGTATGTCCGTTGGCAAGTTAAATGCTGAATTTATAGTGTAGAACACAACGAAAGCTGATTAGTGACGTAATTTATTTATTTTGTTCTTCAAATACAAATCGATTTCGTTCCATGACCACGTGTGTTTTTTGCTAACGATTTCCACATCATAAGTCGCTGACGTAGTGTTTACAAACAATACATTAAGTAAATCTTAATATGTACCCAATTGAAACATTTTTATTGAAGATTTAAAATATAAGATTTCCCACGAGAAACCTTGCACAGTGATAGATGTCGTATTGATTTCTATCAACTATCCGCAATCCTGCATGCAATGGAATCTACTATTTAATGGATTTGTTGAAAACAGTACCTAAACTTTAGGTCCTAAAGTCTTGTCATCCCCTTCGTAAATACGATTGTAATTAAGTTATAAGCCAACCGTTAGCTGAAGCATTCTACGACGCGCGTTCTCGTTGCTTACTCGGTATAACGACATTATTACATCACGTTACATATTATATCATATTTCGGTAAAAAGTAGGTATGTTGGTTACAGTATTTATTTGATTGTTACACATACCGACATTATATAATCAAAGCACATACCTAACGGTTTTAGGAGAGTTTGCTAAGTTTAATGAGTTTTTAATGCCTACTTACATGAAAAGAGAAATGACTTCAATGTGATGAGCAGAACCAAATACCTAGCTAAATTTCGCCCGCGGGCCGCGTGGATCTCGGTTATCGCAGCCAAAAGTTTCATCAAAATCGGTTTAGCTGCAAGAAATAAATTAAGAACATACCTACCTACCTAAAATATGGACCTTTTATGTGTCACGTGACTTACACAACTTTCACCAACTTTTAAACCTGCCTTCGCTTTTAAGGCCTTCGTTTCTGTTACGATTTTACAGTGGGTGTTCAAAGGCAATCTAGGCTGATGGAGCAAATTGAAACAGTTTCACTACACGGATTTCCTAGTTTTAGAAAATTTAGAATTACTACAGTACAGTCTACAATCGGAAGCCGTTAGAGGTGCACTTTAAAAAATTGAACAAAATTGTTTATTTATTAAAATAAACAAAATAAAAAAACATGTCTAGATTTCCATTCTATTTACTTTGCTAGGTAAGATAGGAACTCTTTTAAAAGTATTTCAGTTTTCTGAGATAATAATTAATTGATGGATATCTGCCGTTTACAAAATGGAGAGAACTAAGATTACCTACTTTTTCTCAAAAACCGAAACTTTTAAATGGGTGCAATTAACAAAGCTTTGACAAAAAGCCTAATCTCTAATACAGATCTCTATTCAGAAAAAAAGCGTTTCGGTCACTTTGACGTTTACGGTTCGTAGTAGCGTGAACACGGAAGCGTTCCGAAACTTTCGATATTATTATTATGCCTGACAAAGTCAAGAGCGAGATAGCACAATTCATTTGAAAGGAAGCGTAACAGAGCTAGGAATAGACCGATGATTCAGATATCGATAGTTCAATAATTTTCAAAACATTAATCTTCTATTAGTTTTCGTGTAACACAATTATTTTCTGTAGAGATATATTTGGTGGCGATTATATTTTTAAACCTTCATTATTATTTTTAAGAAGACTAGCGATTTTGGGTTAGTGAATACATAAAATATGTCGTCCAGTCGATCCAAATCGTCGATTCTTGACAAACCGTTGAGTAAAGGAAAAGGGGAGGTATCATTAGCACTTTATGCACTTTTATTCTCAGAAATAGTTCAATACTGTCAGAATCGCTCTCATTCTATACACGAATTACAAAACAAGTAAGGATAAACATATTATTCGTGCAATATTTCAAAATAAAATACAAATTTGAGATGATCATTTACATCTATTTTTCAGGCTATCAGACATAGGTCAGGATGTAGGAACAAGATTACTGGATTTATATTTTGTCAGAGAAAGAAACAGTAAACGAGAAATTAAACTTCTAAATATGCTTTTATTTGTGAAATCTACATTATGGAAGGTAAGAATCACTGTTAACGTTAAAGTCACTATTAGTCACTGTTAAAGTCACTATTAGCTACTTACAATCTTCAATCTTATTGTTGCTAACGATTTTATAAATCCATTTCCAGGTATTATTTGGTAAAGAAGCAGATAAACTGGAACATGCCAATGATGATGAGAGGACTTATTATATAATTGAGAAAGACGCACTGGTAAGTACTTAACATTACTATGCTGATCAATAAGAAAATGTGTATCCCATATTTCCATAATTGTTTCACAATATAAATCATCACATCTCTATTTTCTTTTTGAACTGGGACTCTAAAAATTTCATCCTTTTCTGTTTGAAGATACTATAAAATTCTTCCAAGAACCTAGCATCATTAAAAAGTATTTAACTCGTTTATCATAGGTACTTGTGTTATTTTGTCTATAATAATATGTATGTAATGTATAGTATGTTTATATGTATCAAAAATAATGATGATGTTGAAAAATTATCTCTAAGTTCACACCAACATCAAAAACAGTTTGGTTATTTTATGGTTACCTTAGCTTTGCTTAGTTTGTGATAAGATGACTGTGTGTAAGTTGTCCCAGGATATTATATCATATTTTTATTCTGATGTTTGTAATAAATACTGATTACAGATCAACAAGTTCATAAGTGTTCCGAAAGACAAAGGCTCTCTCAACTGTGCCACATTCAATGCTGGGATTATAGAGGCAGTGCTCACCAAGAGTGGATTTGTAAGTATCTCATAAAATATTAGACTTACTCCCACTACATTAAAAAAGTGTTGTTTTTGTATTTCAGTAGAAAAAGGTTTTTGGAAAAATCAACTTATTGTTTTAGGCCTCATAAAAATAAAATAGCACTTTATTTTCATAAAAAAAAAAAATGCTCCAGATGTCTTAAGTCGGACAGTTACACTTAAGACATTTTTTTCATATTTTTCTTATGGCGAACTGTGTAACTTAAGGCACGCGAAAGGATTAAATGGGATATAAAGAAGAAATAAAAGATCTAATAAGAACTCCTAATCTGAACTATAACAACTTGTGTTGAAATAATCATTTAAAAATCCATTCTTTCTTCTGACTGACATACATAAATGTAATCGGGCAACTGCCTGTAAAAATTTGTATGGCACTTATATTATTATCAAAACTCTATTTTTAGTAGGTTTTAGATCTCAAGTCCAAGAAAAATCAATAAATTTTCTAATTATTTGTTTCAGCCTGCCAAAGTAACAGCCCACTGGCATAAAGGAACCACCTACATGGTGAAGTTTGATGACACGGTTATAACTCGAGACAAGTCACTGGATGACCGCTAACTTAATTATATTTAATTAAACTTGATTTAGCTATATGTAATTGTCACTAATGTAATGAATAAGCTGTATTGTCGTCTGAAGAATTACTTTGCGAAAACTGCAACTATTTACTATGGTAGAGAAGTTTATAAACTTTTAATTGTAAATAAATTTTTAATTAGTTATCATTATATTCTTAGCAAAAAAGTGTTGCTTGCTGAACAAAGGGCAATCTATTTCTCTTTACCCAATAAAACCTATGCCATAAAATGTTTTAGTGTTGGCAATACCTAAGATCATTTCTTAGTGTTGCCAACAAATATCTCTTTTGAAGTACATAGTAAAGTAACATTTAACTTTTCTAGTTTTTAGCTAAAGTTTATGTTTACTTCTGACTGATTTTTTTGCGCCGAAACAATTCGTAGTTCACGGAATAAAAGTATTCTTTTAAATTAGTTTATATGTTTTATTTGCCTATATAAACAACACATAACATGCAACTTGTGGTAAACATACTTTAATTAAAACACAACAAAAAATAATTATCTGTAAATACGCGAATATTTTTAACCTCGTCCGTAAATAGTCGACAATTCGCTTTCGAACCTTCTGTTGCAAAGGGAGAAGAAATGAGTCATTCGACTTACAGTAAAAGCTTTTGGGTAAATTGGAATACATAATTAAAGTTTGTTACCATTCCGTTTAAGACATTACTAACACAACTTGAAGGGCCTATCTCTGTACTTAAGTCTGCCGCAGCGGCGCTCCCGTTCGAGTCTTGTGCGTTGGAGCCAAAAGATGTAGCCCAGTGACGTCATCGGGAGCACTATGGTTAATATAGCGAAGCGAATAGTTCCGAAGTTGAATTGAAAATGATCCAGTTGTGTCGCTTTCATCGACACGAAGTTTTGAATCGCTTTGTCAAACTGGAAGATATTTTTTTGTGTTACTCTATGAAGTTTTTTTCGTAATACAATGTAAACGGAAAATTAAGTAGATTTTTTTTTATTATATCTGATGGGATAAGAAAAGAACAACATTATACAAGTAGGTACTGTGTGCCACTAGCACTACGTCTTATTGCAAGTTACATACAACATAGCCAGCTTCCTTTGAATGTTTACAGGGATCAGTCCTTTGTTTTAGAAACTCTTTTCTGTATTTTGCGCGTCGCTCAATTTGATCCAAAATAATTTTGCACTCAAGATCAGAAAATCCATATTTATTTGCCATAATTGCTAAATAATAAAATTAACCAAACGACCATGTGAAAATGACAGTCAATAATAATTGACATTTAAACATTACGATTATTTTATTTTCTTAAATTTTGGCTTACCTGCCAGTATCACAATTAAATATCAAACTACTGTACAGTCAAGAAGAAAATTAATTCCTTATTATTACTATGTGTTCACTTAACATCACCTAAATGTATTTTTTTAAAGCATGTACGACGTACATGTCTTAGTGATAGCTCAAGTAATGAATGTATTTTTTTCATAAACACAAAATAACATTCGATTATCAAAGTTGTTTTAAAGGCTGCTCAACATGCATGTGTTAGATAAATAATAAACCATCAAAAATAACAGTTATATGATTTAATTATTACTACCCAATTATTTATATTGATTTGAACTGAAGTTATGATTTACGCCAACTTGAATGATCTGTCCCTGTAACGTAGTTCGCCACTTCTAATCTTGTCCTCACGCTGGGTCCTGTGCTTCCACAGAATGATACCATAAGTAACCATAGGCAGAACTATAGCACACAATCCAAACATCGACGTACGTGTGTTAGGTTGGAAATGTTCTAAAGTGCTTACTTTCATGGACAAAAACTTCTGTATGGCTGGGTCGAACTGTAATGTTTAAGAAGAGTCTTGTATTAACATCAATATAAAGTACCATAAAATGTTCCAAGATATTTGTTTATACCTAAAAATTCAATAATAAAATTACGTAATGAAATACTCACGACATATCCAGCTTCGGAGGCATGTTTCCATGGGTTGGTCTTTTGTTTTAAGAATTCTTTTCTGAGGCCAGCACGTCTAGCAGCCTGCAGTTTAATAACGTTGTATTCTGCATCTGATACTCCGAAAGGGTTCGACATTTTAGCGACAAATTCTCGGACGGACCGAGATTATCAGGGTTTATTTTGTCTCGGTCTCACTTCACAGGGTTAGGTAGATTACTGTCATTTGATTTTGACATTAATGACAATAATATCGAAAATACTTATCACTAAATAGACCATAGACGTTTTAGTTACTTTACCGATTATTGTCTATCGTATCGTGATCCACCACTAGTGAAGTTTGAATGACCATAGACAAGCAAGAACGAAATCTGAATGGTGTTTCGCCTTCCGGCTACCATCTTTTCGTATTACCTTGTTGTCGTTGTCAGATCGGCGATTTTTTAAAAAGCCGCAACCATGGGTCGTATGCACGCACCAGGGTAATTTCATGTGTAATTAATAGTGTAAAGCATTACATAAATGATTCACCATAAATTTTTCATAGTTTGAAGTTTTTGTGATTATAACATAACCTACCGATAGAGTGGTCACCACATGGCGTTACAGCGAAGTGTGAATTTTATGTTTTCAGTAAGGGTATCTCCCAATCCGCGTTGCCGTACCGTCGCAGTGTGCCAACCTGGTTAAAACTGACGGCTGATGATGTTAAGGAACAGATTTTCAAACTCGGCAAGAAAGGCCTCACTCCCTCCCAAATCGGTAAGTTCACCAAATTGCGATTTTCATGATTATCTTCTCAAGAGTGTTCCTGAGTGCTTTTCTGTTCTTTAAATAGGTCACAGCTACAATCGTGACTCCTGTTTTATAGAAGAGTTAACAAAAAAATTACGTTCTGACAGCAATCATATCCTGGATGATATTCAGAATTTATTTTATTTTTCAAAATGTACCCATTTTTATCTCGGTTACAGAAGTAGCACTCTGGTAGTAAAGTTATTGATAAAGGAGCACGTTTTACGAAAGGATAAAATTTTCTAGAATTGTTTTTTTTTATGTTAATTTATAGTGTTGATAATGTTTTTAATTATAGTTACTTTTGTATTTATTAATTTTTCAACTGTTTTTCCACATAAATAAACTACCAACAACTTATTAAATTATATCTTTATGAAACTAAATAAATAAAACGTCATTGGCAGTTCTTCACTATTACCAACTGCATTAACATGGTAATTATTCCAATTCCAGGTGTCATGCTCAGGGATTCCCATGGAGTTGCACAGGTCAGATTTGTCACTGGCAAGAAGATCCTGCGTATCATGAAGGCTATGGGTCTTGCTCCCGACCTACCTGAGGACCTCTACTACCTGATCAAGAAGGCCGTCGCCATGAGGAAGCACTTGGAACGCAACAGGAAAGACAAGGACAGCAAATTCAGGCTGATTCTTGTTGAGTCCAGAATCCACAGGCTAGCCCGTTACTACAAAACAAAGAGCGTGCTCCCACCCAACTGGAAGTACGAGTCCAGCACTGCTTCAGCTCTGGTAGCTTAAGTTACAATAAACTATAATATTTCCCATTTTGATGTTTTATTTAAATTTTGAAGGATTTGCTGACCCAGATAAAATATAACATGAATTCATTTTATTGTTGTACAATAATTACATTTTGAACTGATGAGTTGCCCAAACCAAATGTGGAGCACCAATTTTGTTTCTGTGCTTGCTTTAAAAAAAACAAGACGGTACAGATTGAGTGTCGCAGAGGATTTCAGAAACAGCTTTTAACATTCTGCCATATTGGTAGGTACTCAAAACCTAACACAAACATTTCCACTGTATGGGAATCAAACCTGTAGTTCAGCATACATAGTGTCTATCAATAATGTTAAAATACCATATTATAATGGTCATATCAGTAACATGTAATTTTATTTACTTCTACCTGCCTTTATTTACTAGGTAGTTAATTTTCAAAGTCCAACTCAAAATTTAAACCTGCTAACTTTGAGCTGTACAGGTTTGCCTGTAGTTCATTCTTTGAAAAATATTTATTTATCTGACTGACTGCCTAGCCTTTTCCCAAACTGTGTTGGGGTCGCTACCTGTTTTACCGGATTCAGCTGAGTACCGTATTTTACATGGAGCAACTGCCTATCTGACCTCCACATACCATTTTACTGGGAAACAGTATCCCATAGTAGGACTGGTTGTCAGAATTGACTTAAAATGTTTACTTATAAAACTGAAAAAAAATATGGTTTAACAGAGAGATTATAAAGAAAATAAAAACATTCTTGGATTCCTATTTATACAGGTAAAAAAGATAATAAAGAATATGACAAGAAAAACTAATTATAGTCATTATTTAACATAAACACTAGATATCTCAAAAATGTGAAATACACAAGGTAGTTACTATTTATGATCAAATACTAAACACATTTTTCATCTAAATTGTACCTACCATAGAATCTTCAATCTTATCACAGGGATGCGAATTTCGAGTGGCAAGTGAATACATACATACTACATAAATACCAAATTATTTTCAAAAGGGTAATAAAATGATTTATTTCAAAACACAGATTATTACAAAAACCTTTATTTACACTTATTCTTTATACAAATTCTATTTACATAATACAAACTTATAAAAAAAACTTAATAGATACAATATAACATTGAAAATCACATAGTAGGTATAAGTTAATTTAAATAATATTGAGATCTTATTTTTATACATAGGGATTCCAGTTACTTCCATCCTCAGGGTGCAAACTGTTTGTTATAAGTAAAACAACATCAACAACCCACCATATTCCTAACCCACCCAGTGTTAATAGCTTTCCCACAGCAGTTCCTGTCTGTCCAAGACAAAATCTGTCCATACCTAAGAAACCCAACAAGATACTGTATATTAACGTCGTCGTGAAGTAATGGCCGGAATAACGGACGCATGGAAAACCATCTCTTAGAAAACTTCGGGTCCCCGAACATTCAATACCATCTAATGCTTTGCACTGCACTTTCGTTTTCTCCACTTGATCATATCGAACACCTCCAAACTTTACACAGCCGTGTCCGATAGCATCCCTGGCTGATACGTTACCCTTGTGATCGATCGGTTCATCGCAATCCAGGAATTCCAAAGGTAAAAAGCTGCATTTTACCAGAGGTCCCAGAGGTCGGTACGGTTCTTTCGAATATGGGTCGCTTTCGGTTGAAATTATTGGTATTGCTGCAAGTATGATGGATATTATAATTGTAGAACTCGTTGGATTCATGTTATTCTTGTTTTAGAAACTTTATAACGAATTATTTTGCAAAAAATCATTTACAATAACAAATACCTAGTAACTTCATGACGTTTTAGGCTTTTACATTGACTTACATTGTAAATTATTTGCAAGGTTAGCTAGTTAAATTGGCATCATAATGATATAAAAGAAAGAAAGAATTGTAGTAACAATAGTCTTCATTCAATAATATATTTCAGTAAGTCATATGTTTACGGAAATCTCTTAATTTATCGATAACAATAGTCAGTTGAATTGATTGATAGCACAATATTTTATCAAAATGTAACACTCATCTTTAGCGTTGGTAAAGCTTTATTCGTAAAAGCACGCGATCAGCTTCGTTTAGAAACAGCTTGTGATTTTTTTCGAGGATGTAGTCATATTTGTGAATATATTTATGAACTTACTTCTGTATGTCAAACGTCAAACTGACACTTCATGTCCGTACATTTTTGTCTGGCTCCGTAATGATTTTTATTTTTACAATACAATAAAAGTTAAAAGTGTAACCCGAAAATGGAGGTGTTTAATAAGTTCTACTCTTCAGTCAGTAATACAGTGTCGCAATTATCTGGCGTGTTACCTGGGAATCCTGTGACAAGGGAGTTTGAGGCTACTCAATTCATCGCGAGCGCTGGACCAGGTAAAAAAACTATCTGTGTAATTATAATTTGTATCTAGATTTTGTTTAGCATATTTTGCAGGATATTTGTGTGATACTGCGCCACATTATTGTGTATTTTAGTGACGAAGACACTAGGATGGGTAGACATGTTCTAATTGTTTTATTTTTTTGTGTACATTTGTATAGTCAACATGACTGTGTACCCGTCATTGTCTGTCTGTAGTGATAGAGATTATTGTGGAGACCATACAGTCTTCATTTATTCTAATTATATTTATTTATTATTATTTATTTAAAGCCTGAACTGTCCCACTGCAGGGCAAAGGCCTCCCTTCCTTCCTTCCACAGGTCTCTATTGTTTGCTATTTGTTGCCACTCCTTTTTGTATGTATAATTAACTTTTGTTATTTCAAAAACAAGATACAAGAAACATATTATTATATAATAAAATTGCTTGTTTATCATTCATAAGTTGTGATAATTACCTTTAATATTTAGGTTTCTTTAAATTGCCCTAACATAAATAAAGTGTCTGGTTTTATACTGCTGAAAAAATACAATCACCCTATTTATGAACTCCAGCACTATACTTAATCATATATTTTTTTTTTACATAGGTATAGAGAATAGTTTACATAGGAATAAAGCTATGTAAACAATTCTGGTTAAAAAGAGAATTGTGCACTTTTATTGAGATATCCTACAGCTGTTTTACTATGACTTTTCTTTATTGTTTACTTTTCTAATCAGATAAAGGCATTTCCCTCATAATTTTTCATTACACTTGCAACTCATTGGAATTAATTGTTCTGACAATATTTTGGTATCATTTCATCATAATGTATTTATTAAATAAATCAATTATTATGTTATATCAAGAGAATAGTACCTATGTGTAAACTTCAGAAGGAACTTGTAAGGATTTGAGATGGTTATTGTATATTTGAATTTACTATTGATAAATAAATATTTGGTCTTCTTTCTTGTGAAACACAAGTAAATCTTGTTTATCATATTAGCAAACATTCCTAGCAACAATCACACAACATAAAACAATAGCACATGAAAATTAATATAATAATATGGTAATGTTTATTATTTATTTATCAAAAATTTAGTTTATCATAGTGGAACCAAATCAATTACTTTTTACGTCTTTGAGTATGAAACTTAAAAATATTATAGGTTTTTTCTTAACTTTGTTTCCTTAGCTGAAAAATCAACTAAATACACAAAAATACTGCCCAAATAATAGTCATCTAAATATAAAAAATTAAATGAGGTTTTATTTATTTCATTACTACTATAAATAATCAGTCAGCACAGTATGTATGCCCACTGTTTTACAGTGACCAATGATGTTATCATAATATTTATCAATCTAGTTCTTGTTAAAAAAACATGAGTCAGATGGTAATCATTAACTAAAAACAAATACTATACCTGTCCAATGACAAATTTTGGCTGGTATCAATAACTATGATCAGTAAACAAATGGTATAGACATAATTATGGGCCGTATGAGAAATATCTATATAAATTTAAGAATTTAGCATCGGCCTTATGTAAAATTTAGCGAATATCCTTCAATTCTTCCTTTTAAACTATGTCGCTGCATGTTTCAGTAACATAATTCACGGGAAAAAGCGCGGATATGCATAATACTACATACTAATACCTTTTTTGGGCTTGACGTTTCGACCAGGTTACACCACCCGTGGTCGCAAGCAGACTGACAATATCAATATCATATGTTTATTTTTTTATAGGTCTACTATGGAAAATCTACAAAGGCTACAAGAAATCTACAAAGCAGGAAGCATCAATATTCGTCTTCGAAAAGAAACATTTGGACAGATGGTCGAAGGGCGACCGGGAGATCATGCTTGAGACTCTAAGGCGCGGCATCGTTCAGCTGACGAAGTTAAGACACCCACAGATACTGACCGTGCAGCACAGCCTTGAAGAAAGCAGGGAGAGCCTCGCCTTCGCAACCGAACCGGTCTTCGCCAGCCTCGCCAACATCCTAGGCAACACAGAGCAAATGCCAAAACCCGTACCACACCACTTAAACAACTACAAGCTGTATGAACTCGAAATAAAATACGGTCTCATGCAGATCGCCGAAGGTCTCACTTTTCTCCACAATGATGTGAAGCTTCTACATCATAATATTTGTCCGGAGTCCATTATAGTGAACCAGCAAGGGGCCTGGAAGATCTTCGGGTTTGATTTCTGCATCGCCAACCAGAGCGCGTCAGGGTCGGCGCCATTTTGGCCGTTCCATGAGTACTGTCCCGCTATGCATCCCTTAACTCAGCCAGTTCTTGACTATTTAGCTCCTGAGTACGTCTTATCCGCTACACACTCTCCTGCCAGTGATCTCTACTCGTTAGGTATGGTGATATACGCCTTACATAGTACGGGGCATCAAACTTTAGGTAATGTGGGGACTGACTACAAGAAGTTTAAGAGATTCGTGAATGAGATCCGGAATCTGCCGCCGTCGAGGTTGTCGTGTGTGACGGACGGCTTGCGGGAGTATGTGAAGTTGATGCTTAATGCTACGCCGGAGCTGCGACCTGATCCACATCAGTTTTTAAAGGTAAATAACGTAGCTGGGTAAAAATTCATTTCTGAAAAAAAAAGAGATTTATAGAACCAAAAACGTTTATTTACTGTTATTTCTCCTTTTAGATACCATACTTTGAAGACGTCGGCGTCAAAACCCTGAACTACTTAGACTCACTATTCCAATGGGACAATCTTCAGAAATCTCAGTTCTACAAAGGCTTACCTCAAATCATACAAAAAATGCCACATCGTATCTGCATCTACAGAATCTTACCTTGCCTCACAAAGGAATTTATTAACCCTCCAATGGTCCCATTTGTTCTACCCAACGTTTTACTCATAGCTGAAAACTGTTCTAAAGAAGAGTATATCAAATACGTTCTCCCAGTGTTGAAACCAGTCATGTTAATTCAAGATCCGATACAAATCCTGCTCATTTTCATGCAGAAAATGGAATTGTTATTGAAACTAACGCCAGGGGAAGAAGTAAAGTCGGATATCCTGCCGATGTTGTACAGGGCGTTAGAATCTGACGCGCAGCAGATCCAGGAGTTGTGTCTCTCTGTTTTACCGACTTTCGCGTCTTTAATAGACTACCCAGCCATGAAGAATGCCTTACTTCCTCGAATAAAGAAGTTGTGTATAAGCACGAATTACATATCAGTCAGAGTTAATTGTTTGCTGTGTTTGGGCAAATTGTTGGAGCATTTGGACAAATGGTTGGTGTTGGACGAGATTATACCGTTCTTACCGCAGATACCGTCGCGGGAACCGGCCGTTTTGATGGGGATTTTAGGTACGTATATATTTCTCCTTACACTTGATACTTTTGTCGATAATAATAGGTGTTGCCGTTGGCTACATCGTGCCTTATTAGATAATAATCTATTGCAAGACAAAATGTTTGCTTATTTATTAAGAAATCAAATGAAGGAGGTCAAACCAGGGTCACATTTTTTATTATAGTTATAAATGTTGTGCGCTATATTTCACAAGGTTAATAGTTAATCGAACTTGATTTACTATTAAACTTGAAGAATGTTATTTATTGCAGGTTGATGGATACCATTTCACATTGAAAAAGTCTGCTATAATTTAAAAACGAACTTTTGGTCATGTTTTCTTCATTTGTAATTTATTACCATTGCAAATATTCCCTCTTACCTTCACCTTTTTTTTGTATGTATTTAATGTATTAAAATCTATTTTTTTTTTGATTTTGGTTTTATCTCAAAACCTCATTCACTTTCTGTAACTTTACCTTATATATTTCCAGGTATATACAAGTTAGCTCTAAGCCATTCAAAGTTGGGCATCACGAAGGAGGTGATGGCCACGAAGGTCCTTCCCTTCCTCATTCCGTTGTGCGTCGAGAACGGTTTAACGTTGAACCAGTTTAACGCACTAATCAGTTTGGTTAAGCAGATGGTCTCTAAAGTGGAGTCGGAGCATAGAGCTAAATTGGAGCAGTTGAATTCTATACAGAACGAATCTAAGTAAGTATTTTTCATACATAAATAATATTATTTTATAAGTTTATGAATTTTTGCACTTTTTAATAAATTAAATTGGATTGTAGTTTTCATTATTGATGCAGTATCTAGTAAAGTAATTCTAGTGATCTTTCTTATTTGTTTAACTTTTTGAGGTATTTGCTTCTGTCGTATCGATGGTTAGCCATCACTTTTTAAATATGTCCAGCTCAAAACAATTTGTTTCGAGTTGACTTTCAGGACTTAAGCTAGCATAAACAGACGCAAGAAGTGATTAGGCTTACCCGTAGTTCGTTGATGTACCATGGCCTGATTTTTTCGTCTACCTACCACGGCGACACATTTTCCTCAACTTACTTACCTCCTACCAATATTAACTTCCTTCTCAGAGTAATGGAGCACACGCTAACACCATCATCGGAGACGCTGATCGCCGCGCCGCCCCCGCAGTCAGACCTCGACAAGATGTTCACCGGCCTTGGGATAGACCCCTTCTCCTTCCAGCAGGAGAAGAAGGAGCCAGAGATACCCCCGGTTAAGGAGCAGACAGGACCGCTCAGTATGGAGGATAAGCAGAGGTTAGTGGGCTGTGACTTGGATTTAAGGTGCCGTTAAAACTCATGCTGTGTTTGTCACTTAAAGGTGCAAGAGATAGAAATTTCAGAAAGTCTTGTAATGAAACACTATAATTATTCCATTTTCAATGATAAATATGAAATGAAAAACACATATCTACCACAACCATATCTTAGCTATGAGACAAACGATTTTTGGAACATGTAAAAACTAAAGTAAACGAAAACTTGGTTTAACAACATCCTGAATAACCTGTTTTATAAGTAGGAAAGATTTTTATAGCTTTTTATTCTGTTGTGTAAAGAATCAAAATTCTAACATAACTTTTTCTGCCCTTCCAGGATAGCGAACCAACAAGAATCAGTGCGAAAGTTCTCACGCCAATCTCCCCCGGGCGCGCTGCGAGGGCCGCGTAAGACCACCCACAAACCTGTAGACCTGACCAACTCCCTCCTACAGTCCAACCTCAACCAGCTCACCAAACCCATCCCCACGTCGGCCTCCGCCGTGCTCACCACCCACCACAGCGCCATCCTACCACTAACCACCTCCCATTACAGCTCCCCCGGCATCGCGCCCCACGCCGCCAACTACGGGTACCAAAACCAAAACCAAACCCAATACCCAAGCTTCGACAACCAGGCACCCGCTAACTGGACCGCAGCGTCAGCAGCCAACTTCAATAACAAGTGGGCCAACAACCAGAGCCAAGGAAACAAACAGGACTGGTCAGCCTTCGAATCTCTCTTACCTACAGCTAACGACAATCAAACAACCAATAATAATGTTAAGAAACTAACAGACAATGAAATGATGGATTTGTTGAGTTAAATGACGTCACGAAAGTATTATTCTCTTATTTCGTTTGCGGCCAGACAAAAATTATGAATAAAAAAAAACAAAATTCCAAAAATTGTGATTTTGATTTCATTTGCGACAATAATGACGTCGAAATCGCGATCGCTGGACTAAAAATTGTAAAAAGTGCAAAACTAAACATTTTTCGTTAGGTTACACTATTTGTATATAAATTGAAATTTATTTGCTCTAAAATATTTTAATAATAACTCCATTACATTCCTATTATTTATGTAAAAATGCATTTTATTTTTAATTTATTTGTAACAAAAATGAGGGTACACGTAATGTAATTATAATGTCGCTATTCTTAATAAAAATCTTATTTATTTGGTTTATGAATAACAATAAAAATAGACTAGTCTTTAAAATGTATTTCATTTTAAAAACATATCATATTTATTTACTAAAATTATTATTGGTCCGTAAGTAAGTCTTATGGCCATGTACTTTTGGCATTTATTTAAATCTCTACAGTAACACTAAATGGGTGAAATTGGAAAAAGCGCGATAGAAGGGAAAGTTCAATAGATTTTCCGTCGAGATTTATATTTTGTTACCGCCATTTTTAAAACTACATTTACAGATTACAATACTTGTGTACATGGTCCTTTGCGATACAACTAATCCTTGGTCTTTGGTTACGCGTCTTTTGGTCTTTTATAAACATTTCGTTGGATTTTGATGCTTTGCTTATTTTTCCGCTGTATAGTAATGGACCATGCAAAATTAATTTGTGCATTAAATATTAATTATATTCTAGTTACAAAAGGGTGCGTCCTTATAATATAGTTTTCTTCGTCACATGATATCCTGTAGAGAACGGTAAACGACGCATTTGGCGGGAATTTAATCTGTATTCTGTGCATACCATAGACTCGTTGGATGCTTGTGGTTTCCCGCCAAATGCGCCTTTTACCATAGATGTGATATTTTACATTACCGACTGCGACAGATGTGATCTCTTAAAAAATAAACAATTACTTAACGATATATTTTGAGTTTTAATTATAAAGTTTAATTATTTATTAACTCTGACGGCAAGATTATGTTATTTACATAAAGTATAATAAATTAGTCTAGACACTTAACTTTTAATGTACTTAAAACCTATGTAATGTAAAAAATATATTTGATTAACAATTATTTATTGTTCTAAATTATAAAAGTATTAGGCTTAACCTATATAACAGTTTATGAAGTAACAAAACAAAAACTAGCTTTGGAATATTGATGCAGAAAATATATAATTTTCTTGGTTCTCAATTTCAGTTCATTTTCGTGATCCTTAATAAAAATCAAGTACCTACTACATGTTAAGTAACTATTGTTTAAAGATTGCTAAAAACACAGTCTCAACTGGTAGCTACAAACATAAAGTACAAAAAACACACGTACTTTTCTTATACTATACATATTTTATAATTAAACTACCGCCTTCTCCTAAAAGACAAAGCGAAGAACATGCAAGCAGTCACGGTCTGCAACACACTGGCCGTCAAGAAACACGTTCTATAATCATAGTTATATATTAGTGACCAAGACATGATAAATATCGCGACTATAGTGTTAGAAGCTGTCATTGTGGCTGTGGTATCGAAGTCGTTTAATGTACTGTTGTATAACGGCTGTTGAAGGATGCCAGACGCGGCCGTCGCGAAACTGGCCAGCATGCACCACACGACGAGCAGGCTTTTGTTTTCTGATAGCGCTATTCCTGGAAAACAAATAAAGTATAATGAGAATATGCGGGGAAGACTGAATATATTGTATAAAAAATTCTGTAACGTTTGTTTCGACTCTGCATTTCAACAGTCGTTAATCATTTATAATTAATGTATGTTTAAACTTTAAAAGTAGGACCCGCCTTGCTGGTAATATACGTGATACCATTTATTGAACTGTCATTCTGGTGCCAGAATTGCTGTGTTACTTATTAAAATGTGTTGTGGAGGTCAGATAGGCAGTCGCTCCATGTAAAATACGGTATTCAGCTGAATCTGGAAAGTCTGGTAGCCGACCGGAACAATACTTAGGAAAAGGCTATTCAGATGATAACTCTGGTGCCAGAACTCTGGTGCCTCTGGTGGCAGTTAAAAATACTCAACAGTAATTTTGTAAATGCTTACCGTAGAAGCCCATAGCTCCGGCGACGCAGAAAGCGGCGCACAGTCTCGCTTTCTCATTAATAGACTTGGGCAGCACCACGCACAGCATTATGAAGCACAACGCTGAACCGTGAGCTACTGCTATCAGCGTCGAAACCTGTCAAAAACAATGAACACCTTAACATCTGCGTTGACGAGAAAACTTTAGGATTTTTAACTGAGTTCTGACGGTGTTGACACTTACCGACCAAATGTTCATCGAAGGATTTTGCTCCCAAATTAATGGCGGAAAGAGAACGCCGAGCACCAATATAGAGAAAGTTGTGCAAAGATGCAGCAACGCATACAAGTAAAAATTAATATCTAGCAGCATGTTGGTAATCGTGATGAAATTCTTCTTCAAAGACGCTGTTCTTCTAGCAGTTCCTGGGGACACTTCATCGGAGAAGACCACGCTACTCTGAGGGGCATTGACTGTGGTCTCCCTGTATAATGGCTGAGGGTTTCGCCTGTCAATATTCTCCAGCTCTTGGTAGCCGTTCACTCTCGCGTAGCTGGTAACGTCCAGTGTTCCAAAGTCAGAAGAAAAGCGGTTGGAGGTCACATCATGTAAAGTGCTGAAGTCGGATGAAAATCTATCCTCGTTGGAAGCTAGTCGGTTTTCTCTGTACTGTATAGCGGGATCGAGGATTTCTTTGGCGTTCTTTCTGGAGCTGAAGACGACAGCGTCAGCGCCGTCCTCGTCTTGTGCTGGGTTTTGTGTTCGTTCCACTTGAGCGATAGTTTGAGCAGGATTTGTGCTTCCACCTGGTCCGTTTTGATTTGAAAATATGACTTCATCTTCGTCTTCAACAGCGTCTCTTAGCATGTTATACGTGTGTCGAATAACTCTTTCGATGTAGATGGGACGGGTGTATGAAGCTAGGAAGACGCAGTTCTGCATAATAATAGCTCCGTATATCATGACGACCACGTCGCCAGTGTACACTGTGCAGAGGTACCCCACGAGTATAGGTACGAGGCAGTTGCCGACAGATGGCGCCATGCGCACCAGTCGCTGGGCCATCGTCAGCTTCTCTCTGAAGTAGTGAGTTATGATTATTTCCGTCTGCTGACCAGTTAGAGCGCAGCCGGCACCTGAAATACAGTTAAAAAAATATTGTACTAAAAATAACCTTATTTCCTTTGCTTATAATTCATGTATGTAAGGATAGTGCAAGTGGAAAGAAGTGGTCTCTGCCCACCCTTACGGGAAAGAGGCGTGATTATATGTATGTATAATTCATGATGACGTATTTTGTCATCAAGACTGTTATAAGTACTTTGATATGTGTAATTAATATTCATAGCATCGCTCTTTATCAAGGACGATTGTAGTAGTGTCATCAAATATAGGCAGGTAGGCAAGTTTGCATTGACATCTGTCTTACTGTATCCATCTATAGGTGTAGTATCCGTAGATAGAATAGTTAATTCATGGAGTTAATTAATACTTTAACAACTCAAAAATTGGTGTTTAAGAAGTTGACCTAGCAAAAGAACCGAATAATTTATTACACCGGTAGATACCAGCAAAGCAACACTATTCGAAACAAATAACCATTATTTGTAATAATGGCTTATCATCCAAAACGAGTTGCAAAAGTTAATTACTGAAACAGGAGCAGTAACATTTGAATAATTTATCAAATAATTGATAAAGTTCTTAATTTTTAACACCGTCATATGTTTCAGTCTGAGTTTAATGACTGCTCTCTTATACAAAAAAAGTCTGCCCGTGACCATGATACCTGGGGCCCGAGTCCGCTATTTTAAGTCAGTGAGTGGCGGGTTAATAAACGTTCCAGTGTAGGTACTTGCTTTTGTGCCTAATTTTCGTATTCAAATAATTTTAGTTTAATGACAAATGTACACCTACTTGCCACTGTTGTCATTGTAGGATTGCAAGGGACTGTTCTTATCTAAATACGAAAATTAGGCACAATAACAAGTACACTGGAACGTTTATTAACTCGCCACTCACTGACTTGAAATAGCGGACTCGGGCCCCTGCAAAGGTGTCGAAACGTTGGGACCTAAAATCAAAATAAACCGCGACAAAATCCGTAAAAAAGTAGTTTTATTTCAAACAGTGCTACGTTTTTTGTCACTTTAGGGTCTTAAGTAAATATATATATAGTTACCACTACTTACAGAACATAGTTTCTTTTAACTAATTGTTAGTAACTTTCGAAATTGGTAATGCCCAGTTAGCAGAATAATCTAACTTTAATTTAAGAAAGTTTGTAAAGGGTTGGAGCTAGCCATGAATCATACAGAAATCAGAATTGATAATACATGATGAACAATAGATACAATGGGAGGTGACAAACAAACTTGTTTGCACAGTGCTATATCAAGGTAGTTCCGACAAGTTTTGCGACAGTTAAAGAAAAGGTTTTTTCACCGTGTTGGTACCTACATATTTTAAGTACCTACTTACTTTGTGACTAATCTGACAGATAATAGGACATTCACTACAGTACTTAGGTCTACTATAATAAACATGTTTTTTCTATACTTAGAACACTTTCTTTAACCGCGGTAAGCCTTGTCCACCTTAGGCAATTACTATACTAGATTTTTTCATGACTGCAATGGGAACTATCGCAACCCAAGAATGAAAGAGAACTGAACTTAAACTTGTCTGATTTTTTCAGGAGGTAGGCAGCTAAATCTAATAGGTATCTATATTATGACGCGTAAATGAAACGATATGAAATGCGTAAATAAATCTCATAAAAATAAATCTTCGTAGGAAAGGGCTTTTCAACTTTGTGAAATGATACCGGCAGTTTTTCATGATACTGCAAAACATCTGTGTCAATAAAATTTAAGAATGTATTATGTAAAACCAAAACAAACCGTAGTCCGTCACAAGTTAACTCGATATAAAAAAATGTGTTTTAATGTAAAAGGACATTAATTAGATTGGTGTCTCGGTCTAAATTTTAGATAATGATTTTACCAATTAAGATTAACTCAAGCGTAGTTCAAACGGTACTAAGTCGTAGGATACAGGTAAGTACCTATCGTTTATCCTTAGTTATCGCTATATATACTTACACAAGTAATATACATGATTATAAAATTAGGTGCCTAGGTAATAGTAACAAGTGCAATGGTATCTGGTTGCCCGCAGAAGCAACGGTCATGAAGACTATTGATTAGGTACTAGGTATTGAACTTTAACCACACATGTGTAACAAATAAAATTCATATGTCCAAGAACAAAATGTGCATTACTTTAAGTACCAACACACTTTACGATTCATTACCATCACACGTCTGTAAAGTGTGCACAAACTATATAAAGACGTTTTTATTATTTTATACAATGGAAACCTTGAGAACAAAAGCAATACATCAATAGATAATTACCTGTAAATATACCGGAGAATATGTTTATGATATGGTCGTTACTCGTCGCGTCTGTCGAGTAACTGGACAGGAGAACGCCGGCCACTGTGAGGCACAGACCAGCCAGGGCCATGAACCTCGGCATGTTGAAGATCTTCACCACCGCTCTGCACCATGACTCCAATAGAAGTCTTATTACAACTGCAATAACCGGGACCAAGGCTATGTCCACATCCCATATCTTCATGCGTTCGTCCTTGTCATGATCTTCTTCCCTAATCGCCTTCAAGATGATTAGACCGTACATTGACAGCAACGCTGGGACCGTAACATGATATATCACAGCCGACACAACAATCAACCACCCATATCCACCGTCGGGAGGCGTAGGCCCAATCTCTGGCTGTGAGGCCACAATGTGGTCTAAATGTAAATCCTCCACCCTGCTTTCACCCCGTTCCACCTGTGCTGGAGTCTTGTTTCGTGGCACCTCCATTATTTTATTCACAAAAACAATCACTTCATATTAAAACTATGTGTAGTCAGTAACTTATCTATATGGAATGGGTGTGTTATCTTATCATTATCTTTTCGCGTAATCACTTGCTCTATATTTTTAAAATCAGCGCCAATATAATCTCACATTGTACACAAACATACCATTCTGTTTCATTTTTAGAACTACGTTGTAAAATGCAAGCAATATATTTATATTAACAGCTGGTCTATACAATATATTTAAATTTTAAAAAGTTTTCAACGCATATAAACTTTAGAAAAACTACGGTAGATTAGTTTCCGAACGAAAGAAATAAAATTTTAGGCAGCTAAATTACGAAGGCTAATTGTAACAGCACGAGTGAGACAAACCGATATACACTGTATGTGATAGAAAGAGACTTCCGGCGTTTGATTACTGTACTACGTATTTTTAACTTTTCCGATGCGTACAAAATGAATCCGTTTGATCGACATTTAAGACGGACGCTCTTATTAGAATAATTCCTGTTTTTCTTTATAATGCAAAGGTATTATTCAATTAAAATACGTTTCTAGATAAGTTTACGGACTATTGCTGTATTCTACATGTGTTGTGGAAAGAGTTTTATGTGATAATTTGTTTCCCATCGTGTTCATATCCCGTGAAGCATTTTAATTGCTCGTAATTTTAGTGATTACATTGTTGTGTGTTGGTGCAGGTGTTTCTGGTGCAGTGCTGATGGGTAGGGCGCGGGAGTGGAGGCTGTACAATGGAAACGGAGTCCGTGAGGTCTGAGTTGAGCGGCCGGTCGCGGCGAAGCTCTAGGCACCGGCAGCACACGCATCGGAGTACCCGGTACGTTGGGAAGGCCTACCGAGCCATATTCCAACTATTTTATAATTAACCTGCTTCGAAGAAAGTGGGTAATTCCCAGGATCGGTCTTGGGAATTCCCAATTCGACTCTACAACTATACAAACCTATTGTGTGGTGTACTATGATAAAGATCAGATAATTATAGGTCTGCAACGAAATTACTAGTACTGTTAGAAAGAGTATGTTTTCCCAAACCTTAAGGTTCAAGGTTTTAAGGGTAGGGTCAATGAGTACTGTGTTTGTACCCGGATTAACAAAGCAGGTCTCATTAATATTCTAATGTTGTTTTTGGATTATCTTCAGCATACAGTATGCATGACATGTCTATGTAAATTATTTAACTCAAAACAATTGGTTTATACCTTGCAAGTAGATTTATTTTGTACACATCTTTTTCAGAAACGATAGTATTGTTATTTAATTTTAGATACAATCTTATAGATATTTAAAAATGGCTTACCTAAAACCTTTACTTCAACTCAATATGGGCACAATTTGTGCTGACCTTTTCTAATTCAAAATATTAGTTTGTTATCCTTTATTAAGCCTATTGACAAAGAAAACCTTAAAATCCAGGCAAAAAATTAAGGTTAAGATATAGCTTATTACATTTCCTCTTGGAAAAACGAAAGCAAGTTTCCTTTGATATGTTTAACTCTCATTAAACCAAGTCTCTCAATTTATAATAATAAACAGTTAAACATTATTGTTATCATTGACAAATACAGCATCAAGCTATATTGCTGGTTTTATCTAATATAACAGACTGCATTTATTCTCTGTTCCTATGTATGTCTACTAAGTCTTAATTCCAAAGTGCTACTAAAAACCTATATCTTTCCATACAATAGTTGTTATAATGTCTACAATACTGAAATTGCCGAAATAGTTTTCTTTAGGCTAGTTAAACACAAACACACAAACTTAACAATAGCTATATAATTTGTCTATCTATGCTATTGTCTAGATTTCTAACTAAATTATATTCTTTTTTCAGAAGCAACAAGTCACAGCGTAAGGAATCCAGTGATAACACAATGGCACCATTTCAAACTAGTGTAAACATTAACCCAGAGATTGGGCGGGACGGACAAGAAGTCATTGAGGTTCAGATATTGCCACAAGACGAGAACTGGGGAGAAAACACTACAGCCGTCACAGGAAACACTTCTGAAGGCTCCCAGTCCATGGAGGATGTGGGCAACTGGCCCATGGAATCAGATAATGGGATCGGATTTGTGTGTACAAGATACTTTGGAACAACAATAGCACTAGGACTGTCTTTTGTGGCATTTGTTAGTCCTCTAGCAATGGTAGTGTTACCCAAAATTGGATTCTTCCCAGGATTGTCAGATAATATAGCCATACAGCCAAGTCAGAGGATACAGCTGCTGTCATGCACGGCTGAATGCAAGGGCATCCTGCTCTCACTGGCATTCAAGCTTGTATTACTTGCCATTGGAGTGTGGGCTGTCTTCTTGAGACCAAGAAACGCAATCTTGCCCAGAATATTTGTATTTAGAGCAATGACATTAGTCATTCTAGCTGTTTGTATATTTTCGTATTGGTTGTTCTACATTGTGCAGATAACTGAGGCTACGAAAGCGCTCGCGGTCGGCGAGGAGGCAATGGATTACAATGCGCTAGTTACTTACGTATCAAGCTTCGCTGATACATTATTATTTATACATTACATAGCTGTTATATTGATGGAGATTAGGCATTTAGAGCCTGTATATTATGTTAAGATTGTGAGGAGTCCGGATGGTGAGAGCAGGTCTTACGCCATCGGACAGCTGAGCATACAGAGAGCCGCTGTGTGGGTATTACAGAAGTATTACACGGAGTTTCCGATATACAACCCGTATTTGGAGAAGATTCCGATATCTAAGTCCCAGAGGAAAGCTCAGTCTAGTATAAAGTTTTATGAAGTCGACGGCTCGACCAATGCGACGCCCGGACAGGCTAGGTGAGTTATCCAAACATTTATAATTACCGACTTATATTTTTGTTACTCTAAAAGTACCATTGTCATTTACCATTCGTAGAATTCCATAAATATATTTTAATTACGGACTTATAAGGCTATGGACCTCCTAGATCTATTTTCGCTACATCAATTTTACATTCTTTAATGCTACGTTCTTTCTCCATAAGTTTTCAACAAAAACAACAGATTTCTTAAGGCGCTCTTGCAGTACGGCCTGTAGGTATTAAAACACGAATCGCGAACAGGGGCGCGGGCGGCCGGCGCTGCGCAACGAGCGTATGCTCGCAGGGTTGCGGGGTCGCGGGGTGGGGCGTTTCAATGTGCCACAGTGTAGCATAAATGCGGTAGGTAAACCGTGTTCGATTGTTGCATTCTGGATTACATTTTCGTGAAATGTTTGTTGATAGGTGCGTTAATTATTATTATCAGGATGGCAGGAAAGAATTATTTTTACGATAAATTCTATCGATTAAAAAATTTAGTTTTACTGTAAGGAATTGAATAGCTTATTATATTAGCTAGTGTCATTTTGTTTTGTTTTAAATATGGAAAGTGCACAATGCAATTATATTGGCATGTGCCATGAAAATATCGATTAACGCATATGACTAAAAAAAATTGTGAGAAAGTTATATATTTTTATAGATTTTTTTCTTCTCATCGAAGCACTGTAAAGAAGTTTACATTTACTAAGCACATGTTCAACTATACTACCTACGAATGACAGTATTGATTCAAGCAAAATCAATCTTTTCATTGAATTAGACTTACTGATTTATTTATACTGTGGCAAAGGCACGTAAATAGTGCAAGTTGGCGTAGAAAGCAAGGTATAGAGCGCGAGTGTCACATCATTCCTTTGCATTGTGGCGATTTTGTTAGCAGATATGTTATAAGTTACAACTTATCTTATTAGTTATATCTTATTATTATTTATAACTTATTATTATTTATAACTTACTATTATAATGTAACTTAATTATTGTTTTGATTTAAATAAAATATAAAAGAACTTTAATATAATATAATGTAGTACAATATTACAGTCAACAATATTTTCCTTTATTTCTACCTACATTCAATGGAAAGGATCAGGCCAAAGCCAAGAACGAGATGTGCATGTTCATACAATTGATACTTTGTGACGCGCGCTCTATTACTTGTCTATTACTCTAAGGTGAACAAAATGTAACACAGTTTATACTTACGCATTTATAGGTAATACTATACGGTACTTACCACTTTTCAACTAACATTTCTCTATATGCCTTGGGTTTACGTTTTCTAAAAGATCTCTTATTCGTTTTATTACCCATTAAAAAAAAAAACAATTATAGAGATCTTCTTATAGGTTTTTACGAAGAAATAACAAAATATCGAAATAAAAACTGTATATACACTAATTCTAAAACAGAGGAAATATTGCGGAGCAAACGAACATACGTCCGACCTCGAAGACGCCTAGGCTGGCACTAACGAACCGCAGCGCGCGATAATAATGCAAAATTTTGATTGTTTTGCTTCGTGGAAAAAAATTATAACTAAATTTTAAAATCTGTCTTTACCATTTTACGCGAAATAAAATTTCCTTTTATTAGATATAATTTTCAAATAAATTCCTAATATAATTTCTATACAGCACAAGTTTCAAATTGCGATTTGGTGTCATGTTTGAGATTTTTTTTTATCGAGATAATTATCCTAAATCATGTTTTTGTCTTTACGATTTACTAGGGGGTATACTAAACTATTATAAAATGATTTTTTTTATTTAAAATTCCACGTGAAATAACTTTTACAGATGTTCAAAATCCTTAAAATTTGCTGCATCCTCGCCTTAAAAACAGATGCAGATTCGAAACTTTTCCGCTTCATTGAATTAGTTACATTCGTATCAAACGGTTAGGAAGGCTTTTCGATATTAATTGGTATTTATAAAGTGTTCTGTCACGGTACTCACGGTATAATTCATTTCCCGTGGTAAGGCCCATTAAAAACCGCGGCCAATTGTATGGAGCAAAACGGATTGCTCACTGGATGTTAAGACTTTTATTGCATAACTTCAAAGTTCTAATACAATTTTAACGTATATCAACCATTTTTGTTGCTACTATTCCTTTATAATGGTTTTATTTACCGTTTCTTGTAGGTAATAAAATGTATTTAATGATTAAATTCTGTAGTTTTGATAATCGGTTTCCTTTCATGTTAATATTAGATTTTTGAAGTGTTATAATTTAGAAATCTATAGAAAAATATGTGCTTGACCAAGCTTTGTCTATTGTAATTCCTAGAAGAAATTAAAAAATATAAGCAAGTAAAAGTGAAAATATTTTGTCTCTGTCCGATGTCTAAACTGATTTATTTTCAATGCCGTTTTATTCAATTTGTGTACTTACTGCTGACACTGATTTGTTCAACCATATAAATCAGCATGTTTTTTTTTTTTTTACCCGGGATATCCTCTTGGACTTCCTCCGCCCTGGGGAAGGCGGAGGGGTATGCCGGACTCTTACCGGCTAAAACCACCGGAGTACTTCACCCTTCTCTTATGCTGAAGACCAGGCGGGAACGCAGTGCAAACTACCGCGATATATAAATTAGCCTAAATCAACCTACTCATTTTCGATGCCATTACATTACATTTGTCTATCTATGTATATGGATTTTGTGACCAATATATACTTACTTGAAACTCTATTTTAAATTACCATACACACAAAGATCCCAATACATTTTGACAACATGGTCCTTGTCTCCAGGTCTACGACAGGCTCCATGGGTGGCGGCAGCACGCGGCGTCGCGACTCTGGGTCCGCGCACAACGAGCGCTACTACGAGGAGGCCGAGCGCGAGCGCCGCGTGCGCAAGCGACGGGCCAGACTGCTCAGCGCTGCGGAAGATGCGTTCGCGCATGTCAGGAGGGTGCGGGTGTCTACTAATGGTGAGCGGCTGTTATTTATTTGGTGACGTTTTTCCACAGCTTAGGTTATATTTTTATATACATAAAACTATTTAAAGTTGTCTTGGATTGTAAAACACATTAGCAAATGAGTAATTTGTAATTCTATATCATTTGTGTATGAGTACGAGATATTCAAGACAAACACAAAGTATTAAATAGACAATCATAATAAGCTTCAATATCTCCAATACTTTACATTGAAGTAAAGTTCATTTTACAAGGATATCAGTGTTTTATCTAAACCAACAACGATTTGTCGAGGCCTCTACCGTGAGGTTGTTAATGCTGTAGAAAACTGGTAGATTAATATGTTTAGCAAGGTGTTCCTTTCCCACGATATAACACAACCAAGTCACTATAGTGTCCTATGAAATAAGTTTCAAAATCTTCTGACTTAAATGGCGGGACTTTAGTTGTCATTAGCAATAATTACGTTATGTTATATATAATAATAGCTGTGCCCCGCGGTTTCACCCGCGTGAATACCTAGTTCCCGTTCCCGGTGCCTTTGTATTATTAGGGGTGGAGATGAATCCAACAAATCACCATTGTAACAAAAGTCATGATTACTTAATTTGGTGGTTGAGTATTCTTCAATTTCCTAATTTTCAGCGCAATTTTGCAAACTTTTTCTTTAATAAGAACCTTCTCCTGACAATAACAAACAGAACAAAAAAAGAATTAGCGAAATCGGTCCAGCCGTTCACGCGTGATGCCGTGATCAAGGGAAATAGGGATTCATTTTTACACGACTGCCCAAAAAGGAGTGTTATGTTTTCAGGGTTCATGTATGTATGTATGTATGTATGTTTGTGAGTTTCTTTATTCCACCACAACTTCTAAAAGGCTTGACCGATTTCAATGTTTGTGGTATCATTAGAAGCTTTAAGTTATCCCGAGTGACATAGGCTATGTGGACATTAAAAAATGGTCAAGTGTGAGTCGAAATCGTCTGCAAAGGGTTCCGAACGATATTTTTTTTTGTGTTGTGTCATGCTTTTTTGTTGTTCACTAAGGTATTAAATAAAAAAAATATAATTAAAAAATTAAGAAACGCCTGCCATGTCAAAAAAAATTAAAAACAAGTCAAATATTTGCAGTCGGGGGTCGGTTACTTGGAACAATTCATTATAGTATTAACAGACGATCGAACTTGGTTCGGGCCGGACAGCGGATTTGGTACGCTCCGTACCATATCCGGTCGTCTGGAGAGTTGTCCGCCGAACATTATTATTATTATTTCGTGTCCGGTCGGTTCGATGGTTTGCGCGTCGAATTTGGTCGGCTCCGTACCAAATCCGCCGGTGTGTAAGCTCGGACCGGACAAACGCTCGGCAGTCGCGATCGAAACCTTCTGGAGGTAACATTAAGCACATTTGGAAAATTTTCACATTATCACATTTTGCACTTTTATCTTACTAAAAGATCAAGATACAAAAGTTTATTATAAAATGTGCGTAATGTTATTATTAAAATAATGGCCGGATCACATTTTTGAGTAACACAGTTATGTCTAGTCTCAATATTCCGAATAGCATTAATTTTTAATGTACTTAAGTAAGTGATGTCCTGAATCTTGGGGCAGAAGTCCCGGAAAAAAATAGTGTCGTAAGGAAGTCTCTTCCTTCTCTATATTAATCGAAGTTTAGGTTAATAAGCCCTACCTATTCCTATCACTCTAATAACTAATAATATACTATTTAACGAAAATTATAAGGTTGATGTGTAGGCTTTAAGTACTTTAGTACTAAATTCATCACGATTTTTCAAATATATTTTTGCCTACTCCTTTCTTTTTTTTCGTGATGTTTGTGGCGGCATTAAACAACAATCGCAATTTTAGCGCGCTTGGATAACGTCGGAGGCATGACGTCTGACCTGTGTGTACGCCACGCGGTTAGTGCGAGATCCGGCCGTCTGTTGTGACTAGCGGATCGGTACGCCGTACCAAGTCCGCTGTCCGGCCCGAACCAAGTTCGATCGTCTGTTAATACTATTACAGGTCCCCCGACTGCAAATATTTGACTTGTTTTTAATTTTTTTTGACATGGCAGGCGTGTTTCTTAATTTTTTATTATATATATAGATAATATGTGATGTTGTCAGGCGGAGCGTTGGGTCCGCGCGAGGCGGCGCAGGCGGTGTTTCCGTCGCTGGCGCGCGCGCTGCAGAAGTATCTCCGCGCCACGCGACAGCAGCCGCGACACTCTGCTGACTCCGTATGTACCTTACTATTTGCTTATTCAATGTACTTGCAATACAAACTTTTCTAAAAAAAAGTAAATAATGTGGGACACAGTGCTGGTTTGCCGTACGTCAAAGCTTTCTGAGTCCTTTTGAATTTTCCAAGTCTAGGTGTTTTTTATTTGTGATTTAAAACCCCGCAAACAATAGTTATATTCCCTATTTTTGTTGTTAATTTTAAATTTACTAAAAATAATTATGTGTAGTAATGTATTTGCTATGTGGTCGGGCCTTCAAACTTACAGAAAACGAATAAAAATAATTTACTAATAAAACATTTTATCTTCCAGGTGCTAGCCCACTTAGCACGCTGCCTCTCCCAAGACGCATCTCCTCGCGCCTTCCTAGAGCCATTCCTGGTCGAAGGTCCCGTCCTCTCCGCAGACCAGGAGACCAGGCCCGTCCAGCGCTGGTCCCTCATCTCCGACGAACTCCTCGCCAGACCGCTGGCTGACAACGTCGAGTTCCAACTGAGACAAGGTGACATCTCCCTTATATGTACCATTAAACAACTGCCTAAATTCAGTCTGTCTGAAGAGGTCGTTGACCCTAAGAGCAACAGGTTTATTTTAAGGTTGAATTCTGAAACGTCTGTCTGACAGGAGGAGTTTTGTAGTCGAGATGACTTTAGGCTTGTATGACATACGGAGTATTTTTAGGTTAGGTAATGAACAGAAGTTCAGTTTGGCATTTGAATGAGCCTGAAATCCTCATATTGATAT